>CM060386.1:20065721-21315721 GCA_030545235.1 Helianthus tuberosus | reverse complement strand
AAATATCAGATTTAAGTATCAAACCCGGAAATGGCCTTTAATCGCCTTAATTAGCGTTTTAAACGCATAGTATGTTTTAAAATCATATTGAACATACCCGGGTTGATACCTACTGATATATGAGGAAAATTATGATATTTCAACAGTAATCAAAGGTTGATAAACTCAGACTTCAGTTTTGAGCTTTTCGGCTTATGTGAAATTACCAAAATGCCCCTTCGGTGCATAGTTTGGTTATAAATGATATATTTCACATATATACTTTACCCTACTGTTATAACTCATCAAATTGAGTATGTTTGCTGTTTACATCAGACCTGTAACTCAGTTAAACATTTAAACTCTTTTACAACCTTTAAAATGACCAAACTACCCCTACGGGGCATAGTTTGTGTTTAAATTAGTTTGGGGCATAATGAAAGACATCCTACTGATGTCACAACATATTTGAAGCATATTAACTTAGGAAACCTGTATATGGCTCTTACGGATACCCGTTACGCTTATTTCGCGTTCGGTTCGGTTTATGTAACAAGTTTACATAAATTAGCCGAAACGGGTCAAACCTTATCGGTTTAATCTCAAAATCCAGAATGTGCATGAAGGACCCATATTAAACAAGTCTCTGAACTTGTCGGTTCTAAATCACATTCTATCCGGTCTTCGCTTAATCGTGCGTACGAACCGTATCTTTGAAACTAGCCGGTCTAAGCTTAAGCTTAACAAAAGACCCGTTAGTATTCTAATAGGTTATATTAAACCTTCGTTCCAGATTAGGAGAACCAGTAAAAGCTACGTGAATTTTGCTTATTGTGATTTATACTTTGCATCAGGTAAATACTTTTAACTTATTTTCCCTATACGGGCTTGGGTTACGGTACATAGCGTACCGCTTGATCGAGCATCAAATCTCCACATTAAGTGGGTAGTTGAATAATTTGATCGGCTTGTTTAAACAGTCTTGTTTACTTTACAGCCTTTGGGGGGTTAATGACCATGTCCCGGATATCCTTGGCATCATCTTACGAGATTGGCTACGACCTGAGCACGGGGTGTAAGCGTACACCTGTCAGTGTATAACTCAATAACGTGGTGTGTCTATTGATCTTTAACCCGGACCAGATCCGGGCTACTGAACGCATAAGTATCATGTAATTCATTCACAAGATTATAATATTAAATAATTCTCCCAAGTTAAAAAGATTAAATATTGCCTCTGTGCATTTTAATCAAATTATAAAATATTTATGCCATGTGCATCCAAACCAATTTTAAAACCATTTTCCAAAATGAGTCAGTTGATTGTATTTACCAGTGTAAACTGACGTATTTTCCCAAAAAGACTAAATGCAGGTACTAAACGTAATTGGCTTGATTGTCTCCTTAGCATCAATAAAGAGTCTCGCAAGCTTAAGATGCCTGAAGTCTGTTGAACTATTGTTTCCATTTTATGTTCGATCCTTCTGTGGATAAACTTCCGAATATTGTGACAGTTGATATTACAATAATAAATTCGGTTGTATTATATTTTCAATTGCTTCCGCTGTGCTTAATAATATTGTGTTGTTTGACCATTATGTTGCCAACCATGACGTCACGATACTCCCCACCGGGCCCACCGGTGACACGTGGAAATTTGGGGTGTGACAGGTTTTTATGTGATCAAGTATATATAATCAAATTTTAACTAAGTTTGCCATGCCTTTTAATAATTTTCTTATGTTGGTTCTTTTTATCACGACGCTATCGGTTGTAAATTTGTAAAAATATAACCTTTTTGGAACTTGAAATTCCCAAGTTAAACCTAGACAAGTAAAAAAAAGGAAGATTTTGAAAAAATTTGGGGTGATTAGCGGTTCCAATAGAGTTTTGTGTAAGGCTTGTATTTAGGACTTGCAAGATTCAAGGTTTTAGCATCCCCCCACACTTAAATTACACATTGTCCTCAATGTGTCCCAAAAATAAGTTTTTAGGTTGATTGAATGTATAAAAAGGTGTAAAAAGCAAAAAAAATTATGTTACTGGTTACCTGGGCACGACCCCGTGTTGAGTGGACACGACCCCGTGCTCAGGTGCCAGTAACGAAAACTTACAGAAGGCGAACACGGGGGCGTGTTGGGTGAACACGACCCCGTGTCTGTCAAGGTCTGCAGAATAAAAACAAACAGCAGGTTCAGGGGAGTGGGCACGGGGGCGTGTCGGCTGGACACGGCCCCGTGCAGACAATCTGCAAGGTTGAAAAACAGGTTTCTTTCCTCGGTTTTCCTGTCCCGGCTTTAGTAGTACTAATGTTTAGTACTTTAAGCCTTGTATGTACCTGCTTAATCAATAAACACCATACCATACCATAGCAAACTTCCTAATTTTCACCAAGTTCAACATCCTTGTCAAAGTTAAAAGAAAAATAAATGCATAAAATAAAAGAAGTTAGGGAAAGTAAACTGTTCAACACTTGGCACGCAGGCCTCAAATTGTTCAAGATGGAAAAGGGTTAACCTGGGGAATCATCAACCAACCGCTTCTTCCTCCGCTCCTCCCACCTAATCCATGTCCTCATCATCATCATCATCATCGTCCCCCCCATGGCCAGCTATGTACTCCCGGATATTTCCAATATCATCTTGGATATCGGATATGTTTCTCTCGATGGCCCCAACCCGGTTGTACGTGTTGCTTGCCATATTGTAGGTGTTCCTGGTGCACATGAGGTTTTCCTGCAACAAATCATGTAAACTTTGAAAGTTAGGAAAACCGCCTCCTGAGGAGGAGGATTGGCCCGGATCACCATGGGGCTGGTATTGGTACTGATGATGTTGTGGAGCGTGGAGGACAAGTGCTTATTGCGGGTTCCATGCATGACCTTGCATCCTTTGAAAGCTTACCGTCCCGTCTTCCGCCTCATAAATTAGGTTCATTGAGCGGCAGATGCGTATATCTACCATACCCGACCATGGGCTCCTTTCAAATGACCTAGGTATGTGGGTGAAGTGCCTGAAGAGACGGTACACCCATCCCCCAAAGAAGATAGGGGTTGGTGCACTAGCAAGGCGGTTATGATGCATGTTTCGGAGCATGAGGAACGGAACATCAAGCGGCCTGCGGGTATGGATGCAGTGGAGGATAACCAAATCTCTTAACCCAACGACGCCACCGCTATCGTGTCTTTGACTAAGAGAGTAGCCGAGGAGCCTATGGATGTATCTGTAGAGCGGATCCCTCAACTTCGTACTCTTAGTGCTGATCGGATTGTAATACCCTTCACCAATCTGAGCCCACGCGGCTTGGCGATCGTTTTCACCTATCTCTCGCATCCCGCCAGTATTTTCCTCGTTACCTGCATCCTCTTCCACATACAACCCGACAATCGACCCAAATTGTGCCATAGAGACGGAATACTTAGTTCCGCCACATCGGAATGCTACCCCATCATTGTCGAATGGGTCGCACCTCGAGTTGAATGTGAAGGTGCTATAGAATTCCAAAGTGCATTCGTGGACGGAACGGAGTCGAGTTGTTAAAGCGACTCTTAATGGCCCGGTGACAATGTTGTTGAAGCGGTCGAGTTGGTTCACCAATGATAACAAATCCGTGCATGCTTGCCTTGGGTATTCCTCCGGCCTTGTCTGAAGTATTTCGTATCTAGCCCTCTCATCGAGCTCATTGGCGTTAAACCTTGTGAACTTCCTAGCCATCTGAAAGAATACACCAAAAGTTAGCACGAAACATTAGCATTTTCGGACAAAACTGTTAACAGTGGGTTGGACACGACCCCGTGTTCAGCGGACACGGCCCCGTGTCCAGGCGTCCGTTACACAAAAATTCCATTTTTCGTCCCGGTTTCGAAAACTTGAAAATTTTTGGTCCTTTAGATGCGGTTTTCACCGAAATTGAAACCCTAAGTGTCGTTTTTCCCAAAATAACCCGTTTACCCTATCAATTTTTTCTTTTTCGGTTAAAAAACAAGGGTTTGGGGTTTTCATGAGAAATCGGGCGAATCTATGAACAATACAAGTGTATTTACTTCCCATAACACTAATCTAACTAAATGCAAACAGATCTAAACAAAAATCCAAGGTTCGATCCGGATGAACTTCAAGAACCCTAGATTTTTCCCCAAATTTTTGGTGTTTTAACTACATGCAAGTAACTAATCTAACTACTAAAGATGTAAGAATCATACCTTGACTTTGTTAGAACAAAAGGAGACGTTGAAAATCTGTGGAAAATCGCCTGGAACCAGAGCTTTTTCGGGGAAACGGGGCGTGTGGAATGTTGTAACTGTTATGAAAAAGGGGATATATCCCGTCTGCAGTGCGAACACGGCCCCGTGTCCAGCGGACACGGCCCCGTGCCGATCAAAGTTTTTGAAAATATATATTTTTTTTAGTGCTCGTGTGAGTGCCCTTGTTTCCCATAAGCTTTGGTTAGAAAACTTACCGCCTTAGATGTCGTCCCAATCGTTCGTAACTTACCAGGTATAATGTTGGTTTCATTCTTCCACCGTTTGAAACGAGATCTCCTCCTCTTCATCCTCAATGAATCCTTGATAGAGTTTCAGCCGTTGGCCATTGACTTTGAATGGAGGCCCATTTCGAGATTTAATTTCTATTGCACCGTGTGGGAAATATGGGTGATGGAAAAATGTCCTGACCACCTAGACTTTAATTTACCAGGAAACAATCGAAGTCGTGAATTAAATAAAAGAACTAGATCTCCTACTCGAAATTCATTAGGTTTAATATGTTTGTCATGCAAATTTTTCATTCTTTCCTTATAAATTTCGGAGTTTGAGTATGCATAATTCCTAAGCTCGTCTAGTTCATTTAATTGACAAAATCGATTTTTACCAGCAAATTCTAAATCTAAGTTTACATTTTTAATTGCCCAGTAGGCTTTGTGTGCAATTTCTACTGGCAAGTGACAACTTTTTCCATAGACTAGCTTATATGGGGTTGTACCTATTGTTGTTTTATAAGCAGTTCGAAAAGCCCATAAAGCATCATCTAATTTGTCTGCCCATTCCTTTTTATTTAACCCTACGGTTTTTCAAGTATTCGTTTTAAACCTCTATTAGTCACTTCGGCTTGTCCGTTTGTTTGAGGGTGATATGCTGTTGAGACCTGGTGATAGACCCCATATCTTGTTAAAAAATTTTCAAGTTGATGGTTGCAAAAATGGGTACCTCTATCACTTATTAATGCTTTAGGTGTGCCAAAACGAGAGAATAATTTCTTCAAAAATCTTACCACGACTCTTCCATCATTCGTTGGAAGTGCCTCGGCCTCGGCCCATTTAGATAAGTGGTCTACTGCCACAAGTATATATTTGTTTCCTTTCGATGGTGGGAAAGGTCCCATAAAGTCGAGTCCCCACACATCAAAAATTTCACAAACAAGAATGCCATTTTGTGGCATTTCGTTTTTGGAAGAAATATTACTTGTTCTTTGGCAAGCATCACATGTTTTGACAAGACTTTGGGCGTCTTTGTAAATGGTTGGCCAATAAAATCCTGAATCAAATACCTTTCGTGCGGTACTAGCGGCACCATGATGCCCTCCGTATGGACCTTCATGACAATGGCGGAGAATTCTTCGTGCTTCGCTACCATGTACGCATCGTCGGACGAGTTGGTCGGCACACATTTTGAAAAGACAGGGATCTTCCCAAAAATAGTGTTTCACATTGGCAAAGAATTTTTTTCTTTGATGATGTGGCCAACCTTTTGCGACTATACCGCTAGCTAGGTAGCATAGTCGGCGTACCATGGTTCTTCCTTATATTCCACCATTTCCAGGGACTCAGTCGGGAATTTTTCGTTGATTTGCTCGTCCCTAGTTGCCTCCAAAGTTGGGTCTTTCAAGCGCGAAAGATGATCTGCTGCGGTATTTTCTGCTCCTCTTTTATCTTTGATTTCAATATCAAATTCTTGGAGGAGTAGAATCCACCGAATCAAACGTGGTTTTGCGTCCTGCTTTTTGAAGAGATATCGAATGGCTGCATGATCTGTATAGACTATAGTTTTAGAAAGAACAAGATAAGAACGAAATTTATCAAAAGCAAATACCACAGCTAGTAATTCTTTTTCAGTTGTTGTGTAATTTTCTTGTGCATCATTTAGTGTTTTACTAGCATAATAAATTGGGTGGAAATGCTTTTCTTTTCTTTGTCCCAAGACAGCTCCAACTGCAAAGTCACTAGCATCACACATGATTTCGAAAGGAAATTTCCAATCAGGCGCTATCATGATAGGTGCATTGACTAACATTTCCTTTAAGGTTAGAAATGCTTGATTGCAATCCTTGTGAAAGATGAAAGGGGCATCTTTTTCAAGTAATTTTGTTAGAGGCCTTGAGATTTTTGAAAAGTCTTTGATAAACCGCCTATAAAATCCGGCATGCCCTAGGAAACTTCTGATAGCTCTTACGGAGGATGGAGGTGGTAATCTAGAAATGGTATCTATTTTGGCTCGATCCACCTCTATTCCTTCGCTTGAGATCTTGTGACCGAGTACTATTCCCTCCGTTACCATGAAATGACATTTTTCCCAATTAAGGGCGAGGTTAGTTTCCTCACATCGGGATAGCATTCGTTCAAGGTTGTTGAGGCATTGGTCATATGAATCCCCAAAGATAGAAAAGTCTTCCATGAAGACTTCCATTGTCTTTTCTATTATGTCATGGAAGATAGCTACCATGCAACGTTGGAATGTTGCGGGGGCATTACATAGACCGAACGACATGCGTCGATAAGCAAAAGTTCCATAGGGACATGTGAAAGTTGTCTTTTCTTGGTCTTCGGGTGCTATCGGGATTTGAAAGTAACCTGAAAAACCATCCAAGAAACAGTAAAATTTATGACCGGATAATCTTTCTAACATTTGATCAATGAAGGGTAAAGGAAAGTGATCTTTTCTTGTTGCTTCATTTAATCGTCTATAATCTATACATACTCTCCATCCTGTGACGGTTCTCGTGGGTATTAATTCATTTTTTTCGTTAGTTATCACCGTCATACCTCCTTTCTTTGGGACTACTTGGACGGGACTTACCCAAGGGCTATCGGAGATAGGATAGATAAGTCCGGCGTCAAGTAATTTGATGACTTCGTTTTTAACCACCCCTTGAACATTTGGATTTACTCGTCATTGTGGTTGTATTACCGATTTGTAGTCATCATTCATTAAAATTTTGTGCGTACACATGGAAGGGCTAATTCCTTTTATGTCTACTAGTTTCCAAGCGATCGCGTTTTTGTGTTTTTTCAAAAGACTAATTAACTTTTCTTTTTCTAAGCTATCTAATTTTGACGAAATAATTACAGGTAAATTACCATCTTTGTCTAGAAAAGCATATTCCAAACCTTTTGGAAGTTCTTTGAGCTCAAGTGGTGGGTCCTTAGGAGACTACTTATTTGGTTGCTCATTTTGATAAAGAACTTTAAAAGTTTGTTCTATGGCGACCTCTTCTTCAACAAAGTGGTCAATCTCTTCACTTGTATCGGGTGGTTCATCTTCATCTTCAATTAGGGGGTCATTATTGCCGAATGGATATTTCATTGACCGCTCAAGGTCGACACTTTTTTTAAATGCCCCTAATTGAAGAGGTAGATTGTTGAACTTCCGGTTTTTCAAAGCTTCGTGAGTTTTTACAAATGGTCGTCCCAACATTAGAGGAGCGTCATCGAGGATGACAAAGTCGGTCGGGATTACCATTTGATTTGTTTGAACCAATACATCCACAACTACACCGATTGATTTTATTACATTCCGATTGGATAGAAAAATGGGTATTTGAAGTGGAGAAAAATCACTAATACTTAATTTTTTGAAAATGTAGTTAGGCATTATGTTAACACAAAGATCTTTATCGATTGTAACGTTACTAATAAATGAATTTTGAAAGAAACATGGAACCGGTGTAATGTTAATTTCAAATGGGTCTTCTTTTATTAGCGAGGTTTGATCATTAGTTAACTTAACACTTACCGTTTCGTCAATTTTAGTGTTAGTGTTTAACTCTTTTAAAAACTTAGCATGAGTGGGTACTAAACAATGATTTTCAAAAGAAGGTGACAAGAGATTAATTTCTTCAAAATTAGACTCTTCTTGAATTTTAACGTTGTCGGACTCACCTTTTTCGTTGTTTAACTCATGTGTCGGTTTTTCACTTACTTGTTCTTCCATTTTTACACTTTCAGTTATCTCTTCCTTTTTTAATTCTTCTCTTGCGCGGGACTCCTCTTCCCTTGCGCGAGATTCTTTTATATAGCGATCGATAACTCTAAGGTGTTCTAATATCCTATCGGTCACTTCGGTTATAGAAAAAGAATCGGGATTTTCAAAGCTTGAATCCGGTTGTTCGATCCTTTGTTCCTCATAATACCCATATGAAGTAGATGGTTCACACCATTGTTCTTCATTGTAAGTATATGATGGATAAGGGTCGTAATTTTGTTCTTCATAATACTCATATGAGGTGGGTTGTTCACGCCATGGTTCCTCATAATAAGCATACGAAGGTGGTGGCTCATATCTTGGTTCCTCAAAGTATGAGTATGAAGGCTCATACCTCGGTTCATCAAAATATGAGTATGAGGGTGGAGGTTCATACCTTTGGTCTTCATATGATGTGTATGAAGTTGATGGCTCGTACCTGGGCTCCTCATAGTAGGTGTATGAATTGGATGGTTGATATGAGTGACTATTTTGAACCGAGTGTGGGTTACGACAATTAGTGCAATAATTACTCCTATAATCATCTTCCTCATAGGTGTAGTTGTAACCTCCTGAGTATTGATCCATAAGAATCACTCAGCAGACCACAACCAAGTCTCGAGATCAGGAAACAAAAATAAAAACGGAGACAGAGGCTGGACACGGCCCCGTGTTCAGGATCTATATCTGGGCGTTTTAATTAAATTTACTGATTTCGTTGAGCACGGGGCGTGTTCAGTGAGCACGGCCCGTGTTCAAGCTACTGTTACTGGATGTTTTTATGAAAAATGTGCAGCACGGCCCCGTGTTCAGTGAACACGGCCCCGTGTACAGGTTACTGTAAATGCAAATCTAAACTAAAATGCAGAAAAAAATGCGCGCGTTTTAAAAAGGTTTTGAAAAACTGATTAGGCCGTCGATTTTAAGCTTTCTTAAAATACTTGTGTCCCCGGCAACGGCGCCAAAAACTTGATGGGTGTCGAGTGTTATATATATTAGGTGTATAGTTTAAGCCCCTTTAACACTTTTTTAGTCAAGTTTTAAATTTATAAAACACGATATTTACTAACACAAAACACACATATGGGCAAGTGCACCCATCGTGAGCGTAGTATAGTGTTGGTAAGATACCGAGGTCATCCAAGGACACAAGAGCTTTTAGTACCGGTTTATCCTCAACGTCTAATCAAATCAAAAAGTTTAGAAAAATGTTTAAGCTAAGAAAAATAAAAACTAACTAAAATGCTGAAAAATAAAAATAAAAGAAAAACAGATAGACAAGATGAATCACTTGGTTCCGACTCGTGTATAGTGTAACCTTTGATTATTTCCGCACTTTTGCACTATTTAAGAGATTATCTTAGTTATTGTAGTAGGCCCCTCTTTTGAAGGTGACGTTACCCTCAACCCAGTAGTTAGAGTCAGCAAGGATACAATCCTAAAGGGTCAGATTATTGAAAGATAATGAATTAAGTTATTAATGCAAATTATGGTAGGCCCCTCTTTTGGAGGTGACGTTACCCTCGACTAAGTAGTCTGAGTCAGCAGGGATACAGTCCTAAATAGCCGGGTTATAGTATTAATAGTAGTTAACTTATGAGGGGATCAAAGAGTTTGGATCCCCGCCATCCAATACCGTTAAGTATTGAAGGAGGTCCTACTAAATTTGACCCAGGTCCATTACAGGACCTCTAAATGCTGAACAATGGCAAGACTCTTACCAAACCGTTCCCTTAACCCCCGACCAGGTAGCCAACATACCTCCATATAGACCGTGGAGATATGAATGGTGAAAATCTTTTATTTTATATAGACAGTAAAATAATGTCAAGACACCACGGACAAACGATAAGGAAGAATCACCTTCAACATAAGAAACTAGTTATTAAAGTCATTAATACAAAACAAAATAAAAAGTGCGAAAAGATAAGAAATAAAAAGTATTACACTAGACACTTGTCTTCACCAAGTGATGTAAGAGACTTAGGCAAACATGGACTTGATTGTCAAGAACTCTTACGATCAATCTTGGATCCCGAGACGACTCACACACTCTATGATGGACAGTGGATGATGGTGTTATGGTGGTGGTGGGTGAAGTGTGAGAGAGGTGGTGTGCCAAGGGATGGTTTGAGCTTGAGCCAAGCACTCCTATTTATAGGCTGAACAGAAGCTCGGGCACGGCCCCGTGTCCAGTGGGCACGGCCCCGTGTCCACATCCTCTCTTTCTTCATTTAATGCAGCTTGTCTTATTAGTTGACCACGCCCCCGTGTCCGCTGAGCACGACCCCGTGTGCAGAAGAATCTTTGTACTATGAAGATTTGCCTGGATTGTGCGAATCTTATAGTTGACCACGGCCCCGTGTCCGCTGAGCACGGCCCCGTGGTGGGCAATAGAAGCTTCTACCACTTTGTCTTTTCTGCTGACACTTGGGCACGCCCCCGTGCTGGCTGAGCACGGGGCGTGTTCAGTCTTCTGTTATCTTGTTTTGCTTGGGAAGATGCTGTCGTGGGGTCGAGCATGTCTCGTTTGTTCCTTTTCTTGTATTTATGTTAGATTTTGATGTCTTTTTGCTTCTTTTGTTAATTTGAGCTCATTTAATCCTGAAAATACAAAAGGAAGACAAAAGCACACTTTTTCCAACATTAGTACTAAAAAAGGGTTAGTTTTATGCCACAATTGATGTAATTTATATGTTGCATTTTGCACACATCAGTTTACGCGAAAACAATATGGTAAACATTGTACACCTCATGAACAGTCTAAAAAAGGCAAACCAGCACGCCTTTTAGACAAACGTTCACACATGAGCATAATACCATTTCTCATTCGCCATACCTACTAAAAAGCAATTAAACATATGCAACATATTGTAATCTAAACACAAACTTACATGCACGACAGTGCATCAAAAATATACATATTATCAAAAAGCAGTATAAGCAACCATTCACAACGATCACGACAGTGATCTTCAAAAAGTTTTCGGTAGCAAGACCAACATAAACATAAAAAAAGGGGAATACACAGTTTCCCAAACCTAACCTACTCAACGGCAGGGTCTCCACCAGCAACCGTCACCTGATCAAACCGGCGATTCCTCCGACGTTGATACACCAACTGGCATCCACCTCTTTGGATCGTCGGAAAATGAGACATCAGCTCCTCACACAGATAACACACCGACTTCCTCGCCAACAACACCCCCTTCCCGGAGAACCTTACAAACAGGACCGGCAATAGTCAAAGAATCAGAATTGACCGGCTCCTCTTCCTTAACCATTAAAGGTGGAGAACTGGCGAGAAGTAAGAGGCCTTCAGCAGCTTCGTAAAGCCTCAAAATATCCAGAAGACGACGAGTATGAACAGAACCTTTCGTCTTCATATTCAACAAATTAAGAAAGAAATTGAACATCCCCAAGAAATATATAAAGAGGAACAAGACTCCGGGAAAAGGAAAAATTTGATCACCATGATTAATTGTCAGGAAAACGTCCCATCCGAACGGCGCTACAAGAACCAGGGTCATATCCCCATTAATGAAGTCTGACAAGCGCCATTACGTATCCCAATGTAAGAAGGCAAAATATCGCAAATACCAATTTTTTTTTACAAACTGACGTCACCAAACGTCAGGTCATAATTACAAAAGGGAAAAAGCACAATTTCCCCTAAAAAAGCTTTCTATGAAGCAAAGTAAAATCTTCTCATAGAAGATTCCCTATTTTCGTACCAAAAAGCATATCCCTCTTATAAGTCCAGTGCTCCACTTATTTGCATAAGTACAACACTAGACTGGGGGGACTTGAAGGGGTAAGGTCCTAAAAACCTCATAATAAGTACTTGGGACCATACCACAACCTCATTTTTAAGCTCTCTTTTACCTTGCGCGGCCGCGCACTGATTTTACAAAAGAAAGGCTTAAGAAACAGACAACAGTCAGCACTTGCGCGCCCAAAGGAAATCATAAATCCTTGCGCTGTCTTCCATAAACAAAGGATGGAAATCCTAAAATAAACACTTACGCTTAATATCCAGACTTGGATATTATTTATTCAGCTGACTCCATACGATAAGGAGTCACACCAGATTACATCAGTAATCTTCTAGAAAGACCCAATCGTGCTCCACTAAACGGTTACAACCGTCTGGACACGTGTCAGCACCTCAGGCATCTCTAAGATCACGATGATAGCATGAAAGTGGAAAGAAACCTCCACTTGATCACTTTCCACGTGGCAAATCCCCAGCCATAGATCTAAACCACGATCCGTGTGCACTCACGTCGGGTCAAGAAACTCAACGGAAGGAAAGGTAACCGCTTACGGGGTTAACATCTTCCGTCAAACATTTCATCAACGGGTTTTCCCGCCCAAAACTCTCGGCTATAAGTATGAGGACAATCCAGGTACAAAATTCAAGTTACACACACTTCTTCAATACATCTTCTTCTTCATAACCCATATTTATTCTCACACCGGAGTCGGGTCAAGGAGAGAACCCCTTTCTCCCCTTGGCGAGGCTAACGGTGCTTCTTTTTTGCAGAAAGTTATCGGAGAAGAAGGCCAATCATAATCGAATCAAACGAGAGAGAACCAACCTCTTTATGCAGATCCAAACCCCCTAGATACTTCGATCCCGGTCGTTTATCTAGTGTTTCTTCAAATACTATACCATTGTCAGCGGCCACCAACACCGGAAAAGCTCGTAAAAACAAAATAAATAAAAACGGGAAAAAAATAACGCCAAACAAAAAGCAGACGTAAAATCTTTGAATCACGCACGCTCGTTGCTGAGAAATTAAACCGAAACGTAAAACATAGAAAAAAATAACTAAGTCCATCCAGGACCCGCGTGTTGGATGAACTTGTCACACGCAGAAAAATAGATGTGACGCGACGGGCCAGTCAAATGGAAAAAAAATATACGAAAAAATGTTGAAGCCCAGACGCATGTTGCGGTGCGTTAACTCACAAAATTTAGAACGAAACTAAAAACTTGGAAAAGATGAAAAGTATGGTGGACCAAAATTGAAAATAAAAAAGAGTTGGGATTAAATTGCAAAAGATGAAAAACTTTGGGTTTAAAAGTAAAAAAACAAATGGTCTAAATTGCAAAATTGAAGTTATTTATTAATTTTAGATAAAGATAAGGATAAAAATAAGTGATATCTATATATTGGTTATTAATTAATATTAATATTAAAAGAAATTTATTAAACAAATATAAATAAAATTTATGAGGTTGAAGAAGAGAATGCCATGTGACATTATTTGGAGTCTTTTATTATAAGTTAGATTATATATTTTAAAAGGCATGGTCGTGGTTTCGGCAATGCCTTTTTCACTTGAGCCCCCTACTTTATAGATTTTATACATCCAACCCCTATTTTTTAGTAAGTGGCATGTTGATTTTTGGTAATTGTCAACTTTAACACCTTATCTTTTCTACTTAATAACTTTACATATCATATTCTCTAATATTTTAATTCTTTTGTTTAAATTACTTTTACAACTTTACACCGCAACGTACGAGACATTGTACTCTTCCTTATCTATGTCTAACCACATTAACGTCACGAACTTAACGTGTGTGACAAAGTAAAAAAACGGTCATGTCATGCGTGCAGGCACCACAAGTTAATATCATCAGTGTAATGTGTGTAACAAAGTCGCAAACGTGTTGTTGCCGCCGCAACGCGCGGCACCGATAAATATCTAGTTTATTCTTAAATTAGAGTTTATCTTTTGATTTTTTTGGGCTTCCTTTTTGTCTTGGAATTAGTGGGACCGGAATATAACTATTATTATACATATCAATAGAAACCGTTCATGAACAGTATTCACAATTATTATGTACTGGGTTTTAATGGGCTTTTGATTTAATGGGCTCACTTTATACACATATTAATATAAACCTTAGATCTTACTTTTTTAACTATTAGCTTACGTATCTTTAACTTTTGTGTTGTTCTCTTCTATGGCTGCCGCGTGTATTGTTTCAATGACATTCATCAGTGTAACTGGCTTCCAGATCATCGACTTTCCAGTCTTCTTTTTGCTGAAAAACATAGCCTTCATCAGTTACAATGGTTTCCAAATGATCGACCTTCCAATGTGTGCTCTCACTGAAAAGACGGAGCCTTAAATTGAAGCAGCAAGTGTTCCACAGGTTTGTTGCTATTTTTATAAATCATTTATCTACTCAGTTCATGATTATGGTGGGGATGGTTGGTGGTTTTGGAATGGCAGCTGATGGGAAAAATGCTGAAGGTTTTTGGGATCGAATTAGGGTGGGGGGAAATTAGGGATTTGGGGAGAAAGGGGTGGGGGTGATTTGCCACTTGCCTATGTTTGATAAAAAACTGGTATGTTAATAACCTATGTCTGTTTTCAGCGAAAATTGAGATGATGGTTCTAGAAGTCGTTAAACTGATGATGAAACAAAGTAAAAATATAAAAAGAATTAAAAAAAGTGATAATATGTATATTAGCTTTGTTACATATATATAGCTTTTCTTAAAATTCATCTTCTCCGGCTATAGCCGTCATCATGATCGTCTCCGATTCCTTCTACATTATGTATCTTAGGATCCTTACATATATGTAGCTTCTTATTGTTCTTCATCTTCTTCTAATGTAATCATCACTATCATCTTCATCCACTCAACCAGGCCTCCCTGTAAGTGTTGGAATCTTATATGAACATGTTATTTGAAAAAATTGGAGCTCTAAGTAAATGATTTTAAAAATTTTGAAAGAAAATCATCACTTTCCATTTTCTACAGTTTAACAATCTCTTCAAATTTAGTCATTCAATGATATATGTATTTTCCCACACCAGGGATTGATTTTGAGGAACTGGCATTTAGGCTTATGAAAATAAAATTGTAGGCTGCCATTGATAGGGGTTGTTGGAGATCCAATTATCCGGTCAACCAAAGTTTCCGAACACGATGGTGGGGTGAACGACGTTGGTTCAGTGTAACCTATTGTCTCCTCACACGTACGACGCTGCTATTTTTAGTCAGTCATATGGGTTGGTCACAACATGAGTTTTTGGGTACAAATCGAAACGGTTAAGGGTGGTTTATCTTGGTACAGGTCAGCAAGGTTTCTGTCTGAAAATTATAACTTTTTCTAATAAATAGTTGGTGTGTGAAATAGATATATGGAATAGTTATTGGTAGAGGTATAAAAATGGTCTCTTTCGTTTGGTATAATGAGTGACTATACCGTACCAAGTCGAGCGGATACCAATTGAATTCTCGCTACGAAATTTTTTTATCATTGTATTAAGTGATGAACATTTATTGATATTATTTTATTAATATTGACAAACGATTGTATTTTTTATCAACTTCTATTCTTTAATTGGCGAAAACAGTTTTAGGTCTAACCGTCAAAACGACAACGTTTTAGGTCTAACTGTCAACACGACTAACGTTTCTTTGTACATGTAATATATGATAAATATTTGGATCGGATGAGAGCCTTATAAAGTTGTGTGTTTATTTGGTAGAATAGAAATCGGATAAGGAAAAAATGGTAGAATTATAAACAGGCTGGCCCATCATAAAGAAAATTTAAGCATCAGCCTAGAACCGCTCTTTGTCCTGCATTGGATCATTAGAGGAAGACATTTGAATGTTATTGGATTACTAAAAAAATTAACTTCTGTGTCTCCTAATTATCGATGAAGCTATTTCAACTTTTTCTTGATACCTTATTTCATATTAATGAATATAAAACTTTGTTGCCACTACATCATTATAACTGGTAGAAGTTTGTTAATAAGCATTGTGTTCACAAAAAAAACCCCAATTAAGAATGACTTGAATCTGTATTAAAAAAAAAAAAACTTTTTTTTTTTGGGAGAATGACTTGAATCTGTATTAAGAATGACTTGAATTTGTGTTTACATATTTAACCCTGAATCTTCTGCTGATGTGTAGGAAGAAACTCAAGTATTACCCAGGAAAAAGAAGTTCTCCTGAATTATCTAAAAATAGGTACTTATTCAATTGTTCATATATGGTAATTGTTCTTTTTTGGGGTGTATTTTTATATTACATCTTAGTAGTAACAGTTATTCAGGAAAACTCACATAAGTAAAGTGATAACAAAATAAGTTAACACTAGAAACTCACTTTGTAATTAATATATCTGGTAACTATTATTTAAAAGATAAAGACGGCCACATCTCAAATTTTGCTTTTGTTGTATTCGGTTCCAATGTTTGTGTTTGTTATTGTTTAGAATTGGGATGTATCATATTTTATCATCTGTTTGTCGATTTGGTTGAGATAAAAGCGCTCTTTTGTATGTTGGTTCGCTTCATTCGTATACTACCTGATGTTTTTTTACGTTTTATAGTCCAACCTTATTTCCATTTTACCCCAGCGTTTGCAAAAGTATGGCTACCCATCCTTTGAATAGAAAACGAAAGGCTCTTGCACTTGAAAATATCAGTAAACAGTGTTCCTCAAAAGTACCTAATGAGTTTGGTGTGCAAACAGTTGCTCAGTCAGTAAGGCGATCAGCCATGCTGAGGGCTGCCGCTAATAAAAGCTCCTTACAATCTCTCACTTCCATCCAGCCTAATATGGAACAGTCTGAGGGTGCATCAACATCATCAGTTCATTCACAGTCGCCTGGCCCTTCATATGTTGATTTGGGAGATTGTACGAGCGAATGCGAATACTGTGGCGCATTGGTTTGGTTTGAAGAGCGGCTGAAATCATCTCCTTTAAGACAAAGGCCTAGATATAACACGTGTTGCAAAGCAGGTGGTGTACGCATTCCTTTTCCAACTGAGCCACCGTCATGTATCAAAGAATTGTATTCCAGCTCACAATTCATGTCAAACATACGTGCGTATAATTCAGTGTTTTCCATGACATCGTTTGGTGCTAACGTCGATGATACAGTTAACCATTCTGCTGGTCCATACGTTTTTAAGGTGTCTGGTCAAATTTCACATTGGATTGGATCTTTGTGCCCTTCAGAAGGCGAGAGACCTAGGTTCCTTCAAATGTATGTCTATGATACACTACACGAAGTTGAAGATAGACTTCACTTTTTTGATAGCGACGATGAACGCCGGTTGTCCTCAGATGTTGTCTCACTTCTTACACGTACATTAAGGTGCTGTTTGTTTTTGCAGACAAAAACTGTCTGCAGTCTGATTTCAGCTGATTTTATGTCTGCAACTGAAGATGTGGTCTGAAGGTCTGCAAGCTGAAAATATAATACTGTTTGTTTTATAAACTGGATATTGTCTGTATAACATAAAAAAAAACCATAATACAACCACCACCTCCACCTCCACCACCACCACCACTGCACTGCCCAAACCACCAGCACCACCACTCAAACCCATCAAAAAAAACCTTTACATTCAAGCTACATACAAAACCCCCATTTCAGCAAAAAACCTTTACGGTAGCAGCAACATTCATCAACATCAGTAAAGGGTGTTTTACAATCAACAGTAGCAGCAACATTCATCAACATCAACAATAGCAGCAACATTCACCATCATCAGTTTATGAAAGAAAATAAAGGGTGTTTTACCGGAATATTCTTCGGGCGGAATAACCATGTCGCCGACGTCTCCACTGCTGCCGCCGCTCCACTGCCGCCGACGTCTCCACTGCCGCCGACGTCTCCACTGCTCTCTCCGCCTCTTTCTCTCTATAAAAATCTCCGGTTGCCGGGGTGTGGGTGCTAGCAGAAGAATAAGGGGGGTTTGGGGGTGCTTATCAGACCAAAGGGAGGGGCACCGGGATCCATCTCCGGTTGCCGGAGGTCAGACCAGAGGGGCTGGGTGTGCGAGGAAGATGGGTGTGCGGAGAGGAAGGAGGGGAGGTGGAGGTGGTGGAGGTGGTGGTGCTGGGTTAAAGAGAGGAGAGAGAGAGAGAGGAGGAAGATGGTTTTGAAGATCTGAATGTTTGTGAAGACATTAGATATATGCTTTTTTTAAGCTAATAAAAGCAATATTCAGATCTTCTTAAAAAATAAAAACAAACAGTCTTCAAGGTCTTATGTCTGCCCGCCCGAAGACATAAGCTCCTTGAAGATGTTTTAAGCAAAAACAAACAACACCTAACTGAAATCAATGCTTTCGTACGCCTTTTCAAGAGTGCTGCTGAGCTTTGCTCGCAACAAGTACCGGAGTTTGCAGTTACTCTTTATAACAAGGCTAGGCAAAACAATTACGGCTTACCTGTTGCGGGTACTCTTGGTGCTATCGTACGTGACAATGACCCTTTAGCAAGCGATTTTGATATTGTGATACATAGTAAAGAAGGCATACCAAAGCGTGTGAGCAAGTTGCGTCCTTCGTATATGCCTCTTCAGTATCCGCTTCTTTTCCCTTATGCGGAACCAGGCTGGTCTCCAGAACTTCAATTAACTCTGGATTCTAGAGAAAAAGACCGAAACCTAACCATGAATATGTTTTACGCCTATCAAATCCACGATCGTAAGGACACGTACACATTATTGTTAAAGGCAGGTCGTCTCTTCCAACAATATTTGGTCGACGCCTATGTGTGCATAGAGCAATGTCGGCTTGAATATTATCGTAACAATCAAAATAAATTCCGCTCTGAATTCTTTCGTGGCATCCACGATGCCTTCTCAAAAGGTGATACCGAGGGTCGAGAGGTCGGAAAAAGAATAGTCCTACCATCTTCTTTTACCGGCGCCCCTCGATATATGTACAAGCATTATCAAGATGCTCTTGCAATTTGTAGGGTACATGGTAACCCACAATATTTCATAACTTTCACTTGTAGCGTCAAATGGCCGGAAATCAACCGTTACCTGAATAACGTTGGTTGTGCAAACTCGCAAGATAGACCGGACATCATTGCTAGAGTGTTCCAAATGAAGGTTGAAGCTTTAGCTAAGTTTTTTGAAGACACATAAGACTTTTGGGAAGGTTGCAGCGGGTATATTCCTCAACTTTGTGTTATTAGTTAACACGTATGTTCTTTTATCCCTTAGGTACTAATATTCACAACCTCCCCTTTTTCCAGATCTATACACAATCGAATTTAAAAAAAGAGGCCTCCCACATTGTCATATGCTTCTTTGGGTTACGCCAGAATACAAGATACAAAATGCAGAAGATGTTGATAACTTCATTAGCGCAGAAATTCCTAACCCGTCAACTGATCCGGTTTTGTATCGAATAGTAACTGAATCTATGATTGTTGGTACACTTTATGTGGACGCGACTCGACTCGGTTCGAGTCGGTTCGGGTCGACTCGGTTAGGTCCGGCTCAAGTCCGACGTCACGACATTCCTCCGTCGTGCGCCCCAGAGTTCGACACGCTAAGCACGGAGCGCCGCAAGCCAAGGCCCGTTTACACATCACCATGACATCATCATGATGATGTCATGGTGATGTCACAACCTTGACTAATTGAAAGTTTACAACAGAAACTTCTCTGGACCGTAAACTTTGAACATTGGGCCTTTGACTTGTATTGGGCTTTTGACTTCTCTTTGGGCCGAATCCTTTATGATCTGAACATGCATATGACGAAATCTCATATGAAGCCCAAGCCCACAACAAGTGACGAAGATACATCATGGACGAAATCACATGTGTGACGAAATCACATGTGATTTCGTCAAAATCTTGGATTTCACCGAGGGATTTCGTCCAGTTCCTGATTTCGTTGATGTGTTACTATATATACACAGACAACAGACAGAAACATAGAGAAGTCTGAATAGATTTCACTGAGCGAACACATTGTAACACACACACACTGAGAGTTTACAGAGACCATTTGTAAACACCGCATTGTAACCGTTTTCTAGCATTAATACATTGAGTGTTAATCGTTGAATATTGTGTCTTACTTGTTCGTAACTTGGTTTAACTTACCCGTTTGGATTCCGCACTTTCGGGTTTGTCAGAAAACAGGGAATAGAGGTTACTCGATCCTCCGGGTGGACCTACAATGATGCATGGACCTTGCGGATTGCCAAGAATGAATGCTCCCTGTATGATAGATGGTAAATGTTCTAAGTCGTTCCCAAAGGCTTATGAACGTGTCACCCGATTTGACGAGCAAGGTTACATTCATTATAAAAGATCACCAGATAGCATTCAAGTAGATAAAGGCGGGGTACCACTTGACAATGGATATGTCGTTCCTTACAATAGAATTTTGTGTCTACGTTTTGAGGCTCACATTAACGTTGAATATTGTGGATGGAGTATGCTTATTAAGTATCTTTTCAAGTACATCTCCAAAGGTGCAGACCGTGTACGTTATGCTGTCACAAGGTCTGTTGAATCTTCAACACATTCTGAATCTTTAACACAATCTGACACTAATGTTGTTGAAACTGTTAACGAGATAAATAATTTTGTCGATGGAAGATTCATATGTCCTCAAGAGGCAGCATGGAGAATTCTACAGTTCCCAATTCACCATAGAAATCCACCCGTGCAGTTGTTGGCCATACATCTCAAACACATGCAGAATGTTACTTTTAAAGATAATCAAAAATTGCAAAGCATACTAGGTAATCCAGGAACAAGCAAGACAACTTTGACTGAATGGTTAAGAAACAATCAATCAGACCCTAGCGGCAGGGATCTCAGATACATTGACTATGTATCCAGATATAGGTGGGAACCTTCTGGAAAAGGCTGGATCCGAAGATTATTGGCAACAAATCCAACAATTGGACGATTGGCATATATTCATCCTACATGTGGTGAGCCTTACTATATGAGATTGTTGCTTGGACACCAAACAGGCTGTTGTTCCTTTGAAGATATCCGAACAGTTTCCGGTGTCATTTGTCCAACGTATCGTCTTGCTTGCGAAAAGCTGGGTTTGATTGGAGATGATAGAGAATGGACATCGGCATTTATAGAAGCATCAAGCTGGGCTACATCTGCAGAGCTCAGGGCCCTGTTTACTCACATGCTGCTATATTGTGAGATATCAAATCCATCGGCATTGTGGCAAGAACATTGGCAAAATATGAGTGACGACATAGCTCTCAATTTAAGGCAAGTTGCTGGGACATCAAACATGCATTTTGGTGGTCCAAATTTGCAACAATACGTACTCTATGAGATAGAGTTGCTTCTTAATTCAAACGCAAGCTCCCGCTCGCTCGCAGATTTTGGTCTTCCAATGCCTCCTGTCACCATGGTCACAACACTTAGAAATCGGTTGCTGATGGAAGAAAAGTGCTATGATCTTGAGGCACTAGCTGCCCAAAGTGTTACAATGTTACGTGGTGTAAATCTTCAACAGCGAAAAATATATGACATGGTCCTTAAATCTGTAAATGATGATGTACAAGAACTTTTATTTGTGTATGGCCATGGAGGTACAGGCAAAACGTATCTTTGGACTGCCATTATTGCTGCACTTAGGTCGACTGGAAAGATTGTTTTAGCAGTAGCAGCATCTGGAATTGCCTCATTATTATTGCCATTAGGAAGAACAGCCCACTCTCGATTCAAAATACCCTTGGATTTAACTGATGACTCTTTGTGCTACATAAAAAAACACACGTAACTTGCACAACTACTCATAGAAAATCCCTTATAATTTGGGACGAGGCTCCAATGAGCGATCGTCGGTGCTTCGAATCTTTAGATAAAAGTCTCAGAGATGTTCTTGGAAACCAAGATAAACCATTTGGCGGAAAATCAGTACTATTGGGATGAGACTTCAGACAAACACTTCCGGTTAAACCAAAAGCTTCAAAAGCAGAAATCATAGCATCATCACTACCCAGGTCTTATTTGTGGGACAAATTCAGCGTTCACATGCTCACAGAGAATATGCGCTTATCACAATCCAATGCAACTATCGCTGAAAAAGAAGTTATAGCATCCTTCTCCAAATGGCTACTTGATGTTGGGGATGGCAGGACAAGTGCAATTGACAAAGAATCACCATCTGACTCAAAATTCATTGATATACCTTCACAATATGTTATCCAATCTGGAGAGAACGGACTACGAGAGTTAATAAGATTCATTTATGATGATGACCTGCTCAAATTTCCTACATCAATTACTTTGTCCGAAAGAGCCATAGTATGCCCGAGAAATGACACTGCTGATGAAATAAACGACATGATACTTGCATCTTCCCCCGGAGAATGTTTAACATATTTAAGTCTCGACTCGATGGTACCTCACTCCGAAAGTAGAGGTGACACAGATATTATGTACCCTCCTGAGTATCTTAACTTACTAAACTTCAACGGCATTCCCCCACATTGCCTAAAACTTAAAGTGAATGCCCCTGTAATTCTACTACGCAATATTAATCAAAAATCTGGTTTGTGTAACGGTACTAGATTGTTAATATCTCAATTGTTACCCAGAATTATCGAGGCACGTGTAATTACAGGCACCGCTGTAGGACACCGTGTTTACATACCTAGAATTAACTTTGTACACAATAGCAACGACTTGCCCTTCGTCTTCACAAGACGACAATTCCCAATAAAAACATGTTATGCAATGACCATAAATAAAAGCCAAGGCCAATCATTAAAAAAAATTGCTGTTTATTTGCCACAACCTGTTTTTAGTCATGGCCAACTATATGTTGCTCTATCAAGAGCAACATCCCCAACAGGTCTCAAAGTCCTTATAGAACCTCAACAAAATTGCGAAGCGAACAAAACAAAAAACATTGTGTACTCGGAGCTGCTAGATGAAATTACAGCTCACGAGGTTATTACCAGACTTCACAAACACATTTATAGAATAATAACAACTATAATAACTATCATGAATGCTCATTACAACTTCTAACTTAATCAAACGACCCTTTACTTAGATTACTTATCTAATAGCATTAGTGCCTTCAATACTTTTATTAACCCGCAATAACTACTAACATCCAATACATTGTATTTAATAACATCAATGTTTTTGCTCAACAGGACGACAACCATGACTGACTTCAGAATAGCATCGATCGTCCCTGGTGGCGATCCAGGACCAATAGAGGTCCGTGTTATAAGAAAGTGGAAACGAAGTAACGACCTCTACTACTTCATGATAGACAAATATGTATGTACTTCCTTTACACACATTACTTACTCATTATCATCATTATAATAAAATAACCTATCGTAAATGCAGGGAGATGGAATACAGGCAACCGTCCCTTGGTTAGACAACGATTACTTTGAAAGGAAGATCAGTCTGTTTTCATGTTACTTGCTGGACGATTACATATGCAACGATGCACCTGCATCACTAAAAGTTAACACAAATCCAGCCAGTATTTACATGGGAACAACAACAACAATAACTTTGATACCTGCCTCAGAAACATTCCCAATGTATTACTTTAACTTTTGCCCATATGCTGACTTGCATCTCTAGATTAACGATAACCTCACAGACGAGAGGCTGGGTGTTCTCACAGGTATTGCATTTGTTATATTAATAGATCAAATACTACTGAATGCATGCTCAATATACCTATAACAACCAACCAAATTTCCACCGTAGTTATTTTCATTCATGAACTTAGATATCTAGCTGGTATATTCACTTCTTAACACTTAATAAAATAATCCACTCATTAGTCAATACCAGTATCGGTATATGCTTAAAAATCATCACACTTTTAACCCATTTAGTTTATATATAATTTCGATTTCTTTCCATAATTCACATTCATTAACTTTTTTTTATAAAGTTCAATATGCGACTTTATTCCATACTTTTTCTCATCCTTATTTTATTAACTTTGTTGAAAAAGATTTTTTTTCTTATTAGTACCATGAGTTCGTAACAAGCAACCCGATACCGATATCGATACCAGTGTAGTTATTATTAGAAGTTTATTTTCTCATCGTCTAATATATGTATTTTTTCACACGAGGGATTGGTTTTGGGGAACTGGCATTTAAGCTTATGAAAATAAAATTTTTAATTCATTCTTATACTTAATCAATTAATTATTCAAAAGTTCTTAAAAATGCGAAACATGTATTTCAAGTACTTCTGATATTAGAGATACCTGTATGGCTGTATCCATTCTTTGATCCTAGGTTTTACTTCAGGTGTTTAAATGATATACCTCTGTGTTTAAGCATTTAGAACATTTTTTTAGTTAATATGTTGTGAATTAAAAAGTTCAATATGGTTCTTTTGTATGCTAGAAGTAGGACTGTTAATTTATGTTACGTGCTCTTTGAAGTTCAAACAATTTTTTCCTTATTACATATCTCTTAAAATATGAGACTCTATATTTTGACCAAATTTTATTGGTGTTTGATGTATGAGGTTTTGTGGAGGTGTGTTTGTTCAATTTTCTTTTTTTTTACTTCTTTGATTTGGCAGTTTATGGTTTCTACTTTTCAAATTTAGTGGTCTATGCTTTTTTGAGTTGTTAATTGAATTAAACGAAAAACCCTTTAAATATTTATAAAACCGTATTAAATTAAAAAACTAAATAAACTACAACAAAAAAGATAAACTAAAAGCGCTTTTTTGAAAAATACCCACTTCCATTTATACCTTTATTCAGTTGTACATTCAAGCATGACACTGTATTTAATTTGACAGATTACATGGGCAAAATAGAAGACACCATACCAGGTACCACTAAAAAGGGGAATCAATATTTGCGTATAAAATTGATAGATATCAGGTACTATTATATAACAAATGCTTCATACATTAACTTTAATCAGAAAATAACAACAAAATCAATACAGTGGTTCAACCATTGATGTCACCCTATGGGAAGAGGTTCTACCACGCTTTGATAGGCAGGCAATGTTATGTGCAGAAGAACCAGTTGTCGCTGCATTCACATCATTGAAGGTCACCATCTTCAAAGGCCACACGTCAGAAAAACTACAACTGTCATCAACCCCAGCAACACACATTTACTTCAACCCCACTGTAGACAGCGTCATAGAAACTAGAAACATGTAAAAAGAAGAAAACTCTTTATCTTACTCAATTATAAGATTTACTTTCTAATCTAACACACAACTTTACTTCTATAGGTTCAAAGATGGAACACAACTTCTACTGACAGCAACCCCTGGCCACGAATCACATGAACGCCATCTTCGCACAGAAGACAGAAACAAAAGAACGATTTCAGAACTCCTAGAACACCAAAAATAAAACCAGGTACTCAAATAGTCTTCTTATGAAAGTCACGACTTATATTATTCACTAAAATAATGTCACGATCTAATAACTTTGTGATATAGGGACAGACGTTCAATTGCAAAGCATCAATCACAGCTTACATCAAAGGCAGGCCATGGTACTACACAATGTGCCCACAATGCCCAAGAAAAATAATCCAAACAAAAAGAGGTTGGTCGTGTGGTAGCCACCAAAACCTACCTGAACCAAAATTCATGTAAGCCTAAGAAAAATAAACACAAAAAACAAAAACAAGAAACCATATATCCTAATTAATAATTAATTGCAGGTACTGCATCACAGCAACAATCACAGACAACACGGCTCCTACTAATGCAACATTCTTTGACGAGGCAACCGTTGGGTTAATCGGCATCCAATGCAGAGACATGATCTTGCAACATGGCTTCGCAGACCGTTATGAAACACCAGAACCCCTATTTCAAGCCATTGGAAAAGAGGTCACAATGCAAGTTCAATATGCCCGTGCATCAACTGCCAACTCAAGTCTTCTCTCCGTCAACAAAGTCTTCAACAGCACGCTAAACATCACAGCCACACCGCCTTCGCCTACCCAACAAACAACACCTGCTGCAAACAAAAAGCTGGCCTTAGAATCAAGTGAAAACAGACCTTCAGTTAAACGTCAACTATATCAATCAGGTATCCCATCCTATTCCAACTATTAACTTAAACCCATTTTTAACAAAGACATCATTACTAATAAAGTTAAACAACACATACAGAAGGCGTAAGCGACACCAAGAAACTCAGGTTCCCGGAATAGATCGCTAACAGCCCAGCAAGAAGAACGCAACCAAATGCATCAGAATGCGCTACATTTTGTACATCTGAACTAACTGAAGTAGTTATTGTAAATAAACTTATGATACGTTCTGCAAAACCATGGACTCCTTTTTGTATGTATTAACCACATTTTGTAACCAAACCTTGCAATCTATTATATGAAAACCAGGTTGCACCTTTGATCCTCAACTGAATTACTGCCGCGAAGCGCAGGTCAAATCATCTAGTTTTAGCATTAAAGTTCGTCTTTTAATTCTTAATAAAATCGTATACTCGTATTCCTACAACTTGCATACACCTATTAATAGTTAGTTTTACACTCATTTGGTAACCGGATCCTTTGATGTCATAATGACATGAGTGGTTTTATACAAGTAGATATTCGAAATCAACAAACATGTTCACCCAAATTTTCTATATATACATTTACCAAGTTAGGGGAATAGTGTCAGGCAGCTAATATATACATTTACCAAGTTAGGGGAATAGTGCCAGGCAGCTGCCTGACACTTCCCCATTGGACCAACATGTTTATTGTTTTATATCAATTTTAAAATTACGTTTTAACCCCCAGCTCAAAATAAAATTACGCTTTTTGTCCCCATCTCAAAATTACGATATTGCCCTCAATTCAAAATTACGACTTTGTCTGGCACTCTCCCATTGGACCAACCAGTTTATTATTTTATATCCATTCTAAAATCACGTTTTTGTCCCTCTTTAAAATTACGGTTTTGTCCTCATCTCAAAATAAAATTACGCTTTTGTCCCCAGCTCAAAATTACGATTTTTCCCTCCATTCAAAATAAAATTGTGGTTTTCCCTCAACTCAGAATTACCTTTTCGCCCCCAGTTCAAAATAAAATTTTGTTTTTGCCCACAGCTAAAAATTACGATTTTGCCCTCTGTTCAAAAATGTAATTTTTTCCCGTTTAAAAAATTGTGATTTCGCCCTCATTTCAAAATTACGTTTTTTCCCTAGTTAAAAATAAAATTATGTTTTTGCCCCCAACTCAAAATTACGATTTTGCCCTCGGTTCAAAATAAAATTGTGCTTTTGCCTCCAGCTTAAAATTACGCTTACGCCCTTAGTTCAAATTTATATTACGTTGTTACCCCAAGTTCAAAATTACGAATTTGCCCCTGTGAAAATTTACAAATTTTGCCCCTGGTTCAAATTTATAGTACTGCTATTACTTTAGCTTTTTGGCAAATTACGATTTTACCCCAGTCAAAAAATACAACTTTCTCTCAGTTAAAAATTACAATATTGCCATTGTTTTAGTTTTATTAATCAAAACTATAAAAGTGTTTTGTTTTAATTGGTTGGCTCGATTTAATTGTTTTTCGTGTCAATGAGCTAACTAACACTCGCTCATTATTCGGCCATCGCCCCGACCAGCCATAACTTCATGCGATTGGGCCTTATTTTCATGTGATTGGGCCTTTAATTTCGGCTGTTGGGTATTTAATATTTGATTGGGCTTTAGCATCAACATATAAACTAATTTTTGGGGCCTTTTATCAATATATAGTAGAAACTCGATAAATTAATACTCGATTATTTAATAAACTCTCTAAGATAATATTTTTTGCCGGTCCCGACTCGGGGATAGGGTGCTAAATTAATAATTCGCTAAAATTATAAGATAATACATTTTTGATAATTTCTTTAGACCCCATATAAAATATAAATTAATAATTCCTTATATATAGCATATTACATGAATGATTTATGAAGGTTTCTTGAAAAATGACTCAATTGTCTTTTGTTGAAATCAATTTCTCCTTGAATCTCGTCTCTAATTTTCCTTAGCATGGTAAGAACTTCTGGTGTTGTTTTCTCATAGCTCAACAAGAAATTGTTCAATGTGATTGCCGCTTTAATAGCTTCGTTTCGCGAAGGGGGCTCCATTGTAGAACTTTCATCATCTTCTTCATCGATATCATCTTTATTAATTCCAATAACGCTTTCAATAATTTCTTCATCAGTCAACAACTGTGCAACTGCATTTTCTTCTGGGTGAGTCAGAACATCTTCGACATCCATTGCATTGCGATAACCCAACTCTTTGATCAAATTCTGGAGTTCTTGAGTGCTTTCACCACCTTCATCTGAGTTCTCAAAAGTCATGTTATCTGTTGATCGAAGTTTACAATGACGAAAGCAGTTCGCAATTGTATTTGCATGAACATCCATAGTCCATGCTGAAATTGCAAGATTCATTGCATCTAATACATTTATTTTTGCTGGATTTAGAACCCCTAATTCATAACCCTCCAAAAGACTTCTATAAAATCGACGACGATAATGCATCTTAAAAGCTCGTATGATCCCCGCGTCACAAGGTTGAATTTTTCATGAACTTTTTCGCCTTCTCGATGATTAGTTCACCTGTCATATTCACATGTTCTTGATATTGAAGAATCCATTCATAGAGAGATTTTTCTAGGTCAGGAAATTTTGCCGGTTTGTGTCGCTTAACATCGCCTCTTTCGGGAGCAAGTGAGAGATACTCTAAAGACCGCTTAACTGTATTCGATATTGTCGCTTGACTCACCTGCAAACCATAGTTACTATGAACCCATTCTTGCAATTGCTTTTGAGTGAGACTTGGATTATCTTTGTTGTGCTTGCATAATGCTCTTCGAATCTCGTCTGTCATTGTTGTTTTTTTCACACCTTTAAGATGGGAAGCCATGTTGTGTGTATGATTTGTTTGTGTTAACCTATTTTGATCTTGTATTTATATAGAAAAAAAATTTAATGTCCATAAAGTGATACATTGAACACAAGAAGCATAATAAGGTGGGAGATTGAATGTTTCTTTCAAATTGGGTTGTTCATTTGATATACATGAATTGTATACAATAATTAAGTGGAAGCTTGAAAGGTGTTTGTAAACTAAGTATTCTACTATAAATTAATAAAATATTAATTAATATATAAATTAATAATTATTAATTTATCGATTAATTAATAACTCTTTTAATTAATAAATTTTGGTGGTCCCAAGTGTATTATTTTATAGAGTTTCTACTGTATGTAATATTCGACATATAAAACACTTTCGGGGCCCTTTCAGTTTTGGTCCTCGGTCGATGGTCCGACTTGGTCGGCCCAATATCTTGTCAACATGGATTTTCAGATGCTGCTATCACCGACTTTCGACACTATGGATGTGTGTAAATAGTGGCGGAGCTTGATTGAAAGTTCCGGGGGGGGGGGGGGGGGGCAAAGTCATGGGACCCAATTTATATATACAAGATGATATCTTGTGTCCTCTTATTGCATGTAGCTTTTTTTCTCTGTCAAATAAATGATCAATGTTTTTGACTTTTGCAGCCTTGCATTCAAGTTTTCCTATAGGACGCGGTAAACTTCAATGTTGATAATGTGAGAGTTGCAAAACTCTTAGGCGGAGGTCTCTTATGCACACAAAAAGCTTTAGTCCGCATTAGACATGTTTTTATACTTAAAAACTATTTGGGATCTCTAATATTCTAATGCATTTTTCATTTACCATATACTATAATAGGATTTTAGGCTA
Source organism: Helianthus tuberosus (assembly GCA_030545235.1). Classification (NCBI taxonomy): domain Eukaryota; kingdom Viridiplantae; phylum Streptophyta; class Magnoliopsida; order Asterales; family Asteraceae; genus Helianthus; species Helianthus tuberosus. Next base: position 21,285,959 of record CM060386.1, on the reverse strand, counting down.
TAATCAAGTTCTTCGGCTTCTGCAGAACTAGAACTCACTAACCGGTATGTTATCTTTACTTTTAATGTTCTTAAAGACTAGACTATGCTTACTTTGTTTAAATGTATCTGAATTAAAGATTTTGATACGCAAAGAAAACCCATTAGGTGTGTATTAGACTTGATAACACGTCTACCCGTATTAAATACTTAATTTTTTACTCATAATAAAACATATAAAACATAAGTTTGTAGCCCAACATATTAAAATGACAGAGATTATTAAACCAATATCTTTGCTATAATCTCATATTCTCATATGATATATACATTATAAGTACCCCTAACGCCACTCCCGTTTTCACGTGACATGTAAACCATACAAATACTGCTGGTCAGTTTATGATGAATATGGCGGATTTAAAAATAAAATGTGTTGGAAATTGGTTTGCATGATTTCTCATGTGTTTAGAACATTTGCACATTTGGAAACCTCATGTACAATAATGTAGCCCGGTTTCAACTTTGTTTGGAACATGTGGGAGATTGATGTTGGAACTAGTGTTTCACGAATACTTTGGCATGTGAGTGATAAAAACTGGTTTCGCTTGTGTGCTCAAAATGTATGACCTAGGAAACATATGATGTCATTGTCAACATCATTCCTTTCTTTTTTTTTTTTGGACAGCAAAGGACTTCTCATTCATCACCAAATTTTTACATTCTCATGTTTACAAGATTCTAAACACAAAATGCAGACCTTACGTTACCTTCATCTAGTAGTACAAAACTACCCATGACATTATAGCCTAGTGGTATCTTGGGGGTGGGATAAGGCTTATGACCATTAGGTCATGGGTTCAATTCCCACAAAGGGGGTTTTCCCAGATTTATTGGGTTTCCTCCTGAATTGGTGTATAGGCATTATTGCCTAGTGGAGATGGATATGATCGGGTGGTTCTGCTGGTGGCACGATGATACTCCAGTGGTCCGTCAGTGATCCAAATTTGCCGTTCAAAAAAAAAAAAGTAGTACAAAACTAAATTATTCAAAACCCAAAAACTTCACCCAATTACTCCATTTCATATTGTTTTGTTTCGCCCGGTGTTTAAACCACATAAAGGCCGTTGCTTGCAGCTCTCCAAAAGCCTTGTCTATGTTCAGACGACACCTCAAAAAAACTAGATCATTCCGTGTCTTCCAGATCACTCAACAGGCCACCAATATAATCATCTGTACAATCTGTTTCTTATGGTTCGATACCGCCAAACTTTTATACGCTAGAAACAAGTCTTTCATGTTAAAAGCGTAAATTTGGGGAATGTTGCACTACACACTAACCTTATGTCATATTACGGCTGCCACGTAGCATGAGATGAAGTAAAACACAATACTTGATCTGGAAATTTATTTTTTCATTTCTTTATGCTTTAGAGTTTAGACATTATTTTATACCACTATATTAATAAAAATCAAACCAACACAACAAGTGGGTATATTTACATAACTAACATATTTAAATATCTAGTTTAAAATATATGCACTTAATTGGTGGTTCAAATGCGAACTTTGCACATTTACAACTAAACAAACTTAAGTGGTATTTGAATAATTATTGGATAGGCATAAATGCCACTTGTGGCCTATAGTGCTTTTTGATGACTCACCTCCACATTGGCAAGAACATATTCTTGCACTTTTGCACAGATGGCAACTTCTCATTGGCCCTCATTTGTTTAATTAAGATAAAACCTAAACTACAATTAATTATTTTCATTGAACATCATCTGAATATATATATATATATAGGATAGTGTAAAAAGGGTCTAAAGTGTGAGAAATGTATTATAACACTATATATAATACTATATAACACCATATAAACACCGTATAACAATATGTAACACCATATAATACCATATAACACTATGTAACACTATATATCATTATATAACAAATATAACACTATAGGTTGTCTGATAACATGTCTATGATAGATGTATAGTGTTATATTTGTTATATAATGATATATAGTGTTACATAGTGTTATATGGTATTATATTGTGTTACATATTGTTATACGGTGTTTATATGGTGTTATATAGTATTATATATAGTGTTATAATACACTTCTCACACTTTTTACATGATCCTCTACCTATATATATATATATATAAGAGATTAAATCGGCCCAAATAAATAACAAAATATGTCAACACAAATTTCGTACTGAAAATCTGTAAACATTCTTAGAGAGGTGTTTAGAGATCAGTTATTAATGTTTTAATAAGTTAAATCATGATTTAAGCCATACATAACTTCTTTAGTATAGGGTGTGGTCATGACACTCATGACTAGGGGTGCAAACGAGCCGAGCCGAGCCGAGCCCGAGTCTTACCTTAATCGAGCTAGGCTCGTTACAACTTTCTAAAGCTCGAGCTCGGCTCGATTCGAGCCTTGGATTTTGGGCTCGAGCTCGGCTCGATAGTAAAACTTAAAACTCGAGCTTGGCTCGAAAGCTCGATCTAAACATCTATGGCGGGAGTTAAAACAAGCTAAAGCTCGACTCGAGCTCGTTTTTGGCTGTTAATGAGCCAAGGCTCGGCTCAAGCTCGACTCGATAATTTGAGAACTCAATTAAAAAAGAACATTTAGATCATTTAGAAAGTAATACATAGTTTAAACCCTAAAGTATACTAAGCTCGATAAGGTTCGTCGAGCCTAAACGAGCTACACATACATGGCTTGAGCTCGGGCTCGATATCTATTCGATCCTAATTTTAAGCTCGGGCTCGGGATCAAGCTCGATAAGGCTCGGCTCGTTCAAGCTTATTATCAAGCTGATCTCGAGTAGCTCGCGAGCCACTCGGCGCTTTTGCACCCTTAATCTTGACCACCATGACCCTCCACATCAGTGCCATATCTGATATCACCCACCCTAATCCACAATCCAAACCCACTATCCTAAGGGTGTGGTCATGACCCAAACCATTATCCCCTTATTTATTTTAATTTATCTTTATCTAAATAAAAAATATGATTACTTGAAAAATGGAAATGAGGACCATGGTTGTCATGGTTTAATCCATGCAAACCATGGTTGATTAGGGAAGGGAGTGGTATAGCCTTTCATTTATGTTCTTACGTGACGAATCATATCCCAACCATGATCTCCACACTCTTTAGCCTTAAATTAAAAATATACTACTTTAGAAATAAAACCAAACTAAATCTAACAACTATTACAATTTAATTTCACGAGTTGAGCTTATCGACTATTTAAAACATGCAACTTTTAATAGAAGTTAGTTTGATCCGGAACTTTTAAGACTGTGAAGTACTATCGGGGCGGACCCAAGCCCACCCCAAGGTGGGCGGGCGCACCCCCGGGGAAAAAAATAGGGCTAAATTCCGTCAAAAATCCCGTCCGCACCCCTTGGAATTTTTCGTCCGCACCCCTTGGAATTTTCGACCGCACCCTTTGAAATTTTTCGTCTGCACCCCTTAGGTAAAAAGTGTTATCAATATATATTTTAATTTTTTTAGTAAACTCTTATTTTTTTTTAAAATATACTATCTAAATTATATAACTTTTAATACCTAACCAACTAAACCCAAATACCCATACCTTTACACACTTATAATTCTTAACCAGCTAGCCCACTAAGTCTTAGCCCATTAACCAAACCCAACAATATTTCAAACTATAATAAAATAATTAAAGCCCAAAACCTTTAGAAATTCTATCCCGCTCTCTCTCTCTCTCTCTCTTGCGTCCCTGCACTGCCAACGAACAACATCACCCAGCGACAACAGTCCAGCAGCCGGCGACCACCGTAATCAGCCACCATACCACCGTCGTTCGACACCAAATCTAACCGGAATCCGAACACAGGTAAGTTTCTTTGTTATTTTGATGATTTTGGTTGATATTATAGGAGAAAAAAGGGTAATAAAGTTGTTAAATAGGTTTGAAATTTTGTGTGTTTTGACCTTGTTTATGGTTGTTTAGATGATTTTTAGGGTGATTATGTTGTTTATATATTTTTTGGGTGATTACAACTTACGTTATGATTTCTAGGGCTTGAATAGTTGAAAATTAAAATTGAAACATTATGTTATGGAGCGATGAACTTATGTTATATAGAGAAAGAATTGCTTAAGAAATTAGCTTTAGATGATGTTTTGGATAGATTTCAAAAAATTAAAACCCGTAGGGCGTCAACGTTTTAATTATGTTTGTAACAAGTTTTGACATGTTTTTGATGATTATATAAATTTAGTTTGATGTTCGTTTGTTTTACATGACCCGACCCGACCAGACCCGACCCGATACGAACCGATTTTTTTACTTATATACCTAGGGGCCTAAAATTTTTAAAAACGTTCCGCACCCCCATGAAAAAATTCCTGGGTTCGCCACTGAGTACTATAACATATTAAGTGATATAGTACTGATTTTTATAGGGAAAAAATAACCTCATGTAAAAAAAATACATAAATAAGGGGAAAACTACTAGGAATACCAAATACGTAACACTTCAACATATTATGGATACTAGTGAACAACCAGGTCTCAAGTAAATAAAATAAAATACACAAATAAGGAGAAAACTACTAGGAATACCGAATATGTGGGTGTTTGGGATTTCTTTTGAAAAGTCATTTTAGCTCCAAAAGTTCTTTTGAGAATGAGAAGGAATTCCAAACACCATCTGATAAGTGATTTTGAAAACAAAAGGAATTCCAAACACCATGAAAGAAGTTCTTTTAAAGCTAAATTATGCCTTCAAAAAGGAGAGTAAGAATTTATTACTTATTGCTTTTGAAAAAGGACTTTTGAGAAGGAGAAGTTGAAAATGAATCCCAAACATGCCGTATGTAACACTTTTGTTCTCTTAGGCCATCCGTAGTCATAACGCCCCTTTGTGGGCGTTATGCGACACGTGGCGCGCCACGTCAGCGTGTGGGCGTTATGGGGCCTTATGCATTTAAGCCCGTAGTCATAACGCCCCTACCTCATCATTACCCAATTAATTAATAAACCCTTAAATTATAGATATATATGTATATATATATGTCTGTGTGAGTGGAGGGAAAACAAACAACAAGCATGGCACCGCTATGGAGGTCGCGCCCCTCTCTTCTTTCTCCTTCATGGCGCCCCTCGTTTTGGTGTGCCCGGCGCCATGCCGGCGCCATGACCGGGCATACCGCCCCACTACGCAAGACCTTACTAGTGAACAACCAGGTCATATTTCATAGCTAATAGTAACCAATCATAAATTAAGCAGTTCTACCAGTTTAGAGAAAAGCCTTCAATTTAAAAAAAAGTAAAAAGAAACAAGTAAAACCGAACTTATGATCGGTCCTTCCAGCCGTTAACCTTTTATACAGTATTTTACAACGATTTCGCAAATTAGTTAATCCAACCATATATTTTTATAGCTAGTTTAGAAAACAAATCTATATCAAACGTTATTATTATAAATGGCTCTCACTATACTCACATCTCTACATCTTATTCTCACATTCTTTTTCACTATATCTCTCTCTATATATATATGTATGTACAAAGAGAGATAGATGAGAGGGATGTGTGAATTAGGGCTGTTCACGAGCCGAGCCAAACCGAGCGGACCTTTGCTCGTGCTTGGCTCATTTACAAACCGAACCGAGCGGAGCGACTCGTTTAAAACCGAGCCACAAATCAAGCAAGCATTTTCCGAGCAGTAAATCTTTCGAGCGAGCGACGCGTGAAGTTTGAGCGATTTGGACAACCGTGTCGCCCGATTTAAATTTGCTGAGAGAGATAATGACAATGTAGGATCTCAAGTTTTTATGTCTTAATAAACAAGCACATTTCATGGCATAATATTTTTCTTATGAATAACAATGTTGTGGCAGACGAGGCGATGATCATATTGCACGAACAATGACGCTGAGAGCAAGAGACGGTTGACTTAGGGTAACGGCATGAAACATTGAGGCGATGAGCAGACTGTCGTTTATCTGTTTAGGGTTTAACATTTAGATTTGATATTAATTTTTTTATTGGCGTGATCGGGTTAGTATATATAGATATAGTTCTAAATTTGTATATATTTGACCAAAATTCAACATAGTATGTATAAAACTATAAATTTAATTTATATTTGAGTATATATGTATGTGTGTATAAATATAGGTGTGTGTAGATATGTATAATTTATATTTGTGTATATACATGATTATATATGTATGTGTATATGTGTATGTATATACTAACTAAAAACAATAAATGAGAGGGATGTGTGAAACTGTGAAATACTAAAAAGAGTAAACTGCAATTTTACCCCCTGAGGTTAGGGCTCATTGGCACCCTTACCCCCCCCCCCTAAGGAAATAATTGCAATTTTACCCCCCCCCCCCCCCACTGTTCACTGTTATGTTGCAATTCTACCCCCCGGCTTCAATTTTGTTGACTGGTCTGTTGACTTGGGGGTGAAATGACTATTTTACCCCCCAACGTTTGCTGTTATGTCGCATGTTTACCCCCTGGAATCAAATATGTTGGCTGATCTGTTGACTTGGGGTAAATTACTAAAATACCCTTTCTTATAACCCCCTATAATTTGTGTTTAGAAGCAAAATTACCCCCTGGAACTTCCAAAACCTTTCGCGCCACCATCCATATTCGATTCAACCACCCATATAAACCCCCTGGCATCAAATATGTTGACTGATTCATTTCAAATTCATTTAAAGGTTGTAACAGAATTTTTACTTTGAACCAACCAAAGCATTTGGAATGCAAAGATTGAATTCATGGTTGGAATGCAAGGTTGTAACAATTTAAAACTGGCATGTTATATCACAGCTTAAAAGCATTTTGGAATGCAAATGCATCAAAACTATTGCTAAATCAGTTGATGTGTTCTATGACCAACATTAACAGCAGAGCAACTTAACAGCAATGCTTCTAAGTTAACAGCAACAACTTAACATTAACAGCAGAGCAACCAAATATACAGTCAATGCTTCTGATATGCAACATTAACCCACATTAACAGTCAATGTGTTCTATGATCAAACATAACCTGTTCTATGATCAAGCAAAAGATCCTTAACAGTCAATCTGTTCTGTTCTATGATCAAACCAAATAGCAGCAACTTAACAGTCAATCTGTTCTGTTCTATGATCAATAACCAAACAGCAGCAACTTAACAGTCAAATATAACCCACATAACCTGTTCTATGATCAAGCATACCAAAATATAACCTGTACAATCAAGCATACCAAAAGATCCTAACATATAACCCACATTAACGGTCAACTACACTACATATTAACCCAAAACATCCTAATATATTAGAGTTTTACACAACCATTTCCTACTGCGGGGGAAACTGGAAGTGCAGGAAAGGGCGGCCCCGCATTTTCACCACCACTGAGACCACAATCGACCGGACTGACCACCGAATCCTCATGTCCACTGCAAACACATAAAGATGGATGTTTCAATAACCCCCTGTTTTTAACTTGTTCACACAGATCGGTTTATACCTGACAGCAGAGACCAAAAGGAGGATCGGTTGTTGTCGTCGGAAACCATGTGCATCGGCGGAGGTGTGGCCGCCATTGTGGTCGCCGGAGGTGGAAGGATGGGGTTCTCTTCACTCATTGTTAGTTGGAAGCCGGTGGTGGAGGTGGAGGTGGAAGCCGGTGGTGGAGGTGGAAACAGGTGGTGGAGGTGGAAGCCGGTGGTGTCGCAATAAGCCGGTGGTGGATGTGGAAGGATGGATGGTGGTGGATGGATCGCCGGTGGTGGATGGATCGCCGGAGGTGGATGGATGGAAGGAGTGGATGGAAGAAGCTTAGGGGGTAAGATTGTGAGATTATGTTTAGTTTAAGGGTTATTATAATATATAAGGTACTAATTAACGTGAAATTACCTATTTGCCCTTTGACTCTCCCATGCTTTTATTGACCAGTCAACCAAATTGAAGCCGGGGGGTAGAATTGAAACAAAACAGTGAACAGTGGGGGGTAAAATTGCAATTATTTCCTTAGGGTGCCAATGAGCCCTAACATCAGGGGGTAAAATGACAGTTTACTCTACTAAAAAATATTATTTTCGTCATGCTTTAGCTTTTTATTTCCCTGTCAACTCATCTTTATAGGTTTGGTCCGAAATTAATGGATAAAAAAGAAATTAGGTGAAACAATTCCTGTTATACGTTGAGTAAAAGACTAAAAGCTTCAAAAAACACAGAAAGTAAAGTGAGTTCTATAATTAGACAACTTTAAAAATAAAGTAAACTATTAAAAACTAATTATGTTGGATTATGTTTCATACACTGATAACAATTTGGATAAAATGCCCACTCATAATTAAGTCTACTTTTTTCCAGAACAAAATCTAAATTTTGGATTGATTGAACTGTTTTAAATGTATTTTCTTTTAATCCACCAATACGTTTTTGAATTAAAATATTGCATAAATCATATGGTTTGTTTGTTTTCTAAATAATCAATCAATACAGCTGTAAAATAATATAATCATACCAAAATTGGTCCAATTTAGATATTTTGGGTATTGAAATACACAGCCTTGTCAAAAGAGCGCGTGGAAAACTTTTTCTTCACTTCATTAAATTGCAATAGCAACCTTCAACTATTTAAGTAGAATTTTGAACCATAGTGGACTTGTGATGGTGTCGAAACTTAAAATAACTCGAATTTGTATCATTAAATGTTTGACCTGACTTGTTTTCGAACAAAATTTACGTCAAAACGTAAACGGACATATTTGACCTGACTAATTACCGAGAAAAAATATGTTAAAACGTAAACCAACTTGGACTTATACCGAAACATAGTTAAAAAAGCACGTAAGAGAATAGTATTATTTTTAAGTTAAAAATTGGTACCGCGCGTTGCGTCGACATTGAAACGTAAAATAACTCGAACTTTAACTGCCTTATGAAAATGTATTATATTTAACCCGACTCGTTTTCAAACAAAATTAATAGCAAAACATAGATGAACATAAAACATAAATAAAGTGACAATGTTTAAAGTTAAGTCCTAAGGGTGAACGGGGCACTCCCCTCTTAGGGGAGTCCCCTCTCTTACGCACAGCCAATCAGCACGCGCCACGTCAACTCCCCTCTTAACTCCCCTCACACCCTCAATTTGATGGCGGCACTCCACTCACACAATTATTTTTTTATAAAAAAAGAAGGAAAAAATATGATTGGTGGAAAAAAGGTGGACCCACATTAACAATCAATCACCCCCTCTCTCTCAAGCGGTGAACACACACCGATCTGTGAACTCCCCGCGCGGTAAATGAAGGATGGTGGCGGTGTACCCGCTCGGTAAAACCACTCACAGCATGGGGTCACCGCATGTGCCCCGTGCACCCTAAGGGATTCAAATACACAAAAAACAAAAAACTAAAAAAAAAAGACATAGAAGGAAAAAAAAAAAAAAAAAAGACCGAAAGCGTGGCTTGAATGACATTCGCTACAGTGAAAATGTTTTTCTTAAATGTTATATAAAAATTTGTTACGCTGTGATTTAAGTATGGCCTTTTTATTCACCACCAATTGCCGTTCAAATAATAATAATCATAATAAGTATTTTTATTATGTGTACAAAATATAACTTATAAGGACTGAGTTCACCATCATTAAGTTGTATCAGTTATTCTTTTTGGGGTTAGGATCAAATACAAAGGATAAAATAAATAAGAAGTGTAAGAAGGATTTTAGTCCATTGATCTTAGATTTGAAGGGTTGAGATTGGTTGTAGGGAAAAGAAGATAATAGAAGGGCATAAAAGGAATCTTATATTTATGGATTTTCTCTCTCCACATGCAAGGCACATGCCAATTCCCCCATCGATTTAAAACGTCCATAACTTTTTCATACGACATTTTTTTTCAAAAAAAATTTCACCATAATAACGAGCGTTTTTTTTATCTTTAATATGAGTACCATATTATCATATAAAAATAAAATAAAAATTTTCATTTTTACTGGGTTTTTTGGCATTGTGTTAAAGGTTCAGGTCATTGTGTCTTTTAACTGGGTTTTGGTCAGTAGAGTTTCTATACATTGTGTTATGATCAAAACCTATAACACAATGTTAATTTGAGTTCTATCCATTGCGTTTTTATAAAAACCTATAACACAATATATGACACAATGAAGATTTTGTTATATCTGGGTTTTCTATAAATTGTGTTATTAGTTCAGGTCATTGTGTTTAATATGTTATTCATTGTGTTTTAATAATTTGTTCAATTTTTTTATTATCTTGTTCATTGTGTTTTGGTTTGTTATGTATTGTGTTTTTAGTTTGTTTTTCATTGTGTCTTCATCTGCTCTCCATTGTGTCTTTTATCTGCTGTCATTAATTGTGTCTTTTATCTGTTGTCATCAATTGTGTTTTTATTTAGTCTGATTCTTACTGTGTTATATGTTATCGCCATTGTGTTATACGTTATGGTCATTGTGTTTTAGTATGTTGTCCATTGTGTCTTTATCTGTTGTCATTGATTGTGTTTTTAATCTAATTTACATTGTGTTTTACATCATGTCCATTGTGTAATATGTTATTCATTGTGTTTTAATATGTTGTCCATTGTGGTTTAATAATTTGTTCAATTTTTTTTATTATCTTGTTCATTGTGTTTTAGTTTGTTAAGTATTGTGTTTTTAGTTTGTTTTTCATTGTGTCTTCATCTGCTCTCCATTATGTCTTTTATTTGCTGTCATTAATTGTGTCTTTTATCTGTTGTCATCAATTGTGTTTTTATTTAGTCTGATTCTTATTGTGTTATATGTTATCGTCGTTGTGTTATACGTTATGTTCATTGTGTTTTAGTATGTTGTCCATTGTGTCTTTATCTGTTGTCATTGATTGTGCTTTTAATCTAATTTACATTGTGTTTTACATCACGTCCATTGTGTAATATGCAACTGGGTTTTTGAAATTTTTTTGAAAAATATAACAATATGGTACTCATATTAAAGATAAAAAATCGCTCGATTTTATGGTATATTTTTTTTTTAAAACAAATGATGTATAAAAAAGTTACGGACGTTTAAAAGTTAGGGGGGAAATAGCATGTGACTTGCATGTGCATATTCTCTTTCCTCTTGTAGACAAAATTACCCTTTCCATTTAATTACTCATAGGACACTTGTCACTCTCTGGTGCCTTCTTACCCTTCTTATTTTTAAATCTTTTGTATTATAACTCAACCCTTTCTTTTTGATACATTCTACTTTTTTGAATATTGATTGATCATCAGTGACATAACAAATATACTTGAAAAGTAGTTATCGATCTCACCTCTAAAATCCTCACGTGTTTTTAGTCCCAACATTAACGTATTACTTTTATTTACCGATCTCAACTCTAAGCTTATTACCAAAACGAATTAGTTTAGTCATATCCACCACCATGAATATTCTTACGTCTATAATTTTATCACTAATTTATTATTAAACCATATAACTAATCGTACCTAACTACCGATATTTGCACTTACATGAATGTTACAAGTTACAACACTAATTTAAAATTATAAAATCAGTTTCCTCACAAAGTCGATGACCTCTAGATCAAGTGATAGGTGAACTTGAGTTCAATTCTCATTTGGTGCAAAAAAGGAGTGAGACACTGGTGGGCAGGTGGATCCTTGAACCAAACGGGTTTTACCGGTAATTAACCGTCGTGTATACGGACAGGTGGATTACCGGGTTTTCCCCAGAATTGGTAGTGGACCACTCGGGTTACTTTCGGAGTACTCCGTTTGTTTAGTGAGTGTCCCGATAGTGCTCGAGATTGATTTATTGTAAGGTTCAAACAAAAGTTTCCTCGCAAGAAACATATTTAAATTAAAAAATACCCTCATTTTTGAATAACGAACTGTCAAAACCCGAAATTGAATAACGAACAAACTCAAGGACTCAAAAGTTGAAAAAGTCAATAAAAGTCAAGATTAGCGCGTGCACCTCATTCACTCTCCCTCCTCCTTGAAACCGCGTGTACCATCATAATACATTAACATTCTAAATAATATCCACGTCAGCATTTTCATATAACCAGATAAATCATCATCTTCCCTCATCCTCACATATGATACCAATTCCACATTTTCTCAAAATCTCCACCTAACAACCACCATCAACCACCGTAACTACCACCGTATAACCACCACTATGGGTGCGAATTCATCACTACTGAGTCAAGACAGCTCAGACGGGTCAACTCATCCAGCAAAGCTAAAACTCGGTGACATACCGGAATCATGTGTAGCACTCGTCTTATTGTACTTAGATCCACCGGATATTTGCAAATTAGCGAGATTAAATCGAGCGTTTAGAGCTGCTTCATCTGCTGATTTCATTTGGGACGATAAATTACCCCCAAATTACCATCATTTAATCGATGAACACTTAACAAACACTAGTACCAATTTGGGGAAACACGAAATCTACGCCCGGTTGACCCGACCCGTTAGATTTGACTCCGGAAACAAGGTTTGATTTGACCCTTTTCGGTTTGTTTAGATCAAGTTAGAAAAACGTGTGTTGTTTTGTTTTGTTTTGTTTTGTCCACCAAGTGTTTGATGAAATGTCTGAATTGGGTTGCCCACCAAGTGTTCGATGAAATGTCAAGGTGAAGGTTATGACTAATTTGGGGGATTTGTTTTGCAGGAATTTTGGTTGGATAAGAGGACTGGAGGGTTATGTTTGTCAATTTCTTCTAAGGCGTTTAACATCACCGGAATCGATGATCGGAGATACTGGAATTTTATTCCAACTGATGAATCAAGGTGAATTTCGCTATTCGAAAAGGCTAGCGGCACAGCTAGTTGCCCGTTTTCGATTTATTAGTTTGCATTTGAGAAATGAATATTATTATTGTTTCTAGTTCTAACTCTTGTTTTGACTATTGACCAGATTTCATACAATTGCATACCTTCAACAAATTTGGTGGCTGGAGGTGGAAGGAGACGTCGATTTTCGGTTTCCACGCGGAACATATTCCTTGTTGTTCAAGCTCCGGCTCGGGAAGTTCACGAAGAGACCCGGCCGGTGGGCTTCGAACAACGAGGGTGTTCATGGTTGGGACATAAAACCGGTTCAGTTTCAGCTCACTGCATCGGATGGTCAACACGCTGTTTCGAAGTGTTTCTTGGAGAACATGGGGTGCTGGGAGTACCACCATGTGGGTGATTTTGTTGTTGATGATGAGAACGCGTCCACGAAGATTAAGTTTTCTTTGACGCAAATCGATTGCACGCACACGAAAGGTGGTCTTTCGGTTGATTCGGTTCTTATATGTCCTAGTAACTTGGTTAAAGACTTTAGAGCTTTATTATAGAGAGTTAGAGACCATGATGTAATGACACAATGATGTATGTTTCATGTTGTAAACATTGTATCATATAAATTTTTGACAATTAAGTTTTTGAGCAAACCATGTACAAGAACATTAATAGTATAATCTAGGTGCACAATTTTAACTACCAGCATGATTTATAAGGAAGTGAGTTGTACACAGGATATTGATACGATAAAAGCGGACACGACATATATTATTGCAACTGTTGGCACATAAAAAATCATACACAAACAACGTATGTGACGGCAATATATCTTAATAATCATATTAACGCTATCGAAATCTAGGTTGTGCGGCAACCACCATCCCACCATCATCTGCTTCAAGGTGTTTTCGACTTGGGTGCCGATGGAAGCAACTGCAAAACCCAAATCAAATGTCATTGTAACTAATCCATAACTTGCAATAGATAATCGTTGACGTTCTTAATATGTGAACGGGGTTATGACTTATGAATGTACCTGATAACATGATATGAGCGAGGTGGTGAATCCGAAGGCTCCTGTAACGCGTGGAGTGATCTTTTTAGGTGCCAGTTGAAGCAGCCCAACAGCAACCACTACATCCATCGCTGCTTTGATCAAGGCCAATGTCCTCTCGTTTGATGTTGCAAGTTTAGCACGATATTGTTCATTCTGCAATCAAAGGAGGTAAGTAACCAAATTATTATTATGAAACAAAGTGCGAACCTGTTTAGAAAAGGGTGATGATCTACACAAACCTTGTGTTTATCGGCACCCTTGAGTTCCTTACTCAATTTCTTCATCGATTTTGAAAGCCTCCCAAGCTCTCCTAACTGAATAAAACAAATAACGCGATAAATCATAAGAAAACGTGTAAATGTTGAACACACGAGTCATCAGCTATGTACCTCAACTAAAGTAGAACAGATTGACGAACCCATCCAGCAGTAGAGAGATATCCTGCCAATTATTTCTGCCTTCTCTTTGTTCTAACAAAACCAACAATTTCAAGATGAACTATTAGTTGTTTTATATCATTTTGCACTTTGGATGTTAGATTATCATGAACTAATAATATCGAGATAGAAAAATCGCTCACGCACCTTGTAAATGCCTGATCTGTGGAGCCAAACAATTTGGTCAAGGAACAAGAAAGTAGACAGTAGTGCATTTTTTGACTGCAACAAAACTTTGTGATCAGAAACATTTCTAAAGAATCAAACTTATTAACTGATAAAAAACATACCTTCCCGAGTAAAACGATCGGAAGGGGTGTTCCAGGAGCGGTTGGACTGATAAGAGCATGCAAATCATTGACAAACTGCAAACACAATTCAAAAACAAAAACAGATTAAATATTTCTAATTTTCTATGTTTACTTACACAAAAATCATACCTTAAAAAGACGGAAAACTTTCCTAGCCAGGGCAGTTGACTTCTCAACGTTTTGGGCCGTGCCCGCCTCGCCTTTACTCACAAACTTGGACCCGTATTGTATCGTCCTGCATATCTTGTCCCTGGCTTCAGCTTTGTTCAAATACAAAACAACTAGACCGAGTTCTCTTCTTGCAACGTCTAGTGTACTCATTTTTGTTTTGTACTGTTCCTAGAAAGCAAATCATCAATGAAACAATCATTCAAACCATAATTGTTAGCGATAAATAGCGATAAGGTACCTATATGCTACATAGCGAATAACGATAAATAGCGATACACTAGAAAAAAATTATATTTATATTTTATCAAAATATTTTGGTATATATGCTATTTTACATGTATATGTAACAAAAACCTAAAATCCAAGCTATTTTATAGTTATATTTAATTGCTATTTATATTAAAAAAATTGTCGCTATCTATTGCTACAATCCTAATAGCTAGCCTAGACCTATACGCTACGTAACTCGCTATTAAGATCATCCGTAATGGGGCGCGATGGAGGGGTTTTTGTGAGTGATGGCGCCCCATAGCGCCAGCCACACCATAACAGGCGGTGCTATGGGGGAAGGTTTGGTTGTTCCCGTTATGCTCATAGCGGCGTGAAGATGGAGGTTTTTGAATTTTTGACCGTTTGCAACGGTCATAAATAAAAAAAAAAAATTTAATTCAATTAATTTTTCATCTCTCCTATAAATATAACTCCATCTCCCATTTTTTTATAAAATCGAATACAACCAACATACTTTCAAACCCTCTTTCTCTCTACAAAAGGAGCGAATCGAAAAAAAAAATATAACCTTTGATTGTGTAATGTTTTTTTTAATATTTTAGAGTAAACTTCAATTTTCGTCCCTGTGGTTTGCTAATTTAAACACTTTCAGTCCAATAGTTTAAACATTGCATTTATCATCCATTAGTTTGCTGATTTTAACAGTTTCAGTCCATTAGTTTCCTGATTATAACAGTTTCAGTCCACATCACTAACACTAGTGTGGACTGAAACTGCTAAAATCAGGAAACTAATGGACTGAAACTGTTAAAATCAGCAAACTAATGGATGATAAATGTAATTCATAAACTATTGGACTGAAAGTGTTAAAATCAGCAAACCACAGGGACGAAAATTGAGGTTTACTCTATATTTTATTTTAGTGTAACGTTTTTTTTTAATTATTGTAATGTTTTTTTATTTAATGAAATGGTTTTTAATTTTATAAAGTTAGAAATTAATTAAAAAAATGAAAAATAATTAATTGTGTAATGATGGTTAGGGGGCTTTATGACTATAGGCTCTAGTGATATAACGCCCCATAAAGCCCCTATACCCCAAAGAGGCTTTATGACTACACATGTCCTAACAACTATGATTCAAACAGGTCCATATCTTTAACAACTTCATAACTCTATATAATTAATAGTTTCTACACATATTATCAGATAATAATACATTAAACAAGCAATAAAAGATAAACATAACATAACTAGTAAAGAAAGCTAACAGTAATTGAATTAAACTTTAGCATAACAAGAGAACAATAATCGGATATAAATATATATGACAATGAAATTGAAAGTTGAAGAGAGTTTGTACCTGATGAAGATGGATTGCAGAAATTTTAGATATTAAAGTTTTGGGTGTTTAAAAAGGAGGAACATACATGAGTGTGGGAGAGAAAAACTGAGTAGATTACGTAGAGGCGAGCTGTCTCTTACATGTAAATCACAAAAAAAAAAAAGGAAAATTATAAATGATAATGATATTTTTTTTTTTTTGTTTGAAAATGAATAGATATGATAAGGGAATGTTTGGTCCTCTATTTTTTAAAGTGAAAATAGATTAAAATCTACAATTTTATTTTGTTTAACATGTCCTGGTAAATAGTCGACGTCTACTCATCTTTGTTTTCTACTGGTTAACGCCCCGTTCGTGTTGTAAGGCGGTAAGCGGAATATTTCTCAGTTTAATAATATGTACACATGTGTTTCGGTTACTTGTACAAACTACTCATAACACAATATCAATAAAAACTAGACATAAATAAAAATATGCGTGTCAAAGCATTTTTGTTTTAATAAAGTTTAGGAATAATAAAGTAACTTTATTAAAGTTCAAGAGTAGTAGCGGTTGTCTACCAATAGCTAACGGTCACTATTCCCCCGGGTTGATTCGTTATCATAGCAAAGAGAAAAGACTAAAAGATGAAATACTAAAATGAATAAAAGTAGAAGTAAACATGTACACTACCAAAAGTTAAAGTCGGGGACTAAACACGCATATAAACAAAGTTAACCAATAAAAAGAAAGTTTCTTAAAAGAATAAAAGTATAGGGACTTAACATGTACACTACCAAAGTTGAAGCAGAAGGACTAAACACGCATATAAACAAAGTTAACCAATAAAAAAAACTTTTTAAAAACGGAGGGGCTAAACTCGTGTATCAGCGCAGTTGAAGGTTTAAAAGTTAAATACAAAAAGAAAACGACCAATGAGGGGGTGCTAGACAGCTGACTAACATTATTCCCCCTCGTGGTTTTTGTAATGGGAAAAATTACACGTTTTGTCCTTTATCTTTATAGTACTTTACAGGCGGTGTCCTTTTTTTCAAATGTTGACAGGCGGTGTCCTTTAGTATGTATTTTGTTACAAGTTTTGTCCTTTCCACCCAACCTGGTTAGATTTTCTTGTTAAATATGGTCACATGCAAGTCACTTGAGGGTAGTTTAGTCTTTATACATATAAAGGACAATTTTTGTAACAAACAATCCAGATTATCCCTCCCCCTCTCCCTCTCCCTCACCCTCTCTCTCCCTTCACCTACCACCACCACCACTACCGTCTTCACCAACACCACCATATGCCGCCGGCCCGCCGCCACCGCCACCACCAGCCACCTACAAAAACCCCAACACCCTCTTATCATTTTCTCTACCCATTCGACTGCAATCCACCATATGCTCAAACATCAAACAAAGTACACAATTAAAAAACATATACCCAATGAAAAAAATGTTCTCTGTGGCTTAACATTGATGTACATTCATATATCAATCAAAAAACATAGACCCAATGAAAAAAATGTTATTTTTCTTGTTAAAAACTACCTAAAAGAACATGGTGAGCACATCCGAACGGGAAACAAGAACAGTAACAGTGGCCTCAACATCCCCTTGATTACCACTGCTCTGTTCTTCTTGTTCAGGAACTATAATTGTTTCTTCTTTGGCTTTAGAAGACCTTATCTTGTTCAAATTCGAGAATCTTGTTTGGACCACAACAGATGAATTAGGATAAGAATTGGGAACAAACCTTATTCTCATCACATCAACTTCTAGAACAATCCACTAATCACCATCAATGGCTTCCTTCGACAATTTGGCCCCATGGAACTTCATATCCCTCATAACCGATCCATTTTACCCCGAGACATCATTCGCCAGAGAAACCAACTCCGCCCTAACCCTAGCTTTACAGTAATCGCTCTTCAATCAACCCATTTATTCAATCCCAGTTATTATTGCAGTCCTACTCCTTCAACTGTAACCGGATCCAGATCTGGATCCGATCCGATAACACCTGGATCCAAACTTCATTTATTCCGACGGATCCGACCAACTTTAGGCGTATGGCGCAGGAGGTGACTGGAGTCAAGCTACCTGACGGAAAGTTGCCGGAGTTTACGGTGTTGAAGTCGGAGCCGCTCCGGCAGCCGTAGGTTAATTAGGATAAGAATTGGTGTTTGCAGTGGAGGAGGTGGTGGTTGGATAGTGAATAAGGTGGTGGTGAAGACGGTGGTGGCGGCGGAATATGGTGGTGTTGGTGAAGACGGTGGTAGTGGTGGTGGTGAAGACGATTGTGGTGGTAGATGAAGGGGGAGAGAGGGGGAGGGGGGATAATCTGGATTGTTTGCTATACAGTATACACATATATATATAATTTTTTAAAGAATAAATTACAAGGTTTGTCCTTTAAATAAGTAAAATGACTAAATTACCCATGTGTAATAAGATTTAACAAGAAAATCTAACCAGGTTGGGTGGAAAGGACAAAACTTGTAACAAAATACATACTAAAGGACACCGTCTGTCAACATTTGAAAAAAAAGGACACCGCCTGTAAAGTACTATAAAGATAAAGGACAAAACTTGTAATTTTTCCTTCAAATAAACCAAAGACAAAACAGTTAAAAGTGTGATTTTTGTCCATGAGATTTGGTCATTTTTTATTTAAAAAATATTTTTTTTTGGTATTTGGTTTTTTAGGTAGTGTATATTTCGTGGAATCTGATGAAACTGGAATTTAATTTTTTTTTTTTGAAATCCTATAATGAGTTTGCTGATAAAATTATTAGACCATGTGTAGTGGAAGACACAAATAATACCCCCATCCTTGGGTGTTTTGTGTCATGTGGCAATCCGGTCAGCAATGAGGCATTATGGGGCGTTTTTCTAAAATGCGTGTAGTGGGGATGTGTGCATTATGTTAAAAGGGGTATAATAGAATTTAAATTAAAAAAAAAACGTTCAAAAATTGTTATTGGCCAAACAAAAAGGGATGCACAGTCATTGGCCAACACAAAATGAACATGGCGTGGAAAAAACAACGCCAAAACAATTTTTTTTGAGAAAAAACCCATGGGGGCGGTTCGAAGGCGTTGTGGGGCGTTTTTTTTGGGAAAAAACACCCCAAAACCCCCCACTATGGGTGGTCCTAGTGGACTTAGGAATTGAATTTTAAAGAAATCCTCTGAAATCCCACAATGTGTTTGTTGATATAATTTTCAATGAAATTGGAATATAAAATAACATAACTAACTTGTATCCAGAAAAAAGAAGGTGAACCGACCTTTAAGATTCAATCTTGATTCCTTTTTTTATTGTTGAAACGAACCACATAAAGAATGAAATTTACATTCCAATTCCATTCATAATCCATTCCATTATGTGAAAATGAACACTACTATAAGGTTTTTGCAAATCTTGTTATTGCCATCCAACTGATTAACTCCATTTGCATTTTAGCGTTACACCAGGGTATTTTAGACCTTTTACTAATTTTTTTACCAAATTCCAAACATAGTCCTCCTTTTATCTCTATCTCTCACTCATAACTCACCCGCACTACCAACACCACCATGACGTCGACACCACCACCACTGCCTAGACTATAACTACTGTCAGCAACACCACCACAACCGCCCCACCTCCTCTTCCGTCTCTATTCTACTTACCTTGTTGATCTTATACATACTTGGTTTCTCTGTGTTCACCTGGATCTTATTCGAAAACAAAAAGGTAGAGAAGATGAACAGTTTTCGACATCTAAAATACTCCCGACTTAACGTTAAATTTGGACATTGTTAAAAAAATGAGTGTTAATGACAATATAGGGTCTAGATAGAAAAAAAGGGTTAATTACACTTTTCGTCCTTTATGTTTGTAGCGGGTTGCAATGGATAGTCTTTAACTTTAATAATTACAGTTACAATCCTTTATAAATAAAACTAAGTACATCTTTCGTCCTTTAACACTAACCAGGTTAAAAAATTAAGTTAACTCTATTCACTTAAGGGTATTTTGGTCATTTCACGCTTTTATTTAAAATCCCTAACAACAAGTGAAGGTTATTGCAAAGATCCAAACATACTTCCAGTTCCATTCCTGAAGGCTCAAACTATCCACACCATGGTTGTAAAACAAGGTTTCCAAGGCCGAGTACTCCCCGAGTAGTCGCTACAAGGTAGGCTGCCAAGGCGACTTTCTTTGACTCCGACTAATTACTCGGAATCGGTCAAACACAGTCAACCTCGGCCAAAATCATATCTAGTAGGTCAACTCGAGCCGAATATGACTTAAAAAATAATAAAATATAATTTATGTGCCTATCATATTAAAGAATGAATATCATTTTCACGTATTTTGTTATAGATATTAGTAAATTTATGTTATTTGACATATATTTAATTTCCAAAAACTAATTTCTTTATAATTTTACATGTCCGAGTACTCCCCGAGTACTCTCCGCCTAGGCCGAGTACTCTCAACTCCCCGGTCGACCGACTAGGGATCGCCTAGCGACTTTTGCAACCATGATCCACACACCCTATCTGTCTATTTAGACACCCTTTGCCTCGTATAGGCCTATACGAGGCGTATAGGGTTACATCAAACTCAGTGTCTGACTCATGTCAGTTTTGGTTTGACTGCTCCTATATGCCTCGTATAGGCCTATACGGGGGCGTATAGGACCCCTCGTATAGGTCTCATATATGACCCATGCCCCATATATGCCACGTATAGGCCTATATGGGGCGTATATAAGGTGTTTTTTTACAAACATTTTATACAATATTAATCGTTTTAGCAAACTTTTATATAAAAAACAAGTTTTCTATTTTAAATAAATAAAAATAACAAGTACATGATATGATACAACACCTGTATAGGCATATACGAGACCTAAACCACACCTATAGTCCTATGCGAGACCTATACTACACCTACAGGATTATACGAGTTGTTATAATAAATATGAGTTTTTTTTATAATTAATATTAGAGTTATTATAATTAATATGAGTTTTTTATAATTAATATTAGAGTTATTATAATTAATATGAGTTTTTATAATTAATATTAGTGTTATTGATATTAATATGAGTTTTTTATAATTAATATTAGTGTTATTATAATTAATATGAGTTTTTCATAATTAATATTAGTGTTATTGATATTAATATGAGTTTTTTTTATAATTAATATTATTGTTATTATAATTAATATGAGTTTTTCATAATTAATATTAGTGTTATGGATATTAAAAAGAGAAAACAAAAAAAATTAAAAATAAATACCCCATATAGGGCTAGACTGGGCGTATAGTGGGGTCCAAAAGACCATTATAGCCCTGTTTTGCCCCCAGTCTAGGCCTAATTCAGGGGTAAAATGGTAATTTGCATTATATACATACGCCTCATACAGGCTTATACTAGGCATATAAGAGAGGCAAAAAAGACCAATTTACCCCAGTCTAGGCCTAATTCAGGGGGTAAAATGGTCTTTTTCGTCTATACGCCTCATATAGGCCTATACGAGGCATATAAGACAAAATATGACATAATCAGAGATTCTCTTGGAAATTGAAAAAGGTTATACGCTACGTATAGACCTATACGATGCGTATACGAGGGTGTGTAAATAGGAACCAGGGTGTGTGAATATGTAGACCCTTCCTGAAATCCCACAACCCACCACCAACACTTTCTTCCCCTTATGAACACTTCCACTTTTATACTCCGATTATGCTTCACCTCACCACTAAACTCCTCCATCCCTTCAATCTCCGGCACCACCGCCTCCGCATTCTCTCCGGTAGCCACCACTAACCATCCGCAAACTGCAAACATACTCCACCTCCTCCCCTTTCATCCCAACACTCTTCACTCTCCACATCCCTATACTCTCATCATACTCAGCTCATTCCACACTAGAATCAAAAACCGGATCGATCCCAAATCGCTTCGCATAGGCCTCTAGATAATCAACAAACTGTTGTTTATCCGAGTACATCGCAAAATCCTCTGGGAAGGGCATAAGTGGCAATTCACAGAATCTTTTATGAAGGTACCTGAGGCGATCATAGGTTTTGAGCTGCCAAAAAAATACTATACAATTCGATCGTTCGATAACGACATTTGGGACTCCTTGCTCAACCGTCAGATCTGCAATGTCAAAGAAATCAAAATTTGAATTGGATTTGAAATTTAAATAATTTTAAGAGAAAGTGGGGAAGTTGCTTATCAGATCTGCAACGGTGAATCGGAAACACGACCAGTGGCGGTGGCAAGCTTCAGGTGACTGGTGTCGACCGACAACCACTCTCAAATCACTACCACCGGCGACTAGTGGCAGGAGGTGACGGTGGCTGGTTGTTGGTGGCAGACTACAGATCTAGTGATGGTGGGTGGTGGTGGGTTTAATGGTGGTGGTTGCTGTTTGTTTAGAGAGAGACTGTGTTAAAAGTGTGTGTGAGAGAGAGAGTCAAAGAGAAGAAGTGTATTAATATTTGATTTTATTTTTTTTATTTATATTATAAATAATTAAGTAGAAAGACTAAACTGCCCTTAAGTGAATAAATTTAACTGAAACTTTTAACCTTGTTAGTGCTAAATGATGAAAAATGTACTGAGTTTTCCAAATAAAAGATTATAACTGTAATTATTGAAGTTAAAGGCTATTCAATGCAATCTGATACAAGCATAAAGGACGAAAAGTGTAATTTATCCAAAAAAAATTTTTAGATGAAACTGACAAAACAATACCAAAAGGGACGAAAATGTCAGCTTACTTCTAATAAAATAAAGAAATTATTCTAACAAAATCTCTCGAGGGTGACCATATAAACTGTAAGGTTGGAGGGTGTGGTATAAAGCCCCTAGGGGCTTTATCAGGCCACCTCAGCGCAACCTCACCGCCACGTCACACAGGGGACTTTAAAGCCCCTTCCTTTAACTTGCAGGGTGTGGTTTAAAGCCCCCTTTACACTATAGCACCCCCTTTAAAGACCATCAACTTCGAAAATGCCAAATTTGCTCGTTAACATGCTGGCGGAAGGACGATGGCGCCCCCCTTTACTCGCGGCGCCCCAGGACGCTATGGTGGCTGAGGTGACGGGGTGACGTTAAACCACACCCCTTGGCAAGAGTACTCACAATGAAGAATCTATCCCTTTCCCATACGCGAATTATAATGGAAAAATATGAACTTTTGTTTATTTTGAATCACATATTGGATTTGTTAACCCCATACCATATATGAAAACTAAACTAAACCCTCATATTTAAGGGTTAACTATTCATCATCCATCCACGTCATTGGGTTTTCACCATGCTTTTCTCACAATCCGAATATCCTGATCCGAATCTAGTTAGTAATATTTGACCCAAAGTGACGTGATGATAAGTTGTTGCGTATATGTTTGTAATATAATTAAAGAAGTTGTTACGTAATCATCAATGTTCTCATAACCAGCTAGTCATTCTAGGAATCACCTACACAATAGTTCCGATATAGTGTTTTCGAACCATCGAATCAGACTAATGGTTGAAATGGATTTTTAGACTTTATGTATCTCTCTTTAATTACGATAAAACTACTCTTAAATAATATTAAACTTATAAAATAAGTAAATAAAATGATTGTCAATATGGTATAACTCAGTTGGTCTGGGAGTTTCTACCAAGTGATTTCCTCCTGGGGAGGTCTACATATGCTGGCCCTTTGGAGTAAGCTGGAAATCCAATTGATCTGCCGTTATAAATAAAATGATTAGCTCAAATTTTTAAACTTCCTTAGAGTTTTTATGAGAACATACCCTTATTTTCGTTCACTTGAAAATTGCTCAATATATCCAAATTAAATAAGTTACCATTTATAACCCCGTGAACTTTTAGAAATTGTCAATAAACTTATTTAAATAATTGTAGAGAGCTCTCGGGGTTCAAGTACCAACATAATTTTGTTAGGGATGTTCTTTTTGATATATTCAGGTGCGCTGAGATTTCTGCTAAGAAAGAGTCACCAGTGAATTTCTTAACTGACCAATTGGAAGGAAAATCTACCCTTAGACCAGCCGACATTTTGGTCTTCGGATGGTTAGGAGGAAAACATGCGTGTGTGGATCTAATAGGGTTTCCCTCTTGTGGGCTTAGGGGGTAGTGTTTTCACGGTGGGTTAGGCTGCTTCGGGCAAAGTGACCAAACACGAGAAAATGTGCCTTGATAACCAGCACATATTTATTCCATTTGCTTTTGATAGCTTTGGATTCCTTGCGCCAGAGGCTGTAGACCTACTTAGTCGAGTTCAAAGGGTCGTGCATAGTAATGTTATGACCCCGAGATCTATGGATGTTGTTTTTAAAAGACTAAGGTGGTGTTTGTTTTTTGGCCAGAAGCACTTCTGGCCACTTATGTCTGCGTCGCGCAGACGCGCGCAGACGTTACAAGTCTGCAGCTTGTTTGTTTTCCAGAAGCACTTCTCACCAAAAAGGTCTTCCCCACCTGTCACGACCCCCGACCCACCCTGGACGGAATCGGGAGTCGCGAACAGCCCAGTGGTACCGGTGATTATTTTGAAAACGTTGCAGCGGAAATTTCATCAGGACCGTGAGTTAGGAAAAATATCAGAGTTTTAGAAAACACCGGATTTTTATTTAATAAATAGATGTGATAAACCCATGTTTTTCAATGGTAGCTTTAATAAAGATAACTTTTATTATATAAAACAATATTTCTAGATTTTAATTTAATTAATAAAATAAGCCACTTCTTGATGCCTTTCAGTGCCGTATCCATCTATTACTCCAATCGACTGTAATTACCTAAAAAGTATTTTAAAAAGGTTTTGTCAGCGGGAAATACTGAGTGAATCATTCTATTTACTAAAATGACACATTTGTTATAATTTACAGTATTAAGGAAGATTACAATGTTTCTGATATCAAACCAATTACCCACAGTACTTTGTCACTCGACCCATTGGCCCTTCCGTCCAATGGTGTCTGTGACTATGGTCATATCACCCATTGGCTGCCCCAATGGTGAAGATTATCAAGTAATGTATACAAAACCCCACATACCGGCTGTAATATGGTGATTACATAAACTTAATCCCTGTAATTATAACTTTGAAATAAATAGGGTTTTGTAAATAGATTTGATAAAACGAGAGAATGACTCACTTTATAATCATGCAGATTTATACAACCAAAGTCTACAGATAAGCCTTGATGGATTGCAGATTTAATTTGAGCAGAGTCTAGCCTACTGATTAGTCTTTTTAACTTAAATCTAATAATAGGCACACAATTCTGGGTTAGTAATCAATCCAGCATTTACGATAACTCACGAGATCAAATTTTCACAACGAACGACAAAGTGCAATACTTCATCCATCGAATTAACGATGATCCGTCAAATTAATGACGAACGATAAAGTACAATACTTCATCCATCGAATTAACGATGATCCGTCAAATTAATGACGAACGATAAAGTATAACCCTAATGTGGGCGGCACTTAAACATCCATTGGATATATTGATCGATCGGACAATGAATCGTAATAACGATTGTGCTAATACCCTGATTGCGGCGTCGATTTAGTGCCTGTGTGTGTTAATTGTGAATTTTGAGAGTAAAATGACGAAATCTCAGCGCACAAAGTGAATTTGAGCGTCGTTCTGAAGCCAGAATTCAAGTCCCAATCTCCTGTATTTATAGGTGAATTTTGTCCCTTAGGCGGCCCGCGTGAGAATTAAGCTTAACTTGAGGCGGCCCGCGAGAGAACTTATTTTATGTATAGGGTTGCCACGTGTGGGACTAGGCTAGCTGAGTCGACGAAATCATTAAATTCAACTTCGTCCGCAAGTTATTAAGATAATCGTTAAGTAGGGAATACCCCCCCCCTGAGTTTTAGGGGCCCTAATCCTGATTCTGATTGTTCTGATATTTTTAGGGTTTATGCAGAATTACTTGGGTGTCTCAATTAAGGTTTCCTCTTGGTTAAATTAAAATAAGAAATAGTGTTTTTAATGAGAGTTGTTATATTAGGGATCCGGGTTTATATTTACGGAACGTTTTTAGGACGTTTTTGTGTGAGTCGTTACATTCTCCCCTCCTTAATAAAAATCTCGTCCTCGAGATTTACTGGAATAAGTAGGAATACTTTTTCTTCATCTCAGATTCCAGCTTCCAAGTGTATTTGGGTTATGATATTTCTTTTAGACTTATGTCACCTTTTAGTTAATAACAATAATATTAGGGTATATGACACAGAATTTTAAAATATCGAATTTTGTGAATACGAGTTGTATCATAAGTAGGATTCAATGAGTCAACGGAATTAGTTCGAAAAAATCGAAAATGAATGAGATGAAATGTTATAATTTCTAAGGTGACTGGGTTTATGCCGAAAGATATATGATTAATAGATATTTAAAATGAATATGAAGAACTTTTTTTTTTTTTTAGAATCAATAAAAATTCTTTGTCAAAAGACAGCTTACTTTGATTGGTAACCGAGGAAGACTTAGAATTTGACAGATTTCAAATGAAATAAAAACATGAAAAATGATTTGTCAAATATTAATTTATAATATGAGAAAATCAAAGTATTGAGATAAGTGAATTGCAAAGATATACCAAAAGAAAATAAAATTAGTGTATCATTGTTTAGAGTTCCAAGTTATTTTATTTGTAATAATACACTTTTTAGGGATCATATATTACAAAACACTGTAATGAAGTTATTTACAAAATATTATATATATATATATATATATATATATTTTTTTTAAAAGAGATCACTATTATTTATAATGTTTTATTTGTCCCTTATATTATATGAAAATATGTCTTCTCCAAAGTATATATATTTTCATATATAATTAAAATTTACTAAATAAGTATGATGACTTTATTTATATTAACTAGTCATTATCATGGTGGATATTGATTAGTGCTGCCTTGTTTAAGCATAGGTGGCCAATCCATGCCTAACTAAGGCTAGGCTATCCAATACCTACCCTTGATAATAACCCTAGTATTAAAATAATCTTAACACTACTACTTTTTATAATTAAATAACTAAATAATAACTTTAAATAAAAGTATTCCTTAAATATAATTTCTTTACCGCAATGGTTTAAAATATAGTAATACTATATTTGTAAAATTAGGTAATTTCATATATAATCAATTAAATTTATATAATGTTTTTCGATCAATGAGGATAGAACAATAAATTTTACGAAAAGCTCGATTGCTATTGTAATAATTATTAAGAGATATATCGAAATATGAATTTGGGTATCATTATCTGAGCATATGATTATTTTAAGATTCTATAGAATAAATCAACAAAGTGGATTTAATATAAATAATTAAATAATTAAATCCGAGATTAACGCAATCTTCAGATTTTGTGAAAATGTCACCACAAAGTGATTGTGATCAAAGAAATGATTTAGTGAAGTCGAGGATCACACAAGCATGTTATAATTCAAGAGAATTGAAATGCTTGTTAGGATTATTCTGAATATGATGGTTTTATTCATCATATGGAACCTTGAATTGAATAAGTAATGCGAGCAAGTTCAAACAATTGAACTCGGTTAAAACGAGTTTAAATAAGAAAATTCAGACATGGTCATAACAGAAACCATGGATGCCAAAGAAAATTGAGTTTTTTCAAAAATTTATTGACTTGATATTAAGAGTCATCGTTTAGCAATAATGCGGTTCACCATGCCAAAATCAATTCTAACTAAAGGATATTTGAGTTTGGATAAAACTAAAAATTAGAATGAAGCCCTCCAGTGGAATTCAGAAATTAAACGAACCACATACATAACAATTCGGTGCATGTGTAACGTGTGGATTTATCAAGAAATGAAATGAATCAATATTCGCTAATATGAAATAAATCCCCCTGGTATGATGATCATTAAGGGAAGTAGAAACACGAAAGTTAATTTATATGCAAAAATCAAAATTTCAACGAAAGAAATATAGGAACTTCTATCCGGAATTTTTTTTTTTTTGTGATAACTGTTGTTAAATGACATTATCAGGGAATGTCGAAAAATGAAATAGGGAATTTGCAAAAGTATGTTCCTCCTTTTGCAGTGATAATAATTATGACTCTGATTAGACTGTGCACGGATGTTTATGAAATCCTGTTCTAGCGTACTTTAGAGATATTCATTTTGTAGGATCATGTGGCAAAATGCCTCTTTTTGATTAGCAGTTCTTCTTACTGACGGAATTTTAACATTGGTGTTATCGTGCCCAATTATATTTTCAAAAGGTCTTGCCTTGGAAGTTATGTGGAATATACTTCAACTTCTGTGGATTTATAATCAAATTTTTATGTGTTTTCTTGTACCTTATCACAATTTTACATGCTTTTTACTTGCGTTAATAGTTTATGGTAATGTGTTAGAAATTCTTTACACTTTCGATAGTATCCCAACTTAATGGGTTTCTTTTATTATTGTCGCTCGAGTTACTAGGCAGATATTTCAAATGAAATAATGTTTGATATCGGAAAAGAAATTCCTGATAAAGAAATCTAGACACAGATGTTTGTGCTTTATTCCTATTTGGCTTTTGGAATTCCTTATAGATATATATATCTATATAATCATATATTTCACATGCTGAAATAAACATATCATCTATCAGGTCAATGTATTTAACAGAATTATATTTCCAAAAACTAGTCAGATATCTGGTCATAATACTATTTAGGGAAATCTTGTCACTCGTTTGACATATTATATACTCCGTCTTATCCGATTCGCACCGGAGCGGTAACCTTAGTATATCCGGACAAACTGGAGAGTCTGTTACACCATACCCAGTCTTGTCGGAGAAAATTTTCTATTTCCCATAAATAGTATCTTTTCAAAAAGTGCCTATCTTATTAGGGCTTTTATTCAGATTTAAGGAAATTTGTATTTCCATAACATATCTTATTATTATATTGATCACTAGACGATTCTTGTGATAGTGTCAATCTTTTAACTAGTGACTCAGGTCATATTACTGTTGATCATTCTTTCAACTAGTATTTGTGGTTATATCACTGTTGATCATTATTTCAACTAGTGATTCTAATCATAACACTGTTGATCATTCTCTCAACTAGTGCTTTTGGTCATGTTACTGTTGATCATTCTCTCAACTAGTGACTTTGGACTTAGTTGTCCCGTGACATTTACTTTATTAAATATATTACTTATGGCACAAAACCATTTTAACTCAGAATATAACATATATCATTTGATGTCAAACTACTATAATTTATCAAATATAATATGTTAATTAAATAATTGTAAGATCATTATTTAAAGTGACTAAAAATATAATCTTTGTATAGTAGAATATATTATATTTGACTATTTTATTATGATATACACTTTTTAGATTTATCTCAAACATACATTAAATTAACTAATAATTTAATGTTAAAATGATATTAGTTATTGATTATAGTTACTGGGCATAATTCCCACTGTGATTGTGGTCATGCTAATATTGACTAACTTTCTGGCAAATAATAACGAGAATCAAATAATGTATAAAACCTTTCATACTGCCAGTTATTATAGAATATAAAAACTTAATCACTGTAAGCATAACTGATAAATATTTTAGGATTTTGAAAAGCCTTTGTAAATATAATTGTATCACAAAAAGGTGATAAAACTG
Organism: Helianthus tuberosus; assembly: GCA_030545235.1. Classification (NCBI taxonomy): domain Eukaryota; kingdom Viridiplantae; phylum Streptophyta; class Magnoliopsida; order Asterales; family Asteraceae; genus Helianthus; species Helianthus tuberosus. Next base: position 21,255,899 of record CM060386.1, on the reverse strand, counting down.
TGAGAAAATATAATGGACTCACAAACTGTGAGAAAAGAGAAATGAACTCACCAAAAATCCATCATATTTATTTACACAAGTACTTAGCTTATCGTGAAGCTAATACTAAGGCATCTTTTCTTAAGTTCAAGTCTAAATACTATCATGTGTGCTACCAGTTAATAGCAATCTCCTAACTCTTTTATATAAATTTAGGTATTATTATCACAACACCTAAAGGCTTAAAGCAGTGGCTCTTTGAGTTAGCTCTGATACCACCTTCTGTCACCACCCCCGACCCACCCTGGACGGAATCGGGAGTCGCGAACAGCCCAGTGGTACCGGTGATTATTTTGAAAACGTTGCAGCGGAAATTTCATCAGGACCGTGAGTTAGGAAAAATATCAGAGTTTTAGAAAACACCGGATTTTTATTTAATAAATAGATGGGATAAACCCATGTTTTTCAATGGTAGCTTTAATAAAGATAACTTTTATTATATAAAACAATATTTCTAGATTTTAATTTAATTAATAAAATAAGCCACTTCTTGATGCCTTTCAGTGCCGTATCCATCTATTACTCCAATCGACTGTAATTACCTGAAAAGTATTTTAAAAAGGTTTTGTCAGCGGGAAATACTGAGTGAATCATTCTATTTACTAAAATGACACATTTGTTATAATTTACAGTATTAAGGAAGATTACAATGTTTCTGATATCAAACCAATTACCCACAGTACTTTGTCACTCGACCCATTGGCCCTTCCGTCCAATGGTGTCTGTGACTATGGTCATATCACCCATTGGCTGCCCCAATGGTGAAGATTATCAAGTAATGTATACAAAACCCCACATACCGGCTGTAATATGGTGATTACATAAACTTAATCCCTGTAATTATAACTTTGAAATAAATAGGGTTTTGTAAATAGATTTGATAAAAAGAGAGAATGACTCACTTTATAATCATGCAGATTTATACAACCAAAGTCTACAGATAAGCCTTGATGGATTGCAGATTTAATTTGAGCAGAGTCTAGCCTACTGATTAGTCTTTTTAACTTAAATCTAATAATAGGCACACAATTCTGGGTTAGTAATCAATCCAGCATTTACGATAACTCACGAGATCAAATTTTCACAACGAACGACAAAGTGCAATACTTCATCCATCGAATTAACGATGATCCGTCAAATTAATGACGAACGATAAAGTACAATACTTCATCCATCGAATTAACGATGATCCGTCAAATTAATGACGAACGATAAAGTATAACCCTAATGTGGGCGGCACTTAAACATCCATTGGATATATTGATCGATCGGACAATGAATCGTAATAGCGATTGTGCTAATACCCTGATTGCGGCGTCGATTTAGTGCCTGTGTGTGTTAATTGTGAATTTTGAGAGTAAAATGACGAAATCTCAGCGCACAAAGTGAATTTGAGCGTCGTTCTGAAGCCAGAATTCAAGTCCCAATCTCCTGTATTTATAGGTGAATTTTGTCCCTTAGGCGGCCCGCGTGAGAATTAAGCTTAACTTGAGGCGGCCCGCGAGAGAACTTATTTTATGTATAGGGTTGCCACGTGTGGGACTAGGCTAGCTGAGTCGACGAAATCATTAAATTCAACTTTGTCCGCAAGTTATTAAGATAATCGTTAAGTAGGGAATACCCCCCCCCCTGAGTTTTAGGGGCCCTAATCCTGATTCTGATTGTTCTGATATTTTTAGGGTTTATGCAGAATTACTTGGGTGTCTCAATTAAGGTTTCCTCTTGGTTAAATTAAAATAAGAAATAGTGTTTTTAATGAGAGTTGTTATATTAGGGATCCGGGTTTATATTTACGGAACGTTTTTAGGACGTTTTTGTGTGAGTCGTTACACCACCTCTTCCCCACACAGACATGTTCTTATGTCTGCAAACCTCTTCTCAGACTCTTCTCTCTACCCCCACATCTCTGCATCACCTCCACCACATCTCCGCCACCACATCCACCCCCACATCTCCGCTACCACCTCCACCACCACACCTCCGACACCCATCACCTCCACCTCCGACACTCATCACCTCCACCTTCAACAATCACCACCTCCATCTTCACAAAGCATCAAATCGAAACAAGAGATGTGCGGTGGTGGTTGAGATACAAGAACCGGCCGGGGAAACCCCCAAATCGATCTCTCTCTCTCTCTCTCTCTTCAGAAACTCCCTCGATCTCTCTCTCTCTCTCTCTCTCTTCAGAAACCCCCAAATCGAAGATGGTGAAATTAGGGTTTCGGTGGAGGTGGTTGTTTTTTGGCTGAAGTGGTGGTGCTTGGCTTCGTGGTGGCGGTGGTGCTTGGTGGTTGCGACGGGGTGGGTGGGGGAGGCAGAGAGAAGATGGTGGTGGTGAGTGTTAGGTGGTGGTGGTGGTTACGACGGGGTGTGTGGGGGAGGCAGAGAGAAGATGGTGGTGGTGAGTGTTAGGTGGTGGTGGTGGTTACGACGGGGTGGTGGTGGTGGTTACGACGGGGTGGGTGGTGGCTGAAGTGGTGGTGGTTGGTTGTGGTGGTGGCAGGTGGACGGTGGTTGTTGGTTGTGGTGGTAGAGGAAGGCAGAGATAGAGAGTCAGAGGTGTCTGTGTGTGTGTTTGTGTGTGTTATGTGTGAGAAGAGGTTTTTATAGATATAAAAAAAACAAACCCTCTTCTTCTTGCAGACTGCAGACATTTGTTCCACCTCTTCTCCTACAGATGCCTGCAGATGTGGTCCGCAGACTGCAGACCTTTTCTTGCAGAAAAAACAAACAGCACCTTAGTTTTGTTATTAAAAAAGGGGTAGCGACGCAGCTTGTTGCCCGTTTACCTTCTATCTCGATATAATTTCCGGTTGGAAATGGTTTTTAACTATGTTAATGTAGAAATACAATCAGTTGAAATTCACATTTAAACGCAGGGGTGTTAAACGAGTCGTGTTCGCGGATTGACGAGTTCAACCCGACCCGAACGCGAAAAATTAAGACGAACCCGAACCCGAATTTCAATTGATCTGCCGTTATAAATAAAATGATTAGCTCAAATTTTTAAACTTCCTTAGAGTTTTTTATGAGAACAAACCCTTATTTTCGTTCACTTGAAAATTGCTCGATATATCCAAATTAAATAAGTTACCATTTATAACCCCTTGAACTTTTAGAAATTGTCAATAAACTTATTTAAATAATTGTAGAGAGCTCTCGGGGTTTAAGTACCAACATAATTTTGTTAGGGATGTTCTTTTTGATATATTAAGGTGCGCTGGGATTTCTCCTAAGAAAGAGTCACCAGTGAATTTCTTAACTGACCAATTGGAAGGAAAATCTACCCTTAGACCAGCCGACATTTTGGTCTTCGGATGGTTAGGAGGAAAACACGCGTGTGTGGATCTAATAGGGTTTCCCCTCTTGTGGGCTTAGGGGGTAGTGTTTTCACGGTGGGTCAGGCTGCTTTAAAGGCTGCTTCGGGCAAAGTGACCAAACACGAGAAAGTGTGCCTTGATAACCAACACATATTTATTCCATTTGCTTTTGATACCTTTGGATTCCTTGCGCCAGAGGCTGTGGACCTACTTAGTCGAGTTCAAAGGGTCGTGCATAGTAATGTTATGACCCCGAGATCTATGGATGTTGTTTTTAAAAGACTTAGTTTTGTTATTCAAAAAGGGGTAGCGACGCAGCTTGTTGCCCGTTTACCTTCTATCTCGATATAATTTCCGGTTGGAAATGGTTTTTAACTATGTTAATGTAGAAATACAATCAGTTGAAATTCACATTTAAACGCAGGGGTGTTAAACGAGTCGTGTTCGCGGGTTGACGAGTTCAACCCGACCAGAACGCGAAAAATTAAGACGAACCCGAACCCGAATTTCAACCCGCCAACCCGACCGGGTTCACCCAAACCCGACTCGTTTAGCTAAACGAATTCATGGGTTCAACCTAACTGACCCGAACCCGTTTAGACTAAATCCAAAACCCACGAATTTCGTGTTACGTGTTGTGTTTTCGAGTCGTGTCTAAAATTCACAACCCTATTTAAATCGTACTAGGTAGGTAGTGAATAGTGTAAGTTGGTAATTGAACATCATAGGTCAAAAAGGACTACCGGTGAAAATATACATAACTAGAAGGATGCCTATGCCTTTTTCTTATAAAGTAATTACTTTGTTCCCATCTATAACTACAAATGCCAGAAAGGCTATGCATCTAAAACTTGTTCAACATGTATCACAAGTTGTACAATTTTTATTCATTATATAGTTTTTCAAATCTGATATTTTGCACCGTTGGTCCATAAAATGAATCTTCAAGTTTTCGAAATTTGAATTGTGGAATTAGATTCTTCCTTGCTTCTTCACTTCAAGCTTCATCATCTTTAATCTTCACTGCTGGTAAATCCCAATTCTTTTAAACCTAAATTTAGCTTCTATTAAACCCAAAATGTATAATGTTTTTATTTATGTTGTATTGCCTTTGATTTTGAAATTTTAAAGGCTAAAGCTTGTGATTTTAAGATCAAATTAATAATCTTGAAATATATCAAAGATTGATTCTTTATTCATGTGCTTTGAATCACTTAATTGCTGTTTTAAAGATCAAATCTATAGTGGGTGCTTCAAAGATCAAATCTTTGAACACAAGGTTGGTTATAAAGATTGAATCTTGATGGGTATTTTCAAATCTTTAAGAAATTTGGTGTTTAATCTTTAGTTGTACTTTATGAAGTAGAATACATTGGTTGTGATTTGTGATTGTGAAGCTTAATCTTGATTAATACTTTTGAACCTAACAACAAGTTTCAAATTCAAGGTTATGATTTCCTAAATGGGAAAGGTGTGTTTTGTATAAAGTTCAAATCTTTGTGTTTGTTGTTACAGAAGCAACAGCTTTATAAGGATTTTGAGCATATCGAATGATTGCAAGAAGAAACCGATTACTTTTGAGTTTGAGGTATGCATATTTTATGTTCACACATTTGTGAAGATATATTCAAATTCTATATCTAACACTATAATTGGACTTGTTCCATTCTTGTGCTCATTGAATGGTTAATTTCGTTCGAATTTGAATTGACCGCCAACTGTTTGATAATTGTTCTCAGAGAAAATGGACTCCTTACCGGATGCCATTGTCCAATACATTTTGTCAAGCTTAACCAATGCCAAAGATGTGGCATCTTGTAATTGTGTCTCCAAGAAATTTAAAGACTTGATGCCATACATTACGAGCCTGTACTTCCCTCGTAGCATCTTTGACCACCTTTCGCACGGTCAAACTCCCGATGGCATCGTGATGAAGATGATCTCATCGATTTCTCGACTAGAAGAGCTTGTAGTTTACTGTCGGTTTACCACCATAGGGCTGGCTTCATGGCTATTACTCGTAAGCCCTTCATTAAAAAATCTTGAACTCCGTATGGATGATCTTGTAGACCAAAATACCCCTATCGACTGCCCTTCTAAACTCGAATGCATTCAAGTTGCAAGAAACTTGGAGTCTTTGAAACTTTGGGGTGTGTTAATGGTTCGTGCTCCAAAATGGGACGTGTTTCATAAACTAACCATTCTTGAGATTGTTGGAGCGAAGTTGAAGGATGCGGTGTTGACCGAGGTTCTTCGGTCAACTCCTAACGTTACTAATCTTGTACTTCTTAAGTGTGAGGGTTTGAGGAATGTTTGGTTTGAGCTTCTTGAGCTTAAACACTCTAAACTTGACTTTTACGGTTTGGGTAGTTGCTCACTCACACTACGGGCTCCGAAGATTGAATCTCTTGAGGTTCAAGGGTGCAGTTGGATCAGGGTTCGAGAGACCAACTGCTTGAAGAATCTTTCCATCGCTAATAACGACGGTAAAAATTCAAGATTAGTCTTATTTTTCAAATGTGATGCTTAGCTTGTATTTCTTATTATAGTGTCTTGTAGGGGTGTTCAATATTGGATTTGGATTCGAAATTCGACTCGATTCGAATTTGACCATTAAGCTTCGAATTGGTTTTCAAATATTCGTGTTCGAGTCAGATTATTGAATACGAATTTATGATTTTCAATTCGATTCGAAATTCAAATTCAATTATATACATATATATTTTTTCTATTTATATACACATGAATGTATATACATTTACACACATGAAAAGACCTTCTAAATTTGGGCCAACTCTAAAAGCACTTACAATGAATTTGTAGTAGTTTTAAAAATAAAAGTAAAATAATTTATTTTTTCTGTGTGAATTTGAATTAAATCCAGTTTATTCGAATTCGATTTTCAAATACGAAACGAATCGAATTTCGAATCGGGCATAACATTCAAATACGAATTCGAATCGAATATGAATTCAGGTAAAAAAATCGATTAACTTAATTCGAAAATTCGTTATTGGATTCGTTGAACACCCGTGGTACTGTCTTGGGGCGCTTTGACGTGTGTTTAAGCAGAAGTCACATTTAAACATTATTATTTCGATTTTTCAAGTTGCAATAAGGCTTTTAGAAGAACACATTGAAACACCTTCATTTAAATTTATTTATGGAAAGATATTATATATATGAATGCAGATCATATTTTTTTTTGCAGGGAGAGTTTACATGGTGGACTTTGGTAAGCTCACGATGCTTGAATCGTTATCCATTAGAGGCGTTCAATGGTGTTGGGATGCAATAAGCAAAATGCTTCAATTTGCAACCGAAGTTAAGCATCTTTATATGAAAATCGAATTCACCGGAGACTTTGAAGCTCTTCTTCCTTTCCCGGAAATCAATTTTGTTGACTTTTTCAGAAGTCATCCGAAACTATCATCTTTCGACATTCATGGTGCAATGTTTGCAGCTCTATGCCATAAAAACAGTCTAAAGAATGTAAGTTTTATTCAGCTGATTATCGGTAATTTAATATCACAAAATAAAAATAACAAAGAATATTTTGTTCAGGTGGATTCGAGTTTTGTGATTCCGAGCCTTGAAGAGGTTGTGATCACTGTGAGATCACCGTTAAACGCTGAGCAGAAAATGAGTACGCTTGAGGCGTTGGTGAAGTTTGCTAAGAAGTTAAAGAAGATGAAGATCAAGATTCTTCAAATGAGAAGTGGACATTGCAGTGCAGATGATTTTTTTGAGGAGATTTGCAAGTTTAGATTCATGAATCACAAGTTAATCTCAATAGAATAAGATAAAAATCCATGTTTTTTTTAATTCAATTCATTGCATAATTGGAACTTACAATTTTTTACTGTAGAACTTTAAAAATCCATGTTTTTTTTTTAATTCAATTCATTGCATGTTTTTTTTTTTTTTTTTTTTAATTCAATTCATGTTCATCTATTATGAAGTAGGTGTTAGGGGTGTAGACGGTTCAGTGTAACCTATAACGGTATAACCGAAAGTTTTGGTTCTTGAAAATGTAAAACAGATCGGTTCGGTTAATTTCGGCTTCGGTTATTGGTTAGCTGTATTAAACTGTTTGATTAATGGCCTATCAGGCCTTCATTTTTGAGCATGGCTTAACTGGGCCATTTTAACATATATTTGAGCTTTGACAAAGTCAAAGATATTAACAAATCCGATACAAAATTGCAGGGGTGGCTCTTATGGTGTGCAGGGAGGAGTTCCACACAAGGCCCGTGATTTCGTGGGGCACGAGATTATTAAAAAAAATTCGATACGTATGTTATTTAAAAAAGAAAAATTGGTTTTTAATAAACCAACCTTTGTCCCGTTGGTAAATAATAATCTTACCTATGTAATTGGTATACAATAATCCTACTTATCAACATGTTGGTACTCAATGAACTTCCGTTAATTTTTTTAACTGAAGTTAATTTTTAATTTTTATTTATTACACAAAATGTCCCTGTAGTTGTAATTTACTAGTTTTAACTATTTTATAAAACAAAAAAACCTCAAGGGACTGTAATTTACTAGTTTTAAAATAGTTAAAACTAGTAAATTACAACTATAGGGACTGTTTGTGTAATAAATAAAACTTAAAAACTAACTTCAGTTAAAAAAATTAACGGAAGTTCATTGAGTACCAACATGTTGATAGGTAGGATTATTGTATACCAAATACGTAGGTAAGATTATTATTTACCAACGGGACAAAGGTTGGTTTATTAAAAACCAATTTTCCTTTAAAAAAAAATTGTAAACACATACCAAATCCAATATAGAGGCCCATTATCAAATACATTTTTATACTTTATAATTTACCCAACTTAACATTAGGTTTATTGGGCCCAACCCAATACTAATATAGACACATTTTTCGAGCTCGAACATACGTGAATTCTCAGAGACGCCACTGTAAAATTGCAATATTATTTTAACCACTTATGCTAAGTAGTGAATGTTCTTCCTTACATAGATTAGTGAAAACTTAATGGTGATCTATACCATGTTAAGGATAGGTTGTTTGATGAATACATGCTACATTAGAGAGAATTAGTTTGATGAATATATGCTACATTTGAACGGCAAATTTCTTTAATTCCTGGATCTACCTACCTATATATAGTTATTTTGAGTGAAGATATCAAATAAACTTTCCACAGAAAACTAAAGAGTGTGTGTAAGGTCTATTTGAACCACCCATTTAACATAATCATCTCTACTTTCTTACAAAGCTCATTTAAAAAATCTTTCTTAAAATTGACAGTTATCCAATTTCCACTGAAAACTAAAGAGTGTGTTTAAGGTCTATTTGAACCACTCATTTAACATAATCATCTCTACTTTCTTGCAAAGCTCATTTAAAAAATCTTTCTTAAAATTGACAATTATCCAATTTACTTTCCACTGAAAACTAAAGAGTGTGTGTAAGGTCTATTTGAACCGCTTATTTAACATAATCATCTCAACTTTCTTACAAAGTTCATTTAAAAAATCTTTCTTAAAATCGACAATTATCCAATTTACTTTCCACTGAAAACTAAAGAGTGTGCGTAAGGCCTATTTAAACCGCTCATTTAACATAATCTTCTCAACTTTTTTACAAAGCTCATTTAAAAAATCTTTCTTAAAATCGACAGTTATCCAATTTACTTAAAAATAATAATGAAAGTCTAGATTCAATGGACATGATATTAAAAAAATCATCAACATTTTATAAAATCAACCACTATATATAATATAACTAATAACAACATAAACCAATCAAAAGTCATTACATAGTCAACCAATTAAAACCTTTATAAACAACCTTAAACATGATTCAAGTAGCTCCCCAATAATACATATATATTTTAGGGTGTACCTATTTGCACACTCATTTGCCTATTGGCACACCAAAAATGTGTTTTTTGTCCTATATGCACACACTGCAGTGTCGAGCTGTGGCCAAAGCGCGGCGTTTTGTTCCGGTCAACCTGACGGGTGTCTGACGGGTCTGTTGACCGGACCAAAACGCCGATCTTTGGTCGCGTTTTGGTCCTGTCAACCAGACAAAAGACTGACACCCGGTCTGGTTGACAGGACCAAAACGCGGCCAAAGCTAGGCGTTTTGGTCCGGTCAACAGACCCATCAGATACCCGTCAGTCTTTGTCTGGTTAACCGGACCAAAACGCCGCGCTTTGGCCACAGCTCGACACTGCAGGGTATGTACATAGGACAAAAACACCTTTTTGGGTTTGCTATCTACACACTTGGTGTGTAGATAGTTTGAGCCATATTTTATTAAAACAGCATTCACATAGAGCCATCCATCAACCATGACAAATTCCTTAAAGGTTGCTGTTATAGGTGCTGGTGTTGCCGGACTAACCGCTGCCCGTGAGCTTCAACGAGAATCCCACCAAGTGATCGTGTTCGAAAAATCACACCGGCTAGGCGGAACATGGGTTTATGATCCAAAGGTTGAGTCCGATCCACTTGGATCGGACCCAAATAGAGATGTTGTTCATGGATCACTTTACAAGTCCTTGAGAACAAATTTTCCACGTCAGCTGATGAGCTTCAGTGATTTCAAATTTGAGGAAAAGTTATACGATGATCCGCGGATAAACCCCGGGCATGAAGAAGTTTTAAAGTTCTTGGAAGATTTTGCAACGTATTTTAAACTCACTGAGTTGATTCGGTTTAATACTGTGGTGACTCGAGTGGAGGTTGGTGACTCGGTCATCAACTCGTTCGTGGTTGAGTCGGTAACTAACGGGGAGAGTTTGGTAGAGGTGTTTGATGCGGTTGTTGTTTGCAATGGTCATAACACACAACCTCGACTCGCAGTGGATATTCCAGGTTAATCATTTGAACATGATCATAGCGGAATTATAGGCTGTTCATAAATCTCGCGGCTCGTAGCTCGCTCGATAAAACTCAAAAAAATATAGCTAAAAAAACTCAATTTGAAACGATCTGAGCCGCGCTCGGCCCGGCCCGGCCCGGCCCATGGATCGGTTCATTGGCTCGTTCTTAGGCTCGTTTAACTGTATCTCGAGCTCAAGCTGCCTTGATGAATTTTGAGCATGAGCTCGAGACCATCCTGGCTCGACTCAAGATTGACTAAAAAGTACAAATGTCATAAATTTTTAATATAATGTCACCAAATTTTTTTCTCATAGGGTGTCATTGTGTGACACCATGCCTAAAAATTTAAGACACGTGTTGATTTCTTTTTACAGATAAAATCTTATTTTCAGCGGAAGCCAAACTATAACTTATATTACGGCTTATCTTGTTAACACAATATTTTTTTAAATTCTAATAACGACTGAGGCAGGTATGGAGACGTGGTCTAAAAAGCAAATGCATAGTCACAACTATCGTGATTCTGAACCATTTCGAGATCAGGTTAGTCATAGATCTGATTAGATATCGAAAAGATGACTAGAGAAGTATGTTTAAAAGCACTTTTAGTCGGAATTCTATGTATGATACTTTTTCGAATTATTATTATCTACGTCTTGAATCTTGATACATACAATGTTTAAACGTGAGCAGGTTGTAGTGGTGATCGGAAATGGACCAAGTGGGATAGACATATCACGAGAAATAGCAATGGTAGCCAAAGAAGTTCACATGTCGTCAAGATCTACACATTTTAACGTCGGAAAATCAGACAAATTCGACAATATGTGGCAACACTCCACGGTAATTAATATATTGTAAATTTGTAATATTATGTCTTTACCCTGTTAATGATTTTGTTAAAATTCTCTAATAACCACAGCTATTTGAAAATTATTATTATTATTCTTTGTAATATATGTTATGATCAGTGGCGGAGCTAGACTTTAACACCAGGGGTATCCCAAAAAAAAAATTACGGTGTATTCATATAAAATCCTTTATAGGGGTATCCTCGTATTTTTTTAGGGGTATCCTTTATATAAAATCGAAAAAAAAAAACAAAAAATTAACACTGCGAAACACTGCGAACACGACTTTGAGCCGTAGCCCGTGCTACGGCTGGTTCTATGCTGTCTCCGCCCCTGGTTATGATTATTATGTATTAATTTGTAAAATATAAAATGACAATTGATTTGGTGATGGTTTTAGATACTAAAGATAGAAAGTGATGGCACGGTGATATTTCAAGATGGACTCTCTGTTGAGGCAGATATCATATTCCATTGCACAGGGTAAGTCCAGGATTATATTATTTCCAATACCCAAAAACATGTTTTTTTTTTTGAAAATAAAACTTCATTAAAACAAACCTCCGACCCAAACGGCAAAAGGCAAATACAAAACACAGTTGCTTATCCTTATATACATAGGCGTGTAACACAATTGCCATTTTAACTAAAATGCTTATAACATTTGTACATTTTACATTTCAAATATAGCGGGAGAGAGAAATAGACACAGTTATAACTTAATTACCACCCTATTTATCATAGTTAAAACAATACATACATAAAATTGTTTTTGTATTGAATGACCCTATATTATATATATTTTTATCTTAAACATATGTGTGTTACATTTTAGGTACAAATTACATTACCCGTTTCTTAAAACAAATGGTATTGTAAGCATCCAAGACAAACGTATCCGACCCCTCTACAAACATGTTTTCCCTCCGCAACTTGCTCCAAACCTCTCCTTCGTCGGAATCCCAGAAATGGTAACTTTTTTTTAACATCGTCGTCTTCGTTGAAATTCATATAACTAACTTTAACATGACCGATTCTTCTGGTTTAGAGCTTTACATTCACTATAATTGAGTCTCAATCAAGATGGATAGCCCAGACATTATCACAAAAGGTTTCATTGCCATCAGAAGATGAAATGTTGTTTGATGTCCAACAATATTATCAAGAATTGAAAGAAAAAGGAGTTCCTGAGCATCACACTCATTATATCGGATTTCAGGTTCTTACTAAATCTAACTTTGTAACGTTTTTAATATCGCTGCGGATTATAACATGATATTTTTCTTCTAATGGCAGACTAGTTATATAGATTGGATGCTTGACCAAACTGGAATGGCCCTGGAGAAGCATGTAAAAGAAATGTTTGAATACTTTAACCATTGTTTAATGAGTGCTGGTATAGATGGCTACATGGATGCATTCTCCCATAAATACCGGATATGATTATTAGATTTGCTGCATCAAATGTTTCTAATAACGAATTTTCGTTTTTTATTTGTTTACTAGTGTTACTTGGGTCGAACAATTATGTCTTTTAAGTTTTGTTTGGTATGTTTCGACTTGGGCCAAATGCTTGTTAGTGTCGTATGCAGTCGTCTTTAAATGTGGTGCACGTAGCAGTACGTACGCTTTGGTTTGATTCAGTTTGGTTTTTACTCAACTGAACCACATACAAAACTCAGTTTTTAGAAAATGGTTAGCAGTTATTTGTTCGGTTAGGTTGTCTAGATTCTGCAAGTATTCAGTTATAGATATGCACTCTGTTTCAAATAGAAATAAGCAATGGATTACAGTCCAAAATCAAAGATAAATCTGTTTCACCTGACAATCATATATTAAGAGAAACCAGTTCAAACTTAATATTTAAGACTGTACTCGAACAATTTTTACACTTACAACAAGACTAAATAAACACGGTCGTTACAGAAAATGCACCAGAATTTGCCTCGAAATGAATGGAAAGTCCACATATCTGTCGTTGATGCTGCTTCTACGTCTGCTTGATAAGGTACCCGACCACAAAACTTATTATACCAATCAGCACCAGAAATAAAATCGAATAACCACCAGAACGGGCTTTCACCACTTCTTTTCTCATTAGTTCCTATTCAATTGAAAAGAATATAACACATTGTTTATTGCTGAACAGATATTTCATAACATAAAATATTATTTGTTTGATGTATTTTTAATTATCAGGAAAAACCTAAATGAGGATGATATCTACGTTGGTGTAGACTAGACCAGATAATAACATATAACAATCACATCAGGAAATGATATAATAATATTAGAGACTTGAGATAAATTCTATGCTTCGTTATTTAAGGAGGTCTAACATTGGGATTAGGGTTGCAAACGAACCGAGCAAACATAAACAAATGTTAGGGAAATAAATGTGTTCATGAACGCTTACCGAACGGGATTTTATGTTCGTGCTTGTTCATTTAGGTAACGAACACAAATGAACGTTCATGAACACAAACAAGTGTTCATGAACACAAACAAGCACAAACGACCATATATTAAATATGAATAAAATCAACATCTTTCATCGGAAACATTACGTAGATCCACCCATAATATATTAACTTAATTATCCAAACATATTTGACATAATGTTGATAAACGAAATTGACATAAAATAGTCTCCCAAAAAAGGTTAACACATATGATATCTAATATTACAATACCTAATATTTATTAAATATTTTATTAGTGGGAATTTTGAAGAATATAAATAATGTATAAAAATAAAAAACCCTAATGAACTATCGAACATAAACAAACATGTTACCAAACATCCACAAACATAAATGAACGAACGTGGCCGCTGTTCATGTTCGTTTATTTAACTAAACAAAAGAAAGTTCTTGTTCGTGTCAATTTATTTATTAAATGAACGAACACAAATGAACTTCCCGCTGAACGGTTCATGAACTGTTCGCTTAGCGTTTGGTTCGTTTGCAAATTGGGATAGATCAAGTACGCTTTAAAAACTTATGGCTCATAAAAATAAGACGCAAAAGAAATACCAGTTCCTGTTGGAGCTTCTGATTTTGTTTAATAGCTGCTACCTTCTCATCCGTCAACTTTGATATCAGAGACAACGACTGCAACAAAGTAAGACATATGTTACCATATAACTAGAATTGTTTAACAGCTGCTACCTTCTCATAGAATTGTTTTTATATATAAATAACGAGAGACATTTTCACTTCAGGACCAATTTCAGGTACAGAACCGCAAGAACCGCAATATGCACTTCTATGTAGTGCTAATTAGATATAGTGTGTGAGAGTATGATGGGCTGTTAGGCGGTTACATAACCCCCTTATGTATCACATTTAAAGCAATACAATAAAATAAATATATTATTTCATTACACATGCAATAAACATTTTGGAAAACAGAAACTAAACGTTAGCCTTTATTTACTTTCCTTGTTCATATCATTCCATACTATGTAAGGAGAGCTCGTGCATTGTTTCTCTTTCGTAGTGTAATAAAATACCCACTTATTATTGTTCTGGTGAGTTTGGTTTTTGATAAAGATTTACCCTTCATATAAAAAAATGATAAATGGTGTTGTATTTACAAAGAACAAAATAACTGCATGATGTAATCAATTTTTCCATAACTTTGTTGAATAGACGTTTGATAATAAGTTAATAACCCGAATAGATGAAAGAAAAAAACTTTATTCACCTCTTTAGAGAGTTTCTCCTTGGGCTCCACAGATCTCGTTGCCTAACATTCATACACTCAAATAATCGCTCAAGCTAACAGAACCACAAATAATTCACAAAAAAAAAAAAAAAAATTAAAAAAGCCACAACATAAACTTACAACATCAGGCCCTGAAGAATTCTGACTTCCGTGTTCAGCCCTCGGAGAAGAACCTTCTTCAGATTCTTCCGGAACCGGTGAAGGAGGATTAGCAGGTATGTATACAACTCTCAACTTGAACTCCTCGACCACCTTGTTCTCCTCCTTGTTGAACTACATAAAAAAAAGAAAAAAGAAAAAAAGAATTGCTTAATTGCAGATTGTTTTGAACTAAAGTTAAAAACTTTGATGAAAAAATGAGTCACCATATCAGCAGTTATGTCCTTAATAGTTGCGCTGTCGGGTGCAGCAACAGCTTGCAAAAGAAACTTGTCTTTGCACTGCATGTCAGGAGGTGCCTCTTTTTGTGCCTGCATTGTAACTATAAATGCGTAGTTTTCAATATCCTTTAAAAATGTAATTTTAGATAAGAAAACAGTAACACAGAAAGAGGTACGACATTAGGAAAAAGATTATGAAGAGTTCTTACCTGTGACATTGCAAACGGATCTTGGTAACACAATTCCATTGTTTGGACGGACACAATATTTCTTGGGGTTTGTCGTTTTAACCTTTAAGCACATCAACAAAAGCTTGTGAAACTTTACGAAAATTCGAAAAAACAAATACCGATAAAGAAAGTGAAATAACAATAAGATACCTTGAATGCAATATGCTGATCAGTCTTGTTGGTCAATTGAAAGGAACATGAGCTCTGCTTCTTCAGCTCAACTACACAAATAAATATGAGTAATGAGTCCCAATTATTTTTAGCTTATTTCAACGCACTAAACTAGAATTCTATGACATCCCCTCCTTCCTCACGTAAAAGATAGCATTCAACTATTACTGAAATGTATAATCTTAACACAATAACGGGTTCTCATCGACCCAAAATCCCAAATCAATGCTTTCAATATTTTGCAACAGTTATCTATGAGCAAAAAGAATCTGTTGCATTCGTATTTAAAAGATGGGACTCCGAGAGTATCTATAAACAAACTAGCCAGCTCCTACTTGTTGGAAGATTATTAATCAGGAAATTATGGATTTTTAGAAGTCAATTATAAAAAGTCAAACCTATTCATAAAAAGTCAACAGTGCAGATCTAAAACGTGGTGAACAAGTTACGACAGTTAGTTAATTTATGTTAGTTATATGCCTTGTTCCCTAAGGCATCATGCACCTATAATTATAAATAGGATAAAATCTTTCATTTGTAATTGACGATACATATATATTATTGTGTGTGTAAATTCTGTGTGTACCATCCCCTTGATTGTGGTTCCGAGTCCCTGCACAGAATCTGTGCATACTCACAATGTTCATCCAGTGTTCGTAAACACATATCGATCCCCGATCCGACACTACTTCTTCACAAATAAATCTCTGCATCATAACTCGAACTTTACAACCGAAACACAAAGGACACAAAATCCCAACCCTAACAAACTCCACAAGGGCAGTTCAAGTTGGTCAAAACATCTTCACAAGTCACATCAAACAACTACATAATGTCATAAACTACAAAATCTAACAGATTTATAACAAATTATCCAAATTTCACACCTTTTTCATTTATTAATCTCATCACAAATTCTTATTTCATTTTCTAACAATAAAAACCAACCTACCAACAGACGCTCGATTAAAAACCCTAAATTTGATCACT
The DNA here is from genome assembly GCA_030545235.1 of Helianthus tuberosus. Taxonomy (NCBI): domain Eukaryota; kingdom Viridiplantae; phylum Streptophyta; class Magnoliopsida; order Asterales; family Asteraceae; genus Helianthus; species Helianthus tuberosus. The sequence goes on along the minus strand of CM060386.1, from coordinate 21,239,312 downwards.
AAACAAATCTCAAATCCCCTAAACAGATCCAACTAAAACCATAAAAAAACAAAAGCACATCACAATTAACAAGATGAATTAAAGCTATATCAAACAAATCGAAACTTCACACTACAAAATTAATTAAAAAAAACAGTAATAACAGTCAAATGAAAGGTAATTAACAAGTTACATGGAAATTTGAGTTCAGAAGGATGAAGGTTAAGGTAATCTCCGGTGCTCATGACTCCAAATTCAGCAAATTGCAACCCAAAAAGCCCCTAATTTTGACCAATTTTGACCGATTTTGAGTAGAATGAGTTAGGGTTCTTAATTTTGACGTATTAATTTGAACAGGTGGTGGACTGGTACGGCTGATTGACGAAATTGACCCTGACAATGTGATCATTTTATACGGAGGTAGTAGTAGTTTATGGCAAAAAGAAGGGTAATATTGGAAAGTTGTTGGAAACTTTAGTGCCTACGTGTCATGTTTTTATTGGTTGGCTGATTATATTTTAGCAAAACAGACGTGTCAGTTTTGATTAGCAATATTTTTTATTTACGACCCTCCAACATTTAATATAGAGTTAACTGCCATTTCAGTCCCTGTGGTTTGGTCACTTTGGCCATTTCCGTCCAAATTTCAAAAATGCGCCATTTCAGTCCCTGACGTACTGAAAAGGTGCCATTTCAGTCCAAATTCTCATAACCCAGTTAAAGTCAGTTAGGTGAGTGTATTTAATGAAGGGTATTTTAGTCCTTTTATAATTATTTTGTTTTCCCTTTATCTTTTTATTAACTAAACCCCTCTCCCCTGTATAAAACCCACCCTTTTCCCTCCATTCTCATAACACAGGAACCCTAAATCCCAAATTCACCCATCGATTAACCCCTTTACCTCAACAATCTGTGTACAATCAACGATCAACAACAATGGATCATGAAGACGACAATGATCCAAACTGGAGGGTTCGAGGTGTTTACTCAAATTTCGACCCTGAAATCGCATATGGTATGTTTACATTCGTCACTTTTTGGTTTTTAAATGATTGTTTTTCTTCATCATGTATAAATTAGGGCTAATGTCGGTTGTATAATCGTTTCAGAACACCGACCTGATATGTTCACATTGCAAGTTCACCATGGAGGTGAACTCACTCTGTTCCCAGATATAACATATGAGGGGGGGATAATTGAATATGTTGATAAGGTGAATGCGGACTATTTCTCGCGAGTAATCATCGATGACATGATGCTGGAACTTGGTTATATGGAAGAGGACAAAGATCTTTTAAAATACTATTTTAGGATTCCAGGTGAAGATATGGATTTTGGGTTAAGGCCAATAGCTACAGATGCTGATATTCTTAGGTTGATTAAAGAGACAACAGAGAATAAGGTTATAGAGTTATATGTTGAACAGGTTCAAAGAGTGGATTTAGGAGAGTTGACACAGGAACCATTAAATGTGGTCTTTCCTGAACAACATCAACAGCCTCAAAATGATCCTGATTTAGGAGATCTAACACAGGAACCAGGTTGCGGTGGTGATCAAAATCCAGTAGGTGGTGATGTACCAGGAGGTGGTGATGGTAGTCCAGGAGGTGGTGGTGATAGTGAGGGCAGTGGTTATGATAGTGAGGGCAGTGGTGATGATAATGAGGGCAGTGGTGATGGTAGCAGTGGTAAGGTCCAGTCTGAGGGAAGTGATTCTGAAGACCCTGAGTTTATTCCTGATGATGAGGTTAGTGAAGAGGATAGTGAGGGTATGAATGAACATGCAAGCAATAAGAAGGCAAATGCCACCAAAAGTGAAGCTTACAAGAAGGTGCAGACAGAGGAGGATGCAGATGATCCTGAGTTCATTGTTGATAAGGATAACTTAATCATAGACTATGATGATGACATGGATGAATTTAGGGCTGCTGTGGACTTTGACATTAGTGAAGATGAGAACATACAAGAAGACCATTTAAATGAGGATGATTTGGTAGATGTTCAAGTAGATATAGATAACTTTGATAGTCTGAGTGACCCGGATGATGAAACAAAACTGCAGAGGGCTGTTAGGAGGATTAGGAGAAGCAAGAGGAAAAAGAAACCAACAGATGGTTGTCCCTTTTATGTAGGTCAACAGTTTTATGATAGGCAATCAATCAAAGATCTTGTGAAATGGTATGCAGTGGAATCTAAAAGGCAATTGTACATAATTAGGAATGATAAAAGAAGGTTCCGGGTTGTGTGCATGGGAAAGAATCCAAAGTTGAGCAGTAATGAAGGTGGTTGTGTGCATGAGGGCAGTTCTGGAAATTCACATGATACACCTTTGAATGCAAACCCAGAAGTGGTTGGGGACCATAATGCAAACACAAATAACAATGGTGGGGCCCAGCAGTCTTGTTCTTCAAAAGAGCCTGAAAAGAAGCCAAAACGTCCAAGGAAAAAGATTCCTCCTCCCACATGCTCTTGGGTTTTGCACATCTCAAATCACTTCAAGAGCCGAGACACATGGGTGGTGAAGACTCTTATCAATGAACATGACTGCTTGCATACCAGGGATGTGGGCTTATGCAATATCTCTTTTTTGACCAACAAAGTGGAACCCATAATTTTGGTTAACCCTACCATTCCACTGGCTGCTCTTCAAGATCAACTCCAGAAGAAACTTCAGGTACAGATTACAATTAACCAAATTTCTAGAGCTAAGCATTTTGCAATGGAGAAGGTTCAAGGGGATTACAAAACTCAGTTTGGGTTACTTAGGGAATATGCTGAACAGTTAATGAAATCGAATCCAGGAACAACTGTTACCATAGATGTTGAACCATCTAGTTGTAAGGCCAAAAGTTCAACAAGGCAGTTTAGGAGGATTTATATTTGTTATGGTGCATTTAAGAAGGGTTTTAAGGTAATTGGTAGAGACATTCTAGGCTTGGACGGATGCTTTATGAAGGGGCCCTACCCTGGCCAAATTTTAACAGCAGTGGGTGTTGATGGAAACAACGGGATTTATCCTGTTGCTTTTGCTGTGGTTGAGTCTGAAACTACAAAGACCTGGACCTGGTTTTTAGAACAACTTGCTGTAGATCTGGAGCTGCCAAGAAATGCCAACTTCACCTTCATAAGCGACAGACAAAAGGTGCCATTGTGTTATGTATAACTTGTTTAAATGTATGCCTTAGTTGTTCAAGTGTGTTATGTATAACTTGTTTAAACTGTACAGGGAATACTACCTACTGTTAGCAAGGTCTTTCCACTGGCAGAGCATAGATACTGTATTCGGCATATACAAGAAAATATGAAGGCTAATGCTAACTGGAGGGATGATAAGATAAAGGGTCTATTCTGGAATGCTGCTTCTGCAACAACAGTTCCTTGGTTTGATCATGCAATGGAAGATATCAAGATGGTAGATAAGAAACTGCATGACTGGTTGACACAGATCCCAGTGAAACATTGGTCCCGGTGTCAGTTTAGTGGTAAGGCTTAAGAATGTCATATATGTTAAGCCATTTACATAATTGTTTGTGGTTGCATAATAACTTATAGGTTTCCATTAAACAGGTAGGCCAAAGTGTGACATTCTTCTAAACAACATTTGTGAAGTCTTCAATAGGCAGTTGATACATGCTAGGGATAAACCAATCATTACCAGTCTAGAGTGCATCAGGGAATACCTAATGAAGAGGAATGCTGTTGTACACAAGCTGATTGCAAAGAGCAAAGGTCCTCTAACCCCCTATGCAACTGAAGTCCTAGACAAGATCAAACAAGAAGCTGCTGAGTACACTGTTATCTTTAACTGTATCTCCAAGTATCAAGTTAATGGGCCAAGAGACAACAAAGTAGTGAACTTGGTGGAGAAAAGTTGTAGCTGCAGAAGATGGGACTTGACTGGCATCCCTTGCAAGCATGTAGTTGCTTGTATATGGAACTTGGCCCTACATGGCAATGATGATGGTGTATTGGAGAAGTGGGTTGATAAATCATACTGGTTGCAGACTTGGAAGGATGTGTATTCCCATGTAATTGATCCAGTAGATGGTCAAGACTTATGGACACCTTCCACATGCCCTACTAAGCTGCTTCCACCAAAGCACCACAAGCAAATAGGCAGGCCAAAAAAGAAAAGGAAGAAATCTGCTGTGGAAATCAGTGAGTTGACTCAACAGATGGAATCCAGTGGCAAGATGTCAAGAAAGGGTGAAACTGTGGAATGCAGCATGTGTAAAAGGAGGGGCCATAACAGGAGGAGTTGCAAGGGGACTGATGTTGAATAGGCATTGCTGGTGTTCAGTAGTTTGGTAGAAACATGTCCTGGTTATGTTGGTTGAAATTGTCTTTTGAATGTACACTGTTATGTAATTTGTCCAGGAACATGTCATGTCTTTTGCTTATGTCTGTTGGTACACTACCTAATCTGTGTTTGGAACATGTCTTATGGGGTTATGTTTTATGTCCAGGTTATGTCTTTCTGTTATGAATTATGGTGCTATGTTTATTTATTATGTCCAGGTCTTGGGTAATGGTTATGTCCAGGTCTGATGTAATTGTCCAGGTGTTATGGTTATGTTTTATGTCCAAGGTTTTACCATAATGGTGATGTGTTTTGGTACATAAAGCATATTACATTGAATCGGACGCAACAATATTGCCTCGGACAATATTCATAACCATAAGGTAACACCAGTTGATTACATTGCCTCGGACAATATTCGGCAAGTGCATAACCATAACAAAAAGCATATTGCATTGAATCGGACGCAACAATATTCGGCAAATGCATAACCATAACAAAAAGCATATTACAATGTATCGGACAATATTCGCCAACTGCTATTACATTAACGTCATACTATGTACATAATTTATACCACTGCTTTAACATTAAACATTTCAGTGAAAAGCAACATATGAGATGAAAAAAACCCAGCTAAACATTAACATCATCTTCAATCTCGTGTACTTCACTGCCATTCCTAAAGCTTGTTCTTGAAGTTGCCTAATTTCAGATGTCATCCTCAAAGCTTGTTCTTCATGGTCCCTAACTTGATAAGCCAAACCTGCAAAATGTCGAAATACTTCAACAGCCCTTTCACACGATGGACCCTCTGCCCAATCCACAAACCCGCAACCCCTATGTCGAGTAATGCAGCAGAAAAACTTCCTTCCAGGGTTTGCAGGGGTCCACGATGTCTTCACAGTTGTTGGAGACCCACAATTGTGGCATACGACCATCGTTTGAGGGGATGGATTGTTCAATTTTGGGGAAGAAATGGGGAAATTAGGGTTAGTGTTCTAAACATGTTGCAGGTGGGGGTTTTATACAGGGGAGGGGGGTTTAGTTAATAAAAAGATAAAGGGAAAACAAAATAATTATAAAAGGACTAAAATACCCTTCATTAAATACACTCACCTAACTGACTTTAACTGGGTTATGAGAATTTGGACTGAAATGGCACCTTTCCAGTACGTCAGGGACTGAAATGGCGCATTTTTGAAATTTGGACGGAAATGGCCAAAGTGACCAAACCACAGGGACTGAAATGGCAGTTAACTCTTTAATATATTTACAACATCTTATTTATTTCAGGTTAATTTTAATTTTAAATTACCTTAATTAATAGTAACTAGATTGTTGTCACAGGCCGCGCGTTGCGGCGGCGACGCCTTTAATTGTTTATAGTTTGCAGCACGTTATATGATGCGTCAACCATACGAAAACGCGTGTTTCGACGTATTTGATCTAAAGTATTGCGGTTACAAAAGAACCGAAATTGAACCCAAGTCGGTTCATTTAGTGAGGTTTCTACCTAACCACTACACAACCCTTACATTTGCATATAGACTTAGTGCCATCAAAACGTATGATAACTCGAATTTATACCGTCGTATTAAAAAATATTACATTTCACCCGACTAATTTCTGAATGTATGCTAAATAAGCATGAAAACGTATTATAATTGACCAGACTCGTTTTCGAAAAAAATTATGTCGATACATGAATTTATATCCTTAACGTTGAAACGTGAATTTTTACTGACACGTACATGAATTTAAACTGATACATATACAGAAATAATCACGTGATAAAATAGTTCTTTTTTTTATTTCAATTTAAAGAATAGAATACTGAGGGTAAATTTAAAAAAAAATTAGAAGTTAAGAAACGAAAAAAATAATTTATAAAGTTTTTAGAAAGTTTTATAAAATTTAAGGTTTATTTTTGTCAATTAAGAAAGCTTAGGATGCTTTTGTGTTATTTGTCATTTTTTTGTTTCTAAAATGAAGATGAAAGTTTTTGCCCATTTTTTTGTCCGTTTCTAAAATGATTATGTCATTATTCTGTCATGTTACAAAAGGCAAATGAAAGGTCGGCTACACCACCGACCTTTCATTTTAAGATTATATAAATAAATACGTTCTAGAATTTTAATTTTAAATTACCTTAATAGTAATAAGGGTTAATGGATTTAAACACCCCCAACTATGGCCATTTGGCCGCTGGCACTCTCAACTTTGACTTTGGCTCACACCACTCCCAACTTAACACTTTGTATGCTGTGTCACCCCGTCGTTAACTAGGCACTAACCACATTAGTTCTTTTTTGCTTACGTGTTCAATTTTTGATGACATGATTTGTTTTTTATGAGGTGGCAAGGTGATGTAGAAATGAAGTAAAATAAAATTAAATAAATAATATAAATATTCTCTCTCCTCTATACTTAAACATACCCCCTCTCTCTCTATCATCTGCTCCCTATCTCTCAAGTTGCAACCCAAACTACTACACAACCCACCATAGCGCCTCCACCTTCACCACCACAACCGTTGCACCTATCGTCACCACCACATCACCCACCATAGCTCCACCTTCACCACCACACCACCCACCACCGGCACCGCTGCACCTCTACATCACCACCACACCCACCCACCTATAAAACCTAAATCAATCCCCAAATCATTAAATTGAACCACTCATTGTGATCAACACCGTGTCCATATAACACTCGAGCGATCTGAAGTTCCAGATCTGAGTTATGAAGTTCATCATGTTCCACTAATTGGTCATTAATATGAGTTCTGGAGTTCTAGATCTACTTGTGAATCAATAGCAGGTTTCCCAGAAGATCCTAGCCGGTTTCCACCATGAAAACCCGTGCTCCAGAAGATCACAACCGGTTTCCCAGTAAGTGCTTGAGTTTCCCACAAACTGTTGGTTGCATCAAAGAAAGCTTTACATTGGGTTGTCATCACACCAAATCGAGAAGGAAACACGAACGAGAAACCGTAAGCTTCAATAAGTTATTCTGGACTAATCACCGGCACGTCGTCGGGGACCCTTCATCTTTTTTAATACTTTGCTAGGCAATATTTCGGCTACCGATCTGAAGTTCCAGATCTGATTCTGAAGTTCCAGTTTGAAGTTTTGAATCAACAACAGTTTCAATAATTAATATGCTGTTGATGATTTTATTTAGGGTTTGCAGCAGTGGTGAGAATGGGGAGAAGGTGGTGGTGGTGGATTTGATGGTGGCGGTGGTGAGCAGAGGGTGGAGGTGGTGGTGGTGTTAGAGAGAGAGATGGTGAGTTAAGAGAGGGTTTTATAATATCAGATTTCTATTTAATTTATATCTATATTTTATTTAAATCAGCTTTTTAAAAGATAATAACAGTACACATCATCATGCCACATGGGATAATATTTGACACGTAGGATAATAAAACTAACGTGGTTAGTGCCTAGTTAACGACGGGGTGACATAGCATACAAAGTGTTAAGTTGGGAGTGGTGTGAGCCAAAGTCAAAGTTGAGAGTGTCAGCGGCCAAATGGCCATAGTTGGAGGTGTTTAAATCCATTAACCCTAGTAATAATGATCATAAATTAATTTGGGTTGTGTATTTTATGCATAGTTATAATTTAAAAAGACATAATCACCACATAATACTCTGTTTTACTTGAATTTTTGAATTTTCAACTAAGTTATTAATTATTCGATGTTACTTCAGTAGGCGGCATAACATAAGTTTTCCATATGAGACTACACGAACGTGGCGTTAAACCAATTGGCGCCAAAGCCATCTAAGAAACTTTAGTGTAAGGACCAGCAAAAATGTCCCAAAACGACCCGTAAGTGAAAACCCGGACCCCTGAAACCCTAACATACATGAAAAATCAAGAAAATGTGAAATTTGTTCTTCACGCGGGCCGCGTAAGAGTAAGCCTAGGCTTACGTTGGTCGCGACAGCTCATAAAATCTCCGGAACAGCGAACAGGCCACGTGGCAGACACGTGGCAGACCTAGGTGTGACACGGATGCCCTAATCTACGACTAGGTGGCCACGCGGGCCGCGTAAGGTTAAGAAGGGGTTCACGCGGGCCGCGTGAGACCCATTTTTCAGCTATAAATAGATCCGATCATGAGCAGTTCAGTGGTGTCGAAAATTTCAATCAGAAACACGAAGAAAGCTGCCTAAATTCGAATTTCCATTAGGGAGGCGCTGCTACGATACACGGTATTAACTCGATCGCTGCTACGATTCAATGTCCGATCGATTGAAACTATCCGATGAATGTTTAAGTGCTGCTCAAACTCGGGTTATACTTTGTCATTCGTCGTGAGGGTTTTAATCTCGTGAGTTATTGTAAATGTTGATTTAAGTTACTGACCTAGTTCGTGTGCATTGTCATTTAATTTAGGTTACAAGGCTTATCAGTAGGCTAAACTCTGCCCGTTTAAACTTGCAATGTGAGTCATTCTCTTTTTAACAACTGTTTTACAATACCTCAAATTATTTTCAAAAAGTTATAATTACAGGGATTAAGCCGTGGTTATCTTGAATCACTGGCTAGTGGGGTATTGTGCACATTACTAATTTCTCATGGTTAGGCTAATAAATCCTAACAGTGATAATCATCACTACTTGGGTGAAAGGACCCAATATTGGTATGACCATCGTCACCAGGAGGTGACATGGCGCCAGATAAAAATAAGATAGAAGCCATTGTAATCGCTCTTATGCTGTAATTCATAACTAATGTGTCGTTTTGTTTAACCTGAATGACTCGCCAGTATTTCCCCGCTGATAAAATATTTTTCAAACATGTTTCAGGTGACCTACTGTGAATCAAGGAAAACGTGCTACGGAGCACTAACAAACTTGAAGTAGTGGCTCATTAAAATAAATAAACATGTTTTTGTAAAACAGGGAATTTCCTAGTAAAATTCCTCTATTGTAAATTACGGGGTTTATCCCAAATTATGGAATAAAATAATCGGGCATTTTCAAGTTTTAAAAGATCCTGTAAATCTTCCACTGTCAACTCAAATGACAAATACCACGGGTTTCTGTCCCGCGGCTCCTGGACCGGGTCACACCGGGACGGGGGCCGTGACAGAAAAATGTGGTATCAGAGCCACTGATTTAAGCCAATTAAGTATTTAGAAATACTTAATTTTCTGATTTCCATTATGTGATTATGTGAAAATTTATTTACAAAATTTTAACTTAAAGTTTGTATGTTTCTCCATGTATGCTAAACAGGATGAATGAGTTGTCTGAAGCACTTCAGAATCTCAATCTCTATTCTGTTAATGTGGAAGTTTCAAGAGACTTTACCGGTTATTGTGCCGACACTGATGAACCTATGGAATTTCATGCCCAACCTCCGGAGAAACCAAAGCCGAAGAAGAAAAGAAGATTCGTGGGCTGGAGGCGTGTGCGAAGGAAGAAACCAGCGACACGGAAAGTTATAAAGACTGAGGATCCGAAGGATAAAGGCAAAGGAATAGAGATGGGGGAAAGTTCTGAACAAGCCCAGGAGATGCCATCGTGGGAGGAGATGGATCATAAACTGACACTTAGTGACCTCATCGGACCTACCGATAAAAACCTCTTCAGTTACTGCTGCGTGTGAAGTGTTATACATATTAGGTGTATATTTTAAGCCCTTTAACACTTTTTTTAGCCAAGTTTTAAATTTATAAAACACGATATTTACTAACACTAAACACACATATGGGCAAGTGCACCCATCGTGAGCGTAGTATAGTGTTGGTAAGATACCGAGGTCGTCCAAGGACACAAGAGCTTTTAGTACTGGTTTATCCTCAACGTCTAATCAAATCAAAAAGTTTAGAAAAATGTTTTAAAGTAAGAAAATAAAAGCTAACTAAAATGCTGAAAAATAAAAATAAAAACAGATAGACAAGATGAATCACTTGGTTCTGACTCGTGTATAGTGTAACCTTTGATTATTTCCGCACTTTTGCACTTATTTAAGAGATTATCTTAGTTATTGTAGTAGGCCCCTCTTTTGGAGGTGACGTTACCCTCAACCCAGTAGTTTGAGTCAGCAAGGATACAATCCTAAAGGGTCGGATTATTGAAAGATAATTAATTAAGTTATTAACACAAATTATGGTAGGCCCCTCTTTTGATGGTGACGTTACCCTCGACTAAGTAGTCTGAGTCAGCAGGGATACAGTCCTAAATAGTCGGGTTATAGTATTAATAGTAGTTAACTTATGAGGGGATCAAAGAGTTTGGACCCCCGCCATCCAATACCGTTAAGTATTGAAGGAGGTCCTACTAAATTTGACCCAGGTCCCTTGCAGGATCTCTAAACGCTGAACAACGGCAAGACTCTTACTAAACCGTTCCCTTAACCCCCGATCCGGTAGCCAACATACCTCCATATAGATCGTGGAGATATGAATGGTGAAAATCTTTTATTTTATATAGACAGTAAAATAATGCCAAGACACCACGGACAAACGATAAGGAAGAATCACCTTCAACATAAGAAACTAGTTATTAAAGTCATTAATACATAACCAATTAAAAAGTGCGAAAAGATTAAAAATAAAAAGTATTACACTAGACACTTGTCTTCACCAAGTGATGTAAGAAACTTAGGCAAACATGGCCTTGATTGTCAAGAACTCTTACGATCAATCTTGGATCCCGAGACGACTCACACACTCTATGATGGACAATGGATGATGGTGGTGGATGATGGTGTTATGGTGGTGGTGGGTGAAGAGTGAGAGGGGTGGTGTGCCAAGGGATGGTTTGAGCTTGAGCCAAGCACTCCTATTTATAGGCTGAACAGAAGCTCGGGCACGGCCCCGTGTCCAGTGGCCACGGCCCCGTGTCCACATCCTTATCTTTCTTCATTTAATGCAGCTTGTCTTATTAGTTGACCACGCCCCCGTGTCCGCTGAGCACGACCCCGTGTGCAGAAGAATCTTTGTACTATGAAGATTTGCCTGGATTGTGCGAATCTTATAGTTGACCACGGCCCCGTGTCCGCTGAGCACGGCCCCGTGGTGGGCAATAGAAGCTTCTACCACTTTGTCTTTTCTGCTGACACTTGGGCACGCCCCCGTGCTGGCTGAGCACGGGGCGTGTTCAGTCTTCTGTCTTCTTGTTTTGCTTGGGAATATGCTGTCGTGGGGTCGGGCATGTCACGTTTGTTCCTTTTCTTGTATTCATGTTAGATTTTGCTGTCTTTTTGCTTCTTTTGTTAATTTGAGCTAATTTAATCCTGAAAATACAAAAGGAAGACAAAATCACATTTTTTCCAACATTAGTACTAAAAAAGGGTTAGTTTTATGCCACAATTGATGTAATTTATATGTTGCATTTTGCACACATCAAATACCCCCACACTTGAATCTTTGCTTGTCCTCAAGCAAAACTCTTTATAATGTGGCTTTACACACCCAAATGGAATGGGTAGAAAAGAACGTTTTTGGGCTTGTCATAGAGTGTCGGGATTTCCAAGATTCTTTATTAAGTTTTATTTTTATGTATTTACAATCCTATTCGTCATGATTTATTTAAAACTTTTCATAAGACAAATTACTTATTAGAGCATAACATGCCTTTTTAAAATTTTCTTTATATACAAGTTCACATACCTCACGGGGGATCACTCAACACTCGGCCGAAGATGTTTTTTTAGTGAATCACTCGAGAGCGGCATGGAACTTTACTCCTACCATAGGCTTGCCAAGCAATCAATCCTCCTCCTTTTTAACTATATACCTTTGTAAATATCAAGAGGACTTTTTGGGTGAAGGGTTAGGCTTGGGTTAAAGGTAGGTGGTTGGGTTAGTGGTTAGTGGTTAGTAGAAAAGGGTGAAAAAACATAAAAAACATCGGTTTTCGTAAGACTTTCTATTTTTCGACTTTTTATTTTGATGAAGCCATTATTCCAAACAAAGCTATTTTTGATGAACTTGCTTGTTTATTTGTTTTTGCTTCATCATCAACACAAAATTTTATTTATTTATTTTTTTTTAAAGTCATACGAAAAACCGAGCTAGTTACTAAAACAAAGGGTAAAAAATGAAAAAGGTTTTGGTGGGTGAAAGGGTGTTTGGTTTGGGTTATGAAATGAAAAGGTTTAGGATCAAAGGGGCTAACTAGGGGGATTTTGGGTAGGTGGTAAAAAAAAATAATGGTGTAGAAATAAAAAGGGTTAGTCCTAATGCCTCCATCATTTACTTACTCGGGTTTAAGTTGGTAAGGACCGGGAATGTATCGTCGTGGCAAGTTCTAGAGTTGTAAAAACCAAGCGGCTATTCACACAAGAAACGAAGAATGAGCATTTAGTTTAAAGATATGTATTTGTATGCTCAATAAAGGCTCAAAACTCACTTTTGTGGGAATGCGTTTTTATGTGATCAAGTATATATAATTAAATTTTAACTAAGCTTGTTATACCTTTTCATAATTTTCTTATGTTGGTTCTTTTTATCACAACGCTATCGGTTGTAAATCCGTAAAAATATAACCTTTTTTTAGAATTTTGAAATTCCCGAATTAAACCTAGACAAGTAAAAAAAAATTGAAAATTTTTGAAAAAAATTTGGGGTGATTAGCGGTTCCAATAGAGTTTTGTGTAAGGCTTGTATTTAGGACTTGCAAGATTCAAGGTTTTAGCATCCCCCCACACTTAAATTACACATTGTCCTCAATGTGTCCCAAAAATAAGTTTTTAGGTTGATTGAATGTGTAAAAGGTGTGAATTAAGCAAAAATTTTGTGTTACTGGGCGCTGGACACGGCCCCGTGTTGTCCGGGCACGGCCCCGTGTTCAAGTGCCAGTAACAAAATTAAATCAAGAGAAACAGAAGTCTGGACATGGGGGCGTGTTGGTTGAACACGGCCCGTGTCCAGTTACCTGAACTGGGTATTTCTGCAGACTGTGCAACACGGGGCCGTGTTGGGCGGACACGGCCCGTGCCGAACTTGCTGTTAACGAAGAAAATCGTCGGACGGCTCTGTTTTTCTGCATGGGGTGCTGGTTCAAGTTTTCCCTTGTATCCTTCGTTATCTTTTATTTATTTCAACACCATCCAAACACCAAATTAACTAAAACCATCATTCATTAAGTCATAGAGAGAATTACATAATAGTCCTAATACTTGATAGTTAGGTCAAAGAAACACAAGAAATCTAAACCAAGGAGTTCTAGCCTACTATTTATTCTATTAGCAAAATTTCCGAAAAGGTAAATCCTTCGGTTAAATGTGGCTTGAAAAACTCCTTTCTCCGGCAATGGGTTCCTCACACGTCGGCGAGCCATTCTTCTATCTACCTAGGGAGAAGAAAAGCGGGCTCATTGGCATCGGTTTGAGGAGGTGCAACTTCCACCGGGACTTCTTGTAGATCTTCAAGAGGAGGTTCCGCTGGAATGTCGTCCCAACCGGTAGGATTGTGGATTCCAAGTGCTAGGTTCCAATCCTCTTGAGGGAGGATTGGTTCCATGGGAGGCGTTACAAGAATGTTCAACCTCTGGTGCAAGAGGTTTATTTCTTGAAAACTGTTTTCCAACCCCACCGAAAGATAATTTATACGGTCTATTCGGACCTCCTCTACCGAAGTTATCTCGTCAAGAGCCTCACGTAGCGCCATTACGTATCTTACGAGAGTTGCTTCAATTGATGGCCTCCTTTCCCTTCGACTGTTTCTGGAGTGCGCAGAAGAGGTTCCACTGTTTTGGCTAGACATTCTACGAAAACAAACCAAAAATAGTTCGTTTTAATGAAACAGTACAACGGACACGGCCCCGTGCTCACTGAGCACGGCCCCGTGTTCAACTTTCTGCAGTTTTTTTTAGAACAAGGAATCTTGAAGTTTCAAATTATTTTCCCAACTCATGAAGCGTTTTTGAATAGAAATAACTTAAAACAATGTTGCTTAACTTATTTTTAACAAGATTCCTTGAACAAAAAGTTAACAAACATCACAATAAAGCTTTAAATCAAGCTTCAATGGAGTTGTTGTTGCAAGAAAGAAGAAGAAGAAGGCAATGGATAAAAGAGGAAGGGACAAGATGTTTTGTTAGAAGCTTCTTTTAGAACATACCTAGGATGGTAAGTTAGAAAATCCTTTCAAATCTCTGTCCCTGAATGATCCAAATGTGCAGGATTCTTGGCTGCATTTATAGAAAATGACAGCAGGCTGGACATGGCCCCGTGTGCAGGCAAGATCCTGACACGTTTTGTCCGTATTCTGACAAAAGTCAGAAGGGAATCTTTTGGTGGACACGGGGGCGTGTTGACCTGGGCACGGCCCCGTGTCGAAAGGCTGTTTATGAAGTTTTGTCTATTTTTCAAGGAACGTTTCCGGATCGGGTGGTTCCTTACTGGATGGAACAACCCCAAAGTGCCTAAGATACCTTAATTGTTCTAGATTAAGACGATAACGCAAGAGGTTGTCGGTGAGGGTGATTCCTATGCTATATGTAGGTGGACAAGTCCAACCCTTTCCCGGGCTCTCGTTAAAGAAGGTGTATGTCGAATCGCTCAGGTCTATGTATGCATCGAACGAAGTCGATGGGGAGTCCTTCACGGCACAATCGACACAGGGATGACTATCGCTCAAGTCCTCACTAGAGTTAGAAGTATCTTCGGAAACAACGAAGTTGTTTGAATGCGAGCCCAACCCTTCTTCTTGGTTATCGTCTTGGAATAGATCATTGAAATCTTTCCTAAGTTCTTTTAACCAATTAAGAATTAGATCTTCTAATTGAAATAATTCATCAAGAAGCATCTCTCCTAGAAAATCCGGTTGGGAGCATTCGAGGGAGAGATAGGGATTATTTTTACTTTCGCCCCTCTTAAGGATACAAGGAAACGATGGGTCTATATAGTGGGGCTTATAATTTAGAAAATAACATTCTAATTCCTTATGGGTACCACAACATAATTGACACCACGTACCATAAGAGTGCCGAAAGTAAAAAGTATCATTATCACTCATGTCTGTGTCAGAATTTACCAACCGTCGGGATCTTACGGTTCTGTTTTCAGTAACTGAATCTTGGGCACGGGGGCGTGTTGAGTGGGCACGGCCCCGTGTTCAGCTTACTGTCTGACTTAAAACAGGATTGCCAGTTCCAATGATTGGGCACGGGGCGTGTTCAGCGGGCACGGCCTGTGCTGAGTTCTGCAGAAGCTGAAAAATTAAGAAGAATCCTAAAAAAATGAAAAATAAGAAAACGATTAGGCCGCCGATTCGAAACTTTCTTAAAATCCTTGTGTCCCCGGCAACGGTGCCAATAACTTGATGCGTGTGAAGTGTTATATATATTAGGTGTATATTTTAAGCCCTTTAACACTTTTTTTAGCCAAGTTTTAAATTTATAAAACACGATATTTACTAACACTAAACACACATATGGGCAAGTGCACCCATCGTGAGCGTAGTATAGTGTTGGTAAGATACCGAGGTCGTCCAAGGACACAAGAGCTTTTAGTACCGGTTTATCCTCAACGTCTAATCAAATAAAAAAGTTTAGAAAAATGTTTTAAAGTAAGAAAATAAAAGCTAACTAAAATGCTGAAAAATAAAAATAAAAATAAAAACAGATAGACAAGATGAATCACTTGGTTCCGACTCGTGTATAGTGTAACCTTTGATTATTTCCGCACTTTTGCACTTATTTAAGAGATTATCTTAGTTATTGTAGTAGGCCCCTCTTTTGGAGGTGACTTTACCCTCAACCCAGTAGTTTGAGTCAGCAAGGATACAATCGTAAAGGGTCGGATTATTGAAAGATAATTAATTAAGTTATTAATGCAAATTATGGTAGGCCCCTCTTTTGAAGGTGACGTTACCCTCAACTAAGTAGTCTGAGTCAGCAGGGATACAGTCCTAAATAGCCGGGTTATAGTATTAATAGTAGTTAACTTATGAGGGGATCAAAGAGTTTGGACCCCCGCCATCCAATACCGTTAAGTATTGAAGGAGGTCCTACTAAATTTGACCCAGGTCCCTTGCAGGATCTCTAAACGCTGAACAACGGCAAGACTCTTACCAAACCGTTCCCTTAACCCCCGATCCGGTAGCCAACATACCTCCATATAGACCGTGGAGATATGAATGGTGAAAATCTTTTATTTTATATAGACAGTAAAATAATGCCAAGACACCACGGACAAACGATAAGGAAGAATCACCTTCAACATAAGAAACTAGTTATTAAAGTCATTAATACATAACCAATTAAAAAGTGCGAAAAGATTAAAAATAAAAAGTATTACACTAGACACTTGTCTTCACCAAGTGATGTAAGAGACTTAGGCAAACATGGCCTTGATTGTCAAAAACTCTTACGATCAATCTTGGATCCCGAGACGACTCACACACTCTATGATGGACAATGGATGATGGTGGTGGATGATGGTGTTATGGTGGTGGTGGGTGGTGGGTGGTGGGTGAAGTGTGAGAGAGGTGGTGTGCCAAGGGATGGTTTGAGCTTGAGCCAAGCACTCCTATTTATAGGTTGAACAGAAGCTCGGGCACGACCCCGTGTCCATTGGGCATGGCCCCGTGTCCACATCCTTCTCTTTCTTCATTTAATGCAGCTTGTCTTATTAGTTGACCACGCCCCCGTGTCCGCTGAGCACGACCCCGTGTGCAGAAGAATCTTTGTACTATGAAGATTTGCCTGGATTGTGCGAATCTTATAGTTGACCACGGCCCCGTGTCCGCTGAGCACGGCCCCGTGGTAGGCAATAGAAGCTTCTACCACTTTGTCTTTTCTGCTGACACTTGGGCACGCCCCCGTGCTGGCTGAGCACGGGGCGTGTTCAGTCTTCTGTTTTCTTGTTTTGCTTGGGAAGATGCTGTCGTGGGGTCGGGCATGTCACGTTTGTTCCTTTTCTTGTATTCATGTTAGATTTTGCTATCTTTTTGCTTCTTTTGTTAATTTGAGCTAATTTAATCCTGAAAATACAAAAGGAAGACAAAAGCACACTTTTTCCAACATTAGTACTAAAAAAAGGTTAGTTTTATGCCACAATTGATGTAATTTATATGTTGCATTTTGCACACATCAGTTACCCAGCTGAAGCTCAACTTCCAGTTAATCTGGAACCTGCTATCCCAGATCCTATTATCCACCCCCGACCTCTACCAGAAGAGCTAGAAGAATGGTGGACCACTGACTGGTAATTTCAGAATCTCTTAAATAACCCCAATACCTTTTTCCCTCAGTTTAACCCCGAGCCTCCACTACACCCCCTATGAGCAATGAAAACCTGGCCAAACTCCGCCTTTATGGCGAGGAGCTAGTGGACGCAGGAAATAGAATCCGGGAAGTGGGGGAGAGGATATCCTAGAAATACGACGAGAGTGAACGTCGTTTCTGAAGTGCCAGCTAATGAGGATCGTATGTGGTGGTGGGAATGTGTGTTTAATAATAATATAATAATAAAAATATAATCATGTAAAATAACTTAAAATAAAACTTTGTAATATAATTGGTGTGTACGGATGCCTACTAATATATAAAATATTAACGTCGCAAGGTCAACCATTTTGGCTATACGTGTTAACTTGATTATGTGTGATTGTTTTATTATGTTTGGTTGTTCTTTATTTTGTGCTAATAAGTTATATATATTAAATTACCAGATGGAACACGCTGGTAATGAACCAGTTAACGAGGTTAATCAATCCGAGCAAAACAATGAAGATCAATTTCTGAATAGGCAAGATATAGAAAATATCGTTGCTCAGGGAATAGCCAATGCTATTCCAGCAATCCTTGCTGCTGCTCGGAATCCAGTTGAACCTCAACCAATTATTCCTAGCAAACGTACTCATGAGGACAACTTCAGTAATAGCGTGAATGGAGGCGACAGCATTAATAATAATGACAACGATGTAGTGCAAGCCCCAATTCTTAAGAGAATGAAAGCTGCAACGCTTGGTTGCACTTATAAGGAATTCCTTGCCTGTAAACCTGTTGAATTTGCAGGCAATGAAGGGGCGACTGCTGCACTACGTTGGTTGGAGAAAATCGAGGCAGTAATAAAAATAAGTAAATGTGCCGAGGAGGACAAGGTCATGTACGCGTCGAATCTTTTTAAAGAAGGGGCGCTAGAATGGTGGAATACGGTACTACAAGCCAAGGGAAGCGATGTGGCCTATGCCATGAATTAGGAAGAATTTAAAAGACTGGTGGAAAGAAAATTCTGTCCCGAATATGAAAAAGAACAAATGGCGAATAAATTCCTGAACCACCGGATGGTGGATGTAGACTGTTTTTGACATTCTTCGAATATGCTAGAGTTGTACCTACCCTGGCTTCGCCAGAACCGGTACTTATTTCTCGCTATATTTGGGGTTTGATTGGCGAAATTCGTGATATCGTCAAAGCGGCGAGACCTCGCACTATTGACGATGCGGTAGAATTAGCCAACACTCTGACCGACGGGTTGGTACGTACAAGGGAAGAAACCAGAAAGAAGGAAGTAGCCCAAAAGATTACCCAAGGATTTCGTGTGGGTAATAATAGCAATTTCAAGAAAAAGGGAACTGGGCAATCTTCCAGTGTTCCATTTTGCAATACCTGCAAAAGAAAGCATTTTGGAAGATGCAAAGGGTATTGCAATTTTGCAAGATTCCGGGGCATCAAGAGGAAGATTGCAGGAAAAAGAAATCAACAATCTGCTACAACTGCGGAGAAGCTGGACATTTCAGGCCAGACTGCCCGAAATTAGTCAAACCAGCTGACAACAAAGCCAAACCTGCAGACGGAGCTACCAAGAAGAATGCAACAACATTCCAGTTGACTACCCAGGAAGCCGAGCTAATCCCTGATGTGATAGCTAGTACGTTCCTAGTTCACAACGTTTATGCGAAAGTATTATTTGACTCTGGTGCAAACCAAAGTTTTATAAATACTTCGTTCTGCCAAGCTCTTAAATTACCATTAACCAACCTTAGACAAATTTTTACGGTAGAAACGGCAGATGGAAATTCTGTTAACATAGATAAGGTTTTGCAAAAAGGAAAGATAGAACTCTTAGGCCATAAATTTTCTGCAAACCTGTTACCTATGAAGTTAGCTGGATTCGATGTTGTGTTAGGAATAGATTGGTTAGTAGCCAACCATGCTCGAATCCTATGTGATAAGAATTCCATAGAAATACATACACCCACAGGAGAAATAGTGGTGATTACAGGAGATAAGCCACGTAAGCCAATGAAATTTATTTCAGTAATGAAAATGGCCAGTTATTCAAGAAAACAAGGAATAGTGTATATGATATCGGTAATCATTAACACTAAGGGTAAGGAACTTAAGGAAATTCCTGTAGTATCAGAATACTCGGATATATTCCTAGAAGAACTACCAGGATTACCACCAGATAGGGAGGTAGAATTTAGAATTCATTTGATTCCTGGAACTACACCCGTAGCAAAGGCACCTTATCGGTTAGCACCCACCGAAATGCTAGAACTGAAAAAGCAATTAGATGAATTGCTCAGTAGAGGATTCATACAACCTAGTTCATCCCCTTGGGGAGACCCGGTGTTGTTCGTAAAGAAGAAGGATGGTTCGATGCGAATGTGTATCGATTATAGGGAACTGAATAAGGTTACAATTAAGAATCGATACCCATTGCCTAGGATTGATGATCTTTTTGATCAACTTCAGGGAGCTAGATACTTTTCTAAGATAGATTTACGCTCCGGATACCATCAGTTGAAGGTACAAGAAGAAGACATACCTAAAACTGCCTTCAGAACTAGGTATGGTCATTACGAGTTTACAGTCATGCCCTTTGGACTAACAAATGCTCCAGCAGCATTCATGGACATGATGAATAGAATATGTAAACCGTATTTGGATAAATTCGTAATTGTCTTTATCGACGATATACTTATTTATTCCAAAAGTCAAGACGAGCATTGTGAGCACTTGCATGCACTTTTAACTTTGTTAAGAAAAGAGAAGCTTTACGCCAAATTCTCGAAGTGTGAATTCTGGCTACACGAAGTACAATTCTTAGGACACATGGTGAATCATGAAGGTATTCACGTAGATCCCTCCAAAATAGAAGCGATCACCAAATGGAAGGTCCCGCAATCAACTATGGAAGTTAGAAGTTTTATAGGATTAGCCGGATACTATAGACGGTTTATTAAGGATTTTTCCAAAATAGCTGTACCATTAACTAAGCTAACCTGTAAATCAGTTAAGTTTGAATGGGGACCTAGGCAGGAAGAAGCTTTTAAGATTTAAAGCAAAGATTAACAAACACCCCAATTCTTGCCTTACCAGAAGGAACAGAAGATTTTGAAGTTTACTGTGATGCTTCTAAGTTAGGATTAGGATGTGTGTTAATGCAATGCAAGAAGGTAATTGCATACGCCTCAAGGCAGTTGAAGAAGCACGGGGAAAACTATACGACTCACGACTTAGAATTAGGAGCCATAATTTTTGCCCTTAAGATTTGGAGACACTATCTGTATGGCAGTAAGTTTACAGTCTATACAGATCATAAGAGTTTAAGATATATATTTGGGAAAAAAGAATTAAACATGAGGCAAAGAAGATAGATGGAAATTCTAAGCGATTATGACTGTGATATTCAATATCACGAAGGAAAAGCAAACGTAGTTGCAGATGCCTTAAGTCGTAAGTATCATGAAAAGCAAAAGCGAGTTCGTGCTCTTAGATTAAGTTTACAATTAGACTTAATGGAACAACTGAAGAATGTTCAAGAAACAGCAATCAAGGACGATGCTGAAGGAATGAAAGGACGAATAAAGGAATTAGAGCAAGGCATTGATGGAATTTGGAGATTCCACAAGAAAAGGATTTGGGTACCTAAGCAAGGAGATTTAAGAAATAAGATTTTAGAAGAACCCATAAATCTAGGTATACCATGCATCCTGGTAATAATAAAATGTACCAAGATTTAAGAAATAATTTCTGGTGGATAGGAATGAAAAAGGACATAGATAGATATGTATCTAAGTGTCTTACTTGTTCACAAGTTAAGGCAGAACACCAGAAACCTTCAGGATTACTCCAACAATTAGAAATGCCTGTTTGGAAATGGGAACTAATAACCATGGATTTTGTTACCAAGTTGCCCAAAACCAGAAAAGGTAATGACGCGATTTGGGTAATTGTGGATCGATTAACCAAATCAGCTCACTTTCTACCAATGAAGGAAACCTTTAGCATGGAAAGGTTAGCCAAGTTATATGTAGACGAGGTAGTATCCTTACATGGAGTCCCACTCTCCATTGTATCCGATAGGGATAGTCGTTTCACTTCACACTTTTGGACAAGTTTCCAAGAAGCAATGGGGACCCGACTGAACTTAAGTACAACTTACCATCCCCAAACAGACGGACAAAGTGAAAGGACGATCCAAACTCTGGAGGACATGCTTAGGGCATGTGTGATAGATTTTGGTGGAAACTGGGATGACCACCTACCCTTAATGGAATTCTCCTATAACAATAGTTATCATTCAAGCATCAAAGCTGCCCCCGTTCGAAGCACTGTACGGACGTAAGTGTAGAACTCCAGTTTGCTGGGCATAAATAGGAGAAAGCCAATTATCAGGTCCGGAAATCGTACAAGAAACTACCGACATGATTACTCAAATCAAGGAAAGACTAAAGACGGCTCGAGATCGCCAGAAAAGTTATGCAGACACTCGACATAAGCCGTTAGAATTTCAAGTTGGAGACAAGGTACTCTTGAAAGTTTCTACTTGGAAAGGAGTAGTTCGGTTCGGTAAGAAAGGAAAACTGAGTCCCAGATACGTAGGACCATTCCCAGTAATCCAGAAAATAGGACCAGTCGCCTTTCGCTTACAACTACCAGAAGAGTTAGCCGGGGTACATAATGTATTTCATCTATCCAACCTTAAGAAATGTCTATCAGACGAATCCCTAGTAGTCCCTCTTCAAGACATACAGGTGAATGAAAAGTTGAAGTTTGTAGAGAAACCACTTCAAATAGAAGACAGAAATATTAAGTTTCTCAAACACAAAAGACTGGTACTCGTCAAAGTCAAGTGGGAATCAAAAAGAGGACCTGAATACACCTGGGAGCTAGAATCGGAGATGAAGCGAAAATATCCTCACTTATTTCAGTAAATCTCGAGGATGAGATTTTAAATAAGGTGGGGAGGATGTAAGGACATGCAAAAATGTCCCAAAATGACCCGTAAGTGAAAACCCGGACCCCTGAAACCCTAACATACATGAAGAATCAAGAAAATGTGAAATTTGGTCTTCACGCGGGCCGCGTAAGAGTAAGCCCAGGCTTACGCGGGCCGCGGCAGCTCATAAAATCTCTGGAACAGAGAACAGGCCATTTGGCAGCCACGTGGCAGACCTAGGTGTGACACGGATGCCCTAATCTACGACTAGGTGGCCACGCGGGCCGCGTAAGGTTAAGAAGGGGTTCACGCGGGCCGCGTGAGACCCATTTTTCAGCTATAAATAGATCCGATCATGAGCAGTTCAGTGGTGTCAAAAACTTCAATCAGAAACACGAAGAAAGCTGCCTAAATTCGAATTTCCATTAGGGAGGCACTGCTACGATACAAGGTATTAACTCGATCGCTGCTACAATTCAATGTCCGATCGATTGAAACTATCCGATGAATGTTTAAGTGCTGCTCAAACTCGGGTTATACTTTGTCATTCGTCGTGAATTCGATGAATGTTTAAGTATCGCACTTTGTCATTCGTCGTGAGGGTTTTAATCTCGTGAGTTATCGTAAATGTTGATTTAAGTTACTGACCTAGTTCGTGTGCATTGTCATTTAATTTAGGTTACAAGGCTTATCAGTAGGCTAAACTCTGCCCGTTTAAACTTGCAATGTGAGTCATTCTCTTTTTATCAACTGTTTTACAATACCTCAAATTATTTTCAAAAAGTTATAATTACAGGGATTAAGTCGTGGTTATCTTGAATCACTGGCTAGTGGGGTATTGTGCACATTACTAATTCTCACGGTTAGGCTAATAAATCCTAACAGTGATAATCATCACTACTTGGGTGAAAGGACCCAATAGTGGTATGACCATCGTCACCAGGAGGTGACGTGGCGCCAGATAAAAATAAGATAGAAGCCATTGTAATCGCTCTTATGCTGTAATTCATAACTAATGTGTCGTTTTGTTTAACCTGAATGACTCGCCAGTATTTCCCCGCTGATAAAATATTTTTCAAACATGTTTCAGGTGACCTACTATGAATCAAGGAAAACGTGCTACGGAGCACTAACAAGCTTGAAGTAGTGGCTCATTAAAATAAATAAACATGTTTTTGTAAAACAGGGAATTTCCTAGTAAAATTACTCTATTGTAAATTACAGGGTTTATCCCAAATTATGGAATAAAATAATCAGGCATTTTCAAGTTTTAAAAGATCTTGTAAATCTTCCGCTGTCAACTCAAATGACAAATACCACGGGTTTCTGTCCCGCGGCTCCTGGACCGGGTCACACCGGGACGGGGGCCGTGACATTTAGGCGTTAAACGTCATTATACTAGCTTAATAAAGGGGGGCAACAGGAGGGGGTAATTTTCTTACCAAGTGTGAAGAGTATGGGAGATGGGGTCCACCACCTTCCACCAATCACATACACACATACATAAATTTTTATTTTTTTAGTTACTACTTAAATTACTATACCTTTGTGACTGTGTAATTTAATTAAAGGTTCACTGTCTACGTGACAATGATGTAACAATATTTTTTATTTTTTAGTTAAACTTCTATACATTCTTTGAAAAGAAAGGGGGTTTCCAATGTTGGAGGAGTAGTTAAGAGGCTTCTAGATGGGAATTATTTGCATGTTTAATTGAAATCAATTTATTTTTGGTATTTTTTAGTATCTATCATGTTGTTGTTTTATAAAGTTCAAGGATACTAGAAGCCTTTAACCTCTAATGAGTGGTGACAACGTTTGCTGTCTGTTTCAGAATGAATTCTTCTTGAAAACTGATTTGGTTATTTGTTTTGTATAACGATTACCTAATTTCATATATCTAAGTTTTGATGACTCTTAACTTTGTTTGATAGTTTCGTCTGATAGTTTTGATGACTCTTAATTTCATATATCTAAGTTTTGATTACTCTTAACTGATTTGGTTATTTGTTTTCTATAACTAATAGCTAATATCATATATCTAAGTTTTGATGACTCTTAACTTTGTTTGATAGTTTCTTCTAATTGGGTGATCATGAAATTGAGTTGATATTAGAGTTTCGATTTCTAATACTTATGTTGTATATGATTATCTAAAGTGATTGTTTTATCATTTCTTTAGGTGTTCCCGTTGATCATCATTGGTAGATGTATCATCCGTGTTTCATATAGCTATTTCTAGGTTGAAAATTTTGGTTTGCAATCTAGGGCTTTTTAATACATATAGGGACCGATGAAATGATGATAAAAGGTGTTAATCATACGCACTGGCGAAGCTTTACTGGGACGGGGGGTGCCCGCCCCCATTGATTTTTTCGCTCGTAGTGTTAGTTTTATTGAAAATTTACCAAAAAAACTGTAGTGTAAAATATTGGATTTTTAAGAGTCCTGAAGGGGTAAGGTCCCAAAAACCTCATATCAAGTACCTGGTGTCACACCCCAACCGATGGCGGAATCATCGGGGCACGGCACTAGGCGAATCAGATTGCTCTAGAGAATCCATAACAACTATATTGCGATAATATTTAATACATTCGTTATCCCATACTAACAAATAATACAATCACATAAGTTATCAAAGATTTATTGTCCTCTCGAACAATGCAAATCCGACAACCTAGATTTTAGTTGAGTTTCTAGACTTCCTAGCTTGATTTGATATAGTCTGCGATCTAACCTGCAACATACGTTAAAATATTTGTCAATACAAAAGTATTGGCGAGTATACAGGTTTGATAAGTATAGCATAATAGATTAAAAGTGCTGCGAATTTCCACATGCATAAACGTAATACACAACATATATACTCACAAAACTGATACTACCAACTAAGTCCTCGATGCTCGAATGTACGATGGCATAACTAGACCCCGACGGGCGCAATAGTACTATACTAGTCGTGGTGGGACGTCGCGAGTATAAGCCCTAGCACATATGCAACTAGCATCACGTATATCTATGCATAACAGTTATTCGCAAGTGATAATTCGCTTGATTGAATATTTCGTTTGATGAGTTCGATTTGTTAGAAACGTATGTTACACCCAAAATGCGATTAAAAAGGGGTTCAAGTATACTCACAGTGCGTATTTAGCGAGATTACAACTTGATTGAGTCAGTTGCGAGTACGTCAGCGTTAATCATTGAAGGATATAGTAAATGATGCACGGTTAAGCGAGAATAGTATTGAAAAGTCAGTCATCTGGTCAGATGGTGCTCACCCATTCGGATGGGCTCATCCGATCGGATGACATATGGATCTGAGTCGGATGGCTGTCATCCGGTCGGATTAGTGGTGACTCGTGTGGATTGTCATCCGTTTGAACATGTGTTATCCGTGCGGATTGACATGTTATCCGTGCGGACAAGGGGAACTCGTGCGGACGACATGTCATCCGTGCGGACAAGTGTAACTCGTGCGGATCGACATGTTATCCGTGTGGACAAGTTATCCGTGCGGATTGATATGTTATCCGTGCGGACAAGTTATCCGTGCGGATTGATATGTCTTCCGTCCGGATGACATGTATCCGTCCGGATGACATGTCATCCGTGCGGATTACATGTCATCCGTGCGGATTACATGTCATCCGTGCGGATTACATGTCATCCGTGCGGATTACATGTGATCCGTGCGGACAATACGTCTGTTTCGCATTTTAATTACTGTTTCAGAGTGTTTATCGGAAGGAAAACGTGTAGAGTTACCGGGACAGTGAAACTTCGCACTAACATTGGAATTCCATCAGTTCCGACCCGCTCTAACAACCGGGAATCACCCCGCTCCATCAGAACTGGCCGTTCTTGACGGTTTCTCGTGGTTAGCTCGAAATCGCACAGTTCCTTGGCTAGGTGCACAGATTTAGGTGAGATTTGTCATCAGAACACGTGGAAATCACCCAGATCTGAGTCGGATAAGGTCACAACTTAAAGTTCATAAGAACTCTTGGTGACATCACCTCAAAACGCCTCAAATCAGTAGATTCCACGGTTAGAAATGGTGTTTTGAAAGATAGAATGATGTAAAATTTAACGTAGATTGTAGAAGTACAAGTTTCTAGGTTGAAATCTTACCGGAATCGCGAGGAATCGAGAGAAAAAGGTATTGGAGCGTGTTTGGTCGAGTAGGAGCTGTCACATCACTGTTCAAGTGATGTGACACGGTATTTATAGGCAACAGAGAGGAGAAGGGAGTTCTGGTCCGGATTGCCCATTCGTGCGGATAGCCCATCCGTGCGGATTGCCCATTCGTGCGGATAGCCCATCTGGTCCGGATTGCCCATTCGTGCGGATAGCCCATTCGTGCGGATAGCCCATACGACTGGAGTTATAGCACTCACCCGAGAGTCTTTGTTAGCGTTAATTGTCTGCGTTCGACACATCACGGCCACTGAGGAGGGTAGAATAGGTCCTCACTCAATGCCCCCGTGAGTGTTACTGTTCATGATAATAGTGTATAGTATAGCAATATTGTATTCCGAGAATATGCGATTATCCTTCAAATAGCGATATATACGATATAGTTACATTATGATCCGAATCTCTGGTACTAGGCGTAACGAGTATATAGAGTAGTAACAACGCACGAAAGTGCGGGTTGTTACAGTCTCCCCTACTTTAGGAAATTTCGTCCCGAAATTAATCCAATAGGTAGACTTCTAAGAGTTGGTCTTGTACGAGTAGCGATACAGCGAGTGGATTGATCGTAAGTTGACAGCGAGAACGTTTCGAATAAGAGAGATCGACTGCAACAGCGAGAAGGCGACGCAAGACAAAAGTAATAACCCACGAGTTGGCGTTCCAAAGTACCTCGTGTTGTGAAGAATCCGTTAGCTCGATGTGATTGTAACTTAAAGAACTTGAAAGGTTTCTCATGACGTAGGGTTAACTGAGTTGATCGTTAACCAATGTTACAAGAAAGTTTAAGTTTTAGACATTTTAAGGGATCCAAGATGAAAGCTGAGGCTACGAAAACTCTTCTAAGGCATGGGTTCAATCTGAACTCGATGTTGAACCAACGTCTCAAGAAAGTCTTGTTTTTATTTGATATTGCAAAAGGTTTTAAGGGAAACTTGGACTCATGAAAACTCCCCTTGAACATGGAATTGAGCTGATTCGATGTTGCCTCCACGTTGTGAGGGATTTCACTTGTTCCATGGTTTTAATAAAAGTTTTATGAAAATCAGTTTTAACCGTTTGAAAAAGATAATTTAGCATCAAGTCCCACTTGGCACCTTCCCACGGAAGTCGTTAATATGATTAAAACACTTATATATAGGAAGTACCAGCGGCGTATCCACCATGTTTTGCCCATATTACTTTCGTTTCGTGAGGCAGTGTCAGGTGTGCCGATATGACACAGGTAGGATTTTGCTACCTCGGTCCAATCGATAGGAAGTCGGACCAAGTTGGAGATAGAATCGAATAGGTTAAACAAGCGAGTTGAATTGCGAACGTTGCTATAACAGCGTGCGCGAGTAGCCTGATGACGCAAAACGTTTATGTGTCGTGTCTGGGTAGGCGTTGAGCGATAAGTGATAAGCGAATACCGTGTTTTTGATTAGATTCCATATTAAACCCACATGGCACGTTTCCACGAGAGTTTCCTAACATGGTGAAACACCACGTTTAACCAAGTTAGTTTTGTCTCGTGAAGCGATGTCATGTGTATTAATACCACACAAACTGCAATGAACACCAAGCAAGCGATAAGCGGTAGACTATACACGATAAGCGATAAGTGATTAGGTGATTAAGCGATTAACACAACATAATACCAGTAACGACGACGATGATAAACGAATTACGATAAGCGGCAGTTGTTGCGTTGCAAGCGATGAAGGTATGCGGTTCTATTTTGATTGATTAACACTACGGAGTTTGACTAACATTAGACCCCACATGGCCTTTTTCCACGAAAGGTCGCTGATATGACTAAAACACCCTGCTTTCATCATATGAGCTTCATCTCGTGAAGCGAGGTCATGCGAGCTAACCTAATCACGAATATCACAGCTAACGGTATAGCGATAGGTTGATACACAGCAAATGATATAGATCCACATAATAAGCGATAGAGATTGCGAGATACACATGCTAAACGATTGCGATTTTGTTTCGAATAAGCTTAACGTCACGTTGCGACGCATCACGGTTATCGAGGAGGGTAGAATAGGTCCTCACCCGACAACACGGTGAGCGTTAATGTGCTTGATGAGATTGATTGCTACAGACTTACGACCAGTCTTACGTTGATGCAATTGTCCTGCGAGGTAGACTCCCCAGAGTCCATCGATGAGGTGATTGCATTGCGCTTGCAGACTAACGACAAGTCTTGTGATGATGCAATTTCAGTTGTTACGCCTTGCGATTGAGTGTAGTGTGTCGAAAATAATCACAATAGTATAATAGGTCTAATAACGTTCAACTCCACGTGGCACCTTCTTCACGGAATTTTGGTAGTATGATAAAGCACACCTTGCTTGACCCCTACTACTTTCATCCCGTGATTTGGTGTCACCTTTTGTCAAAACGCTATGGCACCTTAGAATTACGATGTCCGTGCACTGACCCAAATAATCCCGTGTGCACCCGTGATTAATCGTTCCTTGCACGTTTATCGTACCTCATTCTAAGAGTGTAGTGAGGGTAAAACACATTATCTCGTGATATAGTATATAGTATGTGTGTGAATCTAGTCTAAGTGCGACGACTAAAGTGTGATAGAGAAAACGAAAACGAGAGTTAATGTTACGCATCGTGGCAACATCGAGTAAATAGAGTAGGTTCAAAACTTAGAAATTAACGTCAAAAATCGTATCATTACAACTTTATCCTACGCTTGCTAGATGTCTGATGCGGAAGACTTTTGCTGGAGCTGTTGTTGTTGTACTCAAGTTCACGGTTCGATGCGACAGTTGTGGGTGAAGTGACCGTAACGGTTGCAGTTATTGCAATAGCGACAGTCAGCCCCAACTGGATGATGATAGGTACACGAATAACACTGAGGATGAGCTCCAGTGTAAGCTCGTTTTGGGAACACCGGAACGGTTCGAAGAGGTTTCGGTTGCAGCAGTTCGGTGGTTGATGAGCTCGGGCTTGAAGTCTTTCGCTTGCGGCTGGGTTTGTCGGTGTCTTGTGATGAGGTGTCGTCGTTGGAGGATTCGTCTGAAGACTCACTTGCAGAGTCTTTGGCTGATTTGTCGGAAGATCCATCGGCAGATCTGTCAGAAGAATCGGCAGCAGATCCGTCCGAAGAATCGTTAGCAGATTCGTTAGAAGAATAGCCATCAGATTTGTCAGAAGGTTCGTCAGTAGATTCATCAGAAGATTCGTCAACATGTTCGCCTGAAGGATTAATGGCGATTGCTTGATGAGCCGGCTTGACATGATTCCTTGAGAATAACCCTTCCATGAGTCATTTGTTGTTGATTTCTGCGGCTAAGCGGTAGGTTTCTTCGATAGTGGCAGGTCTTGCAGCTTCGAGAAAATCACCCACACACTCAGGCAAGCCACGAATGTACTTCGTGATGGCTTTCTCTGGAGTGTTGACTTGACTTGGGCAGATTATGCTAAGCTGTTTGAACCTTGCGGTGTAGCCAGCATTGTCACCTTTGGTTTGCTTGATTTCCCAAAATTCGTTTTCTAGCTTCTGGATTTCGTGAGGGGGGCAGTACTCTTTCTTCATGAGTTCTTTCAGCTCATCCCAAGAGAGAGCGTAGGCTGCGGAGATCCCACGTTTGTTACGTTCGGTGGTCCACCAGTCAAGTGCTCGTGACTGAAATACTCCGGTAGCGCAAGTAGTACGGAAACTATCGGGACACCCACTTTGACGAAGGGTAACTTCGATAGAGTCGAACCATTGGAGTAGTTGAGAAACACCTCCTTCACCTGTGAATTTCATCGGGTCACAGGCTTTGAAGTGTTTGTAGAGAAAAGTAGATTGCGGCTCTTCTGTCTTAACGTCTTCCGAAGTTCGAGAGTTGATAAGAGAGTGAACTCGTGTGGCAATCTGAGGAATGACCTTGACCACTTCCCGGGTCACAAGTGAAGCAATCCTCTTTTCGCTCCTTCGTTTGGCTCGTCTCTTTGCTAACATTCTCGAAGTAGAGTTGTTGGAAGGCATCTAGACAGAAGGAGACTTGGAGTGAGATTCGATCATAATGATTTTTGAGTTTGTGTTGCGATTTGAGCGCGTTCAAACTTGATGCGATAGTATAATAGTAATGCGAATCACATAGGAGCCATATAGGAGACACGAAGTTCCTAAGTTCTCACACAATGACTTGTTTGTTTATACGTATGTATATATGTATTTATATATTTGTAATTTGTAACCATACACATACAGGTCGATTTAGAATATGCGAGGATGCGTTGAGGTGAGATAACGATAGCGAAGGCGATGGATTATGCATTAGTTTTGTTGCAAACATTCGGGTTTCGTTTTAGATTACGATGGCTGTGCGAATTGTGCGTTTATAAAGTAGGGAGTGAAAATCGTTAAATCAAGAAATCGATAACGCGTAAAGTTTCAAAACGTAAATGAGTTTCCAACCAGTTGTAAGATTGGCGGGTCGTATGATAGAGTGCCTTGGGTGTTTAGGCGTCGACTAACCCAGGTAGCCTAACTACATTCAACAAGCTCGTGCACGCGCGTTGACTTAGAAGACTCCATGCTTCCACTAGGATGCAGCTCATGGCATTCGTCTTCCTAGTCCTCGCGTGGCTCGAGTTATCGTGATAGTCGAGTCCTTGGTGAGAGCTTTTTGAAAACTAGTTTATAGAGAGTGGAACAACTTATTAAGGTACGAGTTTCACCCCTGTCTTAACAGTTTCGTTCCTAATTGTGGTTATGCTCTTCGAATAAATTCGTGAGTTCCACTAGATTTCGAAATGGAGACTTTCGTCGAGATGTGGATGTCACTCCTAACTCGATGAAAGGTTCTCGTGCTAGAAAAATGCGCTGAGTGAGCAATCCTATCGAGAGTTCTTGGTTTTCACACCTGATCTCGACTGGATCGCTCGGTTTCATTAAGCGAGTATTTTCGAAAACACGTGTATTGTGTCAGCCTTAGGAAAGGCTAAGTAGCATTTCAGCCTTAGGAAAGGCTTCTTCGTGTGAAGCTGTGGTACGCGGTGTTCACACAAAGTTGTAGCTTTTAGCAATTTCGATCGAGAGTATCAAATAGGCCCGGTACAAACCCTTACTGGTTCGTACGAGTCGGCCTGTTGGTACTTAGACTATAGACTAGGTCAATTTCTAAGACGTCGACCCAGACTAGGTCGAGTCTGGCCTAATTCCCTATAGTTATGGCTCTGATACCAATCTGTCACACCCCAACCGATGGCGGAATCATCGGGGCGCGGCACTAGGTGAATCAGATTGCTCAAGATAATCCATAACAACTATACTGCGATAATATTTAATACATTCGTTATCCCATACTAACAAATAATACAATCACACAAGTTATCACAGATTTATTGTCCTCTCGAACAATGCAAATCCGACAACCTAGATTTTAGTTGAGTTTCTAGACTTCCTAGCTTGATTTGATATAGTCTGCGATCTAACCTGCAACATACGTTAAAATATTTGTTAATACAAAAGTATTGGCGAGTATACAGGTTTGATAAGTATAGCATAATAGATTAAAAGTGCTGCGAATTTCCACATGCATAAACGTAATACACGACATATATACTCACAAAACTGATACTACCAACTAAGTCCTCGATGCTTGAATGTACGATGGCATAACTAGACCCCGTCGGGCGCAATAGTACTATACTAGTCGTGGTGGGACGTCGCGAGTATAAGCCCTAGCACATATGCAACTATCATCACGTATATCTATGCATAACAGTTATTCGCAAGTGATAATTCGCTTGATTGAATATTTCGTTTGATGAGTTCGATTTGTTAGAAACGTATGTTACACCCAAAATGCGATTAAAAAGGGGTTCAAGTATACTCACAGTGCGTATTTAGCGAGATTACAACTTGATTGAGTCGATTGCTAGTACGTCTGCGTTAATCATTGAAGGATATAGTAAACGATGCACGGTTAAGCGAGAATAGTATTGAAAAGTCAGTCATCTGGTCAGATGGTGCTCACCCATTTGGATGGGCTCATCTGATCGGATGACATATGGATCTGAGTCGGATGGCTGTCATCCGGTCGGATGGCAGACTATCCGGTCGGATTAGTGGTGACTCGTGCGGATTGTCATCCGTTCGAACATGTGTTATCCGTGCGGATTGACATGTTATCCGTGCGGACAAGGGGAACTCGTGCGAACGACATGTCATCCGTGCGGACAAATGTAACTCATGCGGATCGACATGTTATCCGTGCGGACAAGTTATCTGTGCGGATTGATATGTTATCCGTGCGGACAAGTTATCCATACGGATTGATATGTCTTCCGTCCGGATGACATGTATCCATCCGGATGACATGTTATCCGTGCGGATGACATGTTATCCGTGCGGATTACATGTGATCCGTGTGGACAATACGTCTATTTCGCATTTTAATTACTGTTTCAGAGTGTTTATCGGAAGGAAAACGTGTAGAGTTACCGGGACAGTGAAACTTCGCACTAACATTGGAATTCCATCAGTTCCGACCCGCTCTAACAGCCGGGAATCACCCCGCTCCATCAGAACTGGCCGTTCTTGACGGTTTCTCGTGGTTAGCTCGAAATCGCACAGTTCCTTGGCTAGGTGCACAGATTTAGGTGAGATTTGTCATCAGAACACGTGGAAATCACCCAGATCTGAGTCGGATAAGGTCACAACTTAAAGTTCATAAGAACTCTTGGTGACATCACCTCAAAACGCCTCAAATCAGTAGATTCCACGGTTAGAAATGGTGTTTTGAAAGATAGAATGATGTAGAATTTAACGTAGATTGTAGAAGTACAAGTTTCTAGGTTGAAATCTTACCGGAATCGCGAGGAATCGAGAGAAAAAGGTCTTGGAGTGTATTTGGTCGAGTAGGAGCTGTCACATCACTGTTCAAGTGATGTGACACGGTATTTATAGGCAACAGAGAGGAGAAGGGAGTCCTGGTCCGGATTGCCCATTCGTGCGGATAGCCCATCCGCGCGGATAGTTGTCCGTCCGGATTGCTATCCGTCCGGATGGCTATCCGTCCGGATGGCTATCCTGACGCGATGATTTTCTTCGTTTTTTAATAGTTGCGATAGTTTTCGAAGTACGTGCCTTTTATAGTAAATTATTATTATTATTATATACGTATATATATATCACTAAGGGTCGTATTTACGTATCCATATTCCAAAGTTTCGATATAACAATCGGTTTTCGTTTCGAGTACGCGATTATTAGCGACGTTTCACGACCATCAAGGAGGGTAGTATAGGTCCATTCTTGATGTCATCGTGAACGTTATTGCGAGTTGTGCCACAAGGACTGACGGGGTACCATTTACTCGTATTGTCATCATCGTCACGACGACTGGAGTTATAGCACTCACCCGAGAGTCTTTGTTAGCGTTAATTGTCTGCGTTCGACACATCACGGCCACTGAGGAGGGTAGAATAGGTCCTCACTCAATGCCCCCGTGAGTGTTAGTGTTCGTGATAATAGTGTATAGTATAGCAATATTGTATTCCGAGAATATGCGATTATCCTTCGAATAGCGATATATACGATATAGTTACATTATGATCCGAATCTCTGGTACTAGGCGTAACGAGTATATCGAGTAGTAACAACGCACGAAAGTATGGGTTTTTACACCTGGGACCATACCACAACTTCATCTCTTAGCCCTCTTATGACCTTGTGTGGCCGCGCAACTGGTCCCACAGAAGGAGCTCAAGAGAATGATAGCAGACAACACTTGCGCGCTGAAAGGAAAATCATAAATCCTTGCGCTTCTCGCCATAACAGATAAAGGATGAGAATCCTAAGTTAACACTTCCGCTTAATAACACCCAGACTTAGGTATTATTTACTCAACCGGTGCCACACGATAAGGAGTCATATCGGATTATGGCAATAACCTTCTAGAATGCTCAATCGTGCACCACCAGACGGTTATAACCGTCTAGACACGTGTCATCATCTCAGGCCTCCCTGAAAACACGATGATGGCATGAAATTGGAGAGAAACCTCCACTTGCCCACTTTCCACGTGGCAATTCCCCAGCCGTAGATCTGAATAGCGATCCGTGTGCATTCACGGCAGATCAAGATGATTAACGGAAAGAAAAGTAACCGCTTACAGGGTTAGCATCTTCCGTTAATATTTCACCAACAAGTTTTCCCGCCCAAACTCCCGGCTATAAATATAAGAGTAATTCAGGTATGAACTTCAAGTCACACTCACTTCATCAATACTTCTTCTTCTTCTTCATAAACACATACTTATTCTCACGCCAGAGTCGGGTCAAGGAGAGAACCTCCATTCTCCCTTTGACGAGGCTAACGGTGTTCTGTTTGTCAGTGTCCACCGGAGAAGAAGACTGTCCCACCAGATCAGACGAGAGAGAACCACCCCCTTTTATGCAGAACATAACCCCTGGATAATCCGATTCTGATCCTTTTATCCAGTGTTTCTTCATTGGCGCCCACCAATTTCTCTATTTTATCAGTTTTATCTCGTTTCGATTTGTTTCCCCTCATTCTCTGATTTCACATGGCAGAGAATTCATCACTCCACCCATCAGGTCCTCGATCTGAATTCAAGGGTTCTGCAACCCAGGAAACCCAGATCGACGGAATCATGGGAATCAACAAAAACAACGGTCATTCAGTAGAAAAGGACTATTCAGAACAACTCCTAGAAAGAGCTCTAGAATACTGGTTCGACAGATTCCAGGTTGCTATAAACCAATTTTTCACACAAATTAACAGATATGAGTCGTTAAACATCAGATCTAGTACTATGAAAGAAAGCAAGGGTAAAACTGACACTGTAGTATTGGACCCACAAGACACCTGGCCAGTGGGACATCCAATCTAACAGCTGTACTGAGATACTCCGAAACTCAGAAGGTACCAACGGTCAGACAACCGAACCAAAACAAGTACATATGGTACAAGGAGGTCCTTCAAAAAGGCCAAATAAACGAAACTACAATCAGCATTGGAGGGAACAACAAGTTGTGTTTCCTGTTGTTCCTGGAGGCCCTCAGGAAGAACAACCAGTAATTATTACTGGCATCTTCGGCCACTACAGAACGGATTATATGTTCATAGATCCAGGAAGCTCGATGGATATCATATACAAGCAGTGTTTCAAACAACTTGATCCAGAAGACAAAACACGTTTAGAGCCGGTTGATTTCCCTCTCACCGGTTTTTGCAATGAAGTTGTATTTCCATTAGGACAAATTGCATTCCCTGTGACTCTATCTGATGGCGAGCATTCGCGCACAGTCACAGTAAATTTCATGGTCATGCCAGCAACATCACGCCACGATGTCTTGCTCGGAAGAAGGTCACAAAGAGAATTCAGCATGATCACTTCTATTCCACATGCTGCATGCGGGTTTCCAACAGAAACTGGAGTCGCAATTCTATACTCAAGCAAGGAGGTCATACGATGAGCCACCAGCAAAAATGGCTAAGCCCTCAGCACCAATAGAGCCGGAGAAATGGGTCCTAAATGAAGAACATCCAGAACAGACCATCTTACTAGGGCACGCCATTTCACCAATAATACGAATACAATTAAGGGAATTATTGTCCAACAATAAGGACATATTTTCCTGGTGTCCAGTAGACATGACTGGGGTTCCGCGAGATATAGCGCAACATTGTCTGAACATCCGACCCTCTGCACAACCTGTCGCACAGGGAAGGCGCAGCCTCAGTGCGGAAAAAGCAGAAGCCATGAATGAACAAGTAACAGAGTTACTTACGCCGGAATCTTTCGCGAAGTCCAGTACCACACATGGGTCGCCAACCCAGTGATGGTTCAAAAACACAGTGGCGGATGGCGAATGTGCGTAGACTTCAAAGACTTAAACAAAGCCTGCCCAAAAGATTGCTATGCGCTTCCTGAGATAGAAAAAAAGTTGACTCTCTGGCATCGTTTCGCTGGAAATGTTTCCTTGATTGTTATAAGGGCTACCACCAAGTCCAAATGAAAGAAGAGGACGAGGATAAGACTGCCTTCCGCACGGATAAGGGCATCCTCTGCTACACAAAAATGCCCTTTGGCCTCCGCAATGCAGGAGCTACTTACCAGCGCTTAATGGATACAGTCTTCGGGGAAGACATTGGTAAAACAGTCGAAGTATACATGGATGACCTTGTCATCATGAGCCATGAGGAGGAAACAATGCTTGCGAATATTCAGCGCACGTTCGATTCTTTGCGCAGCGTAAACTTAAAGCTCAACCCAACGAAGTGCTCCTTCGGGATGGAAGAAGGAAAATTTCTGGGTTTCATAGTGACAAGAGATGGTTTTAAAGTAAACCCAGAGAAAGTGCAAGCTATCCAGATGATGCCGTCACCTGCAACAATAAAAGAGATGCAAAGACTCGCAGGGCGATTAGCAGCCTTGAACAGATTCTTGGCAAATCATGTTGCAAAATCTTACCCGTTCATTAGCAAACTGCGTAACTGCACCAAGAAAACTCACTTCCAGTGGACACCAGAAGCGGAAGTAGCCTTCAAGCAAATGAAAGAATGTTTAATTCAATTTCCAACGCTAACAGCTCCGCGAGAAAAAGAGCCACTCATCTTGTATTTATCCGCTGCGGAAGTAGCGATCGGTGCAGTGTTAATGGTGGAACAAGAAAACATTCAGACTCCAATTTACTATATAAGCAAAATGCTCATTGTCCCGGAGACACGCTACTCAATGATAGAGAAACTAGTGCTCGATCTGGTACATGCATCATGGCGCTTACGTCGATATTTCTCCGGTCATGTCATCACAGTTCTCACTAATTACCATTTAGGGAAAATTCTATCCAAACCCGATGTGGCGGGAAGATTAGCTAAATGGGCTATTGAGTTGGGAGGATACAATATCCTATACAGACTGCGACCAGCAATTAAAGGTCAAGTTTTAGCAGATTTCACTACAGAAGTCCCCATAGACAAAGTCCAAGAATGTGAAGCAATCCAGAACCCTACTCCCGTCTTCGACGATATGGCCTGGACTCTTCACACAGACGACACTTCTAATGACGATGGAGCAGGCGTGGGTCTCCGATTGGTCAGCCCAGATGACCACGAGCTTACATATGCGATACGCCTGGATTTCCGAAGCACGAACAATGAAGCAGAATACGAAGCGTTTCTAGTAGGCCTTCGTTTAGTACTTAAGATGGGAGTACGAAACCTCGAAGCCAACGTTGATTCAAAACTGGTGGCTGAGTAAGTTAATGGGCATTACGATGCGAAAGGTGAAGCTATGGCGCTATATCTGGAACAAGCGCGGATGTTAATCAGCCAATTCCAAACGTTCAAAGTCAATCACATAAACAGAAGCGAAAACAAGCACGCGGATGCACTAAGCAAATTAGCTGCCACCAGCTTCAGGCACCTAGCAAAAGAGGTACGCATCGAAGTATTATCCAATCCTTCTGTCCCTCTCATACAAGTAAATGTCATAGAGATCGGCAACCCATCCTGGATGTCCCCGATCATCATATATCTGCAACATGGAAAACTTCCGGACGGAAAGGCAGAAGCTAGAAAGATCCAGAACAAGGCAATAAATTATGAGATGGCGGAAGGGATCCTATACCGAAAGTCATTCTTGGGACCGCTCCTGCGTTGTGTCGAAAAAACAGACGCGCAATACTTAGTCAGGGGAATCCATGAGGGCTTATGTGGGATACACGCCGGACCACGCATGGTAGTGGCAAAGATAATGAGCGCGGGCTACTATTGGCTGGGAATGCATGTAGACACGGTAGAATTATTACGGAAGTGCGCAGCTTGTCAGCGCCACGCACCGAAAACCCTCCGCCCAAAAAATCCGCTCGTTTTGGTCACGTCCGCATGGCCCTTCCAGCAATGGGGCATTGATCTTGTTGGCCCAATCCCCGACGCGCCAGGCGCAGTAAAATTCATTATCGTAGCAGTCGACTATTTCACAAAGTGGGTCGAAGCCAAGGCATTAGCTTCAACCACAGCGATGGTAATCCGCAAATTTATATGGGAACATATTATTTGCAGATTCGGACTACCATTGCGCATCATCTCCGACAACGGCACCAACTTCGCCTCGGAAGATCTTCAGAAGTGGTTTAAAGAAATGAAGATCGAACACAACTTTGCCTCCGTGGCGCACCCACAAGCAAACGGCCAAGTTGAGAGTGTCAACAAACAGATTGTCGATGGCATAAAGGCACGACTCGGGATAGCACGCAGAGGATGGGTCGATGAGCTCCCCAGCATCTTATGGCCCCATCGTACCATGCCAAAGACTAGCACGGGGGAAACCCCATTCAGTCTTGTCTATGGATCAAAGGCGGTAATCCCAGCCGAAATTGGCCTTCCATCACCGCGCATGCTTGCTATGGATAAGCAAAACAACGAGCAAGAACGAAGAATGGATTTAGACCTTCTGGAAGAAAGGCGCGAGAACGCCGCCATTGCAGAAACAAGGTACAAATCCAAACTTGAAAAATACTACAACGCGCCACGTTCGTTCCGGGAGACTTCGTCTTGCGCGATAATGAAGCTTCTAACGTGGAAAAACCAGGCAAACTAGCGCCAAAATGGGAAGGACCATACATTATCAATGAGGTCCTAGGAAAAGGGGCATACACCCTAAAAAGAATCGACAGAACACCCGTCCCCCGCACCTGGAACGCGCAGCAGCTGCGCAGGTGTTATATATAGCCAAGCTGTTCAGTCAGAGCAGATCTATACAGGCAATGTATTTTTCTATTTCACTCTGTATTATTGGCCCTGCGCCCCATTAATGCAAAAGTTATCCTTACACATGTTATTGTTTGTTACAAATTGTGAAAACAATATGGTAAACATTGTACACCTCATGAACAGTCTAAACAAGCACAACCCTCACGCGCATTTTAGACATACGTTCACACATGAGCACAATACCATTCTCATTCGCTCCACCTACTCAAAGCAATTAAACATATGCAACATATTGTAATCCAAACATAAAATGGTAAACCACCAAGGCATACATGCACAACAGTGCATCCAAAATATATATCATCAGTGCAGCAAAAGCACTTCAAACAACCATTTACAAAAAGAACACAGCAGTGTTTCTTCAAAAAAAAAAAGAGAGAAAGAATACTAGTTACAAAATAAAACAAACTAGGAAAGCTGATCTAACACCCCATACGGAGTATGGAGAACCTCACCATACTCAGACAATGGACGGGGATCAACGATCCAAGGGTTGGCACCCCCCATCATCTTCAGCACCACCTGCCAGAACTTCAGCCGGAATAACAACACGGCGACGTCGTTGGTAAACAATCGACGAACTCCCTCTCCAGTAAAAAAACTGGGTCACGAGGTGTGCTGACAACCGGGTAACCCCACCATTGTTGTCGTCAGCAAGACGAAGACGGATCCGCTCTTCTGAAACATCCCGACGGTTTGCATCTTCATCCCCAACAGCAGGATCAGGCAACGATTTGGAAAGCAACAGCAAACCATCAGCAGCGTCAAGCACTTTCAACACCTTAGAAAGTCTTCTCCATCGAATCAATCCCCTGTTCTCCATTTTCCAAAATTAGGGAAAGAATATCACCCAAAGTGAATATATAGACCAAAGAAGAGAAGCGGCAACATCGAGATAAGAATTGTGATGATTAAGTGTCAAATCAACTGCCATCTCAACAGCGCTGCCACTGCAAGTATCACATCCCATTTAAAACCCGCTGACAGGGCCCACACGCATTCCCAGGAACTACAGTTAAGCCAGAAGACGAAGAGTCAGCACAAATTATAAGAAGTGACGTCAGCTATCGTCAGTTCATAATTACATAAACCCTTCGCCCAAGATTACAACAGTTCAGAATAAACAAAGGTATAAATATCTTTCCTCACAAACTGTTCATGTTATCCAACGTCAAAGATTTTCAAAATCACCATAATAAACAAAGTGAATCTTCTCATAGAAGATTCCCTACTTTCGCGCCAAAAAGCATTCCTCTCATATAGTCCAGTGCTCCACTTATTTGCATAAGATCAACACTAGACTAGGGGGACTTGAAGGGGTAAGGTCCCAAAAACCTCATATGAGTACCTGGGACCATACCACAACTTCATTTCTTAGCCCTCTTATGACCTTGCGCGGACGCGCAACTGGTCCCACAGAAGGAGCTCAAGAGAAAGATAGCAGACAACACTTGCGCGCTGAAAGGAAAATCATAAATCCTTGCGCTTCTCGCCATAACAGATAAAGGATGAGAATCCTAAGTTAACACTTCCGCTTAATAACACCCAGACTTAGGTATTATTTACTCAACCGGTGCCACACGATAAGGAGTCATATCGGATTATGGCAATAACCTTCTAGAAGGCTCAATCGTGCACCACCAAACGGTTATAACCGTCTAGACACGTGTCATCATCTCAGGCCTCCCTGAAAACACGATGATGGCATGAAATTGGAGAGAAACCTCCACTTGCCCACTTTCCACGTGGCAATTCCCCAGCCGTAGATCTGAATAGTGATCCGTGTGCATTCACGTCAGATCAAGATGATTAACGAAAAGAAAAGTAACCGCTTACGGGGTTAGCATCTTCCGTTAATATTTCACCAACAAGTTTTCCCGCCCAAACTCCCGGCTATAAATATGAGAGTAATTCAGGTATGAACTTCAAGTCACACTCACTTCATCAATACTTCTTCTTCTTCTTCTTCTTCTTCTTCATAAACACATACTTATTCTCACGCCGGAGTCGGGTCAAGTAGAGAACCTCCCTTCTCCCCTTGACGAGGCTAACGGTGTTCTGTTTTGCAGTGTCCACTGGAGAAGAAGGCTGTCCCACCAGATCAGACGAGAGAGAACCACCCCCTTTTATGCAGAACATAACCCCTGGATAATCCGATTCCGATCCTTTTATCCAGTGTTTCTTCAAGTCCGGTCCCACGGATTTGGATTTTGAGAGTCTGGCCCTACTGAGTTTTCGTTCAAGCTCCGCCACGAATCATACCAGCTACCCCATGATTAAGTCTGAATAAAAGGGTTTAAGATTTTGTTTGAGTTTCCTATGTATTGTTAGGTTGATTGTAAAGATTTATCTAGCGAGTGATACTTCTCCTTGACATGTACAGGAGATTCTAGTCATAAGTAGTTATTTTCAGAACTTGGTTTATGATTTGTTAGGTTGTAGTGTGTCTCCATAGTATCTAGCTACCTTTCTATTATAGGATTTTAAGTCTGCGGGGTAGTTATTCATTCTAGCACTTCAACCTACGGGTACTTGGTTCAATATTGTAGCTAGTATTAGATGATATTTGTTTACCTCTTAATGAGGCTCTTAATGGTTCAGACCTCTTAGTAGTTCAGCACTTAATGATTCAGACTGTTTGTTTCACGAGCAGATGTCTGAATGGTTCAGACATTTGCATCTGAATGGTTAAGCATTATACAAAGTCTGAATGGTTAAGACCTATAATCTGAATTGGTCAGACATTTGTCTCTGAACGGTTAATCATTATACAGGCTCTTAATGGTTCAGACATCTTACTGGTTCAGCACTTAATGGTTCAGACATCTTACTGTTATAGCACTTAACCATTCAGAAGTTGCCAAACAGCCCCTTAGGGAGTTAGGGTAACCGACTTTGATATCTAAGCCTTAAGTGTTGACATGCCTAAGTTGATCTAGTGAGAGCCTAGCCTTTTAAGAAGAATCATTAGTATCTAAATCTTTCAGACCAGTAATAATTCGTAAGTCAAAAGGATAACCTAGATTATATTCTTTGTCTATCAATTTTCTTAGCTTTTGACTTTGCCCTTTCAACTAATTATTTTATGCAATTCTTTATAGTTGCTAAGTGCATAATTCTCATCTCCTTAGTGTTCGATAAAATATTTATAAAGGTCTAGTAACAGGAGGGGAGCTATGTATTGTGTCCATCTATTGATACTTGGTTCTTAACATTGGTATATTATATGCTAATAAGCGCACTTGGTTATATATGTAGTTTAGTTATCACAAACTAACTATTGACATCCGGTTTTTCATGTTTAACATCTTAAGAGTGTACTTGATTCTCATTGCACATAATACAAGGAGCATTCGTTTCAACATTCATCAAATAAGTTTTCTCACCCCATATCATAGAAGTATAAATGATTATCAAAACTAGTTATATATCATTCTGACATATTGATATATTATCATAGAAACTCTATTCTGGGTGGATACGTGGATCGGCAATGAACCTTTGAAGGAACAATTCCCTAGTATGTATCGGTTATTTTCAAGAAAAAGAGCAAAGGTACAGGAGAATTACAGGATCACGAATGGTGGGGTATTGTGGGATTGGGCCTGGATTAGAGCACCGAATAGCGAAGCGGAAAAGGAAGAAATGGAGGCTTTAAATCAGCGTTTACAGCAACAAATTATGTCTAACAGGGACGATGTGTGGATATGGAGACAATTCGAGAACAAAGACTTTTGTGTGAAGAACGTAAGTGTGACTTTGGGTCGAAACTTGGATATAAACGCAGCACCAAATGCTTTCTGCTGGAATAATTGGGCTACGGGTAAAAGCACAGCTTTTGTTTGGCGAGCCATAGATGAAAAAAATACCATCGGCTGTGGCTTTAACCGGTAGAGGAATGTTGTTACAGGATACGACGTGCAAGATATGTGGTGCGGACCACGAGAATGCAGTGCATATTCTGCTAAGGTGCAATTTTGCTAAGAGAGTTTGGGAAGCTGTGTCTACTTGGACAAACTTTCCGATGCCGAACAATGGGAATAGTGTAACGGAACTACCGCAATCAATCTTGGAGTGTCATAGGAGCCGATTTATAAGGAAAATCTTACATGCTATAGCAATTCAAACCATGTGGATATTATGGAGAAACATAAATGACAGAATCTTTTCGGGAAAACAACGTACGGGCTACGGCACAAATGATTATAGAGGAGGTAAAAGACACATCCCTTCAAGGCGTAAGACAAAGATCAAAGCACAACACGATAACAAAACAACAATGGTGGGATTTCAATTTCAATGAGTAGAACGGTTTTGGCTTTCTTTCTATGTATTGTTTCTCGTTTTTCTGTTTTATTTTTCTTTTGTATCATGTTTTAGTTTCTGGCTGAGAACATTTTGGGCATTAAACTTTTATGAATGAAAAGTTCCCTTGGCTATTAAAATAAAAAGAAAGTTTTCACAAAATATTGAGAAATTCTAATTTATATTTGGTTGCTTTTAGTCCAATTTTAAATTAGTGGAATAAGATATTGAAAAAAAATATCCCAAAATCAACATATAGCAAAAATTTGAGGTCACCTATACGCGCGCGCAGGGCGTGGCATCTTTTTAACGTTGTGATACCATGCATGCCTTACTTTTGTGAAGTGTTGTCGTGGAGTGTGGGTGTGAAACTCTACTGCTACAATGCTTTGGGTGGAAAATTAAAATTTTTTTGATCAATAATTAAGTTAGCATCTCATTCGATTTTTTCGGTAGTAACTTGTCCCGCTAATTTAATAAAAAAAGAATTCTAGATACACGGTTTTGATATGAATTTCATTGAAAACCAAGTTGGTTTCAAAATAAAGTAGTTTGTGGTCTCTTACACGGATTTGGCACGTACCGAATTTAACATTTCGGTAGAAATTATAAAGTACTTCGATTACCTCATTGCGATGAGGAGCAAATATTTACCTTTTTTATATATTTTACGTTCGTGTTTTTTTAGATGACTCGGGTGTGCAATTTTTTAACTCATTTTTCGTAGTTCTTATTTATTATTTTAGTATCTTTTTTCTGTTATTATTATTATTATGTAAAATTTTAATTATTAATGTAATCATTTATTTACGTTACATTTATTTTTTTATTATTTCTACAAATCGTTAATTATATTCAACATGATGACATGAGCTGGCTAGTAAAAAAATCTAGTGTTGCATATCGGATGACATACTTGTCTATTTTTTTGTCATTTCTCCGCACAAATTATCCTTATATGATGACATAGGTTTGCTACCAAAGTTTCCTGTTTCATTTGAGGATTTATAACATACTAATTCAATTATAGTTTTTATAATTAAAAAGACATGCAAATGTAGAGCTCGTTGTATTGCATATATC
This sequence comes from Helianthus tuberosus, assembly GCA_030545235.1. Lineage (NCBI taxonomy): Eukaryota > Viridiplantae > Streptophyta > Magnoliopsida > Asterales > Asteraceae > Helianthus > Helianthus tuberosus. Next base: position 21,194,550 of record CM060386.1, on the reverse strand, counting down.
ACTTTCGATGGTGTTCATGTGATTTCTTGGGGTTTCATTGGCTCATTACATATGTCACACAAGCAAATGTAGAGCTCCTCTTACATCCAACATGATGACACATGTAATAGAAAGCTAGCTTTACAAAACACATGTTTGTCTAATTTTCTTTTTATTTTTGTTTCTCCCAATGCTTTTAGAACCGGACCGGACGTAACAACCGGAAGGTGTCGTAAATATTATAAAATTTAATATGGTAAAATCTGAAAAAATATATAAAAAACCGGACCAACCCTTCTAAAAACTTGTTCGACCGGCCGTTTTCCGGTCCAACCGCTGGGTCGCCGGTTCAACCTCCTGTTCTTGGTCTGACCGGTCGGTCCGGGTCTGAAAACACTGGTTTCTCCACACAAATTACCAAGTGTCTCTTGTTTCTTGTTTCAATTTTGGCTTCATCTTCGATGGTATGGTCATTAGCTTCTATGTAAGCACATGATACGTGGTTGATTGTGAAGATGATTATTACATGTGGCATCGATCATGGTACATGTGTTCATCCATTTGATCATAATATGTAGCACCACCTTCCTGCTTCTGTACACATGCATGTTAGTTTATCTTATCAACTTGTGTTAGAGCGTTTGAATACGAAGTACGTTCAATCGTTAGCCGAATCGCCTAATCTTCGTTATGTTCCTTCCATCTACGCTTACGCTGCAAACTCAACCGAGCCACCTGCTTTAGATCTTCAAGATGCAATCCCCACCATTGATTTTTCCTTACTCACTTCTGCTGATCCGGATCTGCGGTCCAAGATGATCCAGGAGCTCGATATGGCATGTAAAGATTTGGGATTTTTCCGGGTGGGTACTCGCTATCTATCTATCTTGAATCAGTCACTAAAACCATATAAGTATGCAACTTGTTTTAAAGGTTTTTAAAATGTTAGGTGGTTAATCATGGTGTCCCCGAGAGTTTGATGAACATGGTGCTTGAAAAATCGAAAGAGTTTTTCGATTTGACGGAGGAAGAGACGAAAGAGTTTGAAGAAAAGGGTGTTCTTGATCCAATTAGATATGGAACAAGCTTTAATTCTAAGAAGGATGAAATCTTTTATTGGAGGGATTTTCTCAAGGTTATTGTACACCCGGAATTTAATTGCCCAAGCAAGCCATTAAGGTCTTAGGTATAACTCTTTTCATTTTTGATATCAAGAGTCTTTTCATAACTGCATTAGACGACAATGCAACGGGGTTGCTTGAGTCCATTTCGAGCAGCCGGTTCGTACCAAGTGGTTAGACACTTGGACCAGACTATAAGTTTTTTTTTGTTACAAAAAATCTAATGAATAAGCCTATTTTCTACTTTTGCAGGGAAGTTTTATTGGAGTACTCGAAGAGAACTAGAGAGGTAACAAAAGGGTTGCTTAGTGGCATTTCAGCTGGCCTAGGACTTGACCACTCTTATGTAGAAAAGAGAAAAAAATTGACCTAATTGTTTTGACCAAGAAGAAAGAAGAAGAAAGACCTGTGCCTATATAAGAAGCACCAATGAATCTGAGAATCAATAACAACAAACATGAATTCCAAAGTAATGAAAACCTTGGTTAGGTCTTTCGGAACCATGCCTCAGAATGCCGTGGAGAGGCTATACGCCAGTTAGCACAAGGTGTTGGTGGTCGGTGATTCTAACCTTGAGTTCTCTAATGGGCTCGCCGAGGTGTTGAAGCCCGACGAGGGAATGATGATCTGCAGCAGGCCTAAAAAAATAGGTATCTTTATTATTCATATATATCTTTTGTTGCTGTTTATAATTATAATTTATATTACACACACGTACATTAATCAAAACTTAAACGTACATGCAATGCAGGAGACAGGAGCATTAAGAGTACCAACATTATAACTCACCTGAAGAATCTCAAAAGACTGAACGTTCAAAAACTGGCCGACTACTCGGTTTGAAACTCTACTGCTACAATGCTTTGGGTGGAAAATTTCATTTTTTTTTGTTCAATAATTAAGTTAGAATCTCATTCGATTTTTTCGGTAGTAACTTGTCCTGCTAATTTAATAAAAAAGAATTCTAGATACACGGTTTGGATATGAATTTCATTGAAAACCAAGTTGGTTTCAATATAAAGTAGTTTGTGGTCTCTTACACGGATTTGGCATGTACTGAATTTAACATTTCGGTAGAAATTATAAAGTACTTCGATTACCTCATGGCGATGAGGAGCATATTTTACCTTTTTTTATATATTTTACGTTCGTGTTTTTTTAGACAACTCGGGTGTGCAATTTTTTAACTCATTTTTCTTAGTTCTTATTTAATATTTTAGTATATTTTTTCTATTATTATTATTATGTAAAATTTTAATTATTAATGTAATCATTTATTTAAGTTACATTTATTTTTTTTAATTTTTACAAATCGTCAATTATATTCAACATGATGACATAAGCTGGCTAGTAAAAAAATCTAGTGTTGCATATCGGATGGCATGCTTGTCTATTTTTTTGTCATTTCTCTGCACAAATCATCTTACATGATAACATAGGTTTGCTTCCAATGTTTCCTTTTCTTGTTTTTTTTAACGGCTAACTGCTTTTCACGTGTAAAGCCACCATTTCAGAGCTATGTTCAAAGGCCGACTACTCGACCACTGCTAGAAAGCGTAGCACACCCCTGATGCGCGAAAACCCCGTGGAATGGGTAAACACTCGCCCCCCGTTGGACTTGAACCCGGGTTGAATCCCGAGCCAAGCCTTCACTCAGATGTCACAACCACTGTGCTGCAGATGGAAGGAAAAAGTTTCCTGTTTCATTTGAGGATTTATAACATACTAATTCAATTATAGTTTTATAATTAAAAAGACATGCAAATGTAGAGCTCATTGTATTGCATATATCACTTTCGATAGGGTTCATGTGATTTCTTGAGGTTTCATTGGCTCATTACATATGTCACACATGCAAATGTAGAGCTCGTCTTACATCCAACATGATAACACGTGTAACAAAAAGCTAGCTTTACAAAACATATGCTTGTATAATTTTCTTTTTCTTTTTGTTTCTCCCAATGCTTTTAGAACTAGACCGGACGTTGAACTGGTCTTCTTACCGGTTCAATAGTTTGACCGGTCAGACCGGACGTAACAACCAGAATGTGTCGTAAATATTATAAAATTTAAAAGGGTTAAATCTGAAAAAAATATATAAAACACCAGTCCCACCGCTGGGTCTCCAGTTCAACCTCCGGTTCCTGGTCCGACCGGCCGGTCCGCGTCTGAAAACACTAGTTTCTCCACACAAATTACCAAGTGTCAGGGCCGGCCCTGAGGGTGGGCGGGGAGGACCACCGGCTGTACATGTTTTACCCCGGGGCACATTTGTGAAAAAAATTCTACATATATTTGTATATAAAAAATTATCAAACCCAAAATATATCAAAATGTTGATGTGGCTCAGCTGGGTTCAGCGTTTAGTGTCTATGTTTGGAGCACAGGTTCGACTTCATTAGTCCGTTTTTTTTCTTTCTATGATAATACCGACTTACCATATATGCTTGTTTTGGAGATATAAAATAAAAGGAAATGGATCTTTGCTAATATGATCTGACATTAAAAATTGACAGGCATACTCACTGAACTTTTTAAGATAAACCAAAATACTCCATGGCAAGACTTTAGTAGTTTAGTAGACAAAAGGCAAAAAGTTATTTTTCATAGTTTATCATTTTATTGTGTAACTAATAAAAATGTGTATTGCTTAGTGTTCCAGATCACTAGTTATGTGAAGTAAATTAATTTTTTTAAAGAGTTCTTTTATCGGGATAGGTGGATGTGGGTCGATGAGCCAACGGGGAGTTTTTCGGTACGTAGCTTAAAGGAACGGATGCAAAAGGCGACATACTCTGACTTGGGGCTGAATTTTAAGTGGAATAGCTGGGTCCCTATCAAGGTTAACTTCCTAACTTGGAGATTAATCCTAAACAGAGTCCCAACTCAAGCAGCTCTTGCCCATCGAAATGTAAATCATGGTTCGACGACTTGCAAGTTATGTGGAAGAGAAGAAGAAACAACAAACCATCTTTTTATTTCTTGTAACTTTGCACAAACTGTTTGGGATTTTGTCTCAGATTGGTGCAAGATCAGATCTATTTATATACTGGAACTAAAAGATTTGGTTAACATCCAAAATCAGGTTTGCGGATCAGCTAAATGGAGGAAAGCACTGTTTACGGCTATTCAAGCTACTTTATGGTGCCTTTGGAAGACCCGTAATGATGCTATCTTCAACCAGAAGGCGCCGAATTTGTCAAGACTAAAGGAGGAGATTAAGACGATGGGGTTTTTATGGTTTAGGAACCGGGCGTCGGGTTGCGGCTGCGCATGGAGAGAGTGGTGTAATTTTGATTTATCTTGTTGTGGCCTTTAATTTAATGGTGGCAAACTGTACTGTAATGTTAACCAGTGGTTAACTATCTTTGAATAAATTTATTTGTTGGCCTTTCAAAAAAAAAAAAGTTGTTAGCCTATTATGGCATATTATTTACTTATTCGAATAATATGATTTTTATTATTTTGGTAATTGCAATGTTTATTGCTATAACTTTAATAGTAGTTTAAAGAAAACACTTTACATTATATATTTCGTAAAGGTCTTACAGGCACGTTTTCCTAGCTTGAACAAGGCTTCTTAATTCTCAGTTCGTTAAGGCCTTACAGACACGTTTTTCCTAGCTTGATCAGGGCACCTAAATTCTTAGGGCCGGCCCTGCCAAGTGTCTCTTGTTTCAATTTTGGCTTCATCTTCGATGGTATGGTCGTTAGTTTCTATAAGCACATGATACGTGGTTGATTGTGAAGATGATTATTACATGTGGCATCGATCATGGTACATGTGTTCATCCATTTTATCATAATATGTAGCACCACCTTCCTGCTTCTGTACACATGCATGTTAGTTTATCTTATCAACTTGTGTTAGAGCGTTTGAATATGAAGTACGTTCAATCGTTAGCCGAATCGCCTAATCTCCATTATGTTCCTTCCATCTACGCCTACGCTGCAAACTCAACCGAGCCACCTGCTTCAGATCTTCAAGATGCAATCCCCACCATTGATTTTTCCTTACTCACTTCTGCTGATCCGGATCTGCGGTCCAAGATGATCCAGGAGCTCGATATGGCATGTAAAGATTGGGGATTTTTCCGGGTGGGTGCTAATTTAGGGGTGCAAACGAGCCGATCCCGGGCTCGATCAAGCTCGAGCTCGAGCTCGGCTCGATTCGAGCTTTATTTCTAAAGCTCGAGCTCGGCTCGAAGGTAATTTTTCAAGCTCAAGCTCGGCTCGGGCTTGACTCGTTTAGTATTTATTAATTAATTTACATTAACTATAATTATTATTATACATATAATTTAGTTATTTTTTTTAGATTTATATAAATGGTAATTATTATTATATAAATATATGTTTAATATATTAATAAAAAAATATATAAACAGAAAGCTAGATCAGGCTCGCGAGCCGGCTCGAGCTTGATAAGCGAAGCTCGGGCTCGTTTACTAAACGAGCTTGTTTTTAAGCTCGAGCTCGTTTAAGCTCGGCTCGTTCGAGCTTTTTTTCGAGCCGAGCTCGAGTAGCTCGGCTCGTTTGCACCCCAACTCGCTATCTATCTTGAATGAGTCACTAAAACCATATAATTAGTATGCAACTTGTTTTAAAGGTTTTTAAAATGTTAGGTGGTTAATCATGGTGTCCCTGAGAGTTTGATAAACATGGTGCTTGAAAAATCGAAAGAATTTTTCGATTTGACGGAGGAAGAGAAGAAAGAGTTTGAAGAAAAGGGTGTTCTTGATCCAATTAGATATGGAACAAGCTTTAATTCTAAGAAGGATGAAATCTTTTATTGGAGGGATTTTCTCAAGGTTATTGTACACCCAGAATTTAATTGCCCAAGCAAGCCATTAGGTCTTAGGTGATAACTCTTTTCATTTTTGATATCAAGTCTTTTCATAACTGCATTAGACGACAATGCAACGGGCTTGCTTGAGTCCATTTCGAGCAGCCGGTTCGTACCAAGTGGTTAGACACTTGGACCAGACTATAAGTTTTTTTTTGTTACAAAAAAATCTAATGAATAAGCCTATTTTCTACTTTTGTAGGGAAGTTTTATTGGAGTACTCGAAGAGAACTAGAGAGATAACAAAAGGGTTGCTTAGTGGCATTTCAGCTGGCCTAGGACTCGACCACTCTTATGTTGAAAGAGCTTTGAAATTGGATTCTAGTTTTCAAATATTTGCGGCCAATCTTTACCCCCCTTGCCCACAACCCGAACTTGCAATCGGCTTGCCACCTCATTCGGACCATGGCCTCCTCACACTCTTGATCAACAACGGTGTAAGTGGACTTCAAATCAAGCACAAGGGAAAATGGTTCAATGTCAACAACGATATTCCAAACTCCTTTCTTGTTAATACCGCAGACCAACTTCAGGTTCGTATGCCTTTGTTCGTTTAATATAGGGTGTTTACAACCCATTTTAGCAATTGTTTCGACACAAAACTTTAAGTTGATATGCTAACTACGGTTTTGGAAAATTAGAACATTTTCACACAAAAGGCCGGTAGCTTATCGTTAACGCGTTAATGATGATTTTTTTTTTCTTCTTATCATAGATTTTTAGTAATGGAAAGTATAAGAGTGTGGAGCATCGTGCGATCGTCAATAATGCAGTCACAAGATTATCAGTTGTTGTGGCAAATGGACCATCATTGGATGCGGTGGTAGAGCCGGCTTATAAGTTGGTGACTGAGGAAAAATGTCCGCCCACATATATTCCAATGAAGTACATGGAGTATCTTGAAATGCAACAAGGCAACCAAATAGGTGGGACAACTTGTTTGGACAAGATTCGGGCATGAAGAACCAACTTGCATGAAATTACTCACGCAGGTTATTAAGATAAGTTGTCAAAACTAAAGTGGGTGTGTATTGAGTTTGAATGTTTTGCTGAAACCGTCAAATGAAGAATTGTTATCGTCATTACATGTCATATTGAATTAATGTTGTTTTTTGTTTTCTTTCTTTTTCTTCTTTTAATTATGTTGGTCTTGAAAAGGATGTTTTGCACATTATTGGTACTACTTTTGATTTTAATTATGGGAAAATATCATAAAAAAACTATATATATATATATATATATATATATATATATATATATATATATTTTTTACAATAGTCACTCTATAATTTTTTTAATATAAAAACACTATACTTTGTATATATTTAAGCAGTGGCGAAGCTTGACCCGAATGACGGGGAGTCGAAAATGTATATAACAAAAAAATTATATAGAATCGGGGGGTCGAAAACGTATATACCCAAAAATTTATATACGAAAACGACATATATAACACTGCCGAGCGAAAAGTTCGGAGGGGTCAGGCGCCCCTCCCCGCCCTTTTATACTTCGCCACTGTATTTAAGTGACTTTTGTAAGAAAAAAAAATAGAAAGTATAATGTTGTTTATGATACTTTCCCTTTAATTATTTGTTTTTGTCAATTCGTCCCAAACTTGGTGGTTAAACTCACAATAGTGTGAGGGAGATTATATATGTAGAAAAATAGCTTGGCGCCAGGGTAAAAAGACCTTCATGCCTGTAGGTCTGTTTTTCTCGGAGGATCCGATACGTAACCTATCCTTGTTTATCACAAACACTATCACGGGTGCGGAATCCCCGTAAAGGTGCAAACCAAACAAATGTAAAGCGGATAGCACAAACAGATAATCAAAGATTCACTTAGATTAATAGGATGAGAACAAACTGCAAACACATACACACAATGCTTGACGATAAACTCTCAGTTTCTCTATATGCTCTCATTCATGGAGTTTCACAGTGGTCATAACTAAACTGATAAACAACTGAGCTATTTATACTGACCATACGACGAAAACTAGAGGTGGCAAAATGGATGGGTTGGATTGGATTGGTTGTTGGGTCAGGATGGGTTTGGGTTAGAATGAGTTTGGGTTAAGATGGGTAAAAGAAAGAAGAATGTCAAAATGGGTTTGGGTCAGGATGAGTTCGGGTTAGGATGGGTTTGGGTCAGGACGGGTTGAGAATAAATCAATAATAATAAAAAATGAAAAACATTATAAAAAAACGAAAAAAATTAAAAAAAATTAAAAAAACGAAAAAAATAAAAAAAAATAAAAAAAAAACCAATTTTTTTTGAAAAACTCTTATTACTAGAATCAACTAGTGCTAACCGAGCATAAGCTTTACGATAAGCCAACGCACTATCGAGCATAAGATATGTAGAATTCCATCTAGTTACAATATCTTGACGCACATATTTCCCGCATTGTAATGAAAGTTGGTGTATACATTCTGCAAACTTATACTTTCTTGCACCACTTCCTCTAACAAACTTCACCGACTCTCGCACCTTCTCAATAGCTCCTTCAATTACCTTCAAACCTGTAACACCTCGGAAATTCACGTCCTATAATAGGTTGACACGTGTCATAAAGTTTAAACGTGTGAAAGAAATATTATGGAAGGACTAAAGTTGACAAACGTGGAAAGTATGTGAATATACGTATTCTAAGTGTCAACTGGGAATAATTATATTGAATATTAACCCTACAAGATGCTCATACCTTCAAACGAATAAATCATGGATCATACGAAGCGAAAAGTGAGTAATTACAAACTGAAGGGGTTAAATGTGTCAACATGTTAAAGATATACCTCTGAGTGACCTTTGGACAAACCCGAAGCTTTGTAAATGCTAATTATGCTCACAAGATTATACGATTAAAAATTTGATAACGTTTCGTTATCGTATGAGAAAGTTATGACCAAATTCGTGTGCGAAGGGTTAAAGTGTTAACGTTGAAAGTTAAGGCTTTTCGGGTTAACCGGAAGTGTTCAGGGACTTGGCAAAGTGGGTATAAGCCCTAAAGTCCTTGTGGGTATATTACAAGGGGTCAAATTGCAAATTAAAGCCTAATTAACCTTTAGATTTAACCAAGGGTCAAGTTGGAAAAACAAGAAAATCAAAAATCAGATTCGAGCAGGCCAGGCGGCCCGCTTTGTCTTTGGATTAATCGGACGCGGGCCGCGTCCCAGCCCCAGATGCAGAAAACGGGGACAGGCCCCTGAATACGCGGAAACACAACTTTTAAACGCATTTGCAACATGGTGGGCGACCCCTAACTGTGCTAGAACACTAGGGACAAGTGTTGGATGGTTGTGGTTGATCTTAGAGTGAGTTGTCAACTAGTTATGGTGGATCAAAGTGCTATATAAGGCCACCTTATGCAACATTCATTCTCACAACTTGCATCTGATCATTGGAGTATTTCTGGAACTAAGGAACTCTCCCCTCTGATCTTAATTCGTGCATTGGACTCTAGTAAGTCTTCTAGTTCTTCTTTGTTTGTGTTTAGCTTAGTTAATTAGCTAAAAGTCAAACCGTCGTAATTACGGTTTGACTTCGAGATTAGTCACCAATGACTCAGTCTTATCTCGAATTAAAAGTAGTTTTAGAATGGTATTTATGTGGGTAATAAAACCCCAAAAGGGTTTCCCCTGATCACCATCCTAAGCAGGTCAAATGTCGGGTCAAACCTTTACTTAAAAAGTCAACATAATGCTTAAAATGTCTTTTATGCATAATTAGCTATCTAGATCATATATAACCTGTTTGATTATTGTTATAACTTAGTAATTAGTGTAATAACATGTTCAAACCTGTTCAACTCGACTATTTCCTGTTTAGACCCGGTTCGGAACCGAAAGTTACATAGTTTGACTTTTCGGTTGACTTTCAGTTCTGACCCGTTTGGGCATAATTTAGAAATGCCTCAGAGCTTAAATTGGATTAGGATACATGTTAGAATGACCCTCTGTGATCATACACCTTGGTTCACTAGTTATCCAATTAATATGCAAATTTCCGTTAATTGCTCACAAGTTGACCGTTATGCCCTTATTACCTTAAATCATGATTTATGAAAATGTAAAAGTGTAGAAACCTTAGTTACTGATATATAAACTTGTATGCAAAGTTTGACCTCAGTTTGACTTGTAGATTAAGAGTTATGCTCATTGTCGCTAAATTAAAGCTTTATGTTAATAAAATGACGTAATTAGCGTATAGCCTAATTAAACATACTCTTTGGTATCAAACGAATTACCCACTGATGTAATATATTATTTTGGGAATTTTAAAGATTTTTAATTAATTTTAGGCTGAGCATAACTCATAGTCGTAGGCTTAACCCGGTAATTGTCGGTTTTGCCCTTACGGGCCATAAAATGAGTTTTACTTAACTAAACGACTCCAAACCTTTTGCTACTGATCACATATGATTAATAAATTATTTTAAGCCTTCTGGAAATATAAAAATATCATATTTAAGTATAGAACCCGGAAATGACCTTTAATCGCCATAATTAGCGTTTTTAACGCATAGTATGTCTTAGAATCATATTGGACATACCCGGGTTGATACCTACTGATATATGAGGCAAATTATGATATTTTAACAGTAAGCAAAGATTAATAAACTCAGACTTCGTTTTTGAGCTTTTCGGCTTATGTGAAATTACCAAAATACCCCTACGGGGCATAGTTTGGTTAAATATGATAAATTTCACATATATGCCTTAGCCTACTGTTATAACCCATCAAAAATGAGTATGTTTGCTGTTTACATCAGACCTGTAACTCAGTTAAACAATTAAACTCTTTTACAAACTTTAAAATGACCAAACTACCCCTACGGGGCATAGTTTGTGTTTAAATTAGTTCGGGGCATAACGAAAGACATCCTACTGATGTTACAACATATTTGAAGCATATTGACTTAGGAAACCTGTATATGGCTCTTACGGATACCCGTTACGCATCTTACGCGTTCGGTACAGTTTATGTAACAAGTTTACATAAATTAGCCGAAACGGGTCAAACCTTATCGGTTTTATCTCAAAATCCAGAATGTGAATAATAAACCCATATTAAACAAGTCTTCAAACTTGTCGGGTCTGAATCACATTCTATCCGGTCTTCGCTTAATCGTGCGTACGAACCGTATCTTCGAAACTAGCCGGTCTAAGCTTAAGCATAATTAAAGACCCGCTAGGATTCTAATAGGTTATATTTAACCTTCGTTCCAGATTAGGAGAAACAGTAAAAGCTACCTGCTATTTGATTATTGTGACTATACTTTGCATCAAGGTAAATACTTTTAACTTATTTTCCCTATACGGGCTTGGGTTACGGTACATAGCGTACCGCTTGATCGGGCATCAAATCTCCACGCTTAGTGGGTAGTTGAATAATTTGATCGGCTCGTTTTAAACAGATGTGTTTACTTTACAGCCTTTGGGGGGTTAATGACCATGTCCCGGATATCCCTGGCATCATCTTACGAGATGGCCACGACCTGAGCACGGGGTGTAGGCGTACTCCCGTGTATAACTCACTTAAAATGGTGTGTCTATTGATCTTTAACCCGGATACGTTCCGGGCTACTGAACGCATAAGTAACATGTAAATCGTTCACAAGATTATAATATTATATAATTCTCCCAAGTTAAATAAAAATGTTTATGCCATGTGCATCCAAACAAATTTTCAATCATTTTATAAAATGAGTCAGTTGAATGTATTTACCAGTGTAAACTGACGTATTTTCCCAAAAAGACTGAATGCAAGTACTAAACGTAATTGGCTGGATTGTCTCTTAAGCATCAATAAAAGTCTCGCAAGCTTAGGATGCCAGAAGTCTGTTGAACAATTAAATGTTATTTTGTTTCGATCCGTACTGTGGATAAACACCGGATAATTGTGACTTTGTTTACAATAAATAAATTCGGTTGTATTATATTTTCAATTGCTTCCGCTGTGCATTATTATATTGTGTTGTTTGACTATTACGTTGCCAACCACGTCACGATACTCCCCCACCGGGCCCACCGGTGACACGTGGAAATCGGGGTGTGACAGGTTGGTATCAGAGCCAACACTGAGTGAATTAAACACTAGCCTTTTGTGTTTAATCTCAGTTACACAATTGCACATATCTAAACTTTTGAGTCTAGACTTATAACTTAGGAAAAATTCCACCTCTTCGGTATTTGTTTTGTCCATTAAATTTTATATTTTTGTTATTGTTATCTCACGCTTTATTGACAGGAATAACAAAGATGCCTCCTAGATTCTTCCGAACACGAGGAAGAGGAAGAGGAAGAGGAAAGGGGTTAGCTACAGCCCCCAACGATCATGAAGCAGGGCCGTCTAATACACGAGCTCCAACTGCGGCAGAAAGCGAGAATCCACGACGGAACAGGCACAACCAGTTCGAACCAGCAAGGCGATCCGTTTCGCACAGCTCAACACCGCCTGTACTTAACCCATATGAACCCAACAACCCCCAGCCTTCATATGTACCACTACAAAGGTCTCTGTCCCATCATTCCTATGGGGACCCCACACCCATCTTCCGAGGCCATTTTGTTCCAGCTGACTACTTGCCAGAACCCGTGGGTTTCAACCCACTTGGGCCTGACGATCACTTCTCCGGTGATCAAGCTGATGACATGGACGAGGATACGGACCCCGTCATGCCTGCAAGCGGAACTCCAAACCATTCGATCGAGATATCCGACGGATCGTCCTTTCACGGATCGCCCTACGGTGGTCCAGATAGTTTTCAAGCCCTGTTTGATCAACACCAGTGGTATTACACACCGTCACACCACTCGTCGTCACATGGGCAGCACCAACAGCAGCCGTCTCATCAGCAACAGGAGCCACAACCACAGCCGCATCATCAAGATTCATCAGAGGATCATCGGTTTGTGGCAGTCACGCCACCACCTCCACCGCCACCAGTGCAACCGGCACCTCCCCAACCGCCAAGGCGTAGAAGAACCGGTGCACGCATATCGGTGCGACCAGGGGGCTTCACTTTTGATTCCCCCCGTCAGTCTAGTGCTAGTCACTACCCACCGCACTATGAGGACCCACAAATGGGTGGGCCTTCGCAGCCAGCTTTTCAACAGCCACCGCACATGGGTTTTGATAATCCAATCCCAGCGTACACGGGTCCAAGTACTTACAACCCGTTTGAACCACCAGCTTACAACAACTACGGATACGCTGAGGCAGATCCTTATATGGAAGCAGCAAATTATAACGCCCTCAATGCCCAAGGACCCTATGGAGATCCATGGGGGGTAAGCTACCCGAATCAGGGGTACCCAATACCTCCCAGGCCTATCATAAGAACGCAGTCGCAGCCGCCAAGAATGTCTCCCCCAGAACGGGAGGAAATTCTGCATAGATTGAATCAAGTTGAGCGGGAAGCTCGCCGCGACCGCCAAGAGAAGCAGACCTTCTTCCAGGGATTGATAGGACTGCTCAAGGGAAAGAACAAGAAGGATTATTAAATCCTCCTAGTTGGTTGTTAAGCCCCTACGTGGGTGTGTATGTTGTTTGTGTGTATTAACCCCTACGTGGGTCTATCTTTCCATAAACCCCTACGAGGGTATGTTGTATGTCTAGTCCCTGCGTGGACTTATGTTTGTTTAAGTCCCTACGTGGACAATTGTTGGTGTGTTAGTCCCTACGAGGACTTGTGTCTTTCTGTAAGACCCCTACGTGGGCATGTCTTCTGTAAGACCCCTGTGTGGGCATGTTAGTATGTTTTAGCTCCTGCGTGGGCAAATTTCATATGTAAAAGACCCGTTTAGGGCGATATGTAATATAGTGATAAAAGTAATGGAGTGTTATTTTTATAAATTTCGTAATTGCCATTTGTGCATAAGTAAATTATAAATGAAATAAATAAATTAAAAATCATTCCTTTTAATCTGCCTAAGTAATTATTTAATTAAGGATCTTTAAGTGTGAAACCTAGCCTCGTGTCAAATATAAGACCGGGCCAAAATGGTAAGACCGGTTTAAAAGATTCAAATCCCTGTTAACATCTTAAAACATGTTAACACTCCGGCAGAAGTGATTCGTTAAAAATCACATGTCATTCTTAAATGAATAAGGATTCTTTAGAAGATTCCTAATCCAGTTTAATGATCTCTGAATCCTGGATTTACATCATCAATTAAGATGATCATATTTAACCATACGTGGTAATATAGTGCCTACGGGCCTTGCTTATTTCTATATGAGCCAAAAGACAGTGGTAGCAATGACTCCCTGTCAAATAAAGGTAATGAACTAGGTTCAAACCTTAAAAGCCTTGATTCTCTGAAATCATAGTTATAATAAATATTGTCCATGTGACCAAGCCTTATGTGCTAATATATATATTGTTATTGTTTATGTTTAGGATAAATTTTAATTAAAATCCTAAATTAATACGATTAATAAGTTAACCAAATATGGTCTCTGTTTACCATGGTTAACGAATTACCCTAAGGGGTAATTCCATAATAAAATCCCAAATAAAATATTAACCTTGTTTTCTGCAACAGTTCAATACAAATGGCTGACTCCAATGAAGGCAATAGCCATCCTGTGGAGCCGAATGAGAACGCCCAGATTACATTAACGGGTGCTGAACTAAAAGCAATCATAGACGGAGCTATCACACAAGCTTTGGATAGACAATATGACGAATACAGTGGTACTCGGAGTAGGACCCACTCTGCGTCACAGTCAAAGCCAAGGACACATTCTGAGGCCCATAACAAGCCTCCTCCCAAGAAGAACGGACCCAAGAAAGACGATGATGACCGTCAGTCCACCAACCACCAAAGTAATCCATCTCAGCAATTAGTACTGCATCAAGGACCCCGTAACAAGGGTTGCACATATAAGTACTTTGTGTCTTGTAAACCCAGGGATTTTACGGGGGAGAAAGGAGCCGTCGACTGTATGACGTGGCTCGATGAGATGGACACGGTCGTGGACATCAGCGGATGTGCTGAAGGTGATGTGGTTAAATTTGTCTCACAGTCCTTCAAAGGGGAAGCATTGGCATGGTGGAGATCTCTGATGGAGGCCTCCGGAAAGATCCCGTTGTATAGTATGACGTGGGATCAATTCATTGCCCTGATCAAAGATAATATCTGCCCCCAGCACGAGGTGGAAAAGATAGAATATGACTTTCTATCCTTGGTAATGAAGAACCTCGATTGTCAATCTTATTTGACGAGCTTCAATACACTGTCTCGGCTGGTTCCCTACCTGGTAACCCCGGAGCCCAAGAGAATCGCTCGCTTTATTGGTGGTTTGGAACCCGAGATCAAGTCCAGTGTAAAAGCTTCTCGGCCAGTTACCTTCAGGTCTGTAACTGACCTTTCCTTATCCCTCACTCTTGATGCGGTCCGGCAGAGATCGCAGAGGAATAAGGCGGCCGAGAAGAGGAAGCATGAAGATGATGGTTCGCGTAAGTCGAACAAGAAGCACCGTGGGAGCGGTGATCACAAGAAGGGATCGGATTCGAAGAAAGAGGGGCATCGTTCTGGAGAGAAGCCCACATGCAAAACTTGCAAGAAACAGCACTTTGGAAAGTGCAGACTCGAATCAAACTCAAATAACGAGTCAAGGTCTTTTGCTTGTGGTTTGTGCAAGTCCAAGTAACACAAAACCTTGGATTGCAAAAGGATGAAAGATGCAATGTGCTACCGTTGCAACGAAAAGGGCCACATAAAGACTAACTGCCCTAAGTATAACAAGAAGCCTGAGGAGGCTAAGAAGACTAATGCCAGAGTCTTCAGGATGGATGCGAAGGAGGCTGTGCAGGATGATAACGTCATAACAGGTACTTTCCTTGTAAATGATGTCTTTGCAAGAGTACTTTTTGATTCCGGCGCAGATAAGTCCTTCGTAGATCATAAATTTTGTGAATTGTTGAAATTACTTGTCAAAACCCTAAAAGTGAATTATGAGGTAGAGTTAGCAGATGGTACCATTGAAACAGTCTCTACTGTGTTAGATGGATGTGTTATATCCATTAAGAACCATTCTTTTCCTCTATCTCTACTTCCCTTTAAGCTAGCTGGTTTTGACATAGTTCTGGGTATGGACTGGTTATCTAATAACCAGGCCCAAATTGTCTGTAACATGAAGCAAGTGGTATTAAAGACTCCGTCTGGTGAGTCACTTACCATTCGGGGAGATACCCAGTATGGACTACCTGAGCACGTGACTATGCTCAAGGCTTCCAAGTGTTTGAAGAAGGGGTGTGTCATCTACATGGCACAGGTGATTATTGATGAGCCTAAACCGAAGTTAGAAGACATCCCTGTCATTTCTGAATACCCAGAAGTGTTTCCTGAAGATCTACCTGGCCTACCACCAGATAGGCAAGTTGAATTCAGGATAGACATCATCCCCGGAGCGGCACCAGTTGCTAGGGCACCATACAGATTGGCACCCACAGAAATGAAGGAGTTGCGGACGCAGCTAGATGAATTACTGGCTAAGGGTTTCATTCGACCGAGTTCATCTCCTTGGGGAGCGCCAATCTTGTTTGTCAAAAAGAAGGATGGATCGATGCGTTTATGCATCGACTATCGCGAGCTTAATAAAGTCACGATCAAGAATAGATATCCATTGCCCAGGATCGACGATTTGTTCGATCAGCTTCAAGGGGCAAGTTACTTCTCAAAGATTGATCTGAGGTCAGGCTACCATCAGTTAAAGGTTAAAGATGAAGACGTTCACAAGACTGCATTTAGGACTCGTTACGGTCACTACGAGTTCCTAGTGATGCCTTTTGGGCTCACTAATGCACCAGCCGCGTTCATGGATCTCATGAATCGCGTCTGCAAGCCTTACTTAGATAAATTTGTTATCGTCTTCATCGATGACATCCTCATTTATTCTAAGAATCAAGCTGACCATGAGAAACACCTACGTTGTATTCTCAAACTCCTACATCGGGAGAAGCTCTATGCCAAATTCTCTAAGTGTGAATTTTGGTTACGAGAAGTCCAGTTTCTTGGACACGTGGTCAGTGAGCGTGGTATCCAGGTGGATCCCGCTAAAGTTGAAGCTGTTATGAATTGGCAAGAGCCAAAGACACCTACGGAGATTCGTAGCTTCCTGGGATTGGCAGGATATTACAGGCGTTTTATTGAAAATTTTTCAAGGATTGCTGCGCCCCTAACTTCCCTGACCAAGAAGAAAGTAAAGTTCGTTTGGGGCCCTAAGCAGCAAGAGTCCTTCGATGTTTTGAAACAAAAGTTGAGCAACGCTCCTGTGCTTACCTTACCTGAAGGCGCTGAAGAATTTGTAGTTTATTGTGATGCATCACACACTGGCATGGGGTGTGTGCTTATGCAGAAAGGCAAGGTGATTGCCTACGCATCACGACAGTTAAAGGTGCACGAAAAGAATTACACCACCCATGACTTGGAATTGGGTGCCGTTGTGTTCGCACTAAAACTGTGGAGGCATTACCTTTATGGAATCAAATTTGTGATCTTTTCTGATCACAAGAGCCTCCAGCATCTGTTTAACCAGAAAGAATTAAACATGAGGCAACGCCGTTGGATGGAAACTTTGAATGATTATGATTGTGAAATCAAATACCATCCCGGCAAAGCGAATGTAGTCGCTGATGCCTTGAGCAGAAAGGAAAGGGTTAAACCCATTCGAATTAACGCCAAGCGTATGGAGATAAAGAACAGTTTGATAGAAAGGGTGTTAGCTACACAGAAGGAAGCTGTGTTGGAAGCTAACTATCCTAATGAAAAGTTAGGAGTAACTGAGGAGCAGTTAACTCTTAGCAAGGACGGAATTTTACGGTTAAACGGACGAATATGGGTTCCAATTTTTGGAGGACTTCGTGATGTCATCCTCCAAGAAGCCCATAGTTCCAAATACTCCATTCATCCTGGAGCTGATAAGATGTACCAGGATTTAAAGGCAAATTATTGGTGGATAGGCTTGAAAAAGTCTGTAGCCGCCCATGTAGCAAAATGCTTGACATGTGCGCAAGTCAAAGCCGAGCATCAGAAACCGTCAGGTTTGCTACAACAGCCTGAACTTCCTACATGGAAGTGGGAGATGGTAACTATGGATTTTATTACCAAGTTACCCAAGACAAGGAAAGGGAATGATACTATATGGGTTATAGTTGACCGACTGACTAAGTCAGCTCATTTCTTACCCATCAAGGAGACTTATAGCTCCGATATGTTAGCCCAGTTATACGTTGATAAGATTGTAGCCTTACACGGCATACCTGTAGCTATTATCTCTGATAGAGATACTAGGTACACGTCACATTTTTGGAAGAGTTTCCAGCAATCTTTGGGCACACGTTTGAACTTTAGTACGGCTTACCATCCTCAGACTGACGGTCAGAGTGAGCGTACTATTCAAACGTTGGAAGACATGCTACGTGCATGTGCGATCGAATTGGAAGGTAGCTGGGATAAGAACTTACCATTGATCGAATTCTCCTACAACAATAGCTACCATACCAGCATAAAGGCTGCGCCTTTTGAGGCATTATACGGCAGAAAGTGTAGATCGCCAGTTTGTTGGGCGGAAGTTGGGGAAGTCCAGTTATCAGGACCAGAGATCGTGTTCGAAACGACGGACAAGATAGTCCAAATTCGTAACAATCTCCAAGCTGCCCGGAATAGGCAGAAGAGTTACGCGGATCCAAGTCGTAAGGATTTTCACTTCGAAGTAGGTGACAAAGTCCTACTTAAAGTGTCACCATGGAAAGGGGTGATGCGATTTGGTAAGAAAGGCAAACTAAGCCCGAGATACATAGGACCTTTCGAGGTTATCGAACGTGTCGGGTCAGTTGCCTACAAGTTGAACTTACCAGAAGAGCTCAGTGGAATTCACAATGTGTTCCACATCTGCAATCTAAAGAAGTGTTTCGCTGACGATTCATATGTCATGCCACATACAGATGTGCAAATAGATAAGAGCTTAACGTTTGTGGAAAAACCTTTGTCTATTGAAGATCGACAGGTAAGAAAGTTTCGAAGAAAGCATATACCTTTTGTTAAGGTCAAATGGGATTCCCGTAGAGGTCCCGATTTCACGTGGGAGGTTGAATCCACGATGAAAGAAAAGTACCCTTACTTATTTCAGTAAACCTCGGGTTGAGATTTATTTTAAGGGGGTGAGGATGTAACACCTCGGAAATTCACGTCCTATAATAGGTTGACACGTGTCATAAAGTTTAAACGTGTGAAAGAAATATTATGGAAGGACTAAAGTTGACAAACGTGGAAAGTATGTGAATATACGTATTCTAAGTGTCAACTGGGAATAATTATATTGAATATTAACCCTACAAGATGCTCATACCTTCAAACGAATAAATCATGGATCATACGAAGCGAAAAGTGAGTAATTACAAACTGAAGGGGTTAAATGTGTCAACATGTTAAAGATATACCTCTGAGTGACCTTTGGACAAACCCGAAGCTTTGTAAATGCTAATTATGCTCACAAGATTATACGATTAAAAATTTGATAACGTTTCGTTATCGTATGAGAAAGTTATGACCAAATTCGTGTGCGAAGGGTTAAAGTGTTAACGTTGAAAGTTAAGGCTTTTCGGGTTAACCGGAAGTGTTCAGGGACTTGGCAAAGTGGGTATAAGCCCTAAAGTCCTTGTGGGTATATTACAAGGGGTCAAATTGCAAATTAAAGCCTAATTAACCTTTAGATTTAACCAAGGGTCAAGTTGGAAAAACAAGAAAATCAAAAATCAGATTCGAGCAGGCCAGGCGGCCCGCTTTGTCTTTGGATTAATCGGACGCGGGCCGCGTCCCAGCCCCAGATGCAGAAAACGGGGACAGGCCCCTGAATACGCGGAAACACAACTTTTAAACGCATTTGCAACATGGTGGGGGACCCCTAACTGTGCTAGAACACTAGGGACAAGTGTTGGATGGTTGTGGTTGATCTTAGAGTGAGTTGTCAACTAGTTATGGTGGATCAAAGTGCTATATAAGGCCACCTTATGCAACATTCATTCTCACAACTTGCATCTGATCATTGGAGTATTTCTGGAACTAAGGAACTCTCCCCTCTGATCTTAATTCGTGCATTGGACTCTAGTAAGTCTTCTAGTTCTTCTTTGTTTTTGTTTAGCTTAGTTAATTAGCTAAAAGTCAAACCGTCGTAATTACGGTTTGACTTCGAGATTAGTCACCAATGAATCAGTCTTATCTCGAATTAAAAGTAGTTTTAGAATGGTATTTATGTGGGTAATAAAACCCCAAAAGGGTTTCCCCTGATTACCATCCTAAGCAGGTCAAATGTTGGGTCAAACCTTTACTTAAAAAGTCAACATAATGCTTAAAATGTCTTTTATGCATAATTAGCTATCTAGATCATATATAACCTGTTTGATTATTGTTATAACTTAGTAATTAGTGTAATAACATGTTCAAACCTGTTCAACTCGACTATTTCCTGTTTAGACCCGGTTCGGAACCGAAAGTCACATAGTTTGACTTTTCGGTTGACTTTCAGTTCTGACCCGTTTGGGCATAATTTAGAAATGCCTCAGAGCTTAAATTGGATTAGGATACATGTTAGAACGACCCTCTGTGATCATACACCTTGGTTCACTAGTTATCCAATTAATATGCAAATTTCCGTTAATTGCTCATAAGTTGACCGTTATGCCCTTATTACCTTAAATCATGATTTATGAAAATGTAAAAGTGTAGAAACCTTAGTTACTGATATATAAACTTGTATGCAAAGTTTGACCTCAGTTTGACTTGTAGATTAAGAGTTATGCTCATTGTCGCTAAATTAAAGCTTTATGTTAATAAAATGGCGTAATTAGCGTATAGCCTAATTAAACATACTCTTTGGTATCAAACGAATTACCCACTGATGTAATATATTATTTTGGGAATTTTAAAGATTTTTAATTAATTTTAGGATGAGCATAACTCATAGTCGTAGGCTTAACCCGGTAATTGTCGGTTTTGCCCTTACGGGCCATAAAATGAGTTTTACTTAACTAAACGACTCCAAACCTTTTGCTACTGATCACATATGATTAATAAATTATTTTAAGCCTTCTGGAAATATAAAAATATCAGATTTAAGTATAGAACCCGGAAATGGCCTTTAATCGCCATAATTAGCGTTTTTAACGCATAGTATGTCTTAGAATCATATTGGACATACCCGGGTTGATACCTACTGATATATGAGGCAAATTATGATATTTTAACAGTAAGCAAAGATTAATAAACTCAGACTTCGTTTTTGAGCTTTTCGGCTTATGTGAAATTACCAAAATACCCCTACGGGGCATAGTTTGGTTAAATATGATAAATTTCACATATATGCCTTAGCCTACTGTTATAACCCATCAAAAATGAGTATGTTTGCTGTTTACATCAGACCTGTAACTCAGTTAAACAATTAAACTCTTTTACAAACTTTAAAATGACCAAACTACCCCTACGGGGCATAGTTTGTGTTTAAATTAGTTCGGGGCATAACGAAAGACATCCTACTGATGTTACAACATATTTGAAGCATATTGACTTAGGAAACCTGTATATGGCTCTTACGGATACCCGTTACGCATCTTACGCGTTCGGTACAGTTTATGTAACAAGTTTACATAAATTAGCCGAAACGGGTCAAACCTTATCGGTTTTATCTCAAAATCCAGAATGTGAATAATAAACCCATATTAAACAAGTCTTCAAACTTGTCGGGTCTGAATCACATTCTATCCGGTCTTCGCTTAATCGTGCGTACGAACCGTATCTTCGAAACTAGCCGGTCTAAGCTTAAGCATAATTAAAGACCCGCTAGGATTCTAATAGGTTATATTTAACCTTCGTTCCAGATTAGGAGAAACAGTAAAAGCTACCTGCTATTTGATTATTGTGACTATACTTTGCATCAAGGTAAATACTTTTAACTTATTTTCCCTATACGGGCTTGGGTTACGGTACATAGCGTACCGCTTGATCGGGAATCAAATCTCCACGCTTAGTGGGTAGTTGAATAATTTGATCGGCTCGTTTTAAACAGATGTGTTTACTTTACAGCCTTTGGGGGGTTAATGACCATGTCCCGGATATCCCTGGCATCATCTTACGAGATGGCCACGACCTGAGCACGGGGTGTAGGCGTACTTCCGTGTATAACTCACTTAAAATGGTGTGTCTATTGATCTTTAACCCGGATACGTTCCGGGCTACTGAACGCATAAGTAACATGTAAATCTTTCACAAGATTATAATATTATATAATTCTCCCAAGTTAAATAAAAATGTTTATGCCATGTGCATCCAAACAAATTTTCAATCATTTTATAAAATGAGTCAGTTGAATGTATTTACCAGTGTAAACTGACGTATTTTCCCAAAAAGACTGAATGCAGGTACTAAACGTAATTGGTTGGATTGTCTCTTAAGCATCAATAAAAGTCTCGCAAGCTTAGGATGCCAGAAGTCTGTTGAACAATTAAATGTTATTTTGTTTCGATCCGTACTGTGGATAAACACCGGATAATTGTGACTTTGTTTACAATAAATAAATTCGGTTGTATTATATTTTCAATTGCTTCCGCTGTGCATTATTATATTGTGTTGTTTGACTATTACGTTGCCAACCACGTCACGATACTCCCCCACCGGGCCCACCGGTGACACGTGGAAATCGGGGTGTGACAAAACCCTCTTGAACAATAAGATTTAACACATGTGCAGAACAACGTACATGAGTAAAATCCCCATCACAAACTAACACATTATTCAAACGCAAGTGACTGCTTAAACAATTTACCAAAACATCATTATATTTAGCATTGTCTAATGTGATCGTAAAAACTTTTTTTCTGAATGCCCCAATCTGCTAAAAAGTTAATCATGTACTCTGCTAAAATTTTACCACTATGCAGAGGTGGTATAACTTTAAAGTTCAAGACCTTTTTTCTTAGAACCCAATTCTCACCAATGTAGTGAGCCGTTAGAGCCATATACCCATCTGTCGTGATAGAACTCCATAAATCAGTAGTCAAACATACTCTACCATTTACTTTTTGTAATTTTTCTTTAAGAATTGTCTTTTCTCTATGATATATTTTTAGGACATTCGCTTTCACAGTGTTTCTTGTTATGGGCTTCACATCGCGGTGTAAAAACTTGTGCAAATCTCTTGTTCCCTCATGTTCAACATAGCTGAAAGGGTAGTTGTGCTTGATGATAGAGTATGCTAATTTCTCCCTATACATTGCTTGATCTAATGGGGCACGCATTTTTGGTGGACCGGGTTCATTAAGATCAAAACACTTGGGAAGATATCGTTTCATATTAGATGTTCCCGAATTGGCACTAAACACTTTTCCACAACCCGTACAACTGGCCTTCTGAATTCCCCTGGGTCCAACTGGTAATTTATCAAAATAGCTCCAAACCACGGAAGAATGTTTGCCCGAACTAAATGAACTAACTTCATCTTCGTGATCATCGTTACCCGACATATTTAATTTAATCTGCAATAAAGCAAAACACGGGTATTATGACATAATCAATTAACCATCAATAATAATAAATTAAACAATGCCCACAAAAGCCCACGAAAGATAGCTACTTGACATGGGTATTACGATAAAACAACAATTACAAAAAGCAGAACAAATATATTGAAATAAAAATGACATAATCAATGAACCATTTTCATTGGGGCAATAGGTCGAACACTTGGTGGGCATCAAGCAAAACACTCAATAATAATAAATTAAACACATGGGCCTTCAATTTGTCAGATTAAAAGTCCTAATTCACTATCAGGATGTCAAACAACAACATCAGGATCCATTTAAGGAAGTCTAAATTACTAAAATGGTGTCGAATTTATACTTACCTGCTGAAACAATGGATTCTTGATAGAGAAAACCTGCTGAAACAATGGAACTACGGTAGTCACAGGTTCGCGTTCAAAGAACTCGCCGCGTGGTCGCGTTCAATAAAAACCGATTGTCCGATGCAGGGATTGCCAATTTTGAGTTACTTCGTTTGGACTTTGGAAGACCTGTTAAGTTGTTATGTTATTTTAGGGTTACCCATCTTGACCCACGGTTCTTTTTAAGTTGGCCCATCCTGACCCATTCATGTTTTTAATTAATTTTTGATATGTCCATTCTAACCCATTCCACTAAAAATCTTAACCCAAAACAACCCATTGCTTTACTTTTAAAGTCCAAATCGGCCCATATTCTAGCTTTTGGGTAAAAATTGCCAGGTCTAGCGAAAACCCTTTGAACGAAAACCATGTGTGACAAAATCAGGGATTTCGCCACACACACATAATCACGAAAACAGGAGTGTTCGCCATATTAATTTTGACGAAAACTAATAGATTTCGTCAGCATGGTTTTGAGAATTCTTCATATGATCATCATGACATCATCATGGTGATGTC
This sequence comes from Helianthus tuberosus, assembly GCA_030545235.1. Lineage (NCBI taxonomy): Eukaryota > Viridiplantae > Streptophyta > Magnoliopsida > Asterales > Asteraceae > Helianthus > Helianthus tuberosus. The sequence continues at coordinate 21,170,136 of CM060386.1, read as the reverse complement.
ATGGATGATGTGTCTGCGGGAAAGGTCGCGGCTCTCCGTGCTTCGCGTGTCGAACTCTGGGGCGCACGAAGGAGGAATGTCGCGACGTTGGACTTGAGCCGGACCTAACCGTGTCGAACCGAGCCGAGTCAAACCGAGTCGAGTCGCGTCCACATAAAGTGTATCAACAAACTCCCCCTTGGACGCTACCCGTGATGGTTCGTCTTCCATGTCTTCCATGTCGGAGGATCTTCAAAAACTTCACGTGTCGCAAATAGGGAGTGTATCAACAAACTCCCCCTTGAATGATGCTCGTGAATCTTTTGAACTTCAAAACTTTAGATCCTTGTGGTGTTGATGAGTGATCAACTGCAACCCGATCATCTTGATCTTCTGATTGCATCAACGTCGTGTCTTCACTTTACGGCTTGTCATCTGACACGTTCTCTTCGACTTTAGCTGATTCTGATGTCGCATCTGCACATACAAGAAAGCTAAACACGTAATGAGAACAACCGCTTGGAATTTAGACAAATTAAACAAACGACACATATGAGATTAAATCTCAATCAAACACCGACCGACAACAGTTTGAAAGTTTAGAAAATGATCAATTTTAATCCTTTAACTTTCAAAACTTGTTAACTTCGAAAGTTTATGAAGGTGCAATTGTTTTCCGGCTTACAATCAGGATTTTGGGTAGGATAGACTCGAGTTCCAACATCGGTCAATCAAAAATAAACTAGAAGCAAAATCTTTTTGGCTTTTATAAAAGTTTAGATTAAAACACACCTAAAATCTTTTTGGAATTTTTCATTTTTCAAATGTAAAGACGGCAAGCAATAAATAAATATATACAAAGATGCAGAAACGTAAGCAGTAAACAAATATTTACAGACATTCTTTTTGCGAGTTTCGAGGGTAAGAGAATCGTATCAGTGTACGGTCATGCCAAAACGGTTTCTAATTTCTGTTTAAAGCTTTAGATAAGTATTCTACCACAATTATCGGTATAGTTGTCCACCTAAGCTCAACTTATCAGATGTAATCATAATTAGAAGATATGATTTACGGTAAGAGTTATACTTACTTGTCGGTGTACATCCACTCACGACACATTCCCGTATCAAGGTATGCACGAGAGTTCATCTTACCGGTGAGTATACTGCTTATCATCCGTTTGACCGTATAAAAGATGTGAGAAACTCACTTATTTTGATTTGAAAACAAGCCCTATGTGATAAAATCACTTATTGATGAGGAACTTGATTTTTAGATGCATGAAGGGCACAAGAGCAAGTCCGTGAACAGGTCAGTACTTTCGTACAACAAAGAGACGAACTTGACTCCCGGATAAATGTGATATATTATCACTTATTTTGTTTGGACATGTGATTGTTGATCACTTATTGAGGTCGTATGCAATATGTACACGTTTGTATAGTATCATGGAAGATCTTAGACTTCGTCTCCGTTATTTTTACGGTTTGATACAACCATGATACCCAGATGATAAGACAGCATAAAGACCGAATATTTCAGAACCTCGGCAATCAATCAAACGAAATTTCGGTACCAAGACCATATGCCAATGAATGGTTTCCACCTGACTTGAAGTCTGTTAGGTTTATATCATCCTGCACATTTTAGTCTGATTGTGAGCCTACCGATACATCGTTAGTAAAGCTACTTATCATTTTTCAATTTTTCTTTTTCTTTTGACCATATTGACAGACCACACCAGTGTATATCATCACTTTCCCTTCTTTTCTCCAAGAAACTCATTGTTAATTTTCTATTGTTTTTGATTTTTTTTGATTTTTTTAAACTTAAAGACAGAAAGTAAACGACATATTTTTGGATTTTTGAATTTTTCACATGTTTTTGTATTTTCTGAAATTTCTCCCCCTAAAATGCGAAAAGATAAGTAAACTGAAAATCTTTTTGGATTTTTGACGCTTAAGAAAATATTTACAAAAACGATCAGCCGAAAGAAGTTTACTCTTGTTTCACCTTAATACCATTGACCAACAAAAGATAGTCAAAACGAGATTTGTCAAAAGCTTTTGTAAACAGGTCAGCACGCTGTTCATCAGTGTGGATTTTAACAACATCTATTAATCTTTTGTCAAAACAATCACGTATGAAGTGATATTTAATTTCGATGTGTTTGGTCTTGGAGTGTTGGACAGGATTTCTAGTGATAGATAAAGCAGCATTATTATCAACAAAAATATAGGTAGATAGGAATTCAAAACCGTAGTCGCGCATTTGTTGCTGAATCCACAGAACTTGAGAGCAACAACTTGAGGCAGCAATGTATTCAGCTTCACAAGTTGATGTAGCGACACAAGTTTGCTTCTTGCACTGCCACGTGACTAAGCGACTTCCCAAGAATTGACATCCAGCCATTGTGGATTTGCCATCTATTTTGCATCCGCCGAAATCTAAATCACTAAAAGCAACCAAGTCAAAACTATCATCCTTAGGGTACCAGAGACCGGTGTCCGAGCAACCCTTCAGATAGCGAAAAATCCTCTTAACAGCTCCAAGATGAGATGCTTTTGGGTTAGCTTGATATCTTGCAAGCAGGCACGTTGGATACATGATGTCAGGCCTCGATGCTGTGAGATACATGAGAGATCCGATCGTAGCGCGATAATAAGAAGAGTTGACACTTTCACCCTTCAAGTCCGGAGTAATCCCGTGATTAGTCGGAAGTGGGGTACCAATGGGCGTTGCCTCAAACATCTGGAATCGGCTCAAGATGTCACCAACATATTTAGTCTGATGGATGAATATCCCAGACTCAGTTTGTTGAACTTGTAGGCCCAAAAAGAAGTTCATCTCTCCCATTGCGCTCATTTCGAACTTCTCCTGCATAACACGTTCAAATTGTCTGCACAAAGCATCGTTAGTAGAACCAAATATGATATCATCAACGTATACCTGTACCAACAACAAATCACCATCATGTTCCTTGATGAAAAGAGTACAGTCGATAAGACCCCGGCGAAAACCGTTATCCAGCAGATAAGTAGATAGTGTTGCATACCAAGCCCTCGGTGCTTGATGTAACCCGTAGAGAGCTTTGTTGAGCAACCAAACCCAATCGGGATGGATAGGATCGTCAAAACCTGGAGGTTGTTTGACATACACCTCTTCTTCAACAATACCATGCAAGAATGCGCTTTTGACGTCCATCTGGTAGACTTTGAATCCTTTAAAAGAAGCATAAGCTAGAAAGATCCGAATAGCCTCCAGACGAGCAACTGGTGCATAAACCTCATTGTAATCAATGCCTTCAATTTGACGAAAGCCCTGAACAACCAATCTCGCCTTGTTGCGAATGACCACTCCACGATCATCCTTTTTGCACTTGTAAACCCAACGGGTGCCAATTTTCTTGTAGTTGTCGGGTTTTTCAACAAGTCTCCAAACACCCAGTTTCTTGAACTGTTGAAGTTCCTCTTGCATTGCTTCAACCCAAGAATTATCCTTTAAGGTTTCTTTCCAAGATTTCGGTTCTTCTTGTGAAACGTAACATGCGACGGACCAATCATTTTGAAGACCAGAAAAACGGACCTACAAGTGGTATCAGAGCCGAGTCGAGTCGCGCCCATATAAAGTGTATCAACAATGCCTCTCGTTCTTCGTACTTTTTCAATATGAAAACAAAAATGAAAAATAAAAAGGTCGGCTTATTCGAAACCCCAATTATGACGTTCTTCTTTTCCACTTCACACTTTAGAGCACCCCATTCTTATTGAGAAAAAAGTAGAGATTAATACATGTGATTTGAGAACACTCCGCTATCATCATCCTAATCATCTATTTATATGTATACTAATAGATAAATCATAACCTAACAAGAAAACAGTTAAACAAAACTGATAAACACTAATCCGAAACTTAAATATGTTGATATTTTCAATCTTCAACCTTATCTCCAACTTTATATTTTGCATTATCTTCTTTTTGATATCCTGTTAAAATTAAGCCAACACACACGTAGACTAAGAGCACCTTAGGTTCCATAGCCTTTTATCATTTTTCATGAATGGGTATAATTAAGAATATCAATAGAGAATGCCATTATTGGAAGGGTGGGGTGTGCGAGATGGTACTAGAAGGCATTTTGTTTCTTGAGAGTTCCATGCTTCGATTGTAAGATTAAATATATTATGTTTAATATTTAATCTAGTAGCCATTATAATCATTTACATAATATAGATCAAAATATATAATAACCTATTAAATAATTAGTTGGTAATTGTTGATGGACCATATTACTCTTATTAACTAATTAGGTTTCCTCCTGGGTGCTTATATAAATGAGTCTTATGTAGAGGTTGGGGGTTACACAGTTAGACACAAAACCCATAAGCATAACATCATCATCGACCTCCTCTCCTATACTGAATCCCTTGTCGGTTTTCCCTCGTCCCCATCATTAGATTGCATCCTAAGGAGGAACCAGATCAAGCTGACAATCATGTCAAACACTACTGCTGGCCTGTCTGATGCAATCAAAGGTATGTTTTCATGTTTTACATTATGTTCAAAACAGAACTGAACCAACATGTGGTATCAGAGCGTATGTTGATTAATCAGTTCTGTTTTTTTATCTGAAATTTGGTATAAAACTGGAAAACAGCTTTGAAAACCCAATAAAATTTCGTTTTTTGCTATCCGAAATCATCATTACGGATCATCACGGATGAATACAGATGATTACGGATCTGGGTTTTCATCATCTCGAATGCATCTCAGATCATTACGGATCATCTCTGATTATTACGGATCATTACGGATGATTTCGGATCTGGGGTTTCATCATTACGGATGCATTTCGGATGAATTATGGATGCATTATGGATGAAAATTCATTATTTTTACTGTTCCGAAATCATGTGTTGTTAACTGCCTAAGTTAAGGATTTTTTATCTTGTGGAACACATTTCGGATGGTCATTACGGACCATCACGGATCATTTCGGACTAATCGTTTCGGACTAAGCGTCCATTTCGGACCATCAAAGATCATTTCGGACTAAGCATAATCATCATGGAATCATCTGAAATCATGGGTCTTGGACACATCCGAAGTCATCCGAAACCATCCGAAATGACTCGACTTACGCGTCTTGGACACATCCGAAATCATTCGAAATCATCCATTTCGGATAATCCGAAATGATTCGAAATCATTCATTTCGGATGAATCCAAAACATGATCTATCCGAAATCATGAGTGTTCATAAATTTTCAAGACTTATTCGAAATCCCATTACTTTATTAAGCAGTTAATATGAACTAAGATTTAGCTCGGGGCTCCGCCCCGAACCCCGTGCGGGGGCACGTTGTCCCCCTGCACCCCCCAGCGCTAACAGGTAGTTTGCTATTAATTGATTGGTTTTGTAAATACTTAGTTAATTAATAAGGATCAAATAATGTTTCACAAAACCAAAATGGCTTTACTTGAATGAGCTTCTGATGTATCATTTCTGCCCAAAGCTGATTTGATACATCTACTTATCGTTCAAGTATTACGAAAGCTATGTTAAGTGTGCATCATAAACATGAATGTCTTAATATCTGGCCAAAGCTGATTTAATTCACTCATAGATGGCATACTTAACAAGTGGATAACTAAAGTGATTGTCTCAATTTCTGGCCAAAGCTGATTTGTTACAACCACTTTGCACACATGCTTAAATGCTTACACTTCTGGCCAAAGCTGATTTGTCTTCGTTTAAGTAGAACTTTAAATAAGTCTATTATTTTGATGTTAGTAATAGACATATCACAACCTCTTCAAACAATGATCCTTAATTGATTTTTTTTGATCATTTCGTCTGCCTTATTCTTAGTACCCATAATTTTTTACTCACTATAATTTTCTTCTATAAATCTATATCTCATCCACTCTAATTCCTAAATCTAATATGTTTTGCTTTATTTAAAGTTTCTATAAGAATTAGCTCTTAAATTAAATCCTTGATTATCTCTTAAGACACGATAATTCTATTGCTCTCTTCTGATAAAGCACTACAGAAGAAAAGTAGAGCATGATGATTAGGATAAATCGAACATGATGTCTCTTATGATAATCAAGAATAACTGCTGTCACTAAAAGGTTATTCCAGATTAAGTCTTTCCTAAGACTAATCTATAATTATGGAATAATCACCAGAATTCCTAAGATGCATGCCTTCATTTAAAATTATAAATTATACAGTTAAGTGGTATATGTGAATACATAATAATGTACACTACCATGACCCATAAGGTTAAGGGCTTACTCATGGAAATAAGTACATTTTTCCAGTACATTACATACTAAGATTTTCACTTGTACAATTTGATGCCTTATAAGTCAACTATAACACTCAAAAGTACCAAAGTATAACGAGTGTGTTGATAAACAACATATGTACAAAGAAATAAATGTTTGAAACTGGAAAATAAGATGTTATTCACCTTACAACCACTAATAGTTTAAAAGAGGATTGTTCTAAGGTCCATAGACAAATTACAAGTAAAAAATTCCAACTTTAAGGTTCTTCAAGGGAAAATTTCACTGTATAATTATGTCATTAGACTAGGCATAAGCAACGAGACTATCCATTATTCAGAAGAACAGTTGGATAAGTTAATCAGGTAGTCACTTCCTAATGATATCTAAGTCTACTAATTTTAATATTCCTATTAACACATGATTAGTTGACTCTAGTTCTAAACGTTTCTTTACCAGAAGTCAAACAAATAATTAACATGAGAGTTAGTGACAAAATTAAATGTTAAGGGTATAAGAACCATAATAAGCAGTCTTCTAACAACGCTTTTCGATACCTTATATATTCTGAAGATTAATCAGAATATAGTATCATAATTAAGCAAAGTTATGAACGTTGTGAGGTTTGCATAGTCAACATAAAGTCACACTTACCTTAAACTCTCATCTTATTTGTTCTAAATATCTGGATTGAAACATTACTAAGATGGAACTAGATAATACCTTACATTTTCACAACTTTTGTCATCATGCAAATGAGAATTTGACAAAAGGAAAATGAGACTTATAAATCTCGTCCATTATAACCAAAATTCATGAGAAATCATGACATGGTTAATGAGGATGATTTTTTTATCCAATCTCATTTTAAGTGATTTTAAATCATGACGTTACAGCCCTAAATATTACTTGAGTTAAGGAATAAGTATGGGTCCATCATAAGTCATTCATTGACATTCGTGGAACTTATTACAAATGGAATATTCAGACATAATTCATTTATCATTTGAAAGACTATCAACTTGTATCTAAATTTTGTCGCATATGGCTCACAGTCTTAGAAGAAATCTATTCATATATATACTTAATAAGATTTCTATTAAATATGTCCCTAAAGTTTCTTATGATATCTGGACATTAAAGAAATCAAATAAAGTCTAACGCATATGTGATAGGTTCCCACGTCACGTAGCTCATTGAAACTTCTCTTGTAGCATTTTAGAGATATTAAAGATCAGTGGGAGCATTAAGTGTCTTAATAATAACTTGCAATAGTTGCAACAGGTGGGGGAGTGAAAATTTTACATTACCTCAATTTGCACCTCTTGTACAAGACACCGCTCCATCACGCTTCCGCTGCGCTATCAAAACTTATCTCCTTAAATCTAATGCTACTCTTACAAAAGTTTCATTGTTGCTTAATTGTGGGCACACTTAGACTTCTTACCTGAACTAACATAATCCTCAACAAGAGAAATAACAACGACTAACGTCATTAGTTTGTGTTTCTCTATTAGAATTTGTTGGTCGTTACATATTGACCCTAAGCATGCTGAGTTCCTAAAGATTTCTAAGGTCAGTGGGAGCAGTCAAAGTCCTTATTATGACTTGCAAGGAATACAAGAGGTGGGGGAAGAGTGTCATTAAATTTCACTCCGAATTTAACTACGATTACACCTCTTGTACACCATACTGCACCAACTCTTACAAACTTAGAATGTGACACCCGAACAAAATCCGTAACAACCCTGATTCCCCACTTCATTCCTCTGTGCTTACTTGTCAAATTTCGGGACGAAATTTCTTTCAAGTTGGGGATGATGTGACAACTCGAAATTTCACCCAGCGTAGCTTGTGCGTAGGTAATTAATCCGTGATTTTACTTGTCTAATACGTGATAGAACTGTGAGTTTAATTGGTTGATATGTGATATCGTTGTGAGTTATGCTTATTGTGTAAACGGTATAAACTAGTATACGTTATGTCTTGGAATTGCACAAACACTCCGGGTCACACATTTCGTTACATCGCATACCTTTCCTACCCTTTTTCACCGCCACATAACTCAAGACCAACCCGCCACCCTTGACCCCTAATTGGCAGCCTTGCCATTTATTTTAGCAGCCCAATCCTTTGGGCTTAGGCCCAGTTCGGTAAGAGAAAAAGGAGCAACCGCCCCCAAAACATATATTGATTAACATACGTATTATGTGTTGCAAAGCATAAACCACGATACCATAAACCCTACCCTATCTCTCTCTCAAGATCACGCACAACAGGAGACACCCCCCCCTTCGGCAGAAGACAAGATCTTCCTATCTCGAAGACATCAGTCTATTGATCATTGTGTTTATGTGTATTATGTGATTGATCGTAAACGTGAGAACATTATGTGATGTTCTGGCATGATTAATTAATGTTTAGGATGCATGATATTGTATGTGCTAGTGAACTCGATGTGAAAGATAGTTGATGTCTACTGAATGCGCGTGAATCTGAATTGAATGTTGGAAATATGTTAGGACTCGTGTGTGTGTGTGTGCGATTGAGATTAATAGTAATCCGATTGTTAGGATGATTGTATGAGAGTAATACCCGTATGATTGTTGTGTGACTGCTGGATTGGCTTGAGCCGAATGGACTACGTGATGTGATGATTAAACGTATTTAGGGTAGCACGGTTTGATAATGAATTAAATGATAAATTCTGATTATGTGTAATATGTATTAAAAGTGATTTGGGATCGTGTGGAACATTAGAAGAAATAAGTATAATAATAATCTGAATATTTTTTTGTCGGCCATATTACATGTGAATTGAGAGATCTATTTAATTGAACATGTGATTTCATGATTACATGCTATAACTTCACGTGAATTGTGGTTAGGATATGCATGACTTATATGCCCTTTGAATTGCATGCTTTAATTGTTGTTGAGTTTCATATGTACATCGAATTTATGCACTGAAACTTCTTGTTGTTAGTGGGTCGGCTACCAGGACTGGGTAAGGGGCCCAAGACTTCGATGGGTGTAATTGGACTCAAATAGTTTGAGATTAGTGATGGTTATTAATTGTACATGTGATTTCATAATTACATTGTTATATCTTCAAGTGAACTTTCAGAATATGAAATCACAATAATTACTATTAAGGATATATGCCGTCTATTGATAATGATGTCTTTGGTTAATGATGATGCTTACTATTAATAATGTGTATTTATGATAAGTGACATAATCTGGTTCATACACCTAGTATGGTACACACACAACTGTTAAGCATTATTTTGGAACGTATACGTGAACATTGTGAATGTCAAACTGATTATGCGTACATGAATGTCATAGGCTGTGACTGTCTAAGTGTTAACAAGTAATTAATCAAACCGAGCAAACCAAGGTGAGTTCATTGCTTTTCTCTCAAGCATGGATCCCAGGGAAGGGATAACGGGTAACGTTCCGAGGTGGAATGCATGTGTAATGGGGTGTTGGTTATTGTACTCAGTTTCTATCATTGTAAGACCACTACATCTACCGGGTCGTTGCTTGTAGGGCAACGAGGGTTATTAGTTGATAGCGCTATTAGGTTTGGCACCCTCACGACGTTCGAGGAGAACGGGCGTGAACTAATTACCTTAAAACATGACCAATGCTTTGATAGAGGCATTGGGGTTGGCAATCACATATCATATGGCCATTCGGTAATCGAGTAATAACAACATCGAAACAACAAACATCGTAACAGCAAACAACATATCGTTTTGGCAAACTATTTTATTCACACGACTGGTAATACAACTTGGTAAACAAACACAAACTTTGAACTCACCAGCGTAGTCTGACACACTTGTTTACATGCTTGTAGGTAATCATTGAAGGAACATGGGGACTTGCTGTCTGATGCTGCTAGAGTGGTCATGGTCATGATACACAGATACTTGTCTTGGGTTTGATACTTGGTACAACTATACATATTACGCTTCCGCTCAGTACTCATGTTTTGGTTTAACTTGCAAACAATGTATTTCCTTTACTTAAGTATTTCAATACACTATTACTTATGTTCGACATGATTGGTGGCTCTTAAATTGGATCGTTGCACCTCAAATAGGGACATGCCCTAGGTGGTAATTTGGGGGTGTGACAGTTTGGTATCAGAGCCACTGGTTATAGAGAACTTGGTTTTAAAACGTTTTCATAAAACCAGACTATAACCTAATTGATCCAAACGATGACCATGACACTCAGCTTCAGATTGCAAGGTTCGTTCCTCGTTACATTATATATCACATGATTAGTAGACATATCTATATACGTAGCATGCACGTCACAACAAGATAGATATCATGACACATCGATAGCATAACACAACACTCGCATCCTGTGAATTCTAGTCTTACTACATATCTGTGTTGGTTGGAGTGGGAGAAACTTCGAACATAAGTTAAGAAGCATCGAGAGGAGCATGCAAACCGCCTTATTATCATGGGTGCACACATAATAATAACGCGTGGTGCATGCAAATCCCAATGAGGCTTAACGAGTGCAAGAGGGAATCTCCCCTACTGTATGTGAACTCGATAGTTGTAGACTTCAATGTGATACCCGATTTCATTCCATTCTAAACTATCATTTGATCGATGCGAAATATGATAACCTATAAGAGACATAGTAGAGACTGTCTCCTACTCGAATGTGATCATTCCATTTTTCCTTTGAAACCTTTCGAATTCCGATGCTATTGAGTATTACCTGAACACCCAACTGAACGCCTAGTGGACTGTGTAGAGTGCTAGGTGCTGATACGAACATCCCCGAGTAGGGTGATGTGCAATGATGAACGATCTTTATCTTTCTCATTTTTTTCTTAGTTTGTTGGAACTTAACATATTGACGTCTCGAATCTCGAATCACGACCATTTCTGTAACGCCCTCGCAACAGACCGTGTAATACATAGACAACTTGCAACATCGATGGATGAGAGGGTAAATGTAGTACTTCACCGACCTCAATATTTGGACGACTCAGATGACCGGCAACGAACACCAACGAATAGAATACACTCGACTCATGGGAGTCAGCTTTTACGAATCAATCGGAGCGTAAGCAATGACAACCGATTACGGTGTGGAATGCACCACTGCCAGCACAATGAGTAGCATCTTAGAACATGGCACAGAACAGTAGAAGATGGATCCTGTTAGTGGAGGATCATAGGACCCCGCTTCATGAAACAATAGCAGAAGTAACAGTTACGGCAATGTCAGGGTACTCGTAATAGTAGCCCTCACTATAGGGAATGAAAAACGTTTACCACATGGATTGGCCGTTGGTCAATTGAGACAGCAACAACCAAGGAAACGACGTCAGTACCGGAAAACCCCGCGATACTAACCATGACACCGGAAACGATATCCATGAAAGGGAATACAGAATTGACATGGGCAACGCCAGGATTTTTGCAACGTGGTAGCTGGTATGGCAACTAATCGCCTCGTCTCTGTTTTGTTTAACGCTGATACACTTTGAAACTAAACCTACCAATATGGTAGTCTGATGGTTAGACAACTGAAACCTCATATGTTCGTTGGAATGCAAACTCGACCTTGTGGGACAAGTGTCCGACAATCGACCTTCTTTCTACTACTTTTGATAGTTCTGAGACGACAGTCAGTATGGATTGGTTACTTAGACGTCACGCCGATATACCAAATAAAGGGGAAGCTTTTGTCTATCATGGAGCATTCCAGTGATGCAGAGATTAGCATCAAATCAGCAATGGGGACCGGGAGTGTCCACAGAGAGGTTACCTCGCTAGATTAACACTCATTAGTGATGTTAAAGCTATAGAGAAGAGGATCGAGGATCCACCCATTGTTTATGAACCCTCCCTAAGTACTACCAGGGGAACTATCAGGTTTACCGTTACATCGTCTGGTGGGATATCGTATCGGTGTCAGGTCAAGACAACTCTAATTACTCGTGCGCCTCACCAACGGTCATTAGGAGAGTCGCAAGGACAGTGAAATTAACTACAGGAACTGTGGGACAGACGCTTTGGTTGGACCTAATTTCCACTCAAGCCCCAGCTGCATTCATGAGAATAAGCCCTTGTGTGTCCCGACTATAGGAAACTTTTCAAGACGACGATTGAGAGCCGTTTGCTTCGATCATATATTAACACCATGACAACTAGATGCCAGGGATGAGAGTCTATCCGAGGAGGGATCTACGAATAAGCCATCACCAAATGGAAGTCCAAGTGGTGGATGCTCTTGGAGCAGTATATGAAACGTGACACGACCAATGTAACCTTGTAAATCACGGCCATCGTAATAATCAGCACGCCAGCAGCTTGTGGAACCTAAGAATCGACGGTGCTTCTTGATGACGTCTCAGGTCGCTTCCCGGAGGAGGGACATCACGGGCGATGACTGCATTTTATCGTAGGACTCCTGAGGGAGGAGTCGTCACAGGTGAAGACTTGTGGAATGGAACATCTAGGTTTGAGAGATGTACGGGAATTATGTGAACAATGAAGCAGGGAATACGCATGGGTTATGCTGGAATCCATTTTGCTAGAAGCGGACTTGGCACCAAAGATTCCTTCGGGAGTGCAACACTTTCCTGGTTTCGGTAGATGCTGTTGAAGATTGTCACAGGGCTTTCGAGGATCGCGCGGATTAACTCTCTCGAGCACCGCCGGGTGCTGTGTTCGTAGGAGACCAAAACAGGAGGATGTCTTTAGCTTTCGAATTCCAACTCTGTTAAGTATCAAGCCTCATCTTTACCTATGGGGTAGGAGTGATTTAGTGTAATACCATGACGATTCGGGCCGAAGTCCCAGCTACGCGCCGATGCAACACAAGAAAGTGGCGACCCGCGCAGTGGGCTGCAAGAAGAACAGTAGAAAACATGACCTTGGGATTTGAGTTGGAGGCATGACTTGGACGGTATCAAAGACGTGACCTAGACCGATCACAAGGGCCTCCCGTGTACCTTATTGCAGGAGAACAAAACATGTACTGGCATTGTGGATGGAACTCTTAAGTGATTATGATTACGGACCTTAAGCACGTACTAGCATATAGCCCACCATGGATTCTAACACACCTGACCAGACTCGCCCGGTTCAAGCTGGAGAGCTGAGAAAGCGGAGTTTCAAGTGAACCAAACGCGGGGCATGGAGAAGCAACTTTTGGTAACTCGGACGATAGACGCTACCCCTTGGAATGAATGCGGATCTCATTATGCGGCAACTGTAAGGAACTTGAGGCGAGCAAAGCACACCGACCCCGATATTCCAGTCATCTGGACTTAGATAAGAGATATTAAAACCCATAGGACTTTGTACTGATAACAGGGCATGAAGGCCCGCCTAACTACGCAGGTGAATGGTGTTGACTCATGGGAAGGTCAAGGTGGAATATCAATAACCAGAAACACCCATACGGAAATGAGAACAGACTGCCATGGGCTCTGTCACTAGTCTACTTACAACTTGAATTGGAAACAATACCCTCTGGATGATCGTCGATTCCCTCATGTAACTGATACACCCTCTTGCAATCAAGGAAACTGGTGAGTCTTCACAATTTGTGGTTATTCCTCTCAGAAAAGTGGCTATTTTGGCATGAGGTATCAACTTCTGTAATTATAATTTTGATCTATGCACGATTTATGGCAGCACCACACACGACTCGTGGCACACGTCTAGATATGAGCAATATTTATCGCCTTAGAGCATTCGGTCAGAGTAAACGAACCACCGACACGCGAAGGCATGATGAAAGTATGTGTGGTATTGACTCAACGTAAGTGGAAGGACATATACCTAGGATTGAGTTCTACCAAAACTGCTACCGTTCTGGTATTCAGACAGCTTGTTTTAGGCGCTATGGGGATGATAGTGTCAACCCCTCGTAGACTGCAGTGGATAAAAACCTAATCACAGGTCCAGATGTTACACCCAACCCTCTTGGTATGGCTATTTAAATTGGAAATGCTGTGACGATAGCGCATGGCCACCAGGAAGTCTGGTAACTTATAAACACCAAGAGTTCGCTGCAGGCGAACGTGTCATATTAGAAGCCTCACCCTGGGAGAGTGCGGTACGCTGGGGGAAACATGGTAAGCTTAACTTACATTATGGTTGGCCATTCAGAAGTTGGACAAACTAAGTAATATGCGCGGTGTCATTCATACCTTGAACCTAAAGAAGTGTCTGTTCGATGCAACACTTGTGATGCCTTGTTGAGGAACCCCCCCTGTTAGCATAAGTCGTATCCCGATAGTTAGAGTTCGTTGGAATTCAAGGCATGGACCGGAGTTCACGTGGGAGCGAGAGGATCAAATGAAGCTCAAGCATCCCCACCTCTTTCCTAAAGATCAGCCTGAATCTAGTAAAGCTGGTGAATCTCGGGACGAGATTCCTTTTCAAGTTGGGGATGATGTGACACCCGAACAAAATCCGTAACAACCCTGATTCCCCACTTCATTCCTCTGTGCTTACTTGTCAAATTTCGGGACGAAATTTCTTTCAAGTTGGGGATGATGTGACAACTCGAAATTTCACCCAGTGTAGCTTGTGCGTAGGTAATTAATCCGTGATTTTACTTGTCTAATACGTGATAGAACTGTGAGTTTAATTGGTTGATATGTGATATCGTTGTGAGTTATGCTTATTGTGTAAACGGTATAAACTAGTATACGTTATGTCTTGGAATTGCACAAACACTCCGGGTCACACATTTCGTTACATCGCATACCTTTCCTACCCTTTTTCACCGCCACATAACTCAAGACCAACCCGTCACCCTTGACCCCTAATTGGCAGCCTTGCCATTTATTTTAGCAGCCCAATCCTTTGGGCTTAGGCCCAGTTCGGTAAGAGAAAAAGGAGCAACCGCCCCCAAAACATATATTGATTAACATACGTATTATATGTTGCAAAGCATAAACCACGATACCATAAACCCTACCCTATCTCTCTCTCAAGATCACGCACAACAGAAGACACCCCCCCTTCGGCAGAAGACAAGATCTTCCTATCTCGAAGACATCAGTCTATTGATCAAATCTTGTGGGTTAGTAGATACATGTTTATATTTTAATTGATGATTGTGTTTATGCGTATTATGTGATTGATCGTAAACGTGAGAACATTATGTGATGTTCTGGCATGATTAATTAATGTTTAGGATGCATGATATTGTATGTGCTAGTGAACTCGATGTGAAAGATAGTTGATGTCTACTGAATACGCGTGAATCTGAATTGAATGTTGGAAAGATGTTAGGACTCGTGTGTGTGTGTGTGCGATTGAGATTAATAGTAATCCGATTGTTAGGATGATTGTATGAGAGTAATACCCGTATGATTGTTGTGTGACTGCTGGATTGGCATGAGCCGAATGGACTACGTGATGTGATGATTAAACGTATTTAGGGTAGCACGGTTTGATAATGAATTAAATGATAAATTCTGATTATGTGTAATATGTATTAAAAGTGATTTGGGATCGTGTGGAACATTAGAAGAAATAAGTATAATAATAATCTGAATATTTTTTTGTCGGCCATATTACATGTGAATTGAGAGATCTATTTAATTGAACATGTGATTTCATGATTACATGCTATAACTTCACGTGAATTGTGGTTAGGATATGCATGACTTATATGCCCTTTGAATTGCATGCTTTAATTGTTGTTGAGCTTCATATGTACATCGAATTTATGCACTGAAACTTCTTGTTGTTAGTGGGTCGGCTACCAGGACTGGGTAAGGGGCCCAAGACTTCGATGGGTGTAATTGGACTCAAATAGTTTGAGATTAGTGATGGTTATTAATTGTACATGTGATTTCATAATTACATTGTTATATCTTCAAGTGAACTTTCAGAATATGAAATCACAATAATTACTATTAAGGATATATGCCGTCTATTGATAATGATGTCTTTGGTTAATGATGATGCTTACTATTAATAATGTGTATTTATGATAAGTGACATAATCTGGTTCATACACCTAGTATGGTACACACACAACTGTTAAGCATTATTTTGGAACGTATACGTGGACATTGTGAATGTCAAACTGATTATGCGTACATGAATGTCATAGGCTGTAACTGTCTAAGTGTTAACAAGTAATTAATCAAACCGAGCAAACCAAGGTGAGTTCATTGCTTTTCTCTCAAGCATGGATCCCAGGGAAGGGATAACGGGTAACGTTCCGAGGTGGAATGCATGTGTAATGGGGTGTTGGTTATTGTACTCAGTTTCTATCATTGTAAGACCACTACATCTACCGGGTCGTTGCTTGTAGGGCAACGGGGGTTATTAGTTGATAGCGCTATTAGGTTTGGCACCCTCACGACGTTCGAGGAGAACGGGCGTGAACTAATTACCTTAAAACATGACCAATGCTTTGATAGAGGCATTGGGGTTGGCAATCACATATCATATGGCCATTCGGTAATCGAGTAATAACAACATCGAAACAACAAACATCGTAACAGCAAACAACATATCGTTTTGGCAAACTATTTTATTCACACGACTGGTAATACAACTTGGTAAACAAACACAAACTTTGAACTCACCAGCGTAGTCTGACACACTTGTTTACATGCTTGTAGGTAATCATTGAAGGAACATGGGGAGTTGCTGTCTGATGCTGCTAGAGTGGTCATGGTCATGATACACAGATACTTGTCTTGGGTTTGATACTTGGTACAACTATACATATTACGCTTCCGCTCAGTACTCATGTTTTGGTTTAACTTGCAAACAATGTATTTCCTTTACTTAAGTATTTCAATACACTATTACTTATGTTCGACATGATTGGTGGCTCTTAAATTGGATCGTTGCACCTCAAATAGGGACATGCCCTAGGTGGTAATTTGGGGGTGTGACATAGAATCCTGAAAATGATAGCAACCTAACCAAGAGCTAATCCATAAAACTGAAACTTCTAATAAACCCAATAATCAACTCAGGAGGCAGGGCCGGCTTTAGGGACAGTAAAGTCAAGCCATTGCTTTAGGCCTCCACCCTTCATGAGGCCTCCAATTTTCGAGTTCTTTTTTCATATATGTTTGGGCTTTGCATTTGGAAATTTCTGAATAATGTGTGGCCCGGGTTCCATCACTAAAAATTGAGGATTACCAATCTGGTCTGTTAGAAAATTAGGTCTCAAATGAAAGGGGAAGGAAAACGAAGCGTTCTTTGATTGAAAACTGAAAGGTCGCATATTTAAATCACAACCAATTAAAGTTCTAAAGATGAGAGTAACAAGGTAAATAAAAATAGCAGCCAATAATCTGTTGTTTTTCCAGTTTCCTGTTGATATTTGTTCCAAATTTTCGTTTTTTGCTGGCTTGATTTTGGTAGAGGTTTTTCCAACAATTGCCTACACGGTATTAACATATGAAAAACCAAGTATTGAGTAGGTTGTTAGTGGTTGTATTTGTTTGTTCCATTTGGTCAAGTGATTCAGACTACAACTCCATTTTCATTCGATGTTTGCTTATATCATGACTCTGAAAATGCAAGTGTGTCTTACATTTATCACTTCCATTCTTGATGTTACTGCTGCTGTTATTCATAATTCTTTTTTTTTTTTAATTTAAATGTTTCTATAACTCTTTTCTTTATAATCAATTTTAAAGAAACAATTTCCAATATATTATTAGATTTTATGCTATTCTCGCTTGTTAGGGTGAATCGAGTTACTTTCAGATAGTAAACAAGTATTTAATAGATTTTTTTTTATTTAATGGTTAATCTAGTAGCTTCAGATCATGGAAATGTGAAGGGGGCATCAACAATCATTGTCTTAGTATTAATATTTAGAAATCTGGTTCAAAGAGATTGGAAAGATTAAGTTGAAAGCTTGGGATTTGAGAGGACATCAGATCGCCCATAGTCCTAAAAGAATATTGCGCAAAGGTACGATTTATTTTTTCTGTCATAGTTCTATTGTAGTTCTATGTGTGCCATCATATTCCTATGGATTGATGTAGACATGTATTTTACGAAAGGGGCCTCGATTTTAAAATCCGCTTAAGGCCACCTAAAAGGTTGGGCCGGCCCTGTCAGGAGGTCATCTAGGTTTAAAAGCCTACTAACTTTGATGATTACATAACCTCCCTAATTGAAGTTGAAATGGATTTTGGAAAAGTTTACTGATCATATCTCTTCTAATTAAGCCATTAGTGTCAATCAATCTTCTAAATGGAATAAAACAGTTTTCTAGTAAAACTGATTTTATGTGTTCTTATAATGTTTGGGATTTGATTGAATTACCTAAGAGTGTTCATAACTAAACCAAATCCTAATATAAACGTTAAGACACGGAGAAGCTTGATTGATTGTCAAAGGTTGTACTCAGGAAGAGATAAATTATTAAAGAATCTTTATTACATATCTAATAGAAGATTTCTTTGAGGATCATCACTGTTCTAGTAGCTTATAATAGTTTAAAGCTACATTAGATGAACATTATAAACAATTTTCCCTAACAAATGTCTGACACATTTACATGTTCATTAGATAACAACCTAAAGTTTTAAACTGAAGGTTAAATAACACTTTAGTTGTAAGCCAATAATATCCATGTAAGGGTTAATGCAAACATCATAATGTGATGAAAAGCTAACGTAATTATTTTCATCAACAACCAAGTGGATTAATGTACTTACCTCAAAATGAGTGGGAGCAACTAAAATAAACTTGTCTATATAGATGACATTCTTTTGACAAGTATATGTTACATAAGTCAAAGCATTGTTAACACAAACTTTGATATAATATATCTCAGAGATATCTCTTACGTAATAGATATCATAACATACCGAGATAGACCCAGTGGGACATTAGTTCTGTTCCATAAGTTTAACATTAAATGGGTCCTTACGTATGTAACAAACAATACTGCTCTTCCTTTAGAGGATAATAGGATAAATGAGATTATTTATTTACGCTTCATTAATTAGAAGCCTTATGCAAGTTCAAATCTATACTCGTTTAGATATTACTCACATTGCAACACACTAGATATGTCTAGATTAATGTGAAGCATCTAATGGAGTACTACAATATCTTTAAAGGAAACGAGAGACTATACTTTAAAGAAGAAGTGAGAATTAAACCGGTTTATTACTTTAACTTTGAGATATTCAAAGATGACAAAATGTAATTTCGGGTATATCCTTATGTCAGCAGACAAAACCTATCTCATGGAGGAGTCATAATGCACTGATATTAACAACCTAAGTTATAACGACATAATATAGTCACTAAATGTTGTTGGAAATTTATCAGTGGACTCATAAGCTCATTAACTCCATATAATTAATGTTTTGAAGACTTAGTGTGATAAAGTCAGCTACCATGACTCCTTGAACAGTAACAGTTCAAGAGGTGCTGCATTAAGTTTCGATACGCAATTAATTATTCGTTTATGAACGAATTGAGGAAACTAAGTTTTGTATCGAATACATTCATGATATGCTTAAGGATCCTATAACTGAAGGGCTATTACCCACAAGTCTTATTTAGAGAGCTCATAGACGGGTATTATTTGATGGCCATGCGCAACTGCATATCGTATTATGAATGACTAAGTATTAGTTAATTTTTCCTCATCAGTTTGATTTTGTATGTCTCTAAGAATATGTCAAGCTAGCATAACGACATATAGACAAATATAGTTACAAATCAAACAAAGGGCTTATGCGTATTTTAATCATAACGATTAGGTTTTAAATTAAGGCTATAGTATGATTAATGGGGGTCCTGAGTCGCATAATGATTCAACGGCTGTATTTCTCTGCTATAGTACTTGTTTAAGGCTAAAATGAGTGTTAACTCCTGATCAGGCTTATCTAATACTCATGGTAAATGATTACTCGGCTAAGTGGGAGAATGTAAGATTAAATATATTATGTTTAATATTTAATCTAGTAGCCATTATAATCATTTACATAATATAGATCAAAATATATAATAACCTATTAAATAATTAGTTGGTAATTGTTGATGGACCATATTACCCTTATTAACTAATTAGGTTTCCTCCTGGGTGCTTATATAAAGGAGTCTTATGTAGAGGTTGGGGGTTACACAGTTAGACACAAAACCCATAAGCATAACATCATCATCGACCTCCTCTCCTATACCGAATCCCTTGTCGGTTTTCCCTCGTCCCCATCATTAGATTGCATCCTAAGGAGGAACCAGATCAAGCTGACAATCATGTCAAACACTACTGCTGGCCTGTCTGATGCAATCAAAGGTATGTTTTCATGTTTTACATTATGTTCAAAACAGAACTGAACCAACATCGATTTGTCCAAAGGACAAAACATTGCATATCATGTTATAAGTTTTAATACATTATTGTGATAAAATGACATCTGACACTGTAAAGAGATACTTACACTATGATCACCGCACACTGTAATTAGTTAATTGGTATCATCCTGCAAAGACTGGATAACGTTCAGATGATTTAAACACAATAAATAATTTTAGCTGCAAAATTACAAATGGAATACTGGTTTCAAATACTTTATAATCTATGGAAACTGGATTTCAATGAAAACTCGAACCTAGCAAGTACATTTTCTCTCTTTTAACCAAACTTAAGTTCTATTTTGTTATGGTTTAATTGAGGTGTTAATTGGGGAAAGACTTGGTGTTCCGTGTGACCCAGGTCCGACTCTCACTCTTCCCATTATTTTCTACGGCATCCAGTTGAAGGGCGAATACGGGTGGCGCCGGTTCGTCTTGGATGGGAGACGAGGTTTTACCAATTATTTCACTGTCTTGCTTTCGGGCGGGTGGAGGTCGGGTTTCCGCGCATCTGAGAGAGCCAAGGGGTTGACGGCGGTCGAGCAGTCGATCTTGGCTACAACGCCCGGTGTCACGGTGGTTGGCACGTCGTTATTTGCCGTTCAAAAAAATGTTAACAACTAAATTGATGTGACTAATAGTTTATGTATCCTAAAGAGAAAAAAATCTAAGAAAAAAATCTTTTTATTTCCCCTTATTATACGTAGATGTGTTGAATTTAAAATCAATTTTTAGCATAGAACTACAAGAACCCTATGTAAACTTATAGATTTTACTTAAAATATGACATGTATAAGACAAGCTTTTAATTACTTCTCTTTCACTCTTTTATTACATGTGATTATCTTACATGCGTTACTCATAAATGCTTACACGGTTGTAGTTCTATAATTAATTAAATAAATTGGTTGCGTATTTTTTAAATGGCTTAAATTACACCAAATCCTTCTTCGACGGGGCTAGTTGGTTGCGTATTTAACGTGTCTCATAATTTGTATATTATTTAAGGTAAAATATATAGGACGTATAGCCTAAATATATTAGTTATTATGTATGGGTGATGTTCGGCTACAAAGTCTATTTTTTCCTAAAAAGTGTACAAAGTCATAAAACACCACAATTTCAGATATAAAACATACAAAAAACCTACAAATAACAGAGTGGATATTACTAAAACACCATATTCAAATCCTAACAGTCCATAAAAACTTAAAACACACCATCATAGAACTATAAATATAAAACATAACATGATAATTAACATAAAACACACTAATCTTACTTCTAAATCTATACATTCGTCCACCATGGGACTAAAACCCCCATTACTTAGGGAGTTGAAGGACATGACCATTATGTTGGAGATTTAGCTGATAGCAAGGTTTTGGAAACACATATTTAATTTGCCCTGTAGAATAGGGTTTTAATGTGTAAGGACCATAAGATTTGAATGATGTAATGTCAAGACACGCATATGGTAGAGATGAATGGCTTGTTGGTAGTGTAGCTAGGCCCTATAAAGGCTGTTCAATTAAAGTAGAAATGGACACCAATCGTTTGCCGAATCGCCTAATCTTCGTTATGTTCCTTCCATCTACGCTTACGCTGCAAACTCAACCGAGCCACCTGCTTTAGATCTTCAAGATGCAATCCCCACCATTGATTTTTCCTTACTCACTTCTACTGATCCGGATCTGCGGTCCAAGATGATCCAGGAGCTCGATATGGCATGTAAAGATTGGGGATTTTTCCGGGTGGGTACTCGCTATCTATTTATCTTGAATCAGTCACTAAAACCATATAAGTATGCAACTTGTTTTAAAGGTTTTTAAAATGTTAGGTGGTTAATCATGGTGTCCCCGAGAGTTTGATGAACATGGTGCTTGAAAAATCGAAAGAGTTTTTCGATTTGACGGATGAAAAGAAGAAAGAGTTTGAAGAAAAGGGTGTTCTTGATCCAATTAGATATTGAACAAGCTTTAATTCTAAGAAGGATGAAATCTTTTATTGGAGGGATTTTCTCAAGGTTATTGTACACCTGGAATTTAATTGCCCAAGCAAGCCATTAAGGTCTTAGGTACAACTCTTTTCATTTTTGATATCAAGTCTTTTCATAACTGCATTAGACGACAATGCAACGGGCTTGCTTGAGTCCATTTCGAGCAGCCGGTTCGTACCAAGTGGTTAGACACTTGGACCAGACTATAAGTTTTTTTTTGTTACAAAAATTCTAATGAATAAGCCTGTTTTCTACTTTTGCAGGGAAGTTTTATTGGAGTACTCGAAGAGAACTAGACAGGTAACAAAAGGGGTTGCTTAGTGGCATTTCAGCTGGCCTAGGACTCGACCACTCTTATGTAGAAAAGAGAAAAAAATTGACCTAATTGTTTTGACCAAGAAGAAAGAAGAAGGAAGATATGTGCCTATATAAGAAGCACCAATGAATCTGAGAATCAATAACAACAAACATGAATTCCAAAGTAATGAAAACCTTGGTTAGGTCTTTCGGAACCATGCCTCGGAATGCCGTGGAGAGGCTATACGCCAGTTGGCACAAGGTGTTGGTGGTTGGTGATTCTAACCTTGAGTTCTCTAATGGGCTCGCCGAGGTGTTGAAGCCCGACGAGGGAATGATGATCTGCAGCAGGCCTGAAAAAATAGGTATCTTTATTATTCATATATATCTTTTGTTGTTGTTTATAATTATAATTTATATTACACACACGTACATTAATCAAAACATAAACTTACATGCAATGCATGAGACAAGAGCATTAAGAGTACCAACATTATAACTCACCTGAAGAATCTCAAAAGTCCGAACGTTCAAGTAAGTACTGGCCGACTACTCGGTTTGAAACTCTACTGCCACAATGCTTTGGGTGGAAAATTTCATTTTTTTTGTTCAATAATTAAGTTAGAATCTCATTCGATTTTTTCGGTAGTAACTTGTCCTGCTAATTTAATAAAAAAGAATTCTAGATACACGGGTTCGATATGAATTTAATTGAAAACCAAGTTGGTTTCAATATAAAGTAGTTTGTGGTCTCTTACACGGATTTGGCATGTACTGAATTTAACATTTCGGTAGAAATTATAAAGTACTTCGATTACCTCATGGCGATGAGGAGCATATTTTACCTTTTTTATATATATTTACGTTCGTGTTTTTTTAGACAACTCGGGTGTGCAATTTTTTAACTCATTTTTCTTAGTTCTTATTTAATATTTTAGTATGTTTTTTTCTATTATTATTAGACAAAATTGTAGAAAACAACCTTTATGTTTACCTCAAACTGCACTTTATACCTTTCACTATGAAATCCGCCAAAACCAACCTTTACGTTCATGTTTTGTTACACATCACAACCTTTACACCAAACCTAGTAAAAAAAGTCAGTTAAGTTGCCCCACGTGAGATGCACGTGAGGGCATATCTGTCTTTTCCTTTTACCCCTTTTAATGGTTTTTATTTATTTCCTACAACTACCCCCAATTATCAGATTCCCCCCAATTCGTAAACCCTGATCAAATTCCCCCCATTCATAAACCCTCATCTTCATCACAATCGATTATAACAAAGGTGAAATGGATCCTGTTCTGATTCAAGTACGTGGTCCTGATGATGATTTTGCACTAGACCTTATATACGGTAATACTTCTTCACTCCAAATATGTGTATTAGGTCAAAATTAAGCTGTTATTGATCACTGATTATGTTCTGTAACTTGCATTGTAGGTGATTATCCAACGTTGTTCTCTATACACTTGTATCATGGAGGGTATTTTACTGATCCTCCAGGACGAATATATAAGAATGATGACATAGATTTCTTTGATTTTATTGATAGTGACAGGTTTGGGTTTGCATAA
Source organism: Helianthus tuberosus (assembly GCA_030545235.1). Taxonomy (NCBI): domain Eukaryota; kingdom Viridiplantae; phylum Streptophyta; class Magnoliopsida; order Asterales; family Asteraceae; genus Helianthus; species Helianthus tuberosus. Next base: position 21,145,618 of record CM060386.1, on the reverse strand, counting down.
TTAGAGTCGATTAGGGATAAGCTAGGTTATAACGATGATGTGCCTCATTACTTTCACTTTTCTGATCCATCAATGAATGACCTTGATAATGGACTTACATTATTAAGTAATGATGAAGATATTAAGAACTCAAAAAATGCAACTTACATTCAAAGGGAGAGCTTATAAAGACATCTTATGGAAACTAGCAAGAAGCACAACAGTTGTCTACTTTGAGAAGACAATGGAAGAACTCAAAAGAATGAACACAAAAGCACATCTGTGGTTGTCTAAGATAGACCCTAAACACTGGTCCAGATCACATTTCACAGGTTATTTCCTATTTTTTTGTATATGTGTGCTTATATGTAGGACATGTACAGGTGTGCCGCCTAATCAGCAGGACCTGTACAGGTGTGCTGCCTAGTCAGCAAAACAAGGGTGTGAAGACAAAGACAGTGAAAAAAGGTTGTGAGGGTAAAAATGTCCAAAAGAAGCAGGGTAGGGGAAAGAAGAAGGCCTGATGGAGTCTATGTTTTCATCTTTTGTAATGGAGTCTAGTTAGGTTTGGATCAGATGGTCTTTTGAACTTATGTTTAGATGATGTAATGTTTTGAACTTATGTTTGAATGCTGGTCTTTTGAACTTATGTTTATGATGTAGTGTTTTGAACTTATGTTGAATGCAGTGGTCATATGTTGAATGCAGTTTATGTTTGGTCTTATGGTCATTTGTCCGATGTCAAAACTTTGGTAATTTGTTCATTATGTTTGGTCTTTTGGTTTGCAATGGTCATTTGTTCATTACATAGTCTGCACATAACCAATCTTTGCACTACATTCATGACAATTACCATATACAAACATTCAAAGACTTCATTTCATTTCAGCAAACATCAGTTGGATTACAAAAGACCTGAATTCATTTCAACCTAAAAATTACAAACATTCAAAGACTTCATCAGTTGCACTACCCATCCTTAACAAAAGCTAACCTGAAAATTACAACAAGACCAAACAATAACCAACTATAAACCAGATAAGTCTTCCTACGTTCTGATTCATCTTCTTTAGCTTTCAATTTGTCCAACAGGATTACATTCACAGCTTCAATTTCTTGTTTTGCAGCTTCCATCTCTTGTATTGCATTCATTTGAGGTTGGCTTCGTTCCACCCATCCAAGAAATGATCGACACCTAAAATTAGAGCATGAGTAGAATCTTCTGCCTGGATTTTTTCGAGTTGTTGAAGTTAGAATTATGCCCTCCCCACCACATCTGCAGTAGATCGTCGGCATGAATGATTTTTTATAGTTGTTGATGCAAGCCTAGGGTTTACAAATGGGGGAATTGGATTTTGGGGGTAATCTGATGTTGGGGGTAGTTGTAGGAAATAAATAAAAACCATTAAATATAATATTCATAGTAAAAGGGGTAAAAGGAAAAGACAGATATGCCCTCACGTGCATCTCACGTGGGGCAACTTAACTGACTTTTTTGACTAGGTTTGGTGTAAAAGTTGTGATGTGTAACAAAACATGAACGTAAAGGTTGGTTTTGGCGGATTTTATAGTGAAAGATATAAAGTGCAGTTTGGGGTAAATATAAAGGTTGTTTTCTGCAATTTTGTCTTATTATTATGTAAAATTTTAATTATTAATGTAATCATTTATTTAAGTTACATTTATTTTTTTTAATTTTTACAAATCGTCAATTATATTCAACATGATGACATAAGCTGGCTAGTAAAAAAAAATCTAGTGTTGCATATCGGATGGCATGCTTGTCTATTTTTTTGTCGTTTATCTGCACAAATCATCTTACATGATAACATAGGTTTGCTACCAATGTTTCCTTTTCTTATTTTTTTAACGGCTAACTGCTTTTCACGTGTAAAGCCACCCGACTACTCGACCACCGCTAGAAATCGTAGCACACCCCTGATGCGCGAAAACCCCGTGGAATGGGTAAACACTCGCCCCCCGTTGGACTTGAACCCGGGTTGAATCTCGAGTCAAGCCTTCACTCAGATGTCACAATCCCTGTGCTGTAGATGGAAGGAAAAAGTTTCCTGTTTAATTTGAGGATTTATAACATACTAATTCAATTATAGTTTTATAATTAAAAAGACATGGAAATGTAGAGCTCATTGTATTGCATATATCACTTTCGATAGGGTTCATGTGATTTCTTGAGGTTTCATTGGCACATTACATATGTCACACATGCAAATGTAGAGCTCGTCTTACATCCAACATGATAACACGTGTAACAAAAAGCTAGCTTTACAAAACATATGCTTGTATAATTTTCTTTTTATTTTTGTTTCTCCCAATACTTTTAGAACCAGACCGGACGTTGAACTGTTCTTCTTACCGGTTCAATAGTTTGACCGGTCAGAATGGACGTAACAACCAGAAGGTGTCGTAAATATTATAAAATTTAATAGGGTTAAATCTAAAAAAATATATAAAAAACCGGTCCAACCGCTGGGTCTCCGGTTCAACCTCCGGTTCCTGGTCCGACCGGCCGGTCCGCGTCTGAAAACACTAGTTTCTCCACACAAATTACCAAGTGTCAGGGCCGGCCCTGAGGGTGGGCGGGGAGGACCACCGGCCAGGACACGTTTTACCCCGGGGCACATTTGTGAAAAAAATCCTACATATATTTGTATATAAAAAATTATCAAACCCAAAATATATCAAAATGTTGATGTGGCTCAGCTGGTTTTAGCGTTTAGTGTCTATGTTTGGAGCACAGGTTCGACTTCATTAGTCTGTTTTTTTTTTCTTTCTATTATAATACCAACTTACCATATATGCCTGTTTTGAATATATAAAATAAAAGGAAATGGATCTTTGCTAATATGATCTGACATTAAAAATTGACAGGCACACTGAACTTTTTAAGCTAAACCAAAATACTCCATGGCAAGACTTTAGCAAAAGGCAAAAAGTTATTTTTCATAGTTTATCATTTTATTGTGTAACTAATAAAAATGTGTATTGCTTAGTGTTCCAGATCACTAGTTATGTGAAGTAAATTATTTTTTTTAAAGAGTGCTTTTATCGGTTAGCTTAGTTGTTAGCCTATTATGGCATATTATTTACTTATTCGAATATTATGATTTTTATTATTTTGGTAATTGCAATGTTTATTGCTATAACTTTAATAGTTGTTTAAAGAAAACACTTTACATTATATATTTCGTAAAGGTCTTATAGGCACGTTTTCCTAGCTTGAACAAGGCTCCTAAATTCTCAGTTCGTTAAGGCCTTACAGACATGTTTTTCCTAGCTTGAACAGGGCACCTAAATTCTTAGGGCCGGCCCTGCCAAGTGTCTCTTGTTTCTTGTTCCAATTTTGGCTTCATCTTCGATGGTATGGTCGTTAGTTTCTATAAGCACATGATACGTGGTTGATTGTGAAGATGATTGTTACATGTGGCATCGATCATGGTACATGTGTTCATCCATTTGATCATAATATGTAGCACCACCTTCCTGCTTCTGTACACATGCATGTTAGTTTATCTTATCAACTTGTGTTAGAGCGTTTGAATATGAAGTATGTTCAATCGTTAGCCGAATCGCCTAATCTCCATTATGTTCCTTCCATCTACGCCTACGCTGCAAACTCAACCGAGCCACCTGCTTCAGATCTTCAAGATGCAATCCCCACCATTGATTTTTCCTTACTCACTTCTGCTGATCCGGATCTGCGGTCCAAGATGATCCAGGAGCTCGATATGGCATGTAAAGATTGGGGATTTTTCCGGGTGGGTGCTAATTTAGGGGTGCAAACGAGCCGAGCCGAGCCCGAGCTCGAGAGCTCGAGCTCGGCTCGATTCGAGCTTTATTTCTAAAGCTCGAGCTCGGCTCGGGCTTGACTCGTTTAGTATTTATTAATTAATTTATATTAACTATAATTATTATTATACATATAATTTAGTAATTTTTTTATATTTATATAAATGGTAATTATTATTATATAAATATATGTTTAATATATTAATAAAAAAATATATAAACAGAAAGCTCGATCAGGCTCACGAGCCGGCTCGAGCTTGATAAGCGAAGCTCGGGCTCGTTTACTAAACGAGCTTGTTTTTAGGCTCGAGCTCGTTTAAGCTCGGCTCGTTCGAGCTTTTTTTCGAGCCGAGCTCGAGTAGCTCGCGAGTAGCTCGGCTCGTTTGCACCCCAACTCGCTATCTATCTTGAATGAGTCACTAAAACCATATAATTAGTATGCAACTTGTTTTAAAGCTTTTTAAAATGTTAGGTGGTTAATCATGGTGTCCCTGAGAGTTTGATGAACATGGTGCTTGAAAAATCGAAAGAATTTTTCGATTTGACGGAGGAAGAGAAGAAGGAGTTTGAAGAAAAGGGTGTCCTTGATCCAATTAGATATGGAACAAGCTTTAATTCTAAGAAGGATGAAATCTTTTACTGGAGGGATTTTCTCAAGGTTATTGTACACCCGAAATTTAATTGCCCAAGCAAGCCATTAGGTCTTAGGTGATAACTCTTTTCATTTTTGATATCAAGTCTTTTCATAACTGCATTAGACGACAATGCAACGGGCTTGCTTGTGTCCATTTCGAGCAGCCGGTTCGTACCAAGTGGTTAGACACTTGGACCAGACTATAAGTTTTGTTTGTTACAAAAAATCTAATGAATAAGCTTATTTTCTACTTTTGCAGGGAAGTTTTATTGGAGTACTCGAAGAGAACTAGAGAGGTAACAAAAGGGTTGCTTAGTGGCATTTCAGCTGGCCTAGGACTCGACCACTCTTATGTAGAAAGAGCTTTGAAATTGGATTCTGGTTTTCAAATATTTGCGGCCAATCTTTACCCCCCTTGCCCACAACCCGAACTTGCAATCGGCTTGCCACCTCATTCGGACCATGGCCTCCTCACACTCTTGATCAACAACGGTGTAAGTGGACTTCAAATCAAGCACAAGGGAAAATGGTTCAATGTCAACAACGATATTCCAAACTCCTTTCTTGTTAATACCGCAGACCAACTTCAGGTTCGTATGCCTTTGTTCGTTTAATATAGGGTGTTTACGACCCATTTTAGCAATTGTTTCGACACAAAACTTTAAGTTGATATGCTAACTACGGTTTTGGAAAATTAGAACATTTTCACACAAAAGGCCGGTAGCTTATCGTTAACGCGTTAATGATGATTTTTTTTCTTCTTATCATAGATTTTTAGTAATGGAAAGTATAAGAGTGTGGAGCATCGTGCGATCGTCAATAATGCAGTCACAAGATTATCAGTTGTTGCGGCAAATGGACCATCATTGGATGCGGTGGTAGAGCCGGCTTATAAGTTGGTGACTGAGGAAAAATGTCCGCCCACATATATTCCAATGAAGTACATGGAGTATCTTGAAATGCAACAAGGCAACCAAATAGGTGGGACAACTTGTTTGGACAAGATTCGGGCATGAAGAACCAACTTGCATGAAATTACTCACGCATGTTATTAAGATAAGTTGTCAAAACTAAAGTGAGTGTGTATTGAGTTTGAATGTTTTGCTGAAACCGTCAAATGAAGAATTGTTATCGTCATTACATGTCATATTGAATTAATGTTGTTTTTTGTTTTCTTTCTTTTTCTTCTTTTAATTATGTTGGTCTTGAAAAGGATGTTTTGCACATTATTGGTACTACTTTTGATTTTAATTATGGGAAAATATCATAAAAAAACTATATATATATATATATATATATATATATATATATAGGGGAGGGTTATCTTGAGAACGCTAAATATTGCGAGAACCGTGAGAATGAATGAAAAAACCAATCAAAACCAATTTTTTTAATACAAACCTCATTGTAATTAAGATATAACATCAAAAAAAGAATTTACAACATCAAATAATTCATTTCTTCTCTCAAAATCACTCTTTTTTAGATTTTTACACATGTGTAAATATAACAGATTTACACATGTGTAAATGGCAAACTTACACATGTGTAAATTTTCTTTATTTATGATTTCACGTAAATTTAAACGTATAAATGAAATTTATAACATTGTATTTGAATAATAATGATAAGTGTAAAAAGAAATTTTGAATTTGAATTGTTTTTGACAAAGTTCTCGCGGTTTTTTGATTCGTTCTCGCGGTTTTTTGATTCGTTCTCGCGGTTCTCGCGATATTTAGCGTTCTCATTTAAACCCTCCCCTATATATATATATATATATATAGGGTGGGGTTCTAGAGTGAACACTAATGTATTTGCGAACTGAGTGAACAAATCCTGGCCATTGATCTACACACGTGTATGGGCAGGATCTCATCATCAAATCGTAAAATACACTAGTGTATTTCAACATCAAATCCTGGCTATTGATCTACACACGTTGTAGGTCCCTCGGAGGTTGAGGTCAAACCTATTCCTTGTTATGTCTAACACACTAGCAAGTGCGGAATCCAAGCTAGCATGCAAACCGAGATAGAACAAGCACAAACACAAAGATAAACACACCACACTCAACGATTAACACCTCTTGTATTAATACGTATGAAAGGTCGGTTACAGCACAATGTTTACAAATGTATTCTGTAAACTCTCTCTAACTCTCGTGTGTGTGTGTTTTCTGCTCTGAGTGTTCTCTAAATGTCTAACTTTTGTCTAACTAGAAGTGAACACAACACATGGGTATATATACCCAACACAGCTCGTCTGGTCGAAGGATCAGACAGACTGATCGTAAGATCATCTGTCGATCAGAAACCTACCGAAGGATCACATATACCTCGAAGGATGATATCCTTCGAGGTCTATCCATCGAAGGTTCATCTTTCGAGCTCATCGAAGGATATAAACAATCCTTCGATGACACATCCTTCGACACAGACAGATTACAACCATTTTGTTAACTGTTTGGCCAAGTCAAACCGGAGGATGGTTGACTTGGTCAAACTTACAAGACTAACAAAGACATCGTTTGGGATCACGACAACATACAGACAAAGTACAGACACAAGTGCACCAACAAACTCCCCCTTGGCTGTAGCTTTGTCTCGATCTCGATCTTAATTCCTGTAGGTCCCTCGTGTCTTCAAGTCTTTGACGTCCTTTCAAGTCTTCAATGTCGGAGGATCTTTAAAGTCTTCACGTCTTGAAAGCAGAAAGTGTACCAACAAACTCCCCGTTTCATGTAGGAAGTGTGTTGACAAACCCCCCTTAACATAAGCTCCCCCTTGAGTTATGCTCGTGAAATACTTGTTCTTTATGAATTGAGATCCTTGTGGTGTTGATGATGGTCTGCGGAAACTTGATCATCTTCATCATTTGAGTGCCTTCACGTCGTGTCTTCATTCCGAAGCTTGTCATCGACCATGTTCTCCTTGCCTTTAGAATCTGCACATGCAAGAAATCTAAACGCGTAATGAGAACAACTGCCTGGAATATCATAAGTAAGCGACACACATGTGACCATTGTTCAATCAAACACCGTCCGACAGTTTGAAAGTTTAAAGTATTTCATCAATTTCAATTTTAACTTTCAACACTTTGCAAATTTCGACCGTTTATGAAGAAATAGTCATTTTCGGTTTTCGTTCAGGTTTCAGGTAACGAAGACTCGAGCTCCAACATCGTACGATCGAAAATAAGATAGAAATAAAATCTTTTTGGCTTTTTATAAAGTTTAAATTAAAAACACACCTAAAATCTTTTTGGTATTTTTGAATATTTCAAATGTAAAGACAGAAAGCAGTAAATAAATATATACAAAGATGCAGAAACTGAAAGCATTAAATAAATATTTACAGACATTCTTTTTGTAAGTTTCGAGGGTAAGAGAATCATATCAGTGTACGGTCATGCCAAAACGCTCTTGTTGTTCAATTAGTTAACATTAAGATAAGCATCCTATAACAATTATCGGTATTGTTGTCCACATAAGCTCAACTTATCAGATGTAATCATGGCGAGGGGATACGTTAAGGTATGATTTATACTTACCGACCGGTGTTCATCCATATCACGACACATTCCCGTATCAAGGTATGCACGAGGGTTCATCTTACCGGTGAGTATACCGATTATCATCTGTTTGACCGTATATGATGTGAGATTCTCACTTATTTTGATTTGAAAACAAGCCCTATGTGATAGAATCACTTATTGATGAGGAACTTGATTTTCATATGCATGAGGGCACAGGAGCAAGTCCGTGAACAGGTCAGTACTTTCGTACAGCAGAGAGACGAACTTGACTCCCGGATGAATGTGATATTTTATCACTTATTTTGGGGACATGTGATTGTTGATCACTTATTGAGGTCGTATGCAATATGTACACGTATGTATAGTATCATGGAAGATCTAGACTTGCGTCCCCGTAATTTTTCGGTAAAAGATACAACCATGATACCCAGATGATAAGCAGCATAAAGACCGAATATCTCAGAACCTCGGCAATCTCTCAAACGAAATTTCGGTACCAAGACCATATGCCAATGAATGGTTCCCACCTGGTCTTCAGTCGATTTAACTTTATATCACCCTGTACACTTTAAAATGATTGTGAGCCTACCGATACATCTTATATAGAGCTGCTTATCGTTTTTCATTTAAGGTTTAAAGAGGCTTGGACAGACCACTGATGTACTATCACTTTCTCTTTTGCTCGCTAGGAAACTCATTTTTGTTTTTCTATTGTTTTTGTGTTTTTGAAATTTTTCGATGTTTTTGGATTTTCAAATTTTGGATTTACTCCCCCTAAAATCAATAAACTAAGACAAATTTAAAACACAAAGGTATTTACAAAAATGATTTTCCGATGTTGGTTTTACTCTTGCTTGACCTTAATGCCGTTTACCAGTAATAAATAGTCAAATCTTGATTTGTCAAATGCTTTGGTAAAAAGGTCGGCACGTTGGTCATCGGTGTGGACGTAAGCAACATCGATTAGCCTTTTCTCAAAGCAATCACGTATGAAGTGATACTTAATTTCGATGTGCTTAGTCTTTGAATGCTGCACAGGATTTTTGGTGATCTGTAAGGCAGTAGAATTATCAACGTAAATAGGAGTAGTTAGGAATTCAAAACCGTAGTCACGCATTTGTTGTTGGATCCATAGGACTTGGGAGCAACAACTTGAGGCAACAATGTATTCAGCTTCGCATGTTGATGTAGCGACGCACGTCTGCTTCTTGCACTGCCATGTGACTAGGCGATTTCCCAAAAACTGACATCCAGCCGTTGTGGATTTGCCGTCGATTTTGCATCCGCCAAAATCAGAATCACTGAATGCGATCAAGTCAAAGTTATTATCCCTAGGGTACCATAGACCGGTGTCAGGGTAACCCTTCAAATAACGAAAAATCCTTTTTACAGCTGCAAGATGTGAGGCCTTCGGGTTGACTTGATATCTGGCAAGCAGGCACGTTGGGTACATTATATCTGGTCTTGATGCTGTGAGGTACATAAGAGATCCGATCATCGCGCGGTAGTATGAGGGGCTAGTAGCTTCACCCTTCAAGTCTGGAGTAATTCCGTGATTTTGCGGCAATGGGGTACTGATGGGCGTTGCATCAGACATCTGGAACCGGCTCAAGATGTCACCAACATATTTAGTCTGATGGATGAATATCCCAGACTCGGTTTGTTGTACTTGTAGGCCCAAAAAGAAAGTCATTTCCCCCATAGCACTCATCTCGAATTTATCCTGCATAATGCGCTCGAAATTCCTACACAAAACATCATTAGTAGAACCAAAAATAATATCATCAACGTATACCTGTACCAGAAGAAGATCTCCATCTTGTTCTTTGATGAAAAGAGTACAATCGATAAGACCTCTGCGAAATCCATTCTCCAGCAGATAATTAGATAAGGTTGCGTACCAAGCTCGCGGTGCTTGATGTAGACCATATAGAGCTTTGTTGAGCAACCAAACCCGATCGGGATGGATAGGATCTTCAAAACCTGGAGGCTGTTCGACGTACACCTCTTCTTCCACCACACCATGTAAGAATGCACTTTTCACGTCCATCTGGTATACCTTGAAACCTTTGAATGAGGCATAAGCCAGAAAAATCCGAATTGCTTCTAGACGTGCAACAGGTGCATACACTTCGTTGTAGTCGATCCCTTCAATCTGACGAAAACCTTGAACGACTAATCTTGCTTTGTTTCGAATAACGACTCCACGGTCATCCTTTTTGCATTTAAACACCCAACGGGTACCAATCTTCTTGTAACCAGCAGGTTTCTCTACGAGTTTCCAGACACCAAGCTTCTAGAATTGTTGCAGTTCTTCCTGCATTGCTTCAACCCAAGAGTTATCTTTCAAAGCTTCTTTCCAAGTTCTTGGCTCTTCCTGTGAGACATAACACGCGAAAGACCAATCATTTTGTTGACCAGATTCTCGGATAGTTGCATACAAGCCTGCATTGTTGTTGTTTCGCAACATGTTTCTTGTTTGAACGCCACTCTGTACATTTCCGATGATGTTTTGTTGAGGATGGGTATTGTGAATCCTTGTTTCTGGATTATCTTGAACTGGAATATTTGTACCCAGATTGTTGAGATTGAGATCAACAATCAAATCAAGTCCCGGAATTGACGAAGAAGATGATGCAGTAGCTTCAGCTGTTCTAAGGACATCCACTGGAGGAGTACCCTCTGAAGTACCATGTACTGCTGTTGTTGGAACTTCTTGATCTGCATCGAGAAATTCATCATCCTCTGAAGATTCGTTCAATTCGGTAGCATCGTGAAAATCCTCATTGTCGAGAGCATGATTGTTCACTGAAGATGGTTCTTGATTGACAATAATGGGACGAACCAACGGTGAATCTGTTGCGTTGTCACTCTCGAAAAACATCCTTGCTGCAGCATTTTCTTCAACTGCTTCAACATTGATCGAATTGAAAAAGTCATCGTACTCAAACATCCAAGGCTGACCAGGACATTTGACTGGTAAAGTGTGCCTTTGTACTCTGACTTCAGACCATTCCTCGACCCTTTTAGTCTCTAGATTCCAGACTCTTAAGTTAGGGGTGGCATACCCAAGAAAGTATCCATCAATTGCTTTTGCCCCAAACTTTCCATTAGGATCAATTATTGTGCACGGAGCTCCAAACGGTTCAAGATATGACAAATCTGGTTTCCGTTTGTTAATAAGCTCAAAACAGGTCTTGTTGTGCCTTTTGACTGTGAGGACTCGGTTCAACGTATAACATGCAGATGCCACAACTTCAGTCCAAAATGGAATCGGCAATTGTGACTCTACTAACATTGTCCTAGCAGTCTCGATCAATGTGCGGTTCTTACGTTCAGCGACGCCATTCTGTTGAGGAATGTAAGCTGCACTAAATTCGTGAAGAATACCTTTTGAAGTGCAAAACTCCGCCATGGCATGATTTTTGAATTCAGTACCATTGTCGCTACGTATCCGCCTAACCTTCAACTTATACAAATTCTCAATCTGAATGATCAAGTTTTTGATAATACCGAAAGTTTCACTCTTATGTGCCATGAACGCCACCCAAGAAAATCTTGAATAATCATCAGTTATCACGAGGCAATATTGATCATTTCTAATGCTTTTGTGCTTGACAGGACCGAACAAATCCATGTGCAATCGTTCAAGAGGAACAGCCACCGTGTTGACTTTCTTTGTAGGATGTCGCTTCTTCGTTTGTTTTCCTTTCTGGCACGAAACACAGACGTCTTGAAGATGGAAGTTTTTAAGAGGAACGCCATTCACTAATTCATTTGACACCAAATGATTCATTTTGCGTAAGTGAATGTGACCCATTCGTCTGTGCCAAGAGATTGTGTCTTTTTCTGTGGCTTTAGAAACGAAACAAGTTGCTTGTGCAGACGTTGTGATAGCTTGGCTCATATCAAGGACATACAAATCATTTATCCTTGGAGCCGACAAGAGAATCCATTCTTTTGGAATTTTGAAGCCGGGTTTCAGCACATAACATCCATTTGCATCAAAGTGTACTGAGAACTGCTTATCACAAATTTGAGAAACACTAAGAAGATTGTGATCAAGTTGTTGTACAAAGTTGATCTTATCAAAGCTAACAACCCCGTTGGAAATCATTCCTTCACCCGTAATATATCCGCCTTTATCTCCAGCAAAAGCAACATAACCTCCTCTAATAGATTTGACGTCGTAGAGAAGCTTCATGTCGCCTGTCATGTGCCTGGATGCCCCACTATCAACAATCCAATGACTACTGATAGTTCCTCCTGGAACACCCTGCACATGAACTCACATAATTAGTTGGAGATGGGGACCCAAGCCATTGTGGTCTTGGGTCTTCCATTTTCATCAACAACAATAACTTCTATTCTTTGATGATTCAAGAATTGTGATGGTCCCCCTGAATTTGTGGTCAATTTAGGTTTCCATGTCTGTTGAGTTTTACCAGTTTGATTGTTTAACAATTTAACTTCGTGATTGTTTGAAGTTTTTGAAAGTTTTGAGTTTTCTGGTTTAACTGAAACAGATTTTTTTTGAACCACATCAGTTTTAAGTGCCTTTTCAATCACCTTGACTTGTTGACGTTTCTGTTTCTTTTCCCTTTCTTTTACAAGGCGGGGATCTTGTTTTACAGAAACAGATCGCGTTTGGTGATTGCGTTCACGGGGATCATCTTCTTTTCCTTTCAACTTATGAAGATACGGGCAATTTCGAACGATATGCCCAATTGTACCACATTCAAAACATGATCTTCGTTCAACAAACCCCGAAGTATCATGTGATCGTCTTGCCGATGATGAACTTTGTGATCCCGAGGTACTAGGTTTTGAACTATTTGGTTCATTCCTTTTCATCACTGTTGCTTTCTTGACAAAATCTAGGTTAGATTGATTTTCAAACGTTGCAATTTTGTCCGTTCCCTTAGATTTCACAAAGTTCACATTCTTGTTCTTCTTCTGATTCGGCTTCCTTTGGCTTTGAGTCGGTGTTTTACCTTTTGGTTTGGTATGATTTTGCTGTTTTTGCACTGTTGGTAATTTCTGATTGCCATATTGTTTTCGAACTTCGGCCTTTGGGATAGGAGGGCACTGTGTTACTGTAACACGTGATCCTGTCTTTCCTAAAAACTTACTTGTTGAATTTTCAAAGACTTTACTGATTAATGATTGATTAACATTCTTAATAGGAAAATCTTTGTCAGAATAAATTTTATTATCACCAACAAGAGTATACAGCAAATCCACGCTCTCCGACTCTTTTTCAGATGAGGACTCGATTGCAACAGTCTTAGCGGGTTTTGCAGGAAGATCACACAGAATATGATTCTCAAGAGGTATGTCCTCTTCTTTTATCACCGCGTCAGACTTTGCTGAATCATTATCATCAGATTCATCATCAGAAGAATCAGCATCCTCAATCACAACTGGAGGATCCTGATTCTGTTCAGCAGTTACAAATGTATCTGCTGACACATCTGAATCGGATGATACTTCTTTCTTGTATCCGAGTCCTGCTGCAAATTCCTCAACGTCCAAAGGAACAGATGGTTCAAAGTGAGTTCTATACTCCTCATCAGGCATGGCATCATAATTGTTTCTCACGGGTGGTGGACATTTCTTGTAACCTATGCATGTGATATCCCGTTTCTCTTTCTGAACATCAATGATGTGATCCAACACATAGCTAGAGCTTAAATAGCTGTCTAACTTGAGTCGGATCGCCTCACTTTCAGTTTTAACACAAGCCATTTCCTTTTGCATTACCTCAAGACGAGTTATATACAAATTAATGTCAGTTTGTTTTCTGGAAACCATTTTAGTCAGCTCTGTTTTATCTTTCTTTAATGTTTCAATCATCGATTTAAATCCCTTTTCATGGTTTTCATAAAACATGTTGGCTTCTGTGCACTTAGAAAGATCCACGGTCAACTTTTGATTGTGGATGAATGTCACATCATATTTCTCTTGCAAAGCCTCGTGTTTGCTTTGCAATTCACACCACTTATCATTCAACGAAACATGTTTGTCTTGCAAGTCAAACAAAGTAGCTTGTAAAGCATCATGTTTGCCTTGCAACTCAGACATGCTTGTCTCTAAATCAGCACATTTAATACTCAAACTATCACAATTATCACAACTAACAACAGTGGGTTCATCGACACATACCTGACTTGATGAACTGTCGACATTAGCCATAAAGGCTGAATGGAGAGAAGACGAAGAATAAGCAGCTTGATCCACCAAGATAGATCTTCTTTCAGTTCCTGCTGCAGCTTCTTCCAAAATCTCATCAATGTCTGCATCGACTGACGCACTTGATGTCTCATCCACCTGATCATTGCCTGAAGTGGAGGATTCTTCATCTGAGCTTCCACTATAACCAGAACTGTCTTCATCCTCAGAAGATTCATCACCATTGGTGGAAGATTCTCCACCACTGGCGTGATTTAAATCCTTAACGACTTCAGCAAAACACGCTGTTCCATCTGGAGCATCATTTCCCAACTGGATTGACCAATCACAGCCTTCATCTACTTGAACCACAAGTGCCTGGTTGGCATTAGATGGTCCTGCTTGACTCTGGTTGTTGACAGGCACCAGTGTGCGCTCGTTGTTCCTTACTTGGTTCTGATTTGCCCTGTTGCCTTGACCTCTGAAAGGATTTTGGTTCCCATGTTGAGATGGCCTCGTACATTCACGCTTGAAATGACCACGTTCACCACAATTGAAACACTTAACAGCCTGCTTATCAAACCCATACTTGGTGTCTTTCTTGCTCTCCAAGCTGGTTCTGCCTGTTCTTTCCATGAAATCCTTTGCTCGCCTAACAGCACTGACAAAGGCCCACTTGATGTCCATCATCTCCATCTCCTCTTTATCGATCTGCTGATAGTCTTCTTGTGTCAGATTAATGTTACCAATCTGACCTTCCACTAATCCACAGTATGCGCTCACCAAAGTGTTTAGCAGCTCCATGTGTTCCTTTGCTACTTCCACACTGACTTTAGAAAAGCTTGAGGTGTCGAGCCGTACTGTATTTGGCTTTGATTGTTGACCAGCAGATGATGTGCTTCCATAACAAGCTTGCTGTTGAGGAGGAAGTGGATTCCCATACATGTCTGTTGGTACGGTAGATTGAGGAGGAAGTGGATTCCCATACATGTCTGTTGGTCCGGTAGATCGAACAGGTAATGGATTTCCGAACATATCAGTTGCTCTGATAGGTCGTTGGCTTTGTTGTTGTGGTGCTGGTTGGGGAACTGGTTCAAGCGGATTTCCATACGTGTCTGTTGAAGGAGGCTTGACCGGAACTTGGATAGTATTGCCATACATGTCAGTGCTAGACACAAACGCTGTTTGAATTGGAGCGTGTGAAGAAGGCTTTGTAGAAGTGCTAGAAGTTCCATAATACATTTCAGGATTTTGTGGCACGGGAACTCTTTTTGCCTTGAGAGTTTCTTCCTGATTCTTGTTTTCCAGGAGTTGAACAAAGTTGTTGAAGCTCGTTGTAGCTAAAGTACCATTGTACTTCATGATTTCCAAGAAAGTATTCCATTGAGGTGGCAACGCATCTGCAAACCTTTTTACAATCTCTGCTGAAGTTGTAACAACCCCAAAATTTGCCAATTCAGTCAGCAAATGATTAAATCGACTTGTCAAATCTCCTAAAGATTCATTCTCCATACAAGTAAAACCATCAAACTCTTTCTTTAGCAGGTCTTTTCTCAATTGACGTGTCGCTTCATTTCCTACGCCCCTTGTCTTCAACGCGTCCCACAACCTCTTTGTCGTCTTGTAACTGACAAATTGATGATAAATATCTTTACTTAATGCCTGAGTAAGAATGGCATATGCCTTCTTTTCCAAATCATAGACCTTCTTCTGATCTTCCGTAAGGTCTGCAAACGTAGCATCAGATGATGCGACAACTTCTATTGTTTGATCGAAATCTGTGATGAACCGCAACCACAATTCTGTATTTTGGCCAAGAACGTATGTATGAAATCTATCAATCCATCCTGGATATTCGTATAAGTGCATCAACTTTGGAGGCCGATTCAAACTTCCGGTTTCGCTCTCGCTTAAGAGAATGCTTTGAATACTTGGAGTTTGATTTGATACGAATGCCCATTGACCGGTAGAAGTTGCATTAGCTTGAGAAGATACCGGTGCGGGAGATGGAGTACCAAAATACATGTCTGTATTTACCGGAGTACCCCCATCTTGGATTCATTTTTGATCAAGAATAATAAAACCTGAAAATCACAAACTTGTTAAACATAAACAGACTAAGTTCGAAAGATCAACACTTGTTCGAAGGATCAACAGTGTTCGAAAGATTACTGTTGAGTTTCGAACAATGATTTCGAAAGACTCCCCAATCGTAGGATCCTTGTCTTTCGAATAAGAGCAGTAAAACGAAAGATGTATCCTTCGAAAATATTCCTTGGATCGAAGGATAAGTCACAGACTTCGAAGGATGTTCGAAGGATGATTATCTATCGAACCTCCTTTGATCGAAAGATGATCTTTCGACTTCGAAGGATATCTTTCGAACTGCCCTGACACAGTTGACAAATGTGACAGGTTGGTGAAAAAGTTGATGGGTTGGTAGAAACTTTCGGCAGAAGGTATGTTCAGACCATACTTTCTGCCAAAACAGATTTTGAAACAAATAAAATATACCCCAAAAAGGACAGATCTAACCCAGAAACCGATCACCGGAGAAGCCGGAATTTTGGCCGGAAATTACCAAACACCTCAAAAACAAGTTTTTAATTTACCCAACCCGTTCCTTAACACACCCGGTTAGTTTAGAACACGTTTTAACGTAAAGATAAACGAGAAAAACAGTAAAAACGGCTGCAAAAACCAAGTGAGTTTTGTCCAAACACTCCAAAGTCTTGTAAACTCGTTTTTTAACAAGGAAAAGAGCCACGGCTCTGATACCACTTGTAGGTCCCTCGGAGGTTGAGGTCAAACCTATTCCTTGTTATGTCTAACACACTAGCAAGTGCGGAATCCAAGCTAGCATGCAAACCGAGATAGAACAAGCACAAACACAAAGATAAACACACCACACTCAACGATTAACACCTCTTGTATTAATACGTATGAAAGGTCGGTTACAGCACAATGTTTACAAATGTATTCTGTAAACTCTCTCTAACTCTCGTGTGTGTGTGTTTTCTGCTCTGAGTGTTCTCTAAATGTCTAATTTTTGTCTAACTAGAAGTGAACACAACACATGGGTATATATACCCAACACAGCTCGCCTGGTCGAAGGATCAGACAGACTGATCGTAAGATCATCTGTCGATCAGAAACCTACCGAAGGATCACATATACCTCGAAGGATGATATCCTTCGAGGTCTATCCATCGAAGGTTCATCTTTCGAGCTCATCGAAGGATATAAACAATCCTTCGATGACACATCCTTCGACACAGACAGATTACAACCATTTTGTTAACTGTTTGGCCAAGTCAAACCGGAGGATGGTTGACTTGGTCAAACTTACAAGACTAACAAAGACATCGTTTGGGATCACGACAACATACAGACAAAGTACAGACACAAGTGCACCAACACACGTGTATGGCCAGGATTAGTTCACTCAGTTCGCAAGCTACACTAGTGCTCACTCTTGAACCTAATCCTATATATATATATATATATTTTTTTACAATAGTCACTCTATAATTTTTTTAATATAAAAACACTATACTTTGTATATATTTAAGCAGTGGCGAAGCTTGACCCGAATGACGGGGAGTCGAAAATGTATATAACAAAAAAATTATATAGAACTGGGGGGTCGAAAACGTATATACCCAAAAATTTATATACGAAAACTACATATATAACACTGCCGAGCGCAAAGTTCGGGAGGTCAGGCGCCCCTCCCCGCCCTTCTATACTTCGCCACTGTATTTAAGTGACTTTTGTAAGAAAAAAAAAATAGAAAGTATAATGTTGTTTATGATAGTTGCCCTTTAATTATTTGTTTTTGTCAATTCGTCCCAAACTTGTTGGTTAAACTCACAATAGTGTGAGGGAGATTATATATGTAAAAAAATAGCTTGGCGTCAGGGTAAAAAGACCTTCATGCCTCTCGTTCTTCGTAGTTTTTCAATATGAAAACAAAAATGAAAAATAAAAAGGTCGGCTTATTCGAAACCCCAATTATGACGTTCTTTTCCACTTCACACTTTAGAGCACCCCATTCTTATTGAGAAAAAAGTAGAGATTAATACATGTGATTTGAGAACACTCCGCTATCGACTCTTTACTAATAAAACTGAATGAAAATGAACTTACAAATATATATCATCATCCTAATCATCTATTTATATGTATACTAATAGATAAATCATAACCTAACAAGAAAACAGTTAAACAAAACTGATAAACACTAATCCGAAACTTAAATATGTTGATATTTTCAATCTTCAACCTTATCTCCAACTTTATATTTTGCGTTATCTTCTTTTTGATATCCTGTTAAAATTAAGCCAACACACACGTAGACTAAGAGCACCTTAGGTTCCATAGCCTTCTATCATTTTTCATGAATGGGTATAATTAAGAATATCAATAGAGAATGCCATTATTGGAAGGGTGGGGTGCAGTGGCGGAGCCACACTTTAAACAACGGTGACACCATTGAATTTTGTGTAGCAAATACAACGTATAATAGGAAAAATTCGAGCGACACCATTGTTTTTTACGAGCGACACCATTGTGTTTTTACAAATGACACCATGGTTTTGTTTTCTTCTAAAACAATTACATAATAAACAAATTTATATTTCAAAAATTAAGCCCAGTTACTTAAATTTAATTGGTATAATTTAAATCATTAAAGGTCCATGCTTAATTTTTATTTTTTCTAATCCAGTAAGCATTATAGCCCCATGTCTAATTGGTTTTCTTTCAATTATTTAACCTAACAAGATGTTTGATGATTATTTGAATGATGCGTGCACTTGTTTGTTATAATGAAAAAAAGGTTTTTTTTTCAAGTTGCCACTGAAAACATTATGAATCGTTTTCAAAATATGAAAATGCGTACAAAGCAACTATTAAATGCATTTTATTATATATTTTGTTGATACATGTATGTGGACGCGACTCGACTCGACGCGACTTGGTCCGGTTCGACCCGGTTAGGTTCGGCTCAAGCCCGACGTCACGACATTCCTCCGTCGTGCGCCCCAGAGTTCGACACGTGAAGCACGGAAAGCCGCGGCCGGTTCCCGCCGCCACATCATCATGACATCATCATGATGATGTCATGATGATGTCATGAGGTTAACTAAACTTCACAAATATGAAACAAGTTGGATACGTGCATGCTGTTGGTCCAATCATCTCGCATGGTTGTTTGGTCCAATCAAAATGGTTGGGCTTCTACAAACTATGGACCAAAGCCCATTGGCGACGAAACAAATGTACAGTTGACGAAACAAGCATGTTTCGTCAACATCACCTCAGTTTCGCCAATGATGTTGTGATTCGCCAAGGTCTGATTCGCCAAAGATCTGTTTCGTGGTACTGGTGCTATAAATAGACAGTCTCAAGTCTGAAAATGTTAGACACAAGAACAGAGCACACACACACGAGAGTTAGAGAGAGTTTGCAGAATAGATTTGTAAACCTTGTGCTTGTAACCGAACCTTTCATTCGTATTAATACAGTGGTGTTAAACGGTGAACTTTGTGTGTCGTGTATTTGCGTGTTCTATCTCGGTTTGCATCTCCGGTTGGATTCCGCACAACCGGGTGTGTTTGACAACAAGGATTAGGCGACTAGATCCTCCCCTAGCCGGACCTACAAGTGGTATCAGAGCCTTGGCTCTTCTCCTTGTTAAAACCGAGTGTGTTCTTGGTTTGTTTTCGGGTGTTAAAGTTCATATTTTTCTGGAAACAACTTAAAATCTGGTTAAAATCTTGTTATTTTGCTTTTTGTTTGACTAAAAACCTTGTTATTTTTCATGTTTACATGTTAGTTATGGGTTTTTGTTACACACTTTAGCAAAATATTGTGTTCGGAGAGTTTCGGTTCACCGGAAAACTTATTTTTCTGGGTGGTGTTCTTGAAATCTTCATTGTGTTCTTCATAAGTAACACTTTTTGATCCTAAAATTTTAAGTTATAAAAGTTGTTTGTGTTCATTGAAAATTGTGATTTGATTATAAAATATTATTTGAACAGATCAAGTTGGTAAACAATGATTTAGTTGGTAAAGTTGGACGTGCAGAGTTGACAAAGGTGTCTTGTGTCAGACTACCAAATCTGCTTTTTCGGCGAAACAACTTTTTCACGAATCACAAATTTTGACGAATTAAAAAAAAAAAAAAAAAAAAAAAAGTCTCTTTTCTGTTTCGTCAATATTTGTTGGGCCAGTTTCGTCAAAAGCCCAAAAGTTTGTATTTCTTGTTTCGTCAAAATTCAAGCCCAACAAAACTTGACCTTTTTGTTTCATTGAAGTTTGAAACAAGTCAACAGATATTACTTGTTTTTGTTTCGGGGGCTTTAAATCAAAACAACTGGGCTCCTGTTTCGTTGACTTATATTACCACAAACTAATTTCGTTGACTTTTGTTTCGCCATTTATAAGTCAAAAGACCATTGCACCCAACCTGTTTCGCCAAGCCCAAAAACAATTAAAATCTGTTTCGTGGAAACCTGTTTCATCGAGATACTTGTGAATTTTTTTTTAACAGAAGGTTTGCACTAGTTGTTTAACTGTTTGTGTTTTTCAGGTCTTTCGATCAGAGATCCTTCGGCTGGTTGTTATCATTCGAGATATTAACATAGTTTGTGAAAATTAAATTTTAAAAGGGGAAAACTTGTTTTTCAAATTTTTAAATCATTTTCACTTAATATATTAATTTTTATAAAATGGGAACAAACGATCAGTGGGATCCAACCGCGTGGACTCTAACATCTTCACGATCATCAGTTACACAACCTGAGCCAGAATTCGACAAATCTGCATGGATGCGAGCTATTGCACCAACTCAAGCTGCAATGATTACTGCAAATCAATGGGCATTGGTCACAAATCAAAACAGCAGCATTCAATCTATGATGCAGAACGACAGTGAAACTGGTACAAGTACAAAACCGCCAAAGCTAAATCACATCAATGATTGGGGATGGTGGAAAGAAAGGTTGAGAACTTATGTTCAAGGGCAAGGTCAAGATCTATGGATGTGCTTCTTCACTCCATTTGAAAACGAGTTGGAAGTTGCAGGATCAAATCCAGAAACTTACAGCACTCTGTCTGATGCAGATAAGAAGAAAATTGAGTTAGAAAAGAAAGCATTCATGATTCTCACACAAGCTCTTAACAGAGACATTTACCACCAGTTTGTTTACTGCACGACTACTAAAAGCTTGTGGGATATGCTCACGTTACGATGTGAAGGAAATGCTCAATCAAGAAAGATCAAGCAAGATTTGCTGAAGAAAGAGTTTGAAGGATTTACGTGTATGGAGAATGAGACTTTGGCAGATTTATCTACAAGGTTTCATCACTTGTTGAGCGAGATGTTTGCTTTTAAAGTCAATGCCACTCCACAAGAAATGACGAAGAGATTTGCTGATAGCTTACCAGCAAAGTGGAGCAGTTACCTTGAAATTCTCAAAGAAAATGGTGTGTTAGACACAATCACCGTTTATGATTTAATTCAAAAATTGGAGAACAAGGATGTGGAAGAAAAACTGAAGGCAAAAAGAACACTAACTCCTCAAAGTCCAGAGATGTATTTTGGGATTGCAGGGGGTATCAGTGGAGAAAAACCAGCTTCTCAACACGCAAAGCTTCAAACAGCTTTCATCTCAAACACTGGTCCATCAACAACAGATCAGTTTGATCCTTCAGCATACTTGATGTATCCAAGACCAGATGTGAAACCGACAGCTCCTCAGCAGCAACAACCGCAACAGCAAGGGTTTTATGGAAGCTCTTCAAACATTCATGCCACTTCCAATCCAAACACTGTCAGATTAGACACTTCCAACTTTTCCAAAGTCAGTGTCGAAATAGCCAAGGAGCATATGGAGATGTTGAATACCTTGGTTAGTGCTTATTGTGGATTGATCGCAGGTCAGATTGGGAATATCAATCTAACCAATGAAGATTATCAGCAAGTGGATAAAGATGAGTTTGAGATGATGGATATCAAGTGGGCTCTTGCTAGTGCAATTCGAAGAGCAAAGGAGTTTATGGAAAGGACCGGGAGAACCAACTTGGAAAGCAAGAAAGACACCAAGTATGGGTTCGACAAGCAAGCTGTAATATGCTTTAACTGTGGTGAACGTGGTCATTTTAAAAGGGAATGCACAAGACCAGCTCAGCATGGAAACCAAAATCCCTTCAGAAATCAAGGCCAGAACAGGAACAATGTTCGTACGTTGGTACCTGTCAACAACCAAAGCCAACCAGGGTCATCAAATGCCAACCGGGGACTCGTGGTTCAAATGGATGAAGGTTGTGATTGGTCGCTTCAGCTTGGAGAAGGAGGAAATGGTGGAACAGCTTGTTATGCTAAAGTAACAGAGAAGGTAGTAGAACCCGTGTCTGCTGGTGAATCTTCAGAAGATGAAGATAGTTCGGGTTACAGTGGAAGCACAGATGGAGAATCACTTGATGTTGGTGATTTATCAAGTGATGCTTTAGATTTGAAGGTTGATGAACTTTTGGCTGAAGCTGAATTATTATGCAAGAGGAGATCTATTCTATGCCAGAAATCTGCTGGAACTTCCGAGAAGCTTGCTAAGTTCTTCTCTGAAGATGGATCTTTTTCTTTCCATTCAGCCTTTACGGCTAATGTCGACAGTTTATCAGGTCTGGTAAGTGTCGATGAACCCACTGTAGTTAGCTGTAAAAATTGTGATAGCTTAAAGGTTAAATATGCTGAACAGGAAAGTAAATTTGAAGTCACACACAAACACAATCAAGAATTGATTGTTGATCTTTCGAAAGCAACTGAAGCTAACTTGTTTTTAACCAGAAATGAAAAGGAGTTTAAAGCAACAATTGCGTCATTAAAACATGATGTTTCTGAATTACAAAGGGCTGTTTTGAGAAAACAACATGTTAACAATGATTTAATTGACACAATTGAAAAGCAAATGGTTGAGTTAGCAACAGCTAGATGTGAATGTGAGACAATTAAGCAGAAATTGGAAAGCTATTCCAATTCCCGCTATGTTTTGGATCACATTATTGATGTTCAGAAGAAAAAGGGGGATAG
This sequence comes from Helianthus tuberosus, assembly GCA_030545235.1. Taxonomy (NCBI): domain Eukaryota; kingdom Viridiplantae; phylum Streptophyta; class Magnoliopsida; order Asterales; family Asteraceae; genus Helianthus; species Helianthus tuberosus. The sequence continues at coordinate 21,122,399 of CM060386.1, read as the reverse complement.
GAAGTGTAATGGATTCAAATCATGTCCTCCCCCAATGAATCACAATTACTCCAAATCGCCTGATGATGAGGATATGCCCCGTTTTGAACCTACAGTGCCACTCAATCTAGATGATTTTGCAGCAGGCCTCGGGTTCACAACTGGTACATCATCCTCTGGTCAATCTGAATCTGAATCTGAGAATGTGACGGATTCATCATGTGTTAAGGAACAGAGTCCTCCCACTGTTGAGGATACTGATTCTTCGGATGATGAATCTGATTCATCGGATGATGAGTCTGTAAAAATTGTGAATCAACAGTCTAACTCGGTTACAACAGATATTCCAATCGAGAATCACATCTTATGTGATCCACCAGTGGAACCAAGTAAGACTGAAATGTCAAAAGGAATGGAGTCCCTTGTATCTAGTTGTGAAGGGAATAACTTGTTGTACACGCTCAAAGGAGATGACAAAATCTACTCTAACAAAGATTTTCCAATTAAAAATGTAAATCAAGATTTAATTGAGCAAATTTTTGAAGGTTGTATTGATAAGTTTTTGGGAAACAAAAGTGGCAAAGTCACCGTCACTCAATGTGATCCAATTCCGTGTGAACAAGTTAGAAAACAATACGGAAACCAAAAACAACCAATTGAGCGAAAACAACAAGTGAACTCCGGAAAAGGTAAGGTACAGGGAAAGAAAGCTCAGAACAAGAATGTTCAAGCGCCTAAAGTTCAACAGCAAAAGGTGCAAAACAAAAGAGCTCCTGTTAAGAAAAGAGAACAGAAAGTGAACTTTGTTGGATCCACGGGTTCAGACAAACCTGAAACATTTCAGGATAAATCTAACATTGATTTTGTAAAACAAGTTAGAATTTTGAAACGAAATGATCAGAATAATTACACCCAACACACAAAAGGATGTGATTTAGGTCCAAGCACGTCTAGATCACAAAGTTCATGGTCTGGTTCTCCGTCTGGTCATCAACATGTTTCTCCGAGGTTTGTAGAGCGGAGAATGTGTTTTGAGTGTGGCACAATTGGGCATATTGTAAGATACTGCCCATACCTGCAAAAGTTGAAGGCTCCCCAAGAAACCAATTACCAAAAACGATCAGTTTCCCCGAAACAAGACCCACGCGTCTTGAAAGAAAGGGAAAAGAAGTTAAAACAAAAGAATCAAAAGGTAATTGAAAAGGCCTTAAAGTCAGAGGTCAAAGAAGAAAAACCTGTTCAAGCAAAATCTAAAACTGCAAAACCAGTAAATGCTAAAACAATTAATACAAATACTGGTAAAGGACAAACAGCTTGGAAGCCAAAGCAGGTAATTCAATCAGGGGGAGCACCTGAGGTTCTTTTTCCTAATCATCAAGTGATTGAGATCACTTTTCTTGATGATCAAGGACGACCCAAGTCCACAAAGGCTTGGGTCCCCCTCTCCGTCTAATCTTTGAATGAGTGTGTAGGATATTCCAGGAGGAACTTTCAATAGTCGTAAGATTGTTGATAGTGGAGTGTCCATGCACAAAATAGGCGACAGAAGAAATTGTTGCCTTTGATGGAGAGAAGAAAATGGAAAGAGAACAGAGTTGTATGTTGAAAGAAATTGAAAAGCTTCGACAAAAATGCAATCAGGCTGTGATCGGTTCCCCGGGATAGATTCAATCAAAATGTACGCACCTGCAGCACGTTTGGAGTTCGAAATCAGCAAGATAAACGTGCAGTGTACATTTCTTCGCGGTGTGATTGAAGAAAATGTGTTAGTTGATCAAACTACACCGGGTGTGCGGATGCCTTGGCATGGGTTGAACAACCGCACACTACTTCTGAAAGAGAAAGACAAAAACCTTCGCTGGTGCAATGTGGAAGACCAGCCGGACCCAAAGGTTTATGATCTTGTTGCTGTCAAGAGACTTCTCAGTAGCTACAAAGAATCGACTTTGAAATCCACACCGGGTGGATATCCAGTTTAGGAGAGAACTCAGATTCCTTGCAATGCACGAAGCAGTTGCAGGATACGGTTTTAAAATTTCTAATCTCTCCTTTACTTGTCGATATTTAAGCTGCTTTATGAATTATTATTATCTCGTACAGCACTCTTTGGCCAGACAATGTTGTCATGGTCCGCACCGCAAACCGACATGCCAACTGATTTTTCCAAAATTCGATAAATCTTTTCAGATTAAAAATTAATTTTGGTAAACGGCATTGAGGTAAAACATGAGTTAACCAACATCGGAAAGTCATTTTTGTAAATACCTTTGTGTTTTTAAATTTTATCTTAGTTTATTGATTTTAGGGGGAGTAAATCCAATTTGAAAATCCAAAAACATTGAAAAATTTCAAAAGCACAAAAACAATAGAAAATCAAAAATGAGTTTCCTGGCGAGCAAAAGAGAAAATGATAGTACATCAGTGGTCTGTCCAAACCTCTTTAAACCTAAACTGAAAAACGATAAGCAGCTCTATATAAGATGTATCGGTAGGCTCACAATCATCTTAAAGTGTGCAGGGTGATATAAATCTTAAATCGACTGAAGACCAGGTGGGAACCATTCATTGGCATATGGTCTTGGTACCGAAATTTCGTTTGAGAGATTGCCGAGGTTCTGAGATATTCGGTCTTTATGCTGCTTATCATCTGGGTATCATGGTTGTATCTTTTTCCGAAAAATAACGGGGACGCAAGTCTAGATCTTCCATGATACTATACATACGTGTACATATTGCATTCGACCTCAATAAGTGATAAACAATCACATGTCCACAAAATAAGTGATAATATATCACATTTATCCGGGAGTCAAGTTCGTCTCTCTGCTGTACGAAAGTACTGACCTGTTCACGGACTTGCTCCTGTGCCCTCATGCATATGAAAATCAAGTTCCTCATCAATAAGTGATTCTATCACATAAGGCTTGTTTTCAATCAAAATAAGTGAGTTTCTCACATCATATACGGTCAAACAGATGATAATCGGTATACTCACCGGTAAGATGAACCCTCGTGCATACCTTGATACGGGAATGTGTCGTGATGTGGATGAACACCGGTCGGTAAGTATAAATCATACCTTAACGTATCCCCTCGCCATGATTACAAATGATAAGTTGAGCTTATGTGGACAACAATACCGATAATTGTTATAGGATGCTTATCTTAATGTTAACTAATTGAACAAAAAGAGCGTTTTGGCATGACCGTACACTGATATGATTCTCTTACCCTCGAAACTCGCAAAAAGATTGTCTGTAAATACTTATTTACTGCTTTCAGTTTCTGTATCTTTGTATATATTTATTTATTGCTTTCCGTCTTTACATTTGAAAAATGAAAAATTCCAAAAAGATTTTAGGTGTGTTTTAATATAAACTTTATAAAAGCCAAAAAGATTTTGCTTCTATTTATTTTTGATTGACTGATGTTGGAACTCGAGTCTATCCTACCCAAAATCCTGATTGTAAGCCGGAAAACAATTGCTCCTTCATAAAATGTCGAAGTTAACAAGTTTTGAAAGTTAAAGGTCTAAAATTGATAAATTTGTTAAACTTTCAAACTGTCGGACGGTAGTTGTTTGAATAATGGTCACATGTGTGTCATTTGTTTAATGTTAACTATATTCCAAGCGGTTGTTCTCATTATGCGTTTAGCTTTCTTGCATGTGCAGATGCTAAAGGCGAGGAGAACATGGTCGATGACAAGCTTCGGAATGAAGACACGAAGTGGAGGCACTCAAAGGATAAAATGATCGAGTTGCCGCTGACCATCATCAACACCACAAGGATCTCAAGTACTGAAGATCAAGTCATTCACGAGCATAACTCAAGGGGGAGCTTATGTTAAGGGGGAGTTTGTCAACACACTTCCTACATGAAACGGGGAGTTTGTTGATACACTTTCTGCTTTCAAGACGTGAAGACTTTGAAGATCCTCCGACGTGGAAGACATGGAAGTTGAACCTCACGAGTAGCGTCCAAGGGGGAGTTTGTTGATACATGTATGTGGACGCGACTCGACTCGACGCGACTTGGTCCGGTTCGACCCGGTTAGGTTCGGCTCAAGCCCGACGTCACGACATTCCTCCGTCGTGCGCCCCAGAGTTCGACACGTGAAGCACGGAAAGCCGCGGCCGGTTCCCGCCGCCACATCATCATGACATCATCATGATGATGTCATGATGATGTCATGAGGTTAACTAAACTTCACAAATATGAAACAAGTTGGATACGTGCATGCTGTTGGTCCAATCATCTCGCATGGTTGTTTGGTCCAATCAAAATGGTTGGGCTTCTACAAACTATGGACCAAAGCCCATTGGCGACGAAACAAATGTACAGTTGACGAAACAAGCATGTTTCGTCAACATCACCTCAGTTTCGCCAATGATGTTGTGATTCGCCAAGGTCTGATTCGCCAAAGATCTGTTTCGTGGTACTGGTGCTATAAATAGACAGTCTCAAGTCTGAAAATGTTAGACACAAGAACAGAGCACACACACACGAGAGTTAGAGAGAGTTTGCAGAATAGATTTGTAAACCTTGTGCTTGTAACCGAACCTTTCATTCGTATTAATACAGTGGTGTTAAACGGTGAACTTTGTGTGTCGTGTATTTGCGTGTTCTATCTCGGTTTGCATCTCCGGTTGGATTCCGCACAACCGGGTGTGTTTGACAACAAGGATTAGGCGACTAGATCCTCCCCTAGCCGGACCTACATATTTCAAATGACTTTGTAATTTTATTATGGTGTTTTAATTCAATGACATTGTACTTTTACTGTGATATTTGCTTTTATTATGTGATTTGACCCGACTAGATCCGAACCGGTCCAAAAACGTTCGACTCCGGGTTACTAAAAAGCGGGGTATCCATAAAAAATGACACCATAAGAAAAAATTTCTGGCTCCGCCACTGGTGGGGTGTGCGAGATGGTGCTAGAAGGCATTTTGTTTCTTGAGAGTTCCATGCTTCGATTTGTCCAAAGGACAAAACATTGCATATCATGTTATAAGTTTTAATACATTATTGTGATAAAATGACATCTGACACTGTAAAGAGATACTTACACTATGATCACCGCACACTGTAATTAGTTAATTGGTATCATCCTGCAAAGACTGGATAACGTTCAGATGATTTAAACACAATAAATAATTTTAGCTGCAAAATTACAAATGGAATACTGGTTTCAAATACTTTATAATCTATGGAAACTGGAATTCAATGAAAACTCGAACCTAGCAAGTACATTTTCTCTCTTTTAACCAAACTTAAGTTCTATTTTGTTATGGTTTAATTGGGGTGTTAATTGGGGAAAGACTTGGTGTTCCTTGTGACCCAGGTCCGACTCTCACTCTTCCCATTATTTTCTACGGCATCCAGTTGAAGGGCGAATACGGGTGGCGCCGGTTCGTCTTGGATGGGAGACGAGGTTTTACCGATTATTTCACTGTCGTGCTTTCGGGCGGGTGGAAGTCGGGTTTCCACGCATCTGGGAGAGCCAAGGGGCTGACGGCGGTCGAGCAGTCGATCTTGGCTACAACGCCCGGTGTCACGGTGGTTGGCACGTCGTTATTTGCCGTTCAAAAAAAATGTTAACAACTAAATTGATGTGACTAATAGTTTATGTATCCTAAAGAGAAAAAAATCTAAGGAAAAAATCTTTTTATTTCCCCTTATTATACGTAGATGTGTTGAATTTAAAATCAATTTTTAGTATAGAACTACAAGAACCCTATGTAAACTTATAGATTTTACTTAAAATATGATATGTATAAGAAAAGCTTTTAATTACTTCTCTTTCACTCTTTTATTACTCTTTTATTACATGTGATTATCTTACATGCGTTACTCATAAATGCTTACACGGTTGTAGTTCTATAATTAATTAAATAAATTGGTTGCGTATTTTTTAAATGGCTTAAATTACACCAAATCCTTCTTCGACAGGGCTAGTTGGTTGCGTATTTAACGTGTCTCATAATTTGTATATTATTTAAGGTAAATATATAGGACGTATAGCCTAAATATATTAGTTATTATGTATGGGTGATGTTCGGCTACAAAGTCCATTTTTTCCTAAAAAGTGTACAAAGTCATAAAACCCCACAATTTCAGCAATAAAACACACCAAAAACCTACAAATAACAGAGTGGATATTACTAAACACCATATTCAAATCCTAGCAGTCCATAAAAACTTAAAACACACCATCATAGAACTATGAATATAAAACACAATATGATAATTAACATAAAACACACTAATCTTACTTCTAAATCTATACATTCGTCCACCATGGGACTAAAACCCCCATTACTTAGGGAGTTGAAGGACATGACCATTATGTTGGAGATTTAGCTGATAGGAAGGTTTTGGAAACACATATTTAATTTGCCCTGTAGAATAGGGTTTTAAAGTGTAAGGACCATAAGATTTGAATGATGTTATGTCAAGACATGCATATGGTAGAGATGAATGGCTTGTTGGTAGTGTAGCTAGGCCCTATAAAGGCTGTTCAATTAAAGTAGAAATGGACAACAATGATGGCGGTGGACGTTGGTAGGTTGATGATCCCCACCATTATCCTCTTTACATATGAAGGGTGACACATCAAGCAAAACCCTTTTAAACAGATCACAAGAAAGGTGCAAATCCAAGCTTATTGGTACTCATAGATGGTAGGTATTCAATGACACCAGAAGATAACTTAGCACATGTCCCTCCATTCTTTGTTAATTCAAGCACCCAAAAGAGAACACAAGCCTTAACCTGCTAATGCTATAAGAAAATGAAAACATGCAATTTCAAAACTAAGGAGATCAATTATGATACAAACTTCATGAGCTGAGTCATCAAGAAAGGGCATTCAAGAATGACTTAACTACTAGACTTTACATCCGATCTCCCTATCGATACTAGAACGTAAGACTTTGATTCGACGACGATAAGATAAAAACAAGAACCCCTAATTATTTGGTCTTAATCAAACATTTAAGCAACAACAAGGTATGCAAAGTACACGATAAACGTAGAACCCCTAGCTTGATTAATAAGGCGAAACACCAACATTGGCCGTGGTCAAAAATCCATCTTTCATGAGCAGATCCTCCCCTTCCTGCATAAATCAAACACAAAGATACACATAGTGAAACACAAGATCAACTTGTTAATAAAGATGAACACAGAAACAAAAGCACACGATGGATAAGAAAAAAAGAGTCAACGTAGGACCAATTTGATGAATGTGTTTGACCAAGATAAAGAAACTTCCAATTTCAGGGTAAAAACTAAAAAAGGATTACCTGTTGGCACACATTGGGTTTCTTCACGGGTTGATCAGGCATGAGTCCGAAGTGGATGTGAGGAAAATGGGCCCACTTGAAAACAGTTTATAAAATATAAAAGAATCAGATAAAAAGGAAACCCTAGTTCAAAAGAAACCCTAGGTAGATGTTTCTTGGCATTTAGGCTAGAAATTTAAGATTATTTCTTACATTTTTTGCAGCTGCACTGAATGCCTCTCTGTGACTGATATCAGGGTTTCCTGCTTTGATACGTTGGATCTCTTCCCTGCAATTCAGAATGTTATATTAAAAAATAATAAAAATTTGCTTTGATCAATTCATGCTAAATATTTTATTTATAAATTAGTCTTGAAAAGTTTTGTGCTCCAAAATTAAAGCTTCATCTGTATAATCTGTTTGAATATGCTCTGCAGCCTTTATGGTTTTATTACAATCTTTTTGAAGAAAACAGTTAAAAATAGATTACAGAAACAGTCTTTAATGTCCTTCAGAAAATCTTTAATTTGCTTCCGCTTCAAAGGTACCCAAAGCTTTAGTTTATAACTTTCCAAAAGGAAACTATTTTCTATGATATTCTGTAATGATTCACACTTCTTTGTAGTGAATATTGGTTAATTGGTTAAAACATAATACATTTTTGTCGCGTTAAACTAATGTGCATCGCTTAACTTGTCACCCGCAGTTCATGTAAATTGTTTGATTTTTTGTCATAGAAGTATTAATATGTTTAACATAGAAAAAGATAAGTAAATCTTCTGAACACAAATTAAGTGCTTGAAATATTCATCAACACACATTAGAATTTTATTTATTAACTATAGTGTTAAAATAAGCCCATTTGAAAATCAAATTTCATTGTATCCACAATATATGAAGAGTACTATTAGGTAGAAGCTCACAATATGTAACATTAATTTCATAGTACAAGAAATACATTCAATAAATTGTACCATGCTGTCTAAAACAGTACATTTTTTTACTTAAAACTTCTAATCACCGGTACTTCGAAATTTCAGATTTGACGTTTGATTTTGTTTTCACTTTAATTATTATTAAAGTATGTCCATCGATCTCATCATATGTTCTTTCATCACAAATGTTTATATGATGTTCTTTTAAAATATTTTTTTCATATACAAACCGAAATGAAAATTGTTTCTTTTTGTTACATATATATGTGTGAAATTGTTTAGGTTGGAGTCGGTACCCACATATACCTTTATTTGTTGTACACTTGTATATTTCCATGTGTGAAAACATTTTATCACAAGTGTATTTTTTATTATTTATTTATTTATTTGTTAAAAGTTAAAAGTACTTACTTAATGAATCTGTTGTAAGCAGAAGGCACTCTTTGGCGTTTCTCTGGAGCTGCAAATAGAAGACAAACAAACCGACAAAGTAAACAGACATTACATTAAAATCGTTTCACTGCTGACTATTTTGTGAACCATCTTTTCTCTCTCTCTCTCTCTTATCATAACATCATCATTATTTTTATATATCAAACAATTTTAACCATTATATTTTCTGGGGTAGATAGATACATACACTTTCTGATTTTAATATACATGCAAAAGAAAAGAAAAGCAAAGACAAGCACAAAAACATTAAGTCAATGAACAAAATTTGAAGTGTGAGAAGATAAAAAAAGGAACAAAATATTGTAAAATATAAAGAAAAGGAAATATCATGATGAGGTCATGTATTGATGTGTGAGGGATAAAATGTGTGAGCTTTTATTAACACTAGCTGTTGTTTGGAGTAATATTAGGGTTTCTTGGATGAGCAGTAATGTAACTCAGTGCAAAGTTGCTGAAGTAAAGTTGCCTTTTTGGTTGTACAACTTCAAATTTTCAGAAAATCAAAGAAGATGGAAAGGCATGAAATAAAATCTAAAGAAAGAGAGTCTTTCTTCATACCAAAACTTTTAAAAGTACAAACCTTGCTTCATCTTCTCAAAACCACTGATCAAGATTAGTATATAGTATATATGAAAATTAATATAAAGAACAAACACTAATTGTTCTATCTTCTTGATAAGACTTCATGTATAGTTAGTGAATCAAACAAACAAACCACTTAATACTAAAAACAAAAATAAAACAAAAGGACTTGTATGTCTTACGTCTGTTTGCCACAGGAGGTTTAGGAAGCTCGTCAACTCGAACCGGTGCGAAGGGCTCGTTTGGATTCGGTTGATTGATGAACAAGTTAGATGGGGTATTTCTCATCTCCTCCTGAAATGTTTCCAAATTTTAAGTAAATTCATGTATACATTCTACAAAATTAGGTTTAGATGATCATAGTTTACGGTTTTAAGAAAATAAAATCCTTGAGAATTGAACCCATAAATGCAAAGGGGGAAATTGTAATCAAGCAACAATATCTTACCAGATAAAACAGTTGATAAAGGCAAAAACCACAAAACAAAAGATAAAACAAATGTGAAACCCTAACCCTAAATAACCCTTTTTAAGAAAAGAAGATCTTGGGCAGAAATCAAAGGGTAGATGTTCATCATATCTGATTTTGTAATGAAATCCATAAACTAGCTAGCTAGCCGTGAACTAATACCACCTGGGTATTCTCTATTTTGTAATCTAAAGTCCATAATATTGGTTTAGCAACTATATAAATATAAGTTAAACTATACCATAATGTTTTGAGGAGAGAAGAAATTATGGCCAAGATGGAACTGATTAGCAGCAGTGTTGGCAGCCATGGAAGCCGGAAAGTGAAAAGATCGCATGTTGACAGACAAGAGATTAGCGCAGTGCCCACATCTAACAGTAACAGTAGATAACATACTGCTGCAAGGAACACTCACCTGGAACACCATCAAAGAAACCATAAACAAGATTCTTCTGTTATTTCAAGTATATATTGATGATCTAATCATAAAGATCAATTGTGGCAAAAAGTATGTAAGAGTTTTGATGTCATAATTCATGAGATCAGGTAAAGTAAACAAAGATTGTGATGACTCAGAATTAAAGGGATGATATGTAAATATATGTGTGCTAATAATGATGTTATGATGATGATGGTGAGTTGTTGTACCGCAAGGACAGTTTCACAGAAGTTGCATTGGACATAACATAGCTCGGAGGGAGGAGAGAGGTGGTGGTGGTGGTGGTCCGGTGGAAAAGCAGCTGAAGATGACATGTTTTTCCTCACTTTAGCCCTTTCTAGTTTCTACTCTCTCTCTCCTGAGTGATTCTCTCTCACACAGATTGATTTGATTGATAGATAAGATTGACTGAACAATGTGTAGAGATTGATTGATGGACAGATTAACCACCTTTGGGATCTGACCTCCTTGTTGTGTTTGTTCTCAAAGACAAGTGAGAAGGAAGTTACAAATGAGAATGTGAGAGGAAAGAGAATTAGAGAGACCCACTATATAGGATAGCAATTGGATTATCCCTTGTTCAAACCCCACACTTCTTTCTCCTTGTTTTTTTCCTTAATATATTATTATTGTTTTTTTGTTGTTTATGATCACTCATACATCATTGTATTGTGATATTATGTTTCATTAGAGTGATTTTATTTTTTAATTTTGCCCCTTAGTACTTTCTTTACTCGTCTTTATTACCAATTTCCATAAACATGAAGTATATGATATTTGTTAAACCATATACATATATAAGTAAGATGAATAATTTATTCAACATCATCAAACAAGTACAAATTAGCTTGTCAATCAGGTGTTCCAAATCAGCTCTTAGTGTAAGATGCCTCCTCGATCTGGTAGCTCGGTTGCGAATGTAGGATCGTATTTCGGGACCGAAACCGTGATTATCATGTTTATGTTCATAGACGGAAAGATTAGAGACGGACAAAAGTACTTACTTGTATAGATTCAGTAACATAACAATACAAGTCGGCCCGATTAACAAGCTAACCGAACCATATCAAAGGAGTACACATCCGGGGAGAGACCAAGTGGTGATGTCTCCCTGTGAGGTCTCAAACCTCCTAAAGCTTCCAGTGTTACAAATGACTAGGGGTTGCTATTTATAGCCACACCCCCTAGTCTTGCAAACACACACACGGTCAAACAAATAACCCTCTCGTTTGACCACTTCAAACAAGCGGGTTTATACATGTTCGTTAAACCGTTTTACTAACTATTACAAATTCAGCATAAAATAAATCTAATCTATTCGAACAGCATCGGACACAAAATCTGCATCAACAAATTCCCCCTTGTCCGTTGCTGTCGAATGCTGAAAATGCAACTGCAATCGATCTTCAGTCAAGTATTTATCTTTTCTGTGTTAACAAATTCCCCCTTGACCGATGATCCAGGTAAGTAGTATCTTGACGCTCCTTGTATAATAGTTCCCCCTCAAAGTACGCGTATCCGTGTTGGGCTGTAACACCTCAAAAATTTATGTCCAATAATGTATCGACACGTGTCATGAGCTTTAAACGTGTAAAAGATTACTTATGAATGACTAAAGTTGACAAACAAATAAAGTATGTGAATATAAGGGTTCAAAGTGTCAACAATGGATAAATATACTTTACTATAACCCTACACGATGTTTACACCCTTAAACGAATGAATCATGGATCATACGAAGCTAATTGTGAGAGAAAGTGAGAAATTACAAACTACAGGGGTTAAATGTGTCAACATGTTTAAAGTATACCTCTGAGTGACCTTTTAGCAAACCCGAAGCTTTGTAATGATTAATTATGCTCACCAAAATAAGTGATAAAAATTTCACAAGGTTTCAATAAAGTATGAGAAAGTTATGACAATATTCGTATACGAGGGGTTAAAAGCGTCAACGTTGAAATCTAGGGCCTTACGGGTGATCACAAAGTTAACCGAGGACTTAACAAAGTTTGGTTAAGTCTTAAGGTCCTTAAAAATCAAGTTAGAGGGCTGAAAATGCAAATTTGGAACTTAAAACCACGTTTAAAAGGACCAGGGGCTGAATTGCAATTGATGAAACTTGTTTGGCCTGTTCTGCACATCCATACCGGCCGCGTAAGGTCCTTATGGATCCTTACGCGGGCCGCGTGAGCACTACAGCGACAGAAAACACAGGCAGCTGCCTGTTAAAGCTGATAACCGACTTAAAATGGTTGTTTTACATACCAGGGGCTACCCCAATGGTTTAACATGCAATAGGGGCACTTGTCTTGATCTGGAAACACCTGTAGAGTTATTTGTCATGATCTTGTTGCATCAAAATTCATATATAAGGACACACAAGTTTGCAACATTGTGCCACTCACTTGCAAACTTTCACAACTCATTTCTGGAGCTCTCTGGTCAGCAACAAAGCTTTCTTAGGATCCATAGTCGTGCTTAGGACTATTGTAAGTGTCCTTAACTTTCCTTAATTCAGTTTTGCTTAGTTAATTAGCTTAAAGTCAAACCGTCGTAATTAGAGTTTGACTTCGTGATTATTCAAAATTTGTCCAGTCAAATCTCAAATTGAAAGTACCTATGAGTTGGTAATTATGTGGGTAATAAATTCTTAAAATGACACCCTCTGATTCCCACTCTAACTAGGTTAATTCACTACGCCAAAAGTAGGCTACGGCCACACTTTTGGCAAAACCGCCCAGTCACACATTTGAAAAATTGTGTGGCTAAAGGTCATTCATAACATTTTAAAACACTTTTAGCCACACATTATATTATTAATGTGACAATTGTATACCAGTTCAGAACATTTAGCCACACTTTTAGAAAATTATGTGACATGTATTAGCTACAACTCGAAATGTGTGGGCAAAGGTGATCTATAGCTACATTTTTTGTTTCATGTGACCAAAAATACATGTATTTAACACTTTTTGCCACACTTTAAGAAAAAAAATTGTGACAATTATCAGCCACGCTAGCAAAGTGTGGCCAAATGTGATCTACGACCACAATATTTGTTTTCATGTGACCAATAACACATCTATTCAAAACATTTAGTCACATTTTAAGAAAGAAACAATGACTTTTGTTAGCCACACTAGCAATGTGTGGCGAAATTTGATCTACAGCCACAATATTTGTTTCATGTGACTGAAAACAGATATATTCGAGACCTTTAGCCGCACGTTAAGAAAAAACAGGTACACTAGAAAAGTATGGCCAAATATGATCTACGGTCACATTACATGTTTGAAAATGTTGTTAAAAGCTAATACAAATGACCACATATATTATTTTGTATGACCAAAGATAGACAATAGCCACACTTAAAATTACAAAATTTCATGTGGTTTTACAGAGATATTCGTCACACCATAATCACTTTTTTTTATTATGTGTGACGAAATGATATCAAATGACGGAAAAAAAGTGTGACCAAATGTTAAACTTACTACATCTTTAAAAATTCCCCAAAATATTTCATCCTAAAATTAAACTTCCCCCCTAAAATATTTCATCCTAAAAATTCCCCAAAATATTTCATACAAAAATTTCCCCCCAAAATATCTCATACTAAAACTTCCCTCTCAAATAATATTCTCATTTAAAATTGTAGGTCCCTCGGAGGTTGAGGTTTAACCTATTCCTTGTTATATCTAACACACTAGCGAGTGCGGAATCCAAGCTAGCATGCAAACCGAGTGAGAACAAGCACAAACACAACACACAAACTTCACCGATTAACACCACTTGTATTAATACGTATGAAAGGTTCGGTTACAAGCTCAATGTTTACAAATCAGTTTTGCAAACTCTCTCTAACTCTAGTGTGTGTGTATTCTGAACAGAATGCTCTCAATATGTGTCTAACTTTCGAACTTTGTCCAACTCTCGAACTCTCTTAAGAAATGAACACATAATGTTGGTGCATTTGTGTCTGTACTTTGTCTGTATTTCGTCTGATACTGAACGATGTCTTTGTTAGTCTTGTAAGTTTGACCAAGTCAACCATCCTCCTGGTTTGACTTGGCCAAACAGTCAACATTATGTTTGTAATGTGTTTGAGTCGAAGGATGGTCATCGAAGGATCACTTATATCCTTCGATGATGATGAGCTCGAAAGATGGTCCTTCGATGGATGGACCACGAAAGATCACATCTTTCGTGGTGCATGTTGATCGTTCGAGCTGTTTCTGGTCGACAGATGATCGTTCGATCAGTCTGCCTGATCCTTCGACCAGACCTGCTGTATTGGGTATAAATACCCGTGTGTTGTGTTCACTTCATAGCAAGACGACAGATAGTATAGGACAGACAAGAAGAGAGACAGATAAGGAACACCGAGAACACACACACACTCTGAGAGTTTACAGGACTGATTTGTAAACCTTGTGCTTGTAACTGGACCTTTCATACGTTTAATTCAAGTGGTGTTAATCGTTGAGTCTTGTGTGTTGATTATTTGCGTGTCCTATCTCGGTTTGCTATCTCGGTTGGATTCCGCACAACCGGGTTGGTTTGTACACAAGGATTAGGCGACTAGATCCTCCCCTAGCCGGACCTACAAGTGGTATCAGAGCCTTGGCTCTTATCCTTGTTAAAACCGAGGTGTTTCTTACTGTTTTTCGAGATTGAAGTTTATATTTTCTGGAAGAACTTGTTAAAATCGGGTTTCGGTTTGTTGTCGGTTTGCAGAAATATTCATATTTCTGGGTTTGTTCTTCTTATCTTCAACCGATATCTTAAGTGTTCTTGGTAGTTTTCACCTTTTTTATCTTTAAAAATTTTGAATTACCAAGTGTTTGTGTGTTGGAAGTTGTATTTTGATTAAAATATTGGACATTACCCGGTTGGTGAAAAACCTGCATGTTCAGACCTGAAAGATATGGTCTGAACATACTTTCTGCCGAAATTCTTACCAACCCGTCAACTTTTCACCAACCTGTCACATTTGTCAACCGTGTCAATAAGATCGAAGGATATCCTTCGAAGTCGAAAGATCATCTTTCGACCAAAGGAGGTTCGACAGATAGTCATCCTTCGAGCATCCTTCGAAGTGTGAGACTTATCTTTCGGTCCAAGGAATATTTTCGAAACATACATCTTTCGGTCTTCTGCTCATTTTCGAAAGACTAGGATCCTTCGACTGGGGAGTCTTTCGAAGTCATCTTTCGTGTTCATCTTTCGGTGTACAGTACTTTTTCGAAAGATAAGGATCCTTCGGTTGGAGAATCTTTCGAAAAACATTGTTCAAAATTCAACAGAGATCTTTCGAACCCTGTTGATCCTTCGAACAAGTGTTGATCTTTCGATCCTTAGTCTGTTTGTGTTTAACAGTTTGTGTTTTTCAAGTCTTTCGAACAGGTATCCTTCGGCTGATCAAAAATGAATTCGATGTGGGGTGTTCCGGTAAATGCAGAGATGTATTTTGGTACTCCAGCTCCGGATTCGGGTTCGCAAGCTAATGCTACATCTACCGGTCAATGGGCATTTGTATCAAATCAAGCTCCAAGTGTTCAAAGCATTTTGCTAAGCGAAAGTGAAACAGGAAGTTTGAATAGGCCTCCAAAGTTGATGCACTTAAGTGAATATCCGGGATGGTTTGGTAGATTTCATACATACGTTCTTGGTCAAAATACAGAATTGTGGTTGCGGTTCATTACAGATTTCGATCAAACAATAGAGGTTGCCGCATCATCTGCTGCCACGTTTGCAGATCTTACGGAAGATCAGAAGAAGGTCTATGATCTGGAAAAGAAGGCATACGCCATTCTCACTCAGGCCTTAAGTAAAGATATATATCATCAATTTGTCAGTTACAAGACGACAAAGAGGTTGTGGGACGCATTGAAGACAAGGGGCGTAGGAAATGAAGCGACACGTCAATTGAGAAAAGAACTGCTGAAGAAAGAGTTTGATGGTTTTATTTGTATGCAGAATGAATCTCTAGGAGATTTGACAAGTCGATTTACTCATTTGCTAACTGAATTGGCAAATACTGGGTGGTAACGACCTCAGCAGAGATAGTGAAGAAGTTTGCAGATGCACTGCCACCTCAATGGAATAATTTCTTAGAAATCATGAGGTACAATGGCACTTTGGATACAACAAGCTTCAGTGATTTTGCTCAACTCCTGGAAAACAAGAATCAGGAAGAAACTCTCAAGGCAAAAAGAGTTGCAGTGCCACAAAATCCTGAAATTTATTATGGAACTTCCAGCACTTCTACAAAACCTTCCTCACACGCTCCAATTCAAACAGCATTTGTGTCTAGCACGAGCTTGTATGGCACTCCTCCTCCAACAACAGATATGTTTGGAAATCTGCTTAATCCAGCTCCTCAACCAGCACCACAACAGCAACAGCAAATCAGAACAACTGATATATTCGGAAATCCACTTCCTCCTCAACAGCAACAGCAAGCTTGTTATGGAAGTACATCATCTGCTGGTCAACAATCAAAGCCAAATACAGTACGGCTCGACACCTCAAGCTTTTCTAAAGTCAGTGTTGAAGTAGCAAAAGAACATATGGAGCTGCTAAACACTGTGGTGAGCGCATACTGTGGATTAGTGGAGGGTCAGATTGGTAATATTAATCTGACACAAGAAGACTATCAGCAGATAGATAAAGAGGAGATGGAGATGATGGATATTAAGTGGGCCTTTGCCAGTGCTGTTAGGCGAGCAAAGGATTTCATGGAAAGAACAGGCCGAACCAGCTTGGAAAGCAAGAAAGACACCAAGTATGGGTTTGATAAGCAGGCCGTCAAGTGCTTCAATTGTGGTGAACGTGGTCGTTTTAAAAGGGAATGTACAAGGCCATCTCAACATGGGAACCAGAATCCCTTCAGAGGTCAAGGAAACAGGGCTAATCAGAACCAAGCGAGGAACAATGATCGCACACTGGTGCCTGTCAACAACCAGAATCAACCAGGACCATCAAATGCCAACCAGGCACTTGTGGTTCAGGTAGACGAAGGCTGTGATTGGTCAATCCAGTTGGGAAACGATGCACCAGATGGAACAGCCTGTTTTGCTGAAGTGGTTAATGATCTTAAACACGCCAGTGGTGGAGAATCTTCCACCAATGGTAGTGAATCTTCTGAAGATGAAGACTCCTCCGGTTATAGTGGAAGTTCAGATGAAGAGTCATCCGGTTCAGGGAATGATCAGGAAGATGACACATCAGCTGCGTCAGTCGATGCTAATATTGATGAGCTATTGGAGGAAGCTGCAGCAGAAATTCAAAGAAGATCTATTTTGGTGGATCAAGCTGCTTATTCTTCGTCTTCTCTCCATTCAGCCTTTATGGCTAATGTCGACAGTTCATCAAGTCAGGTATGTGTCGATGAACCCACTTCTGTTAGCTGTGATAATTGTGATAGATTGCATGCTAGATGTACTGATTTGGAAGCAAATATGTCTGAGTTGCAAGGCAAACACGATGCTTTACAAGCTAGTTTGTTTGAATTGCAAGACAAACATGTTTTAGTGAATGATAAGTGGTGTGAATTGCAAAGCAAGCATGAGGCTTTGCAAGAGAAATATGATGTGACATTTATTCACAATCAGAAATTGACAGTTGATCTTTCTAAGTGCACTGAAGCCAACATGTTTTATGAAAACCATGAAAAAGGATTTAAGTCAATGATTGAAACGTTAAAGAAAGATAAAACAGAGTTGACTAAAATGGTTTCCAGAAAACAAACTGACATTAATTTGTATATAACTCGTCTTGAGGTAATGCAAAAAGAAATGGCTTGTGTTAAAACAGAAAGTGAGGCAATCCGACTCAAGCTAGACAGTTATTTGAGTTCTAGCTATGTGTTGGATCACATCATTGATGTTCAGAAAGAGAAAAAGGATGTCACATGCATAGGTTATAAGAAATGTCCACCACCCGTGAGAAACAACTTTGATGCACTGCCTGATGAGGAGTATAGAACTCATTTTGAACCCTCTGTTCCTTTGGACGTTGAGGAATTTGCTACAGGACTCGGATACAAGAAAGAAGTATCGTCAGATTCAGATGTGTCAGCAGATACCTTTGTAGCTGCTGAACCAAATCAGGATCCTCCAGTTGTGATTGAGGATACTGATTCTTCTGATGATGAATCCGATGATACTGATTCAGCAAAGTCTGATGCGGTGATAAAAGATGAGGACATACCTCTTGAGAATCACATTCTGTGTGATCCTCCTGCAAAACCCGCTAAGACTATTGCAACTGAGTCCTCGTCTGAGAAAGAGTCGGAGAGTGTGGATTTGCTGTACACTCTTGTTGGTGATGATAAAATCTATTCAGACAAAGATTTTCCTATTAAAAATGTTAATCAATCTTTAATCAGTAAAGTCTTTGAAAATTCTACAAGTAAGTTTTTGGGAAAGACAGGACCACATGTTACAGTCACACAGTGTCCTCCTATCCCAAAGGCTGAAGTTAGAAAACAGTTTGGGAACAAGAAATTACCAACAGTGCCAAAACAGCAAAACCATACCAAAACAAATGGTAAGGCACCGACTCAAACTCAAAAGAAGCCGAATCAGAAGAAGAAGAAGAATGTGAACTTTGTGAAGTCGAAGGGAACGGACAAAATTGAAAAGTTTGCAAATCAATCTAACTTAGATTTTGTCCAGAAAGTAACAGTAATGAAAAGGAATGAACCGAATAGTTCAAAACCTAGTACCTCGAGATCACAAAGTTCATCATCGGCAAGACGATCACATGATACTTCGGGGTTTGTTGAACGAAGATCATGTTTTGAATGTGGTACAATCGGGCATATTATTCGAAACTGCCCGTATCTTCATAAGTTGAAAGCAAAGGTTGATGATCCCCGTGGCCCAACTGACCGCAAGCAATCTGTTTCTGTAAAGCAAGATCCTCGACTCATAAGAGAAAGGGAAAAGAAACAGAAACGCCAACAGGTCAAGAAAATTGAAAGGGCGATTAAAAGTGATGTGGTTCAAAAACAATCTGTTCCAGTTAAACCAGAAAGTTCAAAAACTTCAAACAATCACGAAGTTAAATTTTCAAACAATCAAACTGGTAAAACTCAACAGACCTGGAAACCAAAATCTGTTATTGAATCAGGGGGACCATCACAATTTCCAAATCATCAAAAAGTGGAAGTTATTGTTGTTGATAAAAATGGAAGACCCAAGACCACAATGGCTTGGGTCCCCATCTCCAACTAATCGATTGAGTTTATGTGCAGGGTGTTCCAGGAGGAACTATCAGTAGTCATTGGATTGTTGATAGTGGGGCATCCAGGCACATGACAGGCGACATGAAGCTTCTCTACGACGTCAAATCTATTAGAGGAGGTTATGTTGCTTTTGCTGGAGATAAAGGCGGATATATTACGGGTGAAGGAATGATTTCCAACGGGGTTGTTAGCTTTGATAAGTTCAACTTTGTGCAACAACTTGATCACAATCTTCTTAGTGTTTCTCAAATTTGTGACAAGCAGTTCTCAGTACACTTTGATGCTAATGGATGTTATGTGCTGAAACCCGGCTTCAAAATTCCAAAAGAATGGATTCTCTTGTCGGCTCCAAGGATAAATGATCTGTATGTCCTAGATATGAGCCAAGCTATCACAACGTCTGCACAAGCAACTTGTTTCGTTTCCAAAGCCACAGAAAAAGACACAATCTCTTGGCACAGACGAATGGGTCACATTCACTTACGCAAAATGAATCATTTGGTGTCAAATGAATTAGTGAATGGTGTTCCTCTTAAAAACTTCCATCTTCAAGACGTCTGTGTTTCGTGCCAGAAAGGAAAACAAACGAAGAAGCGACATCCTACAAAGAAAGTCAACACGGTGGCTGTTCCTCTTGAACGATTGCACATGGATTTGTTCGGTCCTGTCAAGCACAAAAGCATTAGGAATGATCAATATTGCCTCGTGATAACTGATGATTATTCAAGATTTTCTTGGGTGGCGTTCATGGCACATAAGAGTGAAACCTTCGGTATTATCAAAAACTTGATCATTCAGATTGAGAATCTTTACAACTTGAAGGTTAGGCGGATACGTAGCGACAATGGTACTGAATTCAAAAATCATGCCATGGCGGAGTTTTGCACTTCAAAAGGTATTCTTCACGAATTTAGTGCAGCTTATACTCCTCAACAGAATGGCGTCGCTGAACGTAAAAACTGCACATTGATCGAGACTGCTAGGACTATGTTGGTAGAATCGCAGCTGCCCATTCCATTCTGGACTGAAGCTGTGTCCTCTGCATGCTATACGTTGAACCGAGTCCTTACAGTCAAAAGACACAACAAGACCTGCTTTGAGCTTATTAACAAACGGAAACCAGACTTGTCCTATCTTGAACCGTTTGGAGCTCCATGCACAATAATCGATCCTAATGGAAAGTTTGGGGCAAGAGCAATTGAGGGATACTTTCTTGGGTATTCCACCCCGAACTTAAGAGTCTGGAATCTAGAGACTAAAAGGGTCGAGGAATGGTCTGAAGTCAGAGTACAAAGGCACACTTTACCAGTTAGAAATCCTGGTCAGCCTTGGATGTTTGAGTACGATGACTTTTTCAATTCGATCAATGTTGAAGCAGTTGAAGAAAATGCTGCGGCAAGGATGTTTTTCGAGAGTGACAACGCAACAGATTCACCGTTGGTTCGTCCCATTATTGTCAATCAAGAACCATCTTCGGTGAACAATAATGCTCTCGACAATGAGGATTTTCATGATGCTTCCGAATTGAACGAATCTTCAGAGGATGATGAATTTCTAGATGCAGATCAAGAAGCTCCAACAGCAGTTCATGGTATTTCAGAGGGTACACCTCCAGTGGATGTCCCTAGAACAGCTGAAGCTACTGCATCATCCTCTTCGTCAATTCCGGGCCTTGAATTGATTGTTGATCTCAATCTCAACAATCTGGGTACAAATATTCCTGTTCAAGATAATCCAGAAACAAGGATTCACAATACCCATCCTCAACAAAACATCATCGGAGATGTACAAAGTGGCGTTCAAACAAGAAACATGTTGCGAAACAACAACAATGCAGGCTTGTATGCAACTATCCGAGAATCTGGTCAACAAAATGATTGGTCTTTCGCGTGTTATGTCTCACAGGAAGAGCCAAGAACTTGGAAAGATGCTTTGAAAGATAGCTCATGGGTTGAAGCAATGCAGGAAGAACTGCAACAATTCCAGAAGCTTGGTGTCTGGAAACTCGTAGAGAAACCTGCTGGATACAAGAAGATTGGTACCCGTTGGGTGTTTAAATGCAAAAAGGATGACCGTGGAATCATTATTCGAAACAAAGCAAGGCTAGTCGTTCAAGGTTTTCGTCAGATTGAAGGGATCGACTACAACGAAGTGTATGCACCTGTTGCACGTCTAGAAGCAATTCGGATTTTTCTGGCTTATGCCTCATTCAAAGGTTTCAAGGTATACCAGATGGACGTGAAAAGTGCATTCTTACATGGTGTGGTAGAAGAAGAGGTGTACGTCGAACAGCCTCCAGGTTTTGAAG
The DNA here is from genome assembly GCA_030545235.1 of Helianthus tuberosus. Taxonomy (NCBI): domain Eukaryota; kingdom Viridiplantae; phylum Streptophyta; class Magnoliopsida; order Asterales; family Asteraceae; genus Helianthus; species Helianthus tuberosus. The sequence continues at coordinate 21,100,693 of CM060386.1, read as the reverse complement.
ATCCTATTCATCCCGATCGGGTTTGGTTGCTCAACAAAGCTCTCTATGGTCTTCATCAAGCACCACGAGCTTGGTATGCAACCTTATCTAATTATCTGCTGGAGAATGGATTTCGCAGAGGTCTTATCGATTGTACTCTTTTCATCAAAGAACAAGATGGAGATCTTCTACTGGTACAGGTATACGTTGATGATATTATTTTTGGTTCTACTAATGATGTTTTGTGTAGGGATTTCGAGCGTGTTATGCAGGATAAATTCGAGATGAGTGCTATGGGAGAAATGACTTTCTTTTTGGGCCTACAAGTACAACAAACTGAGTCTGGGATTTTCATCCATCAGACTAAATATGTTGGTGACATCTTGAGCCGGTTCCAGATGTCTGATGCAACGCCCATCGGTACCCCATTGCCGCAAAATCACGGAATTACTCCAGACTTGAAGGGTCAAGATGTTAGCCCCTCATACTACCGCGCAATGATCGGATCTCTTATGTACCTCACAGCATCAAGACCAGATATAATGTACCCAACGTGCCTGCTTGCCAGATATCAAGTGAATCCGAAGGCCTCACATCTTGCAGCTGTAAAAAGGATTTTTCGTTATTTGAAGGGTTACCCTGACACCGGTCTGTGGTACCCTAGGGATAATAACTTTGACTTGATCGCATTCAGTGATTCTGATTTTGGCGGATGCAAAATCGACGGCAAATCCACAACGGCTGGATGTCAGTTTTTGGGAAATCGCCTAGTCACATGGCAGTGCAAGAAGCAGACGTGTGTAGCTACATCAACATGCGAAGCTGAATACATTGCTGCCTCAAGTTGTTGCTCCCAAGTACTATGGATCCAACAACAAATGCGTGATTACGGTTTTGAATTCCTAACTACTCCTATTTACGTTGATAATTCTGCCGCCTTACAGATCACTAAAAATCCTGTGCAGCATTCAAAGACTAAGCACATCGACATTAAGTATCACTTCATACGTGATTGCTTTGAGAAAAGGCTAATCGATGTTGCTTACGTCCACACCGATGACCAACGTGCCGACCTTTTTACCAAAGCTTTTGACAAATCAAGATTTGACTATTTATTATTGGTAAACGGCATTAAGGTCAAGCAAGAGTAATCCACATCGGAAAATCATTTTTGTAAATACCTTTGTGTTTTAAATTTGTCTTAGTTTATTGATTTTAGGGGGAGTAAATCCAAAATTTGAAAATCCAAAAACATCGAAAAATTTCAAAAACACAAAAACAATAGAAAAACAAAATTGAGTTTCCTGGCGAGAAAAAGAGAAAATGATAGTACATCAGTGGTCTGTCTAAACCTCTTTAAACCTTAAACGAAAAACGATAAGCAGCTCTATATAAGATGTATCGGTAGGCTCACAATCATTTTAAAGTGTGCAGGGTGATATAAACTTAAATCCGACTGAAGACTGGGTGGGAACCACTCATTGGCATATGGTCTTAGTACCGAAATTTCGTTTGAGAGATTGCCGAGGTTCTGAGATATTCGGTCTTTATGCTGCTTATCATCTGGGTATCATGGTTGTATCTTTTACCGAAATATAACGGGGACGCAAGTCTAGATCTTCCATGATACTATACATACGTGTACATACTGCATACGACCTCAATAAGTGATCAACAATCACATGTCCAAACAAAATAAGTGATAAATTATCACAAATTTCTTTCCGGGTGTCAAGTTCGTCTCTCTGCTGTACGAAAGTACTGACCTGTTCACGGACTTGCTCCTGTGCCCTCATGCATCGAAAATCAAGTTCCTCATCAATAAGTGATTATATCACATAGGGCTTGTTTTCAATCAAAATAAGTGAGAATCTCACATCATATACGGTCAAACAGATGATAATCGGTATACTCACCGGTAAGATGAACCCTCGTGCATACCTTGATACGGGAATGTGTCGTGATGTGGATGAACACCGGTTGGTAAGTATAAATCATACCTTAACGTATCCCCTCGCCATGATTACAAATGATAAGTTGAGCTTATGTGGACAACAATACCGATAATTGTTATAGGATGCTTATCTTAATGTTAACTAATTGAACAAAGAGAGTGTTTTGACATGACCGTAAACTGATATGATTCTCTTACCCTCGAAACTCGCAAAAAGAATGTCTGTAAATATTTATTTAATGCTTTCAGTTTCTGCATCTCTGTATATATTTATTTACTGCTTTCTGTCTTTACATTTGAGATATTCAAAAAGTCCAAAAAGATTTTAGGTGTGTTTTAATATAAACTTTCTAAAAGCCAAAAATATTTTATTTCTATCTTATTTTCGATTGTACGATGTTGGATCTCGAGTCTTCGTTACCTGAAACCTGAACGAAAACCGAAAATGACTAAATCTTCATAAACGGTCGATATTTGCAAAGTTTTGAAAGTTAAAATTTGAAATTGATAAAATACTTTAAACTTTCAAACTGTCGGACGGTGTTTGTTTAAACAATGGTCACATGTGTGTCGTTTGCTTATGATATTCCAAGCGGTTGTTCTCATTACGCGTTTAGATTTCTTGTATGTGCTGATTCTAAAGGCAAGGAGAACATGGTCGATGACGAGCTTTGGAATGAAGACACGACGTGAAGGCACTCAAATGATGAAGATGATCGAGTTGCCGCTGACCATCATCAATACCACAAGGATCTCACTTCATAAAGACAAAGACTTTCACGAGCATAACTCAAGGGGGAGCTTATGTTAAGGGGGAGTTTGTCAACACACTTCCTTCATGAAACGGGGAGTTTGTTGGTACACTTTCTGCTTTCAAGACGTGAAGACTTTGAAGATCCTCCGACATTGTAGACTTGAAAAGAAGTCAAAGACTTGAAGACACGAAGGACCTACAAGATTGAAGATCGAGATCGAGACAAAGCTACAGCCAAGGGGGAGTTTGTTGGTGCATTTGTGTCTGTACTTTGTCTGTATTTCGTCTGATACTGAACGATGTCTTTGTTAGTCTTGTAAGTTTGACCAAGTCAACCATCCTCCTGGTTTGACTTGGCCAAACAGTCAACATTATGTTTGTAATGTGTTTGAGTCAAAGGATGGTCATCGAAGGATCACTTATATCCTTCGATGATGATGAGCTCGAAAGATGGTCCTTCGATGGATGGACCACGAAAGATCACATCTTTCGTGGTGCATGTTGATCGTTCGAGCTGTTTCTGGTCGACAGATGATCGTTCGATCAGTCTGCCTGATCCTTCGACCAGACCTGCTGTATTGGGTATAAATACCCGTGTGTTGTGTTCACTTCATAGCAAGACGACAGATAGTATAGGACAGACAAGAAGAGAGACAGATAAGGAACACCGAGAACACACACACACTCTGAGAGTTTACAGGACTGATTTGTAAACCTTGTGCTTGTAACTGGACCTTTCATACGTTTAATTCAAGTGGTGTTAATCGTTGAGTCTTGTGTGTTGATTATTTGCGTGTCCTATCTCGGTTTGCTATCTCGGTTGGATTCCGCACAACCGGGTTGGTTTGTACACAAGGATTAGGCGACTAGATCCTCCCCTAGCCGGACCTACACATAACATGGGTATTTATACCCGAACACAGCAGGTCTGGTCGAAGGATAGATAGACTGATCGAAGGATGACATCCTTCGTGGTCCATCTATCGAATGCTTATCCTTCGAGCTCATCGAAGGATCTGAACTATCCTTCGATGACCCATTTTTCGACCCAGCCATATTACAACCATTGTTCGAACTGTTTGGCCAAGTCAAACCGGAGGATGGTTGACTTGATCAAACTTACATCAATCTTACATCAAAGACCTCGTTTTGTATCAAGACGAAATACAGACAAAATACAGACACAAGTGCACCAACAAACTCCCCCTTGGCTGTAGCTTTGTCTGGCTGTAGCTTTGTCTCGATCTTTGTGACTTCAAGTCTTTGACGTCCTTTCAAGTCTTCAATGTCGGAGGATCTTTAAAGTCTTCACGTCTTGAAAGCAGAAAGTGTACCAACAAACTCCCCCTTAACATAAGCTCCCCCTTGAGTTATGCTCGTGAAATACTTGTTCTTTTTGAATTGAGATCCTTGTGGTGTTGATGATGGTCAGCGGCAACTCGATCATCTTCATCATTTGAGTGCCTTCACATCGTGTCTTCATTCCGAAGCTTGTCATCGACCATGTTCTCCTTGCCTTTAGAATCTGCACATGCAAGAAATCTAAACGCGTAATGAGAACAACTGCCTGGGATATCATGAGCAAACGACACACATGTGACCATTGTTCTAACAAACACCGTCCGACAGTTTGAAAGTTTAAAGTATTTCACCAATTTCAATTTTAACTTTCAACACTTTGCAAATTTTGACCGTTTATGAAGATTTAGTCATTTTCGGTTTTCGTTCAGGTTTCAGGTAACGAAGACTCGAGATCCAACATCGTACGATCGAAAATAAGATAGAAATAAAATCTTTTTGGCTTTTTAGAAAGTTTATATTAAAACACACCTAAAATCTTTTTGGTATTTTTGAATATTTCAAATGTAAAGACTAAAAGCAGTAAATAAATATATACAAAGATGCAGAAACTGAAAGCATTAAATAAATATTTACAGACATTCTTTTTGTGAGTTTCGAGGGTAAGAGAATCATATCAGTGTACGGTCATGCCAAAACGCTCTTGTTGTTCAGTTAATTAACATTAAGATAAGCATCCTATAACAATTATCGGTATTGTTGTCCACATAAGCTCAACTTATCAGATGTAATCATGGCGAGGGAATACGTTAAGGTATGATTTATACTTACCGACCGGTGTTCATCCACATCACGACACATTCCCGTATCAAGGTATGCACGAGGGTTCATCTTACCGGTGAGTATACCGATTATCATCTGTTTGACCGTATATGATGTGAGATTCTCACTTATTTTGATTTGAAAACAAGCCCTATGTGATATAATCACTTATTGATGAGGAACTTGATTTTCGATGCATGGGGGCACAGGAGCAAGTCCGTGAACAGGTCAGTACTTTCGTACAGCAGAGAGACGAACTTGACTCCCGGAAAGAATTTGTGATGTAATATCACTTATTTGTATGGACATGTGATTGTTGATCACTTATTGAGGTCGAATGCAATATGTACACGTATGTATAGTATCATGGAAGATCTAGACTTGCGTCCCCGTTATTTTTCGGTAAAAGATACAACCATGATACCCAGATGATAAGCAGCATAAAGACCGAATATCTCAGAACCTCGGCAATCTCTCAAACGAAATTTCGGTACTAAGACCATATGCCAATGAATGGTTCCCACCTAGTCTTCAGTCTATTTAAGTTTATATCACCCTGCACACTTTAAAATGATTGTGAGCCTACCGATACATCTTATATAGAGCTGCATATCGTTTTTCATTTAAGGTTTAAAGAGGTTTAGACAGACCACTGATGTACTATCATTTTCTCTTTTGCTCGCCAGGAAACTCATTTTTTGTTTTTCTATTGTTTTTGTGTTTTTGAAATTTTTCGATGTTTTTGGATTTTCAAATTTTGGATTTACTCCCCCTAAAATCAATAAACTAAGACAAATTTAAAACACAAAGGTATTTACAAAAATGATTTTCCGATGTTGGTTTTACTCTTGCTTGACCTTAATGCCGTTTACCAGTAATAAGTAGTCAAATCTTGATTTGTCAAATGCTTTGGTAAAAAGGTCGGCACGTTGGTCATCGGTGTGGACATAAGCAACATCGATTAGCCTTTTCTCAAAGCAATCACGGATGAAGTGATACTTAATTTCGATGTGCTTAGTCTTTGAATGCTGCACAGGATTTTTAGTGATCTGTAAGGCAGCAGAATTATCAACGTAAATAGGAGTAGTTAGGAATTCAAAACCGTAGTCGCGCATTTGTTGTTGGATCCATAGGACTTGGGAGCAACAACTTGAGGCAGCAATGTATTCAGCTTCGCATGTTGATGTAGCGACGCAGGTCTGCTTCTTGCACTGCCATGTGACTAGGCGATTTCCCAAAAACTGACATCCAGCCGTTGTGGATTTGCCGTCGATTTTGCATCCGCCAAAATCAGAATCACTGAATGCGATCAAGTCAAAGTTATTATCCCTAGGGTACCATAGACCGGTGTCAGGGCAACCCTTCAAATAACGAAAAATCCTTTTTACAGCTGCAAGATGTGAGGCCTTCGGGTTGACTTGATATCTGGCAAGCAGGCACGTTGGGTACATTATATCTGGTCTTGATGCTGTGAGGTACATAAGAGATCCGATCATCGCGCGGTAGTATGAGGGACTAGTAGCTTCACCCTTCAAGTCTGGAGTAATTCCGTGATTTTGCGGCAATGGGGTACCAATGGGCGTTGCATCAGACATCTGGAACCGGCTCAAGATGTCTCCAACATATTTAGTCTGATGGATGAATATCCCAGACTCGGTTTGTTGTACTTGTAGGCCCAAAAAGAAGGTCATTTCCCCCATAGCACTCATCTCGAATTTATCCTGCATTACACGCTCGAAATCCCTACACAAAACATCATTAGTAGAACCAAAAATAATATCATCAACGTATACCTGTACCAGTAGAAGATCTCCATCTTGTTCTTTGATGAAAAGAGTACAATCGATAAGACCTCTGCGAAATCCATTCTCCAGCAGATAATTAGATAAGGTTGCGTACCAAGCTCGCGGTGCTTGATGTAGACCATATAGAGCTTTGTTGAGCAACCAAACCCGATCGGGATGAATAGGATCTTCAAAGCCTGGAGGCTGTTCGACGTACACCTCTTCTTCCACCACACCATGTAAGAATGCACTTTTCACGTCCATCTGGTATACCTTGAAACCTTTGAATGAGGCATAAGCCAGAAAAATCCGAATTGCTTCTAGACGTGCAACAGGTGCATACACTTCGTTGTAGTCGATCCCTTCTATCTGATGAAAACCTTGAACGACTAGCCTTGCTTTGTTTCGAATAACGACTCCACGGTCATCCTTTTTGCATTTAAACACCCAACGGGTACCAATCTTCTTGTAACCAGCAGGTTTCTCTACGAGTTTCCAGACACCTAGCTTCTGGAATTGTTGCAGTTCTTCCTGCATTGCTTCAACCCAAGAGCTATCTTTCAAAGCATCTTTCCAAGTTCTTGGCTCTTCTTGTGAGACATAACACGCGAAAGACCAATCATTTTGTTGACTTGATTCTCGGATAGTTGCATACAAGCCTGCATTGTTGTTGTTCCGCAACATGTTTCTTGTTTGAACGCCACTTTGTACATTTCCGATGATGTTTTGTTGAGGATGGGTATTGTGAATCCTTGTTTCTGGATTATCTTGAACTGGAATATTTGTACCCAGATTGTTGAGATTAAGATCAACAATCAATTCAAGGCCCGGAATTGACGAAGAGGATGATGCAGTAGCTTCAGCTGTTCTAGGGACATCCACTGGAGGTGTACCCTCTGAAGTACCATGTACTGCTATCGTTGGAGCTTCTTGATCTGCATCGAGAAATTCATCATCCTCTGAAGATTCGTTCAATTCGGTAGCATCGTGAAAATCCTCATTGTCGAGAGCATTATTGTTCACCGAAGATGGTTCTTGATTGACAATAATTGGACGAACCAACGGTGAATCTGTTGCATTATCACTCTCGAAAAACATCCTTGCCGCAGCATTTTCTTCAACGGCTTCAACATTGATCGAATTGAAAAAGTCATCGTACTCAAACATCCAAGGTTGACCTGGACATTTGACTGGTAAAGTGTGCCTTTGTACTCTGACTTCAGACCATTCCTCGACCCTTTTAGTCTCTAGATTCCAGACTCTTAAGTTAGGGGTGGAATACCCAAGAAAGTATCCTTCAATGGCTCTTGCCCCAAACTTTCCATTAGGATCGATTATTGTGCACGGAGCTCCAAACGGTTCAAGATATGACAAATCTGGTTTCCGTTTGTTAATAAGCTCAAAGCAGGTCTTGTTGTGCCTTTTGACTGTAAGGACTCGGTTCAACGTATAACATGCAGAGGCCACAGCTTCAGTCCAAAAGGGAATCGGCAATTGTGACTCAACTAACATTGTCCTAGCAGTCTCGATCAATGTGCGGTTCTTACGTTCAGCGACGCCATTTTGTTGAGCAGTATAAGCTGCACTAAATTCGTGAAGAATACCTTTTGAAGTGCAAAACTCCGCCATGGCATGATTTTTGAATTCAGTACCTTTGTCGCTACGTATCCGCCTAACCTTCAAGTTATAAAGATTCTCAATCTGAATGATCAAGTTTTTGATAATACCGAAGGTTTCACTCTTATGTGCCATGAACGCCACCCAAGAAAATCTTGAATAATCATCCGTTATCACGAGGCAATATTGATCATTCCTAATGCTTTTGTGCTTGACAGGACCGAACAAATCCATGTGCAAACGTTCAAGAGGAACAGCCACCGTGTTGATTTTCTTTGTAGGGTGTCGCTTCTTCGTTTGTTTTCCTTTCTGGCACGAGACACAGACGTCTTGAAGATGGAAGTTTTTAAGGGGAACACCATTCACCAATTCATTTGACACCAAATGATTCATTTTGCGTAAGTGAATGTGACCCATTCGTCTGTGCCAAGAGATTGTGTCTTTTTCTGTGGCTTTGGAAACGAAACAAGTTGCTTGTGCAGACGTTGTGATAGCTTGGCTCATATCAAGGACATACAGATCATTTATCCTTGGAGCCGACTAGAGAATCCATTCTTTCGGAATTTTGAAGCCGGGTTTCAGCACATAACATCCATTTGCATCAAAGTGTACTGAGAACTGCTTATCACAAATTTGAGAAACACTAAGAAGATTGGGATCAAGTTGTTGTACGAAATTTATCTTATCAAAGCTAACAACCCCGTTGGAAATCATTCCTTCACCCGTAATATATCCGCCTTTATCTCCAGCAAAAGCAACATAACCTCCTCTAATAGATTTGACGTCGTAGAGAAGCTTCATGTCGCCTGTCATGTGCCTGGATGCCCCACTATCAACAATCCAATGACTACTGATAGTTCCTCCTGGAACGCCCTGCACATGAACTCAATTGATTAGTTGGAGATTGGGACCCAAGCCATTGTGGTCTTGGGTCTTCCATTTTCATCAACAACAATAACTTATATTCTTTGATGATTTGAAAATTGTGATGGTCCCCCTGATTCAATAACCGTTTTTGGTTTCCAGGTCTGTTTTGTTATACCAGTGTTATTCTTTAAAACCTTAACTTCATGGTTGTCTGAAGTTTTTAAATTGTTTGGTTTGACAGAAACAGATGTTTTGTTAACCATCATCAATACCACAAGGATCTCACTTCATAAAGACAAAGACTTTCACGAGCATAACTCAAGGGGGAGCTTATGTTAAGGGGGAGTTTGTCAACACACTTCCTTCATGAAACGGGGAGTTTGTTGGTACACTTTCTGCTTTCAAGACGTGAAGACTTTGAAGATCCTCCGACATTGTAGACTTGAAAAGAAGTCAAAGACTTGAAGACACGAAGGACCTACAAGATTGAAGATCGAGATCGAGACAAAGCTACAGCCAAGGGGGAGTTTGTTGGTGCATTTGTGTCTGTACTTTGTCTGTATTTCGTCTGATACTGAACGATGTCTTTGTTAGTCTTGTAAGTTTGACCAAGTCAACCATCCTCCTGGTTTGACTTGGCCAAACAGTCAACATTATGTTTGTAATGTGTTTGAGTCAAAGGATGGTCATCGAAGGATCACTTATATCCTTCGATGATGATGAGCTCGAAAGATGGTCCTTCGATGGATGGACCACGAAAGATCACATCTTTCGTGGTGCATGTTGATCGTTCGAGCTGTTTCTGGTCGACAGATGATCGTTCGATCAGTCTGCCTGATCCTTCGACCAGACCTGCTGTATTGGGTATAAATACCCGTGTGTTGTGTTCACTTCATAGCAAGACGACAGATAGTATAGGACAGACAAGAAGAGAGACAGATAAGGAACACCGAGAACACACACACACTCTGAGAGTTTACAGGACTGATTTGTAAACCTTGTGCTTGTAACTGGACCTTTCATACGTTTAATTCAAGTGGTGTTAATCGTTGAGTCTTGTGTGTTGATTATTTGCGTGTCCTATCTCGGTTTGCTATCTCGGTTGGATTCCGCACAACCGGGTTGGTTTGTACACAAGGATTAGGCGACTAGATCCTCCCCTAGCCGGACCTACACATAACATGGGTATTTATACCCGAACACAGCAGGTCTGGTCGAAGGATAGATAGACTGATCGAAGGATCATCTATCGACTAGAAACTCGTCGAAGGATCAACATGTACCTCGAAGGATGACATCCTTCGTGGTCCATCTATCGAATGCTTATCCTTCGAGCTCATCGAAGGATCTGAACTATCCTTCGATGACCCATTTTTCGACCCAGCCATATTACAACCATTGTTCGAACTGTTTGGCCAAGTCAAACCGGAGGATGGTTGACTTGATCAAACTTACATCAATCTTACATCAAAGACCTCGTTTTGTATCAAGACGAAATACAGACAAAATACAGACACAAGTGCACCAACAAACTCCCCCTTGGCTGTAGCTTTGTCTGGCTGTAGCTTTGTCTCGATCTTTGTGACTTCAAGTCTTTGACGTCCTTTCAAGTCTTCAATGTCGGAGGATCTTTAAAGTCTTCACGTCTTGAAAGCAGAAAGTGTACCAACAAACTCCCCCTTAGATGTAGGAAGTGTGTTGACAAACTCCCCCTTAACATAAGCTCCCCCTTGAGTTATGCTCGTGAAATACTTGTTCTTTTTGAATTGAGATCCTTGTGGTGTTGATGATGGTCAGCGGCAACTCGATCATCTTCATCATTTGAGTGCCTTCACATCGTGTCTTCATTCCGAAGCTTGTCATCGACCATGTTCTCCTTGCCTTTAGAATCTGCACATGCAAGAAATCTAAACGCGTAATGAGAACAACTGCCTGTGATATCATGAGCAAACGACACACATGTGACCATTGTTCTAACAAACACCGTCCGACAGTTTGAAAGTTTAAAGTATTTCAACAATTTCAATTTTAACTTTCAACACTTTGCAAATTTTGACCGTTTATGAAGATTTAGTCATTTTCGGTTTTCGTTCAGGTTTCAGGTAACGAAGACTCGAGATCCAACATCGTACGATCGAAAATAAGATAGAAATAAAATCTTTTTGGCTTTTTAGAAAGTTTATATTAAAACACACCTAAAATCTTTTTGGTATTTTTGAATATTTCAAATGTAAAGACTAAAAGCAGTAAATAAATATATACAAAGATGCAGAAACTGAAAGCATTAAATAAATATTTACAGACATTCTTTTTGTGAGTTTCGAGGGTAAGAGAATCATATCAGTGTACGGTCATGCCAAAACGCTCTTGTTGTTCAGTTAATTAACATTAAGATAAGCATCCTATAACAATTATCGGTATTGTTGTCCACATAAGCTCAACTTATCAGATGTAATCATGGCGAGGGAATACGTTAAGGTATGATTTATACTTACCGACCGGTGTTCATCCACATCACGACACATTCCCGTATCAAGGTATGCACGAGGGTTCATCTTACCGGTGAGTATACCGATTATCATCTGTTTGACCGTATATGATGTGAGATTCTCACTTATTTTGATTTGAAAACAAGCCCTATGTGATATAATCACTTATTGATGAGGAACTTGATTTTCGATGCATGGGGGCACAGGAGCAAGTCTGTGAACAGGTCAGTACTTTCGTACAGCAGAGAGACGAACTTGACTCCCGGAAAGAATTTGTGATGTAATATCACTTATTTGTATGGACATGTGATTGTTGATCACTTATTGAGGTCGAATGCAATATGTACACGTATGTATAGTATCATGGAAGATCTAGACTTGCGTCCCCGTTATTTTTCGGTAAAAGATACAACCATGATACCCAGATGATAAGCAGCATAAAGACCGAATATCTCAGAACCTCGGCAATCTCTCAAACGAAATTTCGGTACTAAGACCATATGCCAATGAATGGTTCCCACCTAGTCTTCAGTCTATTTAAGTTTATATCACCCTGCACACTTTAAAATGATTGTGAGCCTACCGATACATCTTATATAGAGCTGCATATCGTTTTTCATTTAAGGTTTAAAGAGGTTTAGACAGACCACTGATGTACTATCATTTTCTCTTTTGCTCGCCAGGAAACTCATTTTTTGTTTTTCTATTGTTTTTGTGTTTTTGAAATTTTTCGATGTTTTTGGATTTTCAAATTTTGGATTTACTCCCCCTAAAATCAATAAACTAAGACAAATTTAAAACACAAAGGTATTTACAAAAATGATTTTCCGATGTTGGTTTTACTCTTGCTTGACCTTAATGCCGTTTACCAGTAATAAGTAGTCAAATCTTGATTTGTCAAATGCTTTGGTAAAAAGGTCGGCACGTTGGTCATCGGTGTGGACATAAGCAACATCGATTAGCCTTTTCTCAAAGCAATCACGGATGAAGTGATACTTAATTTCGATGTGCTTAGTCTTTGAATGCTGCACAGGATTTTTAGTGATCTGTAAGGCAGCAGAATTATCAACGTAAATAGGAGTAGTTAGGAATTCAAAACCGTAGTCGCGCATTTGTTGTTGGATCCATAGGACTTGGGAGCAACAACTTGAGGCAGCAATGTATTCAGCTTCGCATGTTGATGTAGCGACGCAGGTCTGCTTCTTGCACTGCCATGTGACTAGGCGATTTCCCAAAAACTGACATCCAGCCGTTGTGGATTTGCCGTCGATTTTGCATCCGCCAAAATCAGAATCACTGAATGCGATCAAGTCAAAGTTATTATCCCTAGGGTACCATAGACCGGTGTCAGGGCAACCCTTCAAATAACGAAAAATCCTTTTTACAGCTGCAAGATGTGAGGCCTTCGGGTTGACTTGATATCTGGCAAGCAGGCACGTTGGGTACATTATATCTGGTCTTGATGCTGTGAGGTACATAAGAGATCCGATCATCGCGCGGTAGTATGAGGGACTAGTAGCTTCACCCTTCAAGTCTGGAGTAATTCCGTGATTTTGCGGCAATGGGGTACCAATGGGCGTTGCATCAGACATCTGGAACCGGCTCAAGATGTCTCCAACATATTTAGTCTGATGGATGAATATCCCAGACTCGGTTTGTTGTACTTGTAGGCCCAAAAAGAAGGTCATTTCCCCCATAGCACTCATCTCGAATTTATCCTGCATTACACGCTCGAAATCCCTACACAAAACATCATTAGTAGAACCAAAAATAATATCATCAACGTATACCTGTACCAGTAGAAGATCTCCATCTTGTTCTTTGATGAAAAGAGTACAATCGATAAGACCTCTGCGAAATCCATTCTCCAGCAGATAATTAGATAAGGTTGCGTACCAAGCTCGCGGTGCTTGATGTAGACCATATAGAGCTTTGTTGAGCAACCAAACCCGATCGGGATGAATAGGATCTTCAAAGCCTGGAGGCTGTTCGACGTACACCTCTTCTTCCACCACACCATGTAAGAATGCACTTTTCACGTCCATCTGGTATACCTTGAAACCTTTGAATGAGGCATAAGCCAGAAAAATCCGAATTGCTTCTAGACGTGCAACAGGTGCATACACTTCGTTGTAGTCGATCCCTTCTATCTGATGAAAACCTTGAACGACTAGCCTTGCTTTGTTTCGAATAACGACTCCACGGTCATCCTTTTTGCATTTAAACACCCAACGGGTACCAATCTTCTTGTAACCAGCAGGTTTCTCTACGAGTTTCCAGACACCTAGCTTCTGGAATTGTTGCAGTTCTTCCTGCATTGCTTCAACCCAAGAGCTATCTTTCAAAGCATCTTTCCAAGTTCTTGGCTCTTCTTGTGAGACATAACACGCGAAAGACCAATCATTTTGTTGACTTGATTCTCGGATAGTTGCATACAAGCCTGCATTGTTGTTGTTCCGCAACATGTTTCTTGTTTGAACGCCACTTTGTACATTTCCGATGATGTTTTGTTGAGGATGGGTATTGTGAATCCTTGTTTCTGGATTATCTTGAACTGGAATATTTGTACCCAGATTGTTGAGATTAAGATCAACAATCAATTCAAGGCCCGGAATTGACGAAGAGGATGATGCAGTAGCTTCAGCTGTTCTAGGGACATCCACTGGAGGTGTACCCTCTGAAGTACCATGTACTGCTATCGTTGGAGCTTCTTGATCTGCATCGAGAAATTCATCATCCTCTGAAGATTCGTTCAATTCGGTAGCATCGTGAAAATCCTCATTGTCGAGAGCATTATTGTTCACCGAAGATGGTTCTTGATTGACAATAATTGGACGAACCAACGGTGAATCTGTTGCATTATCACTCTCGAAAAACATCCTTGCCGCAGCATTTTCTTCAACGGCTTCAACATTGATCGAATTGAAAAAGTCATCGTACTCAAACATCCAAGGTTGACCTGGACATTTGACTGGTAAAGTGTGCCTTTGTACTCTGACTTCAGACCATTCCTCGACCCTTTTAGTCTCTAGATTCCAGACTCTTAAGTTAGGGGTGGAATACCCAAGAAAGTATCCTTCAATGGCTCTTGCCCCAAACTTTCCATTAGGATCGATTATTGTGCACGGAGCTCCAAACGGTTCAAGATATGACAAATCTGGTTTCCGTTTGTTAATAAGCTCAAAGCAGGTCTTGTTGTGCCTTTTGACTGTAAGGACTCGGTTCAACGTATAACATGCAGAGGCCACAGCTTCAGTCCAAAAGGGAATCGGCAATTGTGACTCAACTAACATTGTCCTAGCAGTCTCGATCAATGTGCGGTTCTTACGTTCAGCGACGCCATTTTGTTGAGCAGTATAAGCTGCACTAAATTCGTGAAGAATACCTTTTGAAGTGCAAAACTCCGCCATGGCATGATTTTTGAATTCAGTACCTTTGTCGCTACGTATCCGCCTAACCTTCAAGTTATAAAGATTCTCAATCTGAATGATCAAGTTTTTGATAATACCGAAGGTTTCACTCTTATGTGCCATGAACGCCACCCAAGAAAATCTTGAATAATCATCCGTTATCACGAGGCAATATTGATCATTCCTAATGCTTTTGTGCTTGACAGGACCGAACAAATCCATGTGCAAACGTTCAAGAGGAACAGCCACCGTGTTGATTTTCTTTGTAGGGTGTCGCTTCTTCGTTTGTTTTCCTTTCTGGCACGAGACACAGACGTCTTGAAGATGGAAGTTTTTAAGGGGAACACCATTCACCAATTCATTTGACACCAAATGATTCATTTTGCGTAAGTGAATGTGACCCATTCGTCTGTGCCAAGAGATTGTGTCTTTTTCTGTGGCTTTGGAAACGAAACAAGTTGCTTGTGCAGACGTTGTGATAGCTTGGCTCATATCAAGGACATACAGATCATTTATCCTTGGAGCCGACTAGAGAATCCATTCTTTCGGAATTTTGAAGCCGGGTTTCAGCACATAACATCCATTTGCATCAAAGTGTACTGAGAACTGCTTATCACAAATTTGAGAAACACTAAGAAGATTGGGATCAAGTTGTTGTACGAAATTTATCTTATCAAAGCTAACAACCCCGTTGGAAATCATTCCTTCACCCGTAATATATCCGCCTTTATCTCCAGCAAAAGCAACATAACCTCCTCTAATAGATTTGACGTCGTAGAGAAGCTTCATGTCGCCTGTCATGTGCCTGGATGCCCCACTATCAACAATCCAATGACTACTGATAGTTCCTCCTGGAACGCCCTGCACATGAACTCAATTGATTAGTTGGAGATTGGGACCCAAGCCATTGTGGTCTTGGGTCTTCCATTTTCATCAACAACAATAACTTATATTCTTTGATGATTTGAAAATTGTGATGGTCCCCCTGATTCAATAACCGTTTTTGGTTTCCAGGTCTGTTTTGTTATACCAGTGTTATTCTTTAAAACCTTAACTTCATGGTTGTCTGAAGTTTTTAAATTGTTTGGTTTGACAGAAACAGATGTTTTGTTAACCACATCGGTCTTAATCGCCTTTTCAATTTTCTTGACCTGTTGGCGTTTCTGTTTCTTTTCCCTTTCTTTTACAAGACGGGGATCTGGTCTGAATGAAACAGATCGCTTGCGGTCAATTTGGTCACGGGGATCATCAACCTTAGCTTTCAACTTATGAAGATACGGACAGTTTCGAATTATGTGTCCAATGGTACCACATTCAAAACATGATCTTCGTTCAACAAACCCCGAAGTATCATGTGATCGTCTTGCCGATGATGAACTTTGTGATCCCGAGGTACTAGGTTTTGAACTATTTGGTTCATTTCTCTTTATCACAGTTGCTTTCTTGACAAAATCTAAGTTAGATTGGTTTTCAAACTTTGCAATTTTGTCTGTTCCCTTAGATTTCACAAAGTTCACATTCTTCTTCTTCTTTTGATTCGGCTTCCTTTGACCTTGAGCCGGTAATTTTCCTTTTGGCTTGGTATGGTTTTGCTGTTTTTGCACTGTTGGTAATTTCTGATTGCCAAATTGTTTTCTAACTTCAGCCTTTGGGATAGGAGGGCACTGTGTTACTGTAACACGTGATCCTGTCTTTCCCAAAAACTTACTTGTTGAATTTTCAAAGACTTTACTGATTAATGATTGATTAACATTCTTAATAGGAAAATCTTTGTCAGAATAGATTTTATCATCACCAACAAGAGTGTACAGCAAATCCACACTCTCCGACTCTTGTGTAGACACGGAC
Source organism: Helianthus tuberosus (assembly GCA_030545235.1). Taxonomy (NCBI): domain Eukaryota; kingdom Viridiplantae; phylum Streptophyta; class Magnoliopsida; order Asterales; family Asteraceae; genus Helianthus; species Helianthus tuberosus. The sequence continues at coordinate 21,083,870 of CM060386.1, read as the reverse complement.
TCGATTGCAACAGTCTTAGCGGGTTTTGCAGGAGGATCACACAGAATATGATTCTCAAGAGGTATGTCCTCTTCGTTTATCACCGCATCAGACTTTGCTGAATCAGTATCATCAGACTCATCATCAGAAGAATCAGCATCCTCAATCACAACTGGAGGATCCTGATTCTGTTCAGCAGTTACAAATGTATCTGCTGACACATCCGAATCTGATGATACTTCTTTCTTGTATCCGAGTCCTGCTGCAAATTCCTCAACGTCCAAAGGAACAGATGGTTCAAAATGAGTTCTATACTCCTCATCAGGCAGTGCATCAAAATTGTTTCTCACGGGTGGTGGACATTTCTTGTAACCTATGCATGTGACATCCCGTTTCTCTTTCTGAACATCAATGATGTGATCCAACACATAGCTAGAGCTCAAATAACTGTCTAGCTTGAGTCGGATCGCCTCACTTTCTGTTTTAACACAAGCCATTTCCTTTTGCATTACCTCAAGACGAGTTATATAAAGGTTAATGTCAGTTTGTTTTTTAGAAACCATTTTTGTCAGCTCTGTTTTATCTTTCTTTAACGTTTCAATCATTGACTTAAATTCCTTTTCATGGTTTTCATAAAACATGTTGGCTTCTGTGCACTTGGAAAGATCAACGGTTAACTTTTGATTGTGGATGAATGTCACATCATATTTCTCTTGCAAAGCCTCGTGTTTGCTTTGCAATTCACACCACTTATCATTCAAAGAAACATGTTTGTCTTGCAAGTCAAACAAACTAGTTTGTAAAGCATCATGTTTGCCTTGCAACTCAGACATGTTTGCATCCAAATCAGCACATTTAACATGCAATCTATCACAATTATCACAGATATCAGCAGTGGGTTCATCGACACATACCTGACTTGATGAACTGTCGACATTAGCCATAAAGGCTGAATGGAGAGAAGACGAAGTATAAGCAGCTTGATCCACCAAAATAGATCTTCTTTGAGTTCCTGCTGCAGCTTCTTCCAAAATCTCATCAATGTCTGCATCGACTGACGCACTTGAAGTCTCGTCCACCTGATCATTGCCTGAAGTCGAGGACTCTTCATCTGAACTTCCACTGTAACCTGAGCTGTCTTCATCTTCAGAAGATTCACTACCATTGGTGGAAGATTCTCCACCACTGGCGTGTTTAAGATCCTTGACAACTTCAGCAAAACAAGCTGTTCCATCTGGAGCATCATTTCCCAACTGGATTGACCAATCACAGCCTTCATCTACTTGAACCACAAGTGCCTGGTTGGCATTAGATGGTCCTGCTTGACTCTGGTTGTTGACAGGCACCAATGTACGAACATTGTTCCTGTTCTGGTTCTGCTGGTTGCCTTGATTTCTGAAGGGATTTTGGTTCCCATGTTGAGATGGTCTCGTACATTCACGCTTGAAATGACCACGTTCACCACAATTGAAACACTTAACAGCCTGCTTATCAAACCCATACTTGGTGTCTTTCTTGCTCTCCAAGCTGGTTCTGCCTGTTCTTTCCATGAAATCCTTTGCTCGTCTAACAGCACTGGCAAAGGCCCACTTGATGTCCATCATCTCCATCTCCTCTTTATCGATCTGCTGATAGTCTTCTTGTGTCAGATTAATATTACCAATCTGACCTTCCACTAATCCACAGTATGCGCTCACCGAAGTGTTTAGCAGCTCCATATGTTCCTTTGCTACTTCCACACTGACTTTAGAAAAGCTTGAGGTGTCGAGCCGTACTGTATTTGGCTTTGATTGCTGACCAGCAGATGATGTGCTTCCATAACACGCTTGCTGTTGAGGAGGAAGTGGATTCCCATACATGTCTGTTGGTACGGTAGATTGAGGAGGAAGTGGATTCCCATACATGTCTGTTGGACCGGTAGATCGAACAGGTAATGGATTTCCGAACATATCAGTTGGTCTGAGAGGTCGTTGGCCTTGCTGTTGCTGTTGAGGAACTGGTTCAAGCGGATTTCCATACATGTCTGTTTTTGGAGGAACCGAAACCTGGATAGTATTGCCATACATGTCAGTGCTGGACACAAATGCTGTTTGAATTGGAGCATGTGAAGAAGGTTTTGTAGAAGTGCTAGAAGTTCCATAATACATTTCTGGATTTTGTGGCACTGGAACTCTTTTTGCCTTGAGAGTTTCTTCCTGATTCTTGTTTTCCAGGATTTGAACAAAGTCATTAAAGCTTGTTGTAGCTAAAGTGCCATTGTACTTCATGATTTCCAAGAAAGTATTCCATTGAGGTGGCAACGCATCTGCAAACTTTTTCACAATCTCTGCTGGAATTGTAACAACCTCAAAATTTGACAATTCAGTCAGCAGATGATTAAATCGACTTGTCAAATCTCCTAAAGATTCATTCTCCATACACGTAAAACCATCAAACTCTTTCTTTAGCAGTTCTTTTCTCAATTGACGTGTCGCTTCATTTCCCACGCCCCTTGTCTTCAATGCGTCCCACAACCTCTTTGTCGTCTTGTAACTGACAAATTGATGATAAATATCTTTACTCAACGCCTGAGTAAGAATGGCATAGGCCTTCTTTTCCAAATCATAGACCTTCTTCTGATCTTCCGTAAGATCTGCAAAAGTAGCAGCAGATGATGCGGCAACCTCTATTGTTTGATCGAAATCTGTAATGAACCGCAACCACAATTCTGTATTTTGACCAAGAACGTATGTATGAAATCTATCAATCCATCCTGGATATTCATATAAGTGCATCAACTTTGGAGGCCGATTCAAACTTCCGGTTTCGCTCTCGCTTAAGAGAATGCTTTGAATACTTGGAGTTTGATTTGATACGAATGCCCATTGACCGGTAGAAATTGCATTAGCTTGAGAAGATACTGGTGCGGAAGATGACGGAGTACCAAAATACATATCTGTATTTACTAGAGTATTCCACCTTGGATTCATTTTTGATCAAGAAAAATAAGAACCTGAAAATCACAACTTGTTAAACATAAACAAACTAAGGATCGAAAGATCAACACTTGTTCGAAGGATCAACAGGGTTCGAAGGATCACTGTTGAACTTTCGAACAATGATTTCGAAAGAGTCTCCAGACGAAGGATCCTTATCTTTCGAAAAAGCACTGTAGACCGAAAGATGTATGCTTCGAAAATATTCCTTGGATCGAAGGATAAGTCACCAACTTCGAAGGATGTTCGAAGGATGAATATCTATCGAGCCTCCTTTGATCGAAAGATGATCTTTCGACTTCGAAGGATATCTTTCGAACAGCACTGACACAGTTGACAAAGAGTGACAGGTTGGTGAAAAAGGTGATGGGTTGGTAAATCTTTCGGCAGAAAGTATGGTTCAGACCATCATTTTCTGCAAAACAGGATTTGACTAATAAAATATTCCTAAAAAGGAAAATCTTATCCAGAAAATCCGGTCACCGGAACACGCCGGAATTATGGCCGGAAATCACCAAGTTTCTTAAAAACAAGTTTTAAGTTACCCAACCCGACCTTGAACACACCCGGTAAGTTTAGAACGCGTTTTTATGTTTATAAATGCAAGAAAATCACTAAAAACGGGTACTAAACCAAGTGTCCAAACACACCAAGACCTTGCACAAACTCGGTTTTAACAAGGAAAAGAGCCACGGCTCTGATACCACTTGTAGGTCCCTCGGAGGTTGAGGTTTAACCTATTCCTTGTTATATCTAACACACTAGCGAGTGCGGAATCCAAGCTAGCATGCAAACCGAGTGAGAACAAGCACAAACACAACACACAAACTTCACCGATTAACACCACTTGTATTAATACGTATGAAAGGTTCGGTTACAAGCTCAATGTTTACAAATCAGTTTTGCAAACTCTCTCTAACTCTAGTGTGTGTGTATTCTGAACAGAATGCTCTCAATATGTGTCTAACTTTCGAACTTTGTCCAACTCTCGAACTCTCTTAAGAAATGAACACATAACATGGGTATTTATACCCGAACACAGCAGGTCTGGTCGAAGGATAGATAGACTGATCGAAGGATCATCTATCGACTAGAAACTCGTCGAAGGATCAACATGTACCTCGAAGGATGACATCCTTCGTGGTCCATCTATCGAATGCTTATCCTTCGAGCTCATCGAAGGATCTGAACTATCCTTCGATGACCCATTTTTCGACCCAGCCATATTACAACCATTGTTCGAACTGTTTGGCCAAGTCAAACCGGAGGATGGTTGACTTGATCAAACTTACATCAATCTTACATCAAAGACCTCGTTTTGTATCAAGACGAAATACAGACAAAATACAGACACAAGTGCACCAACAAAAATTTTAAATTATTTAGTATTAAAAAAAAATCTTACTACGTATTTAAAAATTCAAACTACTATTAAATATTATATATTTTAAACCAACTTTTTTATTACTCATTTTCTTCTAAATAATACGTTAATATGCATATTAGTACTCGTACTGAATTTCCCCTACAAAATTGTTTTCGGTACCGATTCAGTACCCATTTTTAGGTGTTTTCAATACGGGTAGTTTTAGTTCGATACGGTACCAGTATTTTATGGAATTTTACTTTCAAATACTCGTACCATCTCTATACCTGTACCGTATCGAACATTTTCGGTACAGGTACCGAGCGTATCCCTAATCATATATGTGTTGATGTACCATATTAGGCCTTAATGGATATGGACAATAGTGAATCATATATTTCCAATGAACTAGATTGGGCCTTAATGGATCATAGTGGACAATACTAGATCATACATGTGTTAGTGGATCTCGATGAATATAGTAGATCATACATGTGTTAATTAACCATATTGGGCCTTAATGGATCATAATGATAAATAGTGGATCATATGTGTTAATGGTCCATATTGGGCCTTAATGGATCACGATGAACAATAGTATATCGTATATGTGTTAATGGGTCATATTGGGCCAAAATGGATCACAATGGCCAATTGTGGATCATACATGTCTTAATGGACTATATTGGGCCTAAATGAATCACGATGAACAATAGTAGATCATACATATTTTAATGGATCATATTGGACCTTAATGGATCACAATGAACAATAGTAGATGATACACGTGTAAATGGACCATATTGGGCCTTAATGGATCACAATGAACAATCATAGATCAAAATATTTTAATGCACCATATTGGGCCTTAATGGATCACAATGAACAATGTTAGATCATACATATCTTAATGGAGTACAATGAACAATAATAGATCATACATGTCTTAATGGAGAAAATTGGGCCTTAATGGATATTGATGAACAATAGTAGATCAAAATATATCAATAGACCATATTGGGCCATAATAGATTACAATAGGCCATGGTTCAGACTTCTTACTAGTTCAACACTTAATGATTCAAACATTTGGCTTTAAACGATTAAGCGTTATAATAAATTCATTTATAAATTTTAAGTTATGTATTTCCTATGTATCAAAGGCACCACAATTAATTAATAGCTTAATACACTTTAGAGATCTGATCTATTATCGATAATCTTATATTAAATCATTGTCTTAATGATTTGGTCTTTTCTTCAAGTCAGCGTTAAATGTCGATCAAGTCATTTTAATAAAGTTTTTTTATTTTTTTTTAACGACAAGTTTTTTTAATGTAAATAGTAATCAATGTTTAATTAATATAAATAATTTTTTTAGTTGACTCTAGGGGTGCAAACGAGCCGAGCCGAGCTCGTTTAACTTATGAGAGCTTGGGCTCGAGCTCGTTTGTATTTTCTCAAGCTCAAGCTCGACTCGGGCTCGGCTCGTTTATTATCTATTAATTAATACCTGGATAACACAGCATTGGTAAAACCGTTGTCAGTTGCTACTATCATAATTGGTATAAAGTTAGTCTGAAATTAAGTTGTATTCGCACATGTATTCGTTTTTATCTATTTCGGTTGTTATACTAAATGCTCGTATGTTATCAGTACCATAATGAACCGAACCAATGTTGGCGAAAAACGTCACAAAGCGTGAAAAACCTAGTAGTTTGTTAAAATTTTAGACCATGTGTAGTGGTAAATCAAAATAATGCCCCCACCATGGGCATTATTCGACACGTGTCATCCCAGTCAGCATGGGGCATTATAGCATAAAGTGGTGTAGTGGGGCATTATTCCAATAACGTCCCTTCCAATCATTAAAAAGAATAAAAAAAAACTTACACTTGACAACAAAATGTCAAAAACTTTACACTTGTCAAAAAAAAAGCAAGTAATGCCCCTTCTAGTCAAACATGTCAGACTAAAGCAACAAGTGTTGAGCGTTTTAAATAAAACGCCGGGGAACTTTTTTTTCAAAAAAAAAATAGAAAATAACGCCCTATGTAATGGTGGGGGCGTTTTTGGGCTTTTTTTTTGAATTTTTTTTTAAAAACGCCCCACTACGGGTGGTCTTAGAATTAGAAAATGGTTTCCCTCCTAACATTTACACACCTAAAAACCTCCCTCCAACCCAATTCCGCTTCCAAATTTCAAACTCCCCCCAACATTTTTAGTTTTCCTCCCCATCTATTTTCTTCCCTAAATTTGTTTAGTTTTCACTTTTTATCTTAATCCTAAATTGATTTCCATTCAATTGGATCTTTCAATCAACAAAAGTGGTAATGATCTGCTCCACAACAAAAAAGCAAAGCAAGTATGTCTCAAAGTTGCAACCCTAGCATTAGCAACCATCTGAAACCGACCCGTTACCTCGAGGTCCAGGTTCAACCGATTCGATGACGCGTTGAGAGTGCGTGACAATCGGTTTAGGGTTCGGACTAGAGATATTCCAAAGGTACATATTTTTTTAAGTCATTTGACTTTATTCTACAAAACACAACACCGCTGTCTTACTTTCATATCACAGAGAAGAAGAGAGAAATAGGAGTGAGAGAAACGAAGTGAGAAGATAGAGAGGGAATGGGGTTCCGGCCGGCCACCTATTCATTTGTATATTGAAGTGTGAAAAAGAAGCTATTTCATTCAAGCATCAGAGTCTTCTCATCAAATCCATTCCATTCCGGTCGATTTCTCGCTCTACAGCAAAAGGTGTATTATTATTTATCAATTATTCATTAGTATATTGAAATGTGAAAAGAAGCTATTTTGTCCAAACAAAGCTAAACGCATCACAAAGTTTAAAAACTGTTTTGATTTTAGTTTAAAATTTAAAATTGGGAATCTATATTAATTCATAAAAAATAAGAATTTGATGAAATGTTTTGTTGGGATTAGGGTTTTTGGTTTGAGGGCTAGGATTGAATTGGTGGGTGTTTGTGTTTTGCAGTATGAATGCTCAGGTGATGGTTGAGTTGGAGGGTGAGACTGATCCACTTGAGGTAATGATTGTTATGTGTTCGGTTTTGAGTTTTTGTTTGGTTAAATATGGTTTGTGTTGAAATAATTAGAAGTTGTTGTCTAGTACAGTGTTCTTTTGCATCGGTTTAGATAGTTTTGCTCATTTGGTATAAAATAATTGGTTTCGGTAAACGTTTCGTATGCCCCTTATATGACCATGGGTCCGTGACAACATTGTTAATCAAGGGTTGAAAACGAGTAACTTCTTGTGCTAATAGACATGATGGTTTTCATTGGTCCGTTAATAAATCCTTTAAATAGCTAACATAGGAGAGTTGTGGCTATCATCTAGTCACATATTTGTTTATTTTTGTGTCATCTATATAAGTCCTTGATCTATCATTTGCTTCTCTTAAATCTGATTCTTGCTCTAGTTCTAATTGTATTGGTCAGACTTTGTCTACTTTACTCAGTTCCTACTAAATTATAGTCTAAATTTAGATTAAAAAATGGTAATTGAGGTGGAAAAACAGGCGGGTTAGGTAATGGATCAAAACGAGTAATATTAATGTGCGCCTCCAGTGGCACAACACACAATTCAATAAGTACATTGTATCGGTTTGTTTTGAGTTGAATTTATTAATAATGTGTTAAATGTGATTGCAAAGACTATATTGTTACGAAAGTAAATCATTTTTTTTATTATCCAAGCTATTTAATAGGCTTTTATGCATTCTTTGGATAACTTTTAAGTTGTTTGGCACTTTGGCTCAAACTAATCCTTTTGCCTAACTCATTCCCCATCTGACCCGTTATATATACAACATGCCTGTTATTTACACATTTTTAAGTATAATGGTTGAACCTACCACCCCTATCCAGTTCCTAACAATCTGACTCAAACCTCGATTTTAGTGGTATTTCAAACTGGATAAATTTTCATGTTTGAAACACTGGAGATGCTACATGTCTGAAGCAGTTTGTTAGGTGCATTTTTTGTTCTTTATAAGGGTTTGGAACTGAAGTAAATCAAAGCTATCTAGATAGTAAAATTTCCAGTATGTTTGGTTGGGTGATTTTGAAACCAAACTCATTCAACCCGTCTTGTCTACTTTTATTCATATGATCAGCTATTAATAAATTATATCCCAATTGAATTTTGTTAGTTTTACCCTTTTTGACCCATTGGCGATAAATAAAAACCTCTTGAATGAAGGACCAATTAAAACAAGTCTTGTTTTTTTTCTTTTCTTAAATCGCTATGAAGGAACTTAGACAACGGAAAATACCCTTCACTATTCACCGATATCTACCCAATGGAAGGTAAACTTTTAATCCTTCATTTACCCCTACAACTTCAATCAAGATGTATCCTGTTTTTTGGTTATTGTTATACTGAGAGAATGTCATTTCAGCTATGAAGACCGGGGAGTTGATGAATTAATCGTCAAGGATTCTTGGAAGAGACAGGTCGGTGGCGAATAGTTTGTCCACCGCACCCCTCTACTGCTTGAAATACTCTCGAGCATGTTTACGGTCCTCACCATATGGGTTTGGTGGATAGTGGATACCACCAGTCTTGTGATTTAATGTTCAACTTCTTTGTGCTGTGAGTTTTATGAGTATGAAGATTTATTTTGTTAAGTTGTCTTGTGATATAGACGATCATCATTAGCAGGCAGGACGTAATTCAAACGTATCGGACACGTTGACCAAACTATTTTCCAAGGTTTTTAGGCACACCAACTGGACAGGTTGAACCGGCAGACTAAACCGGAATGTGACCACACTAGACATACGCCATTCAGTCTAGTCACTGGTTTTACAATATGTAAATCGTCCGTTTCCTTTTTGAATCGGTCCAAACCCACCTAAAAACTACTTAACCTCCCTAATTACTTTCGAGTTTTTATTATTTTTTTTCAACTGTTTTGGTTCCCTTCCCAGTAGTACCTAACTCATAGAGCATCTGACCTATTGAGTAATGCCGGTGACCTTTTGTTCTGATACCATTTTTATATTACGAATACCATTTTTTGTGAAGGTTAAAAGCAAGCTTAAAGGACACTCTAAACGTATAACCGGTCTCGCCTTTTCTCATGTGCTAAATGTGCTTGTCTCATCTGGCGTTGATGCTCAGGTTAGTAAAGTTCATGAAAAATTCGTTTCCATTTTCAATTGTTTAAACTCATGTACATTTATGATATTTTTGTTTATCAACTAGATTTGCGTATGGAGTTCGGATGGATGGAAAAAACAAAAGACACGATACGTTCAACTCCTTCAAGGGAGAACACCGTCACCACAATCCGACACGCGTGTGCAGTTTCATCATAATCAGACCCATTTTCTTCTTGTTCACGAGACTCAACTCGCCATCTATGAAACGACAAAACTAGAATGCGTAAAACAGGTAATATTTGTATTCATTTTCTTTATAATATATGATAAATGTAACAGTGTGGTAAGATAATTGATCTTTTGTTTTTCAGTGGATTCAACGTTAAAATTCAGCCTTGATATCGCATGCGACCTTTCATGCGATAGTCAACTGATATACGCAAGTTTCTTCGATGCAACCGTTTGTGTGTTCATCGCTTCTCACCTTCGCCTTCGATGCAAGATTAACCCCTCTACGTATCTTACAAGGTATAATAAGTTATAAGTTAATAAACGAAACATATTTGTCAGTTTGGTTCTTTTGAGAAAGAAATCTTGATTTTCGATGTTTGACAGAAACTCATGTCTTGTCAGTAACCTTAACGTGCACCCCATGGTGATTGCAGCTCATCCTCAAGAACCAAATCAATTTGCGTTAGGGCTTTCTGATGGACCATTCATGTTTTGGAGCCGCTTGAATCTGATGGCAGATGGGGCGTGCCACCACCGGCTGACAACGGGTCCACAAGCACAGTACCGGCTACACCGCCAGCGGCTGGTTGAGGGTCAGAACAACCGGCACAGAGGTGGCCCGGTTGTTTCCGGTTGATTAAACACTTGTTTACTGTGCAGTTCCAGCTTAGTAGTTATGTTCCTGCTTCTATTGCTACTGTTATTATTGTGGATTATTTTGTTAAAATGTATTTTAGTTGGTGAATTGACTTGATCTAACTTGTTATGTAAGATGATGTGAAGGGTAAATGCTAATTGTCTGATTTTAGTTTTCAATCTTTTAAAAGGAAACCAAAAACTGGCTTTTATGATAGAAACAACCACACTTACAATAAATTCATGTGACTATATAATAAAAATAACCACACTTACAATAAATTCGTGTGACCACTAATATCATTTAGCCACACTTAATGGACTATTTAGTTTATTACAACAAGCTTTTTGCTACAGTTTGTTTCAATTGATGTGCCTAATACAAAGTTTATAGTGACTGTATAACTGGAATGGTCACACTTATAACAAGTTCATGTGACCAAAAGTTAGACAATTGCCACAATTAAAATTATAAAAGTGTTTAGTGTGACTAATAAAAGTTTTTAGCCACACATACAATAAACTCATGTGACTAAATAGTAGAATCGGCTACACTTACAAGAAATTCATGTGACTACCTTTGACAAAACGTTTGATTACAAAAACCCTTTTGCCACACTTCTGTTTAATTGATGTGGCTAAATTAATATTTTTTAGTAAATATATGTGACTATACAATAGAAACAGTCACACTTAAAATAAATTCATGTGGCTGTTGCAACCCTTTAGCCACACTTAATGGAGGAAATGCTAGATTTTAACAAAAAATGTTGGTACCCTTTAGCCACACTTTTAAGTTCTACGGCCACTAAAAAGTGTGCGTGGCCGTATGATACCTACGATGACTCGAGCTTTGGTCACACTTGACATAAAAAAATATGTGTGGCAAAAGACATATAGTCACACTTTTTTTGTGTGGCTGTATCCCTATTTTGGCATAGTGATTGTCGGGTCAAAGTTAATCTTAAAAAGTCAACAGAAAACTTATTTTCAAATAAACGCATAATTAACAATGTAGAACCCATGCAACATGTTTTATCACTAATATAACTTGGTAATTAATGTAAGAACATGTCTAAACATGTTCAACCCGACAATTTTCAGTTTAAGCTCGGTTCGGAACCGAAAGTCGCATAAATTGACTTTTGCTTTGACTTTCAGTTCTGACCCAATGTAGCATGTTTCAGAAATGCCTTAGAGCTTTAATAGGACCAGGTTACATGTTAGTATAACCCTCTATGATTATACAACTTGGTTCATTAGTTATCCGATTCATATGCATGTTTCCGTTATATGCCTAAATGTTGACTATTATGCCCTTTTGACCTTAAAACAAGAATTTTGAAAATGTGAGAGGACAATAATCTTTATTACTGATTTATAAACATTTCCCTAAATTTTCACATCAGTTGGAGGTCTAGATTAAGAGTTATGCTCAATAACGTAATTAGAAAGCTTTTTATTAATTAAACGACGTAATTAGCATATAGCCTATCTAAACCCAATTTTTGATACCAAACTTTTTACCTACTGATGTAAAATAATATTTTGGGATTTTTGAAGATTTTTAATTATTTTTAGGCTTAGCATAACATATGGTTATAGCTTTGATTCGGTAATTGTCGGTTTTGCCCTTTTGGCCTATAAAATGAGTTTTACATATTATTTTGATACCAAAGCTTTTGCTACTGGTTTTATATAATAAATAAAATATTTTGAGTCTTCTGGAATAATAAAAATATCAGCTTTTCTTATAAAACCTAGAAATCGCTTAAAATCGCCTTTTTACGCGTTTAAAACGCATAGTATGTATTAAAACTATTTTAAATATATAAGACTTGACACCTACTGATATTTTTAGTAAATTTTTATATTCTAACAGTAAGCAAAAGTTTTAAACTTAGATTTCCAGTTTTGACCTTTTAAGCTTATGTGAAATTACCAAAATACCCCTACGGTGCATAGTTTAGTTATAAAAGGTAAATTTCACCTATATACCATAACCTACTGCTATGACTTATAAAAATAAGTATTTTTACTAAATATATCAGACCTGGAACTCAGATTTATATTAAATCTCTTTTATAACCTTTTAAATGACCAAAATACCCTTGCGGGACATAATTTGAGTTTATATTCGTTTTGGGCATAATAGAAGATATCTTACTGATGTCACAACATATTTAAGGCATATTAACTTAGGAAACCTGCTCATGAATCATTTGGTTAACCGTTACGCATTATTCGCGTTCGGTGCGGTTTATGTAACTAGTTTGCATAAATTAGCCGAAACGGGTCAAACCTTATCATTTTTGTCTCAAAATCCAGAATGTGTTTAGTTTACACATATTACACAAGTCTCCAAACTTGTCGGGTCTAAATCACATTCTATTCCGGTCATCGCTTGATCGTGCGTTTGAACCGTATCTTACTTTAAAACTAACCAGTCTAAGTTTAGGCTTAATTAAAGACCCGTTAGAAATCTAATAGGTTATTAAAAACCTTTGTTCTAGATTAGGAGACCCGGTAAAAGCTACTTACACTTGCTACTTGTGAATTATACTTGCTCAGGTAAATACTTTTAACTTATTTTCCCTATACGGGCTTGGGGTACGGTATATAAAATACCGCTTGGTCAGGCATTGAATTTTTAATCGTATGAAGGTTAATTTATTGAAATGTCCCGTTTAAATTATTTTGTTTGCTTAAAGACTTTGGGGGGTTAATGACCATGTCCCGGATATCCTTGGCATCATTTTAAGAAATGGCCACGACCTAAGCACGGGGTGTAGGCGTACACCCGATAGTGCATATATAAATAATAAGGTATAACCGCCAGTTTCGGGAATAACTCGCCGCAGGACTATATCATGTGGTGTGTCTATTAATATTTAACCCGGTGTCAATCCGGGCTACTGAACGTATAAGAAACATGTAATTCTACTACAAGTTTATATATAAATAATTATCCCAAGTTATAAAATGTTTTATGCCTTGTGCATTCAAATCAATTTTTCTAAACCTTTTTAAAATGAGTCAGTTAATTGTATTTACCAGTGTAAACTGACGTATTTTCCCAAAAAGGCTAAGGGCAGGTACTAATCGAAATAGGCTGGCCTCTCCTTAGCATCAATAAGAGTCTCGCAAGCTTGGATGCATTTTAAATCTGATGAACTATGTTTCCTTTTTTTTATCCGCCTGTGGATCCTTTACATCCCGTTTGTAATACTTTGATATTACTTTATATTCGGTTTGTAATGTGATTCATCTTTTGCTTCTGCTGTGCATTTAAATTGTGTTGTTTAACTATAATGATATCAACTACATCACGATACTCCCCATCGGGCCCACCTGTAATACGTGGAAATATCGGGGTGTGACAGGTTGGTATCAGAGCCAACGTTGAGTGAATTAAACACTAGCCTTTTGTGTTTAATCTCGATGACATAGTTTGCACATTCATCGACTTCAGAGTCTAGACAAAGAACTTAGGACTAATTCAAATATGTTTTATTTTAATTTTGTCCTTTATATTTCTTTGTTGTTCTTTTATTTGTTTTGACAGGTTCAAAAAGATGCCACCTAGATTCCGTGGAACAGGTAGAGGCAAGGGGCCACTCGTAGCCCCCAACGACACGAGGCCGTGCCATCTCACCGGCGAACACCATCCGACACCCTAAGTAGAAGTCCTCAAGAAAACTGGAGGACCCATATAGAACCTGCAAGGCGCTCAGTCTCGCTGAGCTCCTCACCATCATACTTAAACTCTTACGGGCCTCAATCAGAAAATGAGCCCCACAACTCACACCATTCTTACTTACCCCTTCAAAACTCACCCTTTAACGACCCGACACCCTATTTTCAGAGTCGGTTCAACCCGGCAAACCTGATAAATAAACCAATGGGTTACAACCCGTTGGGACCAGAAGACCACTTCTCCATGGATATGGAGGAAGACCCGGAACTTGCCCAACCGCCAACCGGCACACCTACTCACCCCATCGAGATTTTGGATGGGTCACCTTTTCTCAGATCACCTTATAGCGGTCCAGACAGCTATGAGGTGAGGTTTAACAAGATCGACTGGGTGTTTACTCCCAGTTACCACAACTCACCATAGCAGCAACAGCCACAGCAGGATCCCTCCGAGGATTCCCGTTTTGTAGCGGTCACTCCACCGCCACCACCAGTGCAGCAACAGCTTCCGGAGCCACCGAGGCGTAGAAGAACAACCGCACAGATGTCCGTGCGAGGGGGAGTCCGCATCAGCACCCCTCAACCATCTAGTGGTAGTCATTATCCGCCACTATACGAAGACCCACATATGGGTGGGCCTTCGAACCCTGTTTCCGAAGTGGAGTCTGCGCCAGTCGCACCACCACCAGTGGGTTACAACAACCCAATCCCTACAATACCAGTGCAGCGGCATACAACCCCTTTGAACAGCCGGCCCATACCAACTACAACTATGCTAATGTTGACCCATACCAGGCAGCATGGGACTACAATGTTCTCCATCCCGAGGGACCCTTTGGAGTCCCATATCAAGCTGGATACCCACACTATGGGTACCCACCTTATGGGTATCATCAACCACCACCTCCTCAACCTCCGTTGTTTCACCAGCCCTCGCAGCCGCCAGTGATATCGCCACCACAGCATCAGGAGATTCTTCAAAGGTTGAATGAGATGCAGCAGGAAGTTCGGGAAGACCGTAGGCAAAACCGAGGAATGTTCAAGGGTATGGTGAACTTAATCAAGGGGAAAAGCAAAAAGGATCATTAAATCCTTTATTTGTTTATTTGTATTTCTTTAATGTTTAATTAGTCCCTGCGTGGACACCTGTTTCCGTATTCAGTCCCTACGAGGACTTGTCTTTTAGTTGGCCCCTGCGTGGGCATGTTGTCTTTAGTTTAGCCCCTGCGTGGGCATGTCTTTTCTGTTTAAGCCCCTACGTGGGCATGTCATTCTGTTAAGTCCCGTTTAGGGCATTATTGTACTCTTTTGATTTAAATTATAGAATGTGTTAAATTTTAATTATCATTACATGCATAAATATAATATGTAAAATAAAAACAAAGTACCATTCCTTTTAAAAATAAATCTGCCATTATATATTAAATAAATCTTAAAGGCAAAACCTAGTCCACATGTCATATTAAGACAGGGCAAAGATGGTAGATCCTTATTAAGATGCAGATTCTTGTTAACATCTGAAAACATGTTAACACTCTTGGCAAAATGTGATTCGATAAAATCGCATAAGCCATCCTTATATTAGATTCTTCCAAATCCTTTTAACTAATCAAAGCATCCATTAGGGATGTAATGCCTACGGGCTATACTCACTGTCATATAAGACAAAAGACAGTCGTGGTCTTCGACCCCCTGTTAAGAAAAGGTAATGAATTATAATTAAAACCTCAACGCCTTGATCCTATAAGATCATGAATAAAAATTTAAAACTGCCCATATGACTTGGCCTTTTTGCCATTAAAATATTTTAAACTAAGGATTATTATAATGAAAAATCCTGAATATATATGTGCCTAACAAATTAATCGAAATGGTTTCTTAAATACCATGATTAATAAATCATCTAGAATGATAAAACTGTTATAGACCTCTGAGTAAATTAAAATCATTTATCTTATATAGCAATCAAGCTACATGGCAGAGTCTGAAGAAATAAACAGTCACCCTCGGGAAAATCATGATACCACCAGGATCAACGTAACTGGTGCGGAACTTCAAGCACTGATTGATAATGTTGTTACCAAGGCCATAGATAGGCAGTTTAATGAGTCAAGTGGTACTCGAAGCAAGGCCACATCTGTACCCCATTCTTAACCTAAGACTCACTCTGAGGCTCATGGTAAACCACCATCAAAGAAGAATGATGACGATCATCACTTCTTAAACCAGCATAGCGTTCCGTCTAAGAAAATTGTATTGGGTCAGGAGCCACGTACAAAGACTTGCTCCTATAAGTATTTTGTATCCTGTAAACCCAGGGATTTCACCGGGGAGAAAGGAGCAGTTGATTGCATGTCATGGTTAGACGAGATGGACACTGTGGTAGATATCAGTGGTTGCGCTGATAAGGATGTGGTAAAGTTTGTATCTCAGTCATTCAAAGGCGTGGCACTAGCGTGGTGGAGGTCCTTGATTCAAGCCACTGGGAAGATCCCATTGTACAATCTGACATGGGATCAGTTTGTTACTCTCATTAAGGAGAACTACTGCCCTCAGCATGAGGTTGAAAAGATTGAGTCTGATTTCTTGTCTTTGGTTATGAAGAACCTGGATTGTCAAGCGTACCTTACAAGCTTCAATACTATGTCAAGATTGGTTCCTTATCTTGTGACACCAGAACCCAAGCAGATAGCTCGTTTCATAGGGGGTTTAGCCCCAGAAATCAAGGCGAGTGTGAAGGCCTCTAGACCAGCTACTTTTAGATCTGCAGCTGATATATCATTATCTCTGACTCTGGACGCGGTCAGGCAGAGATCGCTGAGAAACACCGATGCCGAAAAGAGGAAGCGTGAGGATGATAACTCACGGCGCTCGGATAAGAAACACAAAGGGAATTCCGACCACAAAAAGAGTTCTGGAACTAAAAAGGATGGTCATCAGTCGGGCGATAAGCCCAAGTGTAAATCTGTAAGAAGCACCATTTCGGGAGGTGCAGATATGAGTCGAAACCCCAATCGCAGCCAAGGCCTTGTGGGATTTGTAAGTCAAGTGAGCACAAGACGATAGAGTGCAAGAAGATAAAGGATGCAACGTGCTATAACTGTAACGAGAAGGGGCACATCAAGTCCAACTGCCCTAAGTTTGCCAAAAAGCCTGAAGAAGCCAAAAAGACCAATGCTAGGGTCTTTCGGATGGATGCATGAGAAGCTATTCAGGATGATAATGTGATCACAGGTACCTTTCTCATCAATGATGTTTATGCAAGAGTACTATTTGATTCGGGTGCGGATAAGTCATTTGTAGATAATAAGTTTTGTAAGTTGTTGAATTTACCTGTTAAAACCCTAAGCGTGAAGTATGAAGTAGAATTGGCTGATAGAACCTTAGAAACCGCCTAAACTGTGTTAGATGGGTGTTTTATATCCATTAGGAACCACTCTTTTCCATTATCCTTACTTCCTTTGAAGTTAGCTGGTTTCGACATAGTTATAGGCATGGACTGGTTATCTCATAACCAAGCCCAGATCGTTTGCAACAAGAAGCAAGTGGTGGTCAAGACTCTGTCTGGTGAACCACTTACCATACAAGGTGATACCCAGTATGGATTGCCTGAGCAAGTGTCTATGCTCAAGGTATCTAAATGTTTGAGGAAGGGTTGTGTCATTTATATGGCACAGGTAACTATCGATGAACAGAAGCCCAAGATTGAAGATATCCCGATCATTTCTGAGTACCCGGAAGTTTTCCCTAGAGAACTACCCGGTTTACCACCAGATAGGCAAGTGGAATTCAAGATTGATATCATTCTGGGAGCAGCACCTGTCGCAAGAGCACCTTACAGGTTGGCACCCACAGAAATGAAAGAGCTGAGAACACAATTGGATGATTTGTTAGCCAAAGGTTTTATTAGGCCTAGTTCATCTCCTTGGGGAGCACCCATTCTGTTTGTAAAGAGGAAGGATGGATCGATGCGTCTATGCATCGATTATCGTGAGCTAAACAAAGTCACTATCATGAATAGATATCCATTGCCCAGGATCGACGATCTGTTCGATCAATTACAAGGGGCAAGTTACTTCTCAAAGATCGATTTGAGGTCAGGCTATCAACAATTGAAGGTTAGAGATGAAGATGTGCAAAAAACTGCATTTAGGACTCGTTATGGTCATTACGAGTTCCTAGTGATGCCTTTTGGGCTCACTAATGCACCAGCAGCGTTCATGGATCTCATGAACCGTGTCTGCAAGCCATACTTGGACAAATTTGTTATCGTCTTCATTGATGACATTCTTATCTACTCGAAAAGTCAAGCTGACCATGAGAAGCACCTTCGTTGTATTCTTTCACTGCTTCAACAAGAGAAACTCTATGCCAAGTTTTCAAAATGTGAGTTTTGGCTTCGTGAAGTCCAGTTTCTTGGACACGTGGTTAGTGAGCGTGGTATCCAGGTGGATCCCGCTAAGGTTGAAGCTGTCATGAATTGGCAAGAGCCAAAGACGCCCACAGAGATTCGTAGCTTTTTGGGATTGGCAGGATATTACAGACGTTTTATTGAGAATTTCTCAAGAATTGTAGCACCCCTAACTTCGTTGACTAGAAAGAATATTAAGTTTGATTGGGGACCTAAGCAACACGAATCATTTGACATTCTTAAGCAGAAGTTGAGCAATGCACCTGTGTTAGCATTGCCAGAAGGAATCGAAGAGTTTGTGGTTTATTGTGATGCATCGCACACAGGTATGGGATGTGTGCTCATGCAGAAAGGCAAGGTTATTGCCTACGCTTCTTGACAGTTGAAGGTACACGAGAAGAACTACACCACCCATGACTTGGAATTGGGTGATGTTGTATTTGCACTAAAACTATGGAGGCATTACTTGTATGGCACTAAGTGTGTGATCTATTCTGATCACAAGAGCCTTCAACATCTGTTTAATCAGAAGGATTTAAATATGAGGCAGCGACGTTGGATGGAAACCTTGAATGATTATGACTGTGAGATAAGATACCATCCTGGCAAGGCGAATGTAGTCGTTGATGCCTTAAGTAGAAAGGAAAGAGTGAAGCCTATAAGAATCAATGCCAAGAGCATTGAATTAAAGAATAGTGTGAATGAAAGGTTGTTAGCTGCACAGAAGGAAGCTGTATTAGAAGTTAACTATCCTGATGAAAAGCTAGGAGTAACTGAAGAGCAGTTATCCTATGGCAAGGACGGAATCCTGAGATTAAATGGACGAATATGGGTTCCAGTGTATGGAGGACTTCAGGATGTCATCCTCCAGGAAGCCCATAGTTCTAAATACTTCGTTCATCCTGGAGCTAACAAGATGTACCAGGATCTGAAGGCAAATTTTTGGTGGATAGGCTTAAAGAAGTCTATAGCTACCTATGTAGCCAAATGTTTGATGTGAGCGCAAGTTAAAGCTGAACACCAAAAGCCGTCAGGTTTGCTACAACAGCCTGAACTTCCCACCTGGAAGTGGGAAATGGTGACAATGGATTTTATCTCCAAGTTACCAAAGACAAAGAAAGGGAATGATACTATTTGGGTGATAGTGGATAGACTGACTAAGTCAGCTCACTTCCTACCTATTAAGGAAACACATAGCTCAGATAAGTTAGCTCAGCTGTATGTGGATGAGATTGTATCTCTCCACGGAGTGCCAGTGTCTATCATTTCTGATAGGGATACAAGGTATACATCGCACTTCTGGAAAAGTTTTCAGCAATCCCTGGGCAGACGATTGAACTTCAGCACAACATATCATCCTCAGACGGATGGTCAGAGTGAGCGTACAATTCAAACGCTAGAAGATATGTTAAGAGCTTGTGTCATTGATCTAGGTGGAAGTTGGGATGATCATCTTCCACTGATTGAATTTTCATACAATAATAGCTATCAATCAAGTATCCAAGCTGCACCATTTGAAGCTTTGTATGGAAGAAAGTGCAGAACGCCCGTTTGTTGGGCAGAAGTTGGAGATGTTCAACTAACAGGACCTGATATAGTCCTAGAAATGACTGATAAGATTGTATATATACGAGATCGTCTCAAAGCTGCCAGGGATATGCAGAAAAGCTACGCAGATAAAAGGCGTAAACCTCTAAAGTTCGAGGTTGGTGATAAAGTGTTACTAAAAGTGTCACCCTGGAAAGGGGTAATGCGGTTTGGCAAGAAAGGCAAGTTGAGCCCAAGATACATAGGACCAATCGAGATCATCGAATGAGTTGGAATAGTGGCCTATAAGTTAAATTTGCCTGAAGAGCTCAGTGGAATTCATAATGTATTCCACATCTGCAATCTGAAGAAATGTCTAGCTGATGAATCACTAGTCATACCGCATACGGATGTGCACATAGATGAGAGCCTGAAGTTTATTGAGAAACCTTTGTCGATTGAGGATCGACAGGTCAAGAAGATTCGAAGGAAGCATGTACCGATTGTAAAGGTTAAATGGGATGCCCGTAGAGGTCCCGAGTACACGTGGGAGGTAGAGTCCACAATGAAAGAAAAGTACCCTCATTTATTTCTAGTCCTAGAAATGACTGATAAGATTGTATATATACGAGATCGTCTCAAAGCTGCCAGGGATATGCAGAAAAGCTACGCAGATAAAAGGCGTAAACCTCTAAAGTTCGAGGTTGGTGATAAAGTGTTACTGAAAGTGTCACCCTGGAAAGGGGTAATGCGGTTTGGCAAGAAAGGCAAGTTGAGCCCAAGATACATAGGACCAATCGAGATCATCGAATGTGTTGGAATAGTGGCCTATAAGTTAAATTTGCCTGAAGAGCTCAGTGGAATTCATAATGTATTCCACATCTGCAATCTGAAGAAATGTCTAGCTGATGAATCACTAGTCATACCGCATACGGATGTGCACATAGATGAGAGCCTGAAGTTTATTGAGAAACCTTTGTCGATTGAGGATCGACAGGTCAAGAAGATTCGAAGGAAGCATGTACCGATTGTAAAGGTTAAATGGGATGCCCGTAGAGGTCCCGAGTACACGTGGGAGGTAGAGTCCACAATGAAAGAAAAGTACCCTCATTTATTTCAGTAAATCTCGAGGTCGAGATTTCTTTTAAGGGGGTGAGGATGTAACACCTCGAAAATTTATGTCCAATAATGTATCGACATGTGTCATGAGCTTTAAACGTGTAAAAGATTACTTATAAAGGACTAAAGTTGACAAACAAAGAAAGTATGTGAATATAAGGGTTCAAAGTGTCAACAATGGATAAATATACTTTACTATAACCCTACACGATGTTTACACCCTTAAACGAATGAATCATGGATCATACGAAGCTAATTGTGAGAGAAAGTGAGAAATTACAAACTACAGGGGTTAAATGTGTCAACATGATTAAAGTATACCTCTGAGTGACCTTTTAGCAAACCCAAAGCTTTGTAATGATTAATTATGCTCACTAGAATAAGTGATAAAAATTTCACAAGGTTTCGATAAAGTATGAGAAAGTTATGACAATATTCGTATACGAGGGGTTAAAAGCATCAACGTTGAAATCTAGGGCTTACGGGTAATCACAAAGTTAACCGAGGACTTAACGAAGTTTGGTTAAGTCTTAAGGTCCTTAAAAATCAAGTTAGAGGGCAGAAAATGCAAATTTGGAACTTAAAACCACGTTTAAAAGGACCAGGGGCTTAATTGCAATTGATGAAACTTGTTTGCCTGTTCTGCACATCCATACCGGCAGCGTAAGGTCCTTATGGATCCTTACGCGGGCCGCGTGAGCACTACAGCGACAGAAAACACAGGCAGCTACCTGTTAAAGCTGATAACCGACTTAAAATGGTTGTTTTACATACCAGGGGCTGCCCCAATGGTTTAACATGCAATAGGGGCACTTGTCTTGATCTGGAAACACCTGTAGAGTTATTTGTCATGATCTTGTTGCATCAAAATTCATATATAAGGACACCCACGTTTGCAACATTGTGCCACTCACTTGCAAACTTTCACAACTCATTTCTGGAGCTCTCTGGTCAGCAACCAAGCTTTCTTAGGATCCATAGTCGTGCTTAGGACTATTGTAAGTGTCCTTAACTTTCCTTAATTCAGTTTTGCTTAGTTAATTAGCTTAAAGTCAAACCATCGTAATTAGAGTTTGACTTCGTGATTATTCAAAATTTGTCTAGTCAAATCTCAAATTGAAAGTACCTATGAGTTGGTAATTACGTGGGTAATAAACCCTTAAAAGGGCACCCTCTGATTCCGACTCTAACTAGGTCAATTGTCGGGTCAAATTTTATCTTAAAAAGTCAACAGAAAACTTATTTTCAAATAAACGCATAATTAACAATGTAGAACCCATGCAACCTGTTTTATCACTAATATAACTTGGTAATTAATGTAAGAACATGTGTGAACATGTTCAACCCGACAATTTTCAGTTTAAGCTTGGTTCGGAACCGAAAGTCGCATAAATTGACTTTTGCTTTGACTTTCAGTTCTGAACCAATGTAGCATGTTTCAGAAATGCCTTAGAGCTTTAATAGGATCAGGTTACATGTTAGTATAACCCTCTATGATTATACAACTTGGTTCATTAGTTATCCGATTCATATGCATGTTTCCGTTATATGCCTAAATGTTGACTATTATGCCCTTTTGACCTTAAAACAAGAATTTTGAAAATGTGAGAGGACATTAATCTTTATTACTGATTTATAAACATGTCCCTAAATTTTCACATCAGTTGGAGGTCTAGATTAAGAGTTATGCTCAATAGCGTAATTAGAAAGCTTTTTATTAATTAAACGACGTAATTAGCATATAGCCTATCTAAACCCAATTTTTGATACCAAACTTTTTACCTACTGATGTAAAATAATATTTTGTGATTTTTGAAGATTTTTAATTATTTTTAGGCTGAGCATAACATAGGGTTATAGCTTTCATTCGGTAATTGTCGGTTTTGCTCTTTTGGCCTATAAAATGAGTTTTACATATTATTTTGATACCAACCTTTTGCTACTGGTTTTATATAATAAATAAAATATTTTGAGTCTTCTGGAATAATAAAAATATCAGCTTTTCTTATAAAACATAGAAATCACTTAAAATCGCCTTTTTACGCGTTAAAAACGCATAGTATGTATTAAAACTATTTTAAATATATAAGACTTGACACCTACTGATATTTTCAGATTTCCAGTTTTGACCTTTTAAGCTTATGTGAAATTACCAAAATACCCCTACGGTGCATAGTTTAGTTATAAAAGGTAAATTTCACCTATATACCAAACCCTACTGTTATGACTTATAAAAATAAGTATTTTTACTAAATATATCAGACCTGAAACTCAAATTTATATTAAATCTCTTTTATAACCTTTTAAATGACCAAAATACCCCTGCGGGGCATAATTTGAGTTTATATTCGTTTTGGGCATAATAGAAGATATCTTACTGATGTCACAATATATTTAAGGCATATTAACTTAGGAAACCTGTTCATGAATCATTTGGTTAACCGTTACGCATTATTCGCGTTCGGTGCGGTTTATGTAACTAGTTTGCATAAATTAGCCGAAACGGGTCAAACCTTATCATTTTTGTCTCAAAATCCAGAATGTGTTTAGTTTACCCATATTACACAAGTCTCCAAACTTGTCGGGTCTAAATCACATTCTATTCCAGTTTTCGCTTGATCGTGCGTTTGAACCGTATCTTACTTTAAAACTAACCAGTCTAAGTTTAGGCTTAATTAAAGACCCGTTAGGAATCTAATAGGTTATTAAAAACCTTTGTTCCAGATTAGGAGACCCGGTAAAAGCTACTTACACTTGCTACTTGTGAATTATACTTGCTCAGGTAAATACTTTTAACTTATTTTCCCTATACGGGCTTGGGGTACGGTATATAAAATACCGCTTGGTCGGGCATTGAATTTTTAATCGTATGAAGGTTAATTTATTGAAATGTCCCGTTTAAATTGTTTTGTTTGCTTAAAGCCTTTGGGGGGTTAATGACCATGTCCCGGATATCCTTGGCATCATTTTAAGAAATGGCCACGACCTAAGCACGGGGTGTAGGCGTACACCCGACAGTGCATATATAAATAATAAGGTATAACCGCCGGTTTCGGGAATAACTCGCCGCGGGACTATATCATGTGGTGTGTCTATTAATCTTTAACCCGGTGTCAATCCAGGCTACTGAACGTATAAGAAACATGTAATTCTACTACAAGTTTATATATAAATAATTATCCCAAGTTATAAAATGTTTTGTGCCTTGTGCATTCAAATCAATTTTTCTAAACCTTTTTAAAATGAGTCAGTTAATTGTATTTACCAGTGTAAACTGACGTATTTTCGCAAAAAGGCTAAGTGCAGGTATTAATCGAAATAGGTTGGCCTCTCCTTAGCATCAATAAGAGTCTCGCAAGCTTGGATGCATTTTAAATCTGATGAACTATGTTTCCTTTTTATTTGATCCGCCTGTGGATCCTTTACAGCCTGTTTGTAATACTTTGATATTACTTTATATTCGGTTTGTAATGTGATTCATCTTTTGCTCCCCACCGGGCCCACCTGTAACACGTGAAAATATCAGGGTGTGACATGGGCGTTGTGCAATCTCCTCACAAGGCTCAATTGACCGATCTTCCACTGATCTTCCAATACTCCAACCTGCATTTGATAAGGGTTTCATTATTAAAAAACTGCATCAAGTCTTGATCTGTCATAAGACAAACTCTACCACCTGTGATTGCGTTTAGAAATTTACCGAAGAAATTCAACATACGAAAATTTTTATTCTCCCATTTCTTTGGTAAGATCTCTAAACCTTAACAGATTCTCTCCATTTCAAAGAAACTGTCGTCAATTTCACAGAACAAATTCTCTCTACTGAGTAGAATTTATCTTCAAATGTTCACCTATTCCCTCCACTGAGCGGAACTGTCGTCAATCTTCACTGAATGTTCTCGGTTGTTCGAAAAATCACGAAAACAACTTTCTTCTTTGCATATTCTAGTTGAATAAGAACGTCCCCTAGTACCCCGTAGGATCCGACTTGTATCCCTCCAAAGACTTTGTGAACTCGTTAGGACCGGTATTGACATTCCAGGTTTATACGTTCGTTTCCAAATGCGAGAATATGACAATAAACAAAATGCTTTCGAACATTTATGAATAACCGATAACAATCATAAATATTGACGTGCGGAAGTAAACATACCGTTCTTGGTTTTTGGCCCAAAGTAGTCAAGTTACCAAATTTGACGTTTGCATCGGTAACCATGACTACCCCACATTTTTTTAAATATCATCTGTTTTCATCATGCCACATCATCCCGCGTGCTCCCGAACCCGTACAAATTTGATGTTGACATGTAGAAGCGCGGTTCAAATAAATTTTGCGAACACCCAACCCCCACTTTGCAAACCAGGTAAAATCCTTGGCCCAAATAATACATCCTAATTAAAAATAAACCATCTTTTCATACCTGGATGTCTAGTCCAATATAGAAGCCCAAACCAAACAAGTTTACAAAAATAAATTTGCCATTTCATCTTTGTGTGGCCCAGTACGTGAAAAAGATAAATCAACTCATTGTAGGGCCAAACATTGTATCTTGACAAACAGGCACTACACCAAAAGATAAGGCATACCTTAGACAAAAAATAGCAGGCGACATCACCAGAGATGCGATCCACAAGAACATCCACTGCCCCATCTTCCTCTCTCTCTTTCTGCGATGCACACACAACCAAAACCCCAAATTACATAAAACAGCCGCTAATATCAGCTTCCTATCTTCTCCACTGGCGACCGTCCACTGTACAACCCTAGTTCTCATTCCACCTGCAACAATCACTACACACCACCATGCATCACCCTCTTCCTCCACCTGCTGCCACCTAACTGTTCTGATTGGAGCTTTTCCGACGACAAATCAACCCAAATCACCGTGAACTGTTCTGATCGGAGCTTCTCAGGCGACAAATCAACCCAAATCACCGCTCCCGATCTTCGTCTCTCATCTGCGATACAACATCAACATATCATAATCTCCGATCTGTTTCACAGTTAGACGGAGAATGTTCTTCGTCGGGGGTTTCAGCAATTTTGTGGGAAGGTTCTTCGTCGATTGTAGATGACGAAGAAGGTGTGGAGGTTCGTCGCAGATGTTCTTCGTTGATGTGTGTGTATATATATATATATTGTGTAAACAACGGGTTTTTCGTTGATGATTGTGAATGGTTCTTCACAGTGACATATAATACATGAGGTTCTTCGTCATTTGCATATCCAGTAGTTTTTCGTCGGACACATTATGACGATGAAGGTTCTTCATCAGGAGGGGGGTTTTCGTCACATGTGGTTTTTCGCTGTTTCACTTTTGGAGAAACCCTACTTCTTTCTTAACAGCCGCCACCACTTCTTCAAGAACATAGCCACTGTTCACTTGCAGATCTGACCAAACACGCCTCAAAAATGATAACGGATGATGAAAACTTGTTAAACTTGGTGTGAAACATGAAACCTAACTCTTTTGTACGGTCTGATTCATCTCAGACCTGTAGATTTAGTTCAAAATCTGGGTTTTCTTCATTTCACCATTTTTACATCTTGAACAAAAAAATCACAAAAATAACAGATCTATGGCACATTTGATTTAGCAAATGGTTAGATTTACTAAATCGGGTACCATGGCTCTGATACCAATTGTTGGACCGTGTTTCGGGACCGAAACCGTGATTATCATGTTTATGTTCATAGACGGGAAGATTAGATAAGGATAAAAGTACTTACTTGTATAGATTCAGTAACATAACAATACAAGTCGGCCCGATTAACAAGCTAACCGAACCATACCAAAGGAGTACACATCCAAGGAGAGACCAAGTGGTGATCTCTCCCTGTGAGGTCTCAAACCTCCTAAAGCTTCCAATGTTACAAATGACTAGGGGTTGCTATTTATAGCCACACCCCCTAGTCTTGCAAACACACACACGGTCAAACAAATAACCCTCTCGTTTGACCACTTCAAACGAGCGGGTCTATACATGTTTGTTAGACCGTTTCACTAACTATTATAAATTCAGCATAAAATAAATCTAATCTATTCGAACAGCATCGGACACAAAATAGTAAAACATTACAAATCGACCCGATTACAAGATAACCGAAATAATACCAAAGGAGTATACATCCGGGGAGAGACCAAGTGGTGATCTCTCCCCCAAACACTAAAGCTCACAGTGAACTCTCTCAAATGAGTTCACCCTCTTTCACTCTCTAGTTTGCAATTGACAAAAGGTTTGCTATTTATAGCCACACCCCCTTTGTCTAGCAAACACACATGATCAAACAAATAACCCTCTCGTTTGACCACTTCAAACGAGCGGGTCTATACATGTTCATTATACCGTTTCACTAACTATTACAAATTCAGTATAAAATAAATCTAATATATTCGAACATCATCGGACACAAAATCTGCATCAACAGTGAACATAATATCCATCCCGAAATTAGTGTCAAAACCTTCATCACACAAAAAGGCTTTGCGGTCTTTTTTTTAGGTCATTTACAGGTTTATTTGGTGAGTTCGAAAGGATAAATTCTTCAAGGTGAACCGAATCGTTACTATGAATAAAAAACAGGGTAGAACTATATAGACTTCTTAGATAACAATCTAGTGTAATTTTAACTTTTCAAATCTCTGTGTGTTGATATGTACTTTGGATTGTATGTTTTCTACTTCTCGTATTATTTTCACACTTTTTTAAAAATCGTTCTTCATTGATTAAAAAAATGTAAAAACCACATGAGTTAAGCTATCAAACATCTATATTAGTGGCACTTAAACTTATTTCTTTGTTGTAAAATTTTCAAAGTCTTGTACATAAAGCATCATATCTTTTTTTTCTATGCCCTTTATATGAGGCGATTACTTCTTTAGTTTGTTGATCCAAACTAATATGTATATTTCAACATCTTTTCATTATGTTTTTAGACCCTAGTATGTTCGCGTTGAGCTTGCTTCTTTTTGCAGTAGTCATAGACAAGTTGTCAAAGTCAATCCCTGAGGCCATTTCATGGAGCATGCTTTTCCCTAAAGATATAATGTTAGCCGCAGAGAGTAAAAGAAGTATGAATAGGAGACTAAATGGGTGGAGCACCTTTAGAGTTCAAGGGTTTACAAATTAGTCATTCTATAAGTACCTTCATTGAGGCTTCAATTGTGTAAACTACGATGAGGACGTCCAGAACACCATTGAAGGCCAAGCGGTTCAGTAGGCAACCAAGTTCGGTTACTTGCTTAGGATCATTTGTAAAAAGCGATAGAGACATAGATGGTGATGTGGTCTACCCCGTTTAGGTGGGTTGGTGTAGGGGGGAGCATTGTTGGTGCATTTGTGTCTGTACTTTGTCTGTATTTCGTCTGATACTGAACGATGTCTTTGTTAGTCTTGTAAGTTTGACCAAGTCAACCATCCTCCTGGTTTGACTTGGCCAAACAGTCAACATTATGTTTGTAATGTGTTTGAGTCGAAGGATGGTCATCGAAGGATCACTTATATCCTTCGATGATGATGAGCTCGAAAGATGGACCTTCGATGGATGGACCACGAAAGATCACATCTTTCGTGGTACATGTGGATCCTTCGAGATGTTTCTGGTCGACAGATGATCGTTCGATCAGTCTGCCTGATCCTTCGACCAGACCTGCTGTATTGGGTATAAATACCCGTGTGTTGTTTTCACTTAAAAGAAAGAGAGGACGGACAAGAGGAAAACACACACACACTGTTAGAGAGGGTTTACAGGACTGATTTGTAAACATTGAGCTGTAACCGGACCTTTCATGCGTTTAATACAAGTGGTGTTAATCGTTGATTCGTGTGTGTTGATTATTTGCGTGTCCTATCTCGGTTTGCTATCTCGGTTGGATTCCGCACAACCGGGTTGGTTTGTACACAAGGATTAGGCGACTAGATCCTCCCCTAGCCGGACCTACAAGTGGTATCAGAGCCTTGGCTCTTATCCTTGTTAAAACCGAGGTGTTTCTTACTGTTTTTCGAGATTGAAGTTTATATTTTCTGGAAAAACTTGTTAAAATCGGGTTTCGGTTTGTTGTCGGTTTGCAGAAATATTCATATTTCTGGGTTTGTTCTTCTTATCTTCAACCGATATCTTAAGTGTTCTTGGTAGTTTTCACCTTTTTGATCTTTAAAAATTTTGAATTACCAAGTGTTTGTGTGTTGGAAGTTGTATTTTGATTAAAATATTGGACATTACCCGGTTGGTGAAAAACCTGCATGTTCAGACCTGAAAGATATGGTCTGAACATACTTTCTGCCGAAAGTTCTTACCAACCCGTCAACTTTTCACCAACCTGTCACATTTGTCAACCGTGTCAGTAAGATCGAAGGATATCCTTCGAAGTCGAAAGATCATCTTTCGACCAAAGGAGGTTCGACAGATAGTCATCCTTCGAGCATCCTTCGAAGTGTGAGACTTATCTTTCGGTCCAAGGAATATTTTCGAGACATACATCTTTCGGTCTTTTGCTCATTTTCAAAAGACTAGGATCCTTCGACTGGGGAGTCTTTCGAAGTCATCTTTCGTGTTCATCTTTCGGTGTACAGTACTTTTTCGAAAGATAAGGATCCTTCGGTTGGAGAATCTTTCGAAAAACATTGTTCAAAATTCAACAGAGATCTTTCGAACCCTGTTGATCCTTCGAACAAGTGTTGATCTTTCGATCCTTAGTCTGTTTGTGTTTAACAGTTTGTGTTGTTCAAGTCCTTCGAACAGGTATCCTTCGGTTGATCAAAAATGAATTCGATGGGGTGTTCCGGTAAATGCAGAGATGTATTTTGGTACTCCAGCTCCGGATTCGGGTTCGCAAGCTAATGCTACATCTACCGGTCAATGGGCATTTGTATCAAATCAAGCTCCAAGTGTTCAAAGCATTTTGCTAAGCGAAAGTGAAACAGGAAGTTTGAATAGGCCTCCAAAGTTGATGCACTTAAGTGAATATCCGGGATGGTTTGGTAGATTTCATACATACGTTCTTGGTCAAAATACAGAATTGTGGTTGCGGTTCATTACAGATTTCGATCAAACTATAGAGGTTGCCGCATCATCTGCTGCCACGTTTGCAGATCTTACGGAAGATCAGAAGAAGGTATATGATCTGGAAAAGAAGGCATACGCCATTCTCACTCAGGCTTTAAGTAAAGATATATATCATCAATTTGTCAGTTACAAGACGACAAAGAGGTTGTGGGACGCATTGAAGACAAGGGGCGTAGGAAATGAAGCGACACGTCAATTGAGAAAAGAACTGCTGAAGAAAGAGTTTGATGGTTTTATTTGTATGCAGAATGAATCTCTAGGAGATTTGACAAGTCGATTTACTCATTTGCTAACTGAATTGGCAAATACTGGGGTGGTAACGACTTCAGCAGAGATAGTGAAGAAGTTTGCAGATGCACTGCCACCTCAATGGAATAATTTCTTAGAAATCATGAGGTACAATGGCACTTTGGATACAACAAGTTTCAGTGATTTTGCTCAACTCCTGGAAAACAAGAATCAGGAAGAAACTCTCAAGGCGAAAAGAGTTGCAGTGCCACAAAATCCTGAAATCTATTATGGAACTTCCAGCACTTCTACAAAACCTTCTTCACACGCTCCAATTCAAACAGCATTTGTGTCTAGCACGAGCTTGTATGGCACTCCTCCTCCAACAACAGATATGTTTGGAAATCTGCTTAATCCAGCTCCTCAACCAGCACCACAACAGCAACAGCAAATCAGAACAACTGATATATTCGGAAATCCACTTCCTCCTCAACAGCAACAGCAAGCTTGTTATGGAAGTACATCATCTGCTGGTCAACAATCAAAGCCAAATACAGTACGGCTCGACACCTCAAGCTTTTCTAAAGTCAGTGTTGAAGTAGCAAAAGAACATATGGAGCTGCTAAACACTGTGGTGAGCGCATACTGTGGATTAGTGGAGGGTCAGATTGGTAATATTAATCTGACACAAGAAGACTATCAGCAGATAGATAAAGAGGAGATGGAGATGATGGATATTAAGTGGGCCTTTGCCAGTGCTGTTAGGCGAGCAAAGGATTTCATGGAAAGAACAGGCCGAACCAGCTTGGAAAGCAAGAAAGACACCAAGTATGGGTTTGATAAGCAGGCCGTCAAGTGCTTCAATTGTGGTGAACGTGGTCATTTTAAAAGGGAATGTACAAGGCCATCTCAACATGGGAACCAGAATCCCTTCAGAGGTCAAGGAAACAGGGCTAATCAGAACCAAGCGAGGAACAATGATCGCACACTGGTGCCTGTCAACAACCAGAATCAACCAGAACCATCAAATGCCAACCAGGCACTTGTGGTTCAGGTAGACGAAGGCTGTGATTGGTCAATCCAGTTGGGAAACGATGCACCAGATGGAACAGCCTGTTTTGCTGAAGTGGTTAATGATCTTAAACACGCCAGTGGTGGAGAATCTTCCACCAATGGTAGTGAATCTTCTGAAGATGAAGACTCCTCCGGTTATAGTGGAAGTTCAGATGAAGAGTCATCCGGTTCAGGGAATGATCAGGAAGATGACACATCAGCTGCGTCAGTCGATGCTAATATTGATGAGCTATTGGAGGAAGCTGCAGCAGAAATTCAAAGAAGATCTATTTTGGTGGATCAAGCTGCTTATTCTTCGTCTTCTCTCCATTCAGCCTTTATGGCTAATGTCGACAGTTCATCAAGTCAGGTATGTGTCGATGAACCCACTTCTGTTAGCTGTGATAATTGTGATAGATTGCATGCTAGATGTGCTGATTTGGAAGCAAACATGTCTGAGTTGCAAGGCAAACACGATGCTTTACAAGCTAGTTTGTTTGAATTGCAAGACAAACATGTTTTAGTGAATGATAAGTGGTGTGAATTGCAAAGCAAGCATGAGGCTTTGCAAGAGAAATATGATGTGACATTTATTCACAATCAGAAATTGACAGTTGATCTTTCTAAGTGCACTGAAGCCAACATGTTTTATGAAAACCATGAAAAAGGATTTAAGTCAATGATTGAAACGTTAAAGAAAGATAAAACAGAGTTGACTAAAATGGTTTCCAGAAAACAAACTGACATTAATTTGTATATAACTCGTCTTGAGGTAATGCAAAAAGAAATGGCTTGTGTTAAAACAGAAAGTGAGGCGATCCGACTCAAGTTAGACAGTTATTTGAGTTCTAGCTATGTGTTGGATCACATCATTGATGTTCAGAAAGAGAAAAAGGATGTCACATGCATAGGTTATAAGAAATGTCCACCACCCGTGAGAAACAACTTTGATGCACTGCCTGATGAGGAGTATAGAACTCATTTTGAACCCTCTGTTCCTTTGGACGTTGAGGAATTTGCTACAGGACTCGGATACAAGAAAGAAGTATCGTCAGATTCAGATGTGTCAGCAGATACCTTTGTAGCTGCTGAACCAAATCAGGATCCTCCAGTTGTGATTGAGGATACTGATTCTTCTGATGATGAATCCGATGATACTGATTCAGCAAAGTCTGATGCGGTGATAAAAGATGAGGACATACCTCTTGAGAATCACATTCTGTGTGACCCTCCTGCAAAACCCGCTAAGACTATTGCAACTGAGTCCTCGTCTGAGAAAGAGTCGGAGAGTGTGGATTTGCTGTACACTCTTGTTGGTGATGATAAAATCTATTCAGACAAAGATTTTCCTATTAAAAATGTTAATCAATCTTTAATCAGTAAAGTCTTTGAAAATTCTACAAGTAAGTTTTTGGGAAAGACAGGACCACATGTTACAGTCACACAGTGTCCTCCTATCCCAAAGGCTGAAGTTAGAAAACAGTTTGGGAACAAGAAATTACCAACAGTGCCAAAACAGCAAAACCATACCAAAACAAATGGTAAGGCACCGACTCAAACTCAAAAGAAGCCGAATCAGAAGAAGAAGAAGAATGTGAACTTTGTGAAGTCGAAGGGAACGGACAAAATTGAAAAGTTTGCAAATCAATCTAACTTAGATTTTGTCCAGAAAGTAACAGTAATGAAAAGGAATGAACCGAATAGTTCAAAACCTAGTACCTCGAGATCACAAAGTTCATCATCGGGAAGACGATCACATGATACTTCGGGGTTTGTTGAACGAAGATCATGTTTTGAATGTGGTACAATCGGGCATATTATTCGAAACTGCCCGTATCTTCATAAGTTGAAAGCAAAGGTTGATGATCCCCGTGGCCCAACTGACCGCAAGCAATCTGTTTCTGTAAAGCAAAATCCTCGACTCATAAGAGAAAGGGAAAAGAAACAGAAACGCCAACAGGTCAAGAAAATTGAAAAGGCGATTAAAAGTGATGTGGTTCAAAAACAATCTGTTCCAGTTAAACCAGAAAGTTCAAAAACTTCAAACAATCACGAAGTTAAATTTTCAAACAATCAAACTGGTAAAACTCAACAGACCTGGAAACCAAAATCTGTTATTGAATCAGGGGGACCATCACAATTTCCAAATCATCAAAAAGTGGAAGTTATTGTTGTTGATAAAAATGGAAGACCCAAGACCACAATGGCTTGGGTCCCCATCTCCAACTAATCGATTGAGTTTATGTGCAGGGTGTTCCAGGAGGAACTATCAGTAGTCATTGGATTGTTGATAGTGGGGCATCCAGGCACATGACAGGCGACATGAAGCTTCTCTACGACGTCAAATCTATTAGAGGAGGTTATGTTGCTTTTGCTGGAGATAAGGGCGGATATATTACTGGTGAAGGAATGATTTCCAACGGGGTTGTTAGCTTTGACAAGATCAACTTTGTGCAACAACTTGATCACAATCTTCTTAGTGTTTCTCAAATTTGTGACAAGCAGTTCTCAGTACACTTTGATGCTAATGGATGTTATGTGCTGAAACCCGGCTTCAAAATTCCAAAAGAATGGATTCTCTTGTCGGCTCCAAGGATAAATGATCTGTATGTCCTAGATATGAGCCAAGCTATCACAACGTTTGCACAAGCAACTTGTTTCGTTTCCAAAGCCACAGAAAAAGACACAATCTCTTGGCACAGACGAATGGGTCACATTCACTTACGCAAAATGAATCATTTGGTATCAAATGAATTGGTGAATGGTGTTCCTCTTAAAAACTTCCATCTTCAAGACGTCTGTGTTTCGTGCCAGAAAGGAAAACAAACGAAGAAGCGACACCCTACAAAGAAAGTCAACACGGTGGCTGTTCCTCTTGAACGTTTGCACATGGATTTGTTCGGTCCTGTCAAGCACAAAAGCATTAGGAATGATCAATATTGCCTCGTGATAACTGATGATTATTCAAGATTTTCTTGGGTGGCGTTCATGGCACATAAGAGTGAAACCTTCGGTATTATCAAAAACTTGATCATTCAGATTGAGAATCTCTATAACTTGAAGGTTAGGCGGATACGTAGCGACAATGGTACTGAATTCAAAAATCATGCCATGGCGGAGTTTTGCACTTCAAAAGGTATTCTTCACGAATTTAGTGCAGCTTATACTCCTCAACAGAATGGCGTCGCTGAACGTAAAAACCGCACATTGATCGAGACTGCTAGGACTATGTTGGTAGAATCGCAGCTGCCCATTCCATTCTGGACTGAAGCTGTGTCCTCTGCATGCTATACGTTGAACCGAGTCCTTACAGTCAAAAGGCACAACAAGACCTGCTTTGAGCTTATTAACAAACGGAAACCAGACTTGTCCTATCTTGAACCGTTTGGAGCTCCATGCACAATAATCGATCCTAATGGAAAGTTTGGGGCTAGAGCAATTGAGGGATACTTTCTTGGGTATTCCACCCCTAACTTAAGAGTCTGGAATCTAGAGACTAAAAGGGTCGAGGAATGGTCTGAAGTCAGAGTACAAAGGCACACTTTACCAGTCAGAAATCCTGGTCAGCCTTGGATGTTTGAGTACGATGACTTTTTCAATTCGATCAATGTTGAAGCAGTTGAAGAAAATGCTGCGGCAAGGATGTTTTTCGAGAGTGACAACGCAACAGATTCACCGTTGGTTCGTCCCATTATTGTCAATCAAGAACCATCTTCGGTGAACAATAATGCTCTCGACAATGAGGATTTTCATGATGCTTCCGAATTGAACGAATCTTCAGAGGATGATGAATTTCTAGATGCAGATCAAGAAGCTCCAACAGCAGTTCATGGTATTTCAGAGGGTACACCTCCAGTGGATGTCCCTAGAACAGCTGAAGCTACTGCATCATCCTCTTCGTCAATTCTGGGCCTTGAATTGATTGTTGATCTCAATCTCAACAATCTGGGTACAAATATTCCTGTTCAAGATAATCCAGAAACAAGGATTCACAATACCCATCCTCAACAAAACATCATCGGAGATGTACAAAGTGGCGTTCAAACAAGAAACATGTTGCGAAATAACAACAATGCAGGCTTGTATGCAACTATCCGAGAATCTGGTCAACAAAATGATTGGTCTTTCGCGTGTTATGTCTCACAGGAAGAGCCAAGAACTTGGAAAGATGCTTTGAAAGATAGCTCATGGGTTGAAGCAATGCAGGAAGAACTGCAACAATTCCAGAAGCTTGGTGTCTGGAAACTCGTAGAGAAACCTGCTGGATACAAAAAGATTGGTACCCGTTGGGTGTTTAAATGCAAAAAGGATGACCGTGGAATCATTATTCGAAACAAAGCAAGGCTAGTCGTTCAAGGTTTTCGTCAGATTGAAGGGATCGACTACAACGAAGTGTATGCACCTGTTGCACGTCTAGAAGCAATTCGGATTTTTCTGGCTTATGCCTCATTCAAAGGTTTCAAGGTATACCAGATGGACGTGAAAAGTGCATTCTTACATGGTGTGGTAGAAGAAGAGGTGTACGTCGAACATCCTCCAGGTTTTGAAGATCCTATCCATCCCGATCGGGTTTGGTTGCTCAACAAAGCTCTCTATGGTCTTCATCAAGCACCACGAGCTTGGTATGCAACCTTATCTAATTATCTGCTGGAGAATGGATTTCGCAGAGGTCTTATCGATTGTACTCTTTTCATCAAAGAACAAGATGGAGATCTTCTACTGGTACAGGTATACGTTGATGATATTATTTTTGGTTCTACTAATGATGTTTTGTGTAGGAATTTCGAGCGCATTATGCAGGAAAAGTTCGAGATGAGTGCTATGGGGGAAATGACTTTCTTTTTGGGCCTACAAGTACAACAAACTGAGTCTGGGATATTCATCCATCAGACCAAATATGTTGGTGACATCTTGAGCCGGTTCCAGATGTCTGATGCAACGCCCATCGGTACCCCATTGCCGCAAAATCACGGAATTACTCCAGACTTGAAGGGTCAAGATGTTAGCCCCTCATACTACCGCGCAATGATCGGATCTCTTATGTACCTCACAGCATCAAGACCAGATATAATGTACCCAACGTGCCTGCTTGCCAGATATCAAGTGAATCCGAAGGCCTCACATCTTGCAGCTGTAAAAAGGATTTTTCGTTATTTGAAGGGTTACCCTGACACCGGTCTATGGTACCCTAGGGATAATAACTTTGACTTGATCGCATTCAGTGATTCTGATTTTGGCGGATGCAAAATCGACGGCAAATCCACAACGGCTGGATGTCAGTTTTTGGGAAATCGCCTAGTCACATGGCAGTGCAAGAAGCAGACGTGCGTCGCTACATCAACATGCGAAGCTGAATACATTGCTGCCTCAAGTTGTTGCTCCCAAGTCCTATGGATCCAACAACAAATGCGTGACTACGGTTTTGAATTCCTAACTACTCCTATTTACGTTGATAATTCAGCTGCCTTACAGATCACTAAAAATCCTGTGCAGCATTCAAAGACTAAGCACATCGACATTAAGTATCACTTCATACGTGATTGCTTTGAGAAAAGGCTAATCGATGTTGCTTACGTCCACACCGATGACCAACGTGCCGACCTTTTTACCAAAGCTTTTGACAAATCAAGATTTGACTACATATTACTGGTAAACGGCGTTAAGGTCAAGCAAGAGTAAAACCAACATCGGAAAATCATTTTTTTGTAAATACCTTTGTGTTTTAAATTTATCTTAGTTTGTTGATTTTAGGGGGAGTAAATCCAAAATTTGAAAATCCAAAAACATTGAAAAATTTCAAAAACAATAGGGGGAGTAAACCCTAAATCAAAAATGAGTTTCCTGGCGAGCAAAAGAGAAAATGATAGTACATCAGTGGTCTGTCTAAACCTCTTTAAACCTTAAATGAAAAACGATAAGCAGCTCTATATAAGATGTATCGGTAGGCTCACAATCATTTTAAAGTGTGCAGGGTGATATAAACTTAAATCGACTGAAGACCAGGTGGGAACCATTCATTGGCATATGGTCTTGGTACCGAAATTTCGTTTGAGAGATTGCCGAGGTTCTGTGATATTCGGTCTTTATGCTGCTTATCATCTGGGTATCATGGTTGTATCTTTTACCGAAAAATAACGGGGACGCAAGTCTAGATCTTCCATGATACTATACATACGTGTACATACTGCATTCGACCTCAATAAGTGATCAACAATCACATGTCCAAACAAATAAGTGATAAAATATCACAAATTCTTTCCGGGTGTCAAGTTCGTCTCTCTGCTGTACGAAAGTACTGACCTGTTCACGGACTTGCTCCTGTGCCCTCATGCATCGAAAATCAAGTTCCTCATCAATAAGTGATTATATCACATAGGGCTTGTTTTCAATCAAAATAAGTGAGAATCTCACATCATATACGGTCAAACAGATGATAATCGGTATACTCACCGGTAAGATGAACCCTCGTGCATACCTTGATACGGGAATGTGTCGTGATGTGGATGAACACCGGTCGGTAAGTATAAATCATACCTTAACGTATCCCCTCGCCATGATTACAAATGATAAGTTGAGCTTATGTGGACAACAATACCGATAATTGTTATAGGATGCTTATCTTAATGTTAACTAATTGAACAACAAGAGCGTTTTGACATGACCGTAAACTGATATGATTCTCTTACCCTCGAAACTCGCAAAAAGAATGTCTGTAAATATTTATTTACTGCTTTCAGTCTTTACATTTGAAATATTCAAAAATACCAAAAAGATTTTAATCTGTTTTAATTTAAACTTTCTAAAAGCCAAAAAGATTTTATTTCTATTTTATTTTCGATCGTACGATGTTGGAGCTCGAGTCTTCGTTACCTGAAACCTGAACGAAAACCGAAAATGACTAAATCTTCATAAACGGTCGAAATTTGCAAGTGTTGAAAGTTAAAAACTAAAATTGACAAATTTATTAAACTTTCAAACTGTCGGACGGTGTTTGTTTAAACAATGGTCACACGTGTGTCGTTTGTTTATGTTTACTATATTCCAAGCGGTTGTTCTCATTACGCGTTTAGATTTCTTGCATGTGCAGATTCTAAAGGCTAGGAGAACATGGTCGATGACAAGCTTCGGAATGAAGACACGACGTGAAGGCACTCAAATGATGAAGATGATCGAGTTGCCGCTGACCATCATCAATACCACAAGGATCTCACTTCATAAAGATAAAGACTTTCACGAGCATAACTCAAGGGGGAGCTTATGTTAAGGGGGAGTTTGTCAACACACTTCCTTCATGAAACGGGGAGTTTGTTGGTACACTTTCTGCTTTCAAGACGTGAAGACTTTGAAGATCCTCCGACATTGTAGACTTGAAAAGAAGTCAAAGACTTGAAGACACGAAGGACCTACAAGATTGAAGATCGAGATCGAGACAAAGCTACAGCGACAAAGCTACAGCCAATGGGGAGTTTGTTGGTGCATTTGTGTCTGTACTTTGTCTGTATTTCGTCTGATACTGAACGATGTCTTTGTTAGTCTTGTAAGTTTGACCAAGTCAACCATCCTCCTGGTTTGACTTGGCCAAACAGTCAACATTATGTTTGTAATGTGTTTGAGTCGAAGGATGGTCATCGAAGGATCACTTATATCCTTCGATGATGATGAGCTCGAAAGATGGACCTTCGATGGATGGACCACGAAAGATCACATCTTTCGTGGTACATGTGGATCCTTCGAGATGTTTCTGGTCGACAGATGATCGTTCGATCAGTCTGCCTGATCCTTCGACCAGACCTGCTGTATTGGGTATAAATACCCGTGTGTTGTGTTCACTTAAAAGAAAGAGAGGACGGACAAGAGGAAAACACACACACACTGTTAGAGAGGGTTTACAGGACTGATTTGTAAACATTGAGTTGTAACCGGACCTTTCATGCGTTTAATACAAGTGGTGTTAATCGTTGATTCATGTGTGTTGATTATTTGCGTGTCCTATCTCGGTTTGCTATCTCGGTTGGATTCCGCACAACCGGGTTGGTTTGTACACAAGGATTAGGCGACTAGATCCTCCCCTAGCCGGACCTACAAGCATTCTTAGGAATATTATGCGATAGGAGATTCCAACTATGTTATACAAATTTGAAGAGAAATTGTTGTGGGATTATAGTCAGACCAGCTATGTTATACAAACCATTGTTAGGCCATCAGGAAGACATAATCACGTAAGCTGAATGTAGTAGAAATAAGACGTTGAGGTGGATGTGTGGACATACAAGGTTGGACCAAATAAATATTGAGGTTTTCTATGATAGATTACAGGTGGCTGTGTAATAAATAGGATAAGGGAAGAGAGATTGAGTTGCTTTTGGACATATGAAGAGGAAACAGATGACGATGCTGGTTAGATCAGTGAAAACGCTCACTATTGAAGAGTGAGGTAGAGGTAGATCCATATTGACTTTGGATGTGCGGATTAGGCTGAATTTACTAGATGTGCACCTTTCTAAGGACATTGTTGAGAATAGGGCCTTGTGAAGACATAAGATTAAGGATAAGAACTTTTAAGGAGATAGTTCACATGATTTGTCTTAGCATCGTATTAGGGCCATAGATTTACCTATACTTTTGGTGGCATTTGAGTGTTACATCCGTCTTGCCTTTGTGTTTGTATGCTTATTGATACTATATTTCTAGTTATGTTTAGTTCCTTGTGTTGTTCTATTGCTAAGATTCTATGAGTAGAACTCTTTTCTAATATTTTTTTCATGTGTAGATAGAGTTTTGAAGTTGGGATCTGCTTAGAAGCAACATTTCTATTCTATGAGAAAAATATGTATAGTTTGTCTACATCACACCCTCCCACGACTCTACTAATAGCAAAGTTATTGGTGGGATTCTAGTAAGTATGATTGTTTTTGTTGTTGATCCTAGTACATATGTGAGAACTCATATTTATATTATTAGAAGAAATTTAAATTTATAGTTCTAGAATTAAAAGTTATCTCATGAACTTTATAATCATTGTTTCTTGGTGTATGAACTACAAACTTCATATAATGTGTAGCTAATTTTTAGGATCATCTTAGGCAAAAGTCAACGACAAAGGGATTTTTGTTATACGTACGCGTACCAAAAGGACGGGCGAAGACCTAACTCGATAAAGATGAAGAGTAAATTAAAAAAACTAAATGGCTAATGTGGAAATAAATTAGAGGACGGGATTTTTGACACACTGTGGAAGAGAGTATTAATGATTAACACTGTGGATGAAGAGTAAATTAAAAAAACTAAATGGCTAATGTTAGTTTCGTTTTTTGTTGTTTCTTTGTAGTTCTTTTTTGTTTTCTCAGCTTCTTGCTGGCCCTTTATATATAACAACGTGCAATCTTGTGGCTATATTGTGAAAGTTGTAGACACCATAAGAACATATCATTTTATTTCTACATTCATCCATCATTACCATCCCTAAGCTACATATTAGAGACAACACACTAAAGTGTTTCATTATTTAATCGGAGCTTCTTGGTTACTCCTTAATTCATTATCCAGTCTCAGAAATTGGAGCTTCTTAAACTTAAGAACCTTAAACTTGTTGTATAACTTGCATCTTACAAGAATACTATGAATGAACTCGAAGCAACTTCCTGGAAAAAAAAAAAAAGAAGATACAATGGTAAATTATACCCTTTAATCAGAAGATCGAGAGGGTATAAACAAAAGATGAGAAATCTGGTGTTATAATAACCATTTTTGTTATGATCAAGTGATCGACAACTCATCAAAAGGATTTTATCATATATAAAATTATTATTTTATAAAAAAAACTGATCGGTCATTGATCGTATTGGATGACCCACAGACGTAAATGTGTCTTTTAAACCCCGTAAACTAACACATTGCATATCTTTACATATTTAAATGGCTTTGCAATTAATGAGACATCATCCCATTTCAACGACGACCCTAGCAACTTCTTTTAATGGTAAGCCAGAACAAATTCGACAGACTTGGTTTATGGTCAACTAAATCTAATAAGCTAGCATAGTTTCATCCTGTACCCAAATATATAACATATTTGTTGAGAACTTGAGATCATCAATCATGTCTTCTACTAAAGTATAATGTTTCTTAAAAATGTCTTCTACTAAAGTATAAATGTTTCTTAAAAAAAATAATATTATTTGTTTGGGCTTTTTCCTATGTTAAGAAACATGTCTAAAGAATTATATTTGTGATGGTAAAGAGACTCAACCAAATCTCAAGTGTTATTCTCTTGTGGTTGCATTGAAAGGATAGATGGTGAATTGAAATGAATGTATGGTTGGCATTCCCGATGAATGCGACTGAGAAAGAGGGGCTGCAGATGCGGCAGAGGTGGGGGAGAGAAGTGAGAAAGGGACATTTGCATGGTGTGATTACCTTTCTCACATTCACCTGTTGTTTTCAACACTCTTTTCTAGCCCTTTTTTTCATTTCTTTTTCACCTTTCTTCTCTTTTACTTAGGAACCCTAATTAGGGTTAAAGACCAAACTACCCTTGTCTTCTAAAATATCAAGCTGGGATCGGACTAGATTATTATAAGTGGTTATTTTATGTGCCTTTATGGTTGTAACTTCTTAAAAATGAATTTAATACTCATTAACCTTTTCTAAAATTGAATTCAATACTCATTAACTTTTTCTAAAATAAATGGTTGAAATGGTTGTAATGTTGTCATATTCAAATATATATTGGCCGAACATATTTTATGGTTCTTAACGAAGAATGTAAATAAGAAAATGTCACATATTTTAAGTCAAGACATTACTGTTTACTGTCTATGCCAACGTTAAATATTATGGGGTTCAAATTAAACACCTTGAAAATAAATTATTTTATTGCCTTATTGTTAACGCATGATCAATTTTTAGTTATTAATTAAAATCTGCAACAATAAAATATTTTGGGGTTAAAATTAAACACCGGAAAAAGAAATTATTTTTCTTGCCCTAATGTTGATTCATGATCAAAGTTGTTAATTAAAACTTGGCAACAAATTCATTATGTTAATATCCAAGTGGTCCATGCTTTTTGTAATAACTTATTATAAATACAATTCATATACATCAATGGTATGTAACGTATGTCAAAAGAAGCGTATGAATAAAGAAAATCACTACAAGAAACGGGTACCTTTGCGGCGCCAGGAACATTGTTCCCTCGGTCCCAGGGAAAAAACCATTCACCAATCGGTGAATATGCAACGATTATCAACGAGCTTAAACAAGACACGCACATACACACATATATAGGGAAAATAAGGAAAAAAGAAAGAGCGATAAGCTGACGCTGACATGATATGCGGGAAAAAGAGATAACCCCTATGCTCTAAATACATGTAAGTCCATTTCTCGCTCTTTCTTTTCGGCATGTTTATTGAGAAATAAACTGAGGGAAAAAATAGTCAAACTTAAGTGCAAAAAAAAAATAGTCCAAATTTAGGTGCTACTACGTACCGATAATGAGCACGAGTAATTAACTTTATCATTTAAGCATTTGTACGTAACGCATGGATGATAATTATAAACAGAGTTAATTACACAAATGGGTTCTGTGGTTTATACCTAATTTCGCCTTTGGGTACTAACTTTTTTTTTGTAACAGGTTTAGGTTCTATGGTTTCAATTTTGTAACACCTTTAAGTACTAACACCAAAATTAGTTAATTAATGACTAAAATACCCTTGCATTTTTTTTAAGTTTATCAATGTAACACATTTGGGTACTAACACCTAATTTTATTTAAGTTTAAATCAATTTTACAAAATCTATTTATTTTTTTCATCTTTTTATTATATCTCTTAATTAACATAAAATCTATTTATTTTCATATTTTTATTAAATTTCTTATTTAACATAAAATCTACTTGTTACACCAGTATTTTTTTAAATAGATTTTTTAAATAAAATCTACTAACTATATAGTTTTAAATTAAGAAGTGGCTTATTTTATCAATTAAATTAAATTAAGAAAACTTGGTTTCATCTATTCGGGTTTATCCCTTATTAAAACTACCTTTGTACAACATGGGTTTTATCCCATCTATTTAATAAATAAAATCCGGTGTTTTTCTAAACTCTGATATTTTTCCTAACTCACGGTCCTGATGAACATTTCCGTTGCAATACTTTTTAAAATAACTACCGGTACCACTTGACTGCTCGCGGCTCCCGTCCAGGGTGTGGTCGGGGGTCGTGACAGGAAGCCCGTGCCAATCAGATCAAGCTTATTAATGAACAGGTGCGTGACAAGATTACTAATAACAATATTGTGTATCAACGACGGGCCAACTGCAAATGGAAGAGAGTGGTTTTTAAAGAGGGTGACCTAGTGTGGATACATTTGAGCAAAGAGCGTTTTCCAGGGGGTCGAGCTAGCAAGTTACAACCTCGCGCAGATGGGCCCTTTAAAGTTCTGGAACGTATTAACGACAACGTTTACAAGATAGACTTGTCGGGCCACTACAACGTCTCTGCTACATTTAATGTCGCTGACTTATTATTATCAATCACTTCAATCCAAAATTCAAAACGAGTAAGGTTTACATTATTTAAAACGAGTAAAAAATTTAATTTATATAAAACTATATAGCTAGTAGATTTTATTTAAAAAATCTATTTAAAAAAAAATACTGGTGTAACAAGTAGATTTTATGTTAAATAAGAAATTTAATAAAAATATGAAAATAAATAGATTTATGTTAATTAAGAGATATAATAAAAAGATGAAAAAAATAAATAGATTTTGTAAAATTGATTTAAACTTAAATAAAATTAGGTGTTAGTACCCAAATGTGTTACATTGATAAACTTAAAAAAATGTAAGGGTATTTTAGTCATTAATTAACTAATTTTGGTGTTAGTACCCAAAGGTGTTACAAAATTGAAACCATAGAACCTAAACCTGTTAAAAAAAAGTTAGTACCCAAAGACGAAATTAGGTATAAACCACAGGACCCATTTGTGTAATTAACTCTTATAAAAAGATAGCTATGTTCTTATGCAATTTTTTATTTAAAATTGGTTTATATATTTAACATCTCCCATATATACACGTACATATACATCTAATGAAGTACAAAGAGCAAAGGGCAGGTATCTCACCAATGTGTTAAACATTGAAATGATGTCTCTCCCAAATAATAAGGATTTAAGTCTTGTTATAGATAAATCGTGTAAATTTAGATTGTTGTTAAAAAAAATCTAACGAACAAGAAAAAAATAAACTAAGGGATGAAGAGGAATTAATGACGTCCTGGCAACGATGGTGCAATGATGGTTTAGTGATGGCAATGTTGGTGCAGTGTGGTTCCCTAATGAATTTGATTATTTATATTTTCAAGTTTCACTTAATTAATCTTTTACATAAAACTTAATAATTTTCCTAAACTATGATTCAACTAATATATATAAGTTTAGAAAAAACGATTTCAAA
The DNA here is from genome assembly GCA_030545235.1 of Helianthus tuberosus. NCBI lineage: Eukaryota > Viridiplantae > Streptophyta > Magnoliopsida > Asterales > Asteraceae > Helianthus > Helianthus tuberosus. Next base: position 21,038,981 of record CM060386.1, on the reverse strand, counting down.
GAAAATAATATATACACATTAGTAACCTAGATATCTGCAATATAATAAAAAATGATTTCAAACATGAAAACTAAATTGTACATTGTTACTATTTTATGAATAAATTACAGTTTGTTTATGTGTAGCCAGAGTAGTTTTTACTATCTAGTTTTGACTTCCCGTGTTTAGGGTTATTTATGAGAGAGGTCGAGCTAAGCTAAGGCAAGCTCAGGCTAGACTTGATTATAAATCGAGTAGGTTTGGCTCGACTTAGATTTGAAATCAAACTGAAAATCTAAATTTAGGCTTGGTTTGGTTTTAAACCGAGCTGGCTAGACTCGGCTTAGTTTGGCTCGATTTTAAAAGAAAAATTAATACACAGCTCTCAAAATTCAGTATTCTAAAATATTAATCAATACTTTGAAAGAACATATTCGAAATAAATTTAACCTAATACGTTACAATCCAAAATAAAGTTCAACAATGCAAAATAAGTTTTATGATTCTACGAAATATAATATTAGTTTATTAACATGGTAATCAACCTTCAAATATGCCATAAATATTAAATTACAAGCCTAAATACATGTAAAAAATAATCATTTTTTTGTAATATATTATAATGTATATAAAAATAAAATATACTATAAGTAAAATAATCCGAGTTATAAGCCAAGCCGAGCTAAACCGAGCCAATCCGGCTCGTTACGAGCTGAGCCAAGCTAGGCTCACTTTCTAACCGAGCCGGCTAGACTCACTTTCAAACCAAGTCATATCGAGCGAGCTTTTTCCGAACTAAATCCGAGCGAGCTACGGGCCGCGAGCTTTTTGGACAATCCTACCCGTGTTCATATTTCCTCTCCATAATTTATCAAAAATTGTATGTGAGAAGATTTTACTATTCAATTTTGAGTGTTTTGATTGGTTGTTGGAGTTTGTAAGCCAATGGGTGGATGTCACTTGACATCCACTATTTCATTTTTTATGTATACATACAAGTTTTAAAGCTACGTATACAAGTCTCTATTGCATATAAACATTTATGTTTCTTCCCTTAAACTATTTCTATAATTAAAAATATTCACTTAGAGTATTAGTACAAGTACCATATAATCCTTTTGGTTTACTTTTATTTAATAAACCCTATACTTTATAAATTTATTTAACTACTATTATTAGTATTATTTTATAAATGCAAATCCAATTGACTTGCGAGTTAACACACCGTTACGCGAGTGCGTTATTTAACATTTTTACATCTAATTTTTGTTCGGTTTAACGGTACTGGCGCAATGCGTCACACTTTTTACATAAGATTTCAAGTATTGTCAACGTGTTTGCTATAATGCGTGGAATTTTTTTTCGTTTTACGTTTTGTTATAAATCTTGCGGTTCAATGCTTTTACGCCTATTTTTTATTCGGTATAACGGTCTCATTGCAATGCGTGAGTCTTAACTACTAGTTATTAATTTAGTTTATAACCAGATCAGTTATTACCTACAATTTAAATTTATGTTTTCATATAAATCTTAGATCTCTTTTTTAGTTCATATATAACTTAGTGACACCCAATGAGGTAGTGGTGGAGTGGTTGGTGAAAAATTTGGTGTTTGTTGTGACCCAGGTTCGACTCTCACTCTCACCATTATTTTTTGTGGCATCCAGGTGAAGGGCGAATACGGGTGGCTCCTGTTCGTTTTGGATGGGAGGCGATGTTTTACCGATTATTCCACTGTCGTGCCTTCGGTCGGGTTTTCGCGTATCTGGGAGAGCCAAGGGACTGGCGACGGTCGAGTAGTCGACCTTGGCCACAACGCATGGTGTCACGGTGGTTAGCACTTCGTTCCTTGACGTTAAAAAAATATATATATAACTTGGTGACAAACTGACAATTTGGGTGTGTTCTTCTTGACCATTTGACGAGTTTTGTTCAGAACTAATGAAAATAATTTTAACCATATGATACACGGAGGTAATATATAATTTAAATCAATCTTTAAATAACTAAAATATGGGTCAAGTTATTCTACAAATGCTTCTAATTGTAAGAAGTGTAAGAAGGATTTATAGAGTGACAAGTGTCCAATAACCTAAAACTAAACCCACTATATCACCACCAAAAACCTAAACACCCACCCCCACCCCACCACCACCACCACCCAAAAACCTAAACCCCCCACCCCGCAAAAAAAAAAAACAAAAAAAAAACTATACCTCACCAAAAAAACCTAACCCCCCACCTCCACCCCCCAAAAACCTTAAAAAAATCTATCCCACCCCCACAAAAACCTAAAAAAACCTAACCCCCCCCCCCCCCAAAAAAATATATAAAAAAAACTAAACACCCACCCCCACCACCACCCAAAAACCTAAACCCCCACCCCCCACCCCCTCGGCAAAAAAAAAAAATTTTTTTGGTGGGTGATGTGGGGGGTGGGGGTGTTTTGGTGGTGGTGGATGTTTAAGTTTTTTTTTTAGTGGGTTTTTTTGTGTAGTGGGTTTTTTTAGGTTATTAGACACTTGTCACTCTATAAATTCTTTTTACACTTCTTACAATTAGGATCCTTTGTATTTGATCCTAATCCCTAAAATAAAATATCGTATTTAGAATTTGACAAATAATAAAGACGACAAAATGCCTTAAATGGCGGGCACCTAGCTATACCTGCAAATCACTACTCAATATTTGTCACCATTTCTACAGTCTGAAATTGCCAACTTATCATTTTGCCATCGAGTGCTCCTTCTATATATTCTATTTATTTATTATGGGTGTTAGCAATAACACATGGTAAATCTTGTTTTAAGATGGTGTACACATGATGTATTACTTTATACGGGCTCGTATAGAATAAAATGAAGTGACAAAATCTGTGGGCGCAAATTTTGTCAGTTTATCTTGTTATATACTGGCTGTAAAACCTTATACAGCCCGTATACACCATATTAAAACAAACATTGGTCGTTTACAACGTATACAATAGTTTTACGCGGGCCATATAATTGTATACGGCCCGTACAGATAGGATTTTTTTTTCTTTTTTTAAGTTAATATTCACACATTAGGGTTTCGATCTGGCAGTCTATATAGTGTTCAGAACCATCAAATTGAACTGCTTCTGCTATCAAGGAAAACTGGTTTCAGTTTTTTTTTTTTTACTTTGAAACATATTCCATTTCATTAAAGAGAAAGAAAATTTAACACATTCTGCTATCAAGGAAAACTGGTTTCAGTTTTACTTTTACTTTGAAACAAATTTCATTTGTCCACACAAAAAGATGGTGGACCACAACTCCGCCGCAAAACCACTTGCGTCGGCTGACGCAACGCGATTTCCTACAACAAGGACAATTGGTTCATGTGTTCTTTTGACTTTGAAACAAATCTGAAACGCCCCATTCTTTACCTTTTAAAAATTATAATAATAAATAAACTTTTACAAAATTTGGGCATGACCCATTCGTAACATAATCAATTTCCTGCTTGTAATAAATAAACGCTTCAACTTAAAAGACCTTTTTTAAAAACCAAAAGCAAACATGTTTAAGTTGTCTAAATATAAAAGCTACTAACTAACCAAGGTTTTGCCCAAATCACAAGGACATCAAAGAGATTACATATGTTGGAATTACATGTTACCAAAACTAAGACCATACTAAATTGACATCTTCGAAAGCGCAAGTGGGCGTGATATATGTGTGTTCAATCCAAGCAGCCAAGCCATTATGTTGAGGATTTACCTACATCAAACATATAAATTAATTTCGTCAGTTATGTTAATTCATGACTAATAAATCAACTAATCCGTTTCATGCATCCATTTCATATATACACTTCCTTACCCAATGAAACGGGTCAAAACATACCATCTCACAATCGAGATAAAACATGTCAATTCTTAATCCGTTTTAATGGACATTTGCAAGCATAAATAAACATCCATTCAGTTCGTTTATAGCGAATCGAACACATCCTTTTTATCACCATTACATTCATCCATATCAATCCGTTTATAACGGATTTGATTAATTACTTTCCTTTTTGCATCATCATACATTATCTAGGTTCGTTTCAAACAAGCCGACTATACTATTGTACATTCACAAACATTTATTCCCAATAACCCATTCGCACGGGTTAGGCTACTTACTTCTTATTTTCACTAACATAGTAAAACCTAAACCTTTATACAAAACATTGAACAACTAAATATATTTATGTTTGAAATACAACCTACAACATACCTCGATCTTGCGCGTTTTCCTAGTACTTGAACCTTCTTCTTTCACGCCTACATTAAAACGTATCCATTCGTTTAGCCCAACACTTACATTCCATCATTTACAAGATTACCACATATACGCATCAATAGCATTCTTAACAAATTTCATAAATAATCAAGTCTTCATATTTCACCCAAAATTACAAAACTTTTCATTCAAGCATTTAGTCGAACACATAGCGTGCGTACAACATATAAAACATTATGTACAAGGATTATATGCATAACCTACTAGATTGCCTTTCATTGATCAATTTAACTCATAACACATAATCCCTTGAATCCTTATTCAGTCTATCTAACAATACTCTTGTATTTAAGCATTCATATTTCAATTCCACATAATTTCACTATCTTAGAATCATCATGTTTCACCAATATTTCTAACATAAATTGGGTTTCACTAAAATCATTCAATCTCATCAATTGCAAGCAAAATTTACATCCTGCATGGTGATTCTAATTCATTTACAACTTACTTTCATACAATTTTCACAATTTGCCTAACACCCCCTTAATCAAGAGGCAAACAAAACATAAATTCAACTTACCTTATTGTTGAATGCACTTAAATTAAGGAGTACTTGGATTCCTGAAATCGATTCTTGACTTACAACACCCCAATTTCAGATTTCTTGAGTTAGGTTGAAGGAGAAGGGTTTTCTCCTTCTCCTGCTTGTTCTCACGACCACACCCACCCCCAGCTTACTGGGTTTTAAAATTTTTATTAAGTTAGGTTAGGAATTTACATATTCAGCCCCTTGTATTTTCCTTTGTTGACATATTACATATATTTCATACATCTTAAATTCTTTACTTAACTTTATTAAACTTAACTAATTAAGTTAGTCCATAGATAATTTTATTATGCGTTGGGATGTTACAAAATCTCATTTATTCAAAGAGAAAGAACACTAAGACAAACGAACAGTTAATAAACATTTAACAGATGCAAGAGATACTCGGAAGTTATTAATACAGACTCTTGATAATCATTGTGAACTTGAGAACAGGAAACTCAACAATGGTGGTAACAAGTCTGCTTGTGACTTTATTTATCTACCCATTGATTTCAAAAAAGTTTTTTTGCGTTTTCTGAGCAAGCACGACTTATAGATGACTTGCACTATCAGAAGAAAATTCAAACAAACGACCAAACTAGAATATCAACATCAATTGATGTCCAATTGATGAACATCCCCTAATGAAATGATGGGCCTGTTATTAGGGGAATTATAACTATACCCTAATGAAATCTATGGGATAATGAATAGATATAGTTCTCGAAGAATTTCCTTTTTTTAGTTAATATTCACACATTAGGGTTTCGATCTGTCAGTCTATATAGTGTTCAGAACCATCAAATCGAATGGCCTCTGCTATCAAGGAAAACGAGTTTCAATTTTCTTTTTATTTTGAAACAAATCTCATTTCATTAAAGAGAAAGAAAACTCAGACAAACGACCAATTGATAAACATAGAGCAAGCATGGAAGACTTTTAACTATCAAGGAAAACGGGTTTCATTTTTCTTTTTACTTTGAAATAAATCCCATTTCATCAAAGAGAAAGAAAACTCAGACAAACAAACAGTTGTTTTCTTTTTTACTTTGAAACTATAGGTCCACCCGGAGGATCGAGTAACCTCTATTCCCTGTTTTCCGACAAACCCGAAAGTGCGGAATCCAAACGGGTAAGTTAAACCAAGTGACGAACACGTAAGACACAACGATTCAAAGATTAACACTCCATTGTATTAATCTAGAAAACGGTTACAAATCAATGTTTACAAATGGTCTCTGTAAACTCTCAGTGTGTGTGTGTGTTACAGTGTGTTCGCTCTCAAAGTCTATACAGACTCATAACTGTGTTCTGTCTGTTGTCTATGTATATATACTGAAATACATTTACGAAATCCAGTTCTAGACGAAAACCCTTTTATCACGACGAAATCACATTTTTCTTTGACGAAATCAAAGTGATTTCGTCACTTTGAGGGGCCTGGGCTTGGTCTTCGTCGCATGATGTTGTAGCAGCCCAACACAAACAAATTGCCCAAATGAAGGTTTCGGCCCAATCAAACATGTTATACGTAAATCCATTCTCAACATGCAGATTATAAGCCTTAGTCAAATGAGTGACATCATCATGATGATGTCATGATGATGTGGCAGCGGGAACCGGCTCGCGGCGCTTCGTGCTTCGCGTGTCGAACTCTGGGGCGCACGACGGAGGAATGTCGTGACGTTGGGCTTGCGCCGAACCTAACCGGGTCAAACCGAACCGAGTCGAAGCGAACCGAGTCGAACTGAACCGAGTCGCGTCCACAAATATGTATCAACAAACTCCCCCTTGGACGCTACTCGTGAGGTTCGTCTTCCATATCTTTCATATCGGAGGATCTTTAAAAGTCTTCACGTGTTGTAAGTAGAAAGTGTATTAACAAACTCCTGCTTTTATCTAGGAAGTGTATCAATAAACTCCCCCTTTGATTATGCTTGTGAATCTTTTGATCTTCAATGCTTTAGATCCTTGTGGTGTTGATGATTGATCAGCGGCAACTCGAACATCTTTATCATTTGAGTGCCTTCACGTCGTGTCTTCATTCCGAAGCTTATCATCGAACACGTTCTCTTCGCCTTTAGCATCTGCATATGCAAGAAAGCTAAACACGTAATGAGAACAACTGCTTGGAATATAGTTAACATAAACAAACGACACATATGAGACCAATTCTCATTCAACTACCGTCCGACAGTTTAGTTTGAAAAGTTAATAAATTTTTCAATTTAGATTATTAACTTTCAAAACTTGCAAACTCTGACCGTTTATGAATATTCAGTCGTTTCGGTTTTCAATCAGATTTCAGGCAACGAAGACTTGAGTTCCAACATCGGTTAATCAAAACTAAAGCAGAAATAAAATCTTTTTGACTTTTATAAAGTTTATATTAAAACACACCTAAAATCTTTTTGGTATTTTGAATATTTCAAACTTAAAGACTGAAAGCAGTAAATAAATATATACAGAGTTGCAGAAACTAAGAAAGGTAAATATATACAAACATTCTTTTTGCGAGTTTCGAGGGTAAGAGAATCATATCAGTGTATGGTCACGCCAAAACTCTTCTGTTGTTCTTTTTGATAACATTTAGATAAACATCCTATAACGATTATCGATATTGTTGTCCAAATAAGCTCAACTTATCATATGTAATCATGGCGAGGGGATACGATTAGTGTATGATTTATACTTACCGACCGGTGTTCATCCACATCACGACACATTCCCGTATCAAGGTATGCACGAGAGTTCATCTTACTGGTGAGTATACCATTTATCATCTGTTTTGACGTATAAAAAGATGTGAGTAACTCACTTATTTTGATTGAAAACAAGCCCTATGTGATAGAATCACTTATTGATGAGGAACTTGATTTTCAGATGCATGAAGGGCACAAAAGCAAGTCCGTGAACAGGTCAGTACTTTCGTACAGCAAAGAGACGAACTTGACTCCCGGATAAATATGATATATTATCACTTGTTTGAGGGACATGTGATTGTTGATCACTTATTGAGGTCGTATGCAGTATGTACACGTATGTATGGTATCATGGAAGATCTAGACTTCGTCTCCGTTTGTTTCGGTAAAAGAAACAACCATGATACCCAGATGATAAACAGCATAAATACCATATATCTCAGAACCTCGGCAATCTTTCAAACGAAATTTCGGTACTAAGACCATATGCCAATGAGTGGTTCCCACCTGGTCTTCAGTCGATTTAAGTTTATATCTCCCTGCACACTTTAAGATGATTGTGAGCCTACAGATACATCTTATATAGAGCTGCTTAACATTTTTCATTTTTCATTTCAGTTTAAAGAGGTTTAGACAGACCACTGATGTACTATCATTTTCTCTTTTGCTCGCCAGGAAACTCATTTTTGTTTTTCTATTGTTTTTGGGTTTTGAAATTTTTCGATGTTTTTGAATTTTCAAATATGGATTTACTCCCCCTAAAATCAACAAACTTACAATAAATTTAAAAACACAAAGATATTTACAAAAACGATTTTTCGATGTGGATTAACTCATGTTTTACCTCGATGCCGTTTACCAAAATTAAATTTTTTGTCAGAAATGATTTATCGAATTTTGGAAAAAAATCAGTTGGCATGTCGGTAATCGGTGCGGACCATGACAACATTGACGAGTTTCATAGTGAAACAATCACGTGTGAGGTGATATTCGAGTTCAACGTGTCTGGTCAAAGAGTGTTGTACGAGATAATAATTATTCATAAAGCAGCTTAAATATCGACAAGTATAGGAGAGATTAGAAATTTAAAACCGTATCCTACAACTGCTTCGCGCATTGCAAGGAATCTGAGTGCTTTCCCAAACTAGATATCCACCAGGTGTGGATTTCAAAGTCGATTTTGTAGCTACTGAGAAATCTCTTCATAGCAACAAGATCATAAACCTTCGAGTCCTGCTGGTCTTCCACATTACACCAACGAAGGTCTTTGTCTTTCTCTTTGAGAAGTAGTGTGCGGTTGTTCAATCCACGCCAAGGCATTCGCACACCCGGTTGGTTTGTTCAACCAACACATTTTCTTCAATCACACCGTAGAGAAAAGTACCCTACACGTTCATCTTATGGACTTTGAACTTCTTGTGGAAGAAAAATCCATGAATCTTCAAAAAGCTTCAGACGTGCTCCAGGCGCATACTTTTCATTGGAATCTTTCCTGTTGACCCGATCAAAAACCATAACAACCAAATTTTGGAACATATTTCATCTTGTCGAAGTTTTTAACTTCATTCAACCACATTCCTTCATCAGACATTTTTGTCTTCTTTTCTCCTCTCTCCATCAAAGGCAACAACATTCTCCTAGATGTAACAATATTTTGGAGCCTTTTGTCGCCGATCTTGTGCATGGACGCTCCACTATCAGCAATCCTAAGACTATTAATAGTTCCTCCTGGAACATCCTGCACACTCATTCAGAGATTAGTTGGAGAGGGGGACCCAAGCCTTTACAGACTTGGGTCGTCCGTCATCATCGAGAATTGTAACATCCATTTCCCGATGATTCGGAATTGATGTAGCTCCCCTTGAAACAGTTACTGGTTTTGGTTTCCAAATCTGTTTTTTTTTTTCATTTTTAACATTTGATTCAACAGATTTTGTTTGGACAATGTAACACCTCGAAAATTCACGTCCTATAATGTGTAGACACGTGTCAAATGTTTAAACGTGTGAAAGAAATATTATAGAAGGACTAAAGTTGACAAACATGGAAAGTATGTGAATATACGTATTCTAAGTGTCAACTGTGAATAAATATAATGTACATTAACCCTACATGATGCTCATACCTTCAAACGAATAAATCATAGATCATACGAAGCTAAAAGTGAGAGATTTCAAACTACAGGGGCTAAATGTGTCAACATGTTTAAATTATACCTCTGAGTGACCTTTTGACAAACCCGAATCTTTGTAACTGTTAATCATGCTCACTAGAATACACGATTTAAATTTCATAAAGTTTCGTTAACGTATGAGAAAGTTATGATCAAATTCGTGTGCGAAGTGTTAAAGCGTAAACGTTGAAAGTTAGGACTTTTCGGGTAACAATCAAGTTAACCGGGGGCTTAGCAAAGTGGGTATATGTTTTAAAGCTTTTATAGATCAATTATGAGGGTTTACAATGCAAGAAACAAGTGCCTAATCAGAGTTTGAAGGGTCAATGATCAAATAGCAAAGAAAATCAACATGCTGATTTCTGCAGGTCTTCGCGCCACGCGAGGGTCCCTCGCGCCACCCGAGGGTCCCTCGCGCCACGCGAGGGTCCCTCGCGCCACGCGAGGGATGCCCAGTTCTGAGAAAAATGGTTGTTGTCTGCCATGGGCTTTGTGCGCGACCTTTACCCGATTTTTCACATCTCCTGACCCCTAAAACACCCCCTAAGCATCTAGGACACATGTGGGAAGCTTGTGGTGTGTGCTAGACCTTGTTGTCAATACATTGTGGTGAGTAAATCCACTATATAAGGGCCTTAGTTGCAAACAATTCATCACATCTTCATCTGCATTCTTGGAGCACTTCTGGAACTCAAAGCCTTCTCTCAAGTGTTCTCTAATCAAGCTTAGGACCTTTGTAAGTTGCCTAACCCTCTCTAATTAATTTTAGCTTAGTTATTTAGCTAAAAGTCAAACCGTCGTAATTACGGTTTGACTTCGAGATTAATGATTAATGGCTCAGTCATATCTCGAATTAAAAGTAGTTATAGGTTGGTATTTATGTGGGTAATAAACCCTTAAAAGGGTTCCCCTGATTACCACTCTAAGCAGGTCAAAAGTCGGGTCAAACTTATATTTAAAAAGTCAACAGGAAGTCTAAAATGCCATTTATGCATAGTTAACATTGTAGATCATATACAACCTGTTGGATCATTATTATAACTTAGTAATAAGTGCAAGGACATGTCTAAACATGTTCAACCCGACAATTTCCTGTTTAGACCCGGTTCGGAACCGAAAGTCACATAGTTTGACTTTCACTTTGACTTTCAGTTCTGACCCGTTTAGGCATGTTTTAGAAATGCCTCAGAGCTTTAATTGGACTAGGTTACATGTTAGTACAACCCTCTGTGATTATACACCTTGGTTCATTAGTTATCCAATTAATATGAGTGTTTCCGTTAATTGCTCATATGTTGACCGTTATGCCCTTATTACCTTAAAACGTGATTTTTTGAAATGTAAAAGAGTAGAAACTTTAATTACTGATATATAAACTTGTATGCAAAGTTTGACATCAGTTTGACTTGTAGATTAAGAGTTATGCTCATTATCGCAAATTTAAAGCTTTATGTTAATTAAACGGCATAATTAGCGTATAGCCTAGTTAAACATACTTTTTTATGTCAAATCTTTTACCCACTGATGTAATATATTATTATGGGATTTTTAAATATTTTTAATTAATTTTAGGCTGAGCATAACTAGTAGTCGTAGGCTTAATCCGGTAATTGTCGGTTTTGCCCTTACGGGCCATAAAATGAGTTTTACATATCTAAACGACTCCAAACCTTTTGCTACTGATCACATATGATAAATAAATTATTTTAAGCCTTCTGGAAATATAAAAATATCAGATTTAAGTATCGAACCCGGAAATGGCCTTTAATCGCCTTATTTAGCGTTTTTAAAGCATAGTATGTTTTAAAATCATATTGAGCATACCCGGGTTGATACCTACTGATATTTTAGGCAAATTAGAATATTTTAACAGTAAGCAAAGATTTATTAACACAGACTCCGGTTTTGAGCTTTTCGGCTTATGTGAAATTACCAAAATGCCCCTACGGTGCATAGTTGGCTATAAATGATAAATTTCACATAAATAATTTAACCTACTGATATAACTTAGCAAATTGAGTATAGTTGCTGATTACATCAGACCTGTAACTCAGGTTAACACTCAAACTCTTTTACAACCTTTAAAATGACCAAACTACCCCTACGGGGCATAGTTTGTGTTTAAAATAATTTCGGGCATAATAAAAGACATCTTACTGATGTCAAAACATATTTGAAGCATATTAACTTAGGAAACCTGTATATGGCTCTACGGATACCCGTTACGCTTATTACGCGTTCGGTTTATGTAACGAGTTTACCTAAATTAGCCGAAACGGGTCAAACCTTATCGGTTTATTCACAAAATCCAGAATGTAAATAATAAACCCATATTAAACAAGTCTTCAAAATTGTCGGGTCTAAATCACATTCTATCCGGTCTTCGCTTAATCGTGCGTACGCACCGTATCTTTGAAACTAGCCGGTCTAAGCTTAAGCTTAATTAAAAGACCCGTTAGGATTCTAATAGGTTATATTAAACCTTCGTTCCAGATTAGGAGAATCAGTAAAAGCTACGTGCATTTTGCTTATTGTGATTAATACTTGCTCAGGTAAATACTTTTAACTTATTTTCCCTATACGGGCTTGGGTTACGGTATATAGCATACCGCTTGATCGAGCATCAAATCTCCACTGTTAGGTGGGTAGTTGAATAATTTGATCGGCTCGTTTAAACAGTCTTGTTACTTAAAGCCTTTGGGGGGTTAATGACCATGTCCCGGATATCCTTGGCATCATTTTACGAAATGGCCACGACTTAAGCGCGGGATGTAGGCGTACACCCGTCAGTGCACAAAAGAACATTGTGGTGTGTCTATTGATCTTTAACCCAGACAAGATCCGGGCTACTGAACGCACAAGGAACATGTAATTCGTTCACAAGATTATAATATTAAATAATTCTCCCAAGTTAAATAAAAATGTTTATGCCATGTGCATCCAAACTAATTTTCAATCATTTTCCAAAATGAGTCAGTTGAATGTATTTACCAGTGTAAACTGACGTATTTTCCCAAAAATATTAAATGCGGGTACTAAGCGAAATTGGCTGGGATTTCTCCTTAGCATCATTAGAAGTCTCGCAAGCTTAAGATGCCTGAAGTCTGTTGAACCATAAATACTATTTTTATTTTGATCCAACTGTGGATAAACTTCCGGATATTGTGACATTGATATACAATATTAAATTCGGTTGTATCATATTTTAAATTTGCTTCCGCTGTGCATATTAATATTGTGTTGTTTGACTATTATGTTGCCAACCATGACGTCACGATACTCCCCACCGGGCCCACCGGTGACACGTGGAAATCGGGGTGTGACAGGTTGGTATCAGAGCCCACACTGAGTAAATTAAACACTAGCCTTTTGTGTTTAATCTCAGTTACACAATTACACATTTCTAAACCTTCGAGTCTAGACATATAACATAGGACAAATTCCACCTTATTCGGTTTTTGTTTTGTCCTTTAAATTTTATATTTGTTATTGTTATCTTATGCTACTTTGACAGGATTAACAATATGCCTCCAAGATTCTTCCGTAGAAGAGGACGAGGAAAGGGGCCGATCACCGCCCCCAACGACAACGAGGCAGGACCTTCAAATGTTCGAGCTCCGTCTACCACGGAGAGTGACGATCCACGCCAAAAAAGAAGAAACCTGTTTGAACCAGCAAGAAGATCGGTATCACACAGCTCTACACCGCCGGTCCAAAACCCGTATGGGCCACAACCGGACTACGAGCCGAACAACCCTCAGCCTTCCTTCATACCATTACAACGATCCCTGTCTCATCATTCTTTTGGGGACCCCACCCCAGTTTTTCGGGGCCGGTTTAATCCGATAGGCTACGTGCAGGAACCCGTGGGTTTTAACCCACTAGGGCCAGATGATCATTTCTCTGGCGATCACGCTGACGACATGGACGAGGATACTAACCCCGTCGAACCTGCAAGTGGCACACCAAATCACCCGATCGAGATCTCCGACGGATCGTCTTTCCACGGATCACCCTACGGTGGTCCAGACAGCTTCCAAGCCATGTTCACTCGGCACGAGTGGTATTATACCCCTCCTCACCATTCGTCGCCTCCTCAGCAGCAGCAGCATCATCAAGATTCCTCTGGGGATTCCCAATTTATGGCAGATACGCCACCACCTCCGCCGCCACCAGTTCAGCCGGCACCTCCTCAACCGCCAAGGCGTAGGAGAACCGGTGCCCGCATGTCGACACGAACAGGGGACTTCCATTTCAGTTCCCCACGTCAATCCAGTGGCAGTCACTACCCGCCACATCAGGAGGACCCACAAATGGGTGGGCCTTCCAACCCAGTGATGCCGCAACCGCCGCCAATGGGTTTTGATAACCCAATCCCAGCGTATACGGGTTCCATGGCATACAACCCGTTCAAGCCGCCGGTCCACAACAACTATGGGTATGCAGAGGCTGACCCTTACTTGGTGGCAGCCAACTACAATGCCCTACACCCAGAAGGACCATACGTAGCTCCATGGGGAGTTGGGTACCCAACACATGGGTACCAGATACCACCTAGGCCTATCACACGGACTCAATCGCAGCCGCCTAGGTTCTCCCCACCTGAGCGTGAAGAACTCCTTCAGAGGATGGATCAGGTTGAACGGGAAGTGAACAGGGACCGTAGGGAGAGACGGACTTTCTTCCAAGGATTAGCAAGTTTGATCAAAGGGAAGAACAAGAAGGATCACTAAAATCCTTCCAATTGTTGTTGAGCCCCTGCGTGGACCTGTATTCCCTGTATTTGTTTAAGCCCCTGCGTGGGTATGTATGTGTGTTGTTTTGACCCCTGCGTGGGTCTATTTTCCGTTAACCCCTGCGTGGGTATGATGTTTGCTTAAGGTCCCTGCGTGGACCAGTTTGTTAGTTTAAAGTCCCTGCGTGGACAAGTATGTTGATTGACCCCTACGTGGGTAATTGTTTGTTGAAAAGACCCGTTTAGGGCAGCATGTAATATTATAATGAATTAATGGAATGTTGTTTTATAAATTTCATGTTTTGCCATTATGTGCATATATAAATTATAAATGAAATAAATAAATTAAAATCATTCCTTTTGAAATAATCTGCCTATGTAATTATTAATTAAGAATCTTACAGTGTGAAACCTAGCCTTTTGGTCATTATAAGACCGGGCCAAGATGGTAAGGCCTGTTCAAAAGATTCAAATCCAAGTTAACATCTGAAAACATGTTAACACTCCTGGCAGAAGTGATTCGTTAAAAATCACACGTCATTGTATATGTATAAGGATCTTTCTAAAGATTCCTAACCCAAATTTTATGATCTCTGAATCATGGGTTTAGATCATCAATTAAGATGATCATATTTTTACCATACGTGGTAATACGTGCCTACGGGCCCTACTCATTTCCATATGAGCCAAAAGACAGTGGTGGCTATGACTCCCTGTCAAATAAAGGTAATGAACTAGGTTCAAACCTCAATTGCTTTGATTCTCTGAAATCCTAGCATATAATTTATAATTGTTCTTGTGACTAGGCCTATTGTGCCAGTATACCTTAATGTTTTGATTCTCTGAAATCATAGATTAAATTAAAAGTGTCCACGTGACTAGGCCTTTTGTGCCACGAATAAAACTGTTATTGTTTTATACTTAGGATAAATTATTAAAGAAATCCTAAATGAATATGATTTATAAATTAACCAAATATGGTCTCTGTACCATGGTTAATGAATTGCCATAAAAGACAATTCCATAAACTCCCAAATAAACTATTGTCCTTGTTTTCTGCAACAGTTCAATTTTAAATGGCTAACTCAGAAGAGGTTAATAGCCATCCAGTGGAGGTTAATAATGAAGCCCGAGTTAATCTAACGGGTGCTGAATTAAAAGCGATCATAGACGGCGCTGTTACACAGGCTCTGGAGCGGCAGTATGATGATTACAGTGGTACTCGAAGTAGGACCCAATCTGCACCGCATTCAAAGCCCAAGACACATTCTGAGGCTCACAGGAAGCCTTCTCCCAAAAAGGATATTCCCAAGAAAGATGGTGATGACCGCCAGTCCACCAACCATCAAAGTGTCCCATCTCAGCATATAGTGCTGAATCAAGAGCCCCGTGACAAGGGTTGCTCCTATAAGTACTTCGTGTCTTGCAAGCCCCGGGATTTTAATGGGGAAAAGGGAGCCGTCGACTGCATGACTTGGTTGGACGAGATGGACACGGTGGTAGATATCAGTGGATGCGCTGAACGGGATGTGATTATGTTTGTGTCACAGTCCTTTAAGGGTGAAGCATTAGCATGGTGGAGATCTTTAATTCAAGCCACCGGGAAAATCCCATTGTACACTATGTCATGGGATCAATTTGTCGCCCTAATCAAGGAAAATTACTGCCCTCAGCATGAGGTGGAGAAGATAGAATCAGACTTTCTATCCTTGGTGATGACAAACCTCGACTGTCAAGCTTACCTATAGAGCTTCAACACTATGTCTCGGTTGGTTCCATATTTAGTAACCCCGGAACCAAAGCGAATAGCTCGTTTTATCGGTGGTTTAGCCCACGAGATCAAGGCAAGTGTAAAAGCTTCTCGGCCAGCTACTTTTAGGTCAGTAGCTGACATTTCCTTATCCCTCACTCTGGATGCGGTCAGGCAGAGATCGCTGGGTAATAAGGAGGCTGAGAAGAGAAAGCGTGAAGATGATAGTTCACGAAAGTCGAACAAGAAGCACCGTGGGAACGGTGACCACAAGAAAGGATCGGAGTCAAGGAAAGATGGGCATAACTCTGGTGAGAAGCCCAAATGCAAAATTTGCAAGAAGCAGCACTTTGGAAAGTGCAGACTTGAGTCAAACTCACAGACTCAATCAAAATCCTATGCTTGTGGTATATGCAAGTCCACGGATCATAAAACCTTGGATTGCAAGAAGATAAAAGACGCAACGTGCTACCGTTGCAATGAAAAGGGCCACATTAAAACCAACTGCCCTAAGTACGCCAAGAAGCCTGAAGAGGCCAAGTAGACTAATGCTAGAGTCTTCAGAATGGACGCAAAGGAAGCGGTTCTAGACGACAACGTTATTACAGGTACTTTCCTTGTAAATGACGTCTTTGCTAGAGTACTTTTCGATTCAGGCGCTGATAAGTCGTTTGTAGACAATAAGTTTTGTGAATTGTTGAAATTACCTGTCAAAACCTTAAAAGTGAACTATGAGGTGGAGTTAGCAGATGGTACACTAAAAACCGTCTCAACTGTGTTAGATGGATGTGTTATATCCATTAAGAACCATTCTTTTCCTCTGTCTCTACTTCCCTTTAAGTTGGCCGGTTTTGACATAGTTCTGGGTATGGACTGGTTATCTCATAACCAGGCCCAAATTGTCTGCAACAAGAAACGAGTGGTAATAAAGACTCTGTCTGGTGAATCACTTACCATTCGGGGAGATACCCAGTATGGGCTGCCTGAGCAAGTGACTATGCTCAAGGCTTCCAAGTGTTTGAAGAAGGGGTGTGTCATCTACATGGCGCAAGTGATTATTGATGAGCCTAAACCAAAGATAGAAGACATCCCTGTCATTTCTGAATACCCAGAAGTGTTTCCTGAAGATCTACCTGGTTTACCAGCAGATAGACAAGTGGAATTCAGAATCGATATCATCCCCGGAGCAGCACCAGTTGCTAGAGCACCATACAGATTGGCACCCACAGAAATGAAGGAGTTGATGACGCAGCTAGATGAATTGCTGGCTAAGGTTTCGTTAGACCTAGTTCATCTCCTTAGGGAGCGCCAATCTTGTTTGTCAAGAAGAAAGATGGGTCGATGAGCCTGTTGTTAGAACCCCACTTTTCGTTGATGGAATAATGACCAATAGTTTTTTTTTTTACTAGAAGCATAAACCTTTAAACGTACTAATATCATTAATACACAATTTTACAAAATTTGGGCATGACCCGTCCGTAAAACGAGTATACCCCTGTTTGAACCATAATCAAGACAAATACCATTCTACAAGATACTACTAAAACCAAAACATCGAATGCTAAAAAGTGTGTCTACCAACAAATTGTACAAAAAGATATTTTGACCCAAAACATTAGTATCAACTAGCGGAAGCGCTTGGCATCACATATGAAGAACACGTGCTCGCTCCAATTCGCCGAGTCGCCTAATTTGAGGATTTACCTACATTTAACAACAAGCTTTAGAAAGTTAGTCATAATACCTATTTTGCTTACGATACCACTTTATAGTTGCATTCGTTTATATACTTTCATTACCCTTACGCATTCGATTACCCATTTTAATGGGTTAAGGCATATACTCTCATAATGAGATTCAAGCATACCACTTACGACCCGGTAACATCGGGTTAAATGCTTTCAACATAAATCTTTCGTTCTATCCGTATAACGGATTGAACTTCATACTTTCGTTATTGCATTCATGACCACCCGTACTAAACGGTTGGTACCATATTCTTACTCGACATGGTTCGACTCGAACCGGTCGACTTGCATAGCATAATGTAACCTTCGTTAGCATAACTAAATCCGCAAGGGATTTGCTATCTACTACTTTCTAACCACCATAATCATTGTAACAAGGGTTGTTTTTCATAACATAAACGAAATGTAATTAAGGTTTTGTATGCAAGGGAACATACCTCGATCTTGTGAGCCTTCCGGTTTCTTAGTACTTGAACCTTTTTTCTTCACGCCTATATCAATACATCCATTCATTCATTTAGTACCCCAAATTTCATTCCATTATTTTCCAAATTACACATAATTGTTCTTTCAAGCATTTCATCAAACACTTAGTGTGCGTTACATTAATAAAGCATAATGTACAAATATTCAAAGCATACTTTACCAATTCATCTTGTATGTCATTACTAATCAACCTAGTTCTTGCAATTCTTTATTCTACATCAATTTATCTAACATTCAAGTATTTCAAACAAGATCATATATCAAGATAACATGAAATCATAATCATTATGATCTTCCTAATCATAACACAATTTCACCAAGTGGGTTTTCACTACAACCTTTCATGCATCCTAAAATCAAACATGTTTCTAGTTCTCGAAAGCAATTCTAACTCAGATTTCCCATATTTGATACAAGAACTCGAGATTGGGTTGAACCCCTCTTTCTACAAATCATAATTTAAGAAAATTAAACTTACCACTTCACTAACTAGGGTTAGATTTTCGAAAAGAGGGCTCATGCACTGGATTATCTTGTGAATTAGGCTTCAATTGCTTGATTTCTAGAGATTAGGGTTTCTCCCTTTTTGCCCTGTTCTTGTTCGATCGTTCCCCAGACACACTCACTGTGTTTGGGGTTTTATTTTATTTTTAATAGATTAAGTTTAATCACCTTTGCACTTTACCCCCTTCACTTAGTTGATAATTACAACTCTAATCTTTAAACCACATTTAACTATCATCTTGTCATAAACCCTTAATTATGTTAAGTTTATTAGTTAACCTCACTTATTTTATTGTGTTATCGTTTTTGGGGCGTTACAAGTCTACCCCCCTTAAAAGAGGTTTCGTCCCCGAAACCTTTCTCATTCCAACTAGACCAATTCTACTCCTACTTTTTCGTCTTTTCATTCACGATGCTTACTACGACATAGATGCATTCGAGATCTTGGCAAGAGTTTCATTCATGCATAAACGTCTTTGTACGCATTGTCCCTCCGTTCTTAAATCAAGTAAATTACTTTCATAATCACCTATAAGTCAGAATATGATCCAGGGCTCTTATTAGTGTCGTTTTCACTTTATAATGCCAGTTCCTAGCATACATCATCACTAGCGATTTGTTCATTGGAATTTATTCCAATGTATACTATTGGTCGTACAAGCTTATGCTTACGGCTTGTTTCTATCTATCTAAATAAGCGTAACATATTCATACATTTACTAATATAAATAAATCGATTTATTTTATTCCGCACACGAATCATGCACGACATAATTCATTATTGTAATTATAAGCAACCCCATCATCCCATTACTAACGTTCTTCCAATTACTTTCTTGCTCATATGTGGGCTTAGCATAACATTATACGTATACTATAGACATTTAATGACTTAGTGGTACTAATACAAAGCTTCCCACTTCCTAATTACTTTTTCATACTTAATACGAGTATAAGGCATCATTCTACGGTTATCACCGTCACTTGAACTAATTACAAGTTTGAGTTTAGCCTTGAATTTAATCCTTCGAACACTTTATTATTAGCTTCTTGCATGAACTACTTATGATAACAACTAGGTATGTTGTGTACGAGCACCATACTAGCGTTTAACCATTTCAGCTCAAACTTTCATTTAAGGCCTTTAATTCTCCCTCTTAATGACATTCATACCTTCTCACGCTGACCATTACAGGTCGATCACTGTATAGCATACCATAATTATTCTACCATTCATTTTGTTCACACTTACAAATAAATCTACGGATTCTTAATCATTAACTAAGAATTAAACATTTTACTAACCTCGCTTTCAATGTATAAGTCGGTTATCCGTGTGCCGGATCGATCCGCTTCTTTATATGTACCTTCTTTACCAGAATTGGTCTCATTCATTCATGAAATATGCTCCCTCTCGTGGGCATCCTTCCACTAGCTTCAATACTATCATTTCACTAAGAATTCCATCATATTCAACTATAAATAAATAGTTAGCACATAACCTTTCATAATTGTGTCCTACAGGGTGTTTGTTCGCCTATTGTCTCTTTCAAAATTTTCTTACGTACATGCTAAACATTTCATACATTCCATTTCTTTTTATTGGTTATCTCGCCAACTTTCGCAGTTTGACCTTTCAGTGTCAGATTAACACCCCCTACCTATTGTGGTCGCATCGAGGTACACCTTCGTACCTTATACTTGCATAATTGCAAGGACTTCATTTATTTGGTTTGACCTTTCGGAAGTCTAATTGTAAATACATTCTCACATATGGGTATCAGTTATTCTATTCTGACACACCATTCTCTAGTCGAGCCCTATGCTCCTATTAAAAATATAACCTTTTTATACCAACCTGGTGCGGGTCAGAACCCTTGACTCGTCATTCATACTTTGCGATGGTTAATACTTTCCAAACTGTGACAATGCATGCCCATACATTATGCTCACCTATAAGTAATAAACTTGACAAATCGAACATTAAATATCGGGTTCAAATGGCGATCGCCATTTGACCCGTATGACTCATTTGAGTCTCGTTTTTAGTTTCTATTCTTATTCGTTTAATCCGTCTTCATTTACGGATTCGAACTTTTAATTCATTACCTTTCATTCTTACTGGTTTGACCCGTGCTTGCTTACGGATTCAACCTTTCATTCCTTACATGGTCGAATCCATTTATCAGATTCAAACATTTTCCTCCGTACCTTCCTTTCTTCTGCCGTATCATTTACCATGTCATTTCTTACGAAACGCTTTCATATTAATCTTCTACTTTCAACTTCGAGTGTTGGGTCCTAACACTTAATTCCATGTCCTATTTCATGTAGCACGTCTCGACGCGACACTTTACATCCTATTTCTAGTGGTGTTCCCACCCTTCTTTCTTAAGTTTGTCTTACATTCAATCGTAGGCTTATACTTTTCATTCTTATCCTTCTTTCTTTCTTATATTGATCCGTTCCTTTAAGAATCGTTAGACCCCTTTTTGCTAGCTTGACCGGACATAAGTGAGGTGATTCTCATGTTTTTCTCCAGCTTCGTTCAATACATGACCATCCCTTAATATACCATTTCCATTTGTTTGTTCACCGTATTAGGTGTTAATTCACCTACGTTCTCTAACATGTCTTTTACTAATGAGTATTCTACTTTACACATTGTATTTCTTACGTAATATTTTGTGCATTTGTAAGTAATTATTATTCACTGACTTCTACAATATAACCTTTTAAGGTCAACCACCACCCAGTACTTTTGTATATAAGTATTGTAGTACGGGTTGTTCTTACTTTCAATTCAAACACACTTACAAAACGCCTTTAGCTAACATCTGAACTATTATCATTTCCATACCTTTCATTAACATTACCAAGTTCTCATTTAATTATACGTTCCACTTAATTTCAACTATTCTAACACGCATACATCTTTATGTAAATACATTCGAAGTGATTGCAAATTCACCTTCCTTTAGCGTCCATGTTCATGCTTACTTTATTACTTCCTCTTAACCCTTTTTGCCATCCCTGCTCAAGTAAATTGACAGGATTCCCATCCTTACATATCAGTACTTTCGTAATATCATTAGTTTATGTGAGCATATATACGACTGTTCACTTTCTTTCTATTCATACGTTAATCGACTTTCGTTAGTAGAATTTCATATAAGTGAGACGTTCATTAATAGTTATCTCATTTCAAATCCATACAACTAAACTATCATCCATCATAACACGTAATTCATCTAGTACGTAACACATTAACTCTTTACTTAAACAATTGTGTTTAATGGCCATCTCATGATATCCCTATAATGTTGACCTTTAGAAAGTCAACTGTCTCGTTTACACACTTCAAACCTTCGAACATGTATTCATCTAAATATGGTAGGTCATAATAATAATATCCTGCGTATCTCATACTTGTATTGTACGACATGTACAATTTACGTGATCCTCTAAACAATACACATATACATTCACATACACGTATTTTCACATGCTAATGCTCCATGATTCTACAATTAGCAAATTTCAATCGAAACAACTATATAACATAATTTCAACATATCCTTTACTAATTAGCTCGTATGATTCACATTTAGCACATATTCGCCTCTTAATCATACTAAAGCAAATCATTAAATACACATAAGCATCACACCATTCATGTACAATGTACAAGCCTCTAATGCATAATTCTATCAAAGCATACATTCATCCGAATTTTCATACGAAATTCCAACTCCACTTTATACATTCGTCATTCATTTCATGCCATTCCATACGTTACATTCGACTTTTATAAATTTTACTTTATCGCCGACGATCCACATAACTTATTATATCTTCTTATAACTTAACAGGAACATAAAACGGGCATTTCTCAGAAGTATGGGAACTTAAATCATAATTCACAAGCTTCAATACATCACAGTTCATTAGTCCATAATTACTTCGTTCGCATTCTTATATTTTAAACTTTACTCGCTTTTTTAGCTTTCATCATTCTTTCGTGTCATTCGACACATTACCTTCGAGTTTTATAAATTTCTTTCTAACGTAACCACTAATCGTGGTTGCATATATCTTACTAGGCCTTATATAGACCCTACACGAGCATTCATTAGGCTTTTGAACGACTTAGAAACTCATAATACTAAAACAAGACGAAACAAAAACTTTTCAGCGGATTTGAATTCCGCTTGCCGTCGGCGACGGGCTCTGTAAACGTGCGTCGCCCGTAAACGTCCGTAGACAGCTAGCTAAGCCGTCGGCGACGGCATCATAGCCCGTCGGCGACGGCCCTTCCATTGCTGAATTGCTGAAAATTTTTGCCCAGACACAGCTGTGTTGATTATCTGAGTACAATGTCACATAGCTGTGTAAGCCTTGCTACACACCCTGATCTCAGCAACAAGCATCAATGGTCCACACAGCTGTGTCACTTAACGACACAACTGTGTGCGACGCCAGATCTGATATAACCCAATGTTTAACTCTCATTATTACTATTTCACATACTTAACTTAAATATTTATCATAAACACACTATACATACTTGTATTAAACAAAAACTTAAAGTTTTACCTCATTGGCGATCTCGGAGCGAGCACACTTTTGCACGAGCCGTCGGTTTGAGTTCAAGCACTATTACTCTTGCTCGAATCCCTCAAACCTAGGCTCTGATACCAACTTGTTAGAACCCCACTTTTCGTTGATCGAATAATGACCAATAATTTTTTTTTACTAGAAGCATAAACCTTTAAACGTACTAATATCATTAATACACAATTTTACAAAATTTGGGCATGACCCGTCCGTAAAACGAGTATACCCCTGTTTGAACCATAATCAAGACAAATACCATTCTACAAGATACTACTAAAACCAAAACATCGAATGCTAAAAAGTGTGTCTACCAACAAATTGTACAAAAAGATATTTTGACCCAAAACATTAGTATCAACTAGCGGAAGCGCTTGGCATCACATATGAAGAACACGTGCTCGCTCCAATTCGCCGAGTCGCCTAATTTGAGGATTTACCTACATTTAACAACAAGCTTTAGAAAGTTAGTCATAATACCTATTTTGCTTACGATACCACTTTATAGTTGCATTCGTTTATATACTTTCATTACCCTTACGCATTCGATTACCCATTTTAATGGGTTAAGGCATATACTCTCATAATGAGATTCAAGCATACCATTTACGGCCCGGTAACATCGGGTTAAATGCTTTCAACATAAATCTTTCGTTCTATCCGTATAACGGATTGAACTTCATACTTTCGTTATTGCATTCATGACCACCCGTACTAAACGGTTGGTACCATATTCTTACTCGACATGGTTCGACTCGAACCGGTCGACTTGCATAGCATAATGTAACCTTCGTTAGCATAACTAAATCCGCAAGGGATTTGCTATCTACTACTTTCTAACCACCATAATCATTGTAACAAGGGTTGTTTTTCATAACATAAACGAAATGTAAATAAGGTTTTGTATGCAACGGAACATACCTCGATCTTGTGAGCCTTCCGGTTTCTTAGTACTTGAACCTTTTTTCTTCACGCCTATATCAATACATCCATTCATTCATTTAGTACCCCAAATTTCATTCCATTATTTTCCAAATTACACATAATTGTTCTTTCAAGCATTTCATCAAACACTTAGTGTGCGTTACATTAATAAAGCATAATGTACAAATATTCAAAGCATACTTTACCAATTCATCTTGTATGTCATTACCAATCAACCTAGTTCTTGCAATTCTTTATTCTACATCAATTTATCTAACATTCAAGTATTTCAAACAAGATCATATATCAAGATAACATGAAATCATAATCATTATGATCTTCCTAATCATAACACAATTTCACCAAGTGGGTTTTCACTACAACCTTTCATGCATCCTAAAATCAAACATGTTTCTAGTTCTAGAAAGCAATTCTAACTCAGATTTCCCATATTTGATACAAGAACTCGAGATTGGGTTGAACCCCTCTTTCTACAAATCATAATTTAAGAAAATTAAACTTACCACTTCACTAACTAGGGTTAGATTTTCGAAAAGAGGGCTCATGCACTGGATTATCTTGTGAATTAGGCTTCAATTGCTTGATTTCTAGAGATTAGGGTTTCTCCCTTTTTGCCATGTTCTTGTTCGATCGTTCCCCAGACACACTCACTGTGTTTGGGGTTTTATTTTATTTTTAATAGATTAAGTTTAATCACCTTTGCACTTTACCCCCTTTCACTTAGTTGCTAATTACAACTCTAATCTTTAAACCACATTTAACTATCATCTTGTCATAAACCCTTAATTATGTTAAGTTTATTAGTTAACCTCACTTATTTTATTGTGTTATCGTTTTTGGGGCGTTACACCTGTGCGTCGACTATCGCGAGCTTAATAAAGTCCCGATCAAGAATAGGTATCCTTTGCCCAGGATCGACGATTTGTTCGATCAGCTTCAAGGGGCAAGTTACTTCTCGAAGATCGATTTGAGGTCAGGCTACCATCAGTTGAAGGTTAAAGATGAAGACGTACACAAGACTGCATTTAGGACTCGTTACGGTCACTACGAGTTCCTAGTGATGCCTTTTGGGCTCACTAATGCACCGGCCGCGTTCATGGATCTCATGAATCGCGTCTGCAAGCCTTACTTGGATAAATTCGTCATCGTTTTCATCGAAGACATTCTCATTTATTCTAAGAATCAAGCTGACCATGAGAAACACCTTCGTTGTATTCTCAAACTTCTACATCAGGAGAAGCTCTATGCCAAATTCTCTAAGTGTGAATTTTGGCTACGAGAAGTCCAATTCCTTGGACACGTGGTTAGTGAGCGTGGTATCCAGGTGGATCCCACTAAGGTTGAAGTCGTAATGAACTTGCAAGAGCCGAAGATGCCTACAGAGATTCGTAGCTTCCTGGGATTGGCAGGATATTACAGGCGTTTCATTGAAAAATTTTCAAGGATTGCTGCACCCCTAACCTCCTTAACTAAGAAGAAGGTTAAGTTTGTTTGGGGCCCTAAGCAGCAAGAATCCTTTGATATTCTGAAGCAGAAGTTGAGCAACGCCCCAGTTTTGACATTGCCAGATGGAATAGAAGAGTTCGAGGTTTACTGCGATGCATCGCACACTGGCATGGGGTGTGTGCTTATGCAGAAAGGCAAGGTTATTGCCTATGCTTCACGACAGTTAAAGGTGCATGAAAAGAATTACACAACCCACGATTTAGAATTGGGTGCCATTGTATTCACACTAAAACTGTGGAGGCACTATCTTTATGGAATCAAGTGTGTGATTTATTCCAATCACAAGAGCCTCCAACATCTGTTTAATCAAAAGGAATTAAATATGAGGCAACGCCGCTGGATGGAGACTTTGAATGATTATGATTGTGAAATCAAATACCATCCCGGCAAGGCGAATGTAGTCGCCGATGCCTTGAGTCGGAAGGAAAGGGTGAAACCCATCCGAATCAACGCCAAGCGCATGGAGATAAAGAATAATTTGATTGAAAGGTTGTTAGCTGCACAGAAGGAAGCTGTATTGGAAGCTAACTATCCTAATGAAAAGCTAGGAGTAACTGAGGAGCAGTTAACTCTTAGCAAGGACGGAATTTTACGATTAAATGGACGAATATGGGTTCCAAATTATGGAGGTCTTCGAGATGTCATCCTCCAGGAAGCCCATAGTTCCAAATACTCCGTTCATCCTGGAGCTGATAAGATGTACCAGGATTTAAAGGCAAATTATTGGTGGATAGGCTTGAAAAAGTCTGTAGCCGCCCATGTAGCAAAATGCTTGACATGTGCGCAAGTCAAAGCCGAGCATCAGAAACCGTCAGGTTTGCTACAACAGCCTAAACTTCCTACGTGGAAGTGGGAAATTGTGACGATGGATTTCATCACCAAGTTGCCAAAGACAAGGAAAGGCAATGACACAATATGGGTTTTAGTTGATAGACTGACGAAGTCAGCACATTTCTTACCCATCAAGGAGACTTATAGCTCCGACATGTTAGCCCAGTTATACGTTGATAAGATTGTAGCCTTACATGGCATACCTGTGGCTATTATCTCTGATAGAGATACTAGATACACGTCGCATTTTTGGAAGAGTTTCCAACAATCTTTGGGCACACGGTTGAATTTTAGTACGGCTTATCATCCTCAGACTGACGGTCAGAGTGAGCGTACTATTCAAACATTGGAAGACATGCTACGTGCATGTGCGATCGATTTGGGTGGTAGTTGGGATAAGAACCTACCATTAATCGAATTCTCCTACAACAATAGCTACCATACCAGCATTAAGGCTACGCCTTTTGAGGCATTATACGGTAGAAAGTGTAGATCGCCTATTTGTTGGGCGGAAGTTGGAGATGTCCAATTATCAGGACCAGAGATAGTGTTCGAAACAACGGACAAGATTGTCCAGATTCGAGACCATCTCAAAGCTGCCCGGGATAGGCAGAAGAGTTACGCCGATCCAAAGCGTAAGGATTTTCACTTCGAAGTAGGTGACAAAGTCCTACTTAAAGTGTCACCCTGGAAGGGAGTGATGCGGTTTGGTAAGAAAGGCAAGCTAAGCCCGAGATACATAGGACCTTTCGAGGTTATCGAACGTGTCGGGTCAGTTGCCTATAAGTTAAACTTACCAGAAGAGCTCAGTGGAATTCACAAACATGGAAAGTATGTGAATATACGTATTCTAAGTGTCAACTGTGAATAAATATAATGTACATTAACCCTACATGATGCTCATACCTTCAAACGAATAAATCATGGATCATACGAAGCTAAAAGTGAGAGATTTCAAACTACAGGGGCTAAATGTGTCAACATGTTTAAATTATACCTCTGAGTGACCTTTTGACAAACCCGAAGCTTTTTAACTGTTAATCATGCTCACTAGAATACACGATTTAAATTTCATAAAGTTTCGTTAACGTATGAGAAAGTTATGATCAAATTCGTGTGCGAAGTGTTAAAGCGTAAACGTTAAAAGTTAGGACTTTTCGGGTAACAATCAAGTTAACCGGGGGCTTAGCAAAGTGGGTATATGTTTTAAAGCTTTTATAGATCAATTATGAGGGTTTACAATGCAAGAAACAAGTGCCTAATCGGAGTTTGAAGGGCCAAGGATCAAATAGCAAAGAAAATCAACATGCTGATTTCTACAGGTCTTCGCGCCACGCGAGGGTCCCTCGCGCCACGCGAGGGATGCCCAGTTCCGAGAAAAATGGCTGTTGTCTGCCATGGGCTTTGTGCGCGACCTTTACCCGATTTTTCACATCTCCTGACCCCTAAAACACCCCCTAAGCATCTAGGACACATGTGGGAAGCTTGTGGTGTGTGCTAGACCTTGTTGTCAATACATTGTGGTGAGTAAATCCACTATATAAGGGCCTTAGTTGCAAACTATTCATCACATCTTCATCTGCATTCTTGGAGCACTTCTGGAACTCAAATCCTTCTCTCAAGTGTTCTCTAATCAAGCTTAGGACCTTTGTAAGTTGCCTAACCCTCTCTAATTAATTTTAGCTTAGTTATTTAGCTAAAAGTCAAACCGTCGTAATTACGGTTTGACTTCGAGATTAATGATTAATGGCTCAGTCATATCTCGAATTAAAAGTAGTTATAGGTTGGTATTTATGTGGGTAATAAACCCTTAAAAGGGTTCCCCATGATTACCACTCTAAGCAGGTCAAAAGTCGGGTCAAACTTATATTTAAAAAGTCAACAGGAAGTCTAAAATGCCATTTATGCATAGTTAACATTGTAGATCATATACAACCTGTTGGATCATTATTATAACTTAGTAATAAGTGCAAGGACATGTCTAAACATGTTCAACCCAACAATTTCCTGTTTAGACCCGGTTCGGAACCGAAAGTCACATAGTTTGACTTTCACTTTGACTTTCAGTTCTGACCCGTTTAGGCATGTTTTAGAAATGCCTCAGAGCTTTAATTGGACTAGGTTTCATGTTAGTACAACCCTCTGTGATTATACACCTTGGTTCATTAGTTATCCAATTAATATGCGTGTTTCCGTTAATTGCTCATATGTTGACCGTTATGCCCTTATTACCTTAAAACGTGATTTTTTGAAATGTAAAAGAGTAGAAACTTTAATTACCGATATATAAACTTGTATGCAAAGTTTAACATCAGTTTGACTTGTAGATTAAGAGTTATGCTCATTATCGCAAATTTAAAGCTTTATGTTAATTAAACGGCATAATTAGCGTATAGCCTAGTTAAACATACTTTTTGATGTCAAATATTTTACCCACTGATGTAATATATTATTATGGGATTTTTAAAGATTTTTAATTAATTTTAGGCTGAGCATAACTAGTAGTCGTAGGCTTAATCCGGTAATTGTCGGTTTTGCCCTTACGGGCCATAAAATGAGTTTTACATATCTAAACGACTCCAAACCTTTTTCTACTGATCACATATGATAAATAAATTATTTTAAGCCTTCTGGAAATATAAAAATATCAGAGTTAAGTATCGAACCCGGAAATGGCCTTTAATCGCCTTATTTAGCGTTTTTAAAGCATAGTATGTTTTAAAATCATATTGAGCATACCCGGGTTCATACCTACTGATATTTTAGGCAAATTAGAATATTTTAACAGTAAGCAAAGGTTGATTAACTCAGACTCCGGTTTTGAGCTTTTCGGCTTATGTGAAATTACCAAAATGCCCCTACGGTGCATAGTTGGCTATAAATGATAAATTTCACATAAATAATTTAACCTACTGATATAACTTAGCAAATTGAGTATATTTTCTGATTAAATTAGACCTGTAACTCAGGTTAACACTCAAACTCTTTTACAACCTTTAAAATGACCAAACTACCCCTACGGGGCATAGTTTGTGTTTAAAATCGTTTCGGGCATAATAAAAGACATCTTACTGATGTCACAACATATTTGAAGCATATTAACTTAGGAAACCTGTATATGGCTCTTACGGATACCCGTTACGCTTATTACGCGTTCGGTTCGGTTTATGTAACAAGTTTACCTAAATTAGCCGAAACGGGTCAAACCTTATCGGTTTATTCTCAAAATCCAGAATGTAAATAATAAACCCATATTAAACAAGTCTTCAAACTTGTCGGGTCTAAATCACATTCTATCCGGTCTTCGCTTAATCGTGCGTACGCACCGTATCTTTGAAACTAGCCGTCCTAAGCTTAAGCTTAATTAAAAGACCCGTTAGGATTCTAATAGGTTATATTAAACCTTCGTTCCAGATTAGGAGAATCAGTAAAAGCTACGTGCATTTTGCTTATTGTGATTAATACTTGCTCAGGTAAATACTTTTAACTTATTTTCCCTATACGGGCTTGGGTTACGGTATATAGCATACCGCTTGATCGAGCATCAAATCTCCACCGTTAGGTGGGTAGTTGAATAATTTGATCGGCTTGTTTAAACAGTCTTGTTACTTAAAGCCTTTGGGGGGTTAATGACCATGTCCCGGATATCCTTGGCATCATTTTACGAAATGGCCACGACTTAAGCGCGGGGTGTAGGCGTACACCCGTTAGTGCACAAAAGAACATTGTGGTGTGTCTATTGATCTTTAACCCGGACAAGATCCGGGCTACTGAACGCACAAGGAACATGTAATTCGTTCACAAGATTATAATATTAAATAATTCTCCCAAGTTAAATAAAAATGTTTATGCCATGTGCATCCAAACTAATTTTCAATCATTTTCCAAAATAAGTCAGTTGAATGTATTTACCAGTGTAAACTGACGTATTTTCCCAAAAAGATTAAATGCAGGTACTAAGCGAAATTGGCTGGGATTTCTCCATAGCATCATTAGAAGTCTCGCAAGCTTAAGATGCCTGAAGTCTGTTGAACCATAAATACTATTTTTATTTCGATCCAACTGTGGATAAACTTCCGGATATTGTGACATTGATATACAATATTAAATTCGGTTGTATCATATTTTAAATTTGCTTCCGTTGTGCATATTAATATTGTGTTGTTTGACTATTATGTTGCCAACCATGACGTCACGATACTCCCCACCGGGCCCACCGGTGACACGTGGAAATCGGGGTGTGACAGACAACCTCCGGTTTTAAAAGCTTTTCAACATTTTTCTGTTGTTTCTTTATCTGTTTCACTTCTTGTTGTTTAACAAGACGGGGGTCCTGTTTTGGTGAAACAGATCTTTTATAGTATTTGTTACCACGGGGGGGCATCAACCTTTGCCTTTCCTTTCGTGAGATATGGACAATTTCTGACAATGTGCCCATACTCACCACATTCAAAGCATGATCTCCGCTCAACAAACCTCGGAGTATCATAACTGTAAGAACTTGACGATGAACTTCGTGATCTTGAGGTACTTGGTCCTACATCACAACCGTTTGTGTGTTTTGTGTAATTGTTTTGACTGTTTCTTTTCAAAATTTTAACTTGTTTAACAAAATCCGTGTTGGATTTGTTTTCGAAAGTTTCAATTTTATCAGTCCCTCTGGATTTCACGAAGTTCACCTTCTGAATCTTTTTCTTGTTTTGGCTCTGTTTGCCTTTTCCATTTCCTTGGGCAGCGTGATTTTGCTTTCGTTGATTTTTTTGTTTTTGCAATTTTTGATTCCCATATTTCTTTCTAACTTCGGATTTTGGGATAGGAGCACACTGAGTTACTACAACTCCTGGGCTCGACTTTCCCAAAAACTTACTGGTAGAATCGTCGAAAACTTTATCAATCAAAGATTGATTGACATTCTTGATTGGAAAATCATAGTCTGAGTATATTTTATCAGATCCAATCAATGTGTAAAGCAAGTTCACGCTTTCACAGCTTCCAGATGAGGATTCAACAGACTTGGCTGTAGCAATCACAAACGGTTTTGCAGGTGGATCACAAAGAATGTGATTTTCGAGAGGTATGTTTTCCTCTTTTGTTACCGTTTCTGACTGTTCAGAGTTATTATCATCGAATTCATCATCTGACGAATCAGCATCCTCAACAATAACTGGAGGATCCTGATTTCGTTCAGCTGTTGACGCTTTCGCATCTGCTGATTCATCCGAATCTGAGGATACTTCCTTTTTGTAACCTAGCCCAATTGTGAATTCCTCAAGGCTCAATGAAACTGAGGGCTCAAAATGAGGTTTATTTTCCTCATCAGGCATCGAAGAATAATCGTGTTTAATAGGTGGTGGACACTTCTTATAACCTATGCATGTGACATCAGTTTTCTTTTTCTGAACATCAATGATGTGATCCAGCACATAGCTAGAGCTTAAATAGCTGTCTAACTTGAGTCGGATCGCCTCACTTTCAGTTTTAACACAAGCCATTTCTTTTTGCATTATCTCGAGCCTATTGATGTAAAGGTTTATTTCAGTTTGTTTTCTTGAAACCATTTTCGTTAGCTCGGTCTTATATGCTTTTAATGTTTCAATTATCTTTTTAAATTCCTTTTCATAATTTTCACGAAACATGTTGGCCTCTGTGCATTTCGAAAGATCCACTATCAACTTTTGATTGTGCATATTTGTCACTTCAAATTTGTTTTGCAAAGCCTCATGTTTGCTTTGCAAGTCACACCACTTAGCATCAAAAGAAACATGTTTGTTTTGCAACTCAGACAATTTAGCATTTAAAGCATCATGTTTGCTTTGCAATTCAGACATATTAGCATTTAATCCAACACGCCTATCACATCTATCACAACTATCAGATTTTGATTCATCGACACGTACCTGACTGGAATCACTCTCAGATGTTGACCTATCTGCATCAGAATCAACAACCTCCCTTGATGATTCACATTCAGATCCATCCTCGCTTGAACTTGAACTTGAAGTTGTAACATCTTCAACTGAAGTTGAAATGTCTTCAACTGAACTACTGTCATGTTCAGAACTGTCATCGTTTCGCGATGATTCACCATTGCTGGCCTCTTTAACAATTTTAGCATAAAACGCCGTTTTTGTTTGACTACAGTTCCTTGGATCAAGAGATGATAGTGCTACAGTAGAACGATGGCGCTGTAAGGCAACTGGTGGTAGTGGATTTCCATACAAGTCTGTGGTTGGAGCTGGCTTTACAGGAACTTGTATCGGATTGCAATATAAATCTGTGCTTGTGACAAACGCCGTTTTTGGTTCACTTTGAAGTTGGTTAGTAACCGATGCCCACATTTCTGCCGTAATTTTCGGTGCGGAGGATTTGGGCGAAGACCAAACTGAATTCATATTGGATGTATAATGACGAATACCTGCTCAAAACACACAAATTAAACAGTTAAAAATGATTTAAAAAGCTTCTGTTAACAATATGAAAAGATATGTGACGAAAATAGGGGTTTCCGTTGCTGATATGTTTGATTTTGTCGCTGAAATGGTGATTTCGTTGCTGAAATGGTGATTTCGTTGCTGAAATGGTGATTTCGTTGTTGAAATGTTTTACTGACACTTCTGATTTCGTCAGGAAAAGTGATTTCGTCCAGAATTAGTTGATTTCGTCGCTGAACTGTTATGACAAAATCAGAATTGTTGCTGAACTGTTTATGACGAAAATAGGAGGGGATTTCGTCCAGAAAGTTGTTCCAGCTTGATATTATTGACCAGGTGATTTCGTTGACTGAATGTATGAATTCATGCACTAGTGTTTTCGTTGATAAGGGTGATTTCGGCCAAGATCAATCAGATTTCATTGAGAAGTGTTTTCGGCCAGAAGGGATTTCGGCAAAGGAGGGTTTTCGGCTGAGGAGGGTTTTCGGCCAGGAGTGATTTCGACCAGGATAGGTGTTTTCGGCCAGGATGATAATATTGACTAGGGTGTTTTCGTTGACAAAAGGTGACCAGACAAACTAGATATTATCAAAACCAACTCAAACCTTATCTTATCTTTCCAACCTGCCTTACCACTTTACTTTCGGCTCACATTTTTCAAGTGAAACATCATCATGAGCATGTACACAATAGTCAAACTTCAATATTATAATCACTAACACTTCATCGATTTATTAAATAAGGATCAAACACATATATATTTGAAGAACACTTTGAATAAAAAGATGAACATGATGAATATCCTAATGATCCAAACAACAATTTTTGCAATAAAAGTTTACTCAAAACCAAGTTTTAGCATGGATACATAAAATATAACAAGGTTTTGTAAAAACTACTAGCAAAACACAAGATTTTCAAGACTTTAACGCTTGATTTTCCAGAAAAGATGATATTCAAAGCTCAAAACTTAAGAATAATTTCTGAAAATTGTATAAAATCTTTCAAAAACACAAGATAAACAAACTTGGTTTTAACAAGGAATCGAGCCAATGCTCTGATACCAATTGTAGGTCCACCCGGAGGATCGAGTAACCTCTATTCCCTGTTTTCCGACAAACCCGAAAGTGGGGAATCCAAACGGGTAAGTTAAACCAAGTGACGAACACGTAAGACACAACGATTCAACGATTAACACTCCATTGTATTAATCTAGAAAACGGTTACAAATCAATGTTTACAAATGGTCTCTGTAAACTCTCAGTGTGTGTGTGTGTTACAGTGTGTTCGCTCTCAAAGTCTATACAGACTCATAACTGTGTTCTGTCTGTTGTCTGTGTATATATACTGAAACACATTTACGAAATCCAGTTCTAGACGAAAACCCTTTTATCACGACAAAATCACATTTGTCTTTGACGAAATCAAAGTGATTTCGTCACTTTGAGGGGCCTGGGCTTGGTCTTCGTCGCATGATGTTGTAGCAGCCCAACACAAACAAATTGCCCAAATGAAGGTTTCGGCCCAATCAAACATGTTATACGTAAATCCATTCTCAACATGCAGATTATAAGCCTTAGTCAAATGAGTGACATCATCATGATGATGTCATGATGATGTGGCAGCGGGAACCGGCTCGCGGCGCTTCGTGCTTCGCGTGTCGAACTCTGGGGCGCACGACGGAGGAATGTCGTGATGTCGGACTTGAGCCGAACCTAACCGGGTTAAACCGAACCGAGTCGAACCGAACCGAGTCGAACTGAACCGAGTCGCGTCCACAAATATGTATCAACATAAACAAATCTCATTTCATCAATAGCAGCAGTTAAATCATTATTATTGTACAGTTTCAACCTTCATTTCCTTCAATTTCTAGAACATTTTCCCCCAACGAACATTCTCGATATCAGAACATCGTTTAAGCAAGAATCTAGTCTCAAGGAGATTTTAGTTGGTCGCCAATTGTCCCAACTTATAAAATAACCACTTGCAGTCCAATTATTAACACATTGCCACATTGGCCTCCAATGGACCCTGACTAACAGAACCCTGATGCCGTTAGTCTCCAGTCGCCAGAAAAACGTTTTTGGCCGGAAAACTCATTTTTGGCCGAAAAACTCAACATCTTTCTTCCAAACCTCTTTGTAACCTTATTATGGATCTTTAGGAACATTTTTCTAGTAAAAACCCCAATTATTGAAGTCGCCGAAAAACCCCTTTTTCGGAGGAAAACTTCATTTTGGCCGGAAAACTCAACTTTTTGGCCCGAAAACACAACATTTTTGTCCCAAACCTCTTTGTAACCTTAGATCGGACCTTTAGAAACCTTTTTCTAGCCAAAAACGGTTTTCCGGTTACCGAAAACTAACGGTGTTAGGGTCCTGTTAGTAAGTGTCCATTGGTGGCCAATACGTCAATAGTTGAGACTGCTAATATATTGATTAATCGACTTATAATATTTTAGAAAAACTATAGTTGAAATAGTTATGATGGTTAATAGGAGCAAACATTAGTAGTTCCAATGACTTAGACTATGTGTTGAACAATTCCACTCAATAACTAGTATAGCCACCAGTTGCGTTCTACGTTACAATAGTGGAAGCCCCATAACACTCCCATCTAACACCTTTATGACTTTACTGTAAATAAAATAAAGTTATTTAAACTTCTCATTTCCCCATCTAGTATAATCAGAAGATTATTTTTAGATATTTTTATATTTATATAGTCTTGTGTGTGTCTATATAAATGTAGTAGCTGTAAGTGAATGGTCAAATCAAAAAAAAATGTTTAAAGAAACAATTTTAATTCCTAAATCTCTGACTAATTTATGATCTTTTTTGGATTTGAAATATTTCAACTGTCCAAAAGGTGTTTCAGTATGGCACCCTTTTGGCATCTGTGAAAACTACTATTCCATCTGTAATTCTAAGGGTGAGAGGGATACTTCTCTTTTAGGGGAGTGACCTCTCTTACACACACCTAATCAGCACGCGTCACGTCAACTCCCTTCTTAAGTTCCCATTTTGCACTCAAACGTTGGCATCACTCCACTTACACAATTATTTTTTTATAAAAAAAAGAAAAAATATGATTGGTGGAAAAAGGATGGACCCACATTAACAACCAATCACCCCTTCTCTCTCTCCTCTCTCTCAAGCGGTGACCACTTACCGATCCCCCCTCCCCGCTTACACTCCCCGATTTGATGGCGGCGATGTTCCCGCTCGGGGACTTCACTCCCCGCTCCCCTCCCCGAGAAGTGCCCCGCTCACCCTAATATATACACACGTATATTAAAAGGGAAGCATTCGTTAAAATTATTTAATCTGGAATATGTAATTTTTAATACCGAGGCTCAGTGACGGATCCAGAAATTTTTTCATAGGGTGCGGAACATTTTTAAAAATTTTGGGCCCCGAGGTATATAAGTAAAAAAATTGGTTCGTATCGGGTCGGTTCGAGTCGGGTCGGGTCATGTAAAACAAAAGAACATCAAACTAAATTTATATAATCATCAAAACATGTCAAACCTTGTCATAAACATAATTAAAACATCGCCCTACGCGTTTTTATTTTTTGAAATCTATCCAAAACATCATCTAAACCTACTTTCTTAAGCAACTCTTTCTCTATATAACATATACAACTATCACTTAAGTTCTCATCGTCAATCCGATTACGCAAGTCGGTCTTCACATTCTTCATTGCTGAAAAACATCTTTCAACGGTTGCGGTTGCAACGGGTAATACGAGAACAAGCTTCAATAACCGATATACCAATGTAAAAGTTACGTGAATATTTGTTGAAACCATTAACCTTACAAGACTTGACAAGCATATTACATAATGTATCAAGTATTTAAGCTCTAGAAATCATAATGTAAATCACACTAAAAATCATCTAAACATCATATACACCATTTAAAAAAAAAAAAAAACAACCCAAACATCAGGTCTGGTCATATATAACCCACAAAAAAAAGACAAAATATCATCATCATCACTAACAAAATATACATATATAACCCACCACAAAATAACAAGAAGCACACATGTCTCCGGCCATCAAAAATTCACTTCCGGTGGCTATCGGTTCCGTCCCACCCCACCAAAAATCAACCAAAAAATCATTAAAAAATCAACCAAAAATCATCAAAAATAACAAATAAACTTACTCGTGTTCGATCGGCGGTGGTATGATGGCTGATTACGGTGGTATGCGGCTGTTGTTGTCGCTGATGTTCTGATCGTTGGCGTGCGTGCAGGGATGATAGAGAGCGGGAGAGAATATGTAAGGGGTTTGGGCTTGTTTATTTTATTTTAGTTTGAAATATTGTTGATTTGTTGGGTTTGTTTATTGGGCTAAGACTTAGGAGTGGGCTAGTTAAAGGTATTGGGTATTTGGGTTTAGTTATTTAGGTATTAAAAGTTATATAATTTAGGTACTGTTTAAAAAAAATAAGAGTTTACTAAAAAAAATTAAAATATAAATTGATAACACTTTTTACCTAAGGGGTGCGGACGAAAAAATCCAAAGGGTGCGAACGAAAAATTCAAGGGGTGCGGACGGGATTTTCGACCGAACTTAGCACTAAATTTTTTTTTCCCGGGGGTGCGCCCGCTCACCTTAGGCTATTTAAGTCCGCCCCTGCCGAGGCTATTAATGTACGAATTATTTATATTGGTTATATATTTAAATATATGATCAATTATGAATTTATAAAGTGACAATATTACATATACTTTGTGAATAACAAAAAGAAAAATGTATCAAGTTATCAACCAATACAATGCAATCAAAAAAGTATAAACTACTTGTGCAGGTCAACCTCCTGTATATGTTACTTGACGAGGATGATGAAACCCTGGATCATTGTTTGTTTTGGTGTTACTTACTATGAAACACAAACTTGTTTCTACATGAAACACATGGTTGCCCAAGCCAATACAAAGGTGTTATACGAGTTTTGCTACATTTTTATATGTAATATTGGATATAAATAAACTCAACTTTCACCAATTGACCGATATCACTCCCAACTTTCGATTTATATCACAACACTCCTAACTTTCAACTTATTTTCCTCTGACACTCTCAAACTAACTGAACTCTAGCACGATTAGTTGATGTCAGCTGACACGTCATCAAAATTGTCACGTCAGATGTCACATCAACAGCCACATCATCAAAATTTGCCATGTCAGTTGGCAAGTTAGACTACACATCAGCCAAAATTCCACGTCAGCTGTCACATCAGCAAAAAAAACTAACTAGGTTAGGGTTCAGTTAGTTTGGGGTGGCAGAGGAAAATAAGATGAAAGTTGAGAGTGGTGTGGTATAAATTGAAAGTTGAGAGTGATATTAAACAATTAGTAAAAGTTAAGGTTATTTAAATCTAATATCCCTTCTTTATATTGGGTATTTAAAAATGATAGTATATCCTTTACTTCTGACGATCAATTATTCAATTTCTATGCATGGGTAGTTGTCTTAGCTTCAGTACAACGTTACTTCTTTTGTTATAAAACCAGACTTTTTATATTCTAAAAATTATCGTTCTTAGTATCTAACCCCATCTTAAGTCTCAATTCCTAAAACAGGACGTGGAGGGAGGAATGGCGGACTGATCAACTTGAAATTGGTTGAGCGATTGAAATGGGGGAGGAGTTTTACTGTTCACAAAAGTTTTTTTTTTTAACAGCTAAACTTTCATACCTTTTTATCTTTTCACCTTTCACCAAGTTCCAGGGCCGTCCCCGAGAATGATAAAATACTTTTGGGCCCCGTGCGAAACAAAAAAAATAGGCCCCTCCCTATAATATAAACTCATCAATCATATATCAAAAAACCACAATACGACTATATTTGTTATAAAATAAACAAAACAAAAGTAGCGAGCAAAAAGAACTGAATATATGTAAACATACCCAAATTAGTTTGGCTATACAAACCTTTTCATATAAAAAAAATAGAACTAGATACAGAGTTCTTTTAAGTTTATATTGTAAATGGTTAAATGAGAAATAAAAAAATCTACAAGAAAATATGTAAAGTTTGTTACGTAAATGATTAAATGAGAAGAAAAAATGAATGAACTTGCAAATTTGTGGAGGCCCAAATTTAGATGTGAAAAATCAAAATTAAAACTAAAAAATAAGCTTGCAAAGTTGCAATTGGTGTGAGCATAAATCAAAATTAAAACTAAAAAATAAGCTTACAAAATTGCAATTGGTGTGAGCACATGAGACTTTTTCCCCTACTGATAAAACATGCTGAAATCAGCCACTTAAGTGCCAAACAAAAACAAAACATCAATTAGAGATGGAAAAAAAAAAGAATTAAAAATGGAAAAAAAACATCAATTAGAAATGAAAAACAAAAAATAAATTAAAAATGTAAAAAAACCAACAGGGGATTCGAACCCCGTATCTGCAGCTTTAAAAGTAATTGTTGTACCAATTGAGCCAAATGATTAATACGTATAGCTCTCCAAACAGCAAATTTATAAATAAAATATATATTAACTTTTAAACAATTTTGGGCCCCTGAATGTTTTGGGCCCTGTGCAATGGCACCTCTTGCACAGGCCCAAAACCGGCCCTGCCAAGTTCAAACCTGGATTCTTCCCCTA
Source organism: Helianthus tuberosus (assembly GCA_030545235.1). NCBI lineage: Eukaryota > Viridiplantae > Streptophyta > Magnoliopsida > Asterales > Asteraceae > Helianthus > Helianthus tuberosus. The sequence goes on along the minus strand of CM060386.1, from coordinate 20,999,098 downwards.
AACATCTTTTGGTGTTACCACTGAACTATAGCCCAAGTGGCACTCTTCACAAAAGTTGATTGGGAGATGTTTCATCCGGTTTTAGGAATTGAGACTTAAGATGGGGTTAAGCCGTTAGGGTATGGGTAAATGGATAATGGGCTATATGGTTTAATATGGGGTGGACTTAAAAAATTGGCAATTTGGTAATAGATTTAATCTATACTATATAATAAAAGAAACCAATTTTGGGACACGTGTCACTCATTGAATGCGTATACATTTTAATTTCCTGCATTTTCATATTTATCTTATATCAATTAATTACATAATAAATAATCAATTAATATTAAATCTTATCTTACTTTTAATGTCAGATAGAATCATTCTATTTAATCTAATAATATATTATCTTCAAATTTAAATTATAAATTAAAGATTTTTTAAATAATAGCACAAAACAATAATCTTAAGCTTAAAAAACAATAATATGCTCATATAAAAAAATTAAAGTACAAACAAAATATACAAAATAACTAATTAGACATTAGATCAAACTTTAAAAACACTAATTAGGAAGAGAAATTTATAATATAATTATGTTTTAGTTTTTCCAAATTGGGGTTCTAATCAATTCGAATTAAACTTAACCAAGTTTATAACTTGATTCGAATTAAACCGAACCAATTTTATGCTTTTTTAAACGAATCCAATATAGTATAGATTCGCTCCGCTTGCGGTATGCGCATATAATGTATATATGTGTGGACGCTCGGAGGGCAAAAGTGAAATTGCACTAATTTTAACATTATTTTACTAAGTTCGTGAAAATAACGCTATAAGCGGAGGACGGTTAATCATGCATCATCATGTGGTGGCGTTGATAGTAGAAAGACAAAAGGGACCATGCACTAATCGGTCTTTGTCCCGATTGTTGAGTGTTATGTGCCTTATATCCAAGGCTTGATGCAAAACTACTATCGAACCAGGGCTCTCACTGAAAAGCAGTCTCTCTATACCTACGGGGTAGAGGTAAGACTGTCTACATCTTACCATCCTCAGACCCTACCTTAGCTTTGCTATTGGTGGGATTTACTGAGTATGATGATGATAATGATTTAGTATATATAATTGGATTTATTAAACCTGTATAATACACGGGGTTTCTAAAGATATAACTTTTTTATTATTTAGTTTATAAAATTACATTTATCCAACCCGTGTAATATACAAGGTTACAAAATTACATTTATTTAACACGTGTAATACACATTGTTTTTAAAAATATAACTTTTTTATTATGTAGTATATATAATTAGATTTATTCAACCCGTACAATACACGAGTTTTTATTATTTAGTATATAAAATTACATTTATTCAGTACAATACATGGGGTTCTTAGAGATATATTTTTTTTTTATTATTTAATATATAAAATTACATTTGTTCAACCCGTGTAATAAACGGGATTTTTAAAGAATAATTGTTTTAATTTAATATATAAAATTACATTTATTCAACTCGTGTAATACACGGGGTTCTAATCTAGTAATTATATATATGTTAATTAAAATTCGAAAAAAATTTGTTTATTTACTTTTTAATAAGTATAAAATTGTAAAATAAAAAAAAATTTGGGTAACACTGGTCTAAAAAAAGTTCATGGGTGTCGGTGTGGCAAAAGATCTTCGGTGTTAGTCGGTTTTTTTATTACATATAATGTACAACAAATATAATAAGATATTTGCAGGTGTTGGTTTACGCCCAACCCGCGTACATAGGTCTGCCCCTGCTTGTGATGACGATGGAGAAAACTTGGTTTAGGAATTTACGAAGATGGTCTAATCTGTGAAGGAGGTTTAGTGCTTGCTAAACTCTCAAGATCGCAAACTGCTCCCTGCGAAAATCTTGGGTGTTTATGAGTTTAATAAATTTGTGTCAAAAAGAGAAAAGAGGATTTTGTGTAGAGTAATTTTTGTAATTGCCCTTTAAACTCTTTTATCATTACAAAAATGATAGCAACATTAGTTTCTAAATTTCAATATTAACTTGGTGATAGTTATAGCCTATATGAGCAATAGTTTCATAACTTCAAGTCCCGTGAGTGTTCATAATCACTAAATTCACCGAATATATGTCGAATTTCAAGTTGTTGGAAGTAATGTTGTTATTGCATAAAAATACATATATTCTAGTCTCTTTCCTCGTCAAATTTTGGTGAAAAATAGTCATATATGCATATGCATATATGTCTCATTGATGTGATTGATTTTCCAACATTCTCCTTCTGTGTTCATCATTCATTTTCTTTGATTTTCCTCTCTTTTCTTAAGATCAACTCAAAGGCACCACTTGTCTTTATTATACACAATAAGGGCTCTTTCTGTTTTTATTTTTTTCCCATGCAATTTAGGACACACCTCCATTTGCACATGTATAAGGGTATTAATAATAAATATAGTTTTAGTTTAACCTAAACCAAAAACTTGCTTTTCTTGAAAATAACTCAAAAGAGACCACTAGCCATAGTGTTTACATGTCGTTGGGAAAGGGTACCCAGTAGCGACGACAGCTTTTGCGACAACTTTATCCACTTTTAGCTGTGACATGTCGTTGGGAAGGCAATGCCGCCGACGTTATTTTTAGTGTCGTCGCTAAAGGGTTGATGTATCAGATTAAGTTTGTTATATTAGATCCATCATCTTGTTAGTAGTGTTTGCGTTCGAATGTATGATTGACTTTAAAGGAAGTCGCAGTGGCTCGTAAACTAATATGCTATGATCATAAAAAGAACATAGAGTATGATTGTTTTGTTTAGAGCTTATTGAAGACCATTAGGTTTTTTTGTTTATTTATTCATTGGAACATTAGACTATGGGATGTGGAGGAAGATAGTCCTCAAAGGATGCTCCGCCACGTAGGCGTCCACGTAAGTGGGTGTGAGGATGAGTCTGAAGGGGATAGACCTAGGGTGTGGGAGATAGGCTTCAATATATATGTGTGTTGTATGTATATGTGTGTGTGAGAAGAGAAGGCCCGGCAAGACCGTCTGGAAGGAACCGGAGACGACGGGGACGAGCCCTATACGAGTAGCCTTACTGTTTGAGATGGGGAGTCAGTGACCTTCAGATTTCCGCTTTTTGTTTTATATATGTGTATTTTATAAAGGGACATGGACCACATATATGCAATGAATGTGGCTACAAAGTTAAATAAATGAGTTTATACCAGTTTGATGTTTAGTGGTGGATGGAAGACAGATTAACACAAGTTGGAGCTTTAAGTATGAAAACTTTTGTCTGCTTATGTTGTTAGAAAATTGACAAGAGAGAACACTTTTAGGCTTTAGTTAAGGCAGCCATGGTTACATCGCTACATGGTGTATAGCTACTTCTGTATAAATACCTATGCCTTCTTCTAGCTAGGTCATATTCATGTATATACGTTGGCTCTCTCTCTCTCTCAAATATATATATGTATAGGTATATAGGTTAGTGTAAAAAAAAGAGTAAATGTTATTTTAGTCCATGTGGTTTGGGCAATTTTGTCAGTTTAGTCCAAAGGTTTTATTTTTCGCCTGTGAGTCTAAAAAGGTTTCACAGTTGACATTTTAGTCCACTCGGTTAACTTTATCAATTATTTCTATTAACGAGAATGACAATTCGGTCATTTTATATGGCCGAATTTGCCTTCTAGTTAACATAATTACATATAAAATGACCGAATTACCCTTCTCGTTAACAGAAAAAATGAATGAAGTTAACTCAGTGGACTAAAATGGCAACTGTGAAACCTATTTGAACCCACATGCGAAAAATGAAACTTTTGAACTAAACTGACAAAAGCGTCCAAATCACATGGACTAAAATTAGGGTTGTTCACGAGCCGAGCCGAATCGAGCGGACCTTTGCTCGTGTTTGGCTCGTTTATAAACCGAACCGAGCGGAGCGGCTCATTTAAACCGAGCCTCAAATCAAGTGAGCAGTTTCCGAGCAGTAAATATTCCGAGCGAGCGTCGAGCGAAGTTCGAGCGATTTGGACAACCGTGTCACATGATTTAAATTTGCTAAGAGAGATAGTGACAATGCTAGGTCTCAGATTTATATGTCTTTAAAAATAAGCACATTTCATGGCATATATTTTTCTTATGAATAACAATGTTTTGCCAACGAGGCGAACGTCATATTGCACGAACAATGACGTGGAGAGCCGGAGACAATCGACTTAGAGTAACGGCATGAAATATTGAGGCGATGAGCAGACTGTCGTGTATCGGTTTAGGGTTTAACTTTTAGATTTGATATTAATTTTTTTATTGGCGTGATTTGACTAGTAGGAATAGATGTAGTTGTAAATTTTTATATAGTGGACAACAATATAATAGGGTAGTATATAATAAAAAACTATAAATTTAATTTATATTTGTGTATATACATGTTTATATATGTATGTGTTTATGTGTATGTATGTATATATGTACTAATTAAAAATAATAATTCGAGCCGAGCAGACCTTTACAAACCGAACCGAGCAGAGTGGCTCATTTACATCCGAGCGTCAAATTGAACGAGCATTTTCCGAGCAATTTCCGAACGAGCGTCTAGAGAGCGACGAGCGGTTTGAACGGCCCTAACTAAAATGGCATTTAACTAAAAAAAAACCTATATACTTTGTTGTTTCCACGAAAAGGTCTCTAACCTAATTTTGATAAGTTCATTAAGACCAGACGGTATGGGGGCCGGCTTAGGCCTGGCCTGGCCCGGCGCCGGTCCCCCACACCGCCCCCTCGGCCCGGCTAGTCCCTTTCGGCTCCCACTCGACGCTGAGGACGGGCCTTGAATTCAAAAGGTAGCCGTTGTAACGGCTATGTTATATAATAAAAAAAAATCCCCCTTTTCTATAAAACACTCCCATTTTATATCATTTTCACCATTTTCTCCCCACTTTCAACCCAAAACACTCTCATTTTTATACCATTCTTTTATAAAAAAAAATATCTTTTCATCCACAATGCCATCTAATTCTTGGTGGTGCTCGTCTTCGGAGGAGGAAGAGGAGATGTTTTACGCAAACGCTGTGGTAAGGGCGGCACAGATTCTTATGGAGGAAGAGGAAGACGTCTCGTCTGAAAACATTATTACCAGACGAATACGGATTAACAGAGACCGCCAAGGTTTATCATTAATAAATTTTATTATCCTTATTCCTTATTTCCTCGTATTTATATATTTTTTACGACAGGAGCGCACGAGAAATTGGTGAACGATTATTTTTCGGATGCTGCCGAGATTTTCAGACGCAGGTTCCGAATGAGTCGCCGGTTATTCACACGGATTGCTGATGATTTGGCGGGGCTAGACCCGTTTTTCACGCAAAGACCCGATGCTCGGAATTATGAAGGGTCCAGCACGTTACAAAAGTGTACTGCGGCCATTCGTCAACTGGCGTACAGGACAGTGGCCGACGCTTTGGACGAGTATTTACAGATGTCGACAAGAACTACACGGGAATGTTTGCATCGGTTTTGCCATCATCATCATCATACTCAGTATATCCCACCAATAGCAAAGCTAAGGTAGGGTCTGAGGAGGGTGAGATGTAGACAGCCTTACCTCTACCCCGTAGGAATAGAGAGGCTGCTTCCAATGAGACCCCCGGCTCGATTGTGGTTTTGCATCAAGCCTTGGACATAAGGCACATAACACTCAGCAATTGAGACAAACGCCGATTAGTGCATGCACCCCCTTGTCTTTTGGCTATCAAAATATTTGCGGAAACCAAACGCGTATGATGTTCAACAGTTGTACTAAGCTCATGAAGCACGGCACGGGTTTCTGGGAATGTTCGGTAGCATTGATTGTACGCATTGGGCGTGGCATAACTACCCGAATGCGTGGCGAAGCCAATATACGCGAGGTGATCACGACCATCCAACCTTAATACTTGAGGCCGTGGCCTCACAAGATTTGTGGATCTGGCATTCTTTCTTTGGTCTCCCTGGTGCACTCAACGACCTCAACGTGCTATACCAATCGGTGATCTTTGGCGATGTCGTTAATGGAACCGGTCCGGACACCCGTTTTACAGTTTCTGGGGTTGAGTATAGACGCGGGTATTATCTTGCTGACGGAATATATCCGTCTTGGTCTACAATTGTCAAGACTATTCCATATCCCGAGGACGAAAAAAGGAAAAAATTCGTCAAGCGTCAAGAAGCTGCATGAAAAGACATCGAACGTTGTTTTGGTGTTTTACAAAAAAAAGGATCATCATTGAACAACCGGCACGTGCCTTCACACCGAGAGGTTGCGCCTTTGTATGTACGCTTGCATTTTGCTCCATAACATGATTATTGAAGACGAAGGTCGGGCGATTTGTGAGTATGATGAGAATGCATCTTACGGGAATACTGTCCCGGTAGATCCGGAACAACAGGATTTAAATTCGTTCTCGCTTACCAACGACTTCATGCATGCAAACCTTCAACAGGATTTGGTAGAACATATATGGAACAATACAAACGACGGGGACGGTGACGAAGACGAAGAAGAAGACGATAGCGAGTAGTGTAAAATTTTTTTTAGGTTATATAATTTTTATTTATGTTATGTAATGGATTTTATTATCTTTTTTATGTCTTATTTTAAGTTTAAATTTTTAATTGTTTTTATAAAGTTAAACAAATAAAAAAGTTAAACAATAAAAGTTAAACAATTAAAATAAATTAAACATTAAAAATAATGTGAGGTAGGCTCATCCTCCACCCCCCTCAAAATGCAAGGAGGCCCATCCTCCATGGGATGGTGATGTGGCGCCGACGTGGCGGTCCATCCTCATGGGGATGGGGCTCTCCATACCCTCTAGCCTAAGGTCGTGGGGTATGGTGGGCTTGGGTTGGGGCATTTGTTGACACGTGGAATGGGAAAAAAACCCACGCCCATAGGGTATGGTGGGGCTTGGGTTGGGGGCATGAGCTGACACATGGCCATTGAGAGCCCGCCATGTCACTTTGCTAGCCCGCCCCACGCCCGGCTTCAAAGCCACGCCAAAGAAGCCACGCCCAAACCCAAGCCCCCGGGGTGGTGGCTTCAGCCAACCCACGCCCCAACCCAAGCCCCATACCCCACGTTCTAAGTAAAGAATATTTGAGTGTTGACTTTGTTCAAAATAAGTTGTAAAAATTTTATGTTATCAAATCATAATTACAAGGATTCCCTGCATTATAGACAAATTTAGGTATAATAATATACAGAATTGGGTTGAGATGAGATTTTCATGTACTCTTACAAGTGTGGAAACTTTAATATACTAAGGTAAGTGACTTTCTTATATGATATATTTATTTTTTATTTTATTTTTTGTGCTATTTACCCATAAAATATTTGTAAAACATGCCTCATTTGGCATTAGGAAGATTTAATATTATATTATAAGGGAATAATAAAATACAACTTATTATTTGTTTTTAACTAGTTGATGCCTCGTCCGCGTTGCGGGGCGATGACCAAATAATATTCAATCAATTAAAAAAACCCTACTATAATTTTACTAGGAAAAAAACTAAAACGATGATAAGACCGTATTTTTCGGCTTAGGGCAAAACTGTAATTTTTCAGGACTAATGAGCGAGTGTTAGGCAGCTCCTTTACACGGAAAAAAAAAATAAATCGAGTCAACCAATTTAAAAAAAAACTTTATACTTTTGCAAAAAAAAAAAAGAAAAAAAAAACTAAAACGATGGGAAAAACGTAATTTTGAACTGAGGGCGAAATCATAATTTTTTTAAGGATAAAATCGTAAATTAAATGAACCAATGGGGGAGTGCCAGACAGCTTCCGGCATGACTGTAATTTTATACTGGGGGCAAAATTATAATTTTACACTAGGGGCCAAATTGTAATTTAACCAGAAAAACAAACAAAAACGATGGAGCAAATGTAAATTTAATTTGAGGACAAAATTGTAACTTGGCTGTGAGGAAAAAAACTAATGGCAAAATTGTAAATTTAAACGGAGCAAAATCGTAATTTTGAACTGATGGCAAAATTGAAAATTTTAGCTGGGAGCAAAAGCGTATATTTATTTTTAAGTCGGGGTAAAAACATAACTTTGAAATGATGACAAAATCCTAATTATAATGGGAAAAAAGTTAATGACAAAACTGTAAATTTAAACGGGGCAAAGACGTAATTTTGAACCCAGGGTAAAATTGAAATTTTTAGCTGGGAGTAAAAGCGTAAATATGTTTTTAAGTGCGGGTAAAAATACAATTTTGAAGTGATGGCAAAATCATAGTTTTAAAGCGGGATAAAAGCGTAAATTTGTTGGACTAATGAGGGAGTGTTAGGCAGCTGCCTGACGCTATTCTCTTTACCGCCAATGTGACCCAATAAATGGCAAGAACTATTCCCGCCGACCGTATTGTTTGTAGATATTGAAAATTCATTGCATTTTTAGCTTTCAATATATTGTTAAAAATGGTTGTTGACTTACCTATTTTTATCTACGTTTAGATATAAATTTCACTCATTACCGATTGTACATATTATTGTACCAATTATCAAAACACAAACGTACATGCATCGATCTATGGAATTTATGAGACGCAACACACGCTTTTGCTCCATCTGGTTTGATAACATTTTTAACAAAAATAGAAGCTAGATAACGGATTTTTTTTTTCATATCTTTTACTTTTAAGCATACTTTTAAAACAACTTAGATTAATGTGTAAAATAATGATACAACTTAAGCGTACTTTTCATATCTTATTTCAATCACCCATGGGAGAAAACACCTTTTAATATGTAGCCGGCCCATCAGTAAACTGTCAGGCCCAAGCCCACGTACACTAAAATATTTGATTTGTTCTTTCTTCTATTTCTTTTTGGTTTGGGCCTGTGCTCAAATGATTCACATTTAATATTTCTGTTTGGGCCTAGGTTTTCTCTTCAGTTAGTTCATTAGCTGGTTCCATAAGTTTGCCGTTTGTATAATGTTTGAAAGAATTTTAAAAAACTAAAAGCCCTTTGGTGCATAAGATTTTTTATTAGTCAAGTTTATTATCTGTTAAAGTTATTATTTTTATTATTTGTCTTTAAGTTTTTTCGGTTAGAATAATCCGAAGAAAAAGAATATAGAAAAAAGGATGAAGGTGATGATACCCCGACCAATGTTTCTCGTATGCTTGATTTGCTATATTTTGTTTCAAGTTAACTATGAGCTTGTAAGAAGAGTATTTGAATACGTCCCTGAACTGGTTGATCCGATGAGAAATGATCCGATCCTAGGTCCGCAAAACAAAACACCGTTAGGACTCGTTACATGAATGGAGTTATTCATGTAACCACCCTCCGGCGTGAGAATAAGTATCTGCTTTGTGGGAGTAAAGAGGATGAGTAGAGAGAACAATGTGTCTTACCTTTGTGATGAATTCCTCTATTTATACTTTTGGGTGGCTTTTAGGGTTTCCGCATATTTTGGGAAGTCGGTTAGGCGACTCCTACATTCTTGGAGATTTATAAGTGTGAAGATATACGATAATATCTTTCTTATTTACGACTTATTTAATTGTTGGTATTTGACCCGGAATGACCGGATCGGGTCATTCCCCCACATGTCCCCCAGTCCGATTCTATGGGGTTTTGCATAGGGCCGGACTTAAAAAGTGACAAAACCACCACGAAAAAGTGCATCAATAAAGAAATGTATAATTATGCCTTTAAAATAAAATAGACCAAATGAATACATCATCATATCTGGTGTCGGATACCCGAAAGGGCGTTTTGGCGGCGTCAGTTGTCACATCAACAGCCTGCTCATTATTACCTGTGCTGCCACACGTAATTTTTTGGCTCCATTTTTGAATTTTGAAACGTGGAAATAACGAGTATAAATGTGAGATTGATCCCCAAGGGTCGAAATTTTCCCCCACTTACCTCAACCGTCACTTCTTCGTTTCTTGATTTTCTACCATGGCCCCCAAAACTTCAGAGTCCATGTCTCGTGATGAAGCTCTGTACTTCAAATGGAACAAAACCTCCTTTGATATGATTCTGCAGACGTACTTCATTAGGCCGGCGTGGCATTCGGCGATGCCGTCGGAGAGAGATACTGCCCTTCCTCTAAAAGATGGCAAAATCACTTTGTTCGTCGAATTCTTCAAGTTCTGCAATTTTAGTCTTCCGATTACAACGTTTTGCAAATCGATGCTTGATGAGTATGTTGTGCACATATCCCAGATGCATCCTCTTGGCCTTGCAAAACTTCGTCATTTCGAATATGCTTGCTTGAGTGTGGGATTCTTGCATGAATCGCTTGTATTCGGTGCCCTATACACGTTGGTGTGGAATCTTCACGTTTGACCGCCGAAGCACTGATGAGGCGTGTCTCCGACTTGTGCCTTCGAGTTGTCGGGATAAAGATTGGAAGAAAAAAAATTCTTTTTTATAGACGCCGATGTTATCCAGGGAGAAATGCATTGGCGGGTAATGTCGGCCAAGGAGAAGGTGAAAGTCATTGCACCACCCAAGGCGGAATATCAGGGGAATGCCCTGTTTAAGGCATTGGTTGCTCGACCCTCAGAGATTACGATTATTCCTGAAGGTGCCCTGGCCTTAGTGGGAATGAGCCTGTGTTGGCGTGACGTTCAAATCTACCCTGCTTTCAGGACCGCCGATGGAGGTAAGTCATCGAATCCTTAATGTTTTTAGTATCCCCTTGGTTTGTTGTAACTAGGGTTTCTTGCAGCGTCTTTTACTCTCGCCGGCCTCCTATGTCCAGAGAAGTATGTGCCTGTTCTTGTCGCCGATCGCCCGCTGCATCCTGTGGAGGAGAATATCCTGAGGGCAAACGTTGGTAATTTTCTCATCTCACCCTCCCATATGGAAATTGTGCTACAAGGGTTTCCCGTTATCGGAGGTGTGGAAGAGAACAGGGTGGCCGTTTCGGCCTCGAAGAAGACCATTCGGATCCGGAAGTTCGGAGGGGAAAGTAGTGCCAAGGGTCAGTGTAACACCCGTTCTTATAAATTAAGGTTTAACGTATCATTTACGAAAAACAATCATGTAATTAAGATTACATATGCATTGGAAATTACGGGTTTATTAAAACTTTTTACAATTTAAAAGTACACAACATATCATGTGTACGTTCGTCGTTTAACATAATAACGATACATAGTGCGGAAGCTTATTTCGTGATCGTGTTTGGTTCCTGCTCGTCGCTTGATCTTCATCCGTGCACTATTGGCATTCACCTATGATCAAAACCAACTTAAAAGTTAGTTTTGATAGTCAAATATTAAGTTCAAACAAGTACAGGGGTTAAAATGACAAAATTTAAAAAAAATTTGGAGTTTAGGGGCCTTGCGTGACGCCAAGGGCCTAGGCGTCACGCCTAGCCCCCTTTTTCACAGAATGTTGCCTTCAGCTGATGCTGTACATACCAGCACGACCTGATTTCACTGAAACGACCATAACTTCTTCGTTATTGATCCGTTTTACCCGATTCTTTTTCCTACGCGTCCGTAATTTAATCCTCCATCTTATGGAGTTAAAATCCTACATCCAACATAAGAAATTTTGAGACTTCTAAGCCTTTGACTCGTTACCTTTTTACCGAATTTTAACCCGTTTATGCATTTTATCAAACAAACGTATTTATTTGATTCCTATATCTCATATACTTCTTCAAATTAATGTTACCTACTATATTAGGTTCTAATCATAGGTTTATTACGCAATTTAAACCCGTTTCCGCTCGTATGCTTATTTTGACCCGTTAAGGGTCTTTAAGCACTTTAAAGCTTGAAATCGCTTTCATTCATTTCTAGCATCTTATTCCTACATTTCTCCTCAAGAAATCTCCCACTACAACTATATATGTATTGGGTTTAATGTGGATATCTATATGTTCCGAGTTTTACCCCTCGGATTACCATTTTACGGCAAAGACTCATATAAAGCCCTTCGACCCAAGAATGTATGTTTTTCACTATCTAACTTATCCTAAGCATTTATGTAATCATAAAACTTATTTCCGAACCACCTTTAAGGGTCGTTCGTCCGAATTAGCTTACAAGGGCAATTTGGTCAATTTTCACCCTTCCTTAACTACAAGGGTCCTTTAAATACTTGATTGACCCACAATCCGACCCTTTTAACTATAATCTTATTTATAAACCCATGTGCTTCTAAAACACCATGAACATAATTCAATTTATTCGGTTTACCTTAAAGATAACCGAATATCTACACTTTAACATTGTCTAACTCTTATAGAACTCCAAATTCTACATGATGAGTTGTGTTATTATACATACCTGGCTTGGATCAATATATTGACCCGTTTCAATACCTTGCCTTCGTAACCGCTAAGCAATAGCGATGTACTTATCCATTTGCTATTTATTCCTATAACATGTAACTCGACAAACCATTAGACAATATTGTCAAAGGGTGATAATTTCACCTTTTGACCTGTTTATTTACCTAGTGATCTTCATCACTTCAAGTAAATGCCAATTTCATGTATTATGCTAATTTAAAGTCTACTAGCTAGAATACGGAATCAAGCATAACGTAACTGTAACACCTCGAAAATTCACGTCCTATAATGTATTGACACGTGTCATATGCTTGAACGTGTGAAAGAATGTTCGGAAAGGACTGAAGTTGACAATCATGAAAAGTATATGAAAAATACGAGTTCTGAATGTCAACGGTGAATAAATATATTGTACATTAACCCTACATGATGTTTATAGCATCAAACGAATAAATCATGGATCATGCGAAGCTAAAAGTGAGAAATTACAAACTACAGGGGTTAAATGTGTCAACATGTTTAAGTTATACCTCTGAGTGACCTTTTGACAAACCCGAAGCTTTGTAACTGTTAATTACGCTCACTAGAATGCACGATATAAATTTCATAAAGTTTCGTTATCGTATGAGAAAGTTATGATCAAATTCGTATGCGAGGGGTTAAAGCGTTAACGTTGAAAGTTATGACTTTTTGGGTTAACCGGAAATGTCCAGGGACTTGGCAAGTGGGTATAAGTCCTAAAGCCCTTATAGGTAAATAAGGAGGGCTCAAATTGCAAGTAATAATCTTGGTTGCCCTTTCGAAGAGCCAAGAGTCAAATATGCAAAAACATAAAATGTTTAAATCTGTTTTCAAGGTCCAAGCGGGCCGCGTAAAGGTTAACAAGACTTTACGCGGGCCGCGTCAGAGCCCCAGATACAGAAACATGCTGACAGTGGTTGTTCAGTCTTGGAACCGACCTAAAACCGATTTTCCTCATCTTGTGCGACCCCTAAACACCCCCTAAACACTAGGGACACTTGTGGAAGAGTTGTGGTCAGTAGTAGACTTAGTTGTCAACACTTTGTGGAGTCTTGGTTACTATATAAGGCCTCTAAGTGCAAACACATTGATCATTCAATCCTCAAGCAACTTCTGATCAATTGTGGAGCACCAGAGCACCTTCCAAGCCTTCCTCATCAGTCTTTAGACACTTGTAAGTTTGCTTAACCTTCTTTAATTAAGTTTAGCTTAGTTATTTAGCTAAAAGTCAAACCGTCGTAATTACGGTTTGACTTCGAGATTAATTAATAATAGCTCAGTCAAATCTCGAATTAAAAGTACCTTTAAGTAGGTAATTATGTGGGTAATAAACCCTTAAAAGGGTTCCCCCTGATTCCCACTCTAACTAGGTCTAATGTCGGGTCAAACTTGTATTTAAAAAGTCAACAGGATACTTAGTTTACAATTTATGCATAATTAGCAATGTAGAACATATACAACTTGTTGGATCATTGTTATAACTTAGTAATTAGTGTAAGAACATGTCTAAACATGTTCAACCCGACAATTCTCTGTAAAGACCCGGTTCGGAACCGAAAGTCGCATAGTTTGACTTTCACTTTGACTTTCAGTTCGGACCCGTTTAAGCATGTTTTAGAAATTCCTTAGAGCTTTATTTGGACCAGGTAACATGCTAGTATAACCCTCTGTGATTATACACCATGGTTCATTAGTTAACCAATTAATATGCATGATTCCGTTAATTGCTCATATTTTGACCATTATGCCCTTTACACCTTAAAACGTGATTTATGAAAATGTAAAAGAGTAGAAACCTTAGTTACTGATATATAAACTTGTATGCAAAGTTTGACATCAGTTTGAGGTGTAGATTGAGAGTTATGCTCATTAGCGTAAATTGAAGGCTTTTTGTTAATTAAACGGTGTAATTAGCGTATAGCCTAGTTAAGCCTACTTTTTGATATCAAACTTATTACCCACTGATGTAATATATTATTTTGGGATTTTTAAAGATTTTTAATTAATTTTAGGCTGAGCATAACTTATAGTCGTAGGCTTAATCCGGTAATTGTCGGTTTTGCCCTTACGGGCTATAAAATGAGTTTTACATATCTAAACGACTCCAAACCTTTTGCTACTGATTACATATGATAAATAAATTATTTTAAGCCTTCTGAAATAATAAAAATATCAGCTTTATGTATCAAACCCGTAAATGGCTTCTAATCGCCTTATTAAGCGTTTTTAGCGCATAGTATGTACTAAGACTATTTTTAAACATACAAGGGTGATACCTACTGATATTTTAAGTAAATTATGATATTTTAACAGTAAGCAAAAGTTTTTTAACTCAGACTTCAGTTTTTGAGCTTTTCGGCTTATGTGAAATTACCAAAATGCCCCTACGGTGCATAGTTTGGTTATAATTGGTAAATTCACATATATACTTTATCCTACTGTTATAACTTACCAAAATAAGTATTTTTGCTGATTATATCAGACCTGTAACTCAGGTAAATACTTAAACACTTTTATAACCTTTTAAATGACCAAACTACCCCTACGGGGCCTAGTTTGTGTTTAAATACGTTTCGGGCATAATGAAAGACATCTTACTAATGTCACAACATATTTGAGGCATAATTAACTTAGGAAACCTGTATATGGCTCTCATGAATTCCCGTCACGCTTATTACGCGTACGGTTCGGTTTATGTAGCAAGTTTACATAAATTAGCCGAAACGGGTCAAACCTTATCGGTTTTATCTCAAAATTCAGAGTGTGTATGAAATACCCATATTATACAAGTCTTCAAACTTGTCGGGTCTAAAACACATTCTATTCCGGTCTTCGCTTAATCATGCGTTTGAACCGTATATTCCCTTAAGACTAACCGGTCTAAGCTTAGGCTAAATTAAAGACCCGTTAGCATTCTAATTGGTTATTTATACCATCATTCCAGACTAGAGAATTCCAGTAAATGGTACCTACGCTTACTTAAGTGAATACGGCTGAGTTATTAGATTCTTGCTATTTAAGACAGGAGCTAGCTCAGGTAAATACTCTTAACTTATTTTCCCTATACGGGCTTGGAATACGGTATTATAATACCGCTTGGTCGGGTATTGAATATTTAATCTTATTATGGTTAAATTATTGAGGTAACCCGGTTTAATTTGTAATGTTTGAAATAAAGACCTTTAGGGGTTAATGACCATGTCCCGGCTATCCTTGACATCATTTTATTATAAAATGGCCACGTCTTAAGCACGGGGTGTAGGCATACACCTGACAGTTGCTTAAGTAATAACGGTATCTCACTCTCTTGTGGGCCTATACTTGTGGCGTGTCTGTTAATCTGACTCGGTTTCTACATCGGGCCCTGAACGTACAACGAACATGTAAATTTGTATACAAGGTTATAAATATAATTGTTCCAAGTATAAAAGATTAATTTTACCTCTGAGCATTTTAATCAAATTATAAAAGATATTTTGTGCCACGTGCATTCAAATCAATTTTCTTAAACTCTTTTCAAATGAATCGGTTGAGTGTATTTACCAGTGAAAACTGACGTATTTTCCAAAAAGGTTAAGTGACAGGTACTGAACGTAATTGGCTGGAAGCTCAGGGCGCTACTAAGGAATCTTGCAAGTTCTAGGCGTCTAAAGTCTGTTGAACAAATGATATGTTTAAGATCCGCCTGTGGATCCTTTACTTTCCGTTGTAATACTGGATATTACTTTAAATTCGGATTGTAATATATATTTATCTTTTGCTTCCGCTGTGCATTTATATATTGTGTTGTTTGACTATTATGTTGCCAACTACATCACGATACTCCCCACCGGGCCCACCGGTGACACGTGGAAAGTCGGGGCGTGACAGTAACGAAACTGTAGTTACGTACCTTTTAAGCACCTTTTTCAAACGCGTATTTCCACCGGCTTGTCCACTTGACGATTCGGATTCCTCGCCTAAAGAGTTCCATTCATAACCAATTTAGAACCCTTTTTACAACCATTTATCATGATTCATTATGATATTGCAAATCTGCGTTTTTGTCCGATTATTAATACTTTAATCCTCACTTAGGCGTTTCAACAAACACCTAGCGGGTCAGATTTTACATAATCATTACTAGGTTCTTGACATGTTATTTTCATCTATATTCACTTCAATTAACAAATCTATACTAAATTTTAACATCAATAACTTTCAGATTTACCACATGAATTTAGATTTCACTAGAATAAGAACCATAATTCTAGTGTTTATTTAGTTTCTACAAACTCACTAATCACCTACAATGGTGATTATAAACCCCACAAGCATAATGCTAGATTTTAACCAGAAATCATCTAGGGTTTATCCCTAGATGCCATATTACTTCTAATTTCATCCATGCAAGACATAATCAAGCTAAATTTCAGTTTTTCACAATTAACCTAGAACTTGAGATGAATCAAAATACTAGAATTTTGCATACCTTGTGATCCCTTCAGTGAGGTGATCACTAATTCGTGTTTAGAACTTGATTTGGGACTGAATTGAACCTCCAATTGATCAATTTTTAGTGAAACTAGGGTTTGAAGGGAAGCTCTTGGTCGCCCTCTGCTTCTTGATCGACCAGACACCCCTTTTAGGTGTGTTTGGTTTATTTTTAATTTTGTTTATGAAATTTAGTTTCAATTTTAACAACATAGGCCCCTCCACTTTTATTTAGCTTATATCTTTGGCAATTTAACTTTATTCATGCTTTAAAACAAGACAACCAACTAACTAGGTTATTTATTTCCTAGTTAGTTTATTCTCGATTATTTCATACTTTATAATTCTAATATAAAGTTTTATAATTTCTGGATGTTACATTTGGCCCCTCCATTTTCCTTAGTTCATAATTTAAGGGTTTTAACCCACTCATAAGTCACCATCTAACTAGGTTAGAATTATTCCTAGTCAGTTTAGTAGGTTCGGGAAGTCATAACCCGTTTTACTTTAAGTCCCGTTAAATCGGGCCTTTTATCCATCCTATTTTTCTTGAAAGCTCTTATTTACTTTAAATGAATATTAGGATTATTCAATTTATTCCTAATATATGCCGGTTTACTTTTACCACTAACGGTACTTTCCCCGTCTTTAGTATTAACGGGGTTTAATTACCAAACCCGATTTCGGGGTGTTAAAGTCAGTCATCCCAGGCTGCTAGTCCCGCTGCTTCTACCACCGCTGTTGAAGTGGTAGAGACCGTCGCGGTCAGCGTGAGTGTAGCGCCGGTGGAGACGCCTGTTGGGCCACCGTTGAAGAAAATCAAAACGGTTGTGCCGCTATTGGCTAACTTTGAGGTGAGGAGGTGCGTCTTCCTGAATGGAATTGGTAAGTTCCTTTAGTTTTTGTTTTTCTGCTACTCCGCTTCACACTTTAAGTGACACGTTTGTTTTTCTGTAGGTTCCACAGCTATGCAGTCATCCAGTATTTGGTTTATTTTTTTGCAGACCATGATAAGAGCCATAAAGCTCCATGTTGGTCTGATGATAGATAGTTAATGGCCTAATGTGCCTATTACCAAGGCACCTATCTGTTAGCGCTGTAAAAATTTATTTTGTCGAAAACGACATGTTTAATGTAAGTCGTTGTTTTGACTTTGGTATGTTGTATACTCCTTATGACTTAATATATGTTAAGCAGAAGGTTTGTTAAGTATTGTGGATGATTGTTTCTATTAAACTTTAATCGAAGGATCGAAGTTTTATTTCAACTAAATAGGAACATTTTACAAAGATTGACCAAAAGGTCGATGAGACAATGTCCTATTCTACTATATCTTAAAAGACAAAGTCGGTGGGTTGCCACCGGCTTTGTCTTCCCCATACTTTCTATATATATAAGGTTTTCCAACGATTTTACAAGTGTTGATGTGTGTCAAGTTGGTCCGCCATTCATTTGTTCACACCCATGCCGCGAGTTCGATTCCGCTAACACCGGTTTCCTTGCATTTATTGTTGTTCTTTTTTTATTTTGGAAGCAACAATCGATTCTTTCTTTTTTTCTTTCTCCGCAGCTCAGGTTTCACATAAACCCTCTCCTCACCGATCTCCGCTCAGCAGCCAGACACCCTCCAAGTCGGCCTTTGCATTTGACCACCGATCTCCACCCCCAAAACGATCCCTGATGAAGCAATCTTCAGCACCAAGATCAACCATCGCTACTTCCTTCTTCACCTTTTCTAAATCGATCGTACACGAAAACCGATGATGAAGCTTTCTTCTTTTACCATTGTTACATCTATTCTCACCGTGCTGCATCCATGGCGGCTCTCTCCTCCTCCCATGTCAATTCCTCCTTCCAGGTACATTGATTAACCTTCCCCAATCGATCCTTAGAGTTCGTTCTTACGGCCCGATAGTTTGTTAGAGAAGATGAATGTAGTTATTGATGTTGTTTTACAGGAATTGAGAGGGCGAAAGTGTGGTGGAAAGCGTTTTACAAGAGACATTTGCACCCACATTCCATGGATTGAGGTTCACCGAGATGCGTTGCATTTGTTGTGCCACAAGAATGAAGGTAAAAGTCTTTTGTATCTGTGTGTAGATTTTTTGTTAAAAATCATATTTTTTTAGGTTATTCTTCATTTAGTTTGTCTTCAAATTCTTTGATTGAAAAACCATAAGCAGCCTACAAGCTATTGTTTCATGTTTTAACTCTTGAATTTCAAACCTTCTTTTAAAATAAATTATATAGATTTTTGGTTTGAACTCAACGGGTTAGTTTTGGGGACATGTGTTAACCTATTTGTTCAGTTGTTTAAGTGGTTGTAGTCACTTGAAAAACACACATTTAAACGCCCCCTTAATCGTCCCCTATATTGTATAGTTAGTAAGTCTTTTTAATTGATGCTAAAAATCCCAATCAAAACCCGCGATGAGATGCCACCATTGCTTGCCGCCATCCGCTATTATGCTTCGCCAATTCGTCGCAAATCTTTCCTCGTAGTTCCGTTTGGACACATATTTTTCTTCAAGATAAATTTTAATAAAGTCTATTACTTTGTCTATTACTATCGATGATTTGTTGTAAAGAAAAAAATGGCTAACAATATAATAGTTTAAAGAAATTTATTTGGGTTTTCTTCATTTAATTTAACAGATGCTTTAGTTGAAGAAACAAGAACCTGATGGTTTGTTGCTATTTGTAATCAAAAGACTTGAGGTTGCAGCACATGGCCTTTCTTTAATTTATGTCTATCTTATGTCGGCTATGGAAGCCTCGACTTTGGAATTTAAGGACAATGGGGTTTAGATTCATTTAAACAACACTTAAATCGTCAGAGAAGATTAGGAGAGCATCAAACGTAAGTTCCCTTTAATTTCATACGCACTTCCATTACTTACTCTCATAATCCCCTTTTTATTTGCCCTATTTTTTTTCGTTTTGATGGCTGTCACCGGCTACGACCATCGAATCCTACAGCAAGGATTTCGTGGGCCGTTGGAGATCAACAACGCCAATTCAGCCACTGACGATGATTAGAGCCTGAATGCTTACGTTTTCGATAAGGCGACGCTGACATGGCCGTTGTAAATCAACAACACCGGTTCATTGTTGGGTTTGTACATTGATTGTTAAACAAAACTTATTCAAACTACATAAACATGAGACGTTGATACTTTTATCATTAAAAAAAACTGATTCAAACTTTCTGCTCTATGTAACGTGTATATAGTTTATGATGTAGTTATTTGTACATTTTTACACCAAAAAATTAATGTACATTCATTTCTTACTAATTAGCGTAATTTGCTTGCAACTACATAAAAAAATATCTGATCTATAGAACAAAGTTGAAAGGGTTATATTGGTTACAATCAGTTCAATCGGATACGTCGAAACAAGCATTTTCATATGGTTAACGCATTACATAATACTTGAACTAATCTATCTAATGTTTGCAATGTACCCGCGCCGCAATGCGCGTGGGTCTTGTACTATCTTAAAAACCAAAGTCGGTGAAATTTCCCACCGGCTTTGGTTGGCCCTTCAACTTTTAGACTTGGCAATTTTAGTCCTTTTCTCATTTTTGATATCCTTTACTTTAGCAATTGGCATTTTTAGTCCCTAGCTTTTTACTATATTAATTTTATCTAAATAACTTTCGTTCGTTAATCTCTTTTGTTAATTACTTTTTTTACATTCATATTTTTATGTACGCGTCGGTATAAATCTGAGTGTGTCTATGTTTCGACAACCAAAGTCGATAGAATTTCCCACCGGCTTTGGTTGGCCCTTCAACTTTTGGACTTGGCAATTTTAGTCCTTTCTTTTTTAATATCCTCTACTTTAGCAATTGTTATTTTTAGCCCCTAACTTTTTACTAAATTAATTTTCTCTCAATAACTTTCGTTCATTATTCTCTTTTGTTAATTACTTTTTTACATTCATATTTTTATGTACGTGTCGGTATAAATTTGAGTGTGTCTGTTTCGACGTAAATTGTTTCCAGAAATGAGTCAGGTCAAATATAATACGTGTTCATTTAGAAAAACCATTTTTACGTGCATATTTTTATATATGTTTTTTTATTAATTCGAGTTGTTCTACGTTTCGACGTAAATTTTTTTCGGAAACGAGCCAGGCCAAATATAATACATTTTCGTGCTTATTTTATGTACCTTTCGTAAATTTTGTTCCGAAATGAGCGAAGTCAAATTGTGGTTTTTCTCCTTTTTTAAAAAACCCTAATTAATACCGTATAATACGTTAGTTATGATTGTACAGTATAAATTCGATTTACTTTACGTTTTGATTCAATCTGAATGCTTATATAGTTTACATTGAGTTCAATCGGATACGTTGAAATGCACATTCGTATGGTTAACGCATCACATAACGCTTGGACTAATTCATTCGATTTTTGCGTTGGACCCGCGCCGCAACGCGCGCGGGCGTTATAACTAGTTCTAAAAATAAAGGAAATATAAAATATCTGTGACTATACTTTGTGAAGATCACATATAGCACTTTTTGAGTTGAGCTACCTTCCAGGATTGGGGGATGGGTGTACCGCCTAGGTGTTCCAATGTATACGCCCCCTTCCTTAAAACTTCCTTTATTAGGTATGGTCCCTCCCAGGTGGGGCCCATTTTTCCGGTGCTTTCAATTCTGCTTGCCTCGTTGTCTCTTAGAACGTAATCGGCTACTCGGAAAGTTTTTCTTTAAAACTTGGTTACTATTCTGTGACATTTTCCCTTTTTTTCTAAAAACATGTTTTTTTATTAATAGTTAAAAAACCTGATAACAAATATAAAGATCTTGCTACATAGATAGTTCATGTAGTTATACCTAAATTACATTACAGGCCTGCCACAATACGCATATCCTTAGCATATGTACAAAACCAATTATATTTTTTTTATGCTTTAGACTAATTTTTGCTAGTTAACACGCTTCAATGCGCATGCGTAGTTCAAAGTTTTTACGTACTTATACTTTTTTATGGTGGTTCATCCCGTCATAAAGCGCGGATCTATGGTCGTACTATTATATATAATACAATTATCAACTTTGGTGAATAATGACTTAACGTTTTTTTATTTTTGTCTATTTTTCTTTTTTTTTGTCTTTTTGTATTTTTTATACTTTTATCGTTCAACTTTTAGTATTGACACTTACAACCCTTTAAATTTTTAAAGATTTTGTGATCGAGTTTTACGTGTTTATTTTTATGCACAAGTGGGTATAAATTCAAGTTGATTTACGTTTCGACGTAAAATTTTTCCCAGAAATTAGTCGAGTCAAATATAATACGTTTTTATGCTTATTATTAGAGTTAAATGCTTGGTTGGTCCCTGTGGTTTGCAAAAATTGCAGACTTGGTCCCAATGGTTTACTAATTACACGCGTGGTCCCTGTGGTTTTCAAAAATGCACTCGGTTGGTCCCCAGCCCTAACATCAGTTAAATTTCTTAGTTAAGTCCATGTTAAATGACCAAAATACCCTTGCCTATTTACCCTCTTTATAAAAACCACAGGGACCAACCCTCATCTTCTACTCTCTCTCTCTCTCTCTCTAAAAATCATCTTCTCAAATCATTTCAATCATCAATGGATTTCATCAGTTCATCATCTACACAGAAACCCTAGAAATCATCTTCTCAAATCATTTCAATCATCAATGGATTTCATCATCAGTCATCACAACTGAAGTCACCGGAGAAGAAGATAGATGATAGATCTAGGCTCTTTCTTCGACGAGATCGCTGCTTCACTCGAGGAACAGAGCTCGAACCCTCACCTTCCCCTCTGTGATGAAGATAAACAACCGGACACCGAACAAAGCCGGCGTATGGCGGCGGAACGACGGGGAGGCAAAATGATGGGGAGGAGAAGTCACCGGAGAAGAAGATAGATGATAGATCTAGGCTCTTTCTTCGACGAGATCGCTGCTTCACTCGAGGAACAGAGCTCGAACCCTCACCTTCCCCTCTGTGATGAAGATAAACAACCAGACACCGAACAGAGCCGGCGTATGGCGGCGGAACGACGGGGAGGCAAAATGATGGGGAGGAGAGAGAAAGCGGAGGAGCGACGGGGAGGCAAAATGATGGGGAGGAGAGAGAAAGCGGAGGAGCGAGAGAGGAGGACCGGCGGCGGTGGTTACCTAATTTCTCCGGTAAGTGATTGGCCTGAAACCTTGTATTACGACTTAGATCAATTTCATTTCAGTTCTGTTTTGACTCACTTTCCGGTTCATATTTGGGTTTTAAGAGGTTGATTGGGTCGATTTGAAAGAGGGATGTGAGCTCGGAGACTTTGAGCAGGGTTCGATTGTTGATTTGGGGGTTATGAATCTTTGAAAGAGGGATGTGAGCTCGGAGACTTTGAGCAGGTTGATTGGGTCGATTTGAAAGAGGGATGTGAGCTCGGAGACTTTGAGCAGGGTTCGATTGTTGATTGTTGATTGAGCAGGGAAGGTGGTGGTGGTGGATGTTCAGTGGTGGTGAAGGTGAGATGGTGGTGGGTGTTCGGTGGTGGTGCAGGAGAGATGGTGGTGGTGGTTTAGGGTAGGAGGCAGGAGATATATTGTTCTAAGGGTAATATAGTCATTTCACACATAGTTAACTGAGAAATTTAACTGATGTTAGGGCTAGGGACCAACCGAGTGCATTTTTGAAAACCACAGGGACCACGCGTGTAATTAGTAAACCATTGGGACCAAGTCTGCAATTTTTGCAAACCACAGGGACCAACCAAGCATTTAACTCTTATTATTATATACGTTTTCAGTTTGCCTACGTTTTGACTTAAATTTTTTTTCGGAAGTGAGTCGGTCAAATATAACACGTTTTTATGCTTATTTTTTATGTACACTTTTAATTAATCTACGTTTTTAGGTAGTTTTTTTTTTCTTTCAAAACACCGTGGCAACACATGTGGGACAATTTAAAAACAATAAAGAAATATTGATAGCATAACCATACGATTAATCGCCTACTAGGACCCGTCCAAAGCATTTAACATCATTCAATATATAAAACAAATAGCTTGAGGGGTAGACAGATGGATGAGCACTAATGTTTCATCAATGGCAACTTTTGACCAAAATCTTCATTTCCTTTTGGTCGGTAGGTTAGGGCCGGTTTGATTATTAAAATAGAAAAGTGTGAAAAATACGTGTGACATATATTTAAATGGTTACTCTAATCAAAACTTTGTTTGTAACATCTCAAGTTGCTTGTGTAGGGAAACGAATTCTTTTTTACAAGGGGCTTGACACCTTTACTATCATGAGGCGTTTTAAATCCGTGAGACGATGGTGGTTCATCCCGGCCAAAGCGGACAACATCACGGTGTCGTTACACTGGGCAATTACATATTGTATCAGAGCCAGGGACCGGACTGGTGTGTCAGCGAGGACATCCCACATTGGTTGTGAAGAGGAACGAAGCGTTCCTTATAAGAGGCTTGATACCTTCACCATCATGATGTGTTTTAAGTCCGTGAAGCGATGGTGGTTCATTCCAGCCAAAACGGATAATATCATGATACGGTTACGCTAGGCTGTTACATTGTTACATAAAATCATTTTTAACTAGAAAAAATGTACAAAAACCATTTTTACCAATAACATTTTATATTTTGCTCCCAAACAAACACGCACATGCAAAGTAAATGATTTTATTGTGGGAATCACGAGCTCAAATATTACAAAACAGACCCTGAATAAACCAAAGCATATCTCTCACACATCAAAAACCGATGAAGAAATCCGGTGACCGGAGACAATAGAATCGGATCCACAGTAGTTCCTGACGGCAGTAAGCTCATAGGGCGACGTATCGGTAGCAAGCCACTGCTCGACTGTAAACGTCTGTTGTGCACAAGGGATGTGAGCACCGGTAGTGGTGACCTCGATGTAGTTGCAGTACCAACCGTGGTGAGCTCCGGTGCCGTCGGAGGTGATGTTCATCTCACAGGTTGGTCCGGTCAAACAAGGACCTCTGCCACTGAAAATGTCCAAATTGCCCCTCTCGAAATAGTCGTACCCGGGGCCCATCAGACCGCCCCAGGCCTCTAGATTATTGATCCTTATGCCGTAGCCGGCGGCGTCGTATAGCGCCAACGTCATATTGGAATCGGTGCCGGCTTTTATGATGGATCCTGTTCGAACATATACGGTGTATACACAATCCGGATCAGCCTGCATTTTTTATTTTGTATTTATATTAGTGTTAATAGTAACTTTGATTATAATGATGGAAGGAAGGTGAAGAGCTTACGGATCTGACGCCGGCGGCGATGAAGACGACGGAGACGAGAGTGAAAAGGAGACGGTTGACTTTTGGGGCCATGGTGATTGTAGATCTGTGATGATAGTGAGGGAAATATATAGATGAAGAAGAGGATGTGATTCATAATTGAGGGTCCCTAACCGTCGCAAAGCTTGAGATTTCTGACCAGTGGGTCGAAAACGTATATATCTAAAAAATTTATAAAACCAGGGGTTGAAGACGTATATACCAAAAAAAAATTATACGAAAACTACATACCGGGCACTATTGAGCGAAAAGTTCGGAGGGTGGGGGAGGAATTATAAAACCAGGGGGTCGAATACGTATATGCTCAAAAAAATTTATACAAGAACTATATATCGGCGCTATTGAGCGAAAAGTTCGAGAAAGGGTAGGGCCCCGCTACTATGCCGCACCCCTGTCCTTGAGAATCACGTGATATAGCCATAGGTCGGATGGCCCCGAAAATATCTTTTTTATAAAACAACCAGAACGTGCTTGACACTCGCTTCGCTTAGTGCCGGTTCGATTAGAAAATAGTTAAGTGGCTGGGGGTTTTCATAATTTCATTGTATTATTTTGTATAATTTAGTAGGGTAAAGATCAAATAGGAAGTTAATTTTCACTAGGAAGGATAGGAAGCCATAGGATTATGACATGTGGCAAATTTTAAAATAAAGAGAAAGGGTATTTTAGTCAATCCAACTCCTTCTTCTTCCTTTTTCAAAACCCAGTAAATTCAAAAACCCATCATTTTCAAAACCCACCATCTTCAACTATTTCTTCACTTTCTATCTCAATAATCACTACATTATAGTGCGATTTTCATCACAAATCAATGATTCAGAACCCGATCAACGTGTTCTTCACCTTTTTTTGAAGAAAACCCAGTTTAATTTCATAAAAAAATCTCGTTTTTCCGGTGATTTTGGAGATAATCACTCGATTAGTTCGATTCAAGCGTTGATGAGTGTTTCAATCATTCAAAATTCATCAATTGTTGAAGAAATTCTTTAATTTCATTTTTACGATCTGGGTTTTTGATTTACTTATTGCGTTTTACGATCATGGCGGGGGTCCGGGGGCGGCAGCCCCTGGCTGGGGTCCAAGCTCGGAAATTTTTTTTTCTGATTAAATTGCTGTAATAAAAATGCATCAGAAAAATTAATTTTCCAGAAATTGGCTCATTTCGAAGACAATAATTCGTAGACAATTCAGACAGTTCACAGTCCCAGACAGTTCCCAGACAGTTTTATATGTCCATTGCGTTTTAGAAATAAGAGTGTTTTCACAGTCCCAGACAGTTTCAGTCCTTTCTGGCTATTGCGTTTTAGAAAAAAAACATATTTTTAAGTGTTTTTAGTCATTGCGTTTTAGGTAAAACACATTTTTGAAGTGTTTTTAGTCATTGCGTTTTAGGTAAAACACATTTTTAGGTGTTTTCAGTCCATTGCGTTTTAGAATGAGTCATTTTTAAGTCTTTTCTGGCTATTGCGTTTTAGAAAAAACACATTTTTAAGTGTTTTTAGTCATTGCGTTTTAGGTAAAACACATTTTTGAAGTGTTTTCAGTCCATTGCGTTTTAGAATGAGTCATTTTTAAGTGATTTCTGGCCATTGCGTTTTACAAATAAGACATTTCTTTGTGTTTTTTGTGCATTGCGTTTTAGGTAAAACACTTTTTATGTGTTTTCAGTCCTTTCTGGCTATTCAGTAACGAGCAAGAATGAGATATAACTGTGATTGGATGAAGAAACAATTGGGTGACAAAGTTGCCATGGTTCAAATCTCAAATCACCTTAAAAACATAACCTAGTATTCTTGTATCTGGAAAGTTTGGTGAGTCTGCAAATATGGAGAGATCGTAATCACATTCTGCATATTCAAAATTCCCTATAGCTCTCTTTAACAGCAAAACGCAATTCATTCAAGAGCTTCTGTAAAACACAAACGTTAGGTAAAATACATTTTTATGGGTTTTTAGTCCATTGCGTTTTATAAAGTACATTTTCTTTTGAGTTTTTAGGCTATTGCGTTTTAGAAATAAAACATTTCTTTGTGTTTTCTGGCCATTGCGTTTTACAAATAAGTCATTTCTTTGTGTTTTTGGTGCATTGCGTTTTAGAAAAATGTCATTTTTTAGGGTTTTTTTTTCATTGCGTTTTACGTAACTGGGGGTTTTTCTATTGCGTTTTACGCAACTGGGTTTTGAATTTTTTTTTTAAAATATAGCAATAGTATACTCGTTTTAAAGATAAAAAACGCTCGTTTTTTTTGTGCAATTTTTATAAAAAAATAATGTCGTATGAAAGAGTTATTAACGTTTAAAAAATGGGGGGGAATTGGAGGAGAGAGAAACTATTGGCTTACTTGACTAGAATGCCCCTGAAAAAAGTCACGCGCCTCTTTTCTTACTTTCAATCTCCCTGATTTAATCTTAACCCTTGATTAACTTAATGGATGGTCAAGATCACTTCCTATCCTTCCTAGCCAAATTAACTTCCCATTGTATCTCCACCCTAATTTAGTAATTGGGTGAACTTTCTGATGTATTGGTTTTCAGCATCTTGTTGTTACTTGAGTTTGGTGATGAATAAAAAAAATGTTAAAAGAGGGAATTGGTTAATCATGTATCATGTGGTAGCGTTCATAGCTGAAAGATAAAAGGGTACATACACTAATTAGCCTTTGTCCCGATTGTTGAGTGTTATGTGTCTTGTATTTAAGACTTGATGCAAAACTACTATCCAGCCGGGGGTCTCATTAGAAACAGCCTCTTTTTCCTACGTGCATCTTATCAATTTTTTTTTTATATAAATTGATGTTTTTCCTTTTCGTTATTACATTTATACAATGTAATGTTTTATAAAATTCTAAATTTACTTTTATGATTTATTTATTTTTATCTACGCTTCCATTATAAGTTTTCTTTTCAAAATCTAAGGGGTCAAATATAATTGGTTTTTTTTATGGTTGCGAGTTGAACCAATACCAATACCATCTGAACAACTTGGGTAGTGGTACAGGTATTCGTTTTTATGGTTTTGAAACGAAGTTGTATTCGCTAGGGTAACTTTTTTATTGTAACTGTCTATATGAGTAATCGAGTCAAAATTTCAAATACTAAAATGTGAAGCGTCGAACAATACTCAAGTCTCAACCAGCCATTTGATTCAGAAGAGCAAGACCCTAATCAAAACCCCCCATTGGCCATCGTTATTCGATTTCTCCATCGCCACTCGCCAAGACGCCAACTCGTCAGGGTTTTGCTTCAATCGATTCATTCAATTTCAAACTTTCGATAGAACAAGGGTATGTTTCAATCGGTCAACGATTTATCTTCCCGCTTAGTTAATCTCAATAGAACTAGTTGAGTGTTTTTGTATTCCTTATTATTAAATTTGTTAAATTTTTTACTTGTGTTCTATTGGACGAAACATCAGGGACGAAAATTGCACTTTATTCTAATAACTAGCACTCCCATTGTCACTTTCCTTGTTTATTATGTGACGCTCGATACTCGCTCGACGTTCGTTCGAAAAATGCTCGGATCGAAAGACGCTCGCTCGACTTTGGCTCGGTTGAAAAAACGCTCGGTTCGGTTCGGATCGGTTTGTAAACGAACCGAGCACGAGCAAAGGTCTGATCGGTTCGGCTCGTGAACAGCCCTAGTTCTTACTATCACCCCATGCTATTGTACCATAAGACCATACAGTGTGGGTATCGTGGAAGAGGCGTGAAGGCCTCAACCACGCTACGACACCACCCCTTGGACGGCGTGGGGGCGGCATCTTCTTCACCGGCGTGGAGGTTTTGCTGACGATGAGGTGGTGGTTATTTATTGGATGGAGGATTTTGTTTTATTTTTTAAATATAAAATATGTATGACACGTTGCCACCCTTTCAAGCCCCATCTCATTCCGCGCTTTTTGACACCACGCCACCCCTTCTGATGTCGCTAACTGCACTGCCACATGACGCTTCATGCTCCTCATGTCCCTCCCAAAATCCAAGACCAATTGCATGCAAAACATGTTTTAAAAGGATTTTGAAAGACATGTTTTAAAGAGTTTGGTTTCTTTCCAAATGCCTGGGCCACTTTCATTCTTCTTCTGATCAAATTATCTTTTATGCTACGTTTTGTTTATTTTTTTCATAAATAAGATTTCAACTCCTTTTTTTTACAACTGATTTTTTCGTCGGTTCTTGTTTTAAAAAAACTAGTTATTTCCGCCCGCGCGTTGCGGCGGGGACCCAATGACTGCAAAACGCGTGTCAGCAACAGCAAGCAGATACCGAATATCAAAACATAAATAAAATGACGTGGTAAGTATAGGACCCCACGTCCTACACATTGGAAATTCGATTGTTCTCAATTCAGTTATTACGGTGCTATCACGTTAAAATATGGATGAGCTCAGTTATTACGGTGCTATCACGTTAAAATATGGATGAGCTCGGTACCGGTAACGGCACCGAAAGTACCGATCCGGAAAATCATCGAAATTAGATACCGGAACCGAAAATGCTCGGTACAATACGGTATGGTATTTGAAGGTAAAAATCAATAAATACAGGTATGGTGCTAGACTGGTGTCGAACCGAAAGTAATGATTATGAAAACGCCAAAAGGTGGGTACCAAATTGGTATCGAGAATGATTTGGTATAGTAAATTTGGTACCGACACGATACCAGTTTGATTACAGGATTTGATACGATTTGCTCATCAATAATCTAAATATCCAAGTTAATTTTACATGCTACAATTCATTCATTACAGAAAAAGACAAAAAAGAAAGCAAAATAAGTTGTTGTGTATATAAAACCTCATTCAAACAAAATACAGTTTACTTATTGTGTGTATGAAAAGTAATCTAAACGGTGCAATTACTTGCATTGCTACGTTGCTACAGGATTTGATGAGCTCGGTACCAACCGTACCGAAAATACCGTTACCGAAATCCCCAAAAGTGGGTACCGGTACCGAATATACCTAGTATGGTACGGTTCGGTACCGGTCGGTACTGGTACGGCACCGGTATTTGAAGGTAAAAACCGGTGAATACCTGTGTTGAACCGGTACCGAAAATACACCGGTTTTGTAAATTTGAGACCGGTACCTATACCCGATACCATTTGCTCATCTCTTAATCTCTTAATGATGTTACCATTCTAATTTTAATTCTAATTCTAATTTTAAAAGAAAGCAAAATAAGTTGTGTATATAAAACCTCATTAAAACAAAATACAGTTTACTTACTGTGTGTATGAAAAGTAATCTAAACGGTGCAATTACTTGAATTGCTACGTTGCTACAGGATTTGATGAGCTAGGTACCAACCGTACCGAAAATGCCGTTACCGAAATCCCCAAAAATGGGTACCGGTACCGAATATACCTAGTATGGTACGGTTCGGTACCGGTCAGTACTGGTACGGCACCGGTATTTGAAGGTAAAAACCGGTGAATACCTGTGTTGAACCGGTACCGAAAATACACCGGTTTGGTAAATTTGAGACCGGTACCTATACCCGATACCATTTGCTCATCTCTTAATCTCTTAATGATGTTACCATTCTAATTTTAAATAATTCTAATTCTACTGTTCATTCAGTTTTCATTTTATTATATACTAGTGTAATACCCTGCACGCGTTGCGCGCTTACCTGGACCGTTTTTGGTTTGATAACATGTACGTTGGTGTTTCATCTTCTTTTAATCTAATCTTATTATTTAAACTTAATAAAAATACACGTTGCCTAACTAACTTACTTTGCTGAGAAAAAAATAAGGAGAAACTACAGTAGAAACTCGATAAATTAATACTCGATTATTTAATAAACTCTCTAAGATAATATTTTTTGCCGGTCCCGACTCGGGGATAGGATGCTAAATTAATAATTCGCTAAAATTATAAGATAATACATTTTTGATAATTTCTTCAGACCCCATATAAAATATAAATTAATAATTCCTTATATATAGCATATTACATGATTAATTTATGAAGGTTTCTTGAAAAATGACTCAATTGTCTTTTGTTTTTTGTTGAAATCAATTTCCCCTTGAATCTCGTCTCTAATTTTCCTTAGCATGGTAAGAACTTCTGGTGTTGTTTTCTCATAGCTCAACAAGAAATTGTTCAATGTGATTGCCGCTTTAATAGCTTCGTTTCGCGAAGGGGGCTCCATTGTAGAACTTTCATCATCTTCTTCATCGATATCATCTTTGTTAATTCCAATAACGCTTTCAATAATTTCTTCATCAGTCAACAACTGTGCAACTACATTTTCTTCTGGGTGAGTCAGAACATCTTCGACATCCATTGCATTGCGATAACCTAACTCTTTGATCAAATTCTAGAGTTCTTCAGTGCTTTCACCACCTTCATCTGAGTTCTCAAAAGTCATGTTATCTGTTGATCGAAGTTTACAATGACGAAAGCAGTTCGCAATTGTATTTGCACGAACATCCATAGTCCATGCTGAAATTGCAAGATTCATTGCATCTAATACATTTATTTTTGCTGGATTTGGAACCCCTAATTCATAACCCTCCAAAAGACTTCTATAAAATCGACGACGATAATGCATCTTAAAAGCTCGTATGATCCCCGCGTCACAAGGTTGAATTTTTGAAGTTGTGTTTGGTGGCAAAAAAAAAAAAATTCAATATTTCGTAATCCTTCAATAATTTTTGGATGAGCAGGGCAATTATCCACAATCAAGAGAATTTTTCTTCCAACCATTTTTTTATCAAGTCGGCGAACATATTCTTCAAATAACACACCAGTCATCCAAGCTCGTTTGTTAGCACGGTACTCACAGTTCAGACTGTTCAAGTTTACATTCTTGAAGCACCTTGGTTTAGCATATTTCCCAATAATCCATAAAGGAAGTTTTTCCGAACCGTCCTCATTACAGCAAATAGCCATGTTGTGTGTATGATTTGTTTGTGTTAACCTATTTTGATCTTGTATTTATATAGAATATTTTTAATGTCCATAAAGTGATACATTGAACACAAGAAGCATAATAAGGTGGGAGATTGAAGGTTTCTTTCAAATTGGGCCGTTCATTTGATATACATGCATTGTATACAATAATTAAGTGGAAGCTTAAAAGGTGTTTGTAAACTAAGTATTCTACTATAAATTAATAAAATATTAATTAATATATAAATTAATACATATTAATTTATAGATTAATTAATAACTCTTTTAATTAATAAATTTTGGTGGTCCCAAGTGTATTATTTTATAGAGTTTCTACTGTACTTCATTCTAAGATATAAGAACTTTAACAAAAGGAAAACAAAACTCTATTTCACATTATACCCAACTAACTGAAACAATTTCAACCAAAAAAAAAAAAAACACTCAAATACCCTGCTAAATCATTAACCGTAGCAATATCTGAGGGAAGTCTTAACTTTTATGGTCATGCGGCTACTGAAACAGTAAATGTATAATTATGTACGATAAAGGAGATAAAAAAAACCTTCAGCTGCAAGCGTAGCTTAATAATTCCTCATTCACCCAATAGTGGTATTCATATTCGATCATATCTAAAGGTCCAATGATGATGTTTTTGTGGGCTTGAAAGTGGCATGGATCAAATGTAATATGCAACACCAAATCAAACTGCAGATATTCAGAGTAGGTTGAAAGAGGGGGCAAGAATTCCCGTTTTTCTGTGACCAAGTAGCAGAGATCGAACGCTCCCCGATGATCTAATAATCCAATCGACCTCAAATTTTTATAGGAGCTTCACAACAACGTGCACACCTGCAAGCTTACCTGTTACGAATTAAAGAAAAAAAGATGTGACATGTATAGTGATCTGTTATAAGAAGGTAGGTGCAATCAACTAAATGCTACTTGCAAGGTGTCCTATTCCTAACCCATGACATAATGCATCGTATGAAACAACTTTACCTGCAATATGTAAACTTCCCTACCATATGCAATCTGACCCGTTACCAAAAGATTTATCCAAAAATTCAAGCAGCAACATGACACGCTAAAAGGAACATGTTCTAAAAAACGCTAGCTTAGTGACCATAATTTCAACCTACAATATGACCTATTATTGATCCACTACAAATGCAAGGCAATGTATAACCTAAGATATGAAAAAAAAACATGCTATCTTAGGCTGCTGGGGACATCTTTTTTGTTGGGTGGTTACGGAAAAGTAAGATAGCAATATTTCAAGGAAAGCGATACATACACAATTTCTAATCATTCTCACCTCAATTTCCAGATTAAAGTGTAATTCTTTTTACAGGTTGTGCCAATCAAAAAGTACAAAAACAGTAGAAGGTTGGTAAATATCTTTTAGTATTACTAAGGCCATCCGTAGTCATAACGCCCATTTGTGGGCGTTATGCGACACGTGGCGCGCCACGTCAGCGTGTGGGCGTTATGGGGCCTTATGCATTTAAGCCCGTAGTCATAACGCCCCTACCTCATCATTACCCAATTAATTAATAAACCCTTAAATTATACATATATATGTATATATATATATGTCTGTGTGAGTGTATTGAAAACAAACCAAATCCATAGCGCCGCTATAATACTCGCGCCCCCCCCCCCCCTCTTTTTCTCATCCATACCGCCCACCGTTTTGGTGTTCCGGCGTTTTGCCGGCGCCATGAAAGGGCATGGCGCCCCACTACGTAAGGGCTAATAAAGTTTGTCATGTTGGTGGTCTAATATAGTTTTTATAGACCATATTTCAAATATTTTTTTTCTAGCTTATTAATTATTTTGTTTGATATAATGTTCCAAAAAATATTTATTTTAATAAACAATGAGAACTAAGGAAGATTTACACCTCGTTATGAAAACGCCTAAAACCAAAAACAACAATATTGACTTACTTGCATTAAGAACCATAAAAAGTGCCAATTTTGATCAATTTACTTGAAAAGCGAGTTCATTTGTCCTATGTATTGTCTCCAACAGATCTACAAATAACATTTATGGTTCACCTACAATAAAAACCAAATTGTTTAGTTGTGTACTTAGAATGACTGTTTTAACCGGAACCTACATTGACCCGTTACCCAAACAGACCATTTACCACCCCGTCGCTGATCATCCTGTCATATTGACAAAGGGACAATCTTCGACATCACTATAAGTTAAAGGGATCAATCATACAACATAGCTATTTTTGACGTCTCAAGTCAACACAATTAATTTGTGAATTGAAAAGTAATATGTTGTATCAACTATCATCGAAAGCCAAATCTTGCATAGATTCAATCTGAGGGAACTTACATCGAGTAAATATCGAGAGTTATGCACTTTGGATGAGTCAAAAGAAGCGGACTGAATAAGATTCCGCATTCTACAATTTCTAAATCCACTGCAAACATTGCTCGTAAATTCTCCACTTTCTCAACTTCGTTGGGAATTTGCATGCACAGCCACTACACCACCACTTAGGGCCGAATTGGCGCCATAGCCGCTATATTTTCCGCCTTCTTGTTTCCCGCAGATTTAGACCCTTGTGTAATTAGTGAAAGCCCAAACACTGTGTTGAAGCTCCGGGTGCCCAAACCATGCCACCTGGCTTCTTTCTGAAATAAGAGCTTTGTTAAATTATGTTTGCTGACGTTCATTGAAAGAAAAGACGTTCATTTTACATTCACACATTTTCGCCCCAATCATCTCCAATCTATGAATGTTTATAGAAAATGAAGGTGGGTCGGTCCAAACACCCCATGAAACCATTAACCCAATAATTTAACTGGTTGACCTGGCTTGACAAGGTCTAGAAGCAATAATAATGCACATATATTAAAACTTGATTAAGAAAACCTTTTGATAAAACATGTTAATTAACCGACTTTCCTATTTCTTCGGCTGTTGCTTGGGGTGGTTTCACCTGGTGGTTATCAACAAAAAAAAAAAAAAAACAAATAACAAAATCAAATATCATGCACTTACTCTGAAGGTCTGTTTGATAAGTTGAATTGAAGCAACCTGCAAAAACCTTAATCTTATCCGGTGTATCTAAAAAAGAACTATTGAGATGTTCTTACATATGCTGCATAGAACCCCACTGAAGAAACCGAGTAAAACCCTCAGTATCCTGCGTTTGAACATATGCTGCATAGAACCTAAAAGACCTTTTATTTTGTGATAAAATAACAATCGATGAAGAAGTAAATATGACAAGAAATAAAACAAATACCTGAGCACCATCGTTGCCGCTGAGGGTTCACGATGGGACCCTGCTTCGTCAAACCCTAGCACCTTCTTTTTCCGAAACGTTTTCGCCGAAACCGATCTGGGTAAACCAGATCTTCAAATCGCATGCCTCCTTCATTTGGATGGTGGTTTGTCACAGAAGAGACTTTGCGAGGTGTGGCGCACGGAATGGATTTAGGGCTGGCGGAGATCGAAAGGTTTTCTTAGGAATTCGATGTAGGGTGAAAGTTGAAGCAGGGGGTTCAGTTCCAAACCGCCATCGACGTTGAAACCACAACCATCATGGATGTACGACGCCTCTGTGGACCGTCGGTTGTGGTTGCCGCCAGGTTAAATAGCCGGAACCCTAGAGCCGCCACCACTCGTCGGAGTACTAAGACGGTTAGCCGGAGGAAATGGTCGGCAACCGTCACTCTCTCTCATCTCTTTCATCGTTCTCTCACATTTCTCTCTCTTTCCCTATGTCTCTGCTCTGTTGCATATTTGAACAATCCACCACCACCACCCTCAAATGACGCGTGGCCTATGCTTTGACACTCACCTTTCACCTGGTTTTTTAACATGCTCGAAATGAAATTATCCAAATGCCCTCAGTTACTGTTCATTTCCTTTCCCTATTATCAGTTATTAATACTGTTCATTTCCTTTCCCTATTATCAGTTATTAATTGTATAGATCTTTTATAAGTAATGACTGTTAGCGTAATAAAGAAAGTTTAGTTTATTAGTTTATTTTGGGCTTTGGCCCGTTAGCTAGTAAGCCCGTAGCCTGGCTATATAATGTTTATTTTCTTTTCATTTGTATACAATGTTTTCTATTGAATAAACCCTAGCCACTTTTGATCCTCTATGTTCTATACATGTTTATCGATTAACATGGTATCAGAGCGCAATTCGATCCATGCTTATTAATCTGATTATCAAAAGAGTTTATAGTGAGTATTAGTTTCACAAATGGAGCATTCTTGGATTTACGGTGAATTTTTTGCTTTTGGTGAAATTGGTTTAGTCGACATCCTCATTGGCCTTCATTCTTTGCACCATTAAATTTATTATTTGCTGTTTGTTTGGATTGAATCAAAGACTACGTACGGCGACATCATCCTTGGTATTTGTTTGCTTATTTCAATTGAGGCGGCTACTTTATTTTTAAAATTGAAATTTGGTTGAACAGTATTGTAAGGGTGAAGGGAGTGGTTAAACAGGTGAAAGTGGCAAACTTTAAAATGGACCAATCAGAGTGTGCCACGTCAGAGAGGGTAAAAAGTTTAAACTTTGGTGAAAAGTGTTGGCAGTGGTGTAGACACTTGAAAGTGGCAAACTTTTTTTATTCTTTAACTAAAAATGTCATTAAAGTCAAAGAATATTCCTTTTTTGTCTGCATATTCATTAAAGTCAAAAAGGTGTTTGCCTTTGTCGATCGGTGAGCACATACCGATTCTTCAGTTTGCCGCGCGGTAAATAAGGGAGGGCGGCGGTGTTCCCGATTGGCATTC
This sequence comes from Helianthus tuberosus, assembly GCA_030545235.1. Classification (NCBI taxonomy): domain Eukaryota; kingdom Viridiplantae; phylum Streptophyta; class Magnoliopsida; order Asterales; family Asteraceae; genus Helianthus; species Helianthus tuberosus. The sequence continues at coordinate 20,962,279 of CM060386.1, read as the reverse complement.
TCCTTTGCCGATGGGTTTGCCGTGCCACTCCCTTCACCCTAAGGTATTGATTTGGTGCATAGGATATTGTGAAGTATTTTTTGGTGGAGTTTCAAATGGTGATAAATCATGGTGTAGAAATTCATTAGTTTGTTATTTTGACACAGTGGTTGAACAATTGTTTGGGTATGGTGTGTTTGGTTGATAAAATATAAGCAAGTGCTTGTAATTTTGGGTTCGAAGTTTGGTTGGTATTGGAATTCGAATTTGATTCATATTGGTTGCTTTGGCTATTGGTTCGTATTTGCTTCCGCTGTTGAGTTTGGGTTTTTATGAAAAGTTAGTTTGGACGAAAAGGTTATCTTCATTCGACTTGATTGGTTGGATTTGAATTCCGTATTTGGTTGATCGCATTTGTCTCGTTGTTCTAATTAGGTTTCAATTATTTTTCATCATGGATAGTTCTCTTTCAGATCCACAGGTTTCTGAGCAATTCAGATTGTTTCTAAATTCTTGCATGTCTTCGTCTAGTACCTCAGGTATTCCTTCATCCTTTTGGATTTTGGATTCTGGTGCATCTCATCATATGTCACCCTACTTGTCATATTTTGTATCTTTGACATCTAGTTCATGCGCGTCTGTTATGTCTGCGAGTGCTACATCGATGCCAATAGAAGGCGTTGGATATGTTGTTACTCCACATGTATCCCTCACCAATGTCTATTATATTCCCAATCTTGCTTTAAATCTTGTATCGGTTAGTCAGTTGTGCAAATCTGGTTATTGGGTGTTCTTTTCGGATTCTGTTTGCTGTGTATTGGATTCACGTTCTATGAGGGTGATTGGGACCGTTCGTAGGGTGGGTGAATTGTATGTCTTGGATGGTCTCAAAGAAATTGGTGTAGCTGCATCTAGTGTTGACTTGCCTTCTTTTCGCTTGAGTCGTTCATCTCCAGATTTTTATCGGTGGCATTCTCGTTTGGGACATGTGTCAGCATCGCGTTTAAAGTTTTTGGTTTCTACAGGTGCTTTGGGTCAATTGAGCACTTGCGATATTTTTTATTGCAGTGGTTGCAAACTTGCTAAGTTCTCTGCTTTGCCTTTTAAAAAAAGTATATCTTGTTCTGCTGCTCCTTTTGATATTGTGCATTCTGATGTGTGGGGTCCGTCACCAGTCTCCACTAAGGGTGGGTCGATTTATTATGTTTCTTTCATAGATGATTATACTCGTTATACTTGGGTGTATCTTATGAAGCGTAAATCTGATTTCTATGACATTTACAAAGACTTTAGAGCCTATATTAAGACACAATATTCGGCTGTGATAAAGTGCTTCCGGTGTGACCAAGGGGGTGAATATACCTCCAATGCTTTTAGACAGTTACTTGCGTCAGATGGTACAATACACCAGTCATCTTGTACCGATACCCCTCAGCAGAATGGTGTTGCTGAAAGGAAACACCGACATCTTATGGAAACTGCTCGCTCGTTTCTTCTATCTGCTGATGTTCCAAGTGTTTTTTGGGGAGAAGCACTCCTAACTGCCCAACATGTGATTAATCGGATCCCTACTGCTCATAATCTGGGATGTCTCCTTTTGAGAAACTATATGGCGAGCTCCCTGATTACGGTGAATTCAGGGTTTTTGGATGTACTTGCTTTGTTCTCCGTCCTCATGTTGAACGAGACAAATTGTCAAATAAGGCAGCCTTATGTGTATTCTTAGGTTATGCCAGTGGTTCGAAAGGGTATGGCACTGGACAGAAAGGGTATCGTTGTTTTAATCCTGTAAGTAAGAAATTATATGTTTCAAGGCATGTTATCTTCCTCGAGCATATTCCATTCTACTCTATTCCATCCACATGGCACAATGTAACGAAGCCAGATCTCCTGAATATTGATCCTTTCGTTTGTGACACTGATGCATCAACATCGTCAGCTACATCTACTGAACCTGATGGGCTAGTCAAGACACCCACACTTCGGCAGACACAACTTCAGGTCCAACTATACCTGAAACAACTCCTTCATCTGATGAGACAGCTCCACCTCTAAGGAGGTCCACTCGTGAATGTAAGTCCACCAAGCTACCAGATTTTGCCTACTCTACTTACTCGGCTTCGTTTGCTTCCTTTATCGCAAATATACATCATCTATCTGAACCTGCATCGTATAGAGAGGTTGTCTCTAATCCTCTTTGGCAGAATGCTATGGCTGAAGAGCTCAGTGCTCTTCATCAGACACAGACGTGGGATTTGGTTCCACTACCACCGGGTAAACATACAATTGGTTGTCGTTGGGTATATAAGATTAAAACGAAGTCTGATGGGTCTGTTGAGCGATATAAGGCTAGACTTGTAGCAAAAGGATACTCTCAAAAGTATGGTATGGATTATGAGGAGACATTTGCCCTAGTGGCAAAAATGACTACAGTTCGTACCCTCATAGCTGTTGCATCTGTTCGTCAGTGGAAGATTTGTCAAATGGATGTGAAGAATGCCTTTTTGAATGGTGATCTCCATGAGGAGGTCTACATGACTCCTCCCCTGGGAATTGCTCATCAGCCCGGTGAAGTTTGTCGGCTTCGAAAAGCTCTATATGGCCTCAAACAGGCCCCTCGTGCCTGGTTTAAGAAATTCTCTACAGTCATTACTTCCCTTTGTTTTGTTCCTAGTAATCACGATTCAGCATTATTTACTCGATGTACGAGTGCAGGACGCATTCTTCTGTCTCTATATGTGGATGATATGATTATTACAGAAGATGATTATGAAGGTATTGAGTCCCTGAAGCGTGATTTAGCTCACCGTTTTGCTATGAAGGATTTGGGCATGTTACGGTATTTTTTGGGTATTGAGGTGGCACAGTCTCAGAAAGGATACCTCCTTTCTCAGACAAAGTATATTTCTGATTTGTTTCAGCGGGTAAGGCTTACTGATAACAAAACTGTAGACACTCCTCTTGAAACCAATGCACGGTATTCTCCTACGGATGGTGTTCCTTTATCTGATCCGAGCCTATATCGTATTATTGTGGGCAGTTTAGTTTATCTTAAAGTTACTCGCCCTGATATAGCTCATGCCGTTCATGTGGTTAGTCAGTTTGTTACTGCTCCTACTTCTGTTCACTGGGGAGCTGTTCTTCGTATTCTGAGATATCTCCGTGGGACTCAATTTCAGAGTCTCTTGTTTTCTTCGACATCTTCTCTTGAGTTGCGTGCCTATAGTGATGTTGATTGGGATAGTGATCCTAATGATCGTAAATCGACCACTGGTTTCTGTGTTTTCCTTGGAGATTCGCTAATTTCATGGAAAAGTAAGAAACAAGATGTGGTTTCTAGATCTTCTACTGAGACTGAGTATCGTGCTATGGCTGTGACTACATGTGAGATTGTTTGGTTACGTTGGCTTCTTGCAGATATGGGAATTAACATTTCTCAGCCTACTCCTCTACATTGTGATAACAAAAGTGCTATGCAGATTGCAAAGAATTCTGTTTTTCACGAGCGGACAAAACATATTGAGATTGATTGTCATTTTACTCGTCAACATCTTCAGCATGGGACAATTTCGCTTCCTTTTGTTCCATCAGCTTTGCAGATTGCGGATATTTTTACCAAGGCTCAGTCGACATCTCGGTTCCGGTTCTTATGTGACAAACTCTCAATGCTCATTACTGTTGCATTGTGAGTTTGAGGGGGGATGTTAGCATAATAAAGAAAGTTTAGTTTATTAGTTTATTTTGGGCTTTGGCCCGTTAGCTAGTAAGCCCGTAGCCTGGCTATATAATGTTTATTTTCTTTTCATTTGCACACAATGTTTTCTATTGAATAAACCCTAGCCACTTTTGATCCTCTATGTTCTATACATGTTTATCGATTAACAATGACAAATAGTCTTTTATTCTCTTTCTTCTCTCAAATATTTCTCTTTTTAAGCATTCTCATAGTTGTTTTTCTTTCACCTTGTTTAACAAATATATCAAGCTTTGACTCTTTATAACATTTTTTTTATTTGAAGAAATGTATATAATCTTTTAATTATATACTTTATAATTTCTTGTTCTTGAACTTTAGTATTTTCTTTATATTCTTAAACTTTTTTATTATATAGTTTTTAGTTTCAAATATTCTTTTTGTTTAATATGAAACATTGAAAAAGTTTATCTGTCGTAAAAGTATTCCATCATTCAAATTCCTTCTCTAATCCTCCAAACACATTTTTAACTTAGATAGTTTTTTTTTTTTTTTTATTTCATTTTCAACCGACCATTATTGAATAAGAGTAAAATGCACGGATAGTCCCTGTGGTTTGGTGAAATTTCACCTTTAGTCCCCAACTTTTCAAAATTACACTCTTAGTCCCTATGGTTTGACAAGTTGTTACTCGGATAGTCCCCAAAGCGGATAGAGGTTAGTTTTTCTGGTTAAGTGGGTGTGAAATGACAAGGACTATCCGAGTAACAACTTGTCAAACCACAGGGACTATCCGAGTAACAACTTGTCAAACCACAGGGACTATCCGTGTAACCTTCATCTGCTTTAGGGACTATCCGAGTAACAACTTGTCAAACCACAAGGACTAAGAGCGTAATTCTGAAAAGTTGGGGACTAAAGGTGAAATTTCACCAAACCACAGGGACTATCCGTGCATTTTACTCATTGAATAATTTAATTTCTACTCTCAGTTAACCATGAGAGAAAAGTATAAAACAAAGCCCTACGTAGCATCCCACGGCCCACCTCCCCACTGACGACAAACTGTTAAGCCCAAGCTCATTAACACTTAATTATTTTGGGCCTGCTTTCAGATGGTTCGCTGCTAAATGTTAATGTTTTTATGTGGGCCTACATCATCAGTTCACTTGGTTCATCGGCTGGCTCGATAACTCTGGCCCAGCTCGATTAAGATAGATTTTTTTTGAACGGTGATTTTTTTGCTCTTTGTGAGACTTGAACCAAAGACCACAAACTTAGTGTATTAAAAGGCTTTGCCCTGCCACTAGACCACCAACCCCAGTGGTGTTTAAGATAGATTCTTAAGGGTAACTACAAAAATGTATATAACTTAGGTCCATTTCGTGTTGACCCGTTAGTTAATCCGTCCATAGAACTGTATGTTTCTCATTAATACTTTTTAACTATTTACTTCGGTAGATGACGGGACGAAGAAACGCCAAATAAAACTAATAATTGAATTCGAAACACATAACAAATATAATTTATTTTGCTATTTCTGATCTCAATATATTCATGTGTTTTTTTTTTTTTTTTGTGTTGTAGCGCTGTTAAAAACGAAATATGGATGATAATGCACATGAAGTTTTTTGGTTGGGCTCCGAGAGCAAAGCCTTTATACTTCAAGTGTAGTCAAAGTAAAGAGTGGTCCTAATTGAATATGGTATGGTGATAAGGTGTCTCTCTCTATTCAAGAGCAGAGGGTTCAAATTTTAAACATTGCGAGTTTGCTATTAAAAAAACATATATGATTATTATTTAATAAAGAAACTTTATTATTGAATAAAAAAAACTTAATTCATATATAAAAGAAATAATAATAGTAAAAGATGGTAAGTAGGGAGTAGGAACACGAAATCAAATAAACATATATATCAGACTAAACTAATCTTTTATGAATAAATTAAACTTTTTAGTAAGATAAACAATGGGGAAGGTACTTTTTTAATTTAATTAGAAAAACTTGTCTTGTGCTTAACTGCTATTTTCAACTAATCAACCATGTACGACCCACAACATTTGTAATTACTTGATGATTTTCCGTCGATTACGTGCTATTGCACGCCAAGGTGGCTCCCACAAATAATCAGTGATTTTTATAAATAAAAAACATGTTTTCTACCTATTCTTTTGATCCGTAGATCGTAGTGTACGGAATGACTAGACAAGATACGGTTACCCAAAGATTTTTCTTGAAGAACTTATTCTTTCACTAACTAATATATTTTGTACATCAACACCGTCTTTTAGGCTATTCGGTGTGTAGGAGGACAGAAGGCAAGTCTTTGAAGGATGCCCTTCTACGTTATCGTCACGTCAATATCCAAGGAGGATGCCTCTCCAAGTATGGACAAAGGAGATGGAGTAATTATGCGATATGTATTTTTTTTTTCTAGTTTTTTCATGAATTCAAATCAACAAAATAAAAGTACTTTTTCTAGTACTTTTTTTGGTAAATTACTTTTTGAGTCCCTATGTTTTAGTGGTTTTAACCACTTGAGTCCAAAATCAAAATGTTTAACGCCTTGAGTCCCTATAAACATTTTTCTTAACGATTTGAGTCCAAATTTCTAACACCATCCACCAAGTCTGTTAGCTACGAGGGTATGTTATAACAAGAAAAGGAATGCAGTAAGTGGGATGTATGAATGTCGAGATAGAACTGGGAATAAGAAAAATCCACTCCTTCAACTATAACTAGAAATTCAGCCATTTGAGAGTGAATTAGGGCTAAATTCTTATGCATGTGATGGGTTTCTTAAACATCTAAGTGTTCTCTACTTAAGGTATGTCAAAATTTGTAATTTGATGATCTTGTATGAAATGGGTTTCAAGAAATCCACGAATTTATGTGAAATTAGTATGAGTGTGGGTTAAAAACACCACAAAAAACATGAATTATGCTTGAATTCGCCTGAATTGATGATTAAAAGTGAAAACCAACTTAAAATAGGAGTATCATGAAGTGTAATGATGAATCATGTGCAAATCAGTGTAAGGATTATGTATGAAGCTGCATATAATGAGTATTTGTTAAATGAAATTGATTTAGAATGAATGTTATATGAGATTAGTTGAATTGATGATCTTGACATGAACTAGTGAGAATATACATAAGATACTTGTACATTATGTTTTGTTAACAGTATGCACACCATGTGTTTGATGAAATGCTTGAGTATTGGTTCCATGTGATGTTGATGATTTCATACACATATGATGATAAATGGTTAGGGTTGGTGAAATGATGAGTTGTTAGCTCACCATGGTAATGTAAATGTGAGATAAAAACATGAGATTGAAAGAATGTTGAATGTGAAATTGTGGGAGTAAAGGAAGAAAGCACGAGCCAATTCGGGTCGCAAGCAACGCAAGGTAAAGGTAATTAAGTTCATATGAACTTCGTCTATCCTTAATGTAAATTAAGGTGATTGTCTTATTGTATTAATGCTAGTTGAAAGTTGTAGTGTAGAACATGGTAGATTGATGTGTTTAGCTTTGAAGTAATAGTTAGGAATGAAAAAGTAAAGGAAGTGTATCGACCCGTTACTAACGGGTTAAAATGAGTAGAAGTTTATGATGATGATATTGTGTATGATATGATTCGTTGTCAAATGGGTTAAGATGAATGAATTAGTAATAAGAATGAAATGGTCACTATGTTTACTTGTTAAGAATGGGTCAAATAACCCAAAGATGATGGAATATGAAAAGGGTTAGATTTCGACCAAAAGAATGGGTCGGATAGAATGTGTAATTTTGATGATGAAGAACAAACTCGTTGTAGACGAATTGTGGTACGAATTAAATAATTACATGATATGGAAGTAGGACCTTGCTAATGGTTCAAAGAAGACGAGGAATGAAGAATGTAGTTTTACTGTTTAATGACACATACTTTTAATGTATTTTTGTGATGTGAATGATAGGTAAATTGCATGCTTAGGAATGACGAGCATGGGACGAACACACCTCAATGCCCTCTATGCGCTTTCGGTTATGTTTAATGTTAAATGGGTCAAAACTCTCTTGGGTTGTAAATGCCACTTTTATACTTAGTGTCTTTTGTAAGTAAGTTAAATTGGTATTTGTGGTTTGGTAGTTTGAACAAATGTTGCATGAAACGCTTTGATGGCTACGAATTTTATATTTAACCATAAGGGTATTTTGGTAAAAAAAAATTGTTACGGTATGAAAGTTCAAATTTTATGACGATTTAACCTTTTACGGAAATGGGTGTTTAATAGTTTCTTCACTATCGTCGCAAAGGCAACATTTAATATCCCTAGAAAAACAGTTCCTAACTTGAAGATTCGACACCGTTGGCAGTCGATTCAAGACCGCTCTCCAAACAAAGATATTAATTTTTTTGGGACCCACTTCGACCAAGCAAAAACATACATATCGCTGTAGTCTTTATCACTGTTCCAAAATTCTTTGACAGCCTTCACCGAAAACATCGAGCAATCTCCTCCCAACCATGACCACCTATCCTCCCTCTCTGTAAGATGAATAACATCCAACATATCAATCAGCATGTTCCATTCAGCACGCTCAACATTATTAAAAGACTGTTTCGACCACGCCCATGAGCCCATAAGGTTTCTTGACTCAACGTTAAACCTTTCCTTGACGCTGCATCGTTTCTCCGTTTCAATACTAAAGAGGAGGGGAAAACAATCTTTGAGCGGCTCATTACAAAGCCATGGGTCAATCCAAAATCTGATACTATTGCCATCACCAACCGAGCCTTTAATCATCTGATTAAAAGCCACATTACCAACTTTAATTTTTTCAACGTTACTAACCAACGACTTCCATACCCCAGTCAGCGTCTTATTGAGGGGAAGGGCCTTCCAGTTCCTCCCATTATCATGAAGCGAATCAACGACCATTCTCCACAGGTTATCTGGTTCTTCTCTATACCTCCATATCCATTTCGAGAGGAGAGCAATGTTTGTATCACTCAACTTGTTTAAATCCAACCCTCCCATCTTCACCGGAGACGCCACCACGTCCCACGAAACCCACTGCATTTTATTTCTTCCTTCCGAACCACCCCATAAAAACCTCCTTATAATTTTTTCAAGTCCAATATAACCTTCTTAGGGGCTTTAAACAAGGAAAAATAGTATGTTGGAAGGCTCTCCATCACCGCTTTGATTAGAGTCACGCGTCCACCTATAGAAAGAGTAAAAGCTTTCCACCGAGATAATCTAGCTTCAAAAATATCGAATAAAAAGTTCCAGTTAGAAGCTCTATTCATGTTCACCCTGACCATAATACCAAGATGTTTACACGGAAGGAAGCCAACCTTGCAAATAACCTTCGAAGCCATATTATATACTTCATTACTCTCCACCCCGATCCCATAGAGATTCGACTTTCCCATATTTATTTTTAATCCCGAGCAGAGGTAGAAACACCTTAATAATCTAGTCACATTCGTAATGTTCGTCACCGTCCAATCCCCCATAAAAACACAGTCGTCTGCGTAAAGAAGATGGGATATACACAGCCCATTCTTCGGAAGAATCAGACCGTTAATAGCCCCCACCTGACTTGCCTTTTTAACCATTCCGGTAAAAGCTTCCATAACAATAATGAATGAAAAATGCGAAATCGGATCTCCTTGGCGCATACCTTTAAAGCACTGAAACTCGAAGGTCGGAGATCCATTGACAAGAACCGAGGATCTAACCGTCGATAGAATCCCGAAAATCCACTTGCACCATCTCTCCGGGAACCCCATCTGCCTCAGAACAGACATGACGAACATCCAACTTACATTTTCATAGGCCTTTGCAAAGCCAATCTTAAAAATAAAAGCCTTGCTCTTCTTATTTTGACCCACGAAATCAGCTCATTAATAATTAGTGGACCATCAAGAATCGAGCGATCTTTAAGAAATGCCATTTGACAACTAGAGATTAAGGATGGAAGAACTAATTTCAACCTATTAGCGAGAACTTTAGATATCACTTTGTTAATAAGACCCACCAAGTTGATAGGACGATAGTCATCTAGACCTCCTGGATCCTTTACTTTAGGAACAAGAGAAATAAAAGACGAACTACACCCTCTATTAATAGTTCCTGAATCAAAAAATTCGTTGAATATATCCAGAAAATCCGCTTCCAGCAACGACCAAAATCTTTTGAAAAATCTAATATTGAAACCATCCGGCCCCGGGGCTCTATCATCACCACATTCAAAAACAGCACTTTTAATCTCCTCAGGAGAGAAGATCCGAACAAAGTCAGCCGCTTCCGTGTCATTAAGCTTTGAATCAAAGGAGCATTCCAGGTACGGTCTAATCTCTACATCTTCCTTAAACTTGTTTCGGTAAAAATCAAAAACACTTTTCTTAATCTTTTTTGGCTTTTTTCCCATATATCGTTGATCACAAGCCCCTGTATAGAATTACTAGCCTTACGGTTATTTATAAGGCCATGAAAGAATTTAAAATTATCATCACCATTCATCGCCCATCTGGACCTAGATTTCTGTTTCAAATCTTTCTGTTTCATAGCCTCCAACTCCTCCAAGCCGATTTTACATTCCCTTCTGACTCATGTCTCCTCTTCAGAAAGCTCCCGGTCTTCCATAATTAAATCCAGCTCTTCCAACACCTTCCTATAAATTTCTTCCTTCTCCCCTTCTTTTAGTCGGACATCCTCCCTCCACTTCAAGATATTACACCCAAGGTGTTTAAATTTTTTCATCAATTTAATATCAAGCGGACCACTTCCTTGAAACGAGTTCACCGCTTCCTCAACCACACCCGCAAAATCAGACCAATCCAACCAAGAACTGAAGAAACGGAATGGCCGGGGACCGAAATTGACATCCTTCAACGATAACAGAATAGGATTGTGATCGGAATATAACCGCGGGAGCGCCCGAAAACACCCTGAAGGCCACAATTCTATAACCCCTCTACTCACGAAAAGCCTATCGATCTTACTAAGCTTTTTACCTCTTTCATATTCAACCAAAAATGTGTACTTGCTACCTTTCATCTCAAACTCATGAAGATCCACCGTCATTATAAAATCATTGAAGTCACTAGCGCACCCTAGTTTAAACTTGTATCTTTTCCTCTCCTCTGGGCTCTGAACCGCGTTAAAATCCCCGATAAAGAACCAAAGACCGGGAACCCCGTCCAAAATCCCAAGCAGTTTAGACCAGAGCAACCTCTTATCTACCCTTTTTTGTGGAGCATAAATATTCACAATATTGACCATCTCAATACAACCTTTAAGCATACCTTTAGTAATTAGAAAGTTCGTGTCTTTAATACTATCACTCTTCAAAAACACACTGGGATCCCACATATTAACCAACCCACCAGATCTCCGAGAAGGCTCGACGACATCAAACTCGAAATTGAATCTTCCCCAAAAAGAGCGTAACACCGACTCGTCGACATCAGCCGTTTGCGTCTCTTGCATCGCAATAAAAGAAACCCCCTCCTTAACTTTGATATTTCTAATCCAACTATCTTTCCCCAAACCACCAATACCTCTAATATTAATAGATACCATATTCATTGATTAACAACATTATTACCTTCGTTCACCACCACATCATCAACTAAAACTTGGAATTGATTGAGATCTGTTCCTACAAGTCTCCTAAACGCAACAGTTTCGTTCACTTCGGCATCAATCACCAGACCTTGAGTTTCCATCACTACTTCTGAATCCCTCATCGACATCACCGACTCCCCGTTCGCTAACACCCCAGACGCTGTGTTCGAGACACCAGTAGAATTCGGGCTGTCGTTAAGATTGAAAGAGTTGCCAGCACCCGAATTCCCGCCTGCCATATACTTTTCTGTATTGCCGACATTACTATCTTCATTAACATTAGGCTAATCCTCATAAAAATCAGATTCAATATTCCTGGGTCGCTTCCTGGGCCTAAGCGGGCCCATAGCGACATTCTGAATCCAAATTTCATTAAAGGAGGGGCCCAAGTTCTCTGATACACCATTGGAGGTTGACTTGGAAGACGAGAAAGAGAACATCTTCTCGGGATTCTCACGATCACCCCCATTGCCTTGCTGAGAAAACGCTTTCCCATGCAACGTCTGATTGCCTTCCCTCCCACGCGTATTAACCTCTCCGTCTTCCAGCTCCACCTTTTGCTCAGAACCCGCCTCCGTACCTTTCCGACTTTCCAGTTCCTCTGACCTGAAAATCGGGCTTACCTCCTCCGAGAGAGACGGACCCCCCCACCAGCTGTAAACAGTCCGGTATCTAGTCTCCCCAATCTTCATTAACCCATACTTGATACTCCTTATCTTGCCAAACCAAAGTGATGACATCTTCAATTCTCTTACTGTCACCTACCAGAATACCCACCTAGTTGTCACACCCCGATATTTCCACGTATTACCGGTGGGCCCGGTGGGGAGTATCGTGACGTAGTTGATATCATCATGGTCAAACATTCACAGAATAGCATAGCGGAAGTCTTGGAATATAAAATAGTATTACAAACCTAAATGCCTGAAAATATCAAAGTATTTAATATAGACGAGCCTGTAATATCAAATCCACAGGAGGACCTTTACAGAATGTATAAAATGAAGTTTAGCAGACTTTAAGGCATCTTTAAGGATTTGCAAGATCCTTTATTTCGACACCGAGCAACTCCCAGCCTATTATGTGTAGTACCTATCACTTAGTCTTTTGAAAATACGTCAGTTTTCGCTGGTAAATACAATTAACCGACTCTTTTGATAAGGGATTATGAAAATTTATTTAAGCGCACAAGGCACAAACCTTTTATAACTTGGGACAATCTTTAATAAAATCTTATACACAGTTTTACATGTTTGTCATACATATGGGGCCGGTTTGGAAGCCGGTCGTGATTAACCGACTCGCCACTTACAAAACCCACGAAGTAGTTATCCCCAACATGTGGGTTATTTATATTTTAGCATTTGCATCTGTCGGGTGTATGCCTACACCCCGTGCATAGGTCGTGGCCATTATCAAATGAAATGAGCCGAGGATATCCAGGACACGGTTGTATTAACCCCCAATGTTTATGTTATCAAACAAAACATATTAAAACGGGTGATGCAAATTTATTAATCACAATCCGATTAAATGATTTCATATCCGACCAAGCGGTATTATATAATATTGTATCTCAAGCCCGTATAACGGAAAATAAGTTAAAAGTATTTACCTGAGCTAATACTTGATTCACAGCAAAATAACTCAGTCGTATCCAATCTAATTAAATACAGGTAGCTTTTACCGGGTGGCTCTAGTCTGGAATGATGGTAATATATAACCAATTCAGAATGCTAAGGGGTCTTATTTAGGTCATGGACCTAGACCGGCTAACTTAAAGTTTTAGAAACGGTACGACACGCTAGATTAAGCGGTGAACGGAATATAATGTGATTTTGACCCAACAAGTTTGGATACTTGTATAATATGGGTAAACTAAATGCATTCTAGATTTTGAGATAAAAACGATAAGGTTAAACCCGTTTCGGCAAACTTACGTAAACTAGTTACATAAACCGATCCGAATGCGTAAATGCGTAACGGGCAACCAAATGAATCATGTACAAGTCCCATATGTTATTATGCCAAAATTATGTTAATACATCAGTACGATGTTAACATATATGCCCAAAAAGTATTTAAAACCAAATTAAGTCCCGTAGGGGCATTTTGGTTATTTTAATGATTATAAAAGAGATTTTATAATAGACTGAGGTTCTGGTCTTTGGTAGTCAGTAAAAATATTTATTTTATCACATTACATCAGTAAGATATTATATATATGTGAGGTTTACCATTTATGGCCAAACTATGCCCCGAAAGGGCATTTTGGTCATTTCACATATGCTTTTAAGGACATTTTTGGAAGTCTGAGTTCATGACTTATATTTATTGTAATAATATTAAAATTTGTTTAAAAATTCAGTAGGTAACAAGTCTTAGGTGTTAAATAAGGTTTAAAACCATACTATGCACCTAATTAGCGTAAAATCGCTAATTGACGATAATTAAAGTGTTTTATGGAAATCTGAGATTTTGATCAGTTTTAATGTACAAAATAATTTATTTAATGTATGAAATAAGTAGGAAAAGGTTTGGCATTCAAATCCCTCAGCAGACACATGCGCGGAACATAAGAAGGTCCCTCAGCAAACGGAGCCGCTTTTGTTACTCCACCACAAAAGCCACCAAGCACTCATATCCCTCAGCAGACACATGCGCGGAACCAGCAACCTGAGAAAACACCCAACATAAGAAGAAAAAGTTCGCACGACACGCGCGACACTTATGGCGAAACTGAAAGCAATTATGTGCAACACACTCACCAACAGAAAAGGTCAGTACACAGTCGTCTGGGTTCGCGCAATATAAACGATGAATGGGACAGTTATAATGAAGATGATGACACGACGTACAAAATAAAAAGCATGGTATTCAGCAGATTGCCACCAAACCATGAGGCGTATAAACCCCATAAGCGTGTGGGATACAATCCAAATGCAGAACACGATTATTCGTTAAGCTACCGCCAAGAAGGCATAGCTGAAAAGTCAAAGTTCATCAGAGAGATCGCAACAGCTGATATCGACAAGACAAAATTGCCACACAATGTGGGCAAGTACAATGGCCTAACAGATCCTGATGACCACCTCCAAGTCTTCAACGGCGTAGGGTTAACAGGTGGTTGGACGTTACCAACTTGGTGTCATCTTTTCGCGCAAACCTTCGTCGGCGCGGCACGCGTCTGGTTTGACAGTCTACCTGAAGGAAGAATCAAATCCTGGATGGATTTTCGAGACAAGTTTCTCGCACATTTCTCCCAACAGCGCAGGCACACTAGAGATCCAGCAGATTGTCTGAACATCTGGACGAAATACCATGAAAAGAAGGTCCAAAAATCCCTAAAAATAATATCTTAACAGTAGGTAATGAGTTTTAGGTCAAAACCTATGCTTAAACATGACTTATGCAAGATATCGCAATTTAATTAATAAAAACTTCAATTTACGATATCGAGCATAACTCCTGTTTGAGACCAAGAACTGATGTCAAATTTTCGGGACAAGCTTATATATCAGTAACAAAGGTTTTTGTCCTCTCACATTTCTAAAAATCTCGTTTATATGTCAAAAGGGCAAAAATGGCATTTATAAGCATAATAACGGACATGAGCATATAATTCAAACTACTAAGGACCAGCTAATATAACTTCAGGGGGTTATACTACAACATAAAGTGGTCCTATTGGAAGCTTAAAACATGGAAGGATTAACCTTAATCGGGTCAGAACTGAAAGTCAAAGCAAAAGTCAAGCTTTTGCGACTTTCGGTTGTGAACCGACCTTAAACTGATAATTGTTGGGTTGAACATGGTTAGACATGTTCTAATACTAATTACCAAGTTATTAGAATGATAAGATATGATTTATAACTTCTGCATTGTTAGTTATAATTATTATTTAAAATTCTAGTCAATTTAACTTTTTAACTTATTAGTTTGACCCGACAATTAAGTAGGCAAACGAAATAATTAGGAGGTGCCCTTTTAAGGGTTAATCACCTACCTTATTATGGTCACATAACCATTTTCAATTCGGACTGTGGCTGGACCATTTGTGATTAAACCGAAAGTCAAAGTCAAAGTCAAATTACGATAACTTTGACTTTTCGGTTTTAAAGTAAAAACTGAACTAAGGAAGGGGACTAAGACACTTACAAAGGGTCCTAGCTATCTTTTCTACACGAATAATCTTCTCCTTGCGTCAGGAACCTCCAGGAATGCTCAAGAATACTTGAACTTAGAGAGAAGAGAGTGAAGAGTGTTTGCAAGTGAAATGGCTGCACATAAGGTCATATTTATATTGAATGGAGACCCCTCATGATCATCACATGTGTTTAGGGGGATTGTAGGATGGCTCCAGGTGTCTTGGTGGTAATTTAAAACCATCAAAAGCTCATGGAATTTGATTAAACTTGTTTGGAGGCCAAGAAAGAAGGTGACCTGCACCTGGCCAAGGAATTCTGTCAAATTAAGCCCGTCGCCGCGCGCCATGGCGAGGGGGGGGGGCTGTGGCGCGACGCCACCACACCACATACCAGCAAAACAAGTTTCAAACTTGTCACTTTCAGTCCCTACACCTTCTAATGCAATGTATCTTTCATTTTAGGCACTTTTAACCCTTCTAGTTAGTTTGTAGATGATCTTGAGAGTATAACCAAACACCGTTAGGTCCGGTTTCGTTAAACGATCACCGAAAATATTAGTTTCGTCTCGTTGACGCTTTTAACCCTTATTCTTGGGAATTTGCGTAAACAACGCATAACGATCTCGAAACCTTGTGAAATTTAAATAACTTATTCTTCAGAGTATATTTGAATATTACAAAGCCTCGGGATCGTTAAAAGGTCACTCAGAGGTAGGAATTAACATGTTGACACGTTTAACCCCTGTAGTTTATAATCTTTCGATTATTTTCATAAACGGCTTCTTATATTCAATTAATCACTCGTTTAAGAATATATTATTTGTGTGTGGTCATTCAGAGGCACAAGTTTGGCATGTTGACACATTTAGTCCCTTTGGTTTCATATTTTCATCGTTTGTCAACTTTAGTCCTTTAAACTCAAACTTTCACATATTTAGAGTTTAGGACACGTGTCTTTTCATATTTGGACACGTTTTTACGTGGTGTTACACTGGTCCATTGCAAGATTATCATCATTTTCTTCGAACTGAGATGAATGCACTATTTTACCATATTTTCGACTAATGGAGTCGAACACTTCCATGGAAGCCAGATGTAGTGGGACCCCATGAATACAAAGCAAGCTACTCTTTCGAACGGTAGAGACTGCCCAATCCATAAATCAACCTGAGAGAACCAATCTCTCCATATTTCCTTTCTATCCAAAAAATCTTTCGCCTCCTCCTTGCTTCCAAAGGTTAGCTGTAGTGAAAGCCCACCCAGATACTGAATACAGACCCCCGAGAATCCTGCCCACTTAAACTAAACGTTCAAGGAGATAAGGGTTTGAAACTTACCCGCTCTTGAAACCAAGGCTTTACCAAACACCTTCATCATGGCACGGACACCTGGGTCTATTCTTAACACATTCTTCCCCTCCCTAGTTACCGTCATATCAGGCACCACATTACTATACGAGACACCAGACTGGCGGAGATTTTCGGAAAATGGAACGTGCGTGGCATTGGCTGAACCGGCTCTGATGGCTTGCCATTGTCTTTCGAACCAGCCATCAAGTCTTCATTCTCCAAAGCAAATCTAGCTAGGTTAACCCTAAGCACGTTTTCACCCACCCTCACCTTTTTCAAACTGTTTTCTAACACCTTCCAATCCCTTACCCCTTTAAACCTAACGAAGCCAAACCTTTGGCCTTCCTTGTTCCTTTTTCTGGCTATGTAGACACCTGCAATCTCACCAAAACCCTGGAGAGAGGTGGCCAAATCCCATGGTCTACAGCCATCAGGTATATTTGCCACAAAGAGATTGACTATCGACTTTACCAAATGTGACACTAACTCACTTAATAGATTGTCGCAACCCCCGATCCATGATCCCCGGGAACGGGCGGACGCGAGCTCAGAGTTTGGTGGTATCAGTTGTTTAAATATTGCAGCGGAATTTACAGCAGGACCGTAGTTAGGAAATGTTTATCAGAGTAAAACCACCATATTTTATATTAATAATCACATGGGCAAAACCCAAGTTTCTTATTATAATACATTTATAGGGATAACCCTATTTTATTGAATTTAAAACATCGTTTATTTGGTAACTTTTATAGCCACATTTTTCCCAAGCCTTCAGTGCTCTCCAGCTGGCTTTTTACTAATTGGCTGTCACATTGGGTTACCTGAAACGTGTTTTAAAAACATTTGTCAGTCGGAAATACTGGTGAGTGAATCCCAGTTTAATCAAGTTGAAATAAAAGTCACAGTGAACAGTATTGAGAGCGATCACATTGTTTATATCTACACAATTACTCCATTTGGTACTATCAGACCTGACTTGTGGATCATATTACACATTGGCTAACTCATTGTCCAATGGTAACGTATTGTCATCCAGACTTACTACTCATATTGTAGTACATTTTGTATACAAAACCCCAACATACCGGCAGTAATTGAAGAACTACAAAGACTCAATCACTGCTTAATTTCATAGTAAAACATTTAATGTTTGGTAAAACATTACCAAAAAGATTATCAAAAAGAGGATAAACTCACATTACTGTCTTAGGCTTTTCGTAAGGGTTTCTTGGATATAATCTATAGTTTATACAAATGTACATTGGTTAGTATCATAACCCTTTGAAAATATTAATGATACCCTCCCCGAGATGGCATTCCAACAACTACGTCGGGCAGAACCACGACAGTTGTTACGGAACCCTAAATCAATCGGGCAGCGTAACTATTACGAAACTGGGGTTATAATACTTACAACGATGCAGAACCTCGCTAATTAGGGGTATAATACCCGACTATAATGTTTATAATTTCAGAATTTCGTTTAGAATGAAAGAAGTGAGCGACTGAAATTGGAACCCGATGCCATCTATTTATAGTTCCTGATTCTAGTCCTGTCACGGCCTGCGTAAAACATAGACAAGGGTTACGCGGCCCGCGTCAACCCTGGTCAACAGAATAGCTTAGCTGGGTCAGCTACTAGACTCGCCACGATGTCGACACGTGTCAGCACCGGATGTCTCCGCGTTTCATGATCTGTCGCGGCCCGCGTTAACTAGCAAAGACTCTTACGCGGCCCGCTTGAACTAAAGAAATCAGCGGAGTCTGGATCTAGCCCTCATACCGACCGCGTGAGATGCTGGGGTGGGTCTACGCGGCCTGCCTCAACTCTATTTTTCTTATTTTTAATTTATTTTATATGTTATAACTTATTTCGGCTCAGTTTTCACATACGGGGTGTAATATAAGACATATTGGGACATTTTAAGATATAATAGGATGTCGGAAATATTATGAGGGTGTTGGTTTTACCGAGGGTTGTTACATTCTCCCCACCTTGTTTTAGAACTCGTCCTCGAGATCTACTAAAACAAATGCGGGTATTTCTTTTTCATTTCTGATTCAAGCTCCCATGTGTATTCTGGTCCTCTTTTAGAGTCCCACTTCACTTTGACTAGAACTAGTCTTTTATGCTTGAGATTCTTGATTTTCCTGTCTTCAATCTGTAGAGGTCTTTCTACAAACTTGAGTTGTTCATTTACCTCTATATCTTTAAGAGGTACTAACAGTGATTCATCAGCTAAACACTTTTTGAGATTTGATACATGGAACACATCATGTATTCCTGCTATTTCCTCTGGTAGTTGTAGCTGATAGGCTACAGGTCCTATTTTTCTAATAATCTCAAAAGGTCCAACATACCTGGGACTTAGCTTTCCCCGTTTAATTAATCTTACTGCTCCTTTCCAAGGAGAGACCTTTAACAATACTTTATCACCCACCTGAAATTCCAATGGTTTCCGTCGGTTATTGGCATAACTCTTTTGTCGATCACGTGCTGCTTTCAGTCATTCCTTGACTTGAATAATCTTGTCGGTGGTTTCTTGCACTATCTCAGGTCCAGATAGTTGCTTTTCCCCAATTTCTGCCCAACAGACTGGGGTTCGACACTTTCGTCCGTAAAGTGCTTCGAATGGTGCAACATTGATACTTGTGTGATAACTATTATTGTAAGAAAATTCTATTAAAGGTAAATGATCGTCCCAATTACCTCCGAAATCGATTACACAAGCTCTAAGCATGTCCTCCATTGTTTGAATTATCCTTTCGCTTTGTCCATCCGTTTGTGGATGATAAGCCGTGCTTAACTTTAACTTGGTTCCCATTGCTTTTTGGAAACTTGACCAAAAATGAGATGTAAAACGGCTATCTCTATCAGAAACAATTGATAAAGGAATGCCATGTAAAGAAACAATTTCATTTACACACAATTTAGATAATTGTTCCATACTAATTGTTTCCTTCATTGGTAGAAAAATGAGCTGACTTGGTTAGTCTATCTACAATCACCCAGATTGTATCATTTCCTTTTCTTTTTTTTTGGGTAATTTAGTAACAAAATCCATTGTTATTAATTCCCATTTCCAAACTGGCATTTCTAATTGTTGTAACAAACCTGAGGGTTTCTGATGTTCATCTTTAACTTGTGAGCAAGTTAAACATTTAGAAACATAGGCTGCTATATCCTTTTTCATTCCTATCCACCAGAAATTTTTCCTTAAATCCTGGTACATTTTATCACTTCCTGGATGCATTGTATACTTAGACTTATGGGCCTCTTCTAGTATACAATGACGTAGGTTTCCTAGTTTAGGTATCCACATTCTCTTTTTATGGAATCTCCAAATTCCATCGGTTCCTTGTTCCAATTCTTTTAGCATACCTTTTAATTTTTCAGAATCATCCTTGATTACTGATTCTTGTGCTTCTTTTATTTGATCATTTAAATCTACTTGCAGATTTAATTTAAAAGAACATACACTTTTTGACTTTTCATGATACTTTCGGCTTAAAGCATCTGCCACTACGTTTGCTCTTCCTTCATGATACTGGATATCACAATCATAATCACTAAGAAACTCCATCCAACATCTTTGTCTCATATTCAACTCTTTCTGCTTGAATATATATCTTAAACTCTTATGATCAGTACATATGGTAAACTTACTACCATAAAGGTAATTTCTCCAAATCTGAAGAGCAAAAATTATAGCTCCTAGTTCTAGATCATGGGTTGAATAATTCTCTTCATGATTCTTAAGTTGTCTAGATGCGTAAGCTATAACCTTTTGGCGTTGCATCAACACACATCCATAACCTAATCTAGAAGCATCACAATAGACTACGAAGTCTTCAGTTCCTTCTGGTAATGCTAATATAGGTGTATGGGTTAATCTTTGCTTAAGGATTCTAAAGGCTTCTTCTTGTTTTACTCCCCATTCAAACTTAACAGATTTACAGGTTAGCTTAGTTAAGGGAATCGCTATTCTAGAGAAATCTTGAATAAATCTTCTATAATAACCGGTCAATCCTAAGAAACTTCTAACCTCGGTTGGTGATTCAGGGGTTTTCCATTTAGTAATAGCCTCGATCTTTGTTGGATATACATGAATTCCTTCATGATTGACTAGGTGTCCAAGAAATTGTACCTGCTCTAACCAAAACTCGCACTTAGAGAATTTAGCGTAAAGCTTTTCCTTTATTAACAAACTTAAAAGTGCGTGCAAATGCTTTGCATGATCCTCTTTATTCTTAGAATAAATTAGAATATCATCTATGAAGACAATTATGAATTTATCCAAATATGGCTTACATATTCGGTTTATCATATCCATAAATGCGGCTGGGGCATTGGTTAAACCAAATGGCATGACAGTAAATTCATAATAACCATACCTTGTTCTAAATGCGGTCTTAGGAATGTCCTCTTCCTGTACCTTTAATTGATGATATCCTGACCTTAAATCGATTTTAGAGAAAAATCAAGCTCCTTGTAGCTGATCAAATAGATCATCGATTCTCGGTAATGGGTACCGATTCTTAATCGTGACCTTGTTTAATTCACGGTAGTCAATGCACATACGCATTGATCTGTCCTTCTTTTTAACAAACAGTATCGGCGCTCCCCATGGCGACGAACTTGGTTGTATGAATCCTTTCTCCAACAATTCATCTAGTTGTTTCTTTAATTCTTGCATTTCTGCAGGTGCCAAAAGGTAAGGTGCTTTGGCAATTGGTGTCGTTCCTGGTAGCAGGTGAATTCCGAATTCAACTTCTCTGTCTGGAGGTAGTCCTGGTAATTCTTCTGGAAAGACATCTGAAAACTGAGACACTACTGGAATGTCTTTTAGTTCTTTTCCTTTAGTGTTAGTGATTATAGAAATCAAATACACTATGGAACCTTTTCTTATATAACTTGCAGTTTTCATCACAGATATGAATTTTGTGGATCTAGAGGGCTTATCTCCTTTAGTTGTGATCGTTTTACCTTTTGATGAATTTACTTGAATTAACTTTTGATCACATAAAATATTGGCTTTATTGGCTATTAACCAATCCATTCCTAAAACAACATCGAATCCTGCCAGATTCATGGAATACAGGTTTGCAATAAATTTCTGATTTAAAATTTCTATTCTTGCTCCCTACAAGATTTCAGAAATCCTGACGGTTTCTCCATTAGCTGTCTCTACTAAGCATTCATGTGGTAGTTTAGTTAATGACTGATTTAAAATTTTGCAAAACGACGTATTAATAAAACTTTGGTTTGCACCAGAGTCAAATAATACTTTAGCAAAAATATCATTAACTAAAAACGTACCAGCTATGACATCTGGAATCATCTTGGCTTCATCTGCAGTCAAAACAAATGCTCTAGCATTTTTAGTGTTCTTGTTGTCTGGAGCTGGAGCTAATTTCGGACAGTTTGGCCTGATATGACATTTATCTCCACAATTGAAGCATAATCCATTACTGGATTTCTTCCTGCAATTTTCTTCCTTATGTCCTGGCATCTTGCAATAATTGCAGAGAGTGGAGCATTTTCCCGAATGCTTTTTCTTGCAGACCTTGCAGTAGGGTGCAGAGGTAGAACCCATATTCCTACGATTAAAATTTCCAGAACGAAATTCTTGTGTAAACCTTTGGGTTAAGTTCCTGCTCTGATCTTCTTCTCTAGTACGGATTAATTCATCAGTCAAGGTATTTGCTAGTTCTACAGCTTCTTCTATATTTTGAGGTCTAGCTGCCTTGACTATGTGTCTTATCTCTCCAATTAATCCCCAAATATAACGGGAAATTAACACTGGTTCTGGCGAAGCAAGAGTTGGCACTATCCTAGCATATTCGAAGAATAACTTAGTGTACCCCTTGCTATCCACACCAGGCATCCTAAGGTTTAGGAATTTGTTTGCTATTTGTTCCTTCTCATTAGGTGGGCAAGATTTTCTTTCTACCTTGTCTTTAAATTCCTCCCATTCCATATTGTAGGTTCTATCACTTCCTTTTGTTTGGAGGATTGTGTTCCATCATTCTAGTGCTGCATTCTTAAACAGATTAGAAGCAAACAATATCCTATCTTCTTCAGCACATTTGCTTATCCTTAAGACTGCCTCAGTCTTTTCTATCCAGCGTAAGGTTGCAATGGCCCCTTCATTGCCCGAGAATTCCATTGGTTTACAAGACCAGAATTCTTTATAAGAACAACCATAAGGCATGGTTCTTCTTCTTTTGGGAATAGGCAATTGAAGTACAGGTGCATTGTTCACGCTGTTTTCTGGTTCAACTGGTCGCTTACTGCTATGCTTACTTTTATTATCAGCATCTTTAACAGTTTGAAGTATAAATGGCATAGCATCTATAATTCCCTGTGCTACTATGTGTTGGGTAACATTATTATCCACTTGATTTCCATTGTTATTGATACTCGGATTCTCATTAACCACGTTAATGTTACTCTGGTTATCATTATTCAGATTTCCTTCGTCGGCCATCTGAATTTTAAACATTTACCCCATATTAATATCACAAATAATAGGTAATATAGTTAATCACATGACACGCAATTTAACCAAAACCGTCGATCATTGCGACTTGTACTCTATTTTCATATACTATGCATCTATTACACACTAGTACAGAAATAAAGATTACAATACCAACATAAAGAAAATTACACTAATAATAATATGCATCAATACACACATATTTTATTTTTATTATATTATATTATTATTACTATCGTTTCCTCCATTCTCACATTCATGGATACGGATTTATCCAAAAATCCATATTACGTTCATCGTATTTCCATACGAGACGCTCTCCCACTTGACGCATTCTCTCACTGCTTTCTAAAATTTCCTCCCCAAAAGTCCTAAGTTCTTGAACGTTTTCTGCACTCATTGGGGGTGCAGGTTCTCGGACTGGGTTTGGAATCTGGGGTGCAGGTTCCTGATATGGGGGTGACAGTTCCTGAAATCGGTAAGGATCCTCTAAAATTTCCCTAATATATTCATCTTGGTAATAGGGATCTAAAGGGTCCATACCTGGGTAGGCTTCTATGTTCTGTATGGGTGGATATTCATGGATAGGGTAACGTTGCACAAAATCCCTATTATCATCCCATCAGGGGTCGTAATTTGGGGCTAGAGAGTTTGGTGCAGGTACCCTAGGGATTTCTTCTTGGTTAAAGTCATGCATCTCCACTTGGTTTCCCTGGTTTTCTATCTCCATGGGTTGATCTGGGTTTTGTGGTTGTGGAGCTACTAGTTGTTCCAGGGTTGGGTCAGCAGCAGTTGTAGCTAGGATATGGAAATTGGCTTGGCTTCTATTAAGCATATCCTGCGTATGGGCATCAGTCTTTCGCTTAGCAGCTGCTAAAACTCTTTGCTGTTGCAACTTTCGCATTCTCTTCCTACGAGCAAAAGCTTCCTTACTGAACCATCATCGTTTCTTATTAGGGAATGGCTCTTCTGATTGAGCTCTAAAAGCAAACACTCCTTTTTCCTGATCAGCATAATACCCAGAAAGGGCAGGCTGTGACGAAGTACCTTCACTCTTAGGTGATTCAGACAACAGACGATTCATGTCTGAGGGTCCTTGATCACTCATACTGTAAACTAACAGATAGTCAAATAACACATAACAAATAAATACAATTATGCATGTATTTCCATCATTTATTTCCTAACACAAAATTTATAATTTAAGTGTCAGCAGAACACTTCTTTGGCTCAGACCAGTGGCTAGGCTCTGATACCACCTTCTGTCGCAACCCCCGATCCCTGATCCCCGGGAACGGGCGGACGCGAGCTCAGAGTTTGGTGGTATCAGTTGTTTAAATATTGCAGCGGAATTTACATCAGGACCGTAGTTAGGAAATGATTATCAGAGTAAAACCACCATATTTTATAGAGTAAATTTCAAAGTT
Source organism: Helianthus tuberosus (assembly GCA_030545235.1). Taxonomy (NCBI): domain Eukaryota; kingdom Viridiplantae; phylum Streptophyta; class Magnoliopsida; order Asterales; family Asteraceae; genus Helianthus; species Helianthus tuberosus. The sequence continues at coordinate 20,937,546 of CM060386.1, read as the reverse complement.
CGTCCTTTATGTATGTCTAATATATCAAAGTATGTCATTTGTCTTTAATAACCTCAGAAAACATCCTTAATGTTTGAAAAACCAATCAAGTTATGTCCTTTACCCTAAACCTTGTTTGTTTTCCCAGTTAAGTCAGGTCATGTGAGAAGCACATGAGGGTATATTGGTCATTTTACCCTAAATAAAAAATATATAAATATCCTAAAGCACCACTGTAAATCATTTTTCTCATTCTAATCACCCACCACCACAACCACCTGACCACCACCCACCTGCCGCCGCCACCACCACCACTGCGAATCCAGATTCAGTTACTAACCCCCAATCTAGATTCACACATCCAAACCCCAAATTCAAATGAACAAAATCTCAGCCCCTATTCCATCAAGGGGCTAGGTTCCGATTTGTTTCCAATCGTCAAATTCCTTTTACTCAAACCACCACAGCTGCCAACCGGCTTACCACAAAGTCCTTTGTTTCCATCAAAACTCGACGAATCAAAATTCGACAGGCTTGATGGAATTGGACCGAATAGATCATTATTCTCAACCGAAAATCTTTTCAACCTAGTCAGGTTCGACAGCTGAACCGGTATATTACCGGATAATCGATTATTTGACAAATCAACACTATTCAAAAACGCACAATCACCAAAACCTGACGGAATTTCACCGGTGAAACGATTACCAGACAGATTTATATCAACTAAATAAGGCAACCACATGCATAATTCACTAGGAATTTCACCAGTAATATTATTACCATACAGATCTAGAGTTTGCAAACTCTTACAAAACCGTATATCCGCCGGAAACGTTCCGGCAAGCCCGAGGTCAGTCGGTTTTAACGAAATGACGCGATTCTCCTGATCGTTCTAGCATCCGACGTAATCGAAGCGGCAGATGAAGCCGGCGGTGTTGTTGTTGAAGTTCCAGGAGAGAGTGTGATCTGGATCGTGGAGGGAGCGGAGGAGGCCGCAGAGGCAGTTGACGTCGTCCTCGGCGGCGGCGGGGGGTGGCGGAGTGAGGAGGATGAGGAGGGTGAAGGTGATGAGTGTAGGGAGAGTGAAGGGGCATCTGGAAGGATGCGGTGAGGTAGGGTTTGTGTTCATCGGAAATTGGTTGTTTGATTGATGGTGGAATGGAAGGATAAGTTAAGGGGGGAAGAACATTGACTGTTGAAGGTGGACCGGAGAAGGTGTGGTGCTTCACCGGAGTAGAAGACCGGAGTAGAAGACCAGGTGATTGAGCGGGGGGAAGAACATTGACTGTTGAAAGTGGTGCTTTAGGATATTTATATATTTTTTATTTAGGGTAAAATGACCAATATACCCTCATGTGCTTCTCACATGACCTGACTTAACTGAGAAAACAAACAAGGTTTAGGGTAAAGGACATAACTTGATTGGTTTTTCAAACATTAAGGATGTTTTCTGAGGTTATTAAAGACAAAGGACATACTTTGATATATTAGACATACATAAAGGACGAACTTTGAAATTTACTCTATTTTATATTAATAATCACATGGGCAAAACCCAAGTTTCTTATTATAATACATTTATAGGGATAACCCTATTTTATTGAATTTAAAATATCGTTTATTTGGTAACTTTTATAGCCACATTTTTCCCAAGCCTTCAGTGCTCTCCAGCTGGCTTTTTACTAATTGGCTGTCACATTGGGTTACCTGAAACGCGTTTTAAAAACATTTGTCAGTCGGAAATACTGGTGAGTGAATCCCAGTTTAATCAAGTTTAAATAAAAGTCACAGTGAACAGTATTGAGAGCGATCACATTGTTTATGTCTACACAATTACTCCATTTGGTACTATCAGACCTGACTTGTGGATCATATTACACATTGGCTAACTCATTGTCCAATGGTAACGTATTGTCATCCAGACTTACTACTCACAGTGTAGTACATTTTGTATACAAAACCCCAACATACCGGCAGTAATTGAAGAACTACAAAGACTCAATCACTGCTTAATTTCATAGTAAAACATTTAATGTTTGGTAAAACATTACCAAAAAGATTATCAAAAAGAGGATAAACTCACATTGCTGTCTTAGGCTTTTCGTAAGGGTTTCTTGGATATAATCTATAGTTTATACAAATGTACATTGGTTAGTATCATAACCCTTTGAAAATATTAATGATACCCTCCCCGAGACGGCATTCCAACAACTACGTCGGGCAGAACCACGACAGTTGTTACGAAACCCTAAATCAATCGGGCAGCGTAACTATTACGAAACTGGGGTTATAATACTTACAACGGTGCAGAACCTCGCTAATTAGGGGTATAATACCCGACTATAATGTTTATAACTTCAGAATTTCGTTTAGAATGAAAGAAGTGAGCGACGGAAATTGAAACCCGATGCCATCTATTTATAGTTCCTGATTCTAGTCCTGTCGCGGCCCGCGTAAAACATAGACAAGGGTTACGCGGCCCGCGTCAACCCTGGTCAACAGAATAGATTAGCTGGGTCAGCTACTAGACTCGCCACGATGTCGACACGTGTCAGCACCGGATGTCTCCGCGTTTCATGATCTGTCGTGGCCCGTGTTAACTAGCAAAGACTCTTACGCGGCCCGCTTGAACTAAAGAAATCAGCGGAGTCTGGATCTAGCCCTCATACCGCACGCGTGAGATGCTGGGGTGGGTCTACGCGGCCCGCCTCAACTCTATTTTTCTTATTTTTAATTTATTTTATATGTTATAACTTATTTCGGCTCGGTTTTCACATACGGGGTGTAATATAAGACATATTGGGACATTTTAAGATATAATAGGATGTCGGAAATATTATGAGGGTGTTGGTTTTACCGATGGTTGTTACATAGATACACATACATTTTATAAAGGGGAAGTCTAAGATTCAAATCTATACAAAAACATAGTTTAGATTTAGGGTAAATTGCATTTTACGTCTTTAACTAACGAAATTACAACGGATGTCCCCTTTTTTTGAAGGGTGACTTTCAATATGTACATGGACCATTGGTCCCCGGGTCCCCGTCAAGGACGGTTACCCGTCAGCCCAGCATTCTCAGACGCGATGTTCTATCGGGCCCCGGCTGCCGCTCTGACTGACCTTCGCCCGGAAACCATACTGCCCCCACACGAGAGACTCGCTGGGTTAACAGTTGGGTAAAACCGGGCTGCCCTCCGGATCGAACCATGCCTCGGTAGGAAACGATCCATCATTGGAACGATCCCCCCCCCAATATGCCGCAGCCGGGAGTCGAACCAGTGACCTCCAAGGAGGAACCGGCCCAACCAACCACTTGGGAACCAACTGGGCTGGAAGGGGGTTTCAAAGGATGTCCTTCATATTTTAATTTTTTTACAACAGATATCATTTATGTTTTAATTTTCCTTACAACGGATATCCTTTATTTTTGTAATCATTTTAGGGAGAAAGGATACTGTCTTTAAAGAAATTAAAACATAAAGAATATATGCTGTAAATTGTAATTTCATTAGTTAAAGGATATCAACTGAAATTTTGCTGAAACTTAAAGAATAATAAATACAATTTACACTAAGATTTATTAGTGTAACATATAGGGGGTGTTTGGCCTAGCTTTTATTTTTTTCGTTTATTCTTATATTTTAAAGTAGCTGATGCTTATTTTTTTTTTTCATTTAATAAGCTATTTTTAAGTGTTTGGATTACCTTATATTGTACAAGTTGTTAATTAATAATTAATCTTTAGTTGTTTGTTAAAGTTATTTTGTATTATAGGAAGGGGTATAATATCATTGTATGTAATGAGTAAAAAACCATCTTCTTCAAATAAGCTTATTCAAATAAGCTAAAAAAACCATATTTCCATAAGCTTCTTGAAATTAGCTTATATAAGCTAATAAGCATAAGCTTAAAAAGCTAACTCAAACATCAATTAGTGCTTATTTTGTAAAAGTAAACTAAAAAAAGCTATAACCTTGGATAAAAAAGCTAGCCAAAACACCCTCTAGGAAAAGTAATCTTTACCCGTTTAAAAGAAAAATTAGTTTTCATTTTCAACAGTAATCTTTACCCGTTTAAAAGTAATCTTTATCATGTGAACCGTACGACCCACTACATTAGAAAATTATTTTCGTCATTTTATAACCTATGATGTGTCTTTGCATGCCAAGGTGGGCCAGCAGGGGACCAACTGGCATCTGTCTTCTTCTTTCTCATGTCAGCAATTCAATTCGATTCAATTTGGCTTTCTTGGACCGGCATGTACGGTTCTGTACTTAACCGGTTATCTTGGTGGACAACACGAACATTTCTTATTATTTTTCTTGGAAAAATCTTAATTCTAACTCTACATGTTTAGGTCTTTTTGGCAATAAATATGATCCAACAGAAATCATTATTAAAAATAAACGTCAAATAACTTTTATTATTTTGGTTTTCTCACATTTATAATTTACATATTTAATAATATATAATAAAACAACCCTAACGTCTGTATCAGAGTTTCCCTGTATATAAGATGGTCGGTAATACTAATATCATAATTCGTAAGTCTTGTTCTTTTTTCAATCCTTGTTGTTGAATATTTTTAACGAAATGAAACTCTTTAAGGTAAATGATGTCTTTGATAAAGTCGGTGTTGGGATGGCTTGCTTCATAATACTTATCTAATTATAAAGGTGTATGTCTTTTTAAACGTTTAGAAGTTGCTATTTTGAGGTGATTTAGGTGCTGTTTGTTTTTTCTTCTTGAAAACCTCTTCTGCTGCAGGCCACGTCTGCAGGCATCTGCAGGAGAAGAGGTGGACCAAATGTCTTCAGTCTGCAAGGAGAAGAGGGTTTGTTTTTTTTTTTTATATAAAACCTCTTCACACCTCTTCACACACAAACACAAACACACACACACAGATCTCTCTCAACTCTCTCTCTACTCTCTCTCTACACCGCCATCTTCACCACCGCCACCACTTCACCACCGCCACCATCTTCACCACCGCCACCACAGCCACGACCGTCACCACAGCACCACAGCCACCGCCACCACAGCCACGATCGACCACAGCCCCTTCTCTCTCTACGATCTCTCTCTCTCTCTCTCTCTACGATCTCTCTCTCTCTCTCTCTTCGATTTGGGGGTTTTCGATTTTAGGGTTTTTGATTTGGGGGTTTTGTTTGTTGATGATGATGTCGGAGGTGGTGGCGGAGTGGAGGTGGAGCAGATGTCGGAGGTGGTGGCGGAGTGGAGGTGGAGAAGATTTGGGGGTTTTGTTTGTGGCGGAGTGGAGCAGCGGAGGTGGTGGCGGAGTGGAGGTGGTGGTGGTGGAGCAGGGGTGGTGATGATGATGATGGTGGTGGTGGCGGAGCAGGGGTGGTGGTGGCGGAGCAGGGGTGGAGGTGGAGGTGGTGCCAAGAAGAGGTAAAGCTCTTCTTGGAGAAGCTTGCCTCTCATCACTTCCCCAAGAAGAGGCTGGGGAGAGGTAAAAAGCACTTCTAAAAAAAAAAAACAAACACTCTTTTGAGGCAAAACCTCTTCCCGCGTCTGCACGGTGCAGACAGAAGAGGCAGGAAGCTCTTTTTGAAAAAAACAAACACCACCTTAGTGGATGTCAAAAAGACCATAAGGTTTTGATGGAGTTGATATAGCATGATAATAAAAAGATATATGCATTCAAGTGTTGTGCCGACCACTTGAGCCGCATTCATGAGTTGTTCTTAATTAACTATGATGCTTTAAATATAATGTGAACATTAGTAAATTCCAGCTTTGAATCGTTTAAAACAACTCTAATTTTTCCAAAATAACTATAGCTTTTTATTTGATTATGTACAGAAATCAATTAACATATTAAAGCATATTATCGGTCTTCTTGAAATATAACCTTAGTGTTTTTCCTGATTATATTAACCGAAGTAAAACAGGTTATATCTATCTAAGTGCTAATGAATTTACCGATTCAAATTAACCTGTGTGTAGTATATAATTTAACCCGGTTGTAATGGTAGGTTTTGCTTGCATCATCTCAAGATGATGTTTTTCTATGTTATTTAAAGAATTTGGTCCTTTTCAAAAAAATTAGAAAAAAAAAAAGTCCATGTTTCCCTTATATTTATTAAGTTTACTTTTCTCCCACACACATTATACAAATAATTCTCGCTCTAAATATTTGATTTCACATTTGAATATATTACGAAACTTCGTTTTTAATAAACAATAATATTAAAGAATAAATTGTATCACTACTTGGGCTCGGTCATTACTTGGGCTTTGAAATATTGAACTATTCAAGAGGCGTTTGAACACCTGTGCCTCTACGGCTCTACTTAATAACGATTATACCGTGTATAATAGTTGTTAAGTTCATATATTATAACATAAAAAAATATATATTTGTAAGAAAAATAATTACTTAAAACCGATTTAACAATTGTTGGTGGTTCAACTAGAGGTGTAACCCTAAACTGGATTAGGAACCCGAACCCCTAACTCGACAACGTAACCCTTCCCGACACCTGTTTCAACCCGGTTAATGTTGGTTTCAACCCATAGGTTTGGACTTGGTTTGGAAGATGTTGCAGTTGACCTGGTTTCCACCTGTCGATTTGTAACCTAGTGCCTCATTGAAGAGGTATGGTCCTAATTCCATGCACATATGGCAAGGACCACACCATTTTCCTCGTCCTACATGGTGCCTACATCAGCAAACAAATCCAGAAGCTTCTGGAAGATGTCAAGGTGACACCGAAGATGCTCATCCAGACAAAAAGGACAACACGTGTCACCATTAATCGGACGCCACGTAGACCTGCAACGCAACCTGGGGGTAGACCGACAGCTGCAGTACGAATTCTCTTGAAGGGACAAATAACGGTGCGCCACGTGTACCACTATCCTGACCACGGCAGAGGAGACCAAGAGGATATTCTCCTTGGTCGGACAGCTGGTGTCCGATAACAGCTGGCAAGGTCTCTCCTCCCTCCTTCATCATCTGGCTATAAATAGGACCCTTCATCATTCAGGTTAAACATTCTGTTCTCCTTACATTTCACCTACAACACACACTATTTTCTCCTCATGGCAGTACTTATTCTCACGTCGGCGCCCGGTTAAGAGGGAAACCCCCCATATTCCCCTCTTAACGAGCTAACGGTGTTGCTATTTTGCAGGATCTCAGTTTTAGGCGAGTAGAGAAGAAGATTGAACCCACATAAGAGACGACCCAGCTAGTTAACCTCGGTGTTAACCAGTGTTTCATCATTGGCGCCCACCGCATCTTTTGCAAACCATTTTCATCTCCTTTTTCTTCGAAAAAACTCTCTAAATGACTGAACCAAACCCTTCCCCTCACGTGGACGGAGAAAGCTCTTCCTTTGAACTGATTACGGACACCGCTCACGTCCAAAGGTATCAAGGGAACAGGATCGTCAGAGAGGGGAAGTAAACAATGAATTACCCGATATCTTTGGGAGCACCTCTAGAGTTATCAATCAAACTACAAACGGAGCCGCTTTCCAAACTCCACCCGGAGTAGTTAACAAAACAACTCCAGAAGTTCCAACACCAAACCATGGGGCTGGTCCTTCAGCACCATCGGGGCAGGCACAGTTGAACTTCTCGACACTCTTAGGGCTACCTGAAGGAGAAACTCTGGCCTCCTGGTATGCTAAGCAAACAACGTCCCTTAATAGGGATGAGAGCATTCCTATGTTAAGTCTAGACTCAAAAGGTCTAAGGAATATGCTACTGTGTCACTGAGATTAAACACAAAAAGTTAGTGTTTAATTCACTCAATGTTGGCTCTGATACCAACATGTCACACCCCGATATTTCCACATATTACCGGTGGGGAGTATCGTGACGTAGTTGATATCATCATCGTCAATTATACACAGAATAGCACAACGGAAGTCTAGGAATATAAAATATTATTACAAACTCAAATGTCTGAAAATATCGAAGTATTTAGTATAGACGAGCCTGTAATATTAATTCCACAGGTGGATCATTACAGAATGTATAAAATGAAGTTTAGCAGACTTCATGGCATCTTTAAGGATTTGCAAGATCCTCTTTTTCGACACCGAGCAACTCCCAGCCTATTACGAGTAGTACCTGCCACTTAGTCTTTTGAAAATACGTCAGTTTTCACTGGTAAATATAATTAACTGACTATTTAGAAAGAGTTTATGAAAATTGATTTAAGTGCACAAGGCACAAATCATTTATAGCTTGTGACAATTATTTAAAGATAATCTTGTATACAAATTTACATGTTTGTCTTACATATGGGGCCGGTTTGGAAGCCGATCATGATTAACCGACTCACGACTTATAGAACCCACAAAGGAGTTATCCCCAATATGTGGGTTATATTAGCATTTGCATCTGTCAGGTGTATGCCTACACCCCATGCATAGGTCGTGGCCATTTTCAAATGAAATGAGCCGAGGATATCCAGGACACGGTCGTATTAACCCCTAATGTTTATGTTATCAATCAAGACAGATTAAACGGGTTATGTAAATTTATTAATCACAATCCGATTAAATGATTTCATACCCGACCAAGTGGTATTATTATAACACCATATCCCAAGCCCGTATAAGGGAAAATAAGTTAAAAGTATTTACCTTAGCTAATACTTGATTCACAGCATAATAACTCAGCCGTATCCAATCTATCTAAATGCAGGTAGCTTTTACCGAGTTGGTGCAACCATGAATAAACCTAAGTTAATTCAAACTTCATTGAATAAACAAGTTTAAATGGAGATAATTCAAACTTCATTAAATAAACAAGTTTAAACGGAGCTTGACTTATCTCAAAAGACCAAACGGGCAATGGTCACACAAACATAGCATAAGAATAAGGGTCATTGGATTTTATCACTCCTAACTATTGGGTATTGGTCGCTGCCACTCCCAACTACACTTTGACTCCCACCACTCTCAGCTTAACACTTTGTGTGTTGTGTCACTCTGATTGAGTGGATTTTTGCTCCCCTTTTTTATCTTTTAGGAGCAGATTCACCTACAATCATTATTAATTCACAAAGTGTTAGCCTAGTATCACCAATAACACAAATCAAACCCTAAGAAATGTTCACCTATGGAGTGACACAACACACAAAGTGTTAAGTTGGGAGTGGTGAGAGTCAAAGTGATGGTTGGGATTGGTAACGGCTAATACCCAATAGTTGGGAGTGATAAAATCCAATAACCCTAAGAATAATTATACATGCAAATAGAAATTAAGTAATTAAATAATAAGGCTGGAGGGTGTGGGAGGAGCTCTATCACGCTACGTCAACGCCACGTCATGGAATAAAGCCCCTTTAAATTGCATGGTATGGTATAAAGCCCCCTATTAAACAAAATTAAAAAAAAAGATTTAATTTGATGAAATGATGTGGGCCCCACCCGCACATAACCTTTTTCCTCGTTATCATGGTGGTGGACAAATGATGGCGCCCCTGTTTCACAGCGGCGGTATGAGTAGTGGCGCCCCTCTGACGCTATCGGTGATGAGATGGGAGGGATGACCCCTCAACAACCTCCGGCCTAAATAATAGTTAGAAGTTGTAACATTACTCAAAAAGTCAGGAGACAACTCAAAGCTTCATGGATATCATCCAACATAACATTTTACCAACATTAAAAATATTAATGAAAAAACAGAGTATTCATTTTTCAGCGCCGTAACACGTGGGCACCAATCACCATCATCTATTGTCAATTTTTTTTTGTTGAACGGTAACTTTTTTTTAGGTATTTACATCCCAAATTGGAGACCCTAACCAAGTCTGTCCCAGACTTACGTTGTTTTAACCGGGTCCACGCTGAGAGTGGTCAGACTTGGCTAACGGCGTTCGCCCGAAAACCGTATTGTCAATTTGATCATTCATTTTCTCTATAAATTTGACTCCCCATTTCTCCTCTCAATTGATTGATTGCCTTCATATCTCTCTCTCTCTCTCTCTCACACACACACCATTCTCATCAATCTCGGTGCTTGGTTTTCCACATTCCACAACTTTCTGCACACACCCAAAAAAAAAAAAAACTGATAATATGGAACTCAAAAGATCGAAATATCATTAATAGATCATCATCATAACACTCAGGTGTACAAAACCAGCATGTCAAACATACCCATCTCTTTATCAGAAGTTTGCCTCACTCTGTTTCGCCTAACCATGTCTGTTGCAGACCCTTGGCCCTTTTCATGAACCACAAACCCAAATTCACTCAAACCCTCAATCTATTTCTTCCACTTTCATCTTTTTCTTTCAATCCCCGGCTTCAATTTCAAAATCCCCTGAAAAAATGAAGAAATTCAGAGGCTTTTTGATCAAAAACAGAGTAATCTCTCTGTTCCGACGCATTCGCCGGAGATTCCGGTCAAAAACAGGCGGATACCGTCGATTAAACCCGTCAAACAGATCCATTTCACGTTTTTTGAAGTGGGGTTCTCGAATTAAGGCGAAAGCAAGAGCGATTTGCTCGAAAAAATCAAAAGCGGGGTATTTGCGGTTCCGGGAAGATGATCAGATGCCGGAAACAGGGGTGGCGGTGCCGAAGGGGAAGATGGCGGTGTATGTTGGACAGGAGGATGGGGATTATGAGAGGGTGTTGGTGCCGGTGATATATATTAATCATCCTTTGTTTGTGCAGTTGTTGAGGAAAGCAGAGGAGGTGTATGGGCATGATCATCGTGGCGGGATCACGATCCCGTGCCGGATTTCGGAGTTTGAAAATGTGAAGAGTACGATTGCCGCCGCCGGCTCCGGTGGCCGGAAAATGTTGCCGTGGAAGCGTCCTGGTTGAGTTAGTGTTAGTGATAGTGATCCAAATTTACCGTTTGAAAATAAGTTTAGAGAGTTGTTTACTTGTTTTTATTTTTTATTTTTTTTAATTGTGGACATAAATAAATATATAAAAGTCTAGAATCGTTTTATTTACGGTTATGTAATTGTTTATTCTTTTTGACTGTGATTTACAAGTGAAACTAACGCTATCTTTCCGAGTTAACTTAACGAGAGAAAAGAAAAGAAAGTAAAAGTGAGAAAGAAAAGGACGAGAAACAAAAAAAATGATGGAGTTAACTGCCATTTTCGTCCATGTGGTTTGGTCACTTTGGCCATTTCAGTCCATTTTTCAAAAATGCGCCATTTTCATCCCCCACGTTCTGGAAAGGTGCAATTTCAGTCCAAAAATGCGCGAGTTAACTGCCATTTTCGTCCCTGTGGTTTGGTCACTTTGACCAAAAATGACGCATTTTTGGACTGAAATGACACCTTTCCAGAACGTGGGGGACGAAAATGGCGCATTTTTGAAAAATAGACTGAAATGGCCAAAGTGACCAAACCACAGGGACGAAAATGGCAGTTAACTCAAAAATGATGTCTTTTCCCTCATTTCTTTCCAAATCGGAAAGAAAGAAAGCCTAAAGAATTTAACCTAGTTTTTCTTTCATTTACTTTCTTTACCTTCCTTAAATGAAACTCTGGAACACCAAATCTTTTTACTTTCTTTTTGTTTTTTTCGTTTCCTTCCGTTAGTAAACTTGAAACACAGTGTAAACGCCTAAAAACTTGGATATGTGTCTAATGATCAGCTATGCTAGAAGAGTTATGGATCATTTGGTTACTGGAAATTCTAGTTTCTCTTCAAGAGTTAAGCTTAGACAAATAGCTTAAGTTTGTTATTCGTTTTTTTTAACGGCCAACTAAATCACCGGATAAGTATCCTGGGATGTACTCAATCGAGCAAATACATCCCTTCCTCTGTAATGGTCCAGAGTTGGATGCATACCCGAGCCACCAAGCCACTAGTTCTAGGGAAAACCCGCTTGCCCGAAGGCCCACTGCGGTAAAACCCGGTTAGTCTTGGTTTCGAACTGGCAACCTCTAGAGAAAGTGATACTAGTGGTAGTTGAACTTGGGACCTCAAGAAGAGAAACCAGATGACTTAACCACTAGAACAATTTTTCCGGACTTGTTATTCTGTCTTGATTTAAGGATCTTTGCAGTGCAAGTTATTTTTTGGAAATGGAAAGAGAGCAGAGTCATTCAGCAAAATAACACTAGCAAAGGTCCAGACATGGTACACAGGTTTAGAGCAGTTTCCTATAAAAAAACAATTGCCCCTCGAAATATCGGGCCCTGACCAGTGGTCCTCCCCGCCCACCCCAGGGCCGGCCATGATATATTGCTCATCTTGGGCTTGTTTAGGGGTGTTTTGGAGCGTTATTGATGAAGTTACCACAACAGGTTCAAGTGAGGGGGTGCGAGTGGGTAAGGTAATAGGTAGGCGTCTAGTAAATGCCATGTATCGCAATATTAGAGGAAGAATCCAGGTTTTAACTTCATCGCAACATATAGTCTTAGCCATACCCCAACTGTCCACGGGTCCACTCAGTTTTACTATAAATAGGTAACATCTTGAAAATGGTTCCGTATGAACGTAGATCTTTGTCCGGTTAGGAGTATGAAACCATGAAAAATATAAACGTACTTTCAACCATGAAATATAAATATAGAATTGTTTTATTATAAATTATAAAGATAATATGTTACGGAAAAGGAAGTGTGAGGTTTACAATTGTGAGAATATGAATAGAAACGTGTGTAGTGAATAAGTCGTAAATAAGAATTTGTGCTAGAATGTTCAAATGAAAGATTTTTTTTTTGGATGGGTTATAAATAAGTTTTAAAAAAGTCGGTCGCATAGTATTAATGATATTTTTTTATTGCGTAACAAGAGGCATTAATGGAAAAAATAGACCCTTAAAAAAGTATACAACTTGAAATATTAGACTTCTTGTAACAGTGTGATCCTTGTAGCCTTTGAACGTGAAAATGATACAAAATGTCATCCCAGAGAATGTGATCCTTGTAGTGCCGAACGTGAGAACAACTTGCAGATCATATCTTTGGAAAGATTATGCAATTGTTAACCTATGTGCTGTTGCGGTGCGTACTTCATGATATAATTCCGACCAGTGATGAAGCTTGAGATTTTCGACCGGGGGTTGAAAAAGTATATAACTAATAAAATTATAAAACCGGGGGTTGAAAATGTATATACCTAAAATATTCTATACAAAAACTACATACCGGACACTACTGAGCGAAAAGCTCGGAGGGTTGGGTGCTCCCCCTCCCCCCCCCCCCCCCCGGCCCTACAAAGTTGCACCCCTGTTTCCGACGTAAAATAAATTAGTAATTTTTTGAATTAAGGTATTGATTACGGACATTGACATAAAAATAAATTAGTATTTTTTGTTGGAAATCAGGCCCTTGATCGAATAAACAAACACCGGATGAACGAACTGGTTCGACTCTTTATATTATTTATCAATAAAAGCACACTAATTACAATGACCCTAACCATCTATTTATACTAAACCTATTCTAGTCCTAACCCAACTCGAACTCTATAAATACAATAAATAAACAAACTAGATAAACTTATCTAATTCGAACTAACAATTATCCCTATAAAGACTCTATAAATAATTCAACACAATTATCTATAACCCGTCTTTATCCTTATCTCTTTAATTCAAGATTAACGTCTTCATTCTCCCCCTTAATCTTGAATTGTTCACACCGCTCATTTATGACACCCGAATCACGTTTCCTCTCGAACCATCTCGACTTCTATCCGACACCCGACCTTCACTCATAAACCATTAAACGTGACCCGATAATGCACCGATCCATGACCCGTAAATAACCCGCAACATCAAGATTTCCCAACATTTTTTGAACTAGAGTAATGATTACGAATGATAGTTTTTTGAAGGACAACTTTCTTGTGTTAGGCCAGCGCACTCTCTAAATTAGAGAGCCTCGTTGTCCCACTCCGACGAGACTATGTTTTCTTAACCAGACCCACATTGGCTTTAGAGTTTGGCTTAGGTGTTCTCCGAAAATCATATAGCTGATAGTTAACAAAGTGTGTTTCATATGGTTGCATATGTGGAATATGTAGTCTATTTATACCCTTGCATGACGTATGTATGGTGAATATTGTAGATATGTAGTGAGTACTAGCGTCATCTAAACTAGTCGGTTGTATCATGTTACCAAGGAAGTATTTTAGCAAGTACAAATTCATTTCATTCTACCTTTTTCAAGGTAGAGATGTATACATGTCAATTTATACAGGGGCGGACCCACCTAAAGTCATGGGTTGAAAAAAAACTTAGTGTTATTTTCTGTCGAAAATTCCGACCGCGCTCCTTTCAACCGCCTCCTTCAGAAAAAAATAGTATGAATTTATAAAAAAATGTAAACACTGATTTTCATTAATACATAAGTATATAACACAATTTATATGATTACTCGTTAACCACTTATTCACTTAATCCAATCAAACTATCAAAACTAGGGGTTTGCAAAAAAACCGAATTAACTGACAAAACCGAACCAAATAAAAAATCGGTGGGTCGGTTAATGATTTTTTTGAAAACCGAAAGTAGCGGGTCGGTTATGGTTATCATTTTTTCATATCCACCATAACCGAACCGAACCGACATGTAATAAATCTTTGTAGGATTTAGGACTTTTCACCATATTTTTAATATTTGATGTTTTTGACGGAAGATTTTTAGTATTTATTGTTTTTTCATATCGTATGTGGTTTTGCTTGAATGTTTATTTGAATTTATGGAATGTATCATATCATTTTATTTGAATATTCGATAATAATTTGTATTAATATTATAGAGTATATGTATTTTTTTCGTACTATGTAATATACTAATATGTACAAATATACAATAACAATTTATTCTATGTTAAAAAAATTAAGCTATTTTTAGCTAAGCTAAATACACGGTTAACCACCCATAACCGACCCGCTATAACCATCAAAACCGAATAACCATAACCACCATAACCGATCGGTAATGGTTATGGTTATCCATTAACCGACATCGCAGTTTTAGGTCAAAACCGACCCATGCACACCCTTAATCAAAACCCAATCTACGATCCATTTATATAAATCTAAGCACACACTCAACCCAAAGAAATTTGAATTAAATAAATAACCCAAACTCATCTAACCATTCAAATTCTATCCTCTCAATCTCCAAACCCACAAAATCCTCAGCGACGCACTTTGCTTAACCTTACCCATTTTTTGATGGAAAAAAATACATAAGTTCAAAATTTAGGTGTGTTTCTAGTCTATCCTAAATATATTTCTTCCATCATCATTATCTAGTTTCCTGCAACATGTATTAAAATAATGATCAACAAAAAAGTTGACGAGTATATAAGTTTAACTACATACCATAATAGTGATTTAAAAGTTGTTTCATATCCAACATGGTAAATTGCATATATTTTTACTATCATACCAACATGTGTTAACTATATGTCAAACCAAAGTGTACCGCAATCGTGCATACCATTGTCACCGAAATGACAAGGTTGCAAAATAGTTTACTTAAAAATACCACAAGAATATGGGTGGTGCGTTAATCCTATGGCGCTATAATTGTTAAGGTAGGCTAGCAAAGTTAATGAGCATATAGGCACAAGTATACATAGCATGCGATAATAAGAATAATACAAGTATCATGTTTTAACGGATAAAGTGTGATTATAACATGTTTAAACGTGATTCGTGTTTTGTACAAATGTACATATTGTACCCAAAGTGAATAAAACGGAAAATGGGATCGAGTATGCTCAGAGGTTTTGCGTATAAATCCCGCGTACGTGAGTGATTCGTTGAGAGTAAAGAACACCGAAGTTACCCTAAATTAGGGAAACGGAGGTGTGTAAGTATTCGGATTTGGTAGAGAGTTCGGATTCGGAATTTAAGTATATAAAATTATAAGTACACCAAAGTATATTTTGTCTAAATACTCGTTTTGACACTAAGTTCTTAAGTGATTTCATGGGTCCTAATTTGCCTATCAGAATCAAAACCTTGGAGTTTAGAACAAAGATAAATTAACATATGTTCATGACATATAACCATAATCCGGTTAACATCAAGAATTCAGCTAGTATATACTTTATATTATATATAATATAAGTCCATCATGTATAATCATATAAGTCATGTAATGTCAAGTATGGAGGTAGGATGATTCACATCCGTTAAACTTCATTGTATGAATTCACCAAAGCACAAGGTTTATCAACATAGTTGATAAACCCGGTTGGTCATGAATAACAAAAATGTAAACTAACTAGTTCATCAAGTAGCCAAGTAAGGACAACTCGGGTGTTCCATACCCATCATGGAAAATGTTGGAGATGCGGCGTGGTTGTGTTACTTTAGGTATAGGAAACTACTTGAAATAATATGATAAAACATCAAGTGAGGTGGTGGAACAAGTTTGGAAAGCCAAGGTTTCCATGGTTCACACCTTTACCAAAACACATGTCTTACCATACGAACCATGGTAAACTTGGATGGTCTCAACACTTGTAGGTTGTATAAACCTTGTCAAAATAGAAAGTTTAGAGGTTCTTGGACCTTAAACTTGATGGATGTAACACCTCGTAAAATCATGTCCAATAACGCATCGACACGTGTCCTTAATCCTAATTATGTCAAACATTGACTAGGAGAGACTATTATCTCCAAACAGTTAAATTTTTGAATGCGAAAGGACTAAAAGTGTCAACATGCTTAAACTAAGCCTCTGAGTGACATTATATGGTATTCGTGTCCTCGTATTAAGCCACTTGTTGGATAATCGAAACCGTTTGTGATAAACTCAAAAGTTTCGGTAACGGAGAGTTAAAAGCATCAACATGTTAATTCTTACCTCTAGGTGACCTTTTAACGAATCCGAAACGTTATGATGTTTGATCACACTCTTGGGAATACCTAATATTGGCTGTTTAGGGCTTTGATGCCATTAAACGATAATACGCACAAGTTTGTGCGTTAGAAGGGTTAAAAGTGTCAACATGTTAATTCTTACCTCTGAATGAGCTTTTAACAAACCCGGAGCATCGTGATGTTCGATAATACTCACGAGAATTCCTAATAGGGATTATGTAAGGCTTTGATATCGTTAAACGATATAACGCACAACTTTACGCGTTAAAAGGACTAAAAGCGTTAACGTACGAAACTACGCTTTTTAGTGACCTTTTAAACAAAACTGGGAACTTCGTAATGCTCGGTCGTACTCCCGGGCATGCTAAAGAATGGCCATTAGAGTTTTTATATATCTTATATTAACATAATATGAGAAGTAGAACATAATGTACCGAATATGTAAACTTTGAAAGTTTATTTATGATTTAAAAAGAAACAGGGACCACAACTGCCAAATGCCAAACTTATTTCCGAGTCACCCCGGCTCGCGGGCCGTGTAAGTTTGGGTTGGAGTTGTCGCGGGCCGCCAAACCCAGATCTGCATATATATTTATTTATTTTTTATCTTATTCTTCCTTGTTCTCCAAACAAACAACCTATACACACATAAAATCGATTCTAGAGGCTCTTAGATGGTTTTTAAACCTGGTATTACACATGTAATGATCCTATAATTCCCCTCAAACACTTGGCAATCATCCATAACTTTCCAAAAACTATAAATAGGCTTGAATTTCACTTGAACAACTTGCACCATTCTTTCTCTCCTTCTCTTATGGGAGCTCCTGAGCATTAGGAGCATACCACTGAGTTCTCTTCAGTACCTAGGACACTTGTAAGTGTTCCTTTCGTGGCTAGTTATTTTATTTGGCTCTTAAAGCCGAAAAGTCAAGAGTTTACGATAAAACGCTTTGACTTTTAGCAAGACCTTAAACGGTCAAGCCATTGTTCGCAACGAACATGGCTACGTGATCATAATTTGGTAGGTGTTAATCCCTCAAAAGGGCAGCTCCTAAGAATCACGTTTGCTTGGTCAATTGACGAGTCAAAGTAATAATAATTTATAAGTCAACGGGTCAGTTTTTAAAATAATTGCGATATGAGTTTATAAGTGTTCTAAAATATGTTTTATCACTTAAACAACTCGGTAATAATTATTAGGACATGTGTAAACATGTTCGGCTCGTCAATTCCCGTTTTAGGGTCGGTTCGCAACCGAAAGTCGCGTAGTTTGACTTCTACTTTGACTTTTGGTTATAAACCGAATTAGACTAGTATGCTACTGATTTTAGGTTCCGTTATGATCGTAATATAATGTAGTATAGCCCCATAAGGTTATATTACACGATCGGACTAGGAATCTGAGTTTATGCGCATGTTCCGCTATTATGTCATACTTTGACTAAAATGCCCTTTTGTTTAAAAATAAGGTTTTAAAAGTAAATGAGCATGAAAATGAGTTATGTACTGCTAAGTAAACATGTTTAGAATATTTTTATGCGTATAACCTGGTCATAAACTGTAGGTCCCGAAATCTGAGGATCGATAACGAACCGAATCACTTGTTTATAGTAAACACGGTTACGTGTGCGGAATCCACGTAACTATGCCAAATCAAACATATTAAGCAATAATAACAACGGATTAATCAATGATACACACTCGATTGATTAACGGGATGAGAACCGATTACAACTGATACAAACACAGTTCAGACAGAATTTCGGCAGAGTTTTGTTACTATGGTCAATATCTCATCTCTGAGTTCAAATGAACACAAGATGTTGTTTATATAGTCCCTGGGCCAAGATATCGACGAAACACAAGGTGTTCGACGAATCTGAACATGGGCCAGACATTTTGGGCCTGAAACAGCCCAGTACATGACGAATCAAGGTCTGATTCGTCATGACCTTCAACGAAACAGGATTAAGAACATTGGTCTGTTTCGTCATGATGTGTTACGACGAAACAGACCTGTTTCGTCGTGGACTGCAACTGTTGAGTTTGTTTCTGTAAACAGACAGCAACAATCAGCAACATATAAACTTAATAATGACCATTCTACCCTTTAATGCAACATGCATTGTTCATAATACTTTACATATCAAAAGAGACAAATAAATTGTACACAAGTAGATAGGAGGATATCTGACTTGGTCAACATAACATACAGACTCGATAATTAATAAAAGACCATACAAAATACATCGTTAAACAAGACTAGTCACAGACACTAAAAAATGCATCAACAAAAACCGAGTTTACGCGTATAAGCGAAACTATGCTTTTAAAAGGACAAAAATGCCTTTTAAGTCTAAAAAGAGTTTTAAACATAATTTTACCATAAAACTCACTACCTACTGATATGATATGATAATTAGGATTATTTGGGATGCTAAGTCAGGTTGTAAACTGAGTTTAACTTCAGTTTTGTATATAATGCCGATAAATGCCCTTATGGCACATAAAATGCGTTTTAAGCATAATATTCAAATCAAACCTTTTGCTTACTGATATGTTATGACAAATAAAATATTTTAACTATTCAAAGCTGGTCATAACATCAGATTTCATAAATCTTCGCGTAAATCGTCATTTAACGACATTAACGCCGGTTAGGCGTGTAGTATGGTTTTAAACCATATGTATGAACCAAGACTTGTTACCTACTGATTTTATAAACCATTTTAAATGTTTTTATAGTAGGTATAAGTCATGAACTCAGAATCCCAAATAGAGTCTCAAAACTATGTGTGAAATGACTAAAATGCCCCTACGGTGCATAGTTTGGTCATAAAGCATAAACCACACATATATTTGATATCCTACTGATATGATATCATAATTTAAACATATTTACAGAATGTTTATGACCATGGCATCAGTTTACTTGCAAGCTCCTTTTATAAGTTGTAAAATTACCAAAATGCCCTTATGAGGCATAGTTTGATTCTAAAACCTTAACGGGCATACAAATTGATATCCTACTGATATTATAACTTGTTTAAAGTGTATTGGCATATGGAACTTGTTCATGACTCATCCGGTTACCCATCGTCGCTTATACACGTACGGTTAGACTTACGTAACTAGTTTACAAAAGTTTACCGAAAAGGATTTAACCTTGCCGTTTTGATCTCAAAATCCAGAATGTACAATGTTTACCCATATTATACAAGTCCTAATACTTGTTGGGTTTAAAACACATTCTATTCAGTATACGCTTAATCTAGCGTACCTATTCTTAAGTATCGGGTCATATCTAAAGGAACTACCTTTGGCCCGTATACATTCTAACAGATAATAAATATGTTCATTCCAGACTATACTACCCCCCCAGATAATCGGACTTGGGTCAATATACTTAGACTTGCGGCTTTTTGCCAATTATAGTCTTGTTGATTGGAAGCTAGCATAAAGGTAAATACTCTTGACTTATTTTAGTGTAAACTTGGGATGACAAATATGCCTCTTGAGCGGTTATTACATAAGTAAGTCGCCTATGATTGCGCAAAAGTGTAAGAATACGGTTTAATTCGTTTACTTGATAATTGATATAATTGGGGGTTAATGATACCATGTCCGGACAACCCAATGGGTTAATCAAGTATATAATCTCGTAACAAGAATATTCCCAAGATATATTTAAAAGATCACCTACGGGTTTTCGATATGTATAAACTCTTTTCGAAAAACTATTTTTCCAAAGAGTCAGATAATTGTATTTACCAGCTTTTGCTGACGTATTTTCAAAAGATTGAACAGCAGGTACCGAACCTTGTAATAGGCTAGGAATACGGGTCAGCTAGAATGAAGGCTAAGGAATTTGCACTCCTGATGCTTAAGGCCTATGACGTCTAAAGCTCTGTTTATTTGGATCCTGCCTGTGGGCTTGTATTGAACGCTTGTAATACTTTTATATATTCAAGCTTTATTTTAATAATTTCAATCCAATACTTCAGCTGCATATTATTATACTGTGATAACTGTTATCCAGCCGTCATGATTGTACCCATCCGAGCCCACCGGAGATCGGGGTGTGACAGGTTGGTATCAGAGCTACAGTTTGAGTGAATTAGACACTAGCCCTTAGTGTCTAATCTCAAATATCACAAAATGCAAATTCCTTTAAAAAGAAACACCGAGTCTAGACCTGAATATAAGACTACTCTTAATCTATATAGTATATATTGATTTTATACCGCCACGACGTCGCAGACAAGATGAAGAATCTATAATGGGTCACGGACTCGAGGATCTCTACCATTGAGTGGCTTGAAGTTCCATATGGTGAACTACATATGTTTTGGAGACGATGACTCCGATACGAGGATGATAAACCTCGTCACCTGATGATATATCTTTTGATATTCTTGTGATATCCTAATATCATGTATCTGAAGTCTATCGTATTTGATAGACATTCCGGTAATATCTCACCAGCTGATTTAAGCAGCAACGACTATGGAAAGTGCCCATATATCCACTTTGCACCAAATTTCTATTCTTGATTCAAATGTTCTCCTATTCTAGAGAATAAGCTAGAAAAAGGAATCACTTTCTCTGATTCATGCTTAAAGCATATAATTTTGAGTCTTCGAGCTCGATTAATTCAAACCCATCTGGGTATATATTATATTATATAAATTCGGCAACTCTAGCCAGCAATTTTCTCTAACAGGAATACGGCAATGATTTTTATTTCATTGATTTTTAACAACTACGAATGCCCATCTTAGTTTGATAGAAGCGCCATATGATAATTGGCAGTATCTTAGTGTGTCCCATAGATTGCTTTCATGCCTGGCCAGTATGACGGTTTAATGCATGGAACCACTAAGATCTCCGAACGGTCATATTGTACTGATATCGGCTAATAGTAAGCATCTAATATAATTTGCCGATATTACTGCCATAAGAAGAATCATTGATTTTATGGAGCCCATTTTATGATTTTTCCTTCAAATAATATGAAGGTCACATTTATTGCTCCTACCTTATCAAACAGATCTCTTGATTGCGCAATAGACGAAGGCCAAAAACACATGTTCCCACAATGAGTGGTTGAAAAAGTGCAAAATGTTCGTCCAAACATGAGACGACGTATCCCCAAATCTCCCGATAAAGGAGAGGGGCTTATAATTATAAACGGTGTACTTTATTGAGCCGTACCATATACAGTGTACGTTATTGAGCTGTATTATATACGTTGTACTATATTGAGGCGTATTCCCGAATATCCCATGTGGAGAAAGGGTATATTTATAAACGGTGTACTTTATTGAGCCGTACCATATACAGTGTACTTTATTGAGCTGTATTATATACGCTGTATTATATACGCTGTACTATATTGAGGCGTATTCCCGAATATCCCATGTGGAGAAAGGGTAAATTTATAAACAGTGTACTTTATTGAGCCGTACCATATACAGTGTACTTTATTGAGCTGTATTATATACGGTGTACTTTATTGAGGAGTATCCCCAATTTTCCGATAAGGAGAGGGATATATATTTAAACGGTGTACTTTATTGAGCCGTATCGTATACATTGTACTATATTGAGGTGTATACCAAATCTCCAACTGAGGAGAAGGACTAAAAGTGCCAACTCTATTGGGTGAAGACAATTAGTCGAAGAACCGCTAGCAATCAAGCAAATAAATTTCTTTTAAATATTACTCGGTCTACTAGTTCTTATGTAATTAAGACTAGAAAATAAGACCATGGTAAAAGACTCTGTCTTAAATTTCCCACCAATGGTAGCAGTTGAAAAGGTGATAGAAGTGGAAAACTGATTCCCTCACACCCATATAATCTTAAAAATCTTTATTAGGTTATTTTATACTGAAAATTCATGTTTTGGCTTGACTTGAGCATGAAATGTGTTTGTAAGCGTCGTGTGTGTATCGTGCAACGTATAAGTGATAAATCAAGCTTGTAATAAGTCTTGGTTTGAAAGTAAATGTGTACCTAAAGTTTGATTGTGTATAAGATAAGTATAACAAGTATAAGTATAAAAGTGAATTTTCATTACGATTGAAGTCTCGGATTACAAGTATAGAAAAGAATTACGAATACAATATGGTTTCAAGTTTCCAAAAATAAAATACGAATTACACTTTCTAAATAAGGAAAATATCAAAATGCGAAGCGTTACATGACACAACTTTGCATAAATGACCAACATGAAGTTCCATTTACCTCTTTTCAATCTTGAATATTAAAACTATACACCTCGAGTTTTTAATGACATATGGCACACCAAAATTCGAGTTATGACTACTTTATGTGATTTTTACAAAATGATCAGTATTCAACCAAGGGTGTCAAGTATTTGTTAGGCCTTAATGAATTTTAACACAAAGTTCACGAATTGTAGAAGCCATGATGACATCTCTATACTTGTAAATTTCATGATTTTTAATCCGAATGACCTAAAACTCATCCAAAACAGCTTCAGTGCCCTCCAAACTAAAAAAAAACATGTTTCTAAATATTTTCGTGTGTACTTATATAAAGTTTTGGCCATTAACATAACACCAAATATTCTCATTAACAAAATGACAAAAGGTTGGAATTTACGTCAACCTTTACTGAACCTAACTTCTATAGTTTGTGATCGAAAACTTGAATTTCATATTTCATAACCCCAACCCTTCAATTTGCTTCATATAAAGCATCTTTGATTCTTATTAATTGACCATGCTTTCATCAATTAAATATAGTTTAACGGCTCATGGCTTTATAGTCTAGTGGCATCTTGGGGGTGAGATAAGGCTTTGAGACCAATAGGTCCTGGGTTCGATTCCTACAAGGAGGTTTTCCCATATTTATTGGGTTCAGTGATCCAAATTTGTCGTTCAAAAAAAAAATAAATAAAAAATAGTCTAACCCCTTAACCCTACCCTACATGCATGCTCAATAAAACATGCAAATGGATCAAAATGGGTTTAAAGCCTATGCCTTATAATTTCATGTATGTTGATCTTGATCCTTATAGGCTTGTAGCATGACTTAATGAGGAAATCATTCATCAATCTATATATGTGATCATCGCTTATTCATTTTCTCTCTAAAACTCTTAATTTTTTTTCTTTCATCATCAATTTATATATGTGATCATCGCTTATTCATATTCTCTCTAAAACTCTTAATTTTTTTCTTTCATCTTAATCTTGCTTTTGAAGCACACACAGAATTGAACCTCCATGTGAAAATACCAAATGAATTATGTTTCAAGCCATTTCTCATGCAAACATCTGGACACATGGATTGTACACTATATATACCCTTAATTTACAAGCCAATTTACTTCATGGACGAACCCTCAATTTTGACTTTCTTTGACTTTGATTATACTACTCCAATCTATAGCCATTTCTACAATAAATTTGATATTAAAAAGGCAAAATAATACTTTCACATTAGCCATTACAAGTAATTTTATTGAATAATCATATTTGAATTTTAGGATATTATATTTCTCAAGTAGTTCTTCACTTCTTCTCCTTCTCATCCATGCTATAGAAAAACATGAGATGTGACAGAGCCCAACAATCTTTTTTATTGGAAAATAATATGAAAAACATGATACATTATTATCCGCATAATTTTAAGGAATTTTTTATATAGAATTAAATAGGATCTTATTATCAAGAACACCTTTGCAAGAATCATCACCACATGTGTCAGTATCCCAAAGGATAATTGGAATGAGTTTAATTTAATGATAAAAATGTGAGCCTACATCCAGATTTTGGCTGCAAAAATCTTTGATTAACATTTTCCCACCACAAGATTTTTGGACCAAACAATGGTCCATTTTTCTTTTAAAGTAAACCCTCTTACCATGTCCAAATTCATTTTCATCATGAGGGATTTTATATATACTCCTTTGTACGTAAAACAAATATTTCTTTCTACAAGTTTTTAATACATAATGTATGGTATTTTAAATAAAATAATCAAACAAATATAATAGTTTCGGAGTTTATATAAGTTTTTAAAAATCAACTTAATTAAAAACGCTTTCTTAATTGGGGTCGAAAAGGCATGTAATGGATCGTTTTGGTTCATCAAACCGCCTAGAGTATGATTATACCAAATACAGTTTGTAGTTGTGTATATTCGCAATACAAAAGTGTTAGATGTGAACTTAAAGTGCTCTACTTCATATCAAGTAAGTTTTCACTCACAAATTTAGCGATTCTAAGAAGCTAAAAACCTTTTCTCCTTTTTCATTAAATATACAACGCATGGAATATCTTCAGCTTCAAACGCAAGTCATCCAATAGAGTTATCCCAACCGTCCTTATAAAAGAGAATTTCTCCCATCTTTTAGGGTTATTCCCCTTCCAACCTCCCATTATATATCTCTTGCCTTAATATTTATACATCTCTTATAACACATGATATGTTTATTTTAGGACAAATCTCTATGGATATACTTAAACCAACTTAACTCTCAGAGTGCTCACCGGGCTTTTCCCCAAGACCTTGTAACACGATGTTTCCCAGCACAAGATTTTTTAGGTTTAGAACCGATGAAATTAAAGAAGAGAGATTCGATTAGGTTGATGTCTATTCACGCGGTGTGTGTGTGTGTGGGGGGGGGGGGGGAAGATGATGAACAGTGATGATTGTGATCGTGTTGGATGGTGGTGGGATGGTGGAAGATCGTGGTGTTGGTGAGGAACATAATATTTGTTACTCTTATAATAATAATAAAATTTGTAAGATCAGGGACGCAAAGGATAACAGGTTATAAACCATAGGGACGCAAACTGATAGGATATAAAGGTAATTTAGTCATTTCAGAGTCAAAAAATAACGGAATTGGCTCCATGGATTAGTATATTTCTTTTCAGAGGATAGGGACTCAGGCTTCCAAAGTCTCATTATGGGGACTCAACATGACTCCATCTGATAAACCCAGAGACGTAAATTGCATTTTACTCTTAGTTTAAATATAAATAAAAAAGTAACATTTCATATTTAGTTAAACTATAAATATAAATGAAAAATACAATATTAAGACACTGGGAGAATTGGTTTAAATAGATATGTGAAATAGAGTTTCATTTTTTATGGTTTCAATAGTCATTTTCAACGGTATTGTAGTCGTTACCACACTCGACAAATTGGGAACGAGTCGGGTAGCCACCAAATTCTTGGAGCCAAAAAACGAGGCTGGGATGACGGGCATGTGCATCCGATATGTTTGCATATGGCATATTACTACCAAGTTGTCATCGAAGTATGATTCAGAATAACACTCTCTCTAGGTTCATCTGTATTCATATATATCATAAGAAATGGGTGATAGAAGTAATGAAATCCACTAAATCATGCAAGTGACGCCAAGTCCATCTTAAAAGCCTTTAGTAACCAAGCAACATTAGTTGTAACACATCAAGATCTTAAAACCAATTACAAATTATAATTGTTCATAAATGCAGAGCACATGACTGCATATATGGCATAATACTATCAAGTTGCTATTGAATGTATGATTTTGATTAATATTGTTTATTATTATAACTTGATTTTCTACATGTATCAAAACATAAAGCTTGTATGAATCTATTCTTTGGTCATGAAAACGAATGGACATCAATAATAGAGGAATTTAATTTGAATGATAATATTAATTAGTGGATATCATATCAATAAAGTTAAATTCTAAAAAGGCGTTTTCTTTTTACAAATGCTGGGCTGCTCGCTCAGGCTGCCTACAGTCCGTATTTGAGGCCCATGCTAACTGCTAAGTGCTAAATTAGGTCCAATTTCATTAATTATAAATTCCGGTAGAGGATCCTGTAAAAAGTGCTCAAAGTGTGAGAAGTGTATTATAACACTATATATAATACTATATAACACCATATAAACACCGTATAACAATATGTAATACCATATAACACTATGTAACACTATATATCATTATATAACAAATATAACACTATAGGTTGTCTGATAGCATGTCTATGATAGATGTATAGTGTTATATTTGTTATATAATGATATATAGTGTTACATAGTGTTATAGGGGAATGATTCACTAAAAAGTGAATTTTGCCTAAGTAGCCTAAGAAGGATTGTGATGATGACATGTGGCACTCCTAATAAGTAGAAATGAAGGGCATTTTGGTCCTTATAAATAGGAGTGAAAATGACATGTGACACCCCTTTTGTTTTTTAAAAATACAACAAAAAAAATCTAGCACAAAAAATCTAGTACAAAAAAATATAGCACAAAAAATGTAGTACAAAAAATATAGCACAAAAAAAATCTAGTACAAAAAAATATAGCACGAAAAAATTCAGCAAAAATTGTAGTACAAAAAAATCCAGCACAAAAAATTAAGAAAAAAAAAATCCAGCACAAAAATTTTACCACAAAACTAGATATATTGATGGTTTGATTAAGAGTAAAATGAATTCAAATAATGCTTCTGGTTAGGCAAAAAATTAAGAAAAAAATGCAGCACAAAAAATTTACCACAAAACTAGATATATTTATGCTTCTGGTTTTTTCGTTTTCTAAGCGGACAAACAATTTCATCCAGGGGCGATGCTTTTAAGGGGCCGGGAGGGGCGCCCGACCCCCCGAACTTTTCGGCCAGTAGTGTTATATATGTAGTTTTCGTATAGAAATTTTTGGGTATATATGTTTTCGAGCCCCTGGTTCTATAGAAATTTTTGGGTATATACGTTTTCGGCCCCCCCGTAAAAAAATTCAAGCTTCGCCACTGATTTCATCAGGTTGTTTGCGGGTAAAAGGGCGTCTGACTCTTAAGAGATGTATGAGCAACGTTTTTAAAACCGGACCGGTCCGGCCGGGATCCGGAAACGCCACCGGGCCGGTAGCCGGCGGTCGGGCCGGCGGGTCGTCACATAAGAGGGTTAGGCCGGTTCTAAAAACCTCAAACAGACAAACACAAAACCTCAAACAGACAAGCCTCATCTTCAGTTATACACTGCTCCATCCACAGCCACCTTCATCGACAACACACATCCATTCTTCATCAACAGCCACCTTCATCAATTCTTCAAGGATTCTTCAATTTCAGGTTTGATTTATGATTGTTCACACTTCAGGTGGCAGCATTTTGATGAGAGGCTTTTGATGTTGGAAGAATTTGGAAGAGAGTCTTTTGGGTTTTGGATGACTGGCGGCTGGGAATTCTTTCTAACCCTACTTTAAATGGTTTAAATATTTATTTTATGACATTTGGGCTTTTAAAGCCTTCAAGTGAAAATTGGGCTGACATAGATAATTCTTAAAAATAAGCATATATATAATAAAACTACATTTTATGTATTTTAAATTATTAGATTAATTATAATTATGTCCGGGTCTTAAATCCGGTTGAACCGGTCGGGCCGGTCCGACCTTTGACCCCGTAAGGCGACCGGGTCAACCTCCGGTCCGGTTCTGAAAACATTGTGTATGAGCAAGAATAATACATACATACATGCATGCATATTGCAAAACTAACAAAACGGAGATACATATATATATATAGTTGAAACAAATATATAGCCTTCTCTTTCCAGTAGTTTCTTGATCATTAGCTCCATGTAGATTACCAAAGTGTGCCTATTTCATGTTGTTCTTTCAAAGCTGCCACCGATTTGCATGTGCAACCATTCTGGTGATGATCCGTTACTGTACAAAAATCCAGCACAAAAAATGTTATACAACATAAAAATACAACACATTTTAGTGGGTTTTTTTAGTCTTCATATTTTATTTAGCAATATGGTACTCAAATTAAAGATAAAAAGACGCTCGATTTTACGGTGAAATTTTTATGAAAAAATAATGTCGTATAAAAAAGTTATAAACGTTTAAAAAATGGGGGTGAAATATGCATGTGCCTTGCATGTAGAGAGAGAAAGTCCAAAAATAGGATTTTACCAACATACCATTGCATTCCTCCTTTCTCCTACACTTTCATCTTAACCATTGATTTGAAAAATGAATGGTTAAGATTCCTTCTCATCCTACTTAGGCAAAATCAACTTTTTATTTGATCTTACCCCTAGTGTTATATGGTATTATATGGTGTTACATATTGTTATACGGTGTTTATATGGTCTTATATAGTATTATATATAGTGTTATAATACACTTCTCACACTTCTCACACTTTAGGCCCTTTTTACACTGTCCTTACCCAATTCCATCAAATTCGTTATTTGTTTAATGTAATCCAAAAATTTTATATATTTCTGTCGTAATAAGATTAGTTAAAATGAATTAAATTAACCCACAGAAATTACACTTGGCAGAAAATACATAATAACGTTTTGTCACATGTTACGAATTTTTTTCAATAATTGACTTAAAGGGAATTGTATAACTTTATATATTTAAATAGTTCTAGAAGTTAAGTAAATACAAATATGAGGCTAAATTGATTTGAATAAGGGTATGTGGACTTCTTGTTTAGATAATGACTTCACTAATAAATAATTTACTAGTTAAAATCTTTGTAAAGTTATCTAAACCCAGCATTTTTCTTAAATTAATTATATTGAAGTTGTAATTATGAGGCTAAATTGTATATTAATCTATTGGGACACGTGTCACTCATTGAAGGCGTCTACATTTTAATTTCCTGCATTTCATACTTATCTTATATCAATTAATTAAATAATAAATAATCAATTAATATTAAATCTTATCTTACTTTGAATGTCGGATATAATCATTCTATTTAATCTAATAATATATTATCTTCAAATTTAAATTATAAATTAAAGATTTTTTAAATAATAGCACAAAACAATAATCTTAAGCTTAAAAAACAATAATACGCTCATATAAAAAATTTAAAGTACAAAACAAAATATACAAAATAACTTATTGGACATTAGATCAAACTTTAAAAAAACACTAATTAGGAAGAGAAGCTTATAATATAATTCTGTTTTAGATTTTCCAAATTGGGGTTCTAATCAATTTGAATTAAACTTAACCAAGTTTATGACTTGATTCGAATTAAACCGAACCAAATTTATGCTTTTTTAAACGAATCCAATATAGTATAGATTCGCCCCGCTTGCGGTATGCGCATATAATGTATATATGTGTGGACGCTCGCAAGGCAAAAGTGAAATTGCACTAATTTTAACATTATTTTACTAAGTTCGTGAAAATAACGTTATAAGCGGAGGACGGTTAATCATGCATCATCATCATGTAGTGGCGTTGATAGTAGAAAGACAAAAGGGACCATGCACTAATCGGTCTTTGTCCCTATTGTTGAGTGTTATGTGCCTTATATCCAAGGTTTGATGTAAAACTACTATCGAGCCAGGGCTCTCACTGAAAGCATCCTCTCTATTCCTATGGGGTAAATGTAAGGTTGTCTACATCTTACCATCCTTAGACCCTACCTTAGCTTTGCTATTGGTGGGATTTACTGAGTATGATGATGATGATAATGATTTAGTATATATAATTGGATTTATTGAACCTGTATAATACACGGGGTTTATAAAGATATAACTTTTTATTATTTAGTTTATAAAATTACATTTATCCAACCCGTTTAATACACAATGTTTTTAAAAATATAATCTTTTTTATTATGTAGTATATATAATTAGATTTATTCAACCCGTACAATACACGGGTTTTATTATTTGGTATATAAAATTACATTTATTCAGTACAATACATGGGGTTCTTAGAGATATAATTTTTTTATTATTTAATATATAAATTACATTTGTTCAACCCGTGTAACAAACGAGATTTTTAAATAATAAATGTTTTAATTTAATATATAAAATTACATTTATTTAACCCGTGTAATACACGGGGTTCTAATCTAGTAATATATAAAGTGAATGAACAGTATATTTGTTTTAAATGTTTTTTATATGTGTTATTTAGTGGTTTTTTACATGTGTTATGTGGTTCTTTTATATATCTTATGTAACTTGCGTTTGTTTTTTTATCGATGTAATTCACGTGTCAGTATTTTTTGATCATATCAATATTTTTTTTCTCTATGGGTTGTTGTAACGAGTGTAAGTGACGTAGCAAAACAAACCGACACCGATCAAATTCCCACCGTGTTGGTATATTTTTTGTCATATCATGTTTTTTTTTTCTCTATTGGTTGCTATAACGAGTGTCAGTACCGTAATTAAACGAACTGATACTCACCAACCGTGCAACGCGCGGATTTAATAACACTAGTTGATTTGAATAAAGTTTTGAGAACAAATTTGTTGTTTAGATTAGGGATGAGCTCGGTATCTGTGTCGAAAGTATCAGCATCAAAAATACCGGTATCGAAATTCGCTAAATATGGGTACTGGTACCGAAAATGTTTGATATAGTACGATACGGTACCGGTATTTGAAGATAAAATACGGTAAAATATCGATACCGTACCAAACCCAGTACCAACACCAAGTCCAATATGCTCATCCCTATGTTTAGATAATGACTTCACTGATAAAACCCTTAACTCTCATCATATTTTTTCTCGATCTCTTCCGTAGTATCCTCAAATCATTTTTTATTTATTTTTAATAAAATTAATAATTGTTAATTTAAAATAACTAGCAATAGACCCGCGCGCATTGCGGCGCGATACATCGTAAAATCGAATATATTAGTCCAAACGTTATATGATGCGTTAACCATATGAAAACATGTGTTTCGGCGTATCTGATTGAACTAAATGTTACCTATATAAACATTGCAATTGGATCAAACACAAAATAAATCAAATTTATACCCAACAATCATAACGTATTAGTCATACATAGAAAATGTGACAGGTATAACGGAAAAGCTGACACGTATAATCAAAAGAGATGAATTAGAGCTTCTGAAAAAATGGAAAAAAAGAAACCATAATTTGACTCCACTCGGTTCGAAACAAAATTTACAAAACATCACCTAACTCCTTTCCCAAAAAAGTTTACGTCGAAACATACACCAACTCAAATTTATACTAAAACGTACATAAAAATATGCACGTAAAAATGTTTTTTTAAACTAAAACATATTATTTTTGACCTAACTCGTTTCCAGAAAAAGTTAATGTCAACACGTAGAGAAAATCAAATTTATACAGGCACGTACATCAAACTATGCACGTGAAAAAATTAGTTTTTCTTAAGTAAAGGAGGTATAACGGTAAACTCGAAACAAATTATTAGTAAAAAAACTTAATAGGTTAAATACGTTAGTAAAATTGTGTCAAGTAGCACTAATGCCAAACCACTGCCAACGAACACCAACATCAGAAGAGCTTGTAAAAATAAAATAAATAAAAAAGTAAAAAATAACACCGAACAAAAAACATACGTAAAATCGTTGAACCACACACATTAGTCGCGGCGTGTTAATGCGAAGAAATTATATAAAAACGTAAAACGTAAAAAAGAATAACTAATTCGATCTAGGATTCGCGCGTTGCGACGAACTTTTCAAACGTGGAAAAATAGACGCGCTGCGATGGACTGTCAAACGGGGAAAACAAACGAAAAAACGTTGCACCCTACACGCACGTTGCTGCGTGTTGACTCGCAAAATTTAGAACGAAACGTAAAACGAAAAACCTACGAAAGATGAAAAGTATAAGGAACCAACGTTGAAAATAAGAAAGTGTTGGGGTTAAATTGAAAAGTTGAAAAGCTTTGAGTTAAAACTAAAGTTGAAAACCGTTAAAGTGACCAAACCACAGGGAGCAAAACGGAAGTTTACTCTTGATAAAAATGAAAAATAAAGTTAAGATTAATTATAACTTTTCATTGACGATAAAAAACAATACAAAATAGTTAAAAATAACATTTTTAAACATTGCATAATAAAAAAATATATACTCCGTTTTTGTTAAAGTTCATTTTGAATTTAACTCGGTTATTGGTTTTTTATTATCGTCCAAAATTTTGATCCAAATGTACCAAAGTCATTTACGAGTAAAGTTAAACTATATTATTTTGAATACAACTTACCGTTATAATTTATATAGGAATGCTTAAAAAAACTTAAAAAACATAAGCATTTTGTTTTTTTTCATGTTAGAGCACAATTTTTATTAAAAAGAAAAGAGTTAATTACACAAATAGGTCCTGTGGTTTATAGCTAGTTTCGCCTTTAGGTACTAACTTTTTTTTGTAACAGGTTTAGGTTCTATTGTTTCAATTTTGTAACACCTTTGGGTATTAACACCAAAATATGACTAAAATACCCCTGCATTTTTTTTAAGTTTATCAATGTAACACATTTGGGTACTAACACCTAATTTTATTTAAGTTTAAATCAATTTTACAAAATTTATTTATTTTTTTTATTTTCATCTTTTTATTATATCTCTTAATTAACATAAAATCTATTTATTTTTTTATTTTCATATTTTTATTAAATTTCTTATTTAACATAAAATCTACTAGTTACACCAGTATTTTTTTTAAATAAAATCTACTAGCTATATAGTTTTATGTAAATTAAATTTCTTACTCGTTTTAATGCAATGACGTACCAATGTTACGTGCGATGCTGTCGAATTAGTATTTGGTATGGAATAAGATTTCAATGATATCGAATTCGATTTCAATGATATCGAATTCTATTTCAATTATTATGCAAATTTACATTTCTGATTTTTTTAATTCAACAATTTTTAGTCTATGGTATCGATTTTTAGTAACTGCAATGGTTTTTATTATATGGTATCTCTTTTTTCAATGCATCGAATTAGTATATGGTATCGAACCAGGTTACGTTTGATTTTTGGATCAATTAGGGCATCTTGCCTTGATAGTAATTTATCGGTATTTTTTTTAATTTATCTGAATGACGGAATTTTGTATGTGCAGTGCGGTGTATGATGGATTTTAATTTTTTATGTTAAAAGTAGTTGTGAAATAATAATATATATAATTCGATGCGACATACCCAACCATAATTGTGAAATAATTCGATATCATTGAAATCTTATACCATACCAAATACTAATTCGACATCATCGCACGAAACATTGGTACCTCATTGCGTTAAAACGGGTAAGAAATTTAATTTACATAAAACTATATAGCTAGTAGATTTTATTTAAAAAAAATACTGGTGTAACTAGTAGATTTTATGTTAAATAAGAAATTTAATAAAAATATGAAAATAAAAAAATAAATAGATTTTATGTTAATTAAGAGATATAATAAAAAGATGAAAATAAAAAAAATAAATAGATTTTGTAAAATTGATTTAAACTTAAATAAAATTAGGTGTTAGTACCCAAATGTGTTACATTGATAAACTTAAAAAAAATGCAGGGGTATTTTAGTCATTTTTTGGTGTTAATACCCAAAGGTGTTACAAAATTGAAACCATAGAACCTAAACCTGTTACAAAAAAAAAGTTAGTACCTAAAGGCGAAACTAGCTATAAACCACAGGACCCATTTGTGTAATTAACTCAAAAGAAAAATATCAAATTCAATGTTAAACAAAATATTATAAAATAATAATAATAACAACAACGACAACTTAAAAAGTAAGAGAACAATGGCGGAGTTTGAACAGAAAATCGGTGGGGGCCGGACTTTAAAAATCCAAATCGGTGGGTGCCAGCTTCTTAAAAATCAAATATTTTACACTAAAAAACAAATCTTCGGAAATTTTCGGTAAAATTAACAATACGTGTGAAAAATCGGCCAGGGCCGAGGCACCCCAGACCTCCATTATCCTCCGCCCATAGGAAGGAATCTTGTTAGGAAGAGTACCAGGGAGGATTCCTTTTATATAGTAATGAGAAACAGAGAGAATGACGTTACTACTGGTATTGCAGTATCGTCCACCCTCATACCGACTATCGTTATAGGGTTCTAATATTCTATAGTTATTTAATAGTTAAAACGGCTCCCTAGTATATCACATCGTTTCAACTATAATAACTAAATCTTTTTATTTCTTTTGAAACTTTTAAAAGCATATAGACAACATTGGCCCTTTATAAAGGGGAATGTGACATATGAAAGGGAATGCCTACCTACATACCTCATCTACCTAGAAGATTACAATGATGATCAAATATATTAGTAAAATTCAGTTAGAAACGAACAAACATGTCTATTTAATGTTGCAACACACTTTTATTCATTCATGTCCAGTCATTACCCAACAATCACCTCATGCTTACGTCTAAATTGATTGACACAAATGGCTAATTACACGACACGTACAACTTTACAAAAGGAAACAAACAATGAGCCAATATTTTGTGGTGTTGATCCACCATGACATCCTTGGTGAAAGCGAAATCTAATTGAGTTTTAGGTGGGTTCACATAAAGAAAACACACCAAACCTTGCCAATTTGGTGGTGACATTCAATTGTATCGAAGATATTTTTAAACAAACGAGTCAAGTCAAGCTAAAGTTGAGCAATTTGAGTTCAAATCCACTCTATAGGTCTAAGCATGACTTAAGTTACATCAAGATTATTGGAATGTGAAACAACTAAATGTGTTGTATGTTGCTTGAATAGCTAGTACAACAAAAATGTTTAGCTGGAAAGATTTTGGGATGTATATGTTTACCAAGGTTTGTGGCGTGCAGGAAACATGAAAAGTGGCGAAGCTTGAGATTTCCGATCCGGGGGTTGAAAACGTATATACCTAAAAACTTAAAAACCGGGGTGTCAAAAACGTATATACCTAAAAAATTATATACGAAAATTACATACCGGACACTACTGAGCGAAAAGTTCGAAGGGTCGGACGCCCCCCGGCCCCTACAAAGTTGCGCCCCTGAACATGCACATAGGGCCGTCTCAAGCAGTGACAAATCTACAAGAAAAATTTGAGGGTGGCTTAAAAAAATTTAGTCCACCCTCAGACCATGTGTAGTGGGGCGTTTTTTTTTAATTTAAAAAATAACGCCCAAAAACGCCCCCCCCCCCCCCATTACATAGGGCGTTGTTTGGCATTTAAAAAAAATTGGATTGGCGTGTTTAAAAAACGCCTAAAAGGGCTTGTGGAAGGGTTGACGGACCAATGGGGAAACTTTTGCATTATTTAATTTAAAAAAAAATTATTGTATAATTAATGGAAGGGGCGTTATTGGGCATTATTCCCACTACGCCACTTTTGCAATAACCCCCAATAATGTCCCATGCTGACTGGACTGCCACGTGTCACAAAACGCCCCATGGTGGAGGCATTATTGAGCTGAACCACTACACATGGTCTCAGGCTTGTGTACAAGTATAAATCTTTTTTGTCTAGATTTTTGGGTCATAGAAAAGGACCAAAGTCCTTCCTTTATTTTACTCCCCCTTTAGCCATATCCTTGACAAGCATTTCTCACTTGTCCTATAATAACTATGCAGTACAAATGGACTTAGAGACACTGTTTCTTTACAATGGACAACACAGATTTGTCTAACTATTTAAACACTTCTTTAAATGCTTTTAGATTTAAACCACCTTATGTGTTCATTTTGATTTATTTATGTGTTTATCGTTAATGAATTTATTTATGTTGCCCGTCTACCTTCTGTTTTGATGTAACTTAACAAGTTTTCTGGACTTTATTTATAAAAAACTAGTTTTATTAAAAAAAAAAAATCAAGAGCTTTGTTTTGATTGAACCTAAAGAATTTTATAGCTTGTTTATCTTATTGTGTCTATCTAAGAGCAACCTGTTGATCAGTTCTGTTTAAACATAATGGAAAACATGAAATAACATACCTTTGATTGCATCAGTAGAGAATCCAGTCAGAGACGCAGCAACGGAGTTCGACATAGTTGTCAGTTTGATCTGGTTCCTCCTTAGGGTGTAAAGTGATGATGGTGATGAACCGAGACTAGGGCAGAATCGGTTGAGGGAGAGAGAGATACGAAATTGATGTTAGTGAGGGTTTTTTGTGATTGTGTAACTTGTCTAACCCTTTAACTCTCTAATAAGCTCCTTATTTATACACCCAAGAGGAAACCCAATTAGTTAATAAGGGTAATATGGTCCATCAACAATTACCAACTAATTATTAATAGGTTATTAATATATTTTGATCTATATTATATAAATGATAATGATGGCTACAAGATTAAATATAAATAAATAAATATTTAATCTTACATTCTCCCACTTAGCCGAATAATCATTTATCATGAGTATTAGATAAGTCTGATCAGAAGTTAATACTCATTTTAGCCTTAAACAAGTACTATAGCAGAGAAATACAGCCGTTGAATCATTATGCGACTCAGGACCCCCATTAGTCATACTATAGCCTTAATTTAAAACCTAACAGTTATGATCAAAATATGTAAGCCCTTTAACGTTTGATTTGTATTTATAGTTGTCTATATGTCATTACACCGGCAGAACATATGTAAGAGACATACAAAATCAAACTGATGAGGAAAATTAATTAATAGTCAGTCATTCATAGTACGATATGCAGTTGTACATGGTCATCAATTAAAACCCGTCTCTTTTATGTGCACTCTTAATAAGACTTATGGGTAATAGACCTTCAATTATAGGATCCTTAAGCATATCACGAATGCATTCGATACAAAGATTTAGTTTCCTCAATTCGTTCATAAACGAATAATTGATTGCGTATCGAAATTTAATGCAGCACCTCTCGAACTGTTACTGTTCAAGGAGACATGGTAGCTGACTTTATCACAACAAGTCTTCAATATATTAATTATATGGAGTTAATAAACTCATGAGTCCACTGATAAATTTCCAACAACTTTTAGTGACTATATTATGTCGTTATAACTTAGGTTGTTGATATCAGTCTATTATGACTCCTCCATGAGATAGGTTTTGTCTGTTGACATAAAGATATACCCGAAATTACATTTTTGTCATCTTTGAATATTACAAAGTTAGAGCAATAAACCGGTTTGAGTTCTCACTTCTCCTTTAAATTATAGCCTCTCATTTCTTTTAAAGATATTGTAATACTCTATTAAATGCTTCACATTAATCTAGACACATCTAGTGTGTTGCAATGTGAGTAATATCTAAACGAGTATAGACTTAAACTTACATAAGGCTTCTAATTAATGAAGCGTAAGAAATAATCTCATTTATCCTATTATCCTCTAAAGGAGAGCAGTATTGTTTGTTACATATTTAAGGACCAATTTAATGTTAAACTTATGGAACGGAAGTAATGTCCCATTTGGTCTATCTCAACATGTTATGATATCTATTATGTAAGAGATATCTCTGAGATCTATTATATCAAAGTTTGTGTTAACAATGCTTTGACTTATGTAACATCTACTTGTCAAAAGAATATCATCTATATAGACAAGTTTATCTTAGTTGCTCCCACTCATCTTGAGGTAGGTACATTAATCCACTTGATTGTTGATGAAAATAATTTCGTTAAGATTTCATCACATTATGACGTTTGCATTAACCCATACATGGATTTTATTGGCTTACAAATAAAGTGTTCTTTAACCTTTAGTTTGGAACTTTCAGGTTGTTTTATGAACATGTAAATATATCAGCCAGTTATTAGGGAAAATTGTTTTAATGTTCATCTAATGTAGCTTTAAACTATTATAAGCTACTAGAACAGTGATGATCCTAAAAGAAATCTTTTGTTAGATATGTAATAAAGATTCTTTAATAATTTATCTCTTCCTGAGTACAACCTTTGACAATCAATCATGCTTCTTTGTGTCTTAACGTTTATATCAGGATTTGGTTTAGTTATGAACACTCTTAGGTTATTCAATCAAATCCCAAACGTTATGCGAACACATAAAATCAGTTTTACTAGAAAACTGTTTTATTCCATTCAGAAGATTGATTGACACTAATGGCTTAATTAGAAGAGATAGGATCAGTAAACTTTTCCAAAATCCATTTCAACTTCAGTTAGGGAGGTTGTGTAATCATCAAAGTTAGTAGGCTTTTAAACCTAGATGACCTCCTGAGTTGATTATTGGGTTAGTTAGAAGTTTCAGTTTTATGGATTAGCTCTTGATTATGTTGCTATCATTTTCAGGATTCTAAGTTTGTAAGAGTTGGTGCAGTATGGTGTACAAGAGGTGTAATTGGAGTTAAATTTAGAGTGAAAATTTAATGACACTCTTCCCCCCGCCTCTTGTATTCCTTGCAAGTCATGATAAGGACTTTGACTGCTCCCACTGACCTTAGAAATCTTTAGGAACTCAGCATGCTTAGGGTCAATATTTAACGACCAAACAAATTCTAATAGAGAAAACATATAATAGAGAAAACATATTAGTGACATTAGTCATTGTAGTTTCTCTTGTTGAGGATTATGTTAGTTTAGATAAGAAATCTAAGTGTGCCCACAATTAAGCAATAATGAAACTTTTGTAAAAGTAGCTTTAGATTTTAAGAAGACAAGTTATGATAGAACAGTGTCAAGATGGAGCAGTGTCTTGTACAAGAGGTGTAAATTGAAGTAATGTACAATTTTCACTCCCCCACCTCTTGCAACTATTGTAAGTTATTATTAAGACACTTAATGCTCCCACTGATCTTTTAATATCTCTAGAATGCTACTAGAGAAGTTTCAATTAGTTATGTGACGTGGGAACCTATCATATATATATGTTAGACTTTACTTGATTTCTCTAATGTCCAGGTGTCACAAAAACTTAGGGACATATTTAATAGAAATCATGTTAAGCACATATATGAGTAGATTTCTTATAAGACCGTGGGCCATATACGACAAAATTTAGATACAAGTTGATAGTCTTTTAAATGATAAATGAATTATGTCTGAATATTCCAATTGGAATAAGTTCCACGAATGTCAATGAATGACTTATGATGGACCCATACTTATGCCTTAAGCCAAAACATATTTAGGGCTTTAACAACATAACTTAAAATCACTTAGAATGAGATTAGATAAGAAATCATCCTCATTAACCATGTCATGATTTCTCATGAATTTTTGGTTATAATGGATGAAATTTGTAAGTCTCATTTTCCTTTTGTCAAAATTTTCATTTGCATGATGACAAAAGTTGTGAAAGTGTAAGGTATCATCTAGTTTTATCTTAATAATGTTTCAATCCAGATATTTAGAACAAATAAAATGAGAGTTTAAGGTAAGTGTGACTTTATGTTGACTATGCAAACCTCACAACCTTCATAACATTGCTTAATTATGATACTATATTCTGATTAATCTTCAGAGTATATAAGGTATCGAAAGACGTTGTTAGAAGACTGCTTATTATGGTTTTTTATAGCCTTAACATTTAATTTTGTCACTAACTCTTATGTTAATTATTTGTTGATTTCTGGTAAGGAAACATTTAAAACTAGAGTCAACTAATCATGTATTAATAGGAATATTATATTTAGTAGACTTAAATATCTTTAATAAATGACTATCTAATTAATTCATCCAACTGTTCCTTAGAATAATGGATAGTCTCGTTGCTTATGTCTAGTCTAATGACATAATGATGCAGTGAGATTTTCCCTTGAAGAACCTTAGAGGTGGAATTAACCGTTGTAATTTGTCTATGGACCTGAGAACAATCCTCTTTTAAGGTTTAAGTGGTTGTAAGGTGAGTAACAACTTATTTTCCAGCTTCAAACATTTATTTCTTTGTACATATGTTGCTTATCAACACACTCGTTATACTTTGGTATTTTGAGTGTTATAGTTGATTTATAAGGCATCAAAATGTACAAGTGAAAATCTTAATATGTAATGTACTGGAAAATGTACTTATTTCCATGTATAAGCCCTTAACTTTATGGGTCATGGTTTTGTACATTATAATGTATTCACATATACCACTTAACTTTATAATTTAGAATTATAAAAGAAGGCATGCATCTTAGGAGTTCTAGTGATTATTCCATATATAAGAGATTAGCCTTAGGAAAGACTTAATCTGAAATAACTTTAGTGATAGCATTATGTTAGAGAGTTCTTGATTATCATAAGAGACATCATGTTCGATTTGTCCTAATCATCATGCTCTAATTTTCTTCTTTATAATCTTTATCAGAAGAGAGCAATAGGATTATCGTGTCTTAAGAAGTAATCAAGGATTTAA
The DNA here is from genome assembly GCA_030545235.1 of Helianthus tuberosus. Taxonomy (NCBI): domain Eukaryota; kingdom Viridiplantae; phylum Streptophyta; class Magnoliopsida; order Asterales; family Asteraceae; genus Helianthus; species Helianthus tuberosus. The sequence continues at coordinate 20,896,634 of CM060386.1, read as the reverse complement.
TTTAAGAGCTAATTCTAAAAGAAACTTTAAATAAAGCAAACATGTTAGGTTTAGGAATTAAAGTGGATGAGATATATGTAGAAGTAAATTATAGTGAGAAAAAAAAAATTATGGGTACTAAAAAATAAGACAGACGAAATGATCATAAAATTAATTAAGGATCATTAATATAAGGATCATTATGTGAAGAGATTGTGATATGTCTATTACTAACATCAAAATAATAGACTTAGTAAAATTCTACTTAAACAAAGACAAATCAGCTTTGGCCAGAAGTGTAATCATTTAAGTATGTGTGCAAAGTAATCGTGACAAATCAGCTTTGGCCAGAAATGAGACAATCACTTTAGTTATGCACTTGTCAAGCATGCTAAACATAAATGAATTAAATCAGCTTTGGCCAGAATTAAGACATTTCACGTTTGTAATGCATACTTAACATAGCTTTTATAATACTTGAACAATAAATAGATGTATTAAATCAGCTTTGGCCAGAATTAATACATCAGAAGCTCATTCAAGTTAAGCTAGTTTGGTTTTGTAAAACATTATTTGATCCTTATTAATTAATTAAGTATAAACAAAACCAAGTATTTAATAGCAAACATTATTTGTTAGGTCACATTAAACAGCATAAAAAATGAGGTCTCGAGTCGCAATCTTAGTTTCGAGTCGCAATCTCAGTCTCGAGTTGTGATGATTATGGTTGCGAGTCGCAATCTCAGTCTCGAGTTGTGATGAGTGCGGTTGCGAGTCGCAATCTTAGTCTCGAGTTATGATGATCGTGGTTGCGAGTCGCAATCTTAGTCTCGAGTTGTGATGATTGTGGTTGCGAGTCGCAACCTTAGTCTCGAGTTGTGATGATTGTGGTTGCGAGTCGCAACCTTAGTCTCGAGTTGTGATGATTGTGGTTGCGAGTCGCAACCTTAGTCTCGAGTTGTGATCTCTGTTAACAGCTGCTGATTGTGATAAAACTGAAACTCGAAATTTAAGGGATTTGGGATAGTATTTCCTGTTTTAATCATGATCTAAACTTATCAAGGATTTCGAAAATAATAACTGATTATCTCTTTAACAGTTTTCGAAAATTTAATAGATAAAAATTTAGATCAAAACAGTAAAACACTTACTAATCCAAAATTATATTCCAAATCTTATGAATTTTTCGAGTTTCTTAGAACATAAATGATGAACCCTAAAATAATAAGAACATAATCTGGAAATCCGAAACCTGATTTTAATGGTTTTGTAATGGATTTCGTGACAATAAGCTTAATCCTTTTATGATTTCGGGTCAATATATCAAGTAATAATTTCCGAAAACAGGGATTTCGGCCATAATGAAACCCGAAAACAGTTTTTGATTTTAATGCTTTAAAACTTCCGTTTTCCAGATTTTTGATCCGATAATAATGGATACGAAAAACAGAACTGATTTATCAACATATGCTCTGATACCACATGTTGATCAGTTCTGTTTAAACATAATGGAAAACATGAAATAACATACCTTTGATTGCATCAGTAGAGAATCCAGTCAGAGACGCAGCAACGGAGTTCGACATAGTTGTCAGTTTGATCTGGTTCCTCCTTAGGGTGTAAAGTGATGATGGTGATGAACCGAGACTAGGGCAGAATCGGTTGAGGGAGAGAGAGATACGAAATTGATGTTAGTGAGGGTTTTTTGTGATTGTGTAACTTGTCTAACCCTTTAACTCTCTAATAAGCTCCTTATTTATACACCCAAGAGGAAACCCAATTAGTTAATAAGGGTAATATGGTCCATCAACAATTACCAACTAATTATTAATAGGTTATTAATATATTTTGATCTATATTATATAAATGATAATGATGGCTACAAGATTAAATATAAATAAATAAATATTTAATCTTACACAACCTAACTCAAATCTTCGACTAATTAAACTCAGCATTAAAGTTCAAAATAATCTAATATAACACTTGCAAGCTATGTCCATGTTGTTTGAAAGAGGGGCAGTCAATAGAAAACGTGTTTGCCTCTTGTGAGGCTGCGAAGAAGACTTGGATATCCACTGAAAAAATGGATAGATCTCTAATTTCCGATGTTTAAAGGTCGATTGATTTAATGGGTTGGGTTGGGTCGATTCGATGGAAATGACAAATTTTAAGAAACGTTTACTTGAAGCTTTGGTGTTGACGACGTGGTGGTGTTTCAGGAATGAGCTGATGTTTGAGGCTGCAAGTAAGACTCGAGATCACATTTTTTATTCCGTTGTGTGTTCTCTTATTTGTGGTTCGTTAAAAGGAATCGTAAAGTCAATATTACTTGGGTTAGCTGCTTAAAAACCCCTTTCATGGCTTTGTAATTTGTTTCTCTTTGTATGTCTACCTTCTTGCTAGTCAGTATTTTTATATAAAATTATGTTATTCAAAAATTAAAATTATAAAAACTTGTATTTCCTAAAGTTAAAGACGGTGTTCATCTATGATTTTGATATTTTGAAACGAGAAGAAAAAGAATTTTTAGCAATATATACTAAGCTAAATTATTTGATAGTCGTTTTTATTAGAAAAAGAACATATTAGAAAAAGAACATATTTTTATTTCGCTAGATTTTTCTTTTTAAAAAAAATCGGATTTTAATATATTAACTGTAAAGAAAAACATTTTTTTGACATATCCACTCACCAACCCGATTCTACCTATAGTTTACAAATTACGATGTCTTCAATAAATTGTAAGTTCTAGACTTTTAGGCTTTAAGCAGAAGTTTGGTTCGAATAACCAAAAATGATTATGACCCATTTGTTTCCCACTACCAAATCACCAATACTGACCAGATCCATAAAATCAATAGGCCCAAAACCGGTTGATGGGCATGAGTTGGGCTCAAGAATTAACTCTATAACATTTTCAAAGTTTGATGAAGAGTGGAATAATCGGTAAAACGTCGCCTCCCATTTAAGACGAACTGGCACTACCCGTATTCGCCCTTCACCTAGATGCCGCAGGAAATAATGGATAGAGTGAGAGTCAAACATTCAAACATAAAGGACGAAAAATGCAATTTAATCTTAAAATAATTTAATAAAAATTGTGATACTCTTGACATACATAAAAAAAATGTAGAAATTTGCCGTGTTTTTATTCCATTAATCATTTCCCCTTTTTCTTTTCACCTTTTAGTATTAGTTGTTAAAACATTACATATATTTATAAAATATTAGTTTTAATCCATAAAACTAAGAAATACAAAGGCAAAGAATCTTCTCTTTATGGATTTAGAAAACAAACCATAATAACAGCTCAATTGGGAACATTACCCTTAACCCTTAAGGTATGAATCTTCTTTTAGTTCAATCATCGTATATGATTTTTCGATTTATATTTTAATAACAGCAAAAGCTTATAATCTTGATCAAGGAAAAAATCAGTCATCACAAACCTTTTTAATATGCTTTATAATTTTTCAAAGGTGCGTAGTAACATGCTACGAAGGTGTGTTTTGCTCAATCTTAATTGTGCGTCTAAACGTTGCTAACAATATACATAAGGTTGGACACTATTTAATATACATAAGCTATATCTGACTTTCTATTAGAAAAAAAAAACTTTACTTTTAATTATTCTTAATGTATAAAAATCCAATTTTCCTTCTTTTTTATTTTTTATTTTTTTGGAGAAACAATTCTTAGAATTTTCAAGAATAAATACATGACACATTAGCTTACTAAAATTTAAACTTATAACTTTTGCTTGTGAAATACATTATTCTATCACTAGGATGTCCTCTTTGGACTATAAAAGGGAAAATCACTACATTAGCCTTGTTAACCACCTTGCGTACCAATTTAAACTTTGACTTTTCTAAATATTAAAATGGTCAATGACCACTTTCCTGTGTCATATGGCGCAACATGTACACTTCTCAAGCATCACTGACTCTTTGTTTTCATCAACCCTACGCCATACATCGCTCTGCGCCAATCACCCCCATGCGCAATGCTCTCCTGCTGCCCTGCGCCATTATCAAGCTGCAAAACCTTTCTCCTGCACCATTTAGCTTAGCTACGTGTCACACTCTGGTTAATAGTAATTTAACAAAATTTATAGCTATTTTGATAATTTCTTTGATGAAATTGGCTACTTTAGTAATTTTTCCACTATAATTCTTTTTTGGTTATATGTAATAAAAATTTTCCGTCCCAATTGTGCATGCTTGTCTTCCCAAACTACTAGCAAAATATTCAACTTCTTTCATATAGATAACTTCCAAAACAATTAAATCCCTAAAATCGGCACAAAGTTGGTTATTATTAACATCAAAGTATATTGAAATAATCATCAATACAACAATTCAAGAAACTTGACAACAAATCAGTAAAGAAGAAAAAAAAAAGTTACAACATATAAACAATTGAATTAGAGACCAGAAGTAAAAGGCACATTAGTTGCCGGCAACCACGAACCACCGGCAATAAAGTTTCCGACGGTGAACTTCGCCGCCTCGGCGCTGCTAGTGATGACATGATAACCTTTCCAATTAACCCTTTTCGCGGTTGATGCACCCGGCCCAGTGTTCATATACTCACCATAATATAAAGTATTAAGCGCGAAGTTGCCACTCCACGGCATCCACCCTGCAGGATCGATCAAGCTATCGAGGCTCGATTTGAGAAAAACCGTCCTCGAATATTGCTTCCACGGTCGCCCGAGGTATGTTTTAACTCCCGACACGCCTTTTAGGTCAGAAGCCGCGGTGATACGGCTGTTGTGGATTGAAATGCCCGTGTTTTGGTTTTGATCGGTTCGGCCTTGAGCGGTCAATGTGTTGGTCTTGTTTGGCGGCTTACGGGCGTAAATATTGCAATTTTGAATTACTACGGCTGCGTTACCAAAAATAAAATCAACTGTCCCGTATATGTCACATTCGCGGTAAAATTGTCGGTTTGAGTGGACGTATAATGTATCTTGGTAACCCTCAAAGCTGCATTGGTAGAAGACCGAAAGGTCAGAGCCGCTGCGTAGCGCCACGGCTTGGTGGTTTTGTGGGTCCGCGGTGTTTCTGACGGTGAAACCTCGGCCGATAAATCCATCTCCGACAACGGCTGAAATTAATGAGAAAAAAATGTTATATCTTGATATTTAACGTTTGAAAATAGTTGCATGATAAAGTCAAATAATATTGGCATCTTAGCGACATAAATTGTAAAGTCGTCGCTAATTAATAACTAAGTCGAAACTGACCCAACTGATTTTCTTGAATATATTGCCGCAATCATTAATTATGTATCCATTTTACCATGCTTTTTCCAGGTTTTATTTTTATTTTTATTTCAACGGTTACGTTTGTATTTAAAAATATTATCATAAAAGTGGTTTAGTTTTTAATTTTATTTTAACCAGTCTATTATATATTTTTTTAATCAATTTCTATTTATTTTTCATGTTATATATTTTTAATCAATTTCTTTTTATTTTTTCATAAATGAAGAGCTACGCCATATCAGCAAAAGAATTAGTGACCAACTGTGTTGCCAACGAATTTAGCGACGATTAAACTTCTTACTTCATTTTTTTAAATAAATTCCATTTTGAAAATGAAAAGTTGGCAAATAAAGATTAAGTGACAAATAAAGTTGGCAAATAAATTCCATTTCTTGTAATTTTGATGTCTAGCATCTTGCTAGTATTAATAAAATTTTTGTTGGCCGTTAAAAAAAGTGACAAGAAATTTAGCAGCAAAATATAGCCATGTAGTCTTAAAAAACTTATGCACATAAAAATTTGTATTCGGCTTACCGAGAGTGGCTGATTTAAAGGTGGTGGTGCCCCCTCCAACACTTTTGCTACCAGTTATTATAGTTTTTCCAATACCATCTCCTACTAGCATTATGTTCTTCAACTTTTTACCAATTTCAATATTCTCCTTGTAAACACCCGCCTTAACACGAATCACATATCTCCCGTTTCCTGATCTTTTTGCTGCGGCAGCTATGGCGGCTGCGATCGTCTTGTAGTTACCCGAACCATCTTGAGCCACCACAACGTTGGCTTGAGGATTTGATGACTGCAATAGCTTCCTATCACCCGGCTTCATCCAACCCGGAAATCCAAATTTCTGATCATGACTAGATGCACCATATGATGAATTATTCCCACCTTTGTTCATTGCTAATGTGTTGCTAATCAAAGAGGACACATTATTGTTCATCAACGGCCACACGTAGTCGCTTACACCTAACTCTTCGAACCCCGCCTTGCATGTCTCGAGATTCGTGAGTGCAGTGCTAAGCCAGGTCTGCATGTCGACCTGGCTACACTTTTTGTAAGGATCAACGGTTTTGTTGATCCTCATGATGGTGTCTTCGTAAAGCTCTAAGCAGTCGGCCCAAGCCGCCTTCTCACGCTCGTTGCGGCATTTTGGGCCGAGCTTTTGAGTGTGGGACCCTGCGTATTCGGCACGTTGTAACGTGACCTTTAACAAGGCTTTCACAAAGTCGGGCTTTTGCTTGATTGAACCGTGGTTTGAGTTAGTACCCAGAAAATGCTCACAGGGTTGTGGGTGCGGTGTCTGGCTGCACCAAGATGTGACCTCGGACTTGGTGTAGCCAGTCACTCCGGAAAGGAAAGCACCCACAACCAAAGTTGTTAGAAATAAAAATATTTTCATTTCAGAAGCTTAAGAAAGATGAGAAAGAAGAAAATTAGGATTGTGTGGGTTATAGCATGCTATTGGCTGCCTTTTATAGGAAGCAAAATTCAACAATAGGGAGGCACCAACACACCAGTTTCTATTTGTGTATGTACATACCCAATTCTAAATAATTTGTTTATTAAGCTGTATGTTTATTCCCTTTCTCCAACCAATTGTTCTTTTATAAATTTAATGTTTATTCCCTCTCCAACCAATTGTTCTTTTATTAGTTTAAAAATATTAAGTTGTGTCATGCATTATAAGATGTACATCTTGTTTATTGGTTACATTTTAGAAAAAAATAATGTTTCTGCTTATTATAGAGTTTAATGTACTACGCATAGGTTGGTGTTTTGTTTTCAACATACTACGCATAGAATTTATTTTTTATTTTTATAATATAAAGTTGGATTTAGAAGACTAAACAGACAAGATTGAATCCATTACAACGCTATATTTATATTATTTCTTATCAAAGAGTTTTATAAATAGAAGTAATACAGTTGATGGAAAAAAGGCATTTTTCTCACACATCATGACTATGACAAGAGTAATATATAGAAAAGTATTATTTTGTTGATGTAAAAATTCAATTAGTATATTTGCGAAAATAAGGCATGATAGTATTGTAATACTTGTAATAATTTTATTAATTTTATTTTTTTACACAGTTTGTAATAACGATATTATAGGATGTCTATAAAATAGATTTTACGTTTAAAAAATAATAAAAATAATTACGGTTTTAAATAAGCAAGCTAAGTCTTAACTCGGTTTTTAGAATCATGTTTTCTCTTCAAAAAACGTACATAAATCATAATCCTTTTTAATATTATTTGTCGGGTTTTATTTTTAATTATTTATTATGTTTGGTAACTAATGCTTTCAACCATCATTATTATATGTATGCAAAAGAATTTAGTTAATCAGATTTATGATATACACTAGTAAATACACCATCGGTAAAATTAAAAAGCAACCAGTGGCGGACCTACCTCTTTGCACTACAAGAATAATACACTATTACCGGCGACACCTTTAGCGGCGACAGGTCAAATGTCGCCGCTATTGGTCGATCCGCGTCACAGGCTCTCAAACCAAACCCCATCCGTTGATCAAAATCATGATCTGACGGTTGGGGATTTATAAATCATTACCGGCGACAAGGATAGGGCAATAGCGGCGACAGATAGTCTCCGCTAAAAGTGAATGTCAGAACTTTAATTCCTAGCCACACAAATCTTATCTCTGGTCAACTTCATTAAAGGCAATACCGGCGACGATTGGCAATACCGGCGACATATTGTCGCCGCTAACGGTTGAACGAGCCAAACACACTATACAGCGCCAATTTCTCCCTCCTCTTTCATTTTCCCCCAAAAAAACCTCCGAACACACCTGCTCACTCGCGAAAATCATCCAAATCGGTTAGTTTCACTTTGTTTTTGTTAGATTTCTTCTCTACATTTGTTATATAGATGTTATAGGCTTTAATTTTTGCTCTTTTTTGTGTATTTTTGTGTTTGTGGAAGAAATATCGGATCACCACCATCTCGAATCCGGTCACCACCATCTCGAATCCGGCACCACTTCGTCTCCTCGGTCTTCATCTCCTTGAAACTTGAAAAATACGGTTAGTTTTTTTTTTTTTTTAAGTTTAGAAATTGTATAATTTTTAGTTTAGGTATGTAAATTGTGTATGTTAGTATGTATGTTTGTATAATTTTTAGTATGTAAATAGTATAATTTTTAGTTTAAGTTGTATGTGGGTATGTAAGTGTATGAATGAATGTATGTATGTTTGTATAATTGTTAGTATGTAAATTGTATAATGTAGGTGTATTTGAAAAATGTGTATGTAAATTGTATAATGGTTAGTTTTTTTTTTTTTTAAAGTTTAGAAATTGTATAATTTTTAGTTTAGGTATGTAAATTGTGTATGTTAGTATGTATGTTTGTATAATTGTTAGTATGTAAATTGTATAATTTTTAGTTTAAGTTGTATGTGGGTATGTAAGTGTATGAATGAATGTATGTATGTTTGTATAATTGTTAGTATGTAAATTGTTAGTATGTAAATTGTACAATGTTTAATATGCTAATATACGTTTTGCTATCTATTATTGTAGGATTTTGTTAACAGCTTGTTCCAAACCCCGTCATTTTTTAACCAACTTAACAACTATCTTGCTTCACAAGGAAAAGGAAAAGGAAAGTCAAAAGACTACGATTCTGACAACTTATTCGATAATGAATCCGACGATGAACCCAACGATAACGATGACGATGAGTGACTTGTTTTTAATGTATGATTTAGATTTAATTAAACGTTGTAGGATATAATGTACGACTTAAACGTAGTTTTTAAGTATATTACCTTTAGTATATGTTGATTATGTTCATGGCGTATGCTTGCGTTGTTTGAAAATAGGCAGGTTTTGTTTTTCGGCCGTAAAACTGGCTGGGCAGCTGTATATACAGCTGCTGTATTAAAAAAAAAATAGACTTTTAGCGGCGACATATTGCCTTTCAGCCTTTAGCGACCAATGTTAATACCGGCGACACTTTTAGCGACGACATCTGCCGTCGCTAAAAGTGAAGGATCAATACCGGCGACAGTCGTCTTTACCGGCGACAACCGGTCAATAGCGTCCTAGCAATACCGGCGACGTTTTACCGGCGACATGTCACCGCTAAAAGTCTATAGCGGCGATAAAGGTGGTCAATACCGGCGACACCTGTCGCCGGTAAAAGTGCCCTGTTCTTGTAGTGTTGGTAGGGGTAACCCCCGCTACCCCTTGGTCGGAAAAAAATTGGCAAAATTAGTGTAAATTTTGGAAAAATTTGACGTTTTTTCGATTTCGTTATGGTTTATTTATAACACGTTACCCCTTGGTAGGAATCCTAGATCCGCCACTGAAAGCAACTATGGTGTATGTAGTAGTATTGAAAACATGTTTTAATCGGTGAATTTGATATTGTAGTGTATTCACAATGGATTACAAGTTTTCATCAACGAGTTAGATGTTTCATGTATGTATTTGGTTGGTGGTTTTCATATGAACTCATCACTAGTTTGATGCACATACGAACCTATGTGTCAAAACTCATAACATCAATGTATCAAACATGTAAAAGTTAGGCTCAACTTACAGACATCAACAACAATAATCATACCTAATATAACTTCACCTATAGCCGAGCTATTGGTAAAACTTGGAGACGAAAGGATATAGGTAAGCCTTACCTCTATCACTAACGATAAAGAGATTGTTTCCAGGAAGACCCTGAGACCCCAAAACCATATCCGAATTCAAATAAAAACATACAAATCAACTTGCATACATGTGCGTTGCAAATTGTTTAGAATCCGCAAAGGGTGGTGTATGTTGACCTGCAAGGGGCACCTTCCATTAACCCATGTTTTTTTTTTCTATAAACGCATCATAGTAAACTGACTACTACAATAGGGTAATAATCGTCAATGGCTTTATAGCCTAGTGACATTTTGGGGTGGGGTAAGACTTTGGAACTAATAAGTCTTGGGTTCGATTCCCACAAGGGGGTTTTTCCCATATTTATTGGGTTTCCTCCTGAATTTGTGTATAGACATTATGCCTAGTGAAGATGGATATGATCGGGTGGTTCCGCTGGTGACACGATGATACTCCAGTGGTCCGTCAGTGATCCAAATTTGTCGTTCAAAAGAAAGGTAATTAATGAATAACCATAAAGAAAATATGTAAATATATGAGTTACCCTAGTGTCTTTAGAAGAGCTTCAAGCGCTCCTTATTGTATGATCCTTTGGCTGTAAGAACGAACAAACTATTGTTGACGGTTGTGGTTGAGGATATGTGTTCAATACGGGTCCTTAACAACATATTGTACAACTCCCGAAGCACTATGTATTGTGAGAGATGGCTTACTCACAGAGTTGTTACTAGGTTAATAGTGTTTAGGTTTTGTGGAAGAAGAAGATAAAGCTAGAACGTATTGCTGATTACTTATTCTCTAATATTTCAGGAAGAAAAGGTTTAATTATGGTTGTTAAATTCTAATGTTTAGGTTGTAAATTGAACCTAAAGGTTCACTTTATATTCTCATAAAATTGAAGGTGACTTGCATTAATTCAACAGTACTAAGCTGCGATGCGCATGCTCAACTGGAGCACACTCGATGTGATGTGAGTGTGTGAATTATATTCCGTTAAGGTGCCACATTGTGTCCAACGCGCACATCATGTATGCGTACACATACAAGTGCAAGTGTGTCGCACACTTTCGGGTCCCACGTGTGTCGCACACTTTTGGGTCCCACGTGTGTCCCCTACTAAGGGAAACAATATACAAGGAGTGTTCCCTCTTATAGAGCACTTCAAATTTTGTCCCTCCCCTATGCAGGACACGTTTAATCTATTCTCATCCAAGTTTTCACAGCTTTTGGTGTTTCTACAACTCAACTTCGAATATCGATATCTCGTTTATTTTAGCTTTATTTTAGATGTGGTTTAGTTCGTTGTGTCAGAACTCAAGGATTGAAAGCACAATACAGTTTTATTATATATCTCAGCAATCAGATACAAGCAATAGACGAACCAGTCAACACAGATTGAAATACAAGTAAGGATCTCCAGTAGGATGATCCGTATAAGATGAAAGCAAACCCTAGTCTCACGAATGGACGTGTGAGGAAAGCCTTTTATAAGGGGCCAAGCCCTATGAGGCTAACAAGAAACAAGGGAGCCCAATTGACAGCAACAATCTTAACATAATGGCTATAAGCTCAAAGACCAGCAACCCACACCTCACAAATAATAAACAAGGAAATATTTAGCAAAAAGGAAATAAAAGGGCAAAAGGAAATAAGATAACGATCATTTAAACTGTATTAGTTGTATTTTTAACACCCCCCTCAGTTTAAATGTGAAAAAGATTAGACAGCCCTAAAGACTTACACATGTCTGCATGAGCTGTTGGCAGCAGGCCTTTGGTAAATATATCTGCCAGTTGATGTTCAGACATGACACCAGTAGTTTTAATCACACCTGAAGCGATTTTTTCTCTCAAAAAGAAAAGGTCAACCTCAAAGTGTTTTGTTCTGTCGTGAAAGACAGGATTGGCAGCAATGGATAACGTTGCTGAGTTATCACACTTTAACACAACAGGAATATCCACATCAACTTTCAGTTCTCTTAAGATGTTTAACAGCCATAAAACTTCACATGTAGCACTACATATGGACCGATATTCTGCTTCGGCAGAAGATCTCGATACAACACTTTGCTTTTTGCTTTTCCAGGAAATCAATGAGCTGCCAAGGAATATACAAAAGCCGGTGACAGATCTGCGGCTTTCAACAAACTTTGCCTAGTCTGAATCTGCAAAAGCTGTTAAGTGAAAGGTGCTACTCATTTGAAATAGTATGCCAGTACCAGGGGCACCTTTTAAGTAGTGTAGCACCTTGAAGGCAATTTGGGTATGAGCCTCAGTTGGCTTATGCATAAACTGAGACAAGTAATGAACAGAATAGGCAATGTCTGGTCTTGTATGTGATAGGTAAATCAGTTTTCCTATCAGTTTTTGATACTGTGTGACATCAACGGGTGTCGAATTATTTAGAGTTAGCTTTGTCAAAACATGATTTTGGTCTATGGGACAGCTATTGGGCTTAGTTCCACTCATCCCATACTCATTTAATAAGTCCATACAGTACTTCCTTTGAGAGAGACAAATACCATCGTTAGCTTTAATTACCTCAATGCCCAGAAAATATTTAAGTAGACCAAGATATTTGATTAAAAACTCAGTTTTTAAAAGTTTCTTAATTTTATTTATCTCATCTTCACAGTTCTCAGTTAGGACAATATCATCCACATAAACAAGCAGAACAATAAATACAGAATTCTCAGATTTAATGAACATGGAATGATCACACTTAGACTGTGTAAAACCAATTTTGACTAAAACTTGAACAAGTCTTTCATTCCACATACGTGGAGCTTGCTTTAGACCATATAAAGACTTGTTCAACTTACATACTTTATTCCCTTTTTCAACATTCAACCCGTCAGGAAGAGTCATATAGACTTCTTCCCTAAGGTTACCATACAGAAAAGCATTATTAATATCAAGTTGGTACAAGGGCCAATCATTTTGGACAGATAGGCTAATAACACATCGAACAGTTACCATTTTAACAACAGGAGAGAATGTTTCCTCAAAGTCAATCCCCTCGCGTTGGTTAAAGCCTTTGGCTACAAGCCTAGCTTTGAACCTATCTATTTCTCCTGTTGATTTGTATTTGACTTTAAATACCCATTTACACTGTCACACCTCGATTTCCACGTGTCACCGGTGGGCCCGGTGGGGGAGTATCGTGACGTGGTTGGCAACGTAATAGTCAAACAACACAATATAATAATGCACAGCGGAAGCAATTTAAAATAAGATACAACCGAATTTATTTATTGTAATCAAAGTCACAATATCCGGTGTTTATCCACAGTAGGATCGAAACAAAATAACAATTATGGTTCAACAGACTTCTGGCATCCTAAGCTTGCGAGACTTTTATTGATGCTTAGGAGACAATCCAGCCAAATTACGTTTAGTACCTGCATTCAGTCTTTTTGGGAAAATACGTCAGTTTACACTGGTAAATACATTCAACTGACTCATTTTGGAAAATGATTGAAAATTGGTTTGGATGCACGTGGCATAAATCATTTTATTTAACTTGGGAGAATTATTTTAATAATATAATAATCTTGTGAACGAATTACATGTTACTTATGCGTTCAGTAGCCCGGAACGTATCCGGGTTAAAGATCAATAGACACACCACTTTAAGTGAGTTATACACGGGAGTACGCCTACACCCCGTGCTCAGGTCGTGGCCATCTCGTAAGATGATGCCAGGGATATCCGGGACATGGTCATTAACCCCCCAAAGGCTGTAAAGTATACACATCTGTTTAAAACGAGCCGATCAAATTATTCAACTACCCACTAAGCGTGGAGATTTGATGCCCGATCAAGCGGTACGCTATGTACCGTAACCCAAGCCCGTATAGGGAAAATAAGTTAAAAGTATTTACCTGATGTAAGTATAAATCACAACAATCAGAATGCACGTAGCTTTTACTGTTTCTCCTAATCTGGAACGAAGGTTTAATATAACCTATTAGAATTCTAACGGGTCTTTTTATTAAGCTTAAGCTTAGACCGGTTAGTTTCAAGATACGGTTCGTACGCACGATTAAGCGAAGACCGGATAGAATGTGATTCAGACCCGACAAGTTTGAAGACTTGTTAAATATGGGTTTATTATTCACATTCTGGATTTTGAGATAAAACCGTTAAGGTTTGACCCGTTCCGGCTAATTTATGTATGTTAGTACATGATGTCATGATGTCTAAAGCCTACGTCTTAAGTCTAGGGTCTAAATATGTCAAGTTTGTAAAGTGTAGGGGTCTGAATGTAAAGTTTAAGTTAGTTTGATAGGGTTTCGCTTCAGGATATGTGATGTAAGCCTCAAGCGAAATCAAGTGATGAGATTTCGCTTGAGGCATGTTGAAGCGAAATCTTGATGCCTATAAATAGGCTTGTGTAGTTCTCAGTTGGTATGCATTCCGAGAAGTTGTAACGAAGTGCTGCCAGTTTTTCAAGTCATTATATAACAGAGAACAAGTGTTAAAAGTGAATCTTTTCTGTTTTCTACTCTTTTCTGTCTGATTCTAAGCTGTTTAGATGTTTCCGCCATCTAAATAGTGTAAACACATTCAAATTGACTCATTTGATCGGTCAAATCGATCCTACAATTGGTATCAGAGCCAGTTATGAGTGTGTTCACTTGAATCAGTTGGTTTTTACTCACAAAAATTGATTTCTAGACGAAAACACGGACAAAATGGACTAAGACTTTCACAGTGTGTGTAAAAGTGTGTTTTAACAAAGCCTTGAGAAATTCAGATTAAAACTCGGACTAAAATTGACAAAAATGACTTGAAAACCAGATTTCGCTTGAGCGAGCAGATTGATTGTTGGTGTTTTGAAGCGAAACTGTTGATTTCGCTTGAAATATTCAGTTTGTTTGAAGCGAAATCGTATATTTCGCTTGAAAAGTTTGTATTTGAAAAAAATTTGGTTTGAAGCGAAACCATAGATTTCGCTTGAGATCTTGTAGATTGAAGCGAAATCATACTGCTTTTGATTTGTGAGTTTCGCTTGAAATCTTCTGTGATTTCGCTTGAAGTTTGAGTGATTTCGCTTGAGATTTCTGATAGTCCATAGTGTTCGTGAACTTGTTCGATAGTCTGATTTTGTGAAAAGTGTGTGTGTGAAAATTTTTAAAACTACTCGGTAAATTTCTAAAAATGGAAAACCAAGAGTTTTATAACTTCTTCTCGGGAAGTGGTATGGTAGCAGGACAAACCTCGGGTAGTGTTTTACAAAACGTCAACATGGAGAACGAATTGGGAACAATGCAAAAGCCTCCTAAACTCATGAACATCGACGAATATTCGAGTTGGGCAGGAAGATTTAAAACGTGGGTTCAAGCTAATCATTTTGAAAGCTGGTTAAAGATTGATGATAAATATGTACCTCCTGTTAATGCTATGGGTCATCCGAAAGTGATTGGAAGTTTGTCTCAAACGGAACAAGCTGACTTTAAGGCTGAAAAGAAAATGATGAGCATCCTTCAACAAACAATTAAGGAGGACATCTTGGTACTGTTACATCACGAAGACAATTCAAAATCTCTTTGGGATAAATTGTTATTAAAGTTTGAAGGAAGTGGAGAAATGATGAAAAGCAAGAAGGCATTGATAAACAAGCAGTTTGACATTTTCACGGGAATGAAAGGAGAGACCACAAAGCAATTGATTGAACGATACTGTCATTTGGTTTTGGAGATGGGTAGATTGAAGATAACCAAGACAAATGAAGAGTGGATCGACAAATTAGCAGACGCGTTACCTTATGATGAATGGGGAACATACCTGATGGTGTTGAAGAACAATACAAATTTTGCTAGTATGAATTTGAGTGGTTTCATTGAGAAAATTGAGGCACATGAATTGGAACTAACAAAGATCAAACAAATGAATTCAGCAAATGTGCAGCAAGACATATCTTTGTATTACAAAGGAAGTATTCCTGTAGCAACAAATCAAAGTCCAAAGATACAGACGGGTTTTAGTGCTGATGTAAATTTGGGTGGTTCTACAAACACTCCACAATCAAATAAGCCTTCACCATTTGTAAACTATGATCCAAATTTCAAAGTTCAAGAGCAGTCTTTACCTCAAAGCTCTACAAGTTCAAATAATCAGGCTTATGTTTCTGGGGTGCAGTGCAACATCGCGGTGAATATTAAGAATGGAAATGAAATTACTGAAACTGCCGCGAGACAACACATTGCGGTACTTGCTTCCATTCTAGAGGCTTATGAAGGCTTAGTGGCGGGTAGGATTGGTAATCCTGATATGACAAAAGAGGATTACGATCAGATCGACCCAGAAGAGCTTGAATTGATCGATATAAAATGGGGAATGGCAAGTTTGGTTAGAAGGGCACAACGTTTCATGGAAATTACAGGCCGGAACAGTTTATCAGGCCCCGATCAGAAGTTAGGGTTCGATAAATCAAAAGTTACGTGCTTCAAGTGTAAAGAACGTGGTCATTTTAAGAGAGAATGTCCGAATCGTGAAGTAAACAATCATCAAAACCCGTTCACCAACGACTACTATAAGCAAGCAATCTATCATCGACCAAATCAACAGCCTACTGTTCAAAGACCACAAATTGAGAATAAACCAGAAAAGGCGATGATTGTGAATCAAGATGATGAGAAGGTTGCTGCAGGGTTCAGCTGGGATAAATATATTCCCAGTAGTGATGGACAGGCAATGATGGCTGAAGTTGTTGAAATTTCCGAAATGGTGTCTGAACCAGAAACAGTTACTGAAAATGGTTCTGCAGTTGTTGAAGAGGTTTCTGTTGAAAATGTGGACAATTTTGAAGAAATAGCTGCTGAAGTTCATTACTCTCAATCTGAGCAGGAGGTATTAACTAGTTCTTTGAAATCTATCATGCCTCCTAAAATTTTTGAATCTTTTGCAGATTTCTTTGAAGAACCAAGGACTGGATTGTGTCCAAGATATGATGAAAAGAAAGAATTTGTTGAAGAAATGATCGATGTAACAAAGGAAATGAACAAAGATACTTTGAAAGAAATTGCTGACAAGGCTCTCATGGCGAAACTGAGAGAGGTAGACTCAGAATCTGAGGAGTCTAAGTTTGTCAGTAGTGAGTCTGTCAAACGAGAGGAATCTGGAGTTCAGGAAAACGAACCAGTCAAACTGTCTGAGTCAGAGTCTGAGAATGTCGGTAAACAAGATGTGAAAAATGTTTGTCATGAACAGGTTGTTGAAGAAGTTGTTTCAATTCCTGAAACACCATGCCAGAAGTGTTTACAACCTTGCATGGAGTGTCTTGAGAAAGACACTAAGTATCAGGAAATGAAACATCATGTAGACATGCTAAAATTTGATCTGAGCGAAGTAAAAGAAGCATATGACAAATTGGCTAAATCTATCAAAATGATTCAGGATGAAAGTCTTGAAAATGATAAAGCCACGAAATTACTAAAATCAACTGTTTTGGATAAACAAATAGAAATCAATTTTCATTTGGACACCATTGCTTCATTAAAAATGGAATTGGAGTTAACAAAAATTGAAAATGAAAGAATTGACAAGAAGTTGATGAGTTATATAGCATCTTCATATGTGATTGAACAGATTGTCCCAAAACAACCTGATGAAACACCAGTCTTTAAGAGTGTTCCACCCCCAATGTGGAATCATTACACACAGAAATATCCAGATGGGGTGGAAGCTGCTTTGAATCTCAAATTGAGATCAATTGAGGATGATTTGCCTGAAAGCATTGATGTTACATTCTCTGCATCCGACACCGACAACGAATCACAGGTTATCAAAACTGTTGTCGATCAGGTGTTAGATGAAGAGATTGATAACTCTGAGAAGTCACAATCTGAGAAAGGTGTTACAGATTCTGAAGATGAGAGTAATTTCTTGGAACGGTTTATACCGAAATCGGACAAGAGTGCGAATGATGATTCGATTATGGTAGTATATACTATGATTGGAACAGACAAACTTTATTCCGATTTCGAGTATCCTCTTCAGAATGTGAAAATTGAGAATGTTGAGAAAGTTTTTAGGTTGGTTGAAATGAACATTGATGAGGTTAATAACAAAGAATTCTTTTCAAAAACTAAAAAATCATTTGTTACAACACGTGTCAACAACTTTGGGAAAAAGGAATGGGAAGGTAATGGTAACAAGAAAAATGGTAACAACTTTAAAAACAAAGGAATTGGTTTTGAGAAAAAGTTGGCTAAGAAGGTTGTCAAGCCAAAAGATAAAATGAATGATGTTTTTGTTGTTGGTCCAAGTGTTGATGAAGAAAAGGAATACATTTTTAGTCAAAAAGCAGTTGACGATTTCAATACAGCAAAGAAACTGAAAGAAGAGTCGTTCAAATCAACTTTTGTCGAATATGACAAAAGAGTTTGCTATCGCTGCAATGAAATCGGATACATGGCAAGACAATGCAAGAAAGTTTTTGAAAAACCTGTCATTAAACCATTTGTTAAAAAATATCAACCTAAGTCACCAGTTAACACAAAGGGCAAAAAACCGATGGTTTCACCAATTCGAATCTTGAAAAGGGGTGAATCATTGAAGTCGGAAGATAAGCTGAAATCAACATTTGAGATTGGCGAATCTTCAAAGTCTCAAATGACTTCAAAGATTTATCCAAAAACGAAAACTTTTGAAAATCAATTTTGGGTCGTAAAATCAAAACCATCGGTCGAGGAGAAAAAGATGGAAAACATTTTGAAAAATGAAACAAAAGTTGTTGAAACCAAATCACAATCAGTTGAGGTAAAGAAAATGGAGAACGAGTTAAAGTTTGATTCAAAAGCTTTTAATCCTACTATTCAAAATATTTTTGGAAAAATGGTTGACAGAAAGGTCAAAGGAACAAAGGAATTTTTTGCATCAAAAGTGGGTGCTAATGATAAACAAGAATTTGAATCTGAGCTTGATAAGTTTCTTGCAGAGTTTCCTCCAATCAAAGAAAATATGTTAAAATCAAAAGTGGAATCTGTTGTTCCAAATGTCATGTTTAACTTTCCTAAAACTGATGAGAAGTGTGATTTAGTATTTGGGAGTGTGTCATCAGTTAAGAAGTCATGGAGTTCATTGTTTGAATGAAGTTGATATGATATGTGCAGGGGCTGCCCAAGTCAATTCTATCAAAATGGATCATGGATAGTGGTGCGTTAAGGGATATGACTGGGAAGCTTGCTTTGCTCTATGATGTAAAATCCATCAATGGAGGTCATGTAGGGTTTGCTGGGAGTCAAGGTGGAAGAATTGTTGGTCAAGGAACTTTGACAAATGGTGTGATATCTTTTGACAAAGTAAACTACATAGTGGAGTTAACAAACAATCTACTCAGTATTTCACAGATTTGTGATAAAGATTTCAGTGTACATTTTACAAAAACTGAATGTGTGATTTTGAAACCAGGGTTTAAAATCCCTGATGAGATGGTGTTGTTGCGTGCTCCACGGGAGTATGATCTTTATTATCTTGATATGAGCACAACAATGCCAACGTCTCATCAGAAACAGTGTTTTGTGTCTAAAAACAAAGCAACAGAAAAAGATTCAATCATGTGGCATCGTAAGATGGGCCACATTCATGTTCGCAAAATGAATTTTTTGGTTCATAATGATTTAGTTGAAGGTGTAAACTTGAAAAATTTTCATTTAAATGATGATTGTATTGCATGTAAGAAAGGTAAACAGGTTCGGAAATCACATCCTTTGAAGGTCATGAATTCGATCAGGTTACCTCTTGAGAGATTGCACATGGATCTCTTCGGGCCTGTCAATGTTAAGAGCATCAGCCGGGATTTGTACTGCTTGGTGGTTACAGATGATTTTTCAAGATTTTCTTGGGTTGTGTGCTTAGAACGGAAAGATCAAACATTTGAGTCTTTGATGATACTTTTCAAGAAGATGGAAACAGTATACAAACTGCCTATCCGAAGAATTAGAAGCGACAATGGAACTGAATTTAAAAACAACAGAATGTACGAGTTCTGCAATGAAAAGGGAATTCTTCATGAATTCAGTGCGCCGTATACTCCACAGCAAAACGGCGTAGCTGAAAGAAAGAATAGAACCCTAATAGAGACAACACGTACAATGTTAGCAGATTCCAAGCTACCTATTTTCTTCTGGAGTGAAGCAGTATCTGCAGCGTGCTATACACTGAACAGAGTCCTTACTGTCAAGAAGTATGGAAAGACATGTTTTGAGTTGCTGCATCGTTACAAGCCGAATCTTGAGTTCTTGGAACCTTTCGGATCACCGTGTACGTTCATTGATGAAGACGGAAAGTTTGGAGCAAAATCAAATGAAGGTTTCTTTGTAGGATACGCCAGCCCACTAAAAAGGGTGTTCGTACCATGTCTGAGCAAGGTGATTCAGGTGCTTCATGTGGATTGTCAGAAGCATACTCCTTCACCACAACTTCCCGGACAAAGATTCCTATTTGACTACGATAAACTCTGGGAATCGTTTCATCTGCCGTCCGAGCCAAGTGAGGAGGAACTTGCTCTCATGTACTTGTATCAACAAAGTCATTTGCCAGAGCAGGAATCTAGACCGCTAGATGTTCCTACGCCCACCGTGGGTACTCATGATGATGAAGCCGGACCAAGTGGAACCGTTCATATACCACCAGAGGAACCAGAGGAACCAGCTCCGTCATTTGATGTTTCTGACGACTCAGAGGAGGAACCCGCTCCTACCTTTGACGAGGAACCATATGAGACAACAGAAGAGGTTGTTGACCAAATCGTTGATCTTGACATTTCAAATCTGGAATCGGAAGTTGTAGTGCCTGATTCTGTGATGCCACGGACCCTGTCTTACCACCCCTCAGAACAGATCATTGGCGACTTGCAAAGTGGTGTTAAAACTCGACACCAAATAGATCAAGCTCTTACTTGTTTTTATTCATCTATTGCTGACATGCAGAAAGAGGTTTCTTTAAAATGTTTTATCTCGCAGATAGAGCCCAAGACATACAAAGAAGCATTGACCGAGGAGAGCTGGGTTAATGCAATGCAGGAGGAGCTACAACAGTTTCAAAAGCTGGGTGTCTGGGAGCTTGTTGATCTTCCACCAAATCAGAAGTTAATCAAGACAAAGTGGGTTTTCAAATGTAAAAGAGATGATAGAGGAGTCGTGGTGAGAAACAAAGCAAGACTGGTAGTTCAAGGATTCAGTCAACAAGAAGGAATTGATTACGATGAAGTCTACGCACCAGTTGCAAGGCTAGAGGCAATTCGGATTTTTCTGGCCTTTGCATCATGGAAGAACTTTAAAGTATATCAACTTGACGTGAAATCTGCTTTTCTCTATGGAACTATCAAAGAGGAAGTGTATGTGGGGCAACCGCCAGGTTTCACAGACCCACAGCACAAAAACAAGGTGTTTCTACTGGACAAGGCGTTATACGGACTTCACCAGGCCCCGAGAGCCTGGTATGAAACGCTCTCGACATACTTGTTGGACAACGGGTTCACAAGAGGTACAGTAGATAGCACTTTGTTTATTAAAGAAAAAGAAAACCATTTGTTGATTGTGCAGATTTACGTGGACGATATCATTTTTGGATCCACCAACGACGATATGTGCAAAGAGTTTGAGCTAGTGATGAAGAAAAAGTTTGAAATGAGCTCAATGGGTGAAATGAAGTTTTTCCTCGGGTTGCAGGTAGAACAAATGCCCGACGGAATCTTCATTCATCAGTCAAAGTATGTGAAGGATGTGCTAGACAAGTTTGATATGGCAGATTGCAGTCCAGCATCCATTCCCCTTGCACAAAATCATGGGATTTGTCCAGATGAGAATGGAGTGAAGATGGATGAAACATTGTACCGATCAATCATTGGTTCCTTGATGTATCTCACAGCTTCCCGTCCGGACATCATGTATCCGACATGCTTATGTGCCAGATATCAGTCGAATCCGAAGCAGTCACACCTGACAATCGTGAAACGTATACTACGGTATTTGAAAGGCTGCCCAAACATCGGTTTGTGGTATCCTAGATTAGGTGACTTTACTTTATCCGGTTTCGCTGATTCAGATTTTGGAAGCTGCAAGCAGAACGCAAAGTCCACCACTGCCGGGTGTCAGTTTTTAGGAACTCGACTCGTTACCTGGCAGTGTAAGAAACAAACCACTGTAGCGCTTTCTACTTGTGAAGCTGAATACGTTTCAGCTTCCAGCTGTTGTTCGCAGATCCTTTGGATCCAACAGCAAATGCGTGACTTTGGTTTGCAATTCTTAGATACTCCAATTTTCGTGGACAATGAAGCAGCCATTAACATTACTAAAAATCCGGTTCATCTTTCAAAAACAAAACACATTGAGATCCGTCACCATTTTATTCGGGATTGTAACGAGAAAAAATTAATTCGGATTGAATATGTGCACACCGATGAACAGAAAGCGGATTTCTATACCAAACCATTTGACAAAAAGAGGTTTTATTATCTTTTAAAATTGAATGGAATGAAAAATCTGCAATCTGGGAGGGTTGTTGAATGTGATGCCGAATTGGACGGCGATCTGACGTGAACCTTTGTCGTGTTGTCAATTTTCTTTGTACAGTTTATTTTCTGCTTTTCGATAAAAACAAAAACACAAAAATATGTTTTTCTTTTTAGGGGGAGAAAGTTTGCAGAAAAATACAAAAACATGATAAAATCTATAAAAACCAAAAACATTTGAAAAAAGTAAAAATGAGTTTGTGTATAAAAGGGAAATGATAGTACATCAGCTAAACGGGTGCAGTACGCTAAAGAAATGTAAAGTATAAATGTGTTAAGCAGTCTTGTAGATGATGTTCCGATAGGTTTTTACACATTCAGTAAAAATGTTCGGGATATTAACATAAAATTACTTGTTTTTATGTGGGGAACATCTCTTGGATATATAGGTAACCCCTGAAATCTCGTTTGAAAGGTCTCGTATTCTGATATACTAGGATTGTTTACTCAATGATCTCTGGGGTATTATTCCAGGACTTCTGCTGAACGGTGGTTCTGACCTAGTCCTCGAATAATACTTTTCGCAAATGCTTGAAATATAGCATCACCCTCAGCATATATGATAAGACAATAAAATTGCTTAGCAATGCTGTTGTAAAAAAGATCCTCTAAAGGGGACACACCAAAAGTCGAGTCATGATCTCTCTGCTGAACGGTAGTTCTGACCTGAGCTCTCATGATTCTTCATAAGTTATTAACCCCTTACAGATATCATTTGTGTTAAATCTTTCCTGTAAGACTGAATATTGGGATCTGGATACGGGAGTATATTCTGAGGTGGGACACATATAAAAGTTTAAGTCTTAAAACATTAAATTCGTATCCTGAACAGATTGAGAAATGTGTGAAGATTTAAAGTGGATCAGTATATCGGAAATCAATGCAAATTGTTTAATATTGGTAATGTAACTCAGCTTAACGGTACTTGTATCTTGTTGGCAGCTGATATGATCCCTTAACACGCTCACAAAAAGATTGTGTGTACATAGTTTCAGCTTATTCAGTTTAAAATCCAAAAAGATTTTAATTTTTCAGTTTATTTTCGACAACTGACACTGGGAATCGAAAGTTCAAAGTCTTGTGCAGATCATGTCTAAGATTGATGAGGATTGGGTAAGCTTGTGATGCAGTAAAATGTTTGGTACAAGTGTTTGTTGATTAAAATGAGATTGAAAGATCAAAATGATTCAAAAGTTCATTAATTTGAACTTATTTTTTTTCAAGAAATTCGGTATCTTCATAGTTTGGTTAGCCAAGGTCATTAAGTTGGACTTGGCAAGCTAGTCAGTTAATCAGGGTCATTAACTTGGACTTGGTTGACTGGGTGTGATGGTGTTTAATCAGAAAAATATTAAAAATCAAATTTTTGAAAGTGTTAGGTTTAGTTGTTGGATTTTTAATATAATCAAATCTTTATAGAATTGTGATAGAACCAGATCATAAATTCTGGACATTTAAAATGTCTATTCTTATAAATGTATGAGATTTGCAGGTGAAAGTTCCAGATTAAGATCCCTATAGCAAATTCTTAGGGGGAGTCTGAAGACAAGTTTGAAGAAAAAGGAAGTTTGTTGCTGGTAATCCAGGTATTGATCCCAAAAGCATAGAAGATTGATGAAAGGGGGAGCCTGCGAAAGGTAAAGAAAAGCTTAGGAAGTTGCTGAAGAAGCCTAAGTCTAGAGAAGGAGAGTTCAAGTAACTCTGAAGTTATGAAGACAAAGACTAAAGACTCCGGCTGTATCCAAGGGGGAGTTTGTTAGTACATGATGTCTAAAGCCTACGTCTTAAGTCTAGGGTCTAAATATGTCAAGTTTGTAAAGTGTAGGGGTCTGAATGTAAAGTTTAAGTTAGTTTGATAGGGTTTCGCTTCAGGATATGTGATGTAAGCCTCAAGCGAAATCAAGTGATGAGATTTCGCTTGAGGCATGTTGAAGCGAAATCTTGATGCCTATAAATAGGCTTGTGTAGTTCTCAGTTGGTATGCATTCCGAGAAGTTGTAACGAAGTGCTGCCAGTTTTTCAAGTCATTATATAACAGAGAACAAGTGTTAAAAGTGAATCTTTTCTGTTTTCTACTCTTTTCTGTCTGATTCTAAGCTGTTTATATGTTTCCGCCATCTAAATAGTGTAAACACATTCAAATTGACTCATTTGATCGGTCAAATCGATCCTACAATGTAAACTTGTTACATAAATCGCACCGAACGCGAAATAAGCGTAACGGGTATCCGCAAGAGCCATATACAGGTTTCCTAAGTTAATATGCTTCAAATATGTTGTGACATCAGTAAGATGTCTTTCGTTATGCCCCGAACTAATTTAAACACAAACTATGCCCCGTAGGGGTAGTTTGGTCATTTTAAAGTTTGTAAAAGCGTTTATGTGTTCAACTGAGTTATAGGTCTGATGTAAACAGCAAACATACTCATTTTGATGAGTTATAACAGTAGGCTAAAGCATGTATGTGAAACTTATCATTTTTAACCAAACTAGGCCCCGTAGGGGTATTTTGGTAATTTCACATAAGCCGACAAGCTCAAAACTGAAGTCTGAGTTTATAAACTTTTGCTTACTGTTAAAATATGATAATTTGCTTCTTATATCAGTAGGTATCAACCCGGGTATGTCCAATATGATTTTAAAACATACTATGCGCTAATAACGCTAAATAAGGCGATTAAAGGCCATTACCGGGTTCGATACTTAAGTCTGATATTTTTATATTTCCAAAAGGCTTAAAATAATTCATTTATCATAACTAATCAGTGGCAAAAGGTTTGGAGTCGTTTAGATGTGTAAAACTCATTTTATGGCCCGTAAGGGCAAAACCGACAATTACCGAATTCAGCCTACAACTATGAGTTATGTTCAGCCTAAAATTAATTAAAAATCTTTAAAATTCCCAAAATAATATATTACATCAGTGGGTAATTCGTTTGATACCAAAAAGTATGTTTAATTAGGCTATACGCTAATTACGCCATTTTATTAACATAAAGCACCGTAATTACGCTAATGAGCATAACTCTTAATCTATAAGTCAAACTGATGTCAAATTTTGCATACAAGTTTATATATCAATATTCAAGGTTTCTACACTTTTACATTTTCATAGATCATGTTTTAAGGTAATAAGGGCATAACGGTCAACATATGAACAATTAACGGAAACTTGCATATTAATTGGATAACTAATGAACCGAGGTGCATAATCACAGAGGGTTGTTCTACCATGTAACCTAGTCCAATTTAATCTCTGTGGCATTTCTAAAATATGCCTAAACGGGTCAGAACTGAAAGTCAAAGTGAAAGTCAAACTATGTGACTTTCGGTTCCGAACCGGGTCTAAACAGGAAATAGTCGGGTTGAACAGGTTTGGACATGTTCTTACACTAATTACTAAGTTATAACAATAATCAAACAGGTTATACATGGTCTAGATAGCTAATTATGCATAAATGACCTTTTAAGAATTCTGTTGACTTTTTAAGTATATGTTTGACCCGACTTTTGAACTAGTTAAAGTGGTGATCAGGGGAAACCCTTTTGGGGTTTTATTACCCACATAAATACCAACTTATAACTACTTTTAATTCGAGATTTGACTGAGCCATTATTGATTAATCTCGAAGTCAAACCGTAATTACGACGGTTTGACTTTTAGCTAATTAACTAAGCTAAACTCAAACAAGAAAGGATTAGAACACTTACAAGGGTCCTATGCACGACTTATGATCAGTTGGGAGAGTTCCTTAGCTCCAGAAAGGCTCCAAATGATCAGATGAAGGTGTGAGGAAAGTTGTGAACTTGGAGTGCCTTATATAGTGAATTAACCCACCATAACTTGTTGACAACTAGCTCTATGATCAACCACAATCATCCAACATGTGTCTCTAAGGCTTAGGGGTTGTTTTAGGGGACAAGTGATGTGAAAAATCGGGTAAAGGTCGATCACAAGGCACCTAGCAGACACACATCCACGAAATCAGGAAGTCTGCCCAGATGTAGCAGTCGCGTAGCGCGACGCCATAGGGCTTCAGGCTCGCGCTACGCGAGCATGTATAACTCAGCCAAACATTTTTCATTTATTTGCAGATTTGGTCCCTGGCTCTTCAAACATCGAATAGACACTTGTTCATTGCATTTTGAGCCCTCGTAATTGACGTATAAGGGCTTCAAGACTTTTACCTTCTTTGATTAGTCCTCGATTAACTTTATTGTTACCCGAAAAGGCCTAATTTTCAATGTTGACGCTTTAACCCCTCGCACACGAATTTGATCACAACTTGCTCATACGTTAACGAAACTTTATGAAATTTTAATCGTGCATTCTAGTGATCATAATTTACCGTTACAAAGCTTCGGGTTTGTCAAAAGGTCACTCAGAGGTATAAATTAAACATGTTGACACATTTAGCCCCTGTAGCTTGTAATCTCTCACTTTTTGCTTCGTATGATCCATGATTTATTCGTTTGATGTTATAAACATCATGTAGGGTTATTATGAAGTATATTTATTCACTGTTGACACCTAGAACCCGTATAATCACATACTTTCCATGTTTGTCAACTTTAGTCCCTTTATAACATTCTTGCACACGTTCAAACTTTATGACACGTGTCAACACATTATAGGACGTGAATTTCCGAGGTGTTACATCCTCACCCCCTTAAAATAAATCTCGACCCGAGATTTACTGAAATAAGTAAGGGTACTTTTCTTTCATTGTGGATTCAACCTCCCACGTGTACTCGGGACCTCTACGGGCATCCCATTTGACCTTTACAAAAGGTATATGCTTCCTTCGAAGTTTCCTTACCTGTCGATCTTCAATCGACAAAGGTTTTTCAACAAATTTTAAGCTCGCGTCTATCTGCACATCTGTATGTGGCATGACATGTGAATCGTCAGCGGAACACTTCTTTAGATTGCAGATGTGGAACACATTGTGAATTCCACTGAGCTCTTCTGGTAAGTTCAACTTGTAGGCAACTGACCCGACACGTTCGATAACCTCGAAAGGTCCTATGTATCTCGGGCTTAGTTTGCCTTTCTTACCAAATCGCATCACCCCTTTCCATGGTGACACTTTAAGTAGGACTTTGTCACCTACTTCGAAGTGAAAATCCTTACGACTTGGATCAGCGTAACTCTTCTGCCTATTCCGGGCAGCTTGGAGATTGTTACGAATTTGGACAATCTTGTCCGTCGTTTCGAACACGATCTCTGGTCCTGATAACTGGACTTCTCCAACTTCCGCCCAACAAACTGGCGATCTACACTTTCTACCGTATAATGCCTCAAAAGGCGCAGCCTTTATGCTGGTATGGTAGCTATTGTTGTAGGAGAATTCGATCAATGGTAGGTTCTTATCCCAACTACCTCCCAAATCGATCGCACATGCACGCAGCATGTCTTCCAACGTTTGAATAGTACGCTCACTCTGACCGTCAGTCTGAGGATGGTAAGCCGTACTGAAGTTCAAACGTGTGCCCAAAGATTGCTGGAAGCTCTTCCAAAAATGTGACGTGTACCTAGTATCTCTATCAGAGATGATAGCTACAGGTATGCCATGTAAGGCTACAATCTTATCAACGTATAACTGGGCTAGCATATCGGAGCTATAAGTCTCTTTGATGGGTAAGAAATGAGCTGACTTAGTCAGTCGGTCAACTATAACCCATATCGTATCATTTCCATTTCTCGTCTTGGGTAACTTGGTAATAAAATCCATAGTTACCATTTCCCACTTCCACGTAGGAAGTTCAGGCTGTTGTAGCAAACCCGACGGTTTCTGATGCTCGGCTTTGACTTGCGCACATGTCAAGCATTTTGCTACATGGGCGGCTACAGACTTCTTCAAGCCTATCCACCAATAGTTTGCCTTTAAATCCTGGTACATCTTATCAGCTCCAGGATGAACGGAGTATTTGGAACTATGGGCTTCTTGGAGGATTATATCACGAAGTCCTCCAAAAATTGGAACCCATATTCGTCCATTTAATCGCAGAATTCCGTCCTTGCTAAGAGTTAACTGCTCCTCAGTTACTCCTAACTTTTCATTAGGATAGTTAGCTTCCAACACAGCTTCCTTCTGTGCGGCTAACACCCTTTCTATCAAACTGTTCTTTATCTCCATACGCTTGGCGTTAATTCGAATGGGTTTAACCCTTTCCTTTCTGCTCAAGGCATCAGCGACTACATTCGCTTTGCCGGGATGGTATTTGATTTCACAATCATAATCATTTAAAGTTTCCATCCAACGGCGTTGCCTCATGTTTAATTCTTTCTGGTTAAACAGATGCTGGAGGCTCTTGTGATCAGAAAAGATCACAAACTTGATTCCATAAAGATAATGCCTCCACAATTTTAGTGCGAACACAACGGCACCCAATTCCAAGTCATGGGTGGTGTAATTCTTTTCGTGCACCTTTAACTGTCGTGATGCATAGGCAATCACCTTGCCTTTCTGCATAAGCACACACCCCATGCCAGTGTGTGATGCATCACAATAAACTACAAATTCTTCAGCTCCTTCAGGTAATGTAAGCACAGGAGCGTTGCTCAACTTTTGTCTCAAAACATCGAAGGACTCTTGCTGCTTAGGGCCCCAAACGAACTTTACTTTCTTCTTGGTCAGGGAAGTTAGGGGTGCAGCAATCCTTGAAAAATTTTCAATGAAGCGCCTGTAATATCCTGCCAATCCCAGGAAGCTACGAATCTCCGTAGGTGTCTTTGGCTCTTGCCAATTCATAACAGCTTCAACTTTAGCAGGATCCACCTGGATACCACGCTCACTGACCACATGTCCAAGGAATTGGACTTCTCGTAGCCAAAATTCACACTTAGAGAATTTGGCATAGAGCTTCTCCTGATGTAGGAGTTTGAGAATACAACGTAGGTGTTTCTCATGGTCAGCTTGATTCTTAGAATAAATAAGGATGTCATCGATGAAGACGATAACAAATTTATCTAAGTAAGGCTTGCAGACGCGATTCATGAGATCCATGAACGCGGCTGGTGCATTAGTGAGCCCAAAAGGCATCACTAGGAACTCGTAGTGACCGTAGCGAGTCCTGAATGCAGTCTTGTGAACGTCTTCATCCTTAACCTTCAACTGATGGTAGCCTGACCTCAGATCAATCTTTGAGAAGTAACTTGCCCCCTGAAGCTGATCGAACAAATCGTCGATCCTGGGCAATGGATATCTATTTTTGATCGTGACTTTATTAAGCTCGCGATAGTCGATGCACAGACGCATCGACCCATCCTTCTTCTTGACAAACAGGATTGGCGCTCCCCAAGGAGATGAACTAGGTCGAATGAAACCCTTAGCTAGCAATTCATCTAGCTGCGTCCGCAACTCCTTCATTTCCGTGGGTGCCAATCTGTATGGAGCTCTAGCAACAGGTGCTGCTCCGGGGATGATATCGATCCTGAACTCCACTTGTCTATCTGGTGGCAAACCAGGTAGATCTTCAGGAAACACTTCTGGGTATTCAGAGATGACAGGGATGTCTTCTAACTTCGGTTTGGGCTCATCAATTATCACCTGTGCCATGTAGATGACACACCCTTTCTTCAAACACTTTGAAGCCTTGAGCATAGTCACGTGCTCAGGTAGTCCATACTGGGTATCTCCCCGAATGGTAAGTGACTCACCAGACGGAGTCTTTATCACTACTTGCTTCATGTTACAGACGATTTGGGCCTGGTTATGAGATAACCAGTCCATACCTAGAACTATGTCAAAACCGGCTAACTTAAAGGGAAGTAGAGATAGAGGAAAAGAATGGTTCTTAATGGATATAACACATCCATCTAACACAGTAGAGACGGTTTCAATGGTACCATCTGCTAACTCTACCTCATAATTCACTTTTAGGGTTTTGACAGG
Source organism: Helianthus tuberosus (assembly GCA_030545235.1). Classification (NCBI taxonomy): domain Eukaryota; kingdom Viridiplantae; phylum Streptophyta; class Magnoliopsida; order Asterales; family Asteraceae; genus Helianthus; species Helianthus tuberosus. The sequence goes on along the minus strand of CM060386.1, from coordinate 20,866,319 downwards.
TAAATTCAACAATTTACAAAATTTATGATCTACGAAAGACTTATCTGCGCCTGAATCAAAAAGTACTCTTGCAAAAACATCATTTACAAGGAAAGTACCTGTTATGACGTTATCATCCTGCACAGCCTCCTTCGCATCCATCCTGAAGACTCTGGCATTAGTCTTCTTAGCCTCCTCAGGCTTCTTGTTGTACTTAGGGCAGTTAGTCTTTATGTGGCCCTTTTCATTGCAACGGTAGCACGTTGCATCTTTCATCTTCTTGCAATCCAAGGTTTTGTGTTCCTTGGACTTGCACAAACCACAAGCAAAAGACCTTGACTCGTTATTCGAGTTTGATTCGAGTCTGCACTTTCCAAAGTGTTGTTTCTTGCAAGTTTTGCATGTGGGCTTCTCTCCAGAACGATGCCCATCCTTCTTCGAATCCGATCCCTTCTTGTGATCACCGCTCCCACGGTGCTTCTTGTTCGACCTACGCGAACCATCATCTTCTCGCTTCCTCTTCTCAGCATCCTTATTCCTCAGCGATCTCTGCCGGACCGCATCCAGTGTGAGGGATAAGGAAAGGTCAGTTACAGACCTGAAGGTAACTGGCTGAGAAGCTTTTACACTGGCCTTGATCTCGGGTTCTAATCCACCAATAAAACGAGCGATCCTTTTAGGCTCCGGGGTTACCAGATAAGGTACCAATCGGGATAGTGTATTGAAGCTTGTCAGATATGCTTGACAGTCGAGGTTTTTCATCACCAGTGATAGAAAGTCATATTCTATCTTTTCCACCTCATGTTGAGGGCAGAAATTTTCCTTGATCAAGGCGATGAATTGGTCCCACGACATACTATACAACGGGATCTTTCCGGAGGCCTCCATCAGAGATCTCCACCAAGCTAACGCCTCGCCTTTGAAGGACTGTGAGACAAATTTAACCACATCACCTTCAGCGCATCCGCTGATGTCCACGACCGTGTCCATCTCATCCAGCCACGTCATACAATCGACGGCTCCTTTCTCCCCCGTAAAATCCCTGGGTTTACAAGACACAAAGTACTTATATGTGCAACCATTGTTACGGGGTCCCTGATGCAGTACTAAATGCTGAGATGGATTACTTTGGTGGTTGGTGGACTGGCGATCATCATCGTTTTTCTTTGGTCCATTCTTTTTGGGAGGAGGCTTGTTATGAGCCTCAGAATGTGTCCTGGGCTTTGAATGTGATGCAGAGTGGGTCCTACTCCGAGTACCACTGTATTCCTCATACTGTCTATCCAAAGCTTGTGTGATAGCGCCGTCTATGATTGCTTTTAGTTCAGTACCCGTTAACGTAATCTGGGCGTTCTCATTCGGCTCCACAGGATGGCTGTTTACTTCATTGGAGTCAGCCATTTGTATTGAACTGTTGCAGAAAACAAGGTCAATATTTTTATTTGGGATTTTATTATGGAATTACCCCTTAGGGTAATTCGTTAACCATGGTAAACAGAGACCATATTTGGTTAACTTATTAATCGCATTAATTTAGGATTTTAATTAAAATTTATCCTAAACATAAACAATAACAATATATATATTAGCACATAAGGCTTGGTCACATGGACTGTTTCATAAACTATGATTTCAGAGAATCAAGACTTTTAAGGTTTGAACCTAGTTCATTACCCTTATTTGGCAGGGAGTCAATGCTACCACTGTCTTTTGGCTCATGTAGAAATGAGCAAGGCCCGTAGGCACTATATTACCACGTATGGTTAAATATGATCATCTTAATTGATGATGTAAATCCAGGATTCAGAGATCATTAAACTGGATTAGGAATCTTCTAAAGAATCCTTATTCATTTAAGAATGACATGTGATTTTTAACGAATCACTTCTGCCAGGAGTGTTAACATGTTTTAAGATGTTAACAGGGATTTGAATCTTTTAAACCGGTCTTACCATTTTGGCCCGGTCTTATATTTGACACGAGGCTAGGTTTCACATTTAAAGATTCTTAATTAAATAATTACTTAGGCAGATTAAAAGGAATGATTTTAATTTATTTATTTCATTTATAATTTATTTATGCACAAATGGCAAACATGAAATTTATAAAAATAACACTCCATTAATTTATCACTACAATACATATCGCCCTAAACGGGTCTTTTACACATGAAATTTGCCCACGCAGGAGCTAAATCATACAGATATGCCTATACAGGGGTCTTACAGAAGACATGCCCACGTAGGGGTCTTACAGAAAGACATAAGGCCTCGCAGGGACTATCAAACATAAGTCCACGCAGGGACTAAACATACAACATACCCTCGTAGGGGTTTATGGAAAGATAGACCCACGTAGGGGTCAATACACACAACAAACATACATACCCACGTAGGGGCTTAACAACAAGATATGCCCACGCAGGGGCTTATACATCAGCGATGGAAGAATTCAACGATCCTTCTTGTTCTTCCCCTTGATCAGACCCATCAGTCCTTGGAAGAATGTTTGCCTTTCCCTACGATCCTCGTGAGCTTCCCGTTCAACTTGCTGCAACCTATGTAGAATTTCCTCCCGTTCTGGGGGAGAAAATCGTGGCGGCTGCGACTGCGTTCTAATGATAGGCCTGGGAGGTATTGGGTACCCCTGATTCGGGTAGCTTACCCCCCATGGATCTCCGTAGGGTCCTTGGGCATTGAGGGCGTTATAATTTGCTGCTTCCATATAAGGATCTGCCTCAGCGTATCCGTAGTTGTGGTAAGCTGGTGGTTCAAACGGGTTGTAATTACTTGGACCCGTGTACGCTGGGATTGGGTTATCAAAACCCATGTGCGGTGGCTGTTGAAAAGCTGGCTGCGAAGGCCCACCCATTTGTGGGTCCTCATAGTGCGGTGGGTAGTGGCTAGCACTAGACTGTCGTGGGGAATCGAAAGTGAAGCCCCCCGGTCGTACCGATATGCGGGCACCGGTTCTCCTACGCCTTGGCGGTTGAGGAGGTGGCGGTTGAACTGGTGGCGGCAGAGGTGGTGGCGTAACTGCCACAAACCGATGATCCTCTGATGAATCTTGATGATGCGGCTGTGGCTGTGGCTCCTGGTGCTGCTGAGAATGCTGCTGCTGATGCTGCCCATGTGACGACGAGTGGTGTGATGGTGTATAATACCACTGGTGTTGATCGAACAGGGCTTGGAAGCTGTCCGGACCACCATAGGGTGATCCGTGGAAGGACGATCCGTCGGAGATTTCGATCGGATGGTTTGGAGTACCACTTGCCGGCATGACGGGGTCCGTATCCTCGTCCATATCGTCGGCGTGATCTCCTGAAAAGTGGTCCTCCGGACCCAGTGGGTTAAAACCCACGGGCTCTGGTATGAACCCAACCGGGTTAAACTGTCCCCTAAAAACAGGTGTAGGGTCCCCATATGAATGATGAGATAGGGACCTCTGTAGTGGTATATAGGACGGTTGAGGGTTATGGGGTTCATAAGGATTTAGAGCAGGAGGTGTGGAAGTATGTGAAACCGATCGTCTGGCCGGCTCGTACTGGTTTCTTCGGTATTGGATGGAGCTCGCCTTCGTGAAGGTCCAGCTTCATGGTCGTTGGGGGCGGTAACTGGCCCCTTTCCACGTCCTCGTGTTCGGAAGAATCTTGGAGGCATCTTTGTTATTCCTGTCAATAAAGCATGAGATAACAATAACAATAATATAAAATTTAAAGGACAAAACAAAACCCGAATAAGGTGGAATTTGTCCTAGGTTATAAGTCTAGACTCGAAGGTTTAGATATGTGCAATTGTGTAACTGAGATTAAACACAAAAGGCTAGTGTTTAATTCACTCAGTGTTGGCTCTGATACCAACCTGTCACACCCCGATTTCCACGTGTCACCGGTGGGCCCGGTGGGGGAGTATCGTGACGTGGTTGGCAACGTAATAGTCAAACAACACAATATAATAATGCACAGCGGAAGCAATTTAAAATAAGATACAACCGAATTTATTTATTGTAATCAAAGTCACAATATCCGGTGTTTATCCACAGTAGGATCGAAACAAAATAACAATTATGGTTCAACAGACTTCTGGCATCCTAAGCTTGCGAGACTTTTATTGATGCTTAGGAGACAATCCAGCCAAATTACGTTTAGTACCTGCATTCAGTCTTTTTGGGAAAATACGTCAGTTTACACTGGTAAATACATTCAACTGACTCATTTTGGAAAATGATTGAAAATTGGTTTGGATGCACGTGGCATAAATCATTTTATTTAACTTGGGAGAATTATTTTAATAATATAATAATCTTGTGAACGAATTACATGTTACTTATGCGTTCAGTAGCCCGGAACGTATCCGGGTTAAAGATCAATAGACACACCACTTTAAGTGAGTTATACACGGGAGTACGCCTACACCCCGTGCTCAGGTCGTGGCCATCTCGTAAGATGATGCCAGGGATATCCAGGACATGGTCATTAACCCCCCAAAGGCTGTAAAGTATACACATCTGTTTAAAACGAGCCGATCAAATTATTCAACTACCCACTAAGCGTGGAGATTTGATGCCCGATCAAGCGGTACGCTATGTACCGTAACCCAAGCCCGTATAGGGAAAATAAGTTAAAAGTATTTACCTGATGTAAGTATAAATCACAACAATCAGAATGCACGTAGCTTTTACTGTTTCTCCTAATCTGGAACGAAGGTTTAATATAACCTATTAGAATTCTAACGGGTCTTTTTATTAAGCTTAAGCTTAGACCGGCTAGTTTCAAGATACGGTTCGTACGCACGATTAAGCGAAGACCGGATAGAATGTGATTCAGACCCGAAAAGTTTGAAGACTTGTTAAATATGGGTTTATTATTCACATTCTAGATTTTGAGATAAAACCGTTAAGGTTTGACCCGTTCCGGCTAATTTATGTAAACTTGTTACATAAATCGCACCGAACGCGAAATAAGCGTAACGGGTATCCGCAAGAGCCATATACAGGTTTCCTAAGTTAATATGCTTCAAATATGTTGTGACATCAGTAAGATGTCTTTCGTTATGCCCCGAACTAATTTAAACACAAACTATGCCCCGTAGGGGTAGTTTGGTCATTTTAAAGTTTGTAAAAGCGTTTATGTGTTCAACTGAGTTACAGGTCTGATGTAAACAGCAAACATACTCATTTTGATGAGTTATAACAGTAGGCTAAAGCATGTATGTGAAACTTATCATTTTTAACCAAACTAGGCCCCGTAGGGGTATTTTGGTAATTTCACATAAGCCGACAAGCTCAAAACTGAAGTCTGAGTTTATCAACTTTTGCTTACTGTTAAAATATGATAATTTGCTTCTTATATCAGTAGGTATCAACCCGGGTATGTCCAATATGATTTTAAAACATACTATGCGCTAATAACGCTAAATAAGGCGATTAAAGGCCATTACCGGGTTCGATACTTAAGTCTGATATTTTTATATTTCCAGAAGGCTTAAAATAATTCATTTATCATAACTAATCAGTGGCAAAAGGTTTGGAGTCGTTTAGATGTGTAAAACTCATTTTATGGCCCGTAAGGGCAAAACCGACAATTACCGAATTCAGCCTACGACTATGAGTTATGTTCAGCCTAAAATTAATTAAAAATCTTTAAAATTCCCAAAATAATATATTACATCAGTGGGTAATTCGTTTGATACCAAAAAGTATGTTTAATTAGGCTATACGCTAATTACGCCATTTTATTAACATAAAGCATCGTAATTACGCTAATGAGCATAACTCTTAATCTATAAGTCAAACTGATGTCAAATTTTGCATACAAGTTTATATATCAATATTCAAGGTTTCTACACTTTTACATTTTCATAAATCATGTTTTAAGGTAATAAGGGCATAACGGTCAACATATGAACAATTAACGGAAACTTGCATATTAATTGGATAACTAATGAACCGAGGTGCATAATCACAGAGGGTTGTTCTACCATGTAACCTAGTCCAATTTAAGCTCTGTGGCATTTCTAAAATATGCCTAAACGGGTCAGAACTGAAAGTCAAAGTGAAAGTCAAACTATGTGACTTTCGGTTCCGAACCGGGTCTAAACAGGAAATAGTCGGGTTGAACAGGTTTGGACATGTTCTTACACTAATTACTAAGTTATAACAATAATCAAACAGGTTATACATGGTCTAGATAGCTAATTATGCATAAATGACCTTTTAAGAATTCTGTTGACTTTTTAAGTATATGTTTGACCCGACTTTTGAACTAGTTAAAGTGGTGATCAGGGGAAACCCTTTTGGGGTTTTATTACCCACATAAATACCAACTTATAACTACTTTTAATTCGAGATTTGACTGAGCCATTATTGACTAATCTCGAAGTCAAACCGTAATTACGACGGTTTGACTTTTAGCTAATTAACTAAGCTAAACTCAAACAAGAAAGGATTAGAACACTTACAAGGGTCCTATGCACGACTTATGATCAGTTGGGAGAGTTCCTTAGCTCCAGAAAGGCTCCAAATGATCAGATGAAGGTGTGAGGAAAGTTGTGAACTTGGAGTGCCTTATATAGTGAATTAACCCACCATAACTTGTTGACAACTAGCTCTATGATCAACCACAATCATCCAACATGTGTCTCTAAGGCTTAGGGGTTGTTTTAGGGGACAAGTGATGTGAAAAATCGGGTAAAGGTCGATCACAAGGCACCTAGCAGACACACATCCACGAAATCAGGAAGTCTGCCCAGATGTAGCAGTCGCGTAGCGCGACGCCATAGGGCTTCAGGCTCGCGCTACGCGAGCATGTATAACTCAGCCAAACATTTTTCATTTATTTGCAGATTTGGTCCCTGGCTCTTCAAACATCGAATAGACACTTGTTCTTTGCATTTTGAGCCCTCGTAATTGACGTATAAGGGCTTCAAGACTTTTACCTTCTTTGATTAGTCCCCGATTAACTTTATTGTTACCCGAAAAGGCCTAATTTTCAATGTTGATGCTTTAACCCCTCACACACGAATTTGATCACAACTTGCTCATACGTTAACGAAACTTTATGAAATTTTAATCGTGCATTCTAGTGATCATAATTTACCGTTACAAAGCTTCGGGTTTGTCAAAAGGTCACTCAGAGGTATAAATTAAACATGTTGACACATTTAGCCCCTGTAGCTTGTAATCTCTCACTTTTTGCTTCGTATGATCCATGATTTATTCGTTTGATGTTATAAACATCATGTAGGGTTATTATGAAGTATATTTATTCACTGTTGACACCTAGAACCCGTATAATCACATACTTTCCTTGTTTGTCAACTTTAGTCCCTTTATAACATTCTTGCACACGTTCAAACTTTATGACACGTGTCAACACATTATAGTACGTGAATTTCCGAGGTGTTACATACACCCAATAGGTTTTTTACCACTAGGAAGATCAACAATATCCCACGTATGATTTGTATACAGAGCAGACAATTCATCATTCATAGCATCAATCCACCTTTTATCTTTAAGAGCATCTTTATAAGTGCATGGTTCAATTATTTTATTAATATTAGCAGCAAGACAAATTTTTTCACTAGGTAAGTTGGAATAATTGACAACTTTATCATAACTATATCTAGCATTCCCAACAACAAAATCATCGAATCTTTTAGGAACAGACGCAGACCTAGTGGATCTTCTAATGTTTTGAGTACCCTCAGGAAGGTTTGACTCATCACTAATGCCACTAGACTCAGCCCTCACAGGTTCAGTTGCAACACCCATAGACTCATTCCTCTCAGGCACATCATCAGTTCCTGATGATTGCTGAGTATCACTATCGACAGTTGACTCAACTGCATCACTGTGTTGCTGAGTCACAGTGGTTGAGTCAGTTACACCCTTCTCTTCATCATTAGGATTTGTATCACTTGAGGTTTCAAAATTGTCAAAAAAGTTGAGTTGGTTTAAAAGGTTTGTACTTATTTGTTCATGAGTGTTATTTTTAAAAGGGAAGACTGTTTCATGAAAACTGACATCTATAGAGAAAATGAATTTTCTTTGTTCTAGACTCCAGACCTTATATCCCTTTTTAAGGTTGGAATATCCCATAAAAACACATTTTTCAGCTCGTTCCTCAAGTTTATCAGAATTGTCTAAAATGGTAAAATAGCAAAGACAACCAAAAACTTTCAAGTGATCAAGAGAAGGTTTAAAACCAAACAACATTTCATAAGGAGAACAACCATGCAACACAGAAGAAGGAAGCCTGTTAATTAAGTAGGAAGCAGTAAGCACACATTCAGACCAATATTTAAGAGGAACTTTAGACTGAAATAATAAAGCTCTTGCAACATTTAGTAAGTGTCTATGTTTTCTCTCCACAACACCATTTTGTTATGGAGTATATGTGCATGAGGTTTGATGAATGATCCCTTTGGTTTTAACAAAAGCGGACATTTGAGAATTAATGATTCTGATCCGTTATCACTACGAAAAACCTTGATATTGACTTCAAATTGAGTTTTGACCAGATTGTAAAAACTTTGTATGTTTTCAAACACTTCTGATTTGGATTTCATTAAGTAGACCCAAACAGACCTGGTAAAATCATCAACAACCGTGAGGAAAAATTTGTACCCATCTATGCTAGTGACTTTGTAAGGACCCCAAACATCCAAGTGAACTAGATTCCCTACTTTAGACGACCTATGGTCACTTAGAGGAAAAGGAACCATATGTTGCTTGGCTTTGTGACAGATGTCACAAGGTTTGTTGTCATTTGACTCAGTTTTAATTTGTAAGACTTTTAACACGTGTTCAGCTGGGTGACCCAGCCTTGAGTGCCAGAGCTTTATGTTTTCAGTTTTACTTAAGCAAGAAAAATTAGTGCCCAGAGGGTTACCATAAAAGTACAAACCCTCAGTTTGACTACCAGTCACTAGGGTTCTCTTTATGCAAGACTCCTGAATGTAACAAGTATTTTCATCAAAAATAACTCTAAGCTTGTTGTCTTTAGCTAACTTATAAACATAAATAAGGTTCACATAGTACTCTGGCACAACAAAGACATCTTTTAAAATCACAGAATCTGATAACTTAAAAGATCCAATTTTAGTGACTTTAGCATTTGTCCCATTTGGATGTTTAATGGTAATATTATATTCAGACACATCAACCAAGTTAAACATGTTTTCACTGGTCATGACCATATGCTGGTTTGCGCCAGAGTCAATGATCCAGTTCAGATTATGTGTTGAAGACCCCACAGAGTTAAAACATAAATTTTTTGTGTAATCTCCTAAAGTAGAGACAGAGTTAAAGCATTTACCTCCTACATTGGACTCTTCTGTTTTATTTTATTTTCATTCAGCATTCCTAGCAACTTAGAAAACTGGTCAGCAGACAGAGTGTTTAAAGAGCTAGCACTTTTGTCACCCACAGAGTTATTCACAGAAGGACCATTGTTGTTACTAGAAGAATTATTAGACCTAGACCATTGACTATTTTGATTGGGTTTTTGTCTATAATTGGTAGGGTACCCTTGAAGCTCATAACATTTATCAATAGTATGCCCAATTTTGTTGCAATGAGTGCATTTAAGATTAGGATTAGGGCCCTTGTTAAACCTTTTTTTATTGTCACTAAAGTTATTTGTCTTAGCAGCAAAACCAACATTAGGAACTTTAGACACAGTATTTGATCCTCTATGAGATTCTTCCCTAGAAATGATAGAGAAGGCAGTTTTGATAGTTGGTAGAGGATCCCTAGTTAACAGATTAGTCCTAACAGGTTGATAAATATCATCAAGACCCATCAAGAATTGCATAAGTTTGATTAACTGATTGAATTCATTAAACTTAGTGGATGCATTGCAAGTACAAGAGGGCAGCTGTAACATGGCATCAAATTGTTTCCACATTGTGTTAATCTTATGATAATACTCAGAGACACTAGCACCATTTTGACTCACAGAGTTGATTTTTTGAAACAGACCAAACACAACAGAACCATCAACTTTATCATAAGTGTCTTTTAAATCATCCCAAACTTCAGATGCAAGTCTAGAGTAAATTTGTCCAACATATAATTCATCAGAAAGAGAGTTCAAAATCCATGTTAACACAATAGAATTGCATTTGTCCTATTGACTAGCTAGAACATCGTCAGTTTTAAATTTAACACATGTACCATCAATAAAACCTAGTTTGTTTTTAGCCATTAGTGCAAGTTTCATAGCATTTGACCAAACCACGTAGTTTTCAGTTCCTTTCAATTTTATATTCACAACAGTAAGACCACTAGAATCACTAGCATGGAGATATAGAGGATCACTAGCATCAAACTTACTAACCAAAGTAACAGATGATTCAAATTTATTAGTCATATTAAGCAGATAAAATCAGATAGTAACACAAGAACAGAAGCAGGCAACACAGTAGGCAAAGACAGTCAATAGAAAAACATAACCAGTAATAGCAAAAAGGATCGGCGAAGCCTTGACAGAGGTCCGATCAGAGGTTCGTCACTCAAGGTGCCTCCGCAGACGTAATCCAGGGAGCCACAACACAACTGACCAACTAAATGCAACAGAGTGAACCCTCTCTGTGTCCCAATATCAAACCGGTCTTGCCTAAAAACTCGGTATCAAGATGCCTAGACTCAAACAGACAAAATGATGCAGGGAAAATTAAAAAGATGAGAGATTGAACGAACTCACAGCGGGTGCAATAATCTCCGGCAAATCAGGCTTGTAACCTTCACTTAGGGTTACAAGCTTCTGATCAGAAAAAACAACCACAAGATCTGTTGGTTTGCCCTAAAGAGGGACCAACGAGAGTCTTCTTCGAGAGTAATACAAAACCCCCAAAAAACTAGGGTTTCAACCTTCAAGACCAGATCCGTCTCCAGGAAGTCAAAAGGCTTCGGAAACATAAGAGAACCACAAACCCTAGAAATTAGGGTTTCACTATTCACGATCGTCGGCGAGACCAGAAACAGAGCAGCTGAAGAGCACCAGAGCACCGACTTAACCTCGAGGCTCTGATACCATGTCAGAACTCAAGGATTGAAAGCACAATACAATTTTATTATAAATCCCAGCAATCAGATACAAGCAATAGACGAACCAGTCAACACAGATTAAAATACAAGTAAGGATCTCCAGTACGATGATCCGTATAAGATGAAAGCAAACCCTAGTCTCACGAATGGACGTGTGAGGAAAGGGAATCAAGACAAATGACGAAAGATGAGACCGAGTGAAGTAATGAGCTCGTGTGTCCTGCTCACCAACCTTCCTCCCTTTTATAAGGGGCCAAGCCCTATGAGGCCAACGAGAAACACGGGAGCCCAATTGACAGCAACAATCTTGACATAACGGCTATAAGCCCAAAGACCAGCAGCCCACACCTCACAAATAATAAACAAGGAAATATTTAGCAAAAAGGAAATAAATAAAAGGGCAAAAGGAAATAAGATAACGAGCATTAGCTGTATTTTTAACACGTTGCAAAGCTCTCAGAATGCAAAACACATATTTAAATACATTATTTATGTGTCAGATTAGTGAACACACTTTTTCATCAAATTAATTTCTTCTACACGTTTTTTAAAGTTGTTCAGCACACACAGGTTTGTATATATTATATAAATAGTAAATTACGTAGCTAATAAACCAGTAAAATAATAATTTATATTTTCACTTTTATTTTATTAGTATCAATATTTTAATTATATCATATTTTTCTCATTGGCTTTTAAGATATGATATTATAAAGTTCAGAACATGTCATTGAAAGTGTCTATGTTTTATGTGCATCTTGAGATAAAAAATTTGTGAAATTGATTTGTGTTATATAATAGTAAATTACGAAGCTAATAAATAGTGGAATAATAATTTTATATTTTCACTTTTTTATTTTATTAATATAAATATTTTTAATTATATTCTGTTTTTCTCTTATGATTCTTAAGATATGATTTTTATAAAGTTCCGACCATGTTATTGCAAAGTGTCTATGTTTTATGTACATCTTAAGATCGAAGTACAAACGTACATGTTATCATATCTATCAAAATTATGAATACATTGTTGTAACGTTCTTATTTTTATGTACGTTTCGATAAAAGTTTGTTCAAAATCTAAAGAGTTAATTATAACTGATTTTTTTTGTTATTTACAGTGATGAACCAAACCGATGTCGTCTGCAAAACCTCAATAGCGGTATCGGTATACGTTTAATGGTTCCGGTTTCGTTGAAAACGTAGTTGTATTCGAAATGGAGTATCTTTTTTTTATCTTGTAAGCTATAACGAGTGTCGTTACTATACTGGTACCGTGATTAACTAAACTGATACCGCCTCAACAATGTCGGTACTACGTCGATTCCGACGAAACATTGCAACCAATACTATTTCAATCGTGGCAAACACATGTTTGCTATTCTTTTGGCCATATCATGACTTTATTTTTTGGTTTTATCATTAGATTGTTATATTACGTGTTGGTACCATATCATTCCGATAATCCGATATGACACCATAATGAATCGAAATGATAGTAATCAAATTCCCGCACCTAACACCCGTAGTGGGGGTTTTTGGCGTTTTTCCCCAAAAAAACGCCCAACCACGTCCATGACCGTCCCCATGGGCGGGTTTTTTTTTTGAAAAAAAAATGGAGGAGCTTTTTTTTTAAACTGCCAATAGCATTTTTTTATGGTTTTTGTTTTTATTTTTTATTTAATTCTATTAGAATATCTAATCATTGCAAAAATTTCAAGCCCCACTACACCCCTTTTAACATAATGTCCCATAACGCCCACATGGTGATTGGACCACCACATAGCGCAAAACACCCAAGGGTGGGGACATTATCTTCCTCTCCCACTACATATGTCTTAGGCTAGACAGTATAGGAACCGTCCCAAGCCCGTCGCGGCCCATCCTTGCCCTGCACACCGTCCCGCCCGGGACGTCATCGTCTCAATCGTCGGGGTGTGGAAGTTGGGGACGTTCGCTACATGACAAAACCCCCACCTCCTTCTTCTCACACACACATATACATACAACTCATATGTATATATTTTAGGCTCATCCCCCATATCCTTAGTTTCATCCCCTTTGCCCCTTTCTCACACTCATCCTATGTGACGCTTACGTGGCGAGTCATCCTTCAAGAATGATCCTCAACCATACCGTCTAGCCTTAGTGTGTGTATAAAGCAATTAAGCTAGTTGACCTTGTTACGTAGGAATTTATGGTGGGCACGCAATGCTAAACGCGTTGGTATATAAAAAAATCATTTGGATAAAGAAACTAAATTATTATGGTATGAAAGTCGCCTTTTGCATGTCTTTTTAATTTAATATTTAAAAGTTGGTAGGGAATTAAGATATGATGTTAACACGTCCTATGTATTATTATTTTAGCAAAAACCATCGAAGTCTCATATATGTAGACATCATCTTCGTATTTTAAGACAACTTAACAATGACAGATAATTTAACCTTACATATAAGTTTGATTTGGTACGAGTTATAAACCCGAAAGCAACTCGAGTTACTGGGTTAATATTAGGTTTTTAACGTTGCCAGTCGAATGATTATATATATGGCGGCTTAGTAGCTTATTTATTTTAAATATTTAAACCATTAGAAAATTATATTAATCTTTTAATAGTATGCTTTGAAATTGTTTAACGTCCTAAACCCAACTAGTTAATTGGTAAAATGCATGACGATACATAGATCTCAGTTTTAATTAGTGTCTTTATCGTGTCCTTCCTTACAAAACGATTTATGTTGGAATATACATTTTATAATTTAATGATTTTGGTGAGGAAATAATTAGGTTTCTAGAGTTTAACGAGTATAGATAGGTATTTAATGGATTAAACCGTTAAAGCCTCAACGTCTAGAAACAGCAATATTAATTCCTTGTGGTGTACGTATGCTTGCATGTACAACATATAAACTGTTAATATTTGGAGAAAGTCAAATTTTGACTAGTTGTATATATAGTGTCTGGTCCAAAATTGACTACAACGCTAGGAACAGGAAGTTTCCCATTTAATTTTCATTAAATCCAAGAACATATATTAGTATTATTATTATTATTATTATTATTATTATTTTGTATTAGGGTGTTTATTTTACAAATATATGAATATGAGATCTGAACTTAACATGTTGATTCACGAAAATGACTAAAAATATACAAGTGAACACATAAATGAATATGAAAAATATACAAGACTCAATTTATATATGGATTAATTTCTTTGCTATTAGGGCACATGGAATGCTTTCCACAGCCCCGCTGGGAAGCCTCTTCCCGCATCCGATTTTGAAACGCGAAGACAGTGTTCCTGTTTTTTCCCATTCTGATTCTCGTTCCCAGTGGTTCCAAATTCTTCTTTACTTCCTCTCCAAACCGGGAAGTACTTTCTGCAAATCCATCTCTCTTTGTCCGTCATATCTCTCCATGCCATCTCCACCTCAGCCACATGGCCGTCGTTTCTATCCCATCTCGCTCATCCCTAAACCTACTTGATTTTGAGGGCAAATCCAAGCTGCCACCGGCTGTAATTGTAACATGTAGCATCAAGTTTGGTGTATCACCAATTTCATTTTTGTGTTAATCTATATACGTAGCACACGGAAAAAATAAACTAGGATATTAATAATATAAAACACATATATTTTTAAACAAAATAGTTTTCTAATAAAATGTTTGAAAATGTTTAATAATTAACTAATAAACTTCACAATCATCCCCGAAGTTAATTCATGCAAAACATAATTGAAAATGAAATTGAAAACCCTATTAGTTACAAATCAGCGGTATTTTGGGGTCAACTATTTTAGATAAAGAATGGAATGATGGCTTAGGAACTGGTGTCAACTATCGTATTTCGAATATTAGTTAGCTGACGGAATATAGCTTTAACATATATACCTTTTATCCACTAACCTAAGTTTAAAAATTAAAATGGAAGAATGTTCAAAACGAAATGTTTATTTATATATAAGATGTCAATGTTACAGTGGCGGATCTAGGATTCCGACCAAGCGGGAACGTTTTATAAATAAGCGGTAACGAAATCGAAAAAACGTCAAATTTTTCCAAAATTTACACTAAAAACGTCAAAAATTTTCCGACCAAGCGGTAGCGGGCGCTCCCCCTTGCAATGAAGTAGATCCGCCCCTGCAATGTTAACTATAATTTAATCTTTGAGTAAATTGCTAAAATCGTCCCTGAGGTTTGGGCATGTTTTTCATTTTTATCCAAAACAACTTTTTTGTAATAATATAGCCCTTCACTTTTGTGATTTTTTGCCATTTTCATCGAAACATTTAATTTGCTTTATTTTTTCTATCAAACATTTGGATGAAAATGGCAAAACATCTCAAATCTCTGGGACGATTTTGGCAAAAAAGTCAAACGTTTGAATGAAAATGACAAAATCCCAAAAGTGAAGGACTATATGGTACAAAAAAGTTGTTTTTGATGAAAATGACAAACATACTCAAACCTCAGGGACGATTTTGGCAATTTCCTCTTAATCTTTTAAAATTAATTGATAAGTATTTAATTATGAGTTAATTACTGTTTTCGTCCCTGTGGTTTGTCAAAAATCACTATTTTAGTCCATTAGTTTAAAAATTGCGATTTCAGTCCCTGTGGTTTCACTTTCGTAACCATTTCAGTCCTTGTGGTTTCACTTTTGTAACCATTTCAATCTATTTATTCTGTAAGTACAGGGACTGAAATGGTTACGAGGTGGACTGAAATGTTTACGAAAGTGAAAACACATGGACTGAAATCACAATTTTTAAACTATTGGACTGAAATAGTGATTTTTGACAAACCAGTGGAACGAAAACAGTAATTAACTCTTTAACTATTGTCATATGTTTCCCGGTACTTTGCTGTATTTGAAGTGATCATGTGGCTCAAGTGTCTTTGTGGGTTTCTACTAATGTATAACTATCATGCACTATTTAAAAAAAGTAGTCACCAACAATGAATATTTGTTTGGTTTTTTGTTGGTAGATACTTATCCAAATAGTTAAATGTCTTTTGATTTTAATAGAACGTAAACCATATAAATTGAATATAACCTAAAGATGATTTATATGATTTTGTGCTATACTCTCACTAGCACACAAGTTATTTTTTGAGGCGACGAAAATGATTTTTTGAAGCGGCTTAAGAACCGCTCCATTTAACATCGCTTAATAAATTCTCCCGTTTTTAAAGCTATTTGAGTACCGTTCCAAAAGATTAGAAAAAAACGCTAAAAGAATATGATGCAAAGAATTATAAAAATAAGTAAATTGCCAAAATCGTACCTGAGGTTTGATCACGTTTGCTAGTTTCATCCAAAATGATTTTTTTGTGCCATATTGCCCTTCACTTTTGACAGTTTTTGTCATTTTCATCCAATTTACTAACTCATCATTATCATCATACCCAGTTAATCGAATTTGCTAATTATGTTTATTTTTTCTGTTAATTAAGGGGCAATTTGGACATTTAACTTTTGTTTTTATTTTCTGACTTTTTTATTTATGTTTACATTAAAAATAAAAGGATTATTGGATTTTATCACCGCTAACTATTGGTTATTGGCCACTGCCATCCCCAACTATCACTTTGATGTCCGCCACCCCCAACTTAACACATAGTGTGTTCTGTCACCACGTCGTTAACTGGTCACTAAGTTTTGATCATGTTACTATACATTTGGGTGTCCTAAGATCCCTAAAACCTTCCTAAGATCCCTATGACCACCCCAAAAGTATAATAACGGGATCTAAAGTTAGTGATCAGTTAACGATGTTGTGACAGAACACACTAAGTGTTAAGTCGGGGGTGACGGACGTCAAAGTGATAGTTGGGGTTGCCAACGGCCAATAGCGAATAATTTGGGGTGATAAAATCCAATAACCAAAAATAAAAAGATAAAAGCCTTTTTATACATAAAACCTAACCCCACTACCTGTAACAACCCGACTTTTCAGATCATTACCGTTTGCTTTTGCTTCGATTTGTAACTCTCTTGTATTCCGGGATTCGATATAAATAAAGGGTTATGTTATACTAAATACATTTTCATCAAACCGCACCGCTACACGTTTAAACGCTTTATATTCGCAACGCTTACGCAACACGAATTACAGAGAGTTATGCTATTTGAATTACCGAGTGTGTTTGTTTGGTTACCATACGCCTCCGCATTCGCTTACCACGACTAACACACTAAATCACAAACGTTGTTATTAGTAGTAGTAATGTTATGTTGTGTGTTCTTATATGCTTTACTTGTGAGTGCTTATTATGTGTATTGTTTACTCGCAAACGCTATCGCAACGCAAACTCAACGCTACTCGCACAACTCGACTTATCACACTAAAACGAAACGCGACCCGAAACTCAGTGCTACGCTAAAATACTTAAGGAACCATTACTATCTAACACAGCAAAACACATAAAACAAGCATCCTACACGCGAAACGAAGAATTTGATGCACAAAATAGGCCTTTCGAACAAAGCCACGCCGCCTCGTACGAAGGTAGCGGGTTCCAACCAGTTGCCTTGTGCGATTAGACTTATCCTATAAATACCCAACCCCCCCCCATTCATTCTCACTTGCTGATTTCATACCGAAACTCTGCCGAATTGCTGTCCGACCATTTTCAAGTAAGATTTAACACTTCTATTTAATTATACAATGTTTTCCACTTCGATTTCCACAAGAATCACTTGGTTTTCATCTAAACTCTTATGTTTTCACTTGAAACTTCATCTTTCTCACTTAAACTCTATCATTTTCATCTTAGCTTTTTTATTTTCGTAAAATCTTCATCTTTTCTTCATAACTTCATGTTTTTACAAAAACTCTTCATCTTTTTCATCAAAAATTCTTCTTTTACAATGGATTTACACTTAACCGAGTGTATTGGGACTAGCCACGGCTTCCCAAGCTAGAAATCAGTTGATTTCACACTCACCAAGTGTTGGATATAAGTTGAAACTCTTAAAAACCTTTTTAATTTGATTTTCACCCTAAAACGGACCTAAAACGACATGTATTTCGTTCACTGAATAGTGGAACAAGGTAATGTCAAAACCAGCTTGAATAGGACTCGGACACACATCCGATTCAGGCGAAAACATAGCACCGAATGCCAAAAACAGCCACTTTTGGGAATTGGACTGTTCTATGCGAAGCCAGCTTCGTACGAAGGCACTGCCTTCGTATGAAGGCACGTGGCCTCGTACGAAGGCGCTGCCTTCGTACAAAGGCACTGATTTTACACATAACAGCCCGATTCCCACTCGTGACGTAATCAAAGACCTCTCCGACTTTAAGTTTAATCAGTAGCTTAGGGTTGGAGGGACGAACACTCGATTTTCTGAAGACAGACGCGAAGACACTCGATTTTGGACAACGGAAGCAACACGTGTATAAGGACCCACATTCAAAGAGTCAAGTAAGGACACTACGAGACTTAGGGTGCACTGGAGTAGCAGCTGTCTTTGACTAGAAATTACTTGCAACTATGTGTGATAATTAATATATACATATGCTAGAAATAGAATACCACAGGTACACGTGTCTTCGTCTGAAAGCAGTGGCGTATCTGAAGGAAGGATCCGATGATGAAACGAACTATGCGGACTATGCAAGGAATTACGTAATTATGGATGCATACATAATTATGGAATTCAGTGCACAGAAACCAAAGCAAGTCTTGTCACGTATCAAACGAGATTCCTTCAAAACAAGAGAAGGTCAAACGTGAACATCCTCACCCCTCCCCCCAGCCTATTAAATACTCTATTGGAGTAATGATTTAGGGTATAAAGACAAGAACCGCCAATGTGAAGAAAGATATTTTGTCTTTTACATATATTAAACTGGTACTATGGGGAGATGTAACCCTTATGCATTTTGTTTACTTCGCAAACAATGATGTAACAAGTTGACCCGATATGTGTAAAGACTCGGTAAATATCTTACGACACATCAGCATTTATCTATTTATGCATGCTTACTGCTGTATGAATTGATTTATATGTTGGCGGATTGTTTGGTGTCACTTATGTGGGTATACGCCTGTGTATATACTACTACTGTCTCGTATGATGATATCAAACAAATGTCTAACCCTGTTGTGTTATGTTCCGATAGAACATGGCACCTAGGAGAGCTGTGAACAATCAGGATTCTGATCAACCCCCTCCTCCTCTTCTGCCGAGGACTGCTGAAGAACTGAACACCCTACTGGAAGAAAGGATCTCCGCAGCTATCGCCCAATACGAGGCAAACCGCACCGAACAAAGTGGAGGACCAAGCAATGCTAGACGAAATGGACAGGGAGATTCATCTGGAGGAAACACAACTCAAGGTTGCACCTTCAAGCAGTTTCTCGACTGCAAGCCACTGAACTACGATGGCACTGGAGGTGCAGTGGCGTTTGTACGCTGGACGGAGAAGACTAATTCCACTATCCGTAGGAGAAAGTGTATCGCAGATCAACAAGTCACTTTTGTTACTGGGTTATTCGTTGATGAGGCTTTGACTTGGTGGAATTTGCAAGTCCAAACCCTGGGAGATGATGCAGCATATGGTATGACTTGGGAGGAGTTGAAGGCGAGAATGAGAGAAAAGTATTGCTCTCGTGCTGAACTCCAAAGGTTGGAGACTGAGTTCTGGCACTTGACCATGGAAGGTGCAGACATTACTGGGTATACCCGAAGGTTCCATGATTTGTCAAGAGTGATCCCCTATATGGTGACTCTCGAATTTAAGCGCGTCGAGCGATACATATGAGGATTGGCTCCAGAGTTTCGCAGCATGGTAACTTCGGCTAAACCTGAAACGATCAATCAGACTGTAACTCTGGCTGTCAGCCTTACTGAAGATGTTGTTCGTATGAAGAAGTTATCACTGAACCCAACTGAAAAGACCGAGGCGCATGCTGAGTCGTCTGGTGATAAGAAAAGGAAGCATGCGAGCCTGAATCAAGCAACACGTAACAACAAGGGTTCCAACAATAAGAAGCGCGACCCCAATCCGCCACAGGAGGCGAGAACACTTGCAGCCATGAATGACGCTCCTGCCAGGGGATACCAGGGCACTCTGCCCATCTGCAACCAGTACAAGCGTCATCACGAAGGAGTTTGTCGCATTCCAAAATGCGACAAGTGTGGAAAATTGGGTCACCATACTGAGAACTGTTGGGGAATAGGAAATGGAGGTGGTAATAGGAACGAGAATGGAAACCGTAACGGTGCTGGAAATAGAAATGGTGGTGGAAATGGCAATGGCAATGGCAATGGCAATGGTAACCAGAATGGAAATGGAGTTGGGCAGAACCAAGGATGCTTTGGTTGTGGAAGCAAGGATCATTTCAAGAAAGATTGCCCAAGGGAGAACAATGCTCAGGCTCGAGCATTCGTGATTGGAGCAAGGAACGCACGCGAGGACCCTAATGTGGTCACCGGTACGTTTCTCGTTAACAATCACTTTGCATCCATACTATTTGACACTGGTGCCGATTATAGCTTCATGTCTGTGGAATTTAAACGTATACTTCGAATATAATCTAGTAGATTAGATATTCCTTATTCCATAGAACTAGCCAATGGTAAACTTGTTGGATCGGGCGAAGTAGTTAGGGGTTGCACATTAGAACTTGGTGAGCGAAGATTTATCATCGACCTCTTACCTATTCAATTGGGTAGCTTCGATGTAGTGGTCAGAATGGACTGGTTGTCCGAGAATAAGGTTGAAGTTGTTTGTCACGAGAAAATCATTCGCATCCCTCTTGCGAATGATGAAACTCTCATCGTACATGGAGAAAAATGAGGCGCGCCTCTGCGAATCATCAGTTGTATGAAGGCACATAAGTGCTTAAGGAAACGATGTGTTGCTTTCCTCGCGCACGTTTTAGATAAAAAGGTTGAGGAGCCGAAACTCGAAAACATCCCTGTGGTGAAGGAATTCCCTGATGTTTTTCCTGAAGATCTTCCAGGACTACCTCCAAAACGACAAGTCGAATTCCATATAGACTTGGTTCCAGGAGCCGCTCCTGTAGCCAAGGCACCCTATCAGCATGCACCATCCGAGATGCAAGAATTATCTACACAACTCCAGGAGTTGTTGGATAAAGGATTCATAAGGCCAAGTTTCTCGCCTTGGGGAGCTCCAGTATTGTTTGTGAAGAAGAAGGATGGAACACTACGGATGTGTATCGATTACAGAGAACTGAATAAGCTCACTATCAAGAATCGGTACCCACTACCGAGGATTGATGTAACACCCTAATTATTATTTAACTTTTATCGTATAATTTAAACTCATAATCATGTAATTACAATCACGATTATACTGAAAATACGGGCTTGTTAAAAACTTTTTACAATTTATAGTGATATAACATAATGTGATTTAATTCGCCGTTTTAGAATAACGAACGAAACAACTTGCGGAAGCTTTATTTAACATGTGTTCGGTTCTTGCTCGACGCTTTATCTTCATCCGGGCTCTCGACATATACCTGTGTTCAAAACCAACTTAACAGTTAGTTTTGATAATCTAAATAACGGTACAAGACAAGATAAATGATAATGGAAGGAAATCCCAATGAAAATCTCATGATCCAAAACATTGACTTCAAATTGGCCTCCACCGTAACTTACGGTGGCACCGTAAGTTACGGTGGCCTCTGATTGTTAATTTCCCCCACCGTAAATCAGGGGGAATCTACCGTAACCATTTTAGCTACACCGTAACTTACGGTGGCACCGTAAGTTACGGTGGCCCCTGCAACCAACCTTTCCATTTTGCCGTTTTTGACACGAAAACCTCCGTATCTTTCAATCCGCTTGTCCGTTTGACCTACCATTTCTTTCTACGTGTTTGTAATCTGATTCTCTACCTTGTGGAGTTGAAATCCTACATCCAACATAACAAATTTTCAGACTTCTAAGCCTTTGACTTGTTGCCCTTTTACTGAATTTTAACCCGTTTATGCATTTTGTCAAACAAACATGTTTGTTTGATCCCAACTCACATGAATCTTATAATTTCATTATTTCCTATCATAATAAGTTCAATTCACGAGTTTATGTATATTCTTAACCCGTTCGTTCTTAAATACTTATTTTGACCCGTTAAGGGTATTTATGCACTTTTCCGCATAATTCATACTCGTTTATTTCTAACATCCTATTCCTACATTTCTTATCAAGTAATCTTCCACCACAACTTTATTTGTGGTGGATTTAATGTAGAGATCTATATTTTCCGAGTTTTACCCTTCGAATTATCATTTTACGGCAAGGACTCATATAAAGTCTTTAGACCCAAGAATTTTCATCTTTCACTACCTATACTTTTTCTAAGCATTTATTTGATCATAAGACTCGTTTCTAAACCACCTTTAAGGGTCGTTCCTACGAATTAGCTTACAAGGGCAATTTGGTTAATTTTCATCCCCTTTTTACTACAAGGTCATTTAAATACTTGTTTGACCCAAAATCCGACCCTTCTAACTATAATCTTGTTTATAAACCCATGTGCTTCTAAATCACCATAAACATAATTCAATTTATTCGGTTTACCTAAAAGATAACCGAATATCTATATTTCAACCTTGTCTAACTCTTATAGAACTCCAAATTCTACATGATGAGTTGTGTTATTTTACATACCTGGCCCGAATCATTGTATTGACCCGTTACTATACCTTGCCTTAGTGGCGCTAAGTAATAGCGATGTCATCATTCAATCGATAATTATTTCTGTAATCATGCAACTCGACAAAACATTAGCCGATATTGTCAAAGGGTGATATTTTCACCTTTTGACCCGTTTGGTCTTATATGACCGTTTACTTTTACGAGATGGAATTATTATCATCTCGTCTACATAACGCGTACCGGTTTACACCGTACGGTCAATTTACTTATAAGTCTATAATACCAATAGATATCAAATAAAAGGTGTGAGTTTAACTTACCTCACATCCAAATTACGCTTTTCTTTTCTCACTTGCTTCGATCGACCCGCTTGCTCCCCAAGCTTCATCTAGCTTGTTAAGCGCCAACTATCATTCATTATTCACAAGGTTGTTAGATTAGTCATTCTAAATCATGACTTTCACACCTTATGAACCCTTGACTACTTTTCCTATTGAACTAAATCATAAATTATGAGTTTAATTCTTGTGTCAAGACCCACTTCAAATCAAGTATGAACTCTTAACAAATCCCCATTTTGTTCAAATAGTTCATTTATACAAGGTAGTATGGTGTTTATAAACACCAATACAACATCAATTTCATTAAATTATCCAAAACCCATTTCAAGTCATGTATGTTCAACACTCAAACTTGCAAATTGTTCAAGTATCTTGTTTCTACTAGCAACTATGATGATTTTAAACATGTGTACATCATCATCTTTACTACATAATCAAAACCCACTTGACACATGAGTGTATGATCATGAATTCACAACCATGAACATCAATTCAACAAATACATGACTAGGGTTTACTCCTAGACATAGTTTCATCACTAATTTCATCCAAACAACAAACATGCAAGCTCAGATTCGAGTTCTCTAGGTTTGCTCAGAATTTCAACTAGAGATTTCTCAAGAAATTTACATACCTCGTGACTCCTTTTTCAATGGAGATCACTAATTCATACTCGGATTTTGATTTGGACTTGATTTGCCCCTTCAATTTGATGAAATTGTGTTGATTAGGGTTTGACCCTTCTTGGTCGCTCCTGATGATCGATCCACACACACAAGATGTGTGTGTGGTGTGTTTTTTTTTATTTAATAGAACTTGTTTCCTTTTTAATGATTTAGGTCCCTCAAGTTTAGATTTTAATTATTAGGGACTAGAACTTCATGTTTTCTTTACTTATTTACACCTTATTAACTAGGTTAATTACTCCTAGTTAACTTGATGGGTTCGGGAAGCTATAACTCGTTTTATTTTAAGTCCCGTTAACTCGGGCCTTCTACATACTTTGTTTTCTCAAAGTATTTACCCTCCTTTAATTAACATCAAGTTTATTTATTTAAATCCCAATGTTAACCGGGTTAATTTTTACCACTAAGGGTATTTTACCCGTCGTCACTAATAACGTGGTTTAATTACCAAACTCATTTTTGTGGTGTTACAAGTCTACCCCCTTAAAGAGGTTTCGTCCTCGAAACCTTTTTCTTACATGGTTTATCGAGTTTAACTCCATGCATTTGATCTCGATAATCAATTTGGGCATTGCTCATATTTTAACCAATTGTTGATATTATCCGAAAAGTATGATAATATCCTTTTGATTACTAATCATCCACGTATCTTATATGACATAGTGTAACTTGAAATAACGTAATCTCGTTATTTCCACTAGTTTAGTTAACTTAGCGATGTTCATCGCTTTCATATACTATCGAATTCTTTATGAATCCGTTACTTTGACCCGTTTAAAGGTCTTTAGTGAAATCCTTCACTTTCAGCAACAAATTCTTTTGTTTTCAATTTATTTATTCGGTTCAGTTATACCGAATCTATCGCTTACAAGCAAACCAGATTTCTTGATTTGAATTGGTGACCTTAAACGGTCTCACTAACTAGACTTATTAGCTCAGCTACTTTTACCGCTCGCTTGGTTATAATGTGATTCTACCTCACATTGCATTTCTTGACCGTGATCGTGTCACATCATGTTTAATTCATATCAACCTTTCATTCTCGAAAACATCACTTTTTCGAATATG
Organism: Helianthus tuberosus; assembly: GCA_030545235.1. NCBI lineage: Eukaryota > Viridiplantae > Streptophyta > Magnoliopsida > Asterales > Asteraceae > Helianthus > Helianthus tuberosus. Next base: position 20,841,537 of record CM060386.1, on the reverse strand, counting down.
TCGTCTTGCGCCTATTTGTTCAAGACTTGTATCCTTCATGCTTACTTATTTAAATTCCTATCAGAATTTATATTTGTAAAAACGTTATTTCTTACTAAAACCAAAGTTTTAGTTTTAGGATCTTCTCTTTAACTTTGTCAGAATTATGGATACTGACAGTCCATAATTTATTCCTTTACAGTCTTGGTTTTATGCGGGGAATCGTAACAAGTTCCCTCACCTTACACTATTGACCTGTAGGTTCCTTCACTCGACCTCGTAGGCTATTTCCTTAAACTTTGGCCTCTTTAAGGCGAGGCCCCCTTTTACTATCCATTTGCTTCAATTCATGATTCGTGGATCATTTTGGCCCCGTAGACCTTAACACTAATTAGTATCCCGTAGGTTATGATGATCCCATAGATCATCTTTCATTCAAGTCTTTATTCAAATGTGTATACGTTTATATACGCATATGGCGTTAAGGCATCCCTTTTTATGTTTAGAATTATTCACTTTTACTTTTTGGGTTTCGTTTGACCTTGACCATAGTCTAAGGTTACATTGTTTTCTCTCGAATTATCCTTCCGACTTTGTGACTTCTAACGTCAATTACACGTCGGTCTGCCCCACACTCACCGTTACCCGGTTCTTACCTATACTTCTTTACGTCCCATTACCCAGGGTTATTTTATTTCAAGATTTTTTTAACGCCTATAACTCCTTTACATAGGTTTATTAATGTTTCGCACTTTTAATTATTTGGTTCGCGCTTACTTACTTTAGCAAGTGTCATCCTTTATTAAATTCGTCTGACTTGTTCGTGTGAAAATTCATCACTTATGAATGTCAAACTTCAATCTTTGTTCGACCCGTTCAACTTTAAAATAGTTGAACATGATTTATCCAAACTTCTATTTACTTCATCTTGTCACCTTTTAGTCATGACTCAAAATCCAAGTCTTTTAACTTTCCATCCGAGTTCCCGTTTCTCGGTCTACGCGTGTGTTTAAATCCTTACCCACCAACCGGGTGTTTTACCGAAGTCGTTATTATTGCAACCCTTACGGTATGCATTATGACTTCGTTTCGATTTTATATTCCGACTTTGTCCTCGAGTTTGACGTTTTACTAAAACGACCCGTTTAGAGACATATTTTCACTTTCCGGGTTCGAGTGTAAGTACACTCCCTCCCAATGCATATCTTGATCATTCTACATGTTTATATTCTTCGGGTTCGAGTGTAAGTACACCCCCTCCCAATTCATGCATGCGTCATTTACTTGTTTCTTTGTCCCTTCTCTCGGGCTCATTATCCTAATGTAATACGCTTTCGTCACACGGCCGTGCGTTTACATTATTATCAAATATTTTGCTCATTTGATTTCATTTGGGTACTTTTTAAGTTAGTCCCATTCACTCCGCCCTTACTACATCGGATGTAGATATGTCCATCATAAAAGTTCATCGTACCACGTGTTCACTACTTACTTGGCCAGAGAAAGCGATCAACATCTGATATACATGATCTTTTATAATTTTCACATTACACCCCATGTAAGTAATGCCTCTATTTAATTTTCTTGGAAATAATATTCTGGATAGGTATTCTATTCAGGTTTTTCCAAGCTTTTAATTTATGTAAGCAACAATCATTCGCTACATGTTTGTTGCATATTATTTCTACGATTGAATTTAAAATGTGCACCTAGTAATGCTGGCTATAACGGGCTTCTTTTACCGTTAACCTTGTTCGTGGTCGTTACACGATTTAATCCTTGGTGTGCATGCTCCTCTTGTCATACTTCGGACTGTTCCTCCATCATATCCGTAATTTGTTCAACTCTTGTCATCTTTAAATGCAAGTGTCCTTCAAGTAAGACATTTCACAGAAGTTAGTAATGTCAACTTTACTAAATGCCCGTATCATAATACTAGGCTTTTCTACAATATGTGTCAACGCACGAAATTTTTGTTAGCTATATCTATCATTTAATTGGGGTAACGTGTATTACACGATAACCCTATGTGTCGTTTACAACACTCTAATACGCTAAACGATTAATATACATGCACTTACCGGATTTGCGATCAAGCCTTGAACCGAACACCAATCTTTATTAAGAGCATAAGGTTTAAGTCCAAGCATTGTTTTCCCACCATACCTGAATCTCTTAAACCAAGGCTCTGATACCAACTTGTAACACCCTAATTATTATTTAACTTTTATCGTATAATTTAAACTCATAATCATGTAATTACAATCACGATTATACTGAAAATTCGGGCTTGTTAAAAACTTTTTACAATTTATAGTGATATAACATAATGCGATTTAATTCGCCGTTTTAGAATAACGAACGAAACAACTTGCGGAAGCTTTATTTAACATGTGTTCGGTTCTTGCTCGACGCTTTATCTTCATCCGGGCTCTCGACATATACCTGTGTTCAAAACCAACTTAACAGTTAGTTTTGATAATCTAAATAACGGTACAATACAAGATAAATGATAATGGAAGGAAATCCCAATGAAAATCTCATGATCCAAAACATTGACTTCAAATTGGCCTCCACCATAACTTACGGTGGCACAGTAAGTTACGGTGGCCTCTGATTGTTAATTTCCCCCACCGTAAATCAGGGGGAATCTACCGTAACCATTTTAGCTACACCGTAACTTACGGTGGCACCGTAAGTTACGGTGGCCCCTGCAACCAACCTTTCCATTTTGCCGTTTTTGACACGAAAACCTCCGTATCTTTCAATCCGCTTGTCCGTTTGATCTACCGTTTCTTTCTACGTGTTTGTAATCTGATTCTCTACCTTATGGAGTTGAAATCCTACATCTAACATAACAAATTTTCAGACTTCTAAGCCTTCGACTTGTTGCCCTTTTACCGAATTTTAACCCGTTTATGCATTTTGTCAAACAAACATGTTTGTTTGATCCCAACTCACATGAATCTTATAATTTCATTATTTCCTATCATACTAAGTTCAATTCACGAGTTTATGTATATTCTTAACCCGTTCGTTCTTAAATACTTATTTTGACCCGTTAAGGGTATTTATGCACTTTTCCGCATAATTCATACTCGTTTATTTCTAACATCCTATTCCTACATTTCTTATCAAGTAATCTTCCACCACAACTTTATTTGTGGTGGATTTAATGTAGAGATCTATATTTTCTGAGTTTTACCCTTCGAATTATCATTTTACGGCAAGGACTCATATAAAGTCTTTAGACCCAAGAATTTTCATCTTTCCCTACCTATACTTATTCTAAGCATTTATTTGATCATAAGACTCGTTTCTAAACCACCTTTAAGGGTCGTTCCTACGAATTAGCTTACAAGGGCAATTTGGTTAATTTTCATCCCCTTTTTTACTACAAGGTCCTTTAAATACTTGTTTGACCCAAAATCCGACCCTTCTAACTATAATCTTGTTTATAAACCCATGTGCTTCTAAATCACCATAAACATAATTCAATTTATTCGGTTTACCTAAAAGATAACCGAATATCTATATTTCAACCTTGTCTAACTCTTATAGAACTCCAAATTCTACATGATGAGTTGTGTTATTTTACATACCTGGCCCAAATCATTGTATTGACCCGTTACTATACCTTGCCTTAGTGGCGCTATGTAATAGCGATGTCATCATTCAATCGATAATTATTTCTGTAATCATGCAACTCGACAAAACATTAGCCGATATTGTCAAAGGGTGATATTTTCACCTTTTGACCCGTTTGGTCTTATATGACCGTTTACTTTTACGAGATGGAATTATTATCATCTCGTCTACATAACTCGTACCGGTTTACACCGTACGGTCAATTTACTTATAAGTCTATAATACCAATAGATATCAAATAAAAGGTGTAAGTTTAACTTACCTCACATCCAAATTACGCTTTTCTTTTCTCACTTGCTTCGATCGACCCGCTTGCTCCCCAAGCTTCATCTAGCTTGTTAAGCGCCAACTATCATTCATTATTCACAAGGTTGTTAGATTAGTCATTCTAAATCATGACTTTCACACCTTATGAACCCTTGACTACTTTTCCTATTGAACTAAATCATAAATTATGAGTTTAATTCTTGTGTCAAGACCCACTTCAAATCAAGTATGAACTCTTAATAAATCCCCATTTTGTTCAAATAGTTCATTTATACAAGTTAGTATGGTGTTTATAAACACCAATACAACATCAATTTCATTAAATTATCCAAAACCCATTTCAAGTCATGTATGTTCAACACTCAAACTTGCAAATTGTTCAAGTATCTTGTTTCTACTAGCAACTATGATGATTTTAAACATGTGTACATCATCATCTTTACTACATAATCAAAACCCACTTGACACATGAGTGTATGTCATGAATTCACAACCATGAACATCAATTCAACAAATACATGACTAGGGTTTACTCCTAGACATAGTTTCATCACTAATTTCATCCAAACAACAAACATACAAGCTCAGATTCGAGTTCTCTAGGTTTGCTCAGAATTTCAACTAGAGATTTCTCAAGAAATTTACATACCTCGTGACTCCTTTTTCAATGGAGATCACTAATTCATACTCGGATTTTGATTTGGACTTGATTTTCCCCTTCAATTTGATGAAATTGTGTTGATTAGGGTTTGACCCTTCTTGGTCGCTCCTGATGATCGATCCACACACACAAGATGTGTGTGTGGTGTGTTTTTTTTATTTAATAGAACTTGTTTCCGTTTTAACGATTTAGGTCCCTCAAGTTTAGATTTTAATTATTAGGGACTAGAACTTCATGTTTTCTTTACTTATTTACACCTTATTAACTAGGTTAATTACTCCTAGTTAACTTGATGGGTTCGGGAAGCTATAACTCGTTTTATTTTAAGTCCCATTAACTCGGGCCTTCTACATACTTTGTTTTCTCAAAGTATTTACCCTCCTTTAATTAGCATCAAATTTATTTATTTAAATCCCAATGTTAACCGGGTTAATTTTTACCACTAAGGGTATTTTACCCGTCGTCACTAATAACGTGGTTTAATTACCAAACCCATTTTTGGGGTGTTACAATTGATGACTTATTTGATCAGTTACAAGGATCGAGCTACTATTCCAAGATCGACCTTCGATCGGGATACCATCAGTTAAGAATCCAAGAGGAAAGCGTACCAAAGACTGCATTCAGAATGCGTTATGGACATTACGAATTCCTTGTGATGCCATTCGGACTGACGAACGCGCCAGCGGTATTTATGGATCTGATGAACCGCGTTTGTAAACCATATCTCGATAAATTCGTGATTGTATTTATCGATGATATCCTGATTTACTCACGAACGAGAGAAGAGCACGAGCAACACCTCAGGACCATTTTGGAACTATTGAAGAAAGAGAAATTTTATGCAAAGTTCTCAAAGTGCGAATTCTGGATTCGCGAAGTACAGTTCCTTGGTCACGTTGTAAACGAGAAGGGCATTCATGTAGACCCATCCAAGATAGAAGCAATAAAGAATTGGGAAGCCCCCAAAACCCCAACTGAAGTTCGATAATTTTTGGGCTTAGCGGGCTATTACCGATGATTTATCGAGAATTTCTCCAAGATAGCTCAACCGCTGACTACCCTTATGCAGAAAGACAAGAGGTACGACTGGGGTGATAAGCAGGAAGAAGCCTTCCAACTTCTCAAAAACAAGTTATGCAATGCACCGATACTATCCTTACCCGAAGGCACTGAAGACTTCGTGGTATACTACGATGCTTCGCGTCAAGGTTTGGGTTGAGTGCTCATGCAACGCCAAAAAGTCATCGCTTACGCTTTGAGACAGTTGAAGGTGCATGAAAGGAATTACACCATGCACGACTTGGAGCTAGGCGCGGTGGTTTTCGCTTTGAAGATCTGGCGACAGTATTTATATGGTACTCGATGTACAATCTTCACAGATCACAAAATCCTGCAGCACATACTTGATTAGAAGGAACTAAATATGCGGCAGCGACGATGGGTCGAGCTGCTAAACGATTATGACTGTGAGATTAAGTACCATCCTGGAAAGGCAAACGTTGTAGCAGACGCGTTAAGTCGAAAAGAAAGGGTTAAGACCCTAAGAGTTCGAGCATTGGAAATGACTATTCGGACGAACCTCACAGCACGTATTCATGACGCACAACAAGAAGCCCTTAAGAGGGAGAATCGTAGAGCTGAATATCTCCAAGGTATGCTGAAGAATTTGGTGCCAAACGAAGAGGGAACCTTATACTTTAAGGGGCGTATTTGGGTTCCGCTCTATGGCGGTATTCGAGAAGTCATCTTTAATGAAGCTCACAAGTCGAGATACTCGATCCACCCAGGATCAGACAAAATGTATCAAGACTTGAAGGAATACTATTGGTGGCCGAGGCTCAAAAGCGATGTTTCTATCTATGTTGGAAAGTGCCTAACCTGTGCTAAGGTTAAGGCTGAATATCAAAAACCGTCCGGGCTACTGCAACAACTAGAGATACCCATGTGGAAGTGGGAGCAAATCTCGATGGACTTCATAACAAAATTACCTAGGACCCCTAGGGGGCACGATATGATATGGGTGATAGTCGATCGATTAACGAAGTCTGCGTATTTCCTACCAATCCGAAAGAAGGATAGCACTGGAAAGCTTGTTGAGTTGTACTTAAAAGAAATCATGGCACGTCACGGAGTGCCTATCTCAATTATTTCATACAGAGTTAGACGTTTTGTCTCGAGGATCTGGAAATCCTTCCAAGAAGCCTTTGGATCTCAACTAGATCTAAGCACGACCTTCCATCCGTAAACAGACGGCCAGAGCGAACGAACCATACAAACGCTGGAAGATATGCTTCGCGCATGCGTTATGGACCTAGGCGGTAGCTGGGATACTCACCTACCTTTAGTTGAGTTTTCTTACAATAACAGCTACCATACGAGCATAAAAGCCGCACCGTTCGAAGCTATATATGGACGCAAGGGCCGCTCGCCATTATGTTGGGCAGACGCTGGAGACAAACGTATGGTTGGTCCTGAACTTGTTCAAGAGACAACCGACAAAATCACGTAGATCCGTGAGCGCATTAAGGCGGCTCGGGATCGACAAAAGAGCTACGCTGATCGAAGACTAAAACCCTTAGAATTCGAGGTGGGAGACAAAGTTTTGTTGAAGGTCTCACCTTGGAAGGGCGTAGTAAGATTCGGAAAATGTGGAAAGCTGAACCCACGATACATCGGACCATTCAAGATCTTGGAGAGAATTGGTACCGTGGCTTACAAGTTGGAATTACCGGAAGAACTTAACAGAGTACATGATACATTTCATGTGTCCAACTTCAAGAAGAGTCTAACCCAAGAAACAGTGATCATCCCTGCGGATGAAGTGCATATTGACGACACACTCCGATTTACAGAACAACCCGTTGAGGTTACAGACTGGAAATTCAACAAGACCCGGAGGAGTACTGTCAAACTTGTCAAAGTACATTGGAACTCTAAGCACGGACCCGAGTACACGTGGGAACGTGAAGACCAGTTTAAAGACAAGTACCCCCACCTGTTCAAAAAAACTCCTGCGAGAGATAGCTCAGCCTGAATTTCGGGACGAAATTCTTTTAACGGGGGGAGACTGTGACAACTGGCACCAAACCGGTAATTTCCGTACACTTTAATTATTATTTAATACCTGCAATTATGTGCTTAAATGTCAACATTGTCTAATTACATGTTATACATGTGAATTCATGCACGTTTTATACTTCAAATATTGCTTTATGCATTACTGTTAGCGTTGCGTCAGAAAGACTAGTAAACTCACCGGTAAGACACACTGTGTCAGCAACTCTGCAGAAAGCAGTCAGATAATGGAATTAGGGCCTAGGAGTAGATCCAATGTCTAAAATACATTAAAACCCAAGTATGGATACAAGGGTTAACATATAAACTTTCCGGAAGCTAAAATATGCATTAAAAAGCACCCGAAACACACTTTAAATGCTGAATTTTACATATATCAGCAATAATTCAGCTCTAATCAGCATTTTAACACTGAAATATCATGCAAAATTTATGTTTTATTGTCCAAATTAACTTACAAAGTGTCGGGAATTGAAAATGTCACAAAAGGGTACATAAAGGACACTAAACGGCGCAATTTAGCACTTTAACGAACCGGTATCTAACCGAACAATCGGACACTACCCAAAACATCAAAATTATACTAGAAGCATTGTTTTATTATTTCTGAGCAAGTTATGATCCCCGAACACCCTAACACACTATATAACACCTAATACACATAAACACTAAACAATACACTTAAATCCTAACTAGATCTCCTAACTTACCATTAAACACCAACTAATACACCCCCCCCCCCCTCATGTTCATGGCATCAAGGGTGTGGCCCACCCTTGATCTTTCTTAATCTCCTAAGATTTGTGAAGATTGATTAAAGATCATGTCTTGTACTTGTGAAGCATAATACCCAAAGGTTAAACACTAAACTTGGTTATAAGTATTATATGAAGATCATTATCATCACCCACACTTCACCCTCATCTCTCTCCCTCCTTCTCCTCCCCTCTCAGCCGAACATAGCCCACCACACCACCACCATCTTCAACTCACTACCATACATTCCAAGTTTATTTCAAGGTGTAAGAAGGTCTACAAGAAAGCTTGGTGGTCTTGGAGATTGAATGACCTCTCCCATTTGCTATTATCCAACACATTTATCACCTTCATCTTCTAGTGTTCTTCCTTAGCCCTTGTGCTAGTAGTAAGCTCCTTGTAACTTGATTCTACTTCATATTTTGTTGGTAAAAAGATGATGAACATTGTTAATCTTGAAGAACCCTAAAGAACATAATCATGAAACTTTAACATAAGCTTCATAACATAAGAATACATGTTGAAATGTGTTGATTTGCTTCTTGATGATTGATGATTTGTGTTGGTGATGTTAGACATCATATAAAACCTACTAGATTGTGATTTAACACATAATCTAGTAAGTTAAGGTGATGATCTTGTGAAAGACCAAGATGATCATTCTTTGAATACATGAACTTGAATGACGAAATTTGTTTTCATATGTAAAGATGATTTAAACAAAATACAAGTCTTGTAAGTGGATGATTTCCAAAAATAGTTTTCCAAAGAAACTAAATTAAATAACAAGATTTACATAGACTTGGATTTTTTTACATAAACAAACACTATTTTTAAGACTTAAACTAGTGTAGAAACACTTGGGAAGCAAGAAGATTTCATAAAGAAATGTTTTTGTAAAACATGTTTACAAGTTGTAAACACCTAAATCTTTCAAGAATGAAACTTTTAAAGAAGTAAACACACTTTAAAGGGTAACTCAACCTACTAAACACATTATCAAATTACTACAAGTTTTTATGAAAGTTCAAGTTCATGTGGTTAGGTAAATTACATGATTTTGGCACTTGGTAAGTGTTGATTTCATTATGGATTGTCGTTGCAAATTGTTTTGATGGTTGAAAAGAAAATAAACACATGTTTGGAAAACATGGGAAACCTCCATTTTTAGGGGAAACTATGTCAAAATTTTTATAAAATTTTGACACTTAGAAAAATATAAGTTTTGGTGAAACTTATTCCCTAAAAATTCACCTAAAAATATTTACCAAGGTTTCTCTAATTTTTGGGTAAATTTCAAAGTTAAGGAATGATGATTTCTTCAAGATAAAAATTGATACTAAGTGTTATGGGCCATTTTGTGAACATATATCCTGACTAATATTCTGGTTTTGATTGTTTATTTGTGATCAGGATACCGGATTAGGATATTGGTAACATCCTGGTACGATATCCTGGTATTAACTGATTTAACCATGTGCAGATTAGGAGGTGCAAGTCTCCAACGTTCAAGAAGACTTCTTCCCCTCAATACCCGGGCAAATCAGTTAGTTTGAAGACGTTGAACCCGAAAGACCAGGACTGCAATGTTCATTTGGGGAATATCCGCCGAATCCCGGAATAATAGGATATTTAGTTAGTTTTCTTTTACTATAAATAGGTTGATCGGATCAGATTAAGGCACACACCATTACGCACACTTTTACTCTCCACTTGCAAACAATCACTACACTCAAACACTTATACTCGAATTACGTTGTAACACTTAGTTGATCCGCATCATATCCTGCACTGTATCCTGATATTTGAAGTAATAGAAGAACAAGGCAGGTGCGATTGTCAGCTCCTGAGGTTTTGTGCCGGCGATCTAGATTGATCAAGGGCTTTCCTCGTACATCCCGTGTCACCTTTTATATTTTTGCTCATTGTTTGATCATAGATACAGCTCTATATCCTGAGCCGTATCCTGAAACTATTTTTGCAAATAACTTTACTAGCATATTTTCAACGCACATTTCTAGCACACTACCTCACTTAACTAATTTTATCACTTAATTGCTTCGGTAATTTTTTACCAAAACAATTTGGCGCCCACCGTGGGGCGAGTGGTGTTATTTCTACTAAAAGCTTTTGCAAAATCGTTACTTGGTTTTCTATTTTCAAAACTTTTTGCCACACTATTTTCAATGGCCTCTAGATCAAACATGAGCTCTTCCACAGTCTGCTACAACCTCTGCAACAATTGGTTCGGTGCTTCCACCACCTCCTCCGAGAATGCAAGCCTCTTCACAAGGAACTGAAAGTCATGTGGCTCGAGACGTTATCCCTGCTCGCAATGTCCAGGGATCTGGTCCTGTTTTGGCTTCTAACGAAGAAATCCTAAATTTGTTTGGTAGTGTACAGGAACAGATGAGGCAGTAGCAGGAAACTAATCAGATGCTGATGAGAGAGATACAACTCTTGAAGTCTGGCCCGAGTCGGCCTGCTGAAGATACTGTCACTCCCTTGCAACCCAGGGCTTTGAACTTCAGTTCTGCAGTTTATACTGAGGATAACCGGGGGAATATTGTGCCTAGCCATTCCCAGAATCATACTCCTGAGATACCTTCTTCAGTAAGAGTATCAACTGTGAGAAGCTCAGGATATGCTTCAGGATATGGCCAGAACCCCCAAGCTGGTAATGTATCTAATAATAATAATACTCTTGCTACTAATGGTGTTGGATCTTTGCAGGATGCAGGTATGACATCAGCATTTTCCAGGGAGCTTCAAAAACTGAAGGACATGATATCCAGTGTACCTGGGGTGGTTCAGCCAATTCCTGAAGTCTCCCAGGACAGCCATAGGATATCCCAGTTTGCATATCCTATTTGTGATGCTGAAATCCCGAAAAGATTTCAAACCCCCAACATGGAGCTCTATGACGGAACTACGGATCCTGAGGAGCATATTGCCCAGTATAGGGAAAGGATGGAAATCAACCCTATCCCCCCAGATCTCAAAGAAGCATGCTTGTGCAAGGGTTTTGGTTCTACCTTAACAGGATCAGCCTTGAAATGGCTTTTAAACGTTCCTCCTCACTCAATTACTTCATTTGCTCATTTAGTTAATTTATTTAATAGTCAATTTTCTTGCAGCCGGAGTTTCGAGAAATTAACTAGTGACCTTTACAGGATAACTCAAGGACCTCAGGAATCCTTGAGGGATTATGTGAACAAATTTAGTCGGGAATCCTTGGATATCCCACATCTTGATGTTGCAACGCCCGTGCAAGCCTTCAAGATGGGGTTGCAAAAAAATTCTCAATTTTATCAGGATCTTGTAATGAATCCCTGCAGGAATCTCGACGAAGCTCGTAACAGGGCTTTAAGATACATTCGGCTGGAGGATGATAAAAAGATGCAAGAGAGAATGAATTCGTCCATAACCTATAAGTCAACCAACAGGAAATCAGAATCCTCGTATAAACCATATCGCTTAAAGCCATATGGCAGAAATGAAAGCAAAAAAGTGAATGCTGTTGAAGACGAGGATCCTGAGGAGTATCCTGAGTTGTCTGAATATTGTTTCTCTGTTAACATACCTGAACTAATGTATGCTATGCAGGGTTTAGGAGATAAAGCAAGATGGCCCCGAAAGAATCAACAAAAGGCTGATTGGAAGGACAAGTCCAAATGGTGTGATTTCCATGAGGACTTCGGACATGTTACTGAGGATTGCATCGCTTTAAGAAAAGAAATAAGCTATCTCTTGAGTAAGGGATATCTGAAGTACCTCTTGGGAAGGAAGAATAATAAAGGTCAGGATCCTGAACGGGCAGCATCCCCTCCCACGGATGCAAAAATAATTAACTTTATTTCAGGAGGATCCGACATCTGCGGCACATCATATTCTGCGGCAAAAAGACACGCGAAGGAAGCCAAAGCAGAGAGGGGAGATAAGCCGACAAGGATATCAACCCTCACAACTGACAAAGTCATCACGTTCGACAATGATGACAGGGATATTGTCCAGGATCCCCATCATGATGCCTTAGTGATAACGTTATATGTTTCTAACCATTTTGTACACAGGATATTAGTGGATAATGGCAGCTCAACCAACATAATTCAGCTGGAAACGTTGAAGATGATGAATGTATCTCCTATGGACATTACTTCGAAGTCCACTGTGCTCGTTGGTTTCAGTGGAGAAGCTAGGAATACCGTAGGAGAGATAAAGTTGCCAGTGTATATTCAAGGGGTCAACTCAATGCAGCGCTTTTGTGTCATGGACTCTTTATCCTGCTATAATATTATACTAGGTAGGCCTTGGATCCATGATATGAAAGTTGTTCCGTCAACCTACCATCAATGCATCAAGATCCCTACTCCTTGGGGAGTTGTCAAGGTGGAAAGTGATCAACAGGAAGCAAAGGAGTGTTATTCTTCTTCGATGAAATCCTCAACAAAACCTAGTGCAGCATAGCAATTAAAGATTCGAGGCCAGGATATCATGGAGGCTTCAGAGCATGATGTAAAGAAAGTGATCCTGGATCAGAATAATCCGGATATCTCGGTGCTCGTGGGAACCAATATCCCTCAGGATATTGAAGATCAATTGACTAATTTTTTGAAATGCAGGATGTCAACATTCGCATGGAAACACGAGGATATGACAGGTATTTCCAAGGATATTATAACACATAAGCTCGGTATTGACAGATCATTCAAGCCTGTCCAACAAAAGAGAAGGAAGTTTGCTCCGGAGCGAAATGTGATCATCCAAGAGGAAGTTGAAAGAACTAAGGAGCAAGATGATTAGGGAAGTGAAGTTTCCTAAATGGCTGGCGAATGTAGTTGTGGTGTAAAAGAAAAATGGGAAATGGAGAGTTTGTGTAGATTACACAGACTTAAATAAAGCTTGTCCCAAAGACCTATTTCCTCTTTCTCATATTGACTCAATGGTGGATGCTACTGCCGGCCATGAGATGTTAACCTTCATGGATGCATCTTCAGGATTCCAGCAGATCCAAATGGAACCTTCAGACCAGGAGGATACTGCCTTCATGACACCAACAGGTATTTATTGCTACACTGCTATGCCCTTTGGTTTGAAAAATGCAGGTGCAACATATCAAAGATTGGTGAGCATGATGTTCAAAGACAAGCTGGGGGACACTATGGAGGTGTACATCGACGACATGGTAATAAAATCTAAAAAGGCTGAGGATCACCTCCAGGATATCAAGGGAGCATTTGATATCCTGGATCAGTATAACATGAAGCTAAATCCTGCTAAGTGCTATTTCGGAGTGGGGGCAGGAAAGTTTCTAGGATATATGGTGACTAAAAGAGGGATAGAGGCAAGCCCGGAACAGATTAAAGCTATCTTGGATATCAAATCACCTTAAAATATGAAGGATGTTCAACGGTTAATAGGGCGAGTAGCAGCATTGAATAGATTTATTTCAAGATCCTCGGAAAAGTGCAAGGAATTTTATGATATCCAAAAGAAGAATAAGAAGTTTGAATGGGGAGCAAAGCATGAAGCAGCCTTGCAGGATTTGAAGCAGTATCTTTCAACTGCACCCCTATTGATGAAGCCTGAGGATGGTGAACCATTATCCCTGTATCTTGCAGTATCAAGGAATGCAGTAAGTGCTGTCCTCATAAAGGATTATGAAGGTCAGCAGTATCCTGTTTATTATGTTAGTAAAAGTTTATTAGATGCTGAAACTAGGTATTCTCACTTAGATAATGTTGGGAATTGAACCCTACCAGAGGAACAGATAATGAAAGCCAAAACCGGTTCACAACAGTGGATTCACAATAAGCAGACGTTTACTCTAAGCTCTCCCCTTGACAGTGGTTACCTATCTGCTGATACACTCTAAGTACTGCTCAGAAGAACAACTGATGAACCAAACACTGATGAAACAACTAAAGACTGCTAAAAGGCAAACACTGAGCTCTATCTACTGCTGTCTCTTAAGTACTACTGAAGACCCAAGCACTGCTTATTCAAAGACTGATCACCTTTTGAAGAAAGCACTGATGTTCAAACATTCAGTGCTTAGGCTACAACAGTGGAACGTGAACAGTGTTAGACGTGTTTTGTATTTTATTATCAATCAGTTGTTAGACGTCAGTAGTTTTGTATAGACCAGTGTTTTATAGGTTGTTAGGCTGTTAGATGTCACTATCATGGTGACGTCAGCTGAGGTACATCAGTGGTTTGGTTTGCCTATAAATATGACAGTACTCTGTACTGTTAGATTTGATGGTTTTGAGTGAGTTCTTCTCCTCAATCCAATCCTTTCATCTTGTGCAACCAACCCTGAAGTATCAGGCTGAGGGGGAGTTTAGTCTGTAAGCTTGCATTGTAACCTTTTGCTTTTAATGTAATCTTTCGGCTCTATGAAAAGCAATTGTTTATCAAACTATATTCTACTTTGATTGTGTTTAAAAAGTTTGTTATTCATCTCCGCTGCACTTAAAACTACTCATATCTATTTGATTTGTTCAAATCTCACAAACAAGCACAATCAGTAGATCCCCAGATCCTAACAATTGGTATCAGAGCCTGGACAGTCAAATTCGATCTAACAATCAATTTGACATAACAGTTCGGCTCAAAATTCATTGATACTAAGGATGGTTGTATTCAGTTGAAAAACAGAGTAACGAGTATATCATGATCAAAATGGTTATTCAGAAACTCTGTAAATCAACCAAGATGTCATATGACACACAAATCTCACACAACAAGTGATATCATGCATAAGTCACTCATAGTTTTCAGATCTGAAAACATATCTGTTAAACTGTGGGATTATTTCATATTTTCAAAATTGATTTCAATTGCTGTTATGAAAATTGTGATGTCACCTTATTAAAAATGCTAAAGTATGAACCTCAGATTAACAAAAACCTATGTTCATAAAACATTAGTGTTTTTGATAACATAAAAAGAGGGAACTTAAAACTTTAGTCATTCAGATCTTATGTGTTGAAAACAGGTTAAGTTCCTCAAAAGGACAAAATCAACTATGTTAAAATACATTAAGAAAATTCACAAAAACTCAGAAGTGTGTCTATCTCAAAACTTTTAAAGTCAAAAGAAAAGAGTATAAACTTAAAACACTCATGAGTCAAAGTTTAGGGTAATAATGGTTATTAAGCAACTATGTGCATTCATCTGTTCAGGAAAAGGTTTTGATTCTCGTGAATGAACTCCAAAGAGGACTAGACAAATGTTCAAAAATTTATCCATGTGTCCTCATGATTGCAATCAACAGACAAAGAAAATGGTACCAAACAGTGGTCAAAATGTATTCAGAATGTTCTACCAACTGCTGTCAAACCACTGACCATTTTTCATAAACTTGAGAATGTTATGATTACGTTTACTTTTGAAAATATACCAGATCCTTTTTTATGCTGTTCTCATAAAGTCCTTTAATTTTTATATATAAAGGATTTTCTCGAATAACCAGGATATATTGTTCATTTTTTTGGAATAATATATTTTGAACTCTTGCTTGTTTTTGTTGGCAATAGTTTCAGTTCCTGTCAGGATATAGTACCGTATTTTTGTTGGTATTATTGTCCTCATAAATGGGTCAGAAGGAAATGGTTCATATGTCGAGATCATATCTTACTCAGGTTTGTTTTTAAACATTTATCAAAGGTTGATTGCCAAACTGTACTTAAATTACTGGGGCACTCATGTTTTAATTGGATATTAAACGAAAATGAGATGCCTTAGTAAAAAGTTCTCATCATCTGGGGTACTAAACCACTGTCCTTCAAAGTTGACATGTGGCAAAAACCTTAAATGAAGATTCTCAAAACAGTTGCTGAAATATTTGTCCTTCAAATCTGTACCATTTACCCTAATCACTGTTTTGTTCAAACATCTGATCACTAAATACTATCCACTGCTGAAAGTCAATCACTGATTCTTCATTTTGCTAAGACAAGCACTGATGCTCAAAATCAGTGTCTTATCCACTGATATGCTATCCACTGATAGTAAAAATCATCCACTGTCCTCATTATTACCGTTGTAACTACTGATACTTGATTCATCAGTGGCTCTTAAAACAACTGTTCTCCACCCTTCATCCATTTCATCAGTGTTTGACACGTGGTCAGTTTTTAGCCTTCAGATCATAATAACCGCTGCCACAATCAGCGATCATTTTTTTTCCCAAAATAAAACCCTGATCAAAACCCCAAACAGGGTTTTACACTGTCGAATTGAATTCCAAAGTTCTCTTCACAAAGCAGTTTTCAACCTTTCTTCCCTAAATCACTCTTCGATTCTTCTTCATCAAAATGATGAAGTCAAAATCAAAATCAAAATCTACACCAAAATCACCATCGTCTTCAAAAGAGGTCGCTTAAACGGCCGAAGAATCCATCGAGATACCATACAAATCTCCTCATAATTATCTGGGTTTGCTCACAAAACCTACCGATAACCATACCTTCGACTCCATCATTGATATACTTTCTGCATCAAAGTACAAAACTTTGTTGACCGCAGATGCTCCCATTTATCTACAAACCCAGAGAGAGTTCTGGAAAAAGGTGACTCTTGAAAAACAAGACGATAAAGTCATTGCCATCAACTCCTCAATACAGGGTAAAGTGATTCAAATCACTCCGCAAACAATCTCAGAAGTCTTCAAACTCGATGATCAGAATGGTAAAACTTCCTTTGACAAAAACGAGTTAAAATCTGATTTCTTGAAAAGGGGATATGCAGAACAATCAAAGGTAGACACCTTACAAAAAGGTTATTTTCCATCTGCACCCTGATTTTTATTTCACACACTTTTAAGTTGTGTTTCAAACAAAACAACAGCGTTTAACGAAATACCATTGAAGATTCAATACCTGGGCTATGCTATTTTAAACAATAAAGATTACAACTACTCCCATGAGATCTTTAATGACATGGTAAAGAATGTTGATAGCAAATCATTTCTTCTTTTTCCAAGATTTCTAAGCTACTACTTTAAACAAAAATTTGAAAAAGAGGATGAAAATTTGCCCAAACAAGGTGTCCATTTTCAAATAAAAGGCTTAACAAAAGAAACATTTTCAAGAATGATGGCACCAATAAAAACAAAAGCAGAGGTGTCTGAGCAGATTTCAGCAGTTACCACTGCTCCTCAGACATCTGCTGCTGAGCCCACTGCTCCAGGTGATCATAGCAGCACTACCACTACTTTGAAACCCACACCTGAAATTACCAAAAAGACCAAAAGAAAATCATACAAAAAGCCCACCAAACCCAAGAAAAAGGCAACTCTGGAAGATGAGATCCTAGAGCAACTGCCTCTGACAACACAAATGTCACCACAAACCACTGCTGCTACTTCCTCACAACAGTTGGTAGAAAGATCTCAACCTATGCCTAAAACTTCTCCTGCATCCTCACAAAAGGATCAGGTTGTAATCACAGGGACACCAAATTATGAAGCTCTGGATCCACTCGGATTCATCTTCCACAGTCCTGATCCCAAGGACATGTCTCTTTCAACTCCCATACCCTCACCAATCATACTACCACAATCAATAATACCCCTGTTGCATGCAGTTGATATTGCACAGACACAAACCAGTTCCTCTCTATCACCTATCACAGAGAGTATACACCCACAAGTGACTGGGTCTGATGCCTATACCTCTGCTATCCCAGCAACAACTGAGGAGGTTACACCCCCTGAGTTACAAGTAACTCTCGGTGGTAGTTCAAGTGGAGCAGCAACTACAACTGATGGATCAACAGATCTTCAGTTGGACAGTTGTTTCATTAATAAGACTCCCTTGAAGGCAATTTCTTCCATAGCAACATCGGTAACCACCAGTGAGTTGATTCTAACCACCGGTACCATCAAAGGTTTATCGAGTGCTGAAGAAAGAAGTCCCCAGTACCAAGAACAAGGGGCATCAATGGGGGATTTTTGGGACTCAGTCCCTAAGACACACATTGATACAACCACTACTGGTGGGGATTCAGATGATCCTACTAATGTAGGTGATGATTCAAAATATCAGAAATTGACGGAAAGAGTTGAAAAACTTGAAGATTCAGTTGCTGAAATTAAAGATATGGTGCAAGAGATTTTAAAAGCTCAAAAAAGCACAAGCCACTGCTGTTCCTGCTCAAGCACCTGTTCAACATGCATTTGCTGCAAATGAGCTTTGGAATATTTTTCAACCCATGCTTGAAAAACAGCAACATATGGCTGATCAAAAGCATGTTATTCATGTACAAATGTTGACCAACATGGTGGAATTAAGGTTTAAAGACACTCAAGCAGATATCAAGGCTATAAAGGCTAGCATTCAAAGCGCCTCTGGCAAAGTTCCTTCTTCCCTATCATTTCTTGATAACCCCCCTTCAGATAATGCCAAAAAGGGGGAGAATATCAAGCTGTTGAGAAAAATGAATAAGATGGGAATAGAACATGGCCTTTATATTGAGCCTGAAAAAGAAAAAGAAAAGCAGGTCTCAAAACCTGTTAGCCAAACAGCTACCATCTCTTCAACACACACAACTACAACCACTGCTCCATCAATAACAATCAAGACACCACCCAAAACACACACCATCACAACCACTGTTCTGCCACCATCTTCATCTACAATCACATTACCACCATTACCTCCTGTCATAAAACAGAAGACAACAGATGTTAAAACATCTGTTGTAATGACAGCAGTGATTGAGACACCAGTTGTTTCAACCACTGTCAGTCAATCGCAATCACAAACCACTGCCACTCATATTCAAACAACTGATTCATCAACGACATCATCAGCCTCTCCTACAATAAAAAGGAGAAGGATTTTCATATCTGATGATTCACCATCATCATCACCACCATCAAAAACTACCTCACCACCTCCATCTCCTGCTCAAAAGCAGAAGACATCTGCTGACATATCAGCAGTTGTAATGACAACAGTGGTTGAAACATCAGTTGTTTCAACAACTGTTAGTCAACCATCCACCACTGCTCTCATCATTTCTACATCACAACCTCCAAAGCTTCACAAAAGAAAGAGAGACACAACACAGGCTACTGATGAAAAGTATGATCATGTTGCTGCTAAATATCCACTGGAATTAGAAGCTGTGAAAAATGAGATGAAACAATTTTACACCGAGGATGATCCTTCAAAAAGGAAATTTCCTTCTCTCATAGGTTTCATAATTCCAGAAGACATGGATGAATATCTCGAAATGAAAGCAAGACAAGCAAGGATAAGAGCCAAAGTTGAATGCAAGAATCAGGGTGATGAAGCCATTTTGGAAAGAAGAGAATTTCTGCTCACCAAAGTCAAACAAATGGAAGAATATGCAAGTGATCTGAACAAAGAAATGTCAAGCCTATCTCCTGAGGCAGATCAACGAAATGAATTGAGAAAAGAATACCTTGCATACATAATGAAAGAAAAGTTCTATACTGCTGAAGAAACACAATTCAAAGAATGGCCAATAGTTGCATTAAAGCATGAGGCTAACAGAATTGAAAAGATCAAAAATAATCCAAGAAAGAAGAAGACAGCTCCAAATTGGAACAAATACAGGAAGCTTATAGCTGATCTTACTTCTGAATATAAAAGAAAGAAGCAGGAGCTGGTGGAAGCAAGGGTGGATACTGCAAATGCCATAGCAAAATGGACTAAGCAGCAAACAGATGAAGCTTATGAGAGACTTAAGAAAAGGATGAAGACAGCCTCTGATACTCCTAAAAAGTCTAACTACAAAAAGCTAAAGGAGCATATCAAGACTCTTGAAACACAAATAAATGCAGCAGAAACCTCTGTCACAATGTTGAGAAAAGAAAATAGGGAACAACTGACTGCTGGAGGAGAAAAAGAAAAAGAAACTGATTATCTTGAAGAAGCTATCAAGAAAATAGCTTCAGATAAAGAAAAATTGGCAAAGCTACAGGACCTTACCAAAAAGGTTTTGAACCAATCATCATCAGCAGATATCACAGACAGTGAGCTTGGTCAACAACAGAGACAAGAACTGATTGACAAAGAAGTTGCAGAAGACATAGCTGCAGCTAATAAAGTCATAGAAGAAGCTTTCAAAAGAATGTCTGAAGTTCAAGATACTGCTCTTCACTTCTTCTCTAGGCCAAACACTTTAAGTTCATCAGACAATAAAACTCTCCCAAGAAACCCATTTGGTTTAAAAATACTAAAGTGGCTATCTGACCAAAAGACCCACATATTGACTCTGATCAGAACCAATGGAGAAGTGAGGCATATATCAAGGAATCAAGCACTAGGCCTGAGTGTTGAAGATCTACAAGATCTCCTTGAGCTCTCACTGTGCAGGGATGAGGCTGATTCAAGTTCCAAAGGTTTTGAGGAAGAATTTAAAAGAAAAGCAAAGGAACTTCTGATGAAGAATAAAAATCCAGAATAATGAAGGGTTTTGGCATTATCTGTTCCAGGGGGAGATTGTTGGGAATTGAACCCTACCAGAGGAACATATAATGAAAGCCAAAACCGGTTCACAACAGTGGATTCACAATAAGCAGACGTTTACTCTAAGCTCTCCCCTTGACAGTGGTTACCTATCTACTAATACACTCTAAGTACTGCTCAGAAGAACAACTGATGAACAAAACACTGATGAAACAACTAAAGACTGCTAAAAGGCAAACACTGAGCTCTATCTACTGCTGTCTCTTAAGTACTACTGAAGACCCAAGCACTGCTTATTCAAAGACTGATCACCTTTTGAAGAAAGCACTGATGTTCAAACATTCAGTGCTTAGGATACAACAGTGGAACGTGAACAGTGTTAGACGTGTTTTGTATTTTATTATCAATCAGTTGTTAGACGTCAGTAGTTTTGTATAGACCAGTGTTTTATAGGTTGTTAGGATGTTAGATGTCACTATCATGGTGACGTCAGCTGAGGTACATCAGTGGTTTGGTTTGCCTATAAATATGACAGTACTCTGTACTGTTAGATTTGATGGTTTTGAGTGAGTTCTTCTCCTCAATCCAATCCTTTCATCTTGTGCAACCAACCCTGGGGAGTTTAGTCTGTAAGCTTGCATTGTAACCTTTTGCTTTTAATGTAATCTTTCGACTCTATGAAAAGCAATTGTTTATCAAACTATATTCTACTTTGATTGTGTTTACAAAGTTTGTTATTCATCTCCGCTGCACTTAAAACTACTCATATCTATTTGATTTGTTCAAATCTCACAAACAAGCACAATCAGTAGATCCCCAGATCCTAACAGAGAAACTGATATTAGCCCTAGTTATGGCGTCAACAAAACTTAGACATTATTTTGAAACACATAGGATTCACGTTAAAACCAACTATCCTGTTAAAAATGTGCTTAGGAAACCCGAGATGTCAGGTAGGATGGCTAAATGATCAGTGAAATTAAGTGCCTTTGATCTAGTATATGAACCTAGAAATGCCATAAAGTCTCAGGCTTTAGCTGACTTTGTGGCTGATTTCAGTAGTGATATTCAAAATGAAGTAGACCTAAAAGTACAACAGCTAGGAGAAAATTTAGAATCCTGGACGCTATATACTGATGGTGCATCTAATGTAAGAGGTGTAGGTTTGGGTACACTACTAAAATCGCCACAGGGGGACATATTACCCCAGGCTATTAGATGTGAGTTTCCTGCCACTAATAATGAGGCAGAATATGAAGCTTTAATTGCAGGATTAGAATTGGCTAAAAGTATGAATGTCAAGAGTTTGCAAGTATATGTTGATTCCTTGTTAATTACTAATCATTTTAATGGAACCTATGCAGTTAAAGGTGAGAAGTTAATCGAGTATCTCGAAATTCTCAAAAAATTAGCAGGATATTTCGATATTTTTACACTTGAACAGGTACCAAGAGAGGATAATGCTGAAGCTGATGCCTTGGCAAATCTAGGATCATCAGTCAGGATACCGGAAGGTACCAATACTACATGTCCTATATCCTGCGACGGATCCTCAGGATAAGGAAGTAGTAAGTGTTCAGGATCCTGATGACGAGTATCCTGAGAAGGATCCTAAGTCTTGGATGGCTCCACTCATAAGATATCTCAAGGAAGGACACATCCCAAAGGATGAGAATCCTAAGGCCTTTAGAATGAAGGTATCACGATTCACTATTATAGATAATGTCTTGTATAAGAAATATCTTGCAGGACCATATCTGAGGTGCTTAGAGGATCCCGAAACCAAGGAAGTGCTTCAGGATATACACGAAGGGGATTATGGTAACCATACTGGGGGCAGGTCGTTGTTCTCAAAGGCATTAAGAACATGATATTGTTGGCCGACGATGAGAAAAGATGCTGCAGAATATGCTCGAAGATGTGATGCATGTCAAAGACACAGTAATATATTACATCAACCGGCCGAGCCACTTTATCCCATAGCTTCCCCTTGGCCATTCATGAAGTGGGGAATGTATATAGTAGGAAAATTGCCAAAGGCTCCAGGAGGAAAGGTCTTTATGCTGGCAATGACCGATTATTTCTCTAAGTGGGTCGTAGCTGAAGCATTCATTCAAGTTAGAGATCAAGAAGTGGTATCCTTCATAAAAAGGAATATCCTGACTAGGTTCGGAGTACCAGCTGAGATAATTTGTGACAATGGATCTCAGTTTATAAGTAAGAGGACTACTGACTTTTGTAAGAGTTGGGGAATCAAGATGATTACATCCACACCGGTATATCCTCATGCAAATAGACAAGCAGAATCCTCAAACAAGATAATTGTCAACAACCTGAAAAAGAGATTAGGAGCTAAAAAGGGAAGATGGGCAGAAGAACTACCCTTTGTTTTGTGGGCTGATAGGACGACGGTGAAAAGTGCAACTGGCCAAACCCCGTTTTCCTTGGTATTTGGAGCAGAAGCGGTGATCCCGACAGAAATGGTAATTCCTACAGTAAGATCCAACCTCCGGGATCCTGAGCAGAATCCTGAAGTCCTATGCGAGGAATTGGATACTGTTGATGAGACAAGAGATGTAGCAAGGCTAAGGATGGCAGCATATCAACAGCGGATGTCTAAAGCATATAACAAGAATATAAGGACTAGAAGGTTCCAGGTCGGAGATTGGGTATTGAGAAAGGCTTTCCAGAATACTACTAATCCTGCTGATGGAAAGTTGGCTCCAAAATGGGAAGGACCCTATGAGATTGAATCAAAATCAGGAAAAGGAGCATACCAACTCAAGAATATGGAGGGAGATATACTACCAAGATCCTGGAATGCTATACATCTAAAGCTATATTTCAAGTGAGTTTGGAATTTAGATTCTAACTCAGGATGGTATGGATTCTATCTCTTTTATTAAATTTTAATGTTATTTATTGTTTTGAACCCATTAATGACTTAAGCATCCGAGGGGTGTTAGCCAGGCTAACACCCACCCTAGCTTACAATTGTTTTGCAGTATATGCTTCGGGATATATCTCCAGGATACACTCTCAGGATACTTCGAAAGATTAGAGGATTGGCCCCCTCTCTCACCGTCTCACGTTTAAGGGATCCTGATCCCTTCATAGGTTTAAAGGTATTCACCTTTCTCTCAAATTAGGTTTAAACACCCCGCCTGGAGCGCAAGTTATCCAGGGATAGTTCAAGATAGCGGGACCAGTCCATGTAAAAGTGGCTGACAATTTCGTTATTGCTGGCTATATCCTGGATCCTGAAGGTATATGAGGATTGATCACCCTCTCTCACGAAAGGGTATTTTCATACTCTCTAAGGTTTAAGGGTTATCACCTTTCTAAGTCTTGGAGTTTATACACACCCGCCTGTAGCGCATGAAAATATGGGATTTTCCCCAGGATACTTATGGGATTTTCCCCAGGATACTAAGGATTTATCTCCAGTATGTTTTTGGGTTTTACCCCAGTAACACAAAGAACTGTCCAAACAGTTAGAATTTGAATTCAAAAAATTTTCTAAGTGTTCGAAAACTTTATGCACTGGGGACATTCCTCCTAAGGCGATTGTGTAAGGCTTGAAGAATCAAATTTGAACCTAGTGTACTAAGTATCCCGGACTGGGGACATCTTAGTGGAAGAAGTTGCAAAAGGGTTGAAGTTCGATACTAGGGTTACACTCTATTCCTGGTATGATCTTTCCTTTGTGAACCTTACATAAGTTGTTTAAACTTTCGAAACTGTGTTTAAGGCTCAAATATCCTGATGAGGATATATCTTTAGGATATGTTCTCAAAATGTGTTTTCGGGATATGTTTCAGGATATTTGATTGGAATATTTAGGAAATAATACTTGGCTTGAAAATGAGTACTCTGATTGATGTGTGCAAAATGCAACATATAAATTACATCAATTGTGGCATAAAACTAACCCTTTTTAGTACTAATTTTGGAAAAAGTGTGCTTTTGTCTTCCTTTTGTATTTTCAGGATTAAATGAGCTCAAATTAACAAAAGAAGCAAAAAGGCAGCTAAATCTAACATAAATACAAGAAAAGGAACAAACGTGGCATGCCCGACCTCCCCGAAAGCATCTTCCCAAGCAAAACAAGAGAACAGAAGACTGAATACGCCCCGTGCTCAGTGAACACGGGGGCGTGCCCAAGTGTCAGCATAAAAGACAAAGTTGTAGAAGCTTCCATCGCCCACCACGGGGTCGTGCTCAGCGGACACGGGGCCGTGGTCAACTATAAGATTCGAAGAATCCAGGCAAATCCTGATAGTACAGATACGCTTCTGCACATGGGGTCGTGCCCAGCGGACACGGGGGCATGGTCAACTAATGCAGACAAACTGCAATTAATGAAGACAGAGAAGAGGATGGACACGGGGCCGTGCCCACTGGACACGGGGTCGTGCCCGAGCTTCTGTTCAGCCTATAAATAGGAGTGCTTGGCTCATTTGCAAACCATCCCTTGGCACACCACCTCTCTCACACTTCACCCACCACCCACCACCACCATAACACCATCATCCACCACCATCATCCATTGTCCATCATAGAGTGTGTGAGTCATCTCGGGATCCAAGATTGATCGTAAGAGTTCTTGACAATCAAGGCCATGTTTGCCTAAGTCTCTTACATCACTTGGTGAAGACAAAGTGTCTAGTGTAATACTTTTTATTTCTAATCTTTTCGCACTTTTTACTTGGTTTTGTATTAATGACTTTAATAACTAGTTTCTTATGTTGAAGGTGATTTTTCCTTATCGTTTGTCCGTGGTGTCTTGGCATTATTTTACTGTCTATATAAAATAAAAGATTTTCACCATTCATATCTCCACGGTCTATATGGAGGTTTGTTGGCTACCTGGTCGGGGGTTAAGGGAACGGTTTGGTAAGAGTCTTGCCTTGTTCAGTGTATAGATCCTGCAAGGACCTGGGTCAAATTTAGTAGGACCTCCTTCAATACTTAACGGTATTGGATGGCGGGGGTCCAAACTCTTTGATCCCCTCATATGTAAGCTACTATTAATACTTTAACCCGGCTACTTAGGACTGTATCCCTGCTGACTCAGACTACTTAGCCGAGGGTAACGTCACCTTCAAAAGAGGGGCCTACCACAATACGCATTAATAACTTAATTAATTATCTTTCAATAATCTGACCCTTTAGGATTGTATCCTTGCTGACTCAAACTACTAGGTTGAGGGTAACGTCACCTTCAAAAGAGGGGCCTACTACAATAACTAAGATAATCTCTTAAATAGTGCAAAAGTGCGGAAATAATCAAAGGTTACACTATACACGAGTCGGAGCCAAGTGATTCATCTTGTCTATCTGTTTTTACTTTTATTTTATTTTTCAGCATTTTAGTTAGTTTTTATTTTTCTAGTTTAAAACCTTTTTCTAACTTTTTGATTTGATTAGACGTTGAGGATAAACCGGTACTAAAAGCTCTTGTGTCCTTGGACGACCTCGGTATCTTGCCAACACTATACTACGCTCACGATGGGTGCACTTGCCCATATGTGTGTTTAGTGTTAGTAAATATCGTGTTTTATAAATTTAAAACTTGGCTAAAAAGTGTTAAAAAGGGCTTAATATATACATTAAAAACTAATAACACTTACGCACATCAAGTTTTTGGCGTTGTTGCCGGGGACACAAGGATTTTAAGAAAGTTAGGAATCAACGGCCTAATCGTTTTTTCTTAGTTTTCTATTTTTTTTAGGATTTTTCTTAATTTTTCAGCTTCTGCAGAACTCAGCACGGGCCGTGCCTGCTGAACACGCCCCGTGCCCAATCATTGGAACTGGCAATCCTGTTTTAAGTCAGACAGTAAGCTGAACACGGGGCCGTGCCCACTCAACACGCCCCGTGCCCAAGATTCAGTTACTGAAAACAGAACCGTGAGATCCCGACGGTTGGTAATTTCTGACACAAATATGAGTGATATTGATAATTTTTACTTTCGGCACTCTTATGGTACGTGGTGTCAAATATGTGGTGGTTCCCATAAGGAATTAGAATGTTATTTTCTAAATTATAAACCCCACTATATAGACCCATCGTTTTCCTGTATCCTTAAGAGGGGCGAAAGTAAAAATAATCCCCATCTCTCCCTCAAATGCTCTCAACCAGATTTTCTAGGAGAAATGCTTCTTGATGAACTGTTTCAGTTAGAAGATCTAATTCTTAATTGGTTAAAAGAACTTAGGATAGATTTCAATAATTTATCTCAAGACGATAACCAAGAAGAAGTGTTGAGATCGCATTCAAACAACTTCGTTGTTCCCGACGATACTCCTAACTCTAGTGAGAACTTGAGCGATAGTCGTCCCTGTGTCGATTGTGCCGTGAAGGACTCCCCATCGACTTCGTTCGATGCGTACATAGACTTGAGCGATTCGGCATACACCTTCTTTAACGAGAGCCGGGAAAGGGTTGGACTTGTCCACCTACATATAGCATAGGAATCACCCTCACCGACAACCTCTTGCGTTCTCGTCTTAATATGGAACAATTAAGGTATCTTAGGCACTTTGGGGTTGTTCCATCCAGTAAGGAACCGCCCGATCCGGAAAAGTTCCTTAAAAATAGACAAACTTCATAAAACAGCCTTCCGACACTGGGCCGTGCCCAGGTCAACACGCCCCCGTGTCCACCAAAAGATTCCCTTCTGACTTTTTGTCAGAATACGGACAAAACGTGTCAGGATCTTGCCTGCACACGGGGCCGTGTCCAGCCGACACGGGGCTGTGTCCAGCATGCTGTCGTTTTCTATAAATGCAGCCAAGAATCCTGCACATTTAGACCATCCAGGGACAGAGATTTGAGAGGATCTTCTCACCTACCATCCTAGGTATTTTCTAAAAGAAGGTTCTAACAAACATCTTGCCCTTTCCTCTTTTATCCATTGCCTTCTTCTTCATCTTTCTTGTCTCAACACCTCCATTGAAGCTTGCTCTCAAGCTTTATTGTGTTGATTATTAGATTTTTGTCCAAGGAATCTTGCTAAGAATAAGTTGTGCAACATTGTTTTAAGTTATTTCTGTTCAAAAATGCTTCATAAGTTGGAATAATAATTTAAAACTCCAAAATTCCTTGTTCCGAAAATCTGCAGAAAGTTGAACACGAGGTTGTGCTCATTGAGCACGGGGCCGTGTCCGATGTACTGTTTCATTAAAATGAACTATTTCTGGTTTGTTTTCGTAGAATGTCTAGTCAAAACAGTGGAACTTCTTCTGCTCACTCCAGAAACAGTCGAAGGGAGAGAAGGTCATCAATCGAAGCGACTCTCGTACGTTACGTGATGGCATTACGTGAAGCTCTTGACGAGATGACTTCGGTAGAGGAGGTCCTAATAGACCATATAAATTATCTTACGGTGGGGTTGGAAAACAGTTTTCAAGAAATAAACCTCTTGCACCAGAGGTTAAACATTCTTGTAGCACCTCCCATGGAACCGATCCTCCCTCAAGAGGATTGGAACCTAGCACTTGGAATCAACAATCCTACCGGTTGGGACGACATTCCAGCGGAACCTTCTCTTGAAGATCTACAAGAAGTCCCGGTGGAGGTTGCACCTCCTCAAACCAATGCCAATGAGCCCGCCTTTCTTCTCCCAAGGGAGATAGAGGAATGGCTCGCCGACGTGTGAGGAACCCATGCTCGGAAAAAAGAAGTTTTTCAAGCCACATCTAACCGAGAGATTTATCTTTTCGGAAATTTTGCTAATAGAATAAGTAGTAGGCTAGAACTTCTTGGTTTAGATTTCTTGTGTTTCTTTGACCTAACTGTCTAGTATTTTAACTTCTAGGATTATTATGTAATTCTCTCTATGACTTAATGAATGATGGTTTTAGTTAACTTGGTGTTTGGATGGTGTTAAAATGAATAAAACACACTCGGGACGGCAAAGGATAACAAGGGAAACTTGAACCAGCACCCCATGCAGGAAAACAGGGCCATCCGACGAACTTTCTTCATTACAGCAAGTTCAGCACGGGCCGTGCCCGCCCAACACGGCCCCGTGCTGCACAGTCAGCAGAAAATACCCAATTCAGGTAAACTGGACACGGGCCGTGTTCACCCAACACGCCCCCGTGTCCAGGCTTCTGTTTCTCTTTTTTCAATTTTGTTACTGGCACCTGAACACGGGGCCGTGCCCGGACACCACGGGGCCGTGTCCAGACGCCCTGTAACACAAATTTTTGCTTTTAAACACCTTTTTACACATTCAATCAACCTAAAAACTTATTTTTGGGATGTAATTTAAGTGTGGGGGGATGCTAAAATCTTGAATCTTGCAAGTCCTAATAACAAGCCTTACACAAAAGTCTATTAGAACTGCTAATCACCCCAAATTTTTTTTCAAAAATTTTCATTTTTTTACTTGTCTAGGTTTAACTTGGGAAATTCAAAGTTCTAAAAAGGTTATATTTTTACAAATTTACAACCGATAGCGTCGTGATAAAAAGAACCAACATAAGAAAATTGTGAAACGGCATGACAAGCTTAGTTAAAATTTGATTATATATACTTGATCACGTAAAAACCCATTCCCACAAAAGTGAGTTTTGAGCCTTTATTGAGCATACAAATACATATCATTAAACTAAATGCTCATTTTTTGTTTCTTGTGTGAATAGCCGCTTGGTTCTTACGACTCTAGAACTTGCCACAACGATACATTCCTGGTCCTTACCAACTTAAACCCGAGTAAGTAAATGATGGAGGCATTAGGACTAACCATTTTTATTTCTACACCATTATTTTTCTTTTTTTTTACCACCTACCCAAAATCCCCCTAGTTAACACCTTTGAGCCTAAACCTTTTCATTTCTTAACCCAAACCAAACACCCTTTCACCCACCAAAACCTTTTTATTTTAAACCCTTTGTTTTAGTGACAAGCTCGGTTTTCGTATGACTTTAAAAAAAAATGTGTGTTGATGATGAAACAAAAGAAACAAACAAGCAAGTTCATCAAAAATAACTTTGTTTGAATTATGGCTTCATCAAAATAAAAATTGCAAAAATAAAAAGTCTTACGAAAACCGACTCTTTTTATGCTTTTCGCCCTTTTTCTACTAACCACTAACCCAACCACCCACCTTTAACCCAAGCCTAACCCTTCACCCAAAAAGTCCTCTTGATATTTACAAAGGTGTATAGTTAAAAAGGAGGAGGAGGATTGATTGCTTGGCAAGCCTATGGTAGGAGTAAGTTCCATGCCGCTCTCGAGTGATTCACTAAAATACATCTTCGGCCGAGTGTTGAGTGATCCCCCGTGAGGTATGTGAACTTGTATATAAATAGAATTTTAAAGAGGCATGTTATGCCCTAATAAGTAATTTATCTTATGAAAAGTTTTAAATAAATCATGATGAATAGGATTGTAAATAAATAAAAATAAAACTTAATAAAGAATCTTGGAAATCCAGACACTCTATGACAAGCCCAAAAACCTTCTCTTCTACCCATTCCATTTGGGAGTGTAAAGCCACATTATAAAGAGTTTTGCTTGAGGACAAGCAAAGATTCAAGTGTGGGGGTATTTGATGTGTGCAAAATGAAACATATAAATTACATCAATTGTGGCATAAAACTAACCCTTTTTAGTACTAATGTTGGAAAAATTGTGCTTTTGTCTTCCTTTTGTATTTTCAGGATTAAATGAGCTCAAATTAACAAAAGAAGCAAAAAGGCAGCTAAATCTAACATAAATACAAGAAAAGGAACAAATGTGGCATGCCCGACCTCCCCGAAAGCATCTTCCCAAGCAAAACAAGAGAACAGAAGACTGAACACGCCCCGTGCTCAGTGAACACGGGGGCGTGCCCAAGTGTCAGCATAAAAGACAAAGTTGTAGAAGCTTCCATCGCCCAACACGGGGCCGTGCTCAGCGGACACGGGGCCGTGGTCAACTATAAGATTCGCAGAATCCAAGAAAATCTTGATAGTACAGATACGCTTCTGCACACGGGGTCGTGCCCAGCGGACACGGGGGCGTGGTCAACTAATGCAGACAAACTGCAATTAATGAAGACAGAGAAGAGGATGGACACGGGGCCGTGCCCACTGGGCTCATTTTCAAACCATCCCTTGGCACACCACCTCTCTCACACTTCACCCACCACCCACCACCACCATAACACCATCATCCACCACCATCATCCATTGTCCATCATAGAGTGTGTGAGTCATCTCGGGATCCAAGATTGATCGTAAGAGTTCTTGACAATCAAGGCCATGTTTGCCTAAGTCTCTTACATCACTTGGTGAAGACAAAGTGGCTAGTGTAATACTTTTTATTTCTAATCTTTTCGCACTTTTTACTTGGTTTTGTATTAATGACTTTAATAACTAGTTTCTTATGTTTTTACTTTTATTTTATTTTTCAGCATTTTAGTTAGTTTTTATTTTTCTAGTTTAAAACCTTTTTCTAACTTTTTGATTTGATTAGACGTTGAGGATAAACCGGTACTAAAAGCTCTTGTGTCCTTGGACGACCTCGGTATCTTGCCAACACTATACTACGCTCACGATGGGTGCACTTGCCCATATGTGTGTTTAGTGTTAGTAAATATCGTGTTTTATAAATTTAAAACTTGGCTAAAAAGTGTTAAAAAGGGCTTAATATATACATTAAAAACTAATAACACTCACACACATCACTGATCAAACAAGTGTTATCAAAACGGATTTTGAAAGATAAACTATCTTTTACTCTTTAAAGACTTTGCCTAAATTGTTTGAATTTTGAATAGTCCTACTTGACGGAAGTCTTCGTAGGGTACCGCCGAGTATATTGATCAGGATATTCTCAAAAAATAATTGCACTAATTATGCAAAGCTAAAATTTAAACTAAGTAATGCATGATAAAAAAATTAAAAGGCAACAACGAATAAGCTAAAAGATGGTGGTAAATAAGCGATACTAGTCGATAACCAAAGGCTTCGTCCTAAAACCTAGGATCCATCCACCTTTGGTTATCAAATTGTTCAAAGGACAAAAAAAATAAAATTGTTCAAACAAATGTAACTCTCAAATTTAAAGGAAATATGATTTAGGAGGCAGCGCCCTCTTCGTTCATGGCATTTTTGACAGCATCCGTTTCAGGATCAGTTTGAACATCCCTCTTAGCACCAGTTGGTTTTTCAACCGCCTTTGAAGGCCCTTCAGCTGCAGGTTTAACAGGATTGCTGCCGAGACTCCCTAGCTTTGCCTCCCAGGCATTGATATCCCAAGAAGGGCATTCGAAGCCCAGTGCCTTGGCTTCATGGGCCATCTTTAGCCTGGCCTGGAGAAGGGAAGTAACGACAGAACTTTTAAGGCCTTCCCGGTAGCTGATCATATCCCGTTCATGTTGAGCATGGGCAGCGTCAAGATCGGCTTGGGCCAAAAGAGCGACTTTGTTGAGGGCGGCCTGGTGTTCTTGAGTCATAGCCTTAAACTTATCCTCGTAATGCCGAGATTTGGCAGCTGCAATCATGCCCTGGTCGGAGATGGTGACCTCGGCTTTCTTCAACTTGGACTCGAGCGTCTTGTTGAGCCCACAGGATTCCTGGTATAAATGAACCAGACGTTCGAGACCCTGCAAACCAAGAAAACAGGTATTAGTCTTAATAAACATTTGTAACCAGCATATGGTGCATGATATAGCTCGAGGATACTTACCTGGTTGAGAAAAGAAGTCATGAATCCGCTTGCCTCAATGAACCCGTGATTCTCATAGGGGAATGTATCAGAGATGGCAGGTGAGTCAGTCTCTTTCCTTTTGCGAGAACTTGAACTCCGGGGCTTAGTAGCTGGCGAAGGCTTGGGAATGATGATGGCCTTGGAGCTGCTGGGCTTGGATGAGGCCGTGGCCTTGGGACTGGGCTCCTTCTTGACCTGGACGTGATCGGAATAACTGTCCAGCTCATCAAGGTCGAAAACCTCAGGGATCTTGGCTGGTGGTGCATAAAGGGAAAAGTCCTACATCCTTATTACTCTTCATTATATTACACTAATCAGTCATTTACGAAGTAACTCTTACCAGACATTTCAGATGATGAATATTGACTAGAACTTGGGATGTGTGTGGTAAAACTCCTGTCACTTGCCGGCAACTGGTAAACTGCTTCGATTCTTTTTTCGGATTCCGCAGTAGGGGGAGCTACTACCTTAAAGTTCACTGCAAAAAGATCAAATAAGAAGATATTAGCACAGGATAAAAGTCTAGAAGTATCTGGGGATATTCATAATCCTACCGGTGGTTAACCACTCCACCGGAAGACTAGCACCCTCGTAGATGGAGTCTCGTTTGACGAAGAAGAACTTGCGTTGCCATCCATCCTCGTTTTTGGTGGCCTTAAGTATAAGGGGTTTGCTGGAAGTTGAAAAGAGCAAGAACCGACTGGAACCGTGTGATCGGAGGCGGTAAGAAATCGGCATATCTTCGATGCAGAGGTCGGGACAGTGAAGGTTTTTGATTTGGTTGAGCACGATCAATACTCTCCAAACCATGGGCATGGTTTAGGCAAAGGAAATACCAGTAGTTCGGAAGAATTGCATCATGAACTCAGGAAATGGATACCGAAGACCTAGCGAGAAAGGGTATGCGAGAAAACAGACCCAATCGGCAGAAGAAACATCTGATCAAATTGATCGATCAAATTGATCGATCAAATGGTCTAAAAACCGTGCCATCGGGGAACGCACCGGAGGCTCTCAACGCCGCAATGTCTGCGTTATCAAAAGCACAGATCTCCTTCTCGGGATTTTTGAGAAGATTTTGCTGAACGAAGGAGTCCGACGATTCACCGGTTTGAGAGTGGACTCTAGTAGCCATTAGAGGAAGAATAAAACTAACAGAAAATGAGGAAGGGGTGAGTGATTACCTGGAGATTCTGTTGATGATGTCTGGTTCTCAAACAAGAAGAGAGAAGATATAGGGGCGTAATGGATATCCATCGAGTGAAAAGCGCATTGGAAGTTACATAGTGCTATCTTGACCGTCATTTCGTTTTAATTACCTCGGTTTACGAGATAAAGTTTTAAAATATATCCGTTGGATTGGTATACCAACAGATATATTTGGGGACAATTGTTATGGGCCATTTTCTGAACATACATCCTGGCTAATATTCTGGCTTTGATTGTTTATTTGTGATCAGGATACCGGATCAGGATATTTGTAACATCCTGGTGCGATATCCTGGTAATAACTGATTTAACCACGTGCAGATTAGGAGGTGCAAGTCCCAACGTTCAAGAAGACTTCTTCCCCTCAAGACCCGGGCAAATCAGTTAGTTTGAAGACGTTGAACCCGAAAGACCAGGACTGCAACGTTCATTTGGGGAATATCCGCCGAATCCCAGAATAATAGGATATTTAGTTAGTTTTCTTTTACTATAAATAAGTTGATCGGATCAGATTAAGGCACACACCATTACGCACACTTTTACTCTCCAGTTGCAAACAATCACTACATTCAAACACTTGTACTCGAATTACGTTGTAACACTTAGTTGATCAGCATCATATCCTGCACTGTATCCTGATATTTGAAGTAATAGAAGAACAAGGCAGCTGCGATTGTCAGCTCCCGAGGTTTTGTGCCGGCGATCTAGATTGATCAAGGGCTTTCCTCGTACATCATGTGTCACCTTTTATATTTTTGCTCATTGTTTGATCATAGATACAGCTCTATATCCTGAGCCGTATCCTGAAACTGTTTTTGCAAATAACTTTACTAGCATATTTTCAACGCACATTTCTAGCACACTACCTCACTTAACTAATTTGATCACTTAATTGCTTCGGTAATTTTTGACCAAAACACTAAGTATGTATATTTTTGAGGAAAATATATATATATATATATATATATATATTGGTCACCAAATTTTGTGCTAAGTGTATGTAATATGTATTATAGGTAATAGTGTATTAGGACTTGAAATTGCACTAAATACTCCTAAGGAGTAAAAATACAAAAATACACATACAACATGCATAGACAAATACAAGAAAATATATTTCTTAATAGATTATGTAACTTGGACAAGTTATGAACTTAAAATGTATTTTTGGACGAAAATATATAACTCGGGTGAAAAATACAAGATACTTATATTTATTTTTGGGAAAATAATATAAGTAAGATACATAGTTAAAAATATAAATTATTTTTAACAACAAAGAACACATACATAAAAGATGGTGACTTGTACTTGTGCGATACAAGTCTAGTGACTAACGTTAATAAAACACGTATAGGTCACGACGCTATAAAACCAACCGATGAAGTTTACGGCGCAGGATACGCAAAGTTGTGAGTTCATGTCCCCACTTTTAAACTTTTACTTGTTTTCTAAACTTGGGGAAAATACATGTGTTATGGTATGTTGAATACAAAAACTAAGGAATGATACTTTAGATCATGTCACGAATAGGGTGCCATAAGCACCATTAATCAGTTACATACCAAGACCGCGGAACAAAAGGTTAGATCTAATGGGTTTCAGGCAACCAAACTCTTGGTCACTCTAGTACCAAGCAGTGCTTTTGTGTCTCTAGTCGTGAATCAACAGTCGTGGAATCGACAACTAAAAATGCCTATGGTTTGGATGCTTCCTATGTCGTGTCACATGTTAATGGCCTTGCAAACCATTAGCGATCTCGATTTCCTTATATTTACAGAAATACTTGTTTCACACAAATTACATACCATTTCATTCAAGTATACAAACGTTCAATACAAAAACTGCATGAATTCACACCAACATTATGTTGACGATTTTCCAAAAACTCACATGTATTTCAGGTAACTAAAGTGGATGAGCGCGCGGTCATACTCTTGCTTTTGGATGTTGTTTATGTTTTTAGCTATCTTGTGTCAAGACTCCGATGCTTGTTTTTGTGGGAATTGGTTATTATATTTCAACCTATGTGGGATATAAGAACCAAGTTCTCGATGTTCGTCTTTTAAATAAAGTTGTAAACTTTTCAGACGATATGTTGTCTTGTGATGTAAACACTTAACCTATGTTATGTTTTAATTATGCAACGATGATGGCATTTGGAGCTATTTTACGAGCATGTAGTAAGTTTACCTTTCGTATGCAATGAGAACCTTTCAAGATCACACCTCGTGCTTCCGCCTCAGAAAGGGGTGTGACATTTACGAATTTAGTAGTATACCAAACCGGACGGAATGGTACACCGTACCGAATTTTACTGGATCGTACCGAAATGAACCTACCTTCTACGAACCGAATTCATCCCAACTAGCAAATCGCGTATCCGAACCAAAACGAACTACGAATTAGGTGACTATGATGTTGTGCCACCGCGTTCAATTGAAGGCCTAGATTAGATTAGATGTGCGGTTGAGAGGCTCGTGTACGCATTGTACGATAAGGTGGTCTTGTACGTCAACCAACATCTCTCTCTCAATATATATATATAGGAACAGGATCAGGAGAGAACGCCTCAAAGTGAGAGAACTGTGAGAACGATTGTAACAGTCCCAAATTTTTTATTTAAAATATATATAAAAACTTATGTTATTAAAAGGATGCATAATGGGTAAGTTGACCAATAGAAATATAAGGTAGTTTGACAAAACATAGAAACCATTTAAATAATTAAATTATAAAAATACATGGTATTTGAACCTACTCTGTTTTTAATAAAACTTGGTTCAAAATGTAGATAAAATTATTCTCGTTCTAATGGCATATTCAGCATTTTATAAAAGGTCATATTTTAGAAGTTATAGACGCCAAATAAGTAAAGCAATTAAATAATTATGATATATAAATTAAACTTAACATCTAATACATTTAATAGTGGTTGTTTACGTATATTAATAAAATAAAATAAAAAGATTCAACTAAACATTTAAAATATAAAATAATATTCAAAAACCAACACTTATCAATTAAGGTATACATATGGAAAGAATTTAATGCATGTGTCTACGTAAGGCATGAAGGAATATTAAGCTGTTTACGTGGAGTTGATACCGTAACCATCAAGTTATAGAATCAACTATAAATAGGATAAAGCCATTCAAAGAGAGAGCTACTCAAATCCATTCTGCTTGTCTCTCTCTCTCTCTAAAAATTCTATTATTTACCCTATAAATAATAAATAAAGCCCTGTCCCGTTTTAAGTATTGTAGCCCTTGATCATGGATACCCTGTCCAAGTGACGTATGCTCCCGTAACGTATGTCAAGGCTCTGCCTAAATTCGTTGGGGTTCTGTCTCATGACGTAGGGATAAAGCGGAATTGGGTTACTATACTTAAGTGTGAGTGCAATATATATTCTATTAAATAATCCAGGAGTTGTACCAAGATATATCAACCCTCCAAAATATTTCTGACACCCCTAATATTTTTAGAATACTCCTATATGTTTTTAAATACACCCCGTACATGAAAACTAAGCCCGAAATACGTTATAGTATTTAAAATAAATTAAAAACAATAAATATTAAGTTGAGGCGGGCCGCGTAGACCCACCCCAAACCTTACGCGGGTGGTATGAAGGTATAGATCTGATTTCGTTGATTTCATTAAGCTTAGACGGGTAGCGTAAGCCTTAGCTTACACTAACGCGGGCCGCGAGAGACCTTCAAACGCGGAGACACCAGAGGCCGACACGTGTCGACATCGTGGCGGTCTAGAGGATGAGCCGGACAAGCTAGTCCGTTGACCAGGGTTGACGCGGGCCGCGTAACCCTTGTCTGTTCTTTACGCGGGCCGCGTGGAGACCTGATTTCAGCACTATATAAAGGAGGCCTCGGGTTTCAATTCTGTTCCTCCCAAATTTCATTCTCAATCTCGAAATTCTGTAGTAGAGTCATTATACTCGGGTATTATACCCCTAATTAGCAAGGTTCTGCTCCGTTGTAAGTATTATAACCCCAGTTTCGTAATAGATACGCTGCCCGATTGATTTAGGGTTCCGTAACAACTGTCGTGGTTCTGCCCGACGTAGTTGTTGGAATGCCGTCTCGGGGAGGGTATCATTAATATTTTCAAAGGGTTATGATACTAACCTATGTACATCTGTGTAAATTATAGATTATTCCCAGGAAACCCTTACGCGAAGTCTAAAATAGCAATGTGAGTAATCCTTCTTTTTGTGTAAACCTTTTTGTGAGTTTATCCTCCTTTTGTTAACCTTTTTGGAATATTTTACAAAACCTTAATTGTTTTACAATGTGATTAAGCGGTGATTGAGTCTTTGTAGTTCTTCAATTACTGCCGGTATTATGGGGTTTTGTATACAAAATTTATTACTTGCGAGTAATAAGTCGGAATGACAGTACGTTACCATTGGACAACGAGTTAGCCAATGTGTAATATGACCCACAAGTCAAGGATTGACAGTATTGAATGAGTAATTGTGTAGAATTAAACAATATCGCTCTCAATACTGTGTTAATTGATAAAATGTTTTTCTTGATTAAACTGGGATTCACTCACCAGTATTTCCCGCTGACAAAATATTTTTAAAACATTTTTCAGGTAACACAATGTGAAGGCCAACTGGGAAAAAGGCAGCTCGAGAGCACTGACGGCTTGGAAAATAAGTGGCTATAAAAGTTATCTAATAAACGATGTTTTAAATTCAATAAAATAGGGATTGTCCCTATAAATGTATTGTTATAAGAAGCTTGGGTTTTGCCCATGTGATTATTAATATCAAATATGATGGTTTTACTCTGATAAACATTTCCTAACTACGGTCCTGATGAAATTTCCGCTGCCAAATTAATAACTGATACCACCACAAACGAATGTTCGCGGCCGCCCGTTCCCGGGACAGATAGGGGGCGGGGGTTGTGACAGAAGGTGGTATCAGAGCCTAGCCACTGGTTCAAGCCAAAGAGGTGTTCTGCTGACACTTAAATTTTAAATTCTGTGTTAGGAAATAATTTATGTGATTATGTGTTTTATGTTATTTGACTATTTGTTAGTCTACAGTATGGGTAAGCAAAGAATTTCGGATATCTATCGTCAACTAGATAGTTCACCAAAAGATAAGGGAACCTCATTTCAACCAAACCCCTCAGGATATTCAGCAGATACTGAAGAAGGAATATTTATTCGTAAGGCACAATCTAAGAAACCAATTACCACTAAGAAAAGAAGTTGGATTATTAGCAAAAGTCAAGAGAAAATAAAGAAGTCACGGCCAAAGGGAGCGATAATTAATCAGGAAATAAATACACAAACTCAGGAAACATGCAATAACTTACTAGGGGAAGATGAATTAGATGGACAATGGGTAAATCTCCATATGTTAGCCACTGCAGCAGTAAATGCTAACTTATATTAAATAGTCGAACGGCCAAACTAGTACCAGCACCCATGCCACCTATGAGGTAGAAACTTTAAAGGAACTTCGCCTATTAAATAACAACTTAGTATAGACAGGAGATAGAATAAACCTTACATAAAAGCATGTTGAGCATAATACTTCTATAACTTAGATTGACTAAAATAAGTTACGGATGTATAATCACTAGTATATTTTGAATTCCAATTGTAGTTTGTAATAAATACATATATATATATAGGTAGAGGATCCTGTAAAAAGTGCTCAAAGTGTGAGAAGTGTATTATAACACTATATATAATACTATATAACACCATATAAACACCGTATAACAATATGTAACACCATATAATATCATATAACACTATGTAACACTATATATCATTATATAACAAATATAACACTATAGGTTGTCTGATAGCATGTCTATGATAGATGTATAGTGTTATATTTGTTACATAATGATATATAGTGTTACATAGTGTTATATGGTATTATATGGTGTTACATACTGTTATACGGTGTTATATAGTATTATATATAGTGTTATAACACACTTCTCACATTTTAGGCCCTTTTTACACTATCTTTACCCTATATATATATATATAGGGAGCCGCTAGAATGAGAACCACCACGAGTTATGAGAACCACGAGAACCGCGCCCCGCGGGTGGCCGTCGGCGACGAAATTTTTTTTACACCTAGATCCGTATATTTTAGTGGGGGGTTTAAATTTTCGGTTCAAACGGCGCGCCCGAGGGGGTAGTTTTTTACGCCCAAAGTTTGGTAAAAAAAAAAGAAAAATTAAAAAAATTAAAAAAACCCAAACTTTGGGCGTAAAAAACTACCCCCTCGGGCGCGCCGTTTGAACCGAAAATTTAAACCCCCCACTAAAATATACGGATCTAGGTGTAAAAAAAATTTCGTCACCGACGGCCACCCGCGGGGCGCGGTTCTCGTGGTTCTCATAACTCGTGGTGGTTCTCATTCTAGCGATCCCCTATATATATATATATGAGTCGTAATGTTTGCCGTTTTTAATCAATCTATTTTTATGATTGTACCCAAATATTTGTACTAGAAATTTGTCAGTGATGATTAATAGCACCTACTCAATTAATATCATAATATACATCAAACTAAGTTAGTTATTAACAAAGCAGTTATGTTTATGATTCTCTTTTGGAACCAATCATTTACTTTGGTTTGAAATACATATTAAAATATATGGTATAAAGCTTTAAAACTTTGTGGTTTTAATAATATTATTTTTATAAAACCAAAGCTATTAAATTAACCAAAAGGATTTTAAGAATTAATTTCAAAGATTGCTTTAGTGGATCTAACCAAAGCAAGTTTTGAAACCCAGGTGTACCAATTTACCATTCCATTTTATCCTTTCTGGTTTATAACTAGTTGACCATAAGACATCATACTTTCATAGTTTTATGAAATAACTGATGATGGGATTACTTGTAAATGTTTCTATTAAAATACTTAGTAATAAAATAGATAGTTAAATGAATAGCCCAGTGGTGTTGGTGAGTTTAGATAGAGCTTAGGATAGGAGAGGTCAGGGGTTCAATCCCCATGGTGTGCAACGTTAGCAATTCAAAAAAAAAATGAATATTATGGTTATTCATGATTAAATAAAATCATTTAAAATTTTTAGAGATTTGGATTGGTTGGACTACGTAGAAAGGCCTAACTAAACGATTAAAGCATTTTTATAGATCTTTAATATTAAGATAAGTCCAGAATAGGTCTTATGCCTGGAAATAATTAATAATTAGATTAACCATTAGTTATAGGATTGTTTATCCTAAATTATAAAGAAAAGTATTCAAGTCAGCTGGCATTCATTCACCTAAATATGATTGAAAATTTTTATTATATATATTAATACATACTATATATATCTTACATGATATATTCCTTCACATACAACGAATAAATGGTTTAGTTGTAGTAGTAACTTTAAAAATAAAAATTGTATGTTGGCACATGGTTTGTTGGTTTGCCTAAAACCATAAATTAATTATTTTATTAAGATGTTCTTTCTCAAAATAATTTATTAGTTTAAACTTAAATTAATTTTGTAGTACATCTTTGGAGTATCTTTAATGAAACACTTGAGGGAAATATTCATTTTTCAAACATGTGTTAAAGTTTGACCAAAATATTGAAATCCACTAGTACATATGGGTATCTATCCTACACGGTTTTCGGTTGGAAAATAATTTGATATCTAAAATCTAATATAAATTTCCAATATTCGACTCGTACAGTAAGTCAAATACATTTTTTTTATAACTCATAATATTTGAGTTCATCCGTACCTTTTATATTATTAGTATAATGATAAAAAAACATTTTACAATGATATATGAATAGTATATTTTACTATAAGATAGTACAGTAAGTAAAAGATATATTTTATATCTAAATTTTTAATAAAATATCATGGTATAATAAATTCTAATAAGTGTAATATAGTATATAGAGTAGTATATGCACTTATGTTATAAGTCCGTCGCAGGTTTATTAAAATGTAACAAGGCTATTAGATCTTTTTACTAGAATATGTATACAAATCCTATCTTCTCATAAGTATAAATATATTATACTATACGAAAATAATATACTGTATATTTTGATCCTTGCACGTTAAAATATTCCTGAACATTCATTTTTCAAACTAGAATTTAAAATGGATGCCCCACATAAAAATATTTGAATCAAATGTGTGTTTAGTAAGTTTGTCCTTTATAAAACTTTATTTAAAAATCAGATTACAATTTTAATATTGTAATATCTTTAAATAAATTA
Organism: Helianthus tuberosus; assembly: GCA_030545235.1. Lineage (NCBI taxonomy): Eukaryota > Viridiplantae > Streptophyta > Magnoliopsida > Asterales > Asteraceae > Helianthus > Helianthus tuberosus. The sequence goes on along the minus strand of CM060386.1, from coordinate 20,799,522 downwards.
TTATTGTATGGGATATACATACATATTCTAATACATGTATATTACTCAAATATATTTTGAATCAATTTTAGAAACGTCAAACTTTGTATTACTTACTATGTTATGTGTTTTAAGTTTATACTATATATTAATATTTAATCTTATATATATCCGCTATATTGTTATGAATTACAGAAAGTAATTTATGTATAGTATATATATTTCTTGGTAACCCATAAATACAATGTCATGGGTCACATATGCACATATTCTTCTAAATAATGATTCTCAATCTTAAATATATATTATAATTGATTCTTATAAAGGAAAAGGCAAAAATGTGAAAATTGGAATAGATATATAAATGGTTATTTGAGGAGAAATTATTAAGGTAACATAAATAGTGAGTCTGGTATAGTTTAACCCATTAGTTAAAAAAAATAAAACTGTTCTTATGAGTCCAGAAGATTTATATTTTGAGTAATTTAGTTCCCTAAACTGTTAATTCCAAAATATTATATTTAACAGAAATTTATTTCAATATACTACATTTATAAAATAAAGTTATGGAAATAAGCATGATGATTGATACCATCGAATGTATAGTTATTATTTTACATATGTGTGTATATATTCCGTAAGTTTAATATTAACTAAAGATTTGAAATTTTATATGCATATACCCAATAGAATTTCTTGATGGTATACCCAATATAATATCTTCTGTAAGATAAACATAAGAGAAATTGTCATTGGTAATTCATATGAAAATATAAAGTTATTATAAGAATAAACCATGGAACCTAATATGTTTTAAAATTGCCATCTGTCTCAATGAAATATTCCTTGTAATGGAGTCTAGGATTATATATGCATAAATAAAGTTAGCTGTAAGCATACCTATTACATTGAACCTAGCTATAGTATCAATGGAGACAATGATACATTTGAAACTCCATTCTCCAACCAAAAGAAAACCACAACCATAATAATATCTATGCTTAAATGAAAGAATTAGGATATTGATATTCACTAGTAACAACCAGGACAGTATTTAGACTAGAACTTAAGAAAAATGCCTTAGTATAAGCTTCGAGGTAACCCAACTACTTGCATAGATAAAGTGTGATGGTTATTGGTATCCCGTGAGGATAATGACTAGAACAGTGCCTGTATGATAAATAAGCGATAACACCTGGCCACTGTTATTTCTTGTTTATTGATACTACTCGGTTCTAGAATATTATCCAACATGAGAATACTGATTTCCTTGTTTCTTGATGCAAACTATAATAAACTATGTACTTTCAAAATCCTAATTTGAGAGAAGTCTATTTATGGGAAATACCATGATAATTACCTCTCCGGTAAAACTGGGCATGGTGCGGTAGACTCTCCAGCTTGTCCGGGTGAGATGGGGTTACCTCTCCGGCAAGACCGGGTGAGATGGGGTATATGTTATGATAATGGAATTCCCTAAATAGTACCATGACCTGATGTCTGACTTGTGAATCTGTTAAATACATTTACATTATGGATAATGTGCATACTACAGTATATGAAATATTATATAGATATGTATGTCTATGAGGAAATCCAAAGATCATATTGATTGACAATTAGGAATAAATCACGAACAAGTGTGTCAATGATAATTTTAGACTTATTTATCAGGAATCTCCTGTATACGTCTATAATTTCGATATCAAACATTATTTCGTTTGATCATCCGTCTCGTAGTTCGTGCGACAAGATAAACAACAGGAACTCTATAAGTTGGGACGCCATCGAAAGTATAAGAATTCCCCTTGCGATTATTGACGCATTAGGAAATCCATAACTAAAAGTTGTGCTAAGACTCAAAACGTCTAAAACTTACACTAATAGTAAGTTTACCTTCATTAAGAAACTCTTGAGAAGATAAGAGTCTCAAGACATAGAGAATAGTTCTGGTCAAAGTAAAGTAGAATTCAAAACAAAGACCAGAATATACCTAGAAATTAAACTAACAAAAAAAATATTCATCCATATTTCAAGGAATCTCGAGGGCGAGATTTAAAACAAGGTGGGGAGGATGTAACAGTCCCAAAATTTTTATTTAAAATATATATAAAAACTTATGTTATTAAAAGGATGCATAATGGGTAAGTTGACCAATAGAAATATAAGGTAGTTTGACAAAACATAGAAACCATTTAAATAATTAAATTATAAAAATACATGGTATTTGAACCTACTCTGTTTTTAATAAAACTTGGTTCAAAATGTAGATAAAATTATTCTCGTTCTAATGGCATATTCAGCATTTTATAAAAGGTCATATTTTAGAAGTTATAGACGCCAAATAAGTAAAGCAATTAAATAAATTATGATATATGAATTAAGGGAAAAGATCAAATAGGAAGATTAATTTCGCTAGGAATGATAGGAAGCAATAAGAGGATGACATGTGGCAACATTTAAAATAAAGAAAAAAGGTATTTTAGTCAATCCAACCCTTTCTTCTTCCTTTTTCAAAACACAATAACTTCAAAACCCACCATTTTCAAAACCCACCATCTTCAACCATTTCTTCACTTTCTATCTCAATAATCACTACATTATAGTGCGATTTTCATCACCAATCAATGATTCAAACCCCCGATCAACGTGTTCTTCAGTTTTTTTGAAGAAAACCCAGTTTAATTTCATACAAAATCTCGTTTTTTCGGGTGATTTTGAAGATAATCACTCGATTTGTTCGATTCAATCGCTGATAAGTGTTTCTATCATTTCAAATTTCGTCAATTGATGAAGAAACCGGCTTCGATCCATGTAAGAAATTCTTTAATTTCATTTTTACGATCGGGGTTTTTATTTAGTCATTGCGTTTTACGATCTTGGCGGGGGTCCGGGGGCGGCAGCCCCTGGCGGGGTCCAAGGGGCAGAGCCCCTGGCTGGGGTTGAGCTGTACTAAAAACGCATCAGAAAAATTAATTTTCCAGAAATTGGCTCATTTCGAAGACAGTAATTCGTAGACAATTCAGACAGTTCACAGACAATTCACAAACAGTTCAGAAACAGTTTTATGTGTCCATTGCGTTTTAGAAATAAGAGAGTTTTATGTGTTTTCTAGCTATTGCGTTTTAGAAAAAAAAACACATTTTTAAGTATCTTTTGTCATTGCGTTTTAGGTAAAACACATTTTTGAAGTGTTTTTAGTCATTGCGTTTTAGGTAAAACATATTTTTAGGTGTTTTCAGTCCATTGCGTTTTACAGAGAACACTTTCTTTTGTTTTTTTAGGTCATTGCGTTTTAGAAATGAGACATTTTTAAGTGTTTTCTGGCCATTGCGTTTTACAAATAAAACATTTCTTTGTGTTTTCTGGCCATTGCGTTTTACAAATAAGACATTTTTTTGTGTTTTTTGTGCATTGCGTTTTAAGTAAAACACTTTTTTATGTGTTTTCAGTCTATTGCGTTTTAGAAATAAGACATTTATTTGTGTTTTCTGGCCATTGCATTTTACAAATAAGTCATTTCTTTGTGTTTTTTGTGCATTGCGTTTTAGAAAAATGTCATTTTTTAGGTTTTTTTTTCATTGCGTTTTACGTAACTGGTGGTTTTTCTATTGCGTTTTACACAACTGGGTTTAATTTTTTTTTTTAATATAGCAATAGTATACTCGTTTTAAAGATAAAAAAACGCTCTTTTTTTGGTGCAATTTTTATAAAAAAATAATGTCGTATGAAAGAGTTATTAACGTTTAAAAAACGGGGGGGGGGGGGGGGGATTGGAGGAGAGAGAAACTATTGGCTTGGATTGACTAGAATGCCCTTGAACAAACTCACGCGCCTCTTTTCTTCTTTTCAATTTCCCTGATTTAATCTTAGCCATTGATTAACTAAATGGATGGTCAAGATCACTTCCTAGTCTTCCTAGCCAAATTAACTTCCTATTGTATCTTCACCCTATAAATTAAACTTAACATCTAATACATTTAATAGTGGTTGTTTACGTATATTAATAAAATAAAATAAAAAGATTCAACTAAACATTTAAAATATAAAATAATATTCAAAAACCAACACTTATCAATTAAGGTATACATATGGAAAGAATTTAATGCATGTGTCTACGTAAGGCATGAAGGAATATTAAGCTGTTTACGTGGAGTTGATACCGTAACCATCAAGTTATAGAATCAACTATAAATAGGATAAAGCCATTCAAAGAGAGAGCTACTCAAATCCCTTCTGCTTGTCTCTCTCTCTCTCTCTCTCTAAAAATTCTATTATTTACCCTATAAATAATAAATAAAGCCCTGTCCCGTTTTAAGTATTGTAGCCCTTGATCATGGATACCCTGTCCAAGTGACGTATGCTCCCGTAACGTATGTCAAGGCTCTGCCTAAATTCGTTGGGGTTCTGTCTCATGACGTAGGGATAAAGCGGAATTGGGTTACTATACTTAAGTGTGAGTGCAATATATATTCTATTAAATAATCCAGGAGTTATACCAAGATATATCAACCCTCCAAAATATTTCTGACACCCCTAATATTTTTAGAATACTCCTATATGTTTTTAAATACACCCCGTACATGAAAACTAAGCCCGAAATACGTTATAGTATTTAAAAAAATTAAAAACAATAAATATTAAGTTGAGGCGGGCCGCGTAGACCCACCCCAAACCTTACGCGGGCGGTATGAAGGTATAGATCTGATTTCGTTGATTTCATTAAGCTTAGACGGGCCGTGTAAGCCTTAGCTTACACTAACGCGAGCCGCGAGAGACCTACAAACGCGGAGACACCAGAGGCCGACACGTGTCGACATCGTGGGGGGTCTAGAGGATGAGCCGGACAAGCTAGTCCGTTGACCAGGGTTGACGCGGGCCGCGTAACCCTTGTCTGTTCTTTACGCGGCCCGCGTGGAGACCTGATTTCAGCACTATATAAAGGAGGCCTCGGGTTTCAATTCTGTTCCTCCCAAATTTCATTCTCAATCTTGAAATTCTGTAGTAGAGTCATTATACTTGGGTATTATACCCCTAATTAGCAAGGTTCTGCTCCGTTGTAAGTATTATAACCCCAGTTTCGTAATAGATACGCTGCCCGATTGATTTAGGGTTCCGTAACAACTGTCGTGGTTCTGCCCGACGTAGTTGTTGGAATGCCGTCTCGGGGAGGGTATCATTAATATTTTCAAAGGGTTATGATACTAACCTATGTACCTCTGTGTAAATTATAGATTATTCCCAGGAAACCCTTACGCGAAGTCTAAAATAGCAACGTGAGTAATCCTTCTTTTTGTGTAAACCTTTTTGTGAGTTTATCCTCTTTTTGTTAACCTTTTTGGAATATTTTACAAAACCTTAATTGTTTTACAATGTGATTAAGCGGTGATTGAGTCTTTGTAGTTCTTCAATTACTGCCGGTATTATGGGGTTTTGTATACAAAATTTATTACTTGCGAGTAATAAGTCGGAATGACAGTACGTTACCATTGGACAACGAGTTAGCCAATGTGTAATATGACCCACAAGTCAAGGATTGACAGTACTGAATGAGTAATTGTGTAGAATTAAACAATATCGCTCTCAATACTGTGTTAATTGATTGTAACACCTCGAAAATTTCGGGTTCAATAATAAAACGACACGTGTCATGTAAGACAAAACGCCTTGTAAACCCGAATTTAATAAAGACGTATTGGCAGGATTTAAAAGTGGAGTCATGTTAAATTTTTACCTCTGAACACCTCATTTATAAATCCCAAGACCCAAAGTTTTTATATATTAAACATCTATCATGCCTAAAATCCAGAAATGGGTTGACAAAAATAAATCGGAAGTGCATGATATGATCCCACAAAGAAAAGAATGGTAAACCTTAAATTTCGGTACTTGTTTTTGGTTTCAAAGTGAAACAAATTGAAGTGGTAGGGTATGCAACTGATAATTTAAGTCCCTAACTGTCAAAAATAAGTCCACAAGTCGTATCTACCTGTTTACCCCTTCAAAACGCCAAAGATCAACGTTTTTCCGCGTCAGACAGGAGGCTTACGGACCGTAAGCCAGACCTTTACGGTCCGTAAGCCAGACCTTTACGGTCCGTAAGCATGTTGCCAGCGACCAGAAACCTTCTGTTGGCTGTTATGCGCGATTGTGACCTATTCCACCGGTTTTTCTCACTTGTAAACGACCCCTAGGCACCTCCTACATACTAGAGACATGTGTATATCAGTTGTGGAGTGTTGTAGCCTTTGTTGTCAACCAATTGTGGTGATCTAATGCACTATAAAAGGAACTCCAAGATCACAACATTCTTCACACTTGCATCTGATCATTGGAGCATTTCTGGAGCTAAGGAACTCTCCCATCTGATCAAAATTCGTGCATTGGACTCTTGTAAGTCTGCTAGTTCTTGTTTAGTTGTGTTTAGCTTAGTTAATTAGCTAAAAGTCAAACCGTCGTAATTACGGTTTGACTTCGAGATTAGTCACTAATGGCTCAGTCTTATCTCGAATTAAAAGTAGTTATAGGATGGTATTTATGTGGGTAATGAAACCCCAAAAGGGTTTCCCCTGATCACCATCCTAACCAGGTCAAATGTCGGGTCAAACCTTTACTTAAAAAGTCAACATAATGCTTAAAATGTCATTTATGCATAATTAGCTATCTAGATCACATATAACCTGTTTGATTATTGTTATAACTTAGTAATAAGTTTAAGAACATGTCCAAACATGTTCAACCCGACCATTTCCTGTTTAGACCCGGTTCGGAACCGAAAGTCACATAGTTTGACTTTCGCATTGACTTTCAGTTCTGACCCGTTAGGGCATATTTTAGAAATGCCTCAGAGCTTTAATTGGATTAGGATACATGTTAGAACAACCCTCTGTGATCATACACCTTGGTTCACTAGTTATCCAATTAATATGCATATTTCCGTTAATTGCTCATACGTTGACCGTTATGCCCTTATTACCTTAAATCATGATTTATGAAAATGTAAAAGAGTAGAAACCTTAGTTACTGATATATAAACTTGTATGCAAAGTTTGACATCAGTTTGACTTGTAGATTAAGAGTTATGCTCATTGTCGCTAAATTAAAGCTTTATGTTAACATAATGGCGTAATTAACGTATAGCCTAGCTAAACATACTTTTTGATATCAAATATTTTACCCAATGATGTTATATATTATTTTGGGATTTTTAAAGATTTTTAATTAATTTTAGGCCGAGCATAACTAGTAGTCGTAGGCTTAATACGGTAATTGTCGGTTTTGCCCTTACGGGCCATAAAATGAGTTTTACTTATCTAACGACTCCAAACCTTTTGCTACTGATCACATATGTTAAATAAAATATTTTAATCCTTCTGGAAATATAAAAATATCAGATTTAAGTATAGAACCCGGAGATGGCCTTTAATCGCCATAATTAGCGTTTTTTTTACGCATAGTATGTCCTAAAATCATATTGGACATACCCGGGTTGATACCTACTGATATATGAGGCAAATTATGATATTTTAACAGTAAGCAAAGGTTGATAAACTCAGACTTCGTTTTTGAGCTTTTCGGCTTATGTGAAATTACCAAAATACCCCTACGGGGCATAGTTTGGTTAAAGATGATAAATTTCACATATATGCCTTAGCCTACTGTTATAACCCATCAAAATGAGTATGTTTGCTGTTTACATCAGACCTGTAACTCAGTTAAACAATTAAACTCTTTTACAAACTTTAAAATGACCAAACTACCCCTACGGGGCATAGTTTGTGTTTAAACTAGTTCGGGGCATAACGAAAGACACCCTACTGATGTTACAACATATTTGAAGCATATTAACTTAGGAAACCTGTATATGGCTCTTACGGATACCCGACACGCATATTACGCGTTCGGCTCGGTTTATGTAACAAGTTTACATAAATTAGCCGAAACGGGTGAAACCTTAACGGTTTTATCTCAAAATCCAGAATGTGAATAATAAACCCATATTAAACAAGTCTCCAAACTTGTCGGGTCTGAATCACATTCTATCCGGTCTTCGCTTAATCGTGCGTACGAACCGTATCTTGAAACTAGCCGGTCTAAGCTTAAGCTTAATAAAAGACCCGTTAGAATTCTAATAGGTTATATTAAACCTTCGTTCCAGATTAGGAGAAACAGTAAAAGCTACGTACATTCTGCTTATTGTGATTTATACTTCCATCAGGTAAATACTTTTAACTTATTTTCCCTATACGGGCTTGGGTTACGGTACATAGCGTACCGCTTGATCGGGCATCAAATCTCCACGCTTAGTGGGTAGTTGAATAATTTGATCGGCTCGTTTTAAACAGTTTTGTTTACTTTACAGCCTTTGGGGGGGTTAATGACCATGTCCCGGATATCCCTGGCATCATCCTATGAGATTGGCCACGACCTGAGCACGGGGTGTAGGCGTACACCGTCCGTGTATAACTCATTATTGTGGTGTGTCTATTGATCTTTAACCCGGATTTGATTCGGGCTACTGAACGCATAAGTAACATGTAATTCGTTCACAAGATTATAATATTAAATAATTCTCCCAAGTTAAATAAAATGATTTATGCCATGTGCATCTAAACCAATTTTTAATCATTTTCCAAAATGAGTCAGTTGAATGTATTTACCAGTGTAAACTGGCGTATTTTCCCAAAAAGACTGAATGCAGGTACTAAACGAAATTTGGCTGGATTGTCTCCTAAGCATCAATAAAAGTCTCGCAAGCTTAGGATGCCCTAAGTCCGTTGAACCATAATTGTTATTTTGTTTCGATCCTAGTGTGGATAAACACCGGATATTGTGACTTTGATTACAATAAATAAATTCGGTTGTATCTTAATTTAAATTGCTTCCGCTGTGCATTATTATATTGTGTTGTTTGACTATTACGTTGCCAACCACGTCACGAAACTCCCCCACCGGGCCCACCGGTGACACGTGGAAATCGGGGTGTGACAGGTTGGTATCAGAGCCAACTCTGAGTGAATTAAACACTAGCCTTTTGTGTTTAATCTCAGTATACAATTGCACATATCTAAACCTTCGAGTCTAGACTTATAACATAGGACAAATTCTACCTTTTCGGTATTTGTTTTGTCCTTTAAATTTTATATTTTTGTTATTGTTATCTCATGCTATATTGACAGGAATAACGAGGATGCCTCCTAGATTCTTCCGAACACGAGGACGTGGAAAGGGGCCAGTTACCGCCCCCAACGATAATGAAGCTGGACCTTCACGAAGGCGAGCTCCATCCAACACCGAGAGTGACGACCCTCGGGAAAACCGAAGAAACCAGTACGTGCCGGCCAGACGGTCGGTTTCGCATACTTCAACACCACCTGTTCTTAATCCTTATGAACCCAATAACCCTCAACCGTCCTACATACCACTTCAGAGATCCCTATCTCATCAGTCATATGGAGACCCTACACCAGTTTTTCGGGGACAATTTAACCCGGTAGGGTTCATACCAGAGCCCGTGGGTTTTAACCCACTGGGTCCAGAGGACCACTTTTCAGGAGATCACGCAGACGATATGGACGAGGATACGGACCCCGTCATTCCGGCGAGTGGAACTCCAAACCATCCGATCGAAATCTCCGACGGATCGTCCTTCCACGGATCACCCTACGGTGGTCCAGACAGTTTCCAAGCCCTGTTTGATCAACACCAGTGGTATTATACACCATCGCACCACTCGCCATCTCATGGGCAACATCAGCAGCAGCAGTCTCAGCAGCAGCAGGAGCCACAACCACAGCCGCATCATCAAGATTCATCCGAGGATCACCGGTTTGTGGCAGTTACGCCACCACCTCCACCGCCACCGGTTCAACCAGCACCTCCTCAACCGCCAAGGCGTAGGAGAACCGGTGCACGCATGTCGGTACGAACGGGGGGCTTAAATTTCAGTTCCCCACAACAGTCAAGTGCTAGTCACTACCCGCCATGTGACAACCCGAATTTCCGACATTCTTTATTCGCATTTAATGCACGATTGACTTTGACTATTTAGTTGTGTTATGATAAAACGTAGTGTGTTTGCATGGTTATGTGTGATTGTATGACATGTGTACTGTTGTAAAACTTAAACTGTTAAACCATATAAGAATCCGACGAAACACAAGTGAGATTCGCCAAGATCGATCTCGACGAAACAGATCAGTTTCGTCAACACCTTCTCGACGAAACAGGCTGTTTCGCCGAGCCCAGTTTCGCCGAAGGCCCAGTACGGCCCAGAATGTTATTTCGCGAATATTTACGTGAAACGGGTTTAGTTTCACAAGTTAGGCAATCAGAAAAACCCTAGAACTCTCTCTCTTCTGTGCGACGGCAACAACCATTGTTCACCATCATCCCTAGCTCTTGAATCCTTGTTTCTTCATCTTGAATCGGTTAGTGTGTGTTTGTTAATCGATTCCATGTTTCTGCTATATCACGATTCTTGCTGGTGTATATGATTGATGTGTGTTACTGCTGTGATAAGAGTATGATTATGATGTTATAGATTTTGATATGTATGATGTAGTAGGAATTATATAAAATGCTATGCGAAACTTAATACAATCGAGTGCTCGGTTCTGGATATTGTTATTATGTTCTGATTATGAATACAAGTTAGTATCTTGATAGGGTACAATGATATGATGTTGTATGTTGATATGTTATACACATAAACTAGGGTTATGTTAGACAACGACTCTTGGATGATCGATTTATGATGATTCGATATGCACATTGATCTTCGTATGATTTCTGTTATTGATGACGGCTGCTAGAATGATTAGGGTTTATGTGTTATTCGCATCTGCTGTAACTGATGTCTGCGAAACTGAACTGTCCGACGAAACAGGACTCTCGGTGAAACAGAATGTGTTTCGCCAAGAGTCATCGACGAATTAGAATCCTGTTTCGCCAAACAAGGCCACGACGAAACGGAATGTGTTTCGTCAATTTGTGTTTCGCCGAAAGTGTGTTTCGCCAACTTATGTGTTTCGCCATTATGTGTATTTCGCCAAAGGTGTAATCTGCACAGTAACTTGAGTTAATTCTGTTAAGTGTTAACTGGAATAACTAACTGCTGTTAAATGTCAAACATGACTAGTATGATTATGATTACGTGTTACCTGATTATACGTGAACAACTTGAACTCAAACTGATTATTCTATACGTGCATACTCTAGGACGTGATTGATTTACTTTGAGCACATACTTAGCATACCGAGCAAATCCAAGGTGAGTTCACACAAGCCAAGGCATGGGGTTCCCGGGTGGGAATGGGGATTTGATGATTTACTGTACATACATAGATGCTAGAACCTACTGCTAGACTAGTAACACTTATTGAACGATCTTCGCACACCTGCCAAGGATTGGCCGCGATATTATGACTGACTTCGCACACCTGCCATATGATGGCCGCGAACTAAATTTACAAATCTTCGCACACCTGCCTGGAGAGGCCGCGATACAAATAAACCTAGTCTAGAACACTTGGGAGAAACATTCCCCAATATCTTCGCACACCTGCCGGGAAGGCCGCGATGGGAACTAATACGATACATTGTAACGAACGAATAAACTACTACTCACGCTATACTATTACTGAACTATTAACTGTGAACTCGCTCAACTAGTTGTTGACCCTCTCTTACATGCCTTGCAGGACCTTAGGTACTTATGGAGCTTGCACAGGGAGGAGCAGGTCGTTGTGGGACATGGATCGATGATGCCATGTTATCTATCTAAACATTTGAATTTACTATTTACATTGGGTTTACATACTTATGCTTCCGCTACACACATGTTGATGTTTGGTTTTGAAAACACCTTTCGTATTGATAATGATTTTTGGTATTTACTTATATGTTCAATATGATTGGTGGCTTGATCCTGGTCAGTCACGCCTCCAAGCGGTGATACTCCGCGTGTGGATTTTGGGGGTGTGGCAGATTGGTATCAGAGCCATTGGTTATAGAGAACTCGGTTTTAATAAGGGGAAAACAATTTTGTTAAAACCAGACTATAACCGGAATAGTGCTCAACGATCCACAACGACGCTTCGCTCCACGTGCAAGGCTCAACATCATAGGTACTACTATTCATGTTACTTTACCTACTTGCTAGAAATACATAGAACTTTGCTCGTGGTATGCTCAGATTACAGAACCTACTATATGTTATTGCTTGAGAATACTTGTGTGCTCACTCTCTTCGCACTACTCGCGAACCTCTCTCACTCATGTTCTCCTTGATATCAAGATCATGAGTGGACGCGTTAACCTACCTCAAGCCCAGTTGGCGGCTTCGATCACTGAACAAGTTACTGCAGCACTCGCAGCTGCCCAGGCAGGAGGTGTAACCTGCCATCACCACTTACTCTAGGATCTTTAGATCCTACTCTCGTAACTCAACACTTATGCTTAATTTTGATTACTCTTACGCACACGACAAGTCAACACGTTCAGCCACCTGTGTGCACCCACAAGACTTTTATGGACTGTCGTCCTACTACTTTCAGCAACACTGAAGGAGCTGTTGGACTCCTCCATTAGTTCGAGGAACTCGAATCGGTCTTCGAGTGTGTGAATGACCCGAGGCTCGTAAGGTGAAATATGCCACTGATACTCTCGAAGGCACTACGCTAACTTGATGGAGTGCAAGCTCAGATGATGGGGCTGCGGCTGCTGATGCCACTCCATGGAATGATTTTAAGGAACTGATCAAACGTGAATACAGTAGTTATGATGCCATCCACAAGTTGGAAGTGGAGTCCTTTAACATGAAGATGACGGGGTCAGAGATAGAAGCGTACATGAAACGATCGAACAAACTGGCAATTTTGTGCCCAGCTATGGTGGATCCTCCCATCAAGAGCATTGAGCTGTACCTCAAAGGCTCAGTACCAGAAATTCAAAGCCATGTGATGACTGCTAATCTTGCTCATCGTCTCACAGACCAGGCAGTGGAACAGAACAAGCTGACTAGACGTATTGGTGCTACTACTACTACTTCTGCTATTCCCAGTGACAACAAATGAAAGTGGGATGCAACCTCTAGCAAGGGTTCGACTACGATTCCGTCCCAGGCACAGCAGTGAAATATCGATGACAACCAAAGTCCTGGTCAGCAACCTTTTAGTAGTCAAGGGCAGGGTGGATACATGGGAAACCACCCTAAGTGCAAACGATGTAACTTGCACCACAGCGGGCAGTGCAACCGAAATCATTGTCAATGATGCGACAAGCTTGGTCATAGAGCCAAAGATGGTAGAAACTCGCGTCCTGCAAGCCAGAACCAACAACAACAGACACAAGATCTATAGAATCAGCAGCAACAGCAGGGTAACAAGGGATGTTATCAGTGTGGTGCTGAAGGTCACTTCAAGAGACACTGCCCACGGTTGAACCATAACCAGAATCAGAACCACAACCAAGGAAACGGGAACTAGGGAAGACAACAACGGGGGTAATAACGACGGCAATGGTGCCAGGGGTCGGGTGTTCGTGATTGGTCAGGGTGATACTAGGAATGACCCCAACGTTGTGGTGGTTTCGACATCGAAATTGGTAGGGATTGACTACCTCAACCTCTTTGTAAAGAAAAGAATACCCGCATCCCTCATGCTGGTTAAGAGCCCTTGGTAATTCATAGTAACAAGCTCCTGGAGCAGCATCTATAGCTCGAGTACCTTATCGCTTAGCTCCAACTGAACTGGAAGAACTATCTAAGCAATTGCAAGAACTTTTGGAAAAGGGATTCATACGACCTAGTTCTTCGCCCTGGGGAGCTCCTGTACTATTTGTAAAGAAGAAAGACGGTACCTTCCGCATGTGTATTGATTACCGCGAACTGAACAAGGTGACTGTGAAGAATCGCTATCCTCTTCCACGCATCGACGACTTATTCGACCAGTTGCAAGGATCGAGCTATTACTCGAAGATTGATCTAAGGTCAGGGTATCATCAACTGAGAGTCCGGGATGAGGACGTCTCCAAGACAGTGTTCAGAACACGCTACGGCCACTACGAGTTTCTGGTCATGCCATTCGGATTAACGAACGCGCCTGCGGTTTTCATGGATCTTATGAACAGGGTGTGCAAACCCTATCTCGACAAGTTCGTCATTGTTTTCATCGACGACATCCTGATCAACTCGAGGAGTCAGAAGGAACACGAGCATCATTTACGTCTTATTTTGGAACTTCTTCGAACAGAACAACTATACGCTAAGTTTTCAAAATGCGACTTCTGGCCTCGTGAAGTCCACTTTCTAGGCCACGTGGTAAACAAGGATGGGATCCATGTTGACCCATCCAAGGTGGATTCGATCAAGAACTGGCCTGCACCTCGCACACCAACAGAAATACGCCAATTCTTGGGTTTGGCGGGTTATTACAGACGGTTCATCAAAGACTTCTCAAAGATTGCTCAGCCGCTTACACTACTGACGCAGAAGGGCGTTGTTTATCGTTGGGGTAATGCGCAGGAAACAGCGTTCCAGCACTTAAAGGATAGACTCTGTAGCGCACCTATCCTCTCTTTGGCTGAAGGCACGGACGATTTTGTAGTCTATTGCGATGCATCTATCCAGGGTCTTGGATGTGTATTGATGCAAAGGGATAAAGTCATTGCTTATGCTTCGCGCCAACTTAAGATTCACGAACGGAATTACACTACACACGACCTAGAGCTGGGAGTGGTCGTCTTTGCACTTAAGATATGGCGACACTACTTGTACGGTACCAAATGTGCTATCTACACTGACCACAGAAGCCTTGAACATATATTCAAATAGAAGGAACTGAATATGCGACAACGACGATGGGTCGAACTGTTAAATGACTACGAATGCTCAATCAGGTACCACCCAGGCAAAGCCAATGTTGTGGCTGACGCCCTCAGTCGAAAGGACACCACGCCTAAGCGCGTGCGAGCTTTACAACTCACAATACAGTCCAGTCTTCCTTCCCAGATACGAAATGCTCAGGTAGAAGCATTGAAACCAGAAAACGTCAGGGCTGAAGCCCTACGTGGCTCAAGGCAACGCCTAGAACAGAAGGAAGATGGTGCTTACTACGTCACAGGACGCATTTGGGTCCCACTCTATGGTAACCTACGCGAGCTTGTAATGGATGAAGCTCATAAGTCTCGCTACTCGGTACATCCAGGTTCGGATAAAATGTACCACGATATCAAGACTACATACTGGTGGCCTAGCATGAAGGCCCACATAGCAACATACGTTAGCGAGTGCCTGACTTGTGCAAGAGTCAAAGCCGAATACCAGAAACCATCAGGTCCACTTCAACAACCTGAGATACCACAATGGAAATGGGAACAAATTTCCATGGATTTTGTTACAGGCTTACCTAGATCTCAGCGCGGAAATGATACTATTTGGGTGATCGTGGATCGACTCACAAAGTCTGCTCACTTCCTGGCCATTAAAGAAACAGACAAGTTCTCTACCTTAGCAGACATCTACTTAAAAGAAGTGGTTTCGAGGCACGGGGTGCCAACCTCTATCATCTCTGATCATGACGCACGTTTTACTTCAGAATTGTGGCAAGCAATGCATAAATCTTTTGGCTCTCGTTTAGACATGAGCACGGCGTATCATCCTCAGACCGATGGGCAGTCTGAGCGCACTATTCAAACTCTAGAAGACATGCTTCGGGCGTGCGTAATTGATTTTGGCAATGGTTGGGAGAAACATCTGCCACTGGTGGAATTTTCATACAATAACAGCTACCACACCAGCATTAAAGCTGCACCATTCGAGGCATTGTACGGGCGTAAGTGTCGGTCACCTCTCTGTTGGGCGGAGGTGGGGGAAAGTCAAATCACAGGTCCAGAAATGGTAGTTGATACTACTGAAAAGATTGCACAAATACGACAACGCATGGCGGCAGCTCGTGACCGTCAGAAAGTATACGCTGATAAAGACAGGAAACTACTCGAATTCTAGGTTGGGGATCGAGCGCTACTTAAAGTTTCACCCTGGAAGGGTGTGGTTCGTTTTGGCAAACGCGGCAAACTAAATCCACGATATGTTGGACCTTTCGAGGTTATTGAGAAAATAGGCAAAGTGGCTTACAGATTGAACTTACCACCTGAACTCAGTGCAGTTCACAACGTCTTTCACGTGTCGAATCTGAAGAAGTGTACGTCAGATGAGACCCACATAGTTCCCTTAAAGGAACTCACTATCGACGAGCGGTTGCACTTCGTCGAGGAACCTGTTGAAATCACGGACCGGGATGTTAAGGTCCTCAAGAACACGAGAATCCCTCTTGTACGAGTTCGTTGGAACTCCCGCCGCGGCCCAGAGTTCACCTGGGAGCGCGAAGATCAAATGGAACTCAAATATCCCCAGTTATTCGGAAACCAAGCAACTACTACTGAGGCTGAAGCTACCAATGCAGAATTTCGGGACGAAATTCCAAATCAACGGGGGGATAATGTGACACCCCAAGAAAACCAGTAATCTTCGCAAACCTGCTCGGGGAGCCGCGATACGATACAGGTAAACAACGTCACACTACTAGCTTCCTCAGTAACTGCATGCTAAATTTCGGGACGAAATTTCTTTCAAGATGGGGATAATGTGACAACCCGAATTTCCGACATTCTTTATTCGCATTTAATGCACGATTGACTTTGACTATTTAGTTGTGTTATGATAAAACGTAGTGTGTTTGCATGGTTATGTGTGATTGTATGACATGTGTACTGTTGTAAAACTTAAACTGTTAAACCATATAAGAATCCGACGAAACACAAGTGAGATTCGCCAAGATCGATCTCGACGAAACAGATCAGTTTCGTCAACACCTTCTCGACGAAACAGGCTGTTTCGCCGAGCCCAGTTTCGCCGAAGGCCCAGTACGGCCCAGAATGTTATTTCGCGAATATTTACGTGAAACGGGTTTAGTTTCACAAGTTAGGCAATCAGAAAAACCCTAGAACTCTCTCTCTTCTGTGCGACGGCAACAACCATTGTTCACCATCATCCCTAGCTCTTGAATCCTTGTTTCTTCATCTTGAATCGGTTAGTGTGTGTTTGTTAATCGATTCCATGTTTCTGCTATATCACGATTCTTGCTGGTGTATATGATTGATGTGTGTTACTGCTGTGATAAGAGTATGATTATGATGTTATAGATTTTGATATGTATGATGTAGTAGGAATTATATAAAATGCTATGCGAAACTTAATACAATCGAGTGCTTGGTTCTGGATATTGTTATTATGTTCTGATTATGAATACAAGTTAGTATCTTGATAGGGTACAATGATATGATGTTGTATGTTGATATGTTATACACATAAACTAGGGTTATGTTAGACAACGACTCTTGGATGATCGATTTATGATGATTCGATATGCACATTGATCTTCGTATGATTTCTGTTATTGATGACGGCTGCTAGAATGATTAGGGTTTATGTGTTATTCGCATCTGCTGTAACTGATGTCTGCGAAACTGAACTGTCCGACGAAACAGGACTCTCGGTGAAACAGAATGTGTTTCGCCAAGAGTCATCGACGAATTAGAATCCTGTTTCGCCAAACAAGGCCACGACGAAACGGAATGTGTTTCGTCAATTTGTGTTTCGCCGAAAGTGTGTTTCGCCAACTTATGTGTTTCGCCATTATGTGTATTTCGCCAAAGGTGTAATCTGCACAGTAACTTGAGTTAATTCTGTTAAGTGTTAACTGGAATAACTAACTGCTGTTAAATGTCAAACATGACTAGTATGATTATGATTACGTGTTACCTGATTATACGTGAACAACTTGAACTCAAACTGATTATTCTATACGTGCATACTCTAGGACGTGATTGATTTACTTTGAGCACATACTTAGCATACCGAGCAAATCCAAGGTGAGTTCACACAAGCCAAGGCATGGGGTTCCCGGGTGGGAATGGGGATTTGATGATTTACTGTACATACATAGATGCTAGAACCTACTGCTAGACTAGTAACACTTATTGAACGATCTTCGCACACCTGCCAAGGATTGGCCGCGATATTATGACTGACTTCGCACACCTGCCATATGATGGCCGCGAACTAAATTTACAAATCTTCGCACACCTGCCTGGAGAGGCCGCGATACAAATAAACCTAGTCTAGAACACTTGGGAGAAACATTCCCCAATATCTTCGCACACCTGCCGGGAAGGCCGCGATGGGAACTAATACGATACATTGTAACGAACGAATAAACTACTACTCACGCTATACTATTACTGAACTATTAACTGTGAACTCGCTCAACTAGTTGTTGACCCTCTCTTACATGCCTTGCAGGACCTTAGGTACTTATGGAGCTTGCACAGGGAGGAGCAGGTCGTTGTGGGACATGGATCGATGATGCCATGTTATCTATCTAAACATTTGAATTTACTATTTACATTGGGTTTACATACTTATGCTTCCGCTACACACATGTTGATGTTTGGTTTTGAAAACACCTTTCGTATTGATAATGATTTTTGGTATTTACTTATATGTTCAATATGATTGGTGGCTTGATCCTGGTCAGTCACGCCTCCAAGCGGTGATACTCCGCGTGTGGATTTTGGGGGTGTGACAGATTGGTATCAGAGCCATTGGTTATAGAGAACTCGGTTTTAATAAGGGGAAAACAATTTTGTTAAAACCAGACTATAACCGGAATAGTGCTCAACGATCCACAACGACGCTTCGCTCCACGTGCAAGGCTCAACATCATAGGTACTACTATTCATGTTACTTTACCTACTTGCTAGAAATACATAGAACTTTGCTCGTGGTATGCTCAGATTACAGAACCTACTATATGTTATTGCTTGAGAATACTTGTGTGCTCACTCTCTTCGCACTACTCGCGAACCTCTCTCACTCATGTTCTCCTTGATATCAAGATCATGAGTGGACGCGTTAACCTACCTCAAGCCCAGTTGGCGGCTTCGATCACTGAACAAGTTACTGCAGCACTCGCAGCTGCCCAGGCAGGAGGTGTAACCTGCCATCACCACTTACTCTAGGATCTTTAGATCCTACTCTCGTAACTCAACACTTATGCTTAATTTTGATTACTCTTACGCACACGACAAGTCAACACGTTCAGCCACCTGTGTGCACCCACAAGACTTTTATGGACTGTCGTCCTACTACTTTCAGCAACACTGAAGGAGCTGTTGGACTCCTCCATTAGTTCGAGGAACTCGAATCGGTCTTCGAGTGTGTGAATGACCCGAGGCTCGTAAGGTGAAATATGCCACTGATACTCTCGAAGGCACTACGCTAACTTGATGGAGTGCAAGCTCAGATGATGGGGCTGCGGCTGCTGATGCCACTCCATGGAATGATTTTAAGGAACTGATCAAACGTGAATACAGTAGTTATGATGCCATCCACAAGTTGGAAGTGGAGTCCTTTAACATGAAGATGACGGGGTCAGAGATAGAAGCGTACATGAAACGATCGAACAAACTGGCAATTTTGTGCCCAGCTATGGTGGATCCTCCCATCAAGAGCATTGAGCTGTACCTCAAAGGCTCAGTACCAGAAATTCAAAGCCATGTGATGACTGCTAATCTTGCTCATCGTCTCACAGACCAGGCAGTGGAACAGAACAAGCTGACTAGACGTATTGGTGCTACTACTACTACTTCTGCTATTCCCAGTGACAACAAATGAAAGTGGGATGCAACCTCTAGCAAGGGTTCGACTACGATTCCGTCCCAGGCACAGCAGTGAAATATCGATGACAACCAAAGTCCTGGTCAGCAACCTTTTAGTAGTCAAGGGCAGGGTGGATACATGGGAAACCACCCTAAGTGCAAACGATGTAACTTGCACCACAGCGGGCAGTGCAACCGAAATCATTGTCAATGATGCGACAAGCTTGGTCATAGAGCCAAAGATGGTAGAAACTCGCGTCCTGCAAGCCAGAACCAACAACAACAGACACAAGATCTATAGAATCAGCAGCAACAGCAGGGTAACAAGGGATGTTATCAGTGTGGTGCTGAAGGTCACTTCAAGAGACACTGCCCACGGTTGAACCATAACCAGAATCAGAACCACAACCAAGGAAACGGGAACTAGGGAAGACAACAACGGGGGTAATAACGACGGCAATGGTGCCAGGGGTCGGGTGTTCGTGATTGGTCAGGGTGATACTAGGAATGACCCCAACGTTGTGGTGGTTTCGACATCGAAATTGGTAGGGATTGACTACCTCAACCTCTTTGTAAAGAAAAGAATACCCGCATCCCTCATGCTGGTTAAGAGCCCTTGGTAATTCATAGTAACAAGCTCCTGGAGCAGCATCTATAGCTCGAGTACCTTATCGCTTAGCTCCAACTGAACTGGAAGAACTATCTAAGCAATTGCAAGAACTTTTGGAAAAGGGATTCATACGACCTAGTTCTTCGCCCTGGGGAGCTCCTGTACTATTTGTAAAGAAGAAAGACGGTACCTTCCGCATGTGTATTGATTACCGCGAACTGAACAAGGTGACTGTGAAGAATCGCTATCCTCTTCCACGCATCGACGACTTATTCGACCAGTTGCAAGGATCGAGCTATTACCCGAAGATTGATCTAAGGTCAGGGTATCATCAACTGAGAGTCCGGGATGAGGACGTCTCCAAGACAGTGTTCAGAACACGCTACGGCCACTACGAGTTTCTGGTCATGCCATTCGGATTAACGAACGCGCCTGCGGTTTTCATGGATCTTATGAACAGGGTGTGCAAACCCTATCTCGACAAGTTCGTCATTGTTTTCATCGACGACATCCTGATCAACTCGAGGAGTCAGAAGGAACACGAGCATCATTTACGTCTTATTTTGGAACTTCTTCGAACAGAACAACTATACGCTAAGTTTTCAAAATGCGACTTCTGGCCTCGTGAAGTCCACTTTCTAGGCCACGTGGTAAACAAGGATGGGATCCATGTTGACCCATCCAAGGTGGATTCGATCAAGAACTGGCCTGCACCTCGCACACCAACAGAAATACGCCAATTCTTGGGTTTGGCGGGTTATTACAGACGGTTCATCAAAGACTTCTCAAAGATTGCTCAGCCGCTTACACTACTGACGCAGAAGGGCGTTGTTTATCGTTGGGGTAATGCGCAGGAAACAGCGTTCCAGCACTTAAAGGATAGACTCTGTAGCGCACCTATCCTCTCTTTGGCTGAAGGCACGGACGATTTTGTAGTCTATTGCGATGCATCTATCCAGGGTCTTGGATGTGTATTGATGCAAAGGGATAAAGTCATTGCTTATGCTTCGCGCCAACTTAAGATTCACGAACGGAATTACACTACACACGACCTAGAGCTGGGAGTGGTCGTCTTTGCACTTAAGATATGGCGACACTACTTGTACGGTACCAAATGTGCTATCTACACTGACCACAGAAGCCTTGAACATATATTCAAATAGAAGGAACTGAATATGCGACAACGACGATGGGTCGAACTGTTAAATGACTACGAATGCTCAATCAGGTACCACCCAGGCAAAGCCAATGTTGTGGCTGACGCCCTCAGTCGAAAGGACACCACGCCTAAGCGCGTGCGAGCTTTACAACTCACAATACAGTCCAGTCTTCCTTCCCAGATACGAAATGCTCAGGTAGAAGCATTGAAACCAGAAAACGTCAGGGCTGAAGCCCTACGTGGCTCAAGGCAACGCCTAGAACAGAAGGAAGATGGTGCTTACTACGTCACAGGACGCATTTGGGTCCCACTCTATGGTAACCTACGCGAGCTTGTAATGGATGAAGCTCATAAGTCTCGCTACTCGGTACATCCAGGTTCGGATAAAATGTACCACGATATCAAGACTACATACTGGTGGCCTAGCATGAAGGCCCACATAGCAACATACGTTAGCGAGTGCCTGACTTGTGCAAGAGTCAAAGCCGAATACCAGAAACCATCAGGTCCACTTCAACAACCTGAGATACCACAATGGAAATGGGAACAAATTTCCATGGATTTTGTTACAGGCTTACCTAGATCTCAGCGCGGAAATGATACTATTTGGGTGATCGTGGATCGACTCACAAAGTCTGCTCACTTCCTGGCCATTAAAGAAACAGACAAGTTCTCTACCTTAGCAGACATCTACTTAAAAGAAGTGGTTTCGAGGCACGGGGTGCCAACCTCTATCATCTCTGATCATGACGCACGTTTTACTTCAGAATTGTGGCAAGCAATGCATAAATCTTTTGGCTCTCGTTTAGACATGAGCACGGCGTATCATCCTCAGACCGATGGGCAGTCTGAGCGCACTATTCAAACTCTAGAAGACATGCTTCGGGCGTGCGTAATTGATTTTGGCAATGGTTGGGAGAAACATCTGCCACTGGTGGAATTTTCATACAATAACAGCTACCACACCAGCATTAAAGCTGCACCATTCGAGGCATTGTACGGGCGTAAGTGTCGGTCACCTCTCTGTTGGGCGGAGGTGGGGGAAAGTCAAATCACAGGTCCAGAAATGGTAGTTGATACTACTGAAAAGATTGCACAAATACGACAACGCATGGCGGCAGCTCGTGACCGTCAGAAAGTATACGCTGATAAAGACAGGAAACTACTCGAATTCCAGGTTGGGGATCGAGCGCTACTTAAAGTTTCACCCTGGAAGGGTGTGGTTCGTTTTGGCAAACGCGGCAAACTAAATCCACGATATGTTGGACCTTTCGAGGTTATTGAGAAAATAGGCAAAGTGGCTTACAGATTGAACTTACCACCTGAACTCAGTGCAGTTCACAACGTCTTTCACGTGTCGAATCTGAAGAAGTGTACGTCAGATGAGACCCACATAGTTCCCTTAAAGGAACTCACTATCGACGAGCGGTTGCACTTCGTCGAGGAACCTGTTGAAATCACGGACCGGGATGTTAAGGTCCTCAAGAACACGAGAATCCCTCTTGTACGAGTTCGTTGGAACTCCCGCCGCGGCCCAGAGTTCACCTGGGAGCGCGAAGATCAAATGGAACTCAAATATCCCCAGTTATTCGGAAACCAAGCAACTACTACTGAGGCTGAAGCTACCAATGCAGAATTTCGGGACGAAATTCCAAATCAACGGGGGGATAATGTGACACCCCAAGAAAACCAGTAATCTTCGCAAACCTGCTCGGGGAGCCGCGATACGATACAGGTAAACAACGTCACACTACTAGCTTCCTCAGTAACTGCATGCTAAATTTCGGGACGAAATTTCTTTCAAGATGGGGATAATGTGACAACCCGAATTTCCGACATTCTTTATTCGCATTTAATGCACGATTGACTTTGACTATTTAGTTGTGTTATGATAAAACGTAGTGTGTTTGCATGGTTATGTGTGATTGTATGACATGTGTACTGTTGTAAAACTTAAACTGTTAAACCATATAAGAATCCGACGAAACACAAGTGAGATTCGCCAAGATCGATCTCGACGAAACAGATCAGTTTCGTCAACACCTTCTCGACGAAACAGGCTGTTTCGCCGAGCCCAGTTTCGCCGAAGGCCCAGTACGGCCCAGAATGTTATTTCGCGAATATTTACGTGAAACGGGTTTAGTTTCACAAGTTAGGCAATCAGAAAAACCCTAGAACTCTCTCTCTTCTGTGCGACGGCAACAACCATTGTTCACCATCATCCCTAGCTCTTGAATCCTTGTTTCTTCATCTTGAATCGGTTAGTGTGTGTTTGTTAATCGATTCCATGTTTCTGCTATATCACGATTCTTGCTGGTGTATATGATTGATGTGTGTTACTGCTGTGATAAGAGTATGATTATGATGTTATAGATTTTGATATGTATGATGTAGTAGGAATTATATAAAATGCTATGCGAAACTTAATACAATCGAGTGCTCGGTTCTGGATATTGTTATTATGTTCTGATTATGAATACAAGTTAGTATCTTGATAGGGTACAATGATATGATGTTGTATGTTGATATGTTATACACATAAACTAGGGTTATGTTAGACAACGACTCTTGGATGATCGATTTATGATGATTCGATATGCACATTGATCTTCGTATGATTTCTGTTATTGATGACGGCTGCTAGAATGATTAGGGTTTATGTGTTATTCGCATCTGCTGTAACTGATGTCTGCGAAACTGAACTGTCCGACGAAACAGGACTCTCGGCGAAACAGAATGTGTTTCGCCAAGAGTCATCGACGAATTAGAATCCTGTTTCGCCAAACAAGGCCACGACGAAACGGAATGTGTTTCGTCAATTTGTGTTTCGCCGAAAGTGTGTTTCGCCAACTTATGTGTTTCGCCATTATGTGTATTTCGCCAAAGGTGTAATCTGCACAGTAACTTGAGTTAATTCTGTTAAGTGTTAACTGGAATAACTAACTGCTGTTAAATGTCAAACATGACTAGTATGATTATGATTACGTGTTACCTGATTATACGTGAACAACTTGAACTCAAACTGATTATTCTATACGTGCATACTCTAGGACGTGATTGATTTACTTTGAGCACATACTTAGCATACCGAGCAAATCCAAGGTGAGTTCACACAAGCCAAGGCATGGGGTTCCCGGGTGGGAATGGGGATTTGATGATTTACTGTACATACATAGATGCTAGAACCTACTGCTAGACTAGTAACACTTATTGAACGATCTTCGCACACCTGCCAAGGATTGGCTGCGATATTATGACTGACTTCGCACACCTGCCATATGATGGCCGCGAACTAAATTTACAAATCTTCGCACACCTGCCTGGAGAGGCCGCGATACAAATAAACCTAGTCTAGAACACTTGGGAGAAACATTCCCCAATATCTTCGCACACCTGCCGGGAAGGCCGCGATGGGAACTAATACGATACATTGTAACGAACGAATAAACTACTACTCACGCTATACTATTACTGAACTATTAACTGTGAACTCGCTCAACTAGTTGTTGACCCTCTCTTACATGCCTTGCAGGACCTTAGGTACTTATGGAGCTTGCACAGGGAGGAGCAGGTCGTTGTGGGACATGGATCGATGATGCCATGTTATCTATCTAAACATTTGAATTTACTATTTACATTGGGTTTACATACTTATGCTTCTGCTACACACATGTTGATGTTTGGTTTTGAAAACACCTTTCGTATTGATAATGATTTTTGGTATTTACTTATATGTTCAATATGATTGGTGGCTTGATCCTGGTCAGTCACGCCTCCAAGCGGTGATACTCCGCGTGTGGATTTTAGGGGTGTGACACGCCATACCAGGAGGACCCACAAATGGGTGGACCCTCCAACACTGCTGTACTACAGCCACCGCCGATGGGATTTGAAAACCCAATCCCGGCATATGCGAGTGGCATGGGATACAACCCGTTTGAACCCCCAACGCATCATGACTATGGGTACGCGGAGGCTGATCCGTACATGGTAGCAGCGAACTACAACACCCAAGGACCCTATGGGGACCCATGGGGGGTGAGTTACCCGACTCAGGGATACTCGATACCTCCTAGACCCATCATCCGGGCTCAATCGCAGCCACCTAGATACTCACCACCCGAACATGAAGAACTCTTGCAAAGGTTGAATCAAGTTGAACGGGTAGTTCATGAGGACCGCAGGGAGAGGCAGACATTCTTCCAAGGATTAGTAGGCTTAATCAAGGGGAAGAACAAAAAGGATCGTTGAATCCTCCCATCTTCTGTGTAAACCCCTGCGTAGGTGTACTTGATTGTTAAGCCCCTATGTGGGTATGTGTGTTGTAGGTTTGTTTGAGCCCCTGCGTGGGCCTATCTTTCCATTTTCCGTTAACCCCTTTGAGGGTATGATTTTTAGTAGTAAGGTCCCTGTGTGGGCCAGTTTGCTTGCTTAAAGCCCCTACGTGGGCAAGTACTTGTTTAAAACCCCTACGTGGGTAGTTTGTTGTTGGAAAAGACCCGTTTAGGGCAATATGTAACCTATGTATGATTAATGGAATATTATTTCTATGAATTTCATGATTGCCTTTTTGTGCATAAATAATTACAAATGAAATAAATGAATTAAAATCATTCCTTTTAAATTAATCTGCCTATGTAATTATTTAATTAGAGATCTTAAAGTGTGAAACCTAGCTTCGTGTCAATTATAAGACCGGGCCAAAATGGTAAGACCTGTTTAAAAAGATTCAAATCCCTGTTAACATCTTAAACCATGTTAACACTCCTGGCAGAAGTGATTAGTTACAATCACATGTCATTTTATATGTATAAGGATTCTTTAGAAGATTCCAACCCAATTATATGATCTCTGAATCATGGGTTAAGATCATCAATTAAGATGATCCTATTTTACCATACGTTGGTAATATAATGCCTACGGGCTTTGCTCATTTCTACATGAGCCAAAGGACAGTTGTAGCTTTGACTCATTGTCTGAAAAAGGTAATAAAATATATTTAAACCTTAAAAGCCTTGATTCTCTAAAATCATAGCTTAAAATTTAAACTGTCCATGTGACTAAGCCTTATGTGCTAACATAAATTGTTATTGTTATAATTAGGATAAATTTTAACTGAAATCCTAAATTAATACGATTAATAAGTTAACCACATGTGGTCTCTGTTACCATGGTTAATGAGTTACCCTAAGGGGTAATTCCATAATAAACTCCCAAATAAAATATTGTTCTTGTTTTCTGCAACAGTTCAATTCAAATGGCTGACTCAAATGAGATAAATAGCCATCCGGTGGAGCCAAATGAGAACGCCCAGATTACGTTAACGGGTGCCGAATTAAAAGCGATCATAGATGGCGCTATTACGCAGGCTTTGGATAGGCAGTATGAGGAATACAGTGGTACTCGAAGTAGGACCCACTCTGCATCGCATTCAAAGCCAAGGACACATTCTGAGGCTCATAACAAGCCTCCTCCCAAAAAGAATGGACCCAAGAAAGATGGTGATGACCGTCAGTCCACCAACTGTCAAAGTGACCCATCTCAGCATATAGTACTGCATCAAGAAACCCGTAACAAGGGTTGCTCCTACAAGTACTTCGTATCTTGCAAGCCCCGGGATTTTAATGGGGAGAAAGGAGTCGTCGATTGCATGACATGGCTCGACGAGATGGACACGGTGGTGGATATCAGCGGGTGCGCTGAAAGGGATATAGTTAAGTTTGTGTCACAGTCCTTCAAGGGTGAAGCACTGGCATGGTGGAGATCTCTGATGGAGGCCTCAGGAAAGATTCCGTTGTATAGCATGACGTGGGATCAATTCATTGCCCTGATCAAGGATAATTTTTGCCCTCAGCATGAGGTGGAGAAGATAGAATCTGACTTTCTATCCTTGGTAATGAGGAACCTCGACTGTCAAGCTTATCTGACAAGCTTCAATACGCTGTCCCGGTTGGTTCCCTACCTGGTAACCCCGGAGCCAAAAAGAATCGCTCGCTTTATTGGTGGTTTAGAACCCGAGATTAAGTCCAGTGTAAAAGCTTCTCGGCCAGTTACCTTCAGGTCTGTAACTGACCTCTCCTTATCCCTCACTCTGGATGCGGTCCGGCAGAGATCGCAGAGGAATAAGGCGGCCGAGAAGAGGAAGAGTGAAGATGATGGTTCGCGAAGGTCGAATAAGAAACACCGTGGGAACGGTGATAACAAAAAGGGATCTGAGTCGAGGAAGGATGGGCATAAGTCTGATGAGAAGCCCAGGTGTAAAATTTGCAAGAAGCAGCACTATGGAAAGTGCAGACTGGAGTCAAGCTCTCAGACTCAGTCAAAATCATTTGCTTGTGGAATTTGCAAGTCCACGGACCATAAAACCCTGGATTGCAAAAAGATAAAAGATGCAACGTGCTACCGTTGCAATGAGAAGGGGCACATCAAGACCAACTGCCCAAAATACAACAAGAAGCCTGAGGAGGCTAAGAAGACTAACGCCAGAGTCTTCAGAATGGATGCGAAAGAAGCTGTGCAGGACGATAATGTCATAACAGGTACATTCCTTGTAAATGATGTCTTTGCAAGAGTACTTTTTGATTCAGGCGCAGATAAGTCTTTCGTAGATCATAAGTTCTGTAAATTGTTGAATTTACCTGTCAAAACCTTAAACGCAAACTATGAGGTAGAGTTAGCAGATGGTACCATAGAAACCGTCTCTACTGTGTTAGATGGATGTGTTATATCCATTAAGAACCATTCTTTTCCTCTGTCTCTACTTCCGTTTAAGTTAGCCGGTTTTGACATAGTTCTGGGTATGGACTGGTTATCTCATAACCAGGCCCAAATCGTCTGTAACATGAAGCAAGTAGTGATAAAGACTCCGTCTGGTGAGTCACTTACCATTCGGGGAGATACCCAGTATGGACTACCTGAGCACGTGACTATGCTCAAGGCTTCAAAGTGTTTGAAGAAGGGGTGTGTCATCTACATGGCACAGGTGATTATTGATGAGCCCAAACCGAAGTTAGAAGACATCCCTGTCATCTCTGAATACCCAGAAGTGTTTCCTGAAAATCTACCTGGGTTACCACCAGATAGACAAGTCGAATTCAGGATCGATATCATCCCCGGAGCAGCACCTGTTGCTAGAGCTCCATACAGATTGGCACCCACAGAAATGAAGGAGTTGCGGACGCAGCTAGATGAATTGCTGGCTAAGGGTTTCATTCGACCTAGTTCATCTCCTTGGGGAGCGCCAATCCTGTTTGTCAAGAAGAAGGATGGGTCGATGCGTCTGTGCATCGACTATCGCGAGCTTAATAAAGTCACGATCAAGAATAGATATCCATTACCCAGGATCGACGATTTGTTCGATCAGCTTCAAGGGGCAAGTTACTTCTCAAAGATTGATCTGAGGTCAGGCTACCATCAATTGAAGGTCAAGGATGAAGACGTGCACAAGACTGCTTTTAGGACTCGTTACGGTCACTACGAGTTCCTAGTGATGCCTTTTGGGCTCACCAATGCACCAGCCGCGTTCATGGATCTCATGAATCGCGTCTGTAAGCCTTACTTAGATAAATTTGTTATTGTCTTCATCGATGACATCCTTATTTATTCTAAGAATCAAGCTGACCACGAGAAACACCTTCGTTGTATTCTCAAACTTCTACGTCAGGAGAAGCTCTACGCCAAATTCTCTAAGTGTGAATTTTGGCTACGAGAAGTCCAATTTCTTGGACACGTGGTTAGTGAGCGTGGTATCCAGGTGGATCCCGCTAAAGTTGAAGCTGTTATGAATTGGCAAGAGCCAAAGACGCCTACGGAGATACGTAGTTTCCTGGGATTGGCAGGATATTACAGGCGTTTCATTGAAAACTTTTCAAGGATTGCTACACCCCTAACCTCCTTAACTGAGAAGAAGGTTAAGTTTGTTTGGGGCCCTAAGCAGCAAGAGTCCTTCGATGTTTTGAAACAAAGGTTGAGCAACGCTCCTGTGCTTACCTTACCTGAAGGCGCCGAAGAATTTGTAGTTTATTGTGACGCATCACACACTGGCATGGGGTGTGTGCTTATGCAGAAGGGCAAGGTTATTGCCTATGCATCATGACAGTTAAAGGTGCACGAAAAGAATTACACCACCCATGACTTGGAGTTGGGTGCCGTTGTGTTCGCACTAAAACTGTGGAGGCATTATCTTTATGGAATCAAGTTTGTGATCTATTCTGATCACAAGAGCCTCCAGCATCTGTTTAATCAGAAAGAATTAAATATGAGGCAACGCCGTTGGATGGAAACTTTAAATGATTAGGATTGTGAAATCAAATACCATCCCGGCAAAGCGAATGTAGTCGCTGACGCCTTGAGCAGAAAGGAAAGGGTTAAACCCATTCGAATCAATGCCAAGCGCATGGAAATAAAGAACAGTTTGATAGAAAAGGTGTTAGCTGCACAGAAGGAAGCTGTGTTGGAAGCTAACTATCCTAATGAAAAGTTAGGAGTAACTGAGGAGCAGTTAACTCTTAGCAAGGACGGAATTCTGCGATTAAATGGACGAATATGGGTTCCAATTTTTGGAGGACTTCGTGATGTAATCCTCCAAGAAGCCCACAGTTCCAAATACTCCGTTCATCCTGGAGCTGATAAGATGTACCAGGATTTGAAGGCAAATTATTGGTGGATAGGCTTGAAAAAGTCTGTAGCCGCCCATGTAGCAAAATGCTTGACATGTGCGCAAGTCAAAGCCGAGCATCAGAAACCGTCAGGTTTGCTACAACAGCCTGAACTTCCTACGTGGAAGTGGGAAATGGTAACTATGGATTTTATTACCAAGTTACCCAAGACGAGAAAAGGCAATGATACAATATGGGTTATAGTTGACAGACTGACTAAGTCAGCTCATTTTCTACCCATCAAGGAGACTTATAGCTCCGATATGTTAGCCCAGTTATACGTTGATAAGATTGTAGCCTTACATGGCATACAAGTAGCTATTATCTCTGATAGAGATACTAGGTACACGTCACATTTTTGGAAGAGCTTCCAGCAATCTTTGGGCACACATTTGAACTTTAGTACGGCTTACCATCCTCAGACAGACGGTCAGAGTGAGCGTACTATTCAAACGTTGGAAGACATGCTACGTGCATGTGCGATCGATTTGGGAGGTAGCTGGGATAAGAACCTACCATTGATCGAATTCTCCTACAACAATAGCTACCATACCAGCATAAAGGCTGCGCCTTTTGAGGCATTGTACGGTAGAAAGTGTAGATCGCCAGTTTGTTGGGCGGAAGTTGGAGAAGTCCAGTTATCAGGACCAGAGATCGTGTTTGAAACAACGGACAAGATTGTCCAGATTCGTAACAATCTCCAAGCTGCCCGGAATAGGCAGAAGAGTTACGCTGATCCAAATCGTAAGGATTTTCATTTCGAAGTGGGTGAAAAAGTCCTACTTAAAGTGTCACCCTGGAAAGGAGTGATGCGATTTGGTAAGAAAGGCAAACTAAGCCCGAGATACATAGGACCTTTCGAGGTTATCGAACGTGTTGGGTCAGTTGCCTATAAGTTGAACTTACCAGAAGAGCTCAGTGGAATTCACAATGTGTTCCACATCTGCAATCTGAAGAAGTGTTCCGCTGACGAATCACATGTCATGCCACATACAGATGTGCATATAGATGAGAGCTTAAAATTTGTGGAAAAACCTATGTCGATTGAAGATCGACAGGTAAGGAAGCTTCGGAGAAAACATATACCTTTTGTTAAGGTCAAATGGGATGCCCGTAGAGGTCCCGATTTCACGTGGGAGGTTGAATCCACGATGAAAGAAAAGTACCCTTACTTGTTTCAGTAAATCTCGGGTCGAGATTTATTTTAAGGGGGTGAGGATGTAACACCTCGAAAATTTCGGGTTCAATAATAAAACGACACGTGTCATGTAAGACAAAACGCGTTGTAAACCCGGATTTAATAAAGACGTATTGGCAGGATTTAAAAGTGGAGTCATGTTAAATTTTTACCTCTGAACACCTCATTTATAAATCCCAAGACCCAAAGTTTTTATATATTAAACATCTATCATGCCTAAAATCCAGAAATGGGTTGACAAAAATAAATCGGAAGTGCATGATATGATCCCACAAAGAAAAGAATGGTAAACCTTAAATTTCGGTACTTGTTTTTGGTTTCAAAGTGAAACAAATTGAAGTGGTAGGGTATGCAACTGATAATTTAAGTCCCTAACTGTCAAAAATAAGTCCACAAGTCGTATCTACCTGTTTACCCCTTCAAAACGCCAAAGATCAACGTTTTTCCGCGTCAGACAGGAGGCTTACGGACCGTAAGCCAGACCTTTACGGTCCGTAAGCATGTTGCCAGCGACCAGAAACCTTCTGTTGGCTGTTATGCGCGATTGTGACCTATTCCACCAGTTTTTCTCACTTGTAAACGACCCCTAGGCACCTCCTACATACTAGAGACATGTGTATATCAGTTG
This sequence comes from Helianthus tuberosus, assembly GCA_030545235.1. Lineage (NCBI taxonomy): Eukaryota > Viridiplantae > Streptophyta > Magnoliopsida > Asterales > Asteraceae > Helianthus > Helianthus tuberosus. The sequence goes on along the minus strand of CM060386.1, from coordinate 20,767,572 downwards.
TGGAGTGTTGTAGCCTTTGTTGTCAACCAATTGTGGTGATCTAATGCACTATAAAAGGAACTCCAAGATCACAACATTCTTCACACTTGCATCTGATCATTGGAGCATTTCTGGAGCTAAGGAACTCTCCCATCTGATCAAAATTCGTGCATTGGACTCTTGTAAGTCTGCTAGTTCTTGTTTAGTTGTGTTTAGCTTAGTTAATTAGCTAAAAGTCAAACCGTCGTAATTACGGTTTGACTTCGAGATTAGTCACTAATGGCTCATTCTTATCTCGAATTAAAAGTAGTTATAGGATGGTATTTATGTGGGTAATGAAACCCCAAAAGGGTTTCCCCTGATCACCATCTTAACCAGGTCAAATGTCGGGTCAAACCTTTACTTAAAAAGTCAACATAATGCTTAAAATGTCATTTATGCATAATTAGCTATCTAGATCACATATAACCTGTTTGATTATTGTTATAACTTAGTAATAAGTTTAAGAACATGTCCAAACATGTTCAACCCGACCATTTCCTGTTTAGACCCGGTTCGGAACCGAAAGTCACATAGTTTGACTTTCGCATTGACTTTCAGTTCTGACCCGTTAGGGCATATTTTAGAAATGCCTCAGAGCTTTAATTGGATTAGGATACATGTTAGAACAACCCTCTGTGATCATACACCTTGGTTCACTAGTTATCCAATTAATATGCATATTTCCGTTAATTGCTCATACGTTGACCGTTATGCCCTTATTACCTTAAATCATGATTTATGAAAATGTAAAAGAGTAGAAACCTTAGTTACTGATATATAAACTTGTATGCAAAGTTTGACATCAGTTTGACTTGTAGATTAAGAGTTATGCTCATTGTCGCTAAATTAAAGCTTTATGTTAACATAATGGCGTAATTAACGTATAGCCTAGCTAAACATACTTTTTGATATCAAATCTTTTACCCACTGATGTTATATATTATTTTGGGATTTTTAAAGATTTTTAATTAATTTTAGGCCGAGCATAACTAGTAGTCGTAGGCTTAATACGGTAATTGTCGGTTTTGCCCTTACGGGCCATAAAATGAGTTTTACTTATCTAAACGACTCCAAACCTTTTGCTACTGATCACATATGTTAAATAAAATATTTTAAGCCTTCTGGAAATATAAAAATATCAGATTTAAGTATAGAACCCGGAGATGGCCTTTAATCGCTATAATTAGCGTTTTTTTTACGCATAGTATGTCCTAAAATCATATTGGACATACCCGGGTTAATACCTACTGATATATGAGGCAAATTATGATATTTTAACAGTAAGCAAAGGTTGATAAACTCAGACTTCGTTTTTGAGCTTTTCGGCTTATGTGAAATTACCAAAATACCCCTACGGGGCATAGTTTGGTTAAAGATGATAAATTTCACATATATGCCTTAGCCTACTGTTATAACCCATCAAAATGAGTATGTTTGCTATTTACATCAGACCTGTAACTCAGTTAAACAATTAAACTCTTTTACAAACTTTAAAATGACCAAACTACCCCTACGGGGCATAGTTTGTGTTTAAACTAGTTCGGGGCATAACGAAAGACACCCTACTGATGTTACAACATATTTGAAGCATATTAACTTAGGAAACCTATATATGGCTCTTACGGATACCCGACACGCATATTACGCGTTCGGCTCGGTTTATGTAACAAGTTTACATAAATTAGCCGAAGCGGGTCAAACCTTAATGGTTTTATCTCAAAATCCAGAATGTGAATAATAAACCCATATTAAACAAGTCTCCAAACTTGTCGGGTCTGAATCACATTCTATCCGGTCTTCGCTTAATCGTGCGTACGAACCGTATCTTGAAACTAGCCGGTCTAAGCTTAAGCTTAATAAAAGACCCGTTAGAATTCTAATAGGTTATATTAAACCTTCGTTCCAGATTAGGAGAAACAGTAAAAGCTACGTACATTCTGCTTATTGTGATTTATACTTGCATCAGGTAAATACTTTTAACTTATTTTCCCTATACGGGCTTGGGTTACGGTACATAGCGTACCGCTTGATCGGGCATCAAATCTCCACGCTTAGTGGGTAGTTGAATAATTTGATCGACTCGTTTTAAACAATTTTGTTTACTTTACAGCCTTTGGGGGGGTTAATGACCATGTCCCGGATATCCCTGGCATCATCCTATGAGATTGGCCACGACCCGAGCACGGGGTGTAGGCGTACACCGTCCGTGTATAACTCATTATAGTGGTGTGTCTATTGATCTTTAACCCGGATTTGATTCGGGCTACTGAACGCATAAGTAACATGTAATTCGTTCACAAGATTATAATATTAAATAATTCTCCCAAGTTAAATAAAATGATTTATGCCATGTGCATCCAAACCAATTTTTAATCATTTTCCAAAATGAGTCAGTTGAATGTATTTACCAGTGTAAACTGACGTATTTTCCCAAAAAGACTGAATGCAGGTACTAAACGAAATTTGGCTGGATTGTCTCCTAAGCATCAATAAAAGTCTCGCAAGCTTAGGATGCCCTAAGTCCGTTGAACCATAATTGTTATTTTGTTTCGATCCTACTGTGGATAAACACCGGATATTGTGACTTTGATTACAATAAATAAATTCGGTTGTATCTTAATTTAAATTGCTTCCGCTGTGCATTATTATATTGTGTTGTTTGACTATTACGTTGCCAACCACGTCACGAAACTCCCCCACCGGGCCCACCGGTGACACGTGGAAATCGGGGTGTGACATTGATAAAATGTTTTCTTGATTAAACTAGGATTCACTCACCAGTATTTCCCGCTGACAAAATATTTTTAAAACATGTTTCAGGTAACACAATGTGAAAGCCAACTGGGAAAAAGCCAGCTCAAGAGCACTGACGGCTTGGAAAATAAGTGGCTATAAAAGTTATCTAATAAACGATGTTTTAAATTCAATAAAATAGGGATTGTCCCTATAAATGTATTGTTATAAGAAACTTGGGTTTTGCCCATGTAATTATTAATATCAAATATGGTGGTTTTACTCTGATAAACATTTCCTAACTACGGTCCTGATGAAATTTCTGCTGCCAAATTAATAACTGATACCACCACAAACGATTGTTCGCGGCCGCCCGTTCCCGGGACAGATAGGGGGCGGGGGTTGTGACAACGATTCTTAGCCACAAGATCTTAGTGGTTTGTGGTTGAGATTGATGCGGCGGCATTTTTGTAAATAATAGGAGCCTTGGAACTACCAGGAAAGGTAAAATAGGAAGATCAAAACAAAGGTGCACATGCTAATCACATGCCATTTTCCCCCATCATATTTAAACGACAATAACTTTTTTATACGTGATCATTTTTCGAAAAAAATTACACCATAAAACTCAATGTTTTTTTATCTTTCCAACGAGTATACTATTGATATACTTTTCGAAAAAAAATTAACTGGGTTTTATGGAGTTTTTCTTAACTGGGTGTTTTATGGCGTTTTAGACTATGTATTTTCATGGCGTTTTTTCTAAACTAGGTGTTTTTATGGCATTTTAACTAGGTATTTTCATGGCGTTTTTATGAACTGAGTGTTTTATGGCGTTTTCAACTAAGTTTTTTCATGGCGTTTTTCTGAACTAGGTGTTTTATGACGTTTTCAACTGGGTATTTTCATGGCGTTTTTCTGAATTGGGTGTTTTTATGGCGTTTTATTTGAACACCCAATTCATGTGAATGAGTTTTTTGACAATATTACCCCTTAGTGTAATTTAGCATCAATGCCACATGTCACCACCAAAATCGTTCTCACCGTTCTCACACTTTTCACCGCTCTCTCTAAATCCTGACCCTATATATATATATATATATATGACAGGATCTGGAGAAAACACCTAAAAGTGTGAAAACGGTGAGAACGATTTTAGCGTTGACATGTGGCGTTGATACTAACTTAAACTAAGGGGAATATGATCAAAAAGTCCTTGCACATGCCACTCACATGTCAAAGACCATCCACATGCAAGTCACATGCATATTCCACCACCTTTTTAAAGCTCCTGTAACCTTTTTATACGTGATTATTATTTAAAAATACACCATAAAATCAAGTGTTTTATCATCTTTCCAACGAGTATACTATTGTTATACTTTTGAAATAAAAAATGACATGAATTGGGCGTCTAAATAAAAATGCTATAAAAACACACAGTTCAAAAAAACGCCATGAAAATACCCAATTGAAAACGCTATAAAACACATATTTCAGAAAAACGCCATAAAAAACCTAGTTGAAAACGCTATAAAAACATTCAGTTCAGAAAAACACCATAAAAACCCAGTTGAAAACGCCATAAAAACACAAAGTTAAAACGCCACAAAAATTGCGGTTCACTTTTTTTTCGAAAAGTATATCAATATTATACTAATTGGAAAGATAAGAAAACGCTGATTTATGGTGTAATTTTAAGAAGTAATAATAACGTATAAAAAGTTATGGATGTTTAAATATTGTAAGGGAAATGACGTGTGATTAGCATGTGCACCCTTGTTACGATATTCCTATTTTACCCCTCTTTGTAGTTCCTAAGGCTCCTAGTATTTATAAAAATGTCACCGCATCAATCTCAGCCATAAACCACTATGATCTTGTGGCTGAGAATCGTTCTCACTGTTTTCACACTTTGAGACATTTTCTCCTGATCCCGTTTCTTCCTCTCTCTCTTTATATATATATATATATATAGAAAACCGATATAAAATATATATTTATATCTACTTTATGCCGTTTAAAACTATTAGTCTCAAAATTATAACTTAAGCCAATTAGGTATTAACCCAACACCCATTTTAGTTTCAAATAACAACACCAACAACTATGAGTGGCAAAAAGCTCACCCATTCGATAACACGACGATGTAAGTCATTAGCATCAACGAATAAATTAGCAAAGATTAAATGACACAAGCCTCTGATCGATAGTAACCCCCATCGCTCGCTAGTGGCATTTTTTTTCGGGATTGGATAGGGCACGTGAATTCTCAGGATCGGTCCCGGTTATATTTAACACTAAAATTAATTAACTTTATTTCATTGTATTTTTTTATTTTTACTATTATTACTTGCGTATTTTGAGCATAACCATTAGGTTTTAAATTGAGCCTGTAGTATGACGTCGTGAGTTGCATAATGACTCAACGACTGTATTTCTCTTCTACGGTTCTTGGTTTAAAGCTAAAATGAGTATTAACTCCTGATCAGGCTTATCTAATGCTCATGATAAATAATTACTCGGCTAAGTGGGAGAATGTAAGATTAAATATGTTTATTATGATGTATTTAATCATGTAGCCATTATAAACATTTATATAATATAGATCAAAATATATTATACCTATAGTATAATTAGTTGGTGATTGTTGATGGACTATATTACCCTTATTAACTAATTATGTCACACCCCCAAAATACAACATGCGGAAGCACCGCGGGACGTGTGAAGCACCAGGATCCAAGCCACCAATCACATTGAACTAATAATAAATGTTAAAATAAAACACTCGATTCATTTCATCAAATAATTCCAAGTCATAAGTTGAAACCAAAGTAAACGTTCAGCGGAAGCATAAGATTATTCGTTGTTCAAATGTCTCAAAACAAATGTACTAAATCAAGAATAGGTATCCAAGAGCTATGACCCATGACCACTCCAGCACTCCCAGATAGCAAGTTCCATGTCCAAGAATCTAACGACCTGCAAACATGCAGACGAGTGTGTCAGATGACGCTGGTGAGTTCAAAGTTTGTTAACACGTTTTAGTTACCAGATAGGAGTATAAGACGATTCAATGATTTGATGTTGTTATTAACTCGATTACCGCAGATGGCTCTAGATTTATTTGCCCAAACCCCAATGCTCTATCGCACATTGGTTAAGTGGTTAAGGTAATTAGTTCACGCCCGTCCTCCCCGGTACGGTGTGAGGGTGCCAAACCTAATAGCGCTATCAACTAATAACCCCGTTGCCTCCTCGACAACCTTTTCGGTAGAAGATGGGACTTAAGGTGATAGGAGTGAGTGTATTGTCCAACATTCCGGTTTAACATTACAGTCAAACCCATTACCCAATATTCCTCCCTGGAATATTTACCAGATGTCCCTCCCTGGGACGCATGCTTGAAAAAGAGCAGTGAACTCACCTTAGGTTTGCTCGGTATGACTAATTACTTGTTCACACTTAGTTAATGAAGTCCTAGTATGATTACCCCAATGATCAGTTTGACATACAATCATACCACATACTAAAATTGATAATAAGCATTGTCTCATGGCACACAGTAGCATCTAAACCTAATACATGTTCATGTTACTATTTCAAGTCATCACATAACAGGTTGACAATCCAAATACACGTATCATGAGGTGTGGTCCAGTCGCGTACAAGGCCCAAATGATTTCGTATCCTTCTAAGGTCATGAGCTCGGCCCAAACATCACGGCCCAACCCTGCATTGTGCGACTGAGCTGCCTTGTGCGATTGGATCGGCTTATGCGACTGGGTCGGCTTGTGCGACTGGCTTTTGGGCCAGTGCGGCCCAAACGGAAAGTTCAGCCCAATTGTTAACCTTGTGCGACTGGGCTGAGCTTGTGCGATCCGGGTGTTGTCCATTCGGACTTGTGCGACTGTGGATCTCTTGTGCGATCCAATTCCCTTGTGCGATTGGCCGAAGTTTAGGGAAATCAGTTTCATATCTTAATTTGCAATCCAATCATCCTACAATTTCCATATTCCATTAATTTGTATGAACCCTAGATCTATCATTAGAACATTCAACACATAACAGTTACCAAAACAATTAAATCAATAATTCCTATGATTTCGTCCATCATCATCATGCACAATCGGACCAATCCAAGCAACAATTCTTCGAACCAACATCATCATACAACATGAACTAAATGCATAACATCCTAGTTCAGATTCAACAATTCATAATCATAAGCATGCTTAATTATAAACAATTCTAGCAACATGTATTCGATGTATAATAGATCATGAGTGAATCCCTACGTTTTCTTGTTGACATGTGTGATCACAATTGCAATTCCTTCAAAACCAAGACTCCACAGCATAACATTTAACACAAGTACAAACAAATCAATCATGCAAAACATCTTAATTATGAATATGATCACTAACCGAGAAGTGATGTGTGCGTGCAAGAAGGTTGAGGCAAAGGAATGATGATGCTAAACGATGAAGACTTCGAGGATGAAGGCTTCCGCCGATGCAAGGAAGGGTGAGAGGAGTGTTAGGGTTTTGTTATGTTTTCTAAAATCATAACCATTCACACCTATCCCCCTTGTATGCGCATCATAGGAGACGGACTTGGGCTTGGCCAGTTGGGTTGGTTTGGTGTGTGAAGTGTGGGCCAAAAATCACCATGAGTTGTGTGATCAAGATAGAGTGTGCCACTAGCCAACAAGTAAATAACCAAATAGGAACATATAATGAATCAAAATATAACAAACACTTTTATTGGAAATTTCCATCACTAATACATAGTTACAATGTGAAATGAATCACAAGTAAAGCGGTATCCCCTAAAGAGCCTTGGAAATTCGAGTTGTCACAAATTAGGTTTCCCCTTTGGTGTATATAAGGAGATTACTATAGAGGAATTAAAGTTAGACATTCATAACATCAACACACAATTCGTCCCCCCCCCTCTCCATAATTACGAACTCTTGACCCTAGAATTCGGTACTACCATCAAGAACATACATCCTAAACGGGAACCAAATCAAGCTGACTATCATGTCGAACTACGTGGCTGCATCTGTCTCTGGATTCTCTGCTGGCATATCTGCTGTAATATGTATGATTTACATGTTTTCCATTATGTTTAAACATAACTGATCAACAAACAAAACAAGACATGTAATGGTAATGATCAATTCCATTACCTCATATTACCTCATACATTCTATTCCACCGTCCATTCCATTACCCATACCAAACATACCATTGGTGTAAATAACAAAAAGTTAGGTGTAAATAGTGGGACCTGTACAAATTCCACAATTACAAAACCAACCTCAAAGAATACCTAACGCTCAAAAAAGACTCTCAACCACAGCCGCCAATATATTACCCATTCTCGTTCCTTTTCTGCAAACCCTAGTTTCTCTCTCTGTATCAAAATCATCATTCAAATTCGATTCAAAGGCAAGTTTACATTTACGTTTCTGTATCTATTCATCTCGTAATTATTATTCGATATCATTATTTATTCTTGGATTAACTCAATTTCATGAATAACAGCTGATAGTAATGACCGGCGGTACAGATGTTACGGAGAGTAGTTTATCGTGTGTTAAATGCGGAAAACCTGCTCATCTTCAGTATGTGTTTATCATTTCTCATATTTACTTGCAAATAATTACTTGAACTCCTTCAATTTATTCATGTTATGTTTAACATCGATTTTCATTGTTGACCTGATCAACTTTTAATTATAATATTAATATTAATCTTTATTAGGCACATGATCATGAGAAAACTAGAAAACTCAATACCGGACATGTGTAATATATACCGCATACATGTGTAATATATACCGCTTGTATGTAGTACTACATATACTGCATATATGCTGTATACGATATATTGCGCAATACTACATATATGCAATATATACTGCATATATGTAATACATCATATACTGCATATATGCGGTATGCACCGCATATATGTAGTACATATGCTGTATATATGTAGGATATACTGAATATCTGTAGTATTGTACGTTATATCGTATGCTGCATATATGCAGTATATGTAGTACTACATACAAGCGGTATATATTACACATGTATGCGGTATATATTACACATGTTCGGTATTGAGTTTCCTAGTCTTCAGTTCTCATGATTCTTCCCCTGCTAGTTTAGAAAGAAATGTTAGATAATTTTATTTGTGAAATTTCAGGTGCCCTAAGTGTGTTGAGTTGAAGCTTCCTCGTGAAGGTGCTTCTTTCTGGTTTGTTGCTGTTCTGCTCTGTTTTTTGTTCTATTTATTGGTTGTTTAGGTTACTGTGATGATCATGATATCGACTTGTTTTAGTTATAATTGGATTGTGTTAGCATTGAGCTTTTGATGTTATTGTTGACAGTACACAGGACTGTTTTAAGGCATCCTGGAGTTCTCATAAAGCAGTTCATTTGAAGGCAAAGTTGTCGTCGATTGGATCGAACACGCCATGGGAAAGTGGTGTAGCTTCTCCGAGTGATGGTTGGTTGTATTGTTTGAGGAAAGGACAGTCGCGGACAGCGCAAATGCCTCATTTTGACTGGACAGGGTATTGTTCTGGGCGAAGTTTTTTTTATTATTTTTGGGAAAAAAATGTTGTTTTTAATATGTTATGGTTTGGTGACATGGTTAATGATAGGATTAAGTAGGGCGAACTTATCATCGTTGGACTGTTTTGGGTTGGAATCATGACACCTAGGCTAATTGATGAGATTTTGTTTTATGTTAGAACTGCATAGATAATGTAACGGAGAACATATTTGACACGTACCCTCACTACTTGATGACCAATGCTATAAATGAATAGTTATTTGTTTGAATTGTATGTACTTGAGAACGTTGTTATATAATGAATGATGCTTTGTTTAAGTTTTAACTGTATATAGCTGAAAACAGTTAAGAGATACCTATATTACTAGAGGTCTAACGTAAAGTATGGCATCATTCTTTATAATTGGATAATTATCTTCAGTATTTTCTATTGTAAGGACAAATTAGAAGTCAATTACGATTATTACAATATTATTATCTGTGAAGTAGATATTAAAGAAGTTAGCTTATAAAAATAAAGTCTGATAGTCTTTTAGTTCTTGTCTTGCTGCTTGATTTGCGCTTGTTTTTATATCTTTGATCAATATATCTGAATGGTCTTAATGTTTGTTTCTAAAGTTCCATTAATTTTTTTTGCAGACCATTAAGACCATATCCCATATCAAAAAAACGTGTAGTACCAGCAGGCATTGAGCTACCCGACTGGGCAGCTGATGTGAGTCATCAAGATTATAATTGAATTTTGTTATTTTAAGCTCCTTGTTTGCTCGTATCGAAAGGCGCTTAGTAAACACTGGTAATATTAACCTTGCAGGGAATTCCAAAAATCGAGCCTGCTAGTGATCTGCAGCATGTTGTTGAGGTAGTCTTATAAATTATGCTGGGTTTATTTATTTATTTATATATTTATTCATAGTTGTGATCTAATCATTTAATGCGCTTTTCAAATACTTTGTTTCCGAAGATTAAATCTGCAGAGAAAATTGCGAGAATGAGAGAAACTAACCGAGTAAGTTTTTTTGTTATTTTTTATAAGTTAAGTTATTGCTTTTGAAATATGTATAGAAATATAATTTCAGTTATTTCTTTTTAAATATGTATAGAAATATAATGCTTCATATCATTTTACTATCTTGGTTTAAAAAAGCGCGAAGCGCTCCGAAGCGTTTTGGTTCCAAAAGCTTTAAGCGAAGCTTTAAGCGCGAAGCGAGAGCTTCACGTATACGAAGCGCTCAAAATAAAAAAAAATAAAAAAAAATATTATACACATCAATATGACCTATTCTACTTGTTAATCAATAATAAACACAAAAACATGATTAAAAAACACACTTAACACATAAAAAACATAGTTAAAACATAAATTAAAGTCGAAACACACTTAAAACATAAACATAAAAATAGTCTTTTCCGATGAGAAGGACTTTTCCGAGGCAGCAGTAGTGCTGTTTGATCCTGAGGCCATTATGATTTCTAAACAGAAATCAAGTTGCAGACAGCAGCAGCAGCAGCAGCGTGAAGAAGAAGCAGGCAGCAATGAAGAAGCAGCAGGCAGCAGCAGCCAGTGTGATTTTTTTTAGGGTTTAGACTTAATAGAATCTGTTTTTGAAAGCAGGTCGCAGGTGGGCTTTTTTCTTGGGTATATATTCTTTAAATTAGGCCCATGTTGGTGGGCTTTTTAATTATACAACAAACATTATAAAACCAGCCCAGAATGGCGCCTCAGCCGCCTAACGCCTCGAAATACTAGCGCTTTAAGCCCGCTTCATAGCGCCTCATGTACTTTAGCGCTTTATGTGAAAAAAAGCGTTTTTATGGGCGCCTCGGGCGCCTCACGCCTTAAGCGCGCCTTAAGCTCGCTTTTTTAAACCAAGTTTACTATTAGTAATGAATCATATTTTCACAGATAGCAAGGGAAGTTTTGGATGCGGCTGCACGTGCTGTGCGCCCTGGTGTGACCACCGATGAAATTGATGCCGTGGTTCATGAAGCAACCATTGCCGCTGGTATGTAAAGTTTTTTTCTGTATCCAATCCATTGATTTCAGGAAAAGTATTCTTTGTCTATTCCTCTGCACCTTTTAACACATTTATTTTTGTATTTACAAGACGTAATGTACATGTAAGTATAATTATTGTTTGTTTTTCGATTTTTCCAAAACTGAAGTACTTATTAACATTAAATATGAAAGTAGTCTATTTCACATTCCAAATCAGATTCTAATTAAATTTGTTTATGTCTACTCACTGCAGGAGCATATCCATCTCCATTGAATTATCATTTCTTCCCCAAGTCTTGCTGCACGTAAGTACTTTTGACTCTGTATTAATGATACTCAAAATGTGTTGTATCCATCTTTTTTTTTCATCGACACGAGTGCTTATATATCCAGGTCTGTTAATGAAGTAATCTGCCATGGGATTCCAGACGCAAGGTATCGACCATATGCATCCTCGATGTTGTGAACCCTTATCTATTTTCTTTACTGTTTCAATCCTGATTTTCATGTTTATCAAGATTCAAGAATTTGTATTTTTTGGTCTAGTGTTACTTCCAGTTGGTTTGTGAATCTTGATTAATATTCTGCTTTGTGACTTTGTAATTATTTCTTCCAGGAAATTAGAGGATGGAGATATCGTGAACGTTGATATATCCCTTTATTATAAAGGGGTCCATGGTGAGGTTTACTACTCAGCTCTTATACTTTAGAAAATGTGGTTTTTGTTTATTTCCTGAACAACCTTTTAGAAACGAAGCTGACCCATATACTATTGTAATTAATTTTAAAGAGCATAGTATTTGAAAATCATAGAGACAGAGTATGTATGATCCTACATCCTATAGGAAGAAACACTTGTAGGATACTTCTAGAACTCTTTGAAAATTCATAAAGTAAAATGAAATGGTTAAAGAGGCTTTGAATTTTTTTTTTTCTTTTAAAGCTTTGGCCAAAAAGGTTAAGAGTGGTTAATGTGGTTTGTTAAACCAACTGCTTGTCTTTGCAGGTGACTTAAATGAAACCTTTTTTGTTGGTAATGTGGATGAGGCATCTCAACAACTGGTCAAATGTACTTATGAGTGTTTGGAAAAAGCAATAGCTATCGGTAAGTATTATCACCTCATGTATCATTCATAAAAAAACTAACATTGATCAAGTGACATTTATTTTATATGAAATTTGGATAAAATATACCCTTCTTATTAATTCATAAATGTACTTTTAACTTCTTTGAATAGGCTTTAGGAACACGCCTTATACTACTGTCTTTTATATTTGTAATCCGTTGTTCTGATGAATTTCTTATCAATCCAGTCAAACCTGGAGTACGCTTTCGTGAAATTGGGGAAATTATAAATAGACATGCGACAATGTCTGGTTTATCAGTGGTAGATTATACAACTATATAATTTGTCTTCCAAATGTTTTTAATATATTGCATCTTCTGATAATTTTCTTTTTGTGTTGACTATTATGTTTCTGAATTCAGGTGAAATCCTATTGTGGGCATGGTATTGGAGATCTCTTCCATTGTGCACCAAACATACCCCATTATGCCAGTATCCTACAGATTGCCTTTCATATACAACATAATATAATCCAACTTGGGTAATTTGGTAAAACATCAAAGTGGGTTATATTTGGTAATTTGTTTAAATTGACCCGTCTATAGAAATTGCTATCTCTATCCCGTTATTACCATGGTGACCTTAACTTGAAGTAGGAAATAAAGCAGTTGGTGTGATGAAAGCTGGACAGACCTTCACTATTGAACCTATGATAAACGCTGGTAATTTGTGCAATATTTGAAATATGATGTTTTTGCCAATTTCTTTATTTGTCTTTACTAACATATAGTTCAACGCTTTGAATACAGGCGTGTGGCGTGATCGGATGTGGCCTGATGGCTGGACTGCTGTTACTGCAGATGGCAAGCGCAGTGCTCAGTTTGAACATACCCTTTTGGTATGCTACTTGCAAAGTTTATATGCATGATGGCATCTTGTGACAATTTTTTTGTAAAGTTTATATAACCAATTAAGATATACAAGTTTCCTAATGTTTATGGTATCATGCAGGTAACCGAGACTGGAGTGGAAGTTCTTACGGCACGACTTCCCACATCTCCCAAGGTTTTCCCGTGGTTAAATTAACAGCGGGCATGTTCTGTATTGTTAAAAGGTTGATTTGAGCAGACGAAACATTTATTATGAGATGTATTAATTTTGGGTATGAAGAGTGAAAAGTGGGAGAGGTTTATATATATGTGACATGTATTAATAATGAGGTGATTTGGGAGTTTTGGTTTCAAATTCATCTCTATTTAAACTGCTTGTCTCAAGAACAATGGTTTGGATTTATAGATTACTTGATGCTTTCATAATTTTGGTTTTAAATCATATGCGCTGTCATTGTATTCGTAATTTGACCCCTTAATAGGTAAACATAACGTATGTCGATCCATTCATAAGTAAGCGGGTTGAAGTTGGTATCTACATATTAGCACTTGCTCCAACATTCCTGTATTTATTTTCTGGAAATACACATGGGCTTTTGTTGTAATAAAGAGATGCAATCTGGCTGTAACGCAGAACACTGTGGTTTAAGTTGGTATTTCACACCTCAAACATTGTAGGTGATTGCCTTAGAACAAGAACCAAGCGCAATGCAAGAGGAGTAGCGCCCTTGGGGTGGAGGAGCTGCATGTACGGCTTTAGACTGAGCAGAAGCATGTTGCTGACCTCCGTGCAAAGCAGGGCGGTTGCCAAATCAGCTATGATGTTGGGTGAGCAAACCCGACTTGATCAGTAGTTTAGCACTCTTATAGTAATAATATACATGAGAACCAGTGACGACTTACGACTGCCACCTGAATCCCCTCCACATTCTAGCTAGATGGTTTTGTTTATTATATGAACATAATTTGCATACTATCATAATTGAAATGAAATCTTGACATAGATTTTGAATATTCCTGATTTACAAGATTTTTTATTTTATTTGGAACGTGTTATCTCGATTTACAATATCGTAGATATCTTTTATATTGTTAAGAATAACTATCAGCAATGGATTGAAGCGGCAATGATTCGTTGATGACCTGTCGATGAGCGTATGTTGTTGATCTGCAATGATAGAGTCATTGGTGATTTGTCCGTATATCATTGATGAATATATCTTCAAAATACTTTCCTTTTAACACCCCCCTCAAGTTGAGTTGTAGGATAACCAATGCTTAACTTGCTTAGATATGTATTGAAGGCATTCCCATTGACCACTTTTGTAAGTATGTGAGGTATTCCTTTGAAGGCACAAAGGGAAGCTCTATGATTCCACCCTCTAACTTTTCTTTGATGAAGTGTCGGCCTGTTAGGATCTGAGTTTGTCCTGATTGTGTTGTTTTAAGAAGATGATTAATGAAGGAAAGTAAACCAGAGAACATTTGCAGCGGAATAAAAGTAAAACTCTATAACACAATCAAAGAGAGATAGTTTTCATCACACATGATTTCATTAGTCGAAAGATTGAATTGATTACAAACGTTCAACTATGCATGCATAAATACTAAACTCCCCCTCAGCCTGAGTTCTATTTATAGTACAAATCTAACCACTGAGCATCTAAGCTGATGTCACCCAGATAGTGACATCTAACAGACTAACAACCTCTAAACACTGATAATACAATAAACACTGTTACATTGAAAACACTTGTAACAACCCTCGGAAAGATCCATAAACAAAATCCGAATTATGCACGATAAAACTTGAAAACTTGACGGTTGATGAACCAACCCACACAAAAGTACCTTTATTAGACTCGCAATTATAAACCGAACTATTTAGGATCAAGACCCAAACATACGCGATAAGCACCGGCATGAAAATCGAGAAAAACGCGTGATTGGGTAAGAAAGGCGGCCGAAGACAAGTGTCACGACGAGAAGCCACGTGTCAGGTCTATGCTGGACACGTGGCATGTCTAGGCAAAATGGACCTCCCCTGCGCCACGTGCTAGGATAAGGTGGGGCTGGCGCGACATGCGAGAGGCACAAAAATTGGCTATAAAGTCTACGACCTGGCACTTGATCAGATTGCTCAGTTCGACAGTCTAAAACATCGTCCTACTCCTTGTATCTCCGTTTCTTTCAATCAACGCCCTAAAATTCCCGAAACTCTGCTCCAATATCAGGGTAATAACTCGATCACTAACATGGTACTATATCCGATCAATTGAAACCGATCCAACGGATGTTTAAGTGCTGCCTGTATACGGCTATACTTTTTCATTCGTTGTGGGTTTGATCTCTTGATTATCCTTAATGTTGAATTGAGTTAATACACTAATACGAGTTCCATTGTATCTAGAAATTAGAACTCATAACCAGGGGGCTGCTAAACTAGAATACTTAGCGATTAAGTAAACTTAGTGGCTAAGAAAACTTAATGGTTAAGTAAACTTAGTGATTAAGTAAACTTAATGGTTATGTAAAACTTAACAGTTAAGAACACTTAGCGGTTAAGAAAACTTAATAGCTAAGGAAACTTAACATGAAAAGAAACTTAGCAGTTAAGCAAGCTAAGTAAGTTAATTAATAAGCTAATTAAGTTAATTAATTAATCGGCTAAGTAAATTACTTAATTAAACAGTTAAGGTAGATAAATTGGTTAAATAGCTAAGTTTAACAACAAAACTGTAAGTCCTGAAAACCAGATCAAACAACGATATCAAACGATCAATAAGGATGAGCGGAATCCAAGCTTGATGATCTTCATGAAATAACCAAGAACAAGTAGATAGATTGTTGAATTGGATGCTTAATCTTGCATACAAGTGTTTGTCAAATACAAGACTCAAAAACAAAACAAACCAACCAACCCAAGCTCCTAATTTCCAACTTATATTTATAGTAAGGGGTTTCCCCCAAAACCCTAGCCCCATTACTCTAAAGCCCACTCTAATACCCCTACTTTCTAGAAGCCTTGTCCACAATTACTAATCCATAAACCTATTGGGCCTAACAAAAACGGTTAAGTAAGTGTAATAACTTAACATCTAAATATATATACATGAAAATAGGTATATATGGGGTAGATAACATATAGGGAAGATATTATCTGAGGAAGGTTTTATCTAAGGAAGATTTTATCTGAGGAATGTTTTATCTAGGGAAGGTTTTATCTGAGTAAGGTTTTATCTAGGAAAGGTATATATGAAACTTCCTAGAAAAGAAAGACATATCCCTTACCTATAAATAGGAAGCTTAGGATTCATTTTTCTTTGCTCATTCATTCTATTCTTCTTCTTCTCTCTATACGTTGATGTTCTAACCAATAATCACCGATACGATATTCTATCCGATCGAACCGAGAACCAACTAAGGAATTCCCAAGTGCTGTCTAAATAAGACTATACTTTGTCGAATTTCGTTAAGGTTCTGATCTCGTGACCATCGCTAGGTTTGATCTGGTTTTACACTAATACGTATTCTACTCTGTTAAACTATATGTTTAACTATTCAGAAAACTCCGATCCATAAACTTACTATCAAATAAGATGTTTAATCATCAGAAGATTCAGAACTATAAAGTAGATGCTTAGTTATCAGAAGACTTAGAATTAAGAGGCCTGTTAAATCAAGACTATATGCTAACAAGGGTGAGTCATTCTCTTTTTCTCACAGTTTGTGAGTCATTCTCTTTTTATCCAATTGTTATGCAAAAGCCTAAATGTTTTTCAGTTATACTTACAGTAATTAAGTCTTTGTAATCTTGAATTACTGCCAGTACGTGGGGTTTTGTATACATTACTTGACAAGCGTCACTTTTAGGTGAACGGACCCAAAATAGTGATATGACCACAATTACAGGTCTTGCCGAGTGACAACTTGGTCAGATAATTATAAGATATAAGCAAATGTAAAAAACTATTAATACTGTAAATTATAACAAATGTGTTTTTGTAAAACTGAATGAACTCACTAGTATTTCCTGCTGACCAAATGTTTTTAAAACGCGTTTCAGGTGATTACAGTAGATCGGAATAAGAGTTGTGATACGACACCGAAAGGCTTAAAGAAGTGGCTTATTTTATCAAATAAATTAAATTAAATTAAATTAAATTAAATTAAACGTTGTTTTATGTATTCGGGTTTATCCCATACTAAAGCTACCTTTGTAAAACATGGGTTTATTCCCATCTATTTAAATAAATAAAATCTGGTGTTTCAAAACTCTGATATTTTTCTAACTCACGTTCTTGATGGAATTTCCGCTGCAATATTTTCAAAATAACCACCGGTACCACTTGACTGTTCACGGCTCCCGCTTCCAGGGTGGGGTCGGGGGGCGTGACAGAGGTGGTATCAGAGCCACTGGTTCGAGAAAATAGGTGTTGTAACAACACCTAAGCTTAAACGAGAGATTTAGGAAATTGATATTAACTGGTAGCCCCCATAATAGTATTTAGACTTGAACTTAAGAAAGATGCCTTAAGCTTCGAGATAAGCTTATTACTTGTATAGATATAGTCGTGAGGATGATGACTAGAACGTTGCAGGTACGATAAATAAGCGATAACACTTTATCACCGTTATTTCTTATTTATTGGTACTACTTGGTTCTGGAATATGATCCGTCATGTAAATACTAATTTCCTTGTTCTTTGATGAAAGCCCTAATAAAAGATCCATTTTTAAAAATCATGATCTGAGAAAATCTATTTATGGGAAATACAATGATAATTACCTCTCCGGCAAGACGAGGTATGGTGTGGCAGACTCTCTAGTTTGTTCGGGTAAGATGGGGTTACCTTTCCGGCGAGACCGGGTAAGATGGGGTATATGTTATGTCAAACAAGTGACATAATTCCCTAAATAGTACCATGACATGATGTCTGACCTGTTTTTGGAAAAATGAATCTTTTAAATACATTGACCTTATGAATTGTATGTATATTACGGTATATGAAACATATGACTATATAGATATGTATATCTATAAGGAAATCCTATGGCCATAATGATTGACAATTTGGGGTTAATTACAAGCACGTGTGCAATGATAATTTTTGATTTCCTTATCAGGAACCTCTCGTATACATCTATAATTCCGATATCGAAAACTATTCCATTTGATCATCCGTCTTATAACTCGTGTGACAAGATAAACGATGTGAACCCTTTAAGTTGGGACGCCATCGAAAGTATACAAAAAAATTTCCCATGCGATACCTTAGATTATTGGAGCATTAGGAAACATGTGACTAAAAGTTGTGCTAGGAACAAAACCTACACTAATGAGAGTAATTCTACTTTCTTTAAGAACTCTTGCAAAGATAAGAGTAACCACGACTAGATGCACTTACAAAGACTTTCTTCACCTATAATCCTACTAAGATTACCAGTAATAAAGGAATTGCTACAACAATACATGGGCTTAAAGGACTAAAGTGTCCTAACCATTAGTATATATGCTATACGCCAAGAAGGATGAATTAGGTTGAGATTTGCAAGCCAACAGGAAAAGTGATCACAAGGAGACAAGACAAATAAGCCAACAAAGTTCATCTCTGTGATGAAAGCTGCAAGTTATGCACGGAAGTAAGGCATAGTGTATATGGTCTTGATGATCATTAACACTAGAGGTAAGGAACTGAAAGAAATTCCGGTAATATCGGAATACTCCGACGTTTTCCAAGAAGATCTACTTAGGAGGAACTCAGAATTCACCTGATACGAGGGACATCACCGATTGTTAAAACACCTGTATCATTTGGAAGGACGAACAGATGCATATGTGTATCGATTATCGGCAATTGAATAAGGTCACAATTAAGAATCAATACTCATTACTAAGAATTGACGACTATTCGAGGAGCTCGTTATTTGTCAATGTATACTCAAGATACTATCAACATTTTTGAGTTATCCCGGATAGCCATCCCGTTACCCAAATTAATAAGTAAATCTGGAGACATTATTTGTATGGTAGTAAGTTCATTATAATTACATATCATAATAGTTTAAGATATATTTTTGGGCAAAAAAAATTGAACATGAGGCAAAGCCGATGGATGGAAATTTTAAGTGACTACGATTGTGATATATCACGATGGTAAGACTATTGTAGTAGTTGATGATTTAAGTCGTAAATTTCATGAGAAGCCGAAAGACGTACGTGCTCTTAGATTAAAATTGAAGATAGATTTAATGGAACAATTAAAAAGAACCCAAGAAACAACAATCAAGGATGATGTTGAAAGATTAAAAAGAAATAATGAAGGAATTAGAAAAAGGAACTGATGGAATTTGGAGATTCCATAAGAAAAGAATTTGGATACCTATTCAAGGAAACCTATGAAAAAAGATTCTTAAAGAAGCTCATAAAACTAAGTTATGTCACTAAGTATTTAATATGCTAGCAAGTTAAAGTTGAACATTAGAAACCTTTAGGTTTACCTCAACGATTAGAGATACCAGTATGGAAATGAGATTGATAACAATGGATATTGTTACCAAATTACCCAAAACAAGAAAATGTACGACACAATCTAGGTGATTGTGGATCGACTAATCGAGTCAGCTCAATTTCTACCAATGAAGGAAACCCCTTAGTATAAGACGCTTAGTTAAGTTGTATGTGGACGAAATAGTCTTGTTACATAGAATCATTTTATCTATTATATCGAATCGAGATAGTCATTTCACTTCTCGTTTCTGGGAAAGTTTTCAAAAAGCCATAGAAACCCGACTTATTTTGAGCAGGGTGAAGGAACACTACAAAACATAGGAAGCCATGCTAAGTACATGTGTGATAAATATTGGTGAAAGTAGGACGATCACTTATCACTCATAAGATTCTCCAATAGTTAGCCTAATTGCCCATTTGAAGCACTTTATGGATAAACGTTCCATCCCATATATTAGACAAAAAAAGGAGAAAAGGTAACTATTAGGCCATATGATCAGCAAACCGTTAGAATTTCGAATCGGAGAAAGAATGCTATTAAAAAGTTCTCCATGGAAAAGAATAGTCTGATTCGGTAGGAAAGGAAAGTTAAGTCCGAGGAATGTCAAACCATTAAGTTTACTAAGCAAAGTGGGCAGTAGCCTATCAGCTAAAATTACTAGAAGAAATGGCAAGTATACATGATATATTTCATGTATGTATTTAAAGAAATGCTTAGCTGATAAATCTTTAGTTATAACTCTTCAAGATATAGAGGTAAATGAAATTTTAAATCCATTGAAAGACCTTACAAGTCAAATATGAGAATTCCAAAGCATACGAGATTAGTTCTGGTCAAGGTGAAGTAGGATTTAAAACGTGGACAAGAATATACTTGGGAATCAATGATAAGACGGAAGTAACCACACTTGTTCCAGTAAATCTCGAGGACGAGATTTAAAACAAGGTGGGGAGGATGTAACAACCCTCGGAAAGATCCATAAACAAAATCCGAAGTATGCATGATAAAACTTGAAAACCTGACGGTTGATGAACCAACCCACACAAAAGTACCTTTATTAGACTCGCAATTATAAACCGAACTATTTAGGATCAAGACCCAAACACGTGTCACGATTGGGTGAAAAAGGCGGCCGAAGACACGTGTCACGACGAGGCGCCATGTGTCAGGCCTATACTGAACACATGGCAGGTCTAGGAAAAATGGACCTCCCCCGCGCCACGCGCCAGGATAAGGTGGGGATGGCGCGACACGCGAGAGGCACAAAAATTGGCTATAAAGCCTACGACCTGGCACTTGATCAGATTGCTCAGTTCGACACTCTAAAACGTCGTCGTACTCCTTGTATCTCCGTTTCTTTCAATCAACGCCCTAATATTCCCGAAACTCTGCTCCAATATCAGGGTAATAACTCGATCACTGACACGATACTATATCCGATCGATTGAAACTGATCCAACGGATATTTAAGTGCTGCCTGTATACGGCTATACTTTGTCATTCGTTGTGGGTTTGATCTCGTGATTATCGTTAATGTTGAATTGAGTTAATACACTAATACAAGTTCCATTGTATCTAGAAATTAGAACTCATAGCCAGGGGGCTGCTAAACTAGAATACTTAGCCATTAAATAAACTTAGTGGCTAAGAAAACTTAATGGTTAACTAAACTTAATGGTTATGTAAAGCTTAACAGTTAAGAACACTTAGCCGTTAAGAAAACTTAACAGCTAAGAAAACTTAACATGAAAGAAAACTTACCAGTTAAGCAAGCTAAGTAAGTTAATTAATCCGCTAATTAAGTTAATTAATTAATCGACTAAGTAAATTACTTAATTAAACAGTTAAGGTGGATTAATTAGTTAAACAGCTAAGTTTAACAACAAAACGGTTAAGTAAGTGTAATAACTTAACATCTAAATAGATATACATAAAAATAGTTATATATGGGGTAGATAACATATAGGGAAGGTATTATATGCGGAAGGTTTTATCTAGGGAATGTTTTATCTGAGGAAGGTTTTATCTAGGGAAGGTTTTATCTGAGTAAGGTTTTATCTAGGAAAGGTATATATGAAACTTCCTAGAAAAGAAAGGCATATCCCTTACCTATAAATATGAAGCTTAGGATTCATTTTTCTTTGCTCATTCCTTCTATTATTCTTCTCTCTATACGTTGGTGTTCTAACTAATAATCACCGATACGATATTCTATCCGATCGATCCGAGAACCAACTAAAGAAATCTAAAGTGCTGTCTAAATAAGACTATACTTTGTCGAATTTCGTTAAGGTTCTGATCTCGTGACCATCGTTAGGTTTGATCTGGTTTTACACTAATACGTATTCTACTCTGTTAAACTATATGTTTAACTACTCAGAAAACTCTGATCCATAAACTTACTATCAAACAAGATGTGAATCATCAGAAGATTCAGAACTATAAAGTATATGCTTAGTTATCAGAAGGCTTAGAATCAAGAGGCCTTTTAAATCAAGACTATATGCTAACAAGGTGAGTCATTCTCTTTTTCTCACAGTTTGTGAGTCATTCTCTTTTTTATCCAATTGTTTTGCAAAACCCTAAATGTTTTCAAGATATACTTACAGTGATTAATTCTTTGTAATCTTGAATTACTGCCAGTATGTGGGGTTTTGTATACATTACTTGACAAGCGTCACTTTTGGGTGAACGGACCCAAAATAGTGATATGACCACAGTCACAGGTCTTGCCGAGTGACAACTTGGTCAGATAATTATAAGATATAAGCAAATGTAAAAATTCTTAATACTGTAAATTATAACAAATGTGTTTTTATAAAACTGAATGAACTCACCAGTATTTCCTGCTGACCAGATGTTTTTAAAAACGCGTTTCATGTGATTACAGTAGATCAGAATAAGAGTTGTGATACGACACCGGAAGGCATAAAGAAGTGGCTTATTTTATCAAATAAATTAAATTAAATTAGACGTTGTTTTATGTATTCAGGTTTATCCCATACTAAAGCTACCTTTGTAAAACATGGGTTTATTCCCATCTGTTTAAATAAATAAAATTCGTGTTTCAAAACTCTGATATTTTTCCTAACTCACGTTCGTGCTGGAATTTTCGCTGCAATATTTTCAAAATAACCACCGGTACCACTTGACTGTTCACGGCTCCCGCTTCCAGGGTGGGGTCGGGGGGCGTGACAACACTGATTGACAAACACTGATGCTCTCTATCTGCTGTTGATGTTGTAAGTACTGATGTAGTTGAGCAGTGCTTTCCTCTAAAGTTGATCAGGCCTTTGAATCAGCAAGGCTTTGTCTTCAGCAGGGCTTAGGCAATCAGCAGTTGATAGGTTGTAGCAGTCTTTGTAATCAGCAGTCTTTAAGAGAACAGTTGTCGAGTAGAATAGACTTTAAGACCATCAGCTGTTAGAACCACTGTTATTGGAGGGAATTAGATTCATGCACTGCTTATGAGGATCAACTGTTGGAAACCAGTTTTGGCTTTCTGTATCATCTATTCTTCAAGGACTGATCTCATGGGCCAACACGGTCAACCTTCACATGCTTTGTTTGATCGTGTTGAACTGGATTTTCTGAAATTTAGATTGCAGCTTTATTATCACACATGATCGTATTGAACTGGATTTTCTTGCTGGTCTGTGTGTGTGTGGGTGGGGGGATGTCTGTAAGAAGCTTTTGTATCCATACAACCTCTCCTAGACCTCGAGCTATCCCTCTGAATTCAGCTTCTTCACTTGAAAAAGAAACTTTCTATTTCTTGCTTCTCCATGTAACAAGGTTTCCACCAAAAGAGCAAAATATCTTGAAGTTGACCTTCGATTCCCTTTATCACCAGCCCACTTTGCATCGTGTATATACCTGAATATTTGGATGCCCATTAGATTGAACACAACTCCATGACCTGTTGTGCCCTTAAGATACCTAAGAATTCTCCAAACTACTTCCATGTGGGATACTTGTGGTTGGTGCATGAACTGACTTACCACCCCCCACAACATAGGCTATATCAGTCCGGGTGTGGGCTAGATAAATTAACATACCCACTACCTGCTAGTACTTTTCTTTATCTGCTAACTCTGCATTGAGTTCCATATGTAGTCTCTGCTAATATAACTCTGACTTGAGTACTTCAATTCCAAGAAAGTACTTCAAGCTTCCCAAGTCCTTCATTTCAAACTTTGAAAAAAAAGGTTTTCCTTTTGTTTTCCATTTCTTCTATATCATCTCAAGTGATAATCATGTCATCTACATATATGATTAAGCAAGTCATAAGACCGCTTCTTTTTTGAGAAAAAAAAGTATGATCTGCATTGCATTGCTTTGCTTTGCTTTGCTTTGCTTTGCTTTGTGTATACCCATAACTTCTCACTGCAAGAGTGAATTTACCAACCACGCCCTGGGAGACTGCTTCATAGCTTACAGTTACAAGGATTTATTTAAACGACACACTTCTGTTTCCTTGAGGTCTCATGTGAACCCTAGAGGCGCCTTCATGTGGACTTCTTGTTTTAAATCTCCATGAAGAAAAGCATTTTTAACATCAAACTGACAGAGAGGCCATCCTTTATTTGCTTCTCCAGAGAAGAGCACCCGGAGGACAGGTTCAGTATACTGAATAAGTCATGAGAACACAACTAAGTCGTTTTGTTCCCACTGCTCGTATTTGTCGTTGGTATGTTTTGGTGGGTCTATGGATAAATGGTTTAGCATGGCCTTTGATCTTCCCCCTATTGCGACTCAAATCATTCGAGCCCATAGTGTAACAACCCCCATTAAAAGTCCTAATTATTTTATTATTTTATCCAATAGGAAACCCTAATTGAGACATCCAAGTGATTCTGCACAAACCCTAAAATTTTCAGAACAATCAGAATCAGGATCAGGGCCCCTAAAACTCTGGGGGGGTATTTCCTACTCAACGATTATCCTTATAAGTTATTATAAAAATCGAATTTAATCAAACCGTCGACTCACCTGAACTTCAAACACACGTGGCAAGCATATGAGAAAAATATATCCCTTACGGACCGTAAGGGTTGATGCTTACGGTCCGTAAGCTAAGCCAAAATCGTGTATAAATAGTAGCGTCCGGGACTTGATTCTGGGCACAAAAACGACGAAGAAACTCAAAATACACGTTGAGATATCGTCCAAATACTCTCAAAACACACACGGATCACTAATTAGTATAGCGAGGTGCTGATACAAACAGGGTATTAACTTGATCGCTGCTACGATTTAATGTCCGATCGATTGAAACTATCCGATGGATGTTTTAGTACTATCCTTTGTCATTCGTTGTGAATCCGATGGATGTTTAAGTAATTATACTTTGTCATTCGTTGTGAATCCGATGGATGTTTAAGTGATTGCACTTTGTCATTCGTTGTGAGGGTTTTAATCTCGTGAGTTATCGTAAATGCTGTATTAGTTACTTACCTAGTTCGTGTGCACTAGGTTACAAGGCTAATTAATAGGCTAAGCTCTGCCTGTATAAATCTGCAATATATCAAGGCTTATCTGTAGACTAAACTTTGCCCGTAGAAATCTGCAATGTGAGTCCATTCTCTTTCTCACAGTTTTTATCACCTTTTTGTGATACAATTATATTTACAAATGCTTTCCAAAATTCTAAATGTTTACCAGTTATACTTACAGTGATTAAATTTTTATATTCTATAATAACTGCTGGTATGGGAGGTTTTATACATTATTTGACCCTCGTTACTATTAGCCAGAAAGTTAGCCAATAGTAGCATGACCACAATCACAGTGAGAATTATGCCTCAATAGCTATAGCCTATAACTAATATTATTTTAACATTAAATCGTTAATAAATTTAATGTATGTTTGAAATAAATCTAAATGGTGTATACCACAATAAAATAGTCAAGTATAATATTTTCTACTATAATAAGATTATATTTTTAGTCTTAGTCACGTTAATATATTAAATAATGATATTACAATTATTTAATTAACATATTATATTTGATAAATTATAGTAGTTTGACATAAAATGATATATGTCATCTTCTGGGTTAAATGGTTTTGTGCCATAAGTAATATATTTGACAAAGTAATGTCACAGGACACAACTAAGTCCAGAGTCACTAGTTGAGAGAATGATCAACAGTGACATGACCAAAGGCACTAGTTGAGAGAATGATCAACAGTGTTATAAATAGAATCACTAGTTGAAAGAATGATCAACAGTGATATGACCAGAGTCACTAGTTGAAAGAATGATCAACAGTGATATGATCACCGTCACAGGAATCGCCTAGTGACAGATAAATTGAATAATAGTAAAATAGAATTATTTGATAAATTCACTATTGGACGAAAGTGAGCCAATGAGTGATATGACTACTGTCACATCGGAACTGCCACCATGCGACAAATACTGATTGAGTTGGGTAAATATAAATAAATATAAAAACCTTAATGCTGTAAGGTATAACAATATATTTTATAAAAATGGAATGAACTCACTCAGTATTTCCGCTGACAAAACCTTTTTCAAACATATTTCAGGTAATTACAGTAGATTGGAGTAAGAGTTGGATACGACACTGAAAGGCTTCAAGAAGTGGCTTATTTTATTAATTAAATCAAATTAAGAAATATTATTTTATGTAATCAAATTTTATTTTTATTAAAAGCTACATTTGTAAAACATGGGTTTATCCCATCTATTTAATAAATAAAATCCGGTGTTTCTAAACTCTGATATTTTTCCTAACTCACGGTCCTGATGAAATTTCCGCTGCAATATTTTTCAAATTAAATCACCGGTACCACTGGGCTGTTCACGGCTTTCGATTCCGTCCAGGGTGGGTCGGGGGCCGTGACACATAGTGCGTAGTTTTGGCTTTTGAGTTTGAGGCTAATTGAAAGGCGACAATGTTATCGTAAAAGTACTCACATTTATTGTTTGTAGTTTCAAAGAGTCACAACAAAATAAAAATTACCCAAGACTACCACCAGAGGGATTGATTAAATTAGAAGCAACAAATAGTGTTTGATGGAGAATTGGATTCTCTGAAGCAGAAACAAGAATGAACAGTTTATTATCCTCAACACATAAGCCTTCCGTTACATAAAAATCACAAATCACAAAACAAAAACATGTATGTACACTACATGACAACACTTCTAGGATTCTTGATGCCACGGGAGGCACGATATCTAGTCGTGAAACGACTAAACATCGCGAGAGAATTACTAGCCAGTTGCTTCACATTCAAGAACCGTGCTTTGATCATAGCCTGCTCCCTCCTACCCATCCCACCCCCCAACATCCCATCGATGCAAGTTGTCGCATCCGTTAACGCAGCACTAACCCAAGTCTCAACATTACTCTCATGCCACATAAAATTTTCATCACCATCTTTTCCTATTTGTTGCAACTCCTTAAATGATTGTGTAATCTGGTTCACTCCATCATTAATTTGATGAAGACATTCTTGGACTGCTTCATTATTCGTCGTTTCTTTTAATTTCTTTGCTACCATGTTGAGATATGTTTTGGTAAACCGGGCTTTGGATAGACATGAAGCTAGTGTGACTTGAGTTAATAGTTGAGGGCTTGGTAGGCCAATTTTTCGCACATATGGCAAAAGAGTTTCGACGCATAGAGCAGGATATAATGCCGATCGACATTGTAGCTCGAGATACGTTCTTGCGCGTGAACGCGACTCTACCATGGTGGAAAAACCGAATATTGCGACGGAAATAAGCAGCAAACGGAGAACAAAGTGTGCCATTTTTTGTGACTTTTTGTTTGTGTTGTGAAAATGAATAGAATGAAGAGGAGTTATATAGGGGAGTTGTCACCTGCAGTTTTTCATTTTACTTTACGTAGAAATGATGTTTCATATGGCACATGCAAAATATTTGGTTACGGAGGAGATATCTGCAATAATTTTTGAAGCTTGGATTATAACGCATTAATGCGGAAGTTGTATTCACAAAGACAATTGCCACCGGTTATTTTATTTTATTTCTTTAAGTTAAATTAATTTTTGTTACATTATTTTAAGTCTTTAACACAGTTTTTAAAATAAATTTTGCTACTGAGGTTGAACATTTTTATTTATTCTTTTTTAATTTTTTAAATCAAAATTTACGACCGATTCTTATTTTAACCTTTTTAAGCATAATTTGCTATAGAATCATCTGCGGTAGCTAACTCGCTATTTTTATGATCATATCCTTTCTATCGCTAATCAGTCGTAATTTTGCAAATGTTTTTCTCGTAGATTTTGGCTGCTTTTGCCTTTTTTAGTGTATGAAACATTTATAAACAGAATCATGATAATTACGGTGATATGATCTTTCGCGGTTAGCATCTTGTGTAAGTTTCAGTTAAACATAAGTAATAAACGGAGATATTATCTAACTTGTCCATGAATGGGTTTGTTGAAGGAAAGAGTACGAAGTTTAAGGAAAATTGTCTTGAAAAAATGTGACTTAGAAATTACTTGACAAACATCATCCTACCATTAAGGTACTTCTAAACTAATAAACTATACAAGAGTTGACTTTTCAACATAGTTAATCATCATCATCATATACATATATATGAGCTGGAGTACTGGTCATTGAAGATGTAAGTTAACTTAACTTGAATAATCTAGTTTTATTAAAGAAATGTGCTACACATGCTTAAATTTGTGTATGTGTAGAAGTTATTTTATATACTATCTGCAATGCTACGGACGCCCTTAAGTATCCTTAGCTGTCACGTCGTTTGCCACATCATATCCTTAGACTATCCGCATCAGTGAAAGGCTATCCTTTCTACAAACAGCCTAATCAGCATGCCACATCAGCTTTTCACTTATTCTTCCCACAAACACTTTTTACCCACAACAATAACATATATATCCTTCCCACAAACAACCTTATAAAAAAAAGGACCCACCATTAGGCCATTCTTCACCATTCTTCCCCAAGAATTGTGAAGAATGAACACCCTCCATGTCATCCTCTACAACACCCACTAATCCATCCCTCTCACAAATGCCCTCCACATAGGAATGAACACCCTCCATGTCACCTACAAACATCCTTGATGTGGATAGTCTTACAAATTCTTAAAACCTTCATTTTATCTCCAACCCTACAAATATCCGAATTTTTTGCATAAGTAGGTGGTTTGAACCACAAAAGAGTGTTATTAGGTGGGTTTGAATTATCTTTTCATATTTAGGTAAGTTGTGAAACCATACAACGACTTTCAATAAGTTTTCTGTAGAAAATCAGAGAGTCTGCCAAAAGCTGCATCAAATGTTGAAGATCGCTGAATGATACAGCGACCTTGTGAAGGTCGCTGTTTGAAGTACCAAGCTTTATGAAGGTCGCAGTTTCATGTACCAAGCTTTGTGAAGGTCGCAGTTTCATGTAGCAATCTTATTGAAGGTCGCAGTTTGATGTAACAATGTTATATAAAGTCGCTGTTTGATGTAACAATGTTATTTAAAGTCGCAGAATCATGTTACGATGTTATTAAAGGTCGCAGGATCAATATACAAAGTTAAGAAAGGTCGCAGAATCATATAGCAAGCTTATTGAAGATCGCAATATGGTGTCACAATCTTTGTAAATAACGACAATCTTTGCAGAATTTATGCAGCTTTCGTTTGCTAGTGTAATGCTTTTGAGTGGTTAATGTGAGTGGCAAACAGTAACCTTATGTAGTATAGATGCTATGACTAAAGCATCGTCTCTCACATTAATTGGAATCAAGCCTGCAAAGTTGAATAGGTTTGTGTAAGAAAAATACTGTGCTTGAATATGAATTCGAAAACTTATTCACAGAATGAAGTCTTTAAATTTGAAAACTGGTTTGAACATAAAGCAAACCACAACATTTTCAATATCAAACGAAGCTTTAATCCTTTCATTACCGATAAATATTCAGTCAACTTTGATCTGCGGAAGATGAATTTTGAATGTCATCCTGGTCCTCTTGATGCATCGGTGTTGTTCTTGAACAAGAATCACCGGGCGTTTGAGGTATTCAAAAATCCAGCAAAGTATGATAAGCCTATAGGTATTAGACGATCAGATAGAACGTTCTGGCAGTATATGAAAGAAAATCCGGTTGGTCTAAGGGTAGAAGGTTTACTACGTGCAGCAGGATTCAGCGGGATACTGCAAATTGGGTACCGGTATGTAGACCACGCCTTAATAACAACGTTGGTTGAGAGGTGGAGGCCAGAAACTCACACGTTTCACCTTCCTTTTGGAGAAACCACTTTGACATTACAGGATGTCAACGTGCTGTGGGGGCTACCAATAGATGGGTTGCCTATATCTGGGGCTGACACTGGTATGGCACTGTATACTGTAAGAAACAAGTGTCAAGAGGTGTTGGGGTTTACCCCTTTGGAAACTGAAGTGAGGGGCAAAAGGGTTAAGGCCAGCAGAGTTTTACAAGAAATAAGTAAAAATTTTTCTGAAAACCAAGCATCAGATCAAGACTGCATTTTTCGTGCACGTCAAATAATATTTCATTTGATAGGGTGCACAATCTTACCTGATAATGCAAACCACTTGATTGATGTCAAATTTTTAGAGTTTCTTGTAGACTTGCCCGCATGTTCGGGATATAGTTGGGGCGGTGCTGTGTTAGCGCACCTTTACAGAAACCTTTGTAACGCTGCAGCACCAAATGCTATAGCCATTACTGGCCCAGTTGCGCTTCTACAAGTGTGGGTTTGGGAGAGGTTTCGCAGTTTTGCTCCTGCTATTG
The DNA here is from genome assembly GCA_030545235.1 of Helianthus tuberosus. Lineage (NCBI taxonomy): Eukaryota > Viridiplantae > Streptophyta > Magnoliopsida > Asterales > Asteraceae > Helianthus > Helianthus tuberosus. The sequence goes on along the minus strand of CM060386.1, from coordinate 20,736,976 downwards.
GAAGGTTCCACTACAATGCCCCGTTAGCTGCTCGGTAGTGTGAATTGGAAATAATTAAATTTATTATTTGGTATGTATATAACACTATGTTAATTTATTATTTATCTTTTTAGGTGGAAGGGAAGCTTAACGTGTACAGATATTTCCACACATTGCCTGAGAACATATAGATCTCAGCTGCAATTTATGTCAGAGACAACGGTATGGTTGTTAGTTGTTGACATATAAAATATAAGTTTGTTTTAACACGTTTGTAAAGCTTGAATTTTTTTTTTGTTTCAGTTTAATTGGAGACCATACGACGACATTGTGGATAGACTCCCCGATATATGTCGGAGTGGTATGGGAATTTGGCGGAGTTGTTGCCCTCTACTATACTACTCGGTTGTGGAGCATCACTATCCTCAACGAGTGATGCGACAGTTTGGCATGTTCCAGTATATACCTAACCCAATTGCCATAGATAATATTGAGCATGCCAGGCTTCATTCCATGAACCGGAGCGGGAAAACCGGGTGGAACTGGTTAATTCGTCATGCACCGTATGTTCGTGGGTGGGAGGCACGTCATCAAACCTTGGTCAACGGGGAACTCAGCACATCTTTTTCCGTTGCCAATGATTACATGACATGGTACATGGAACATACCGTGTTATATCTGATGAACCCACAGTTGCAAGATGGCCCTACTAGGGGTTTTCAAGACGAAGGAGCAAGGGTCCAAATGATGGTAAATAAAAGTTTAAAATTATTCAAAGTTACCTTTACTATTGTTAGTATAAAAATTAATTATTAATTTAATTTTTTTTGCAGTCGGAGACGATGGGTCTAATTCACCGATCTCAAGATCTGGGCGTTATTCAGGGTGCGGCGTATCGGGCCCTTGAGATGTCTAATGTTCCAGAATATGGACAATATCCGACTCATCTGACACAGGAGCCGGTGGACCTTGATTCATATCCTCGTACACAGAGGTTAGGGAGGCGACGACGTCGTGGTCGTGGTGGTAGAAACGATCAAGAGCCCGGACCATCTAATGGGGGCATGAACTTCGAAACAGGGGGGGGGGGGTCAGGATCCGGTGTGAACGAAAATGAAAATTTTCCAGGAAACTTTGGTGGGTCACAAAACGCTGGCACTATGTTTGCGGACGTTAATCTAGCGGCAAACAATGTTAATACTGAGGCATGGGAGTCATTGTTGTCTACGGCCGTGAATTCCGACGGTATTGACGTCACCGACTTATTGGAGGTCCAAGAAAATGATATGGGTAACAACAACAACAATCAGTTTGTGGCTCCAAACATAAGTCAGGCAGGGTTTTTTAGCCCCTCGCCACATATGATGGACCACAATATAAGTCAGTCAGGGTTTGTTACCCCCGCGTCACAGACGATCACCTTTATGCCGGAGACGCAAACAGACTATCAGTACTGGGCCCCAAGCCAAAGTAACGAAGACCACCGGAACCGATATGAAAATGTTGAACCAAACCCCTTAGATTGGAGTCTCGACTTGAACATGTTTCCACAAAATGACCCATAGTTTGCATAGTGTAATACATTTTTGAATAAATATAGTGTGTTTTTTTTTGTTGTTATTAGTGCAATATATTTTACGTTTATTTTATTGTTCTAAAGAAGAGAAGTAAAAATCGGTTGGATCGTTTTTTGGGAATGAGGTATTTATATCTGTTTATCATTAAGGGTGTAAATTTCAAATCAGAATTTGTAACAACTAAGCATTTTTTATCTTGTCAAAAAAGGTCCAACGTGTCCTTTTTCGTGGCCGTTTCCTCACCCGTGTGGCTCCCACCACCGGGTTCGTTTGTCTCTAACTTATAAGGAGGGGTAAATTTGTCCGGGGACCAGGGGCGTCTGGTCGGCGGAATGCATTTCGGGTCATTCAGGGGGCCCCGAAAGTCGTAAAAAGTCATTTTTTTATCTTGTCAAAAAAGGTCCAACGTGTCCTTTTCTGTGGCCGTTTCCTCACCCGTGTGGCTCTCACCACCGGGTTCGTTTGTCTCTAACTTATAAGGAGGGGTAAATTTGTCCGGGGACCAGGGGCGTCTGGTCGGCGGAATGCATTTCGGGTCATTCAGGGGGCCCCGAAAGTCGTAAAAAGTCATTTTTTTATCTTGTCAAAAAACGCCCAACGTGTCCTTTTCCGTGGCCGTTTCCTCACCCGTGTGGCTCCCACCACCGGGTTCGTTTGTCTCTAACTTATAAGGAGGGGTAAATTTGTCCGTGGACCAGGGGCGTCTGATCGGCGGAATGCATTTCGGGTCATTCATGGGGCCCCGAAAGTCGTAAAAAGTCATTTTTTTATCTTGTCAAAAAACGCCCAACGTGGCCTTTTCCCTCTGAAAGTCGCTGTATCAACTTGCAATGTTATAGAAAGTCGCAGAATCATACTACAAGCTTATTGAAGTTTGCTGTTTCATACTACAAGCTTATTGAAGGTCGCTGTATCAACTTGCAATGTTATAGAAAGTCGCAGAATCATACTACAAGCTTATTGAAGGTTGCTGTTTCATAATACAAGCTTATTGAAGGTTGCTGTTTCATAAGAAGTTTAAATGGGGCGGTGTGTTTTCCTTTGTTAACAAACGAAATCCAGCTTACACAACCCACTCATCCTTAACATTTCTTAACATTTCACTTTCTTAGTTAATGGATTCTTTTCGGCCATACCTCGTAAGACTATATTGGGGCGGTGTGTTTTCCTTTGTTAACGGGGCTGTTCAGTTTGACCAATCCATGCTAACAACCTCTTTCCTTATGCGACATAAATCGTCGTATGATGAATTGGTGGATTCAATCTGTAATCATGTTCAACTTCAGAAAGAATCGGTGCGCCTTTCATTGTTACTAGGGTACACGTTTCAGGGCATATCTCAGACAACAAAAATTTTCAACGATGATGGTATTGCTACAATGAACTATTTAGCCGAAGTATCGGAAACGAACTTCATTGCCGAGATCTATGTTCAGTGGGAGGCAGTCAATCCTGTCCAACACATGAGTTTCACAAACCTTCTGCATGACATTACACAACGTAATGTTGTTGACACCCAAGATTCTGATGAAGATGATGAGGGATACGGGCAAACAACTCAAGAACACCACTTGATGCCTCCTGTTGATAACATAGTAGGTCCGTCCTCCCAGTTTCTGGTGGGTGACAACAATAATGACGGTTTTGATGATTCGGAAAGTTGCAGCACCGAAGAAAGTTCTGAAAGTGAAGAGGCACCACCATCCGAGGATGGTACTTCTGACGACGAGGCTGCAGTCAACCAACACACTGAGTTGACCCTGGGTCAGCCGAGGCCAATCATTCCAGCGACACATGACGACCCAGACGAGGACGAGGAACTTAGGGATTACATGTGTCTGGATTATGAAGATAATCCAATGGACGTATGGAATCCAAAAGTAAAACAGATACGTCTCGGCATGTATTTCAAGTCAAAACAAGCGGTGGACCTTGCTATCCGAGAATGGAACATTCGCCGTGGAAGGGAAATTTTTGTGATGGATAGCAAACCAACTTTATACAAAGTTAAATGCTACACGAGAAACAAAAATTTTAAAAACCCTTTCCCTCATGCTCCTTTGTGTGAATGGCGTGCAACGGCATCAAAACAGAAACACCAACACCTTTGGCAAATTACCAACTGGGCGCCTGCCCACAGTTGTTATTCTACGGTGGTACGAAACAACAACAGGTTCCTTAGGTCTAAGGATATCGCTGCACACATCCTGCCACAAATTCGTACAGATATTGCGTTGAAGGTGAAACACATCAGGACGCATATAAAGCAAGCGATGTCTGTCGATGTTACGTATACGAAGGCGTGGCGTGGACGAAGAAAGGCAATTGAGAGGATATATGGAACCTGGGAAAGCAACTTTCAGGAGTTGCCAAAGTACGTGTTACGGCTTCAGTCTCGAAACCCTGGTACGGTGGTTTCATGGTTTCATCACCCGCACTCGGCTCCAGGACATCCAACATTCAAATATGTTTTTTGGGCATTTGGTCCTTCTATTCGCGCGTTTCATCTTTGCCAGCCTGTCATCTCTGTGGACGGCACACACTTGAAAGGAGGGTACCGTGGTAAGTTGTTGGTTGCGGTAACCAAAAACGCCAACAACTACATAATGCCAGTGGCGTACGCTCTAGTTGACGAAGAGACGGTTCATAGTTGGTGTTGGTTTTTCCAAAATTTGAGAGAATACGTCACCAAAGACTGTAACAGTAGAATTTGTGTTCTATCAGACCGTCATGCCGGTATAATTAATGCGATGGAGAACCTTCTGGATTGGAGGGAACCAAACGCCTACCACCGTTATTGTCTTCGGCATGTCAGAAGCAATTTTAGTGGTAGGTTCAAGACCAAATCTCTTAGGAAGCTGTGTTGGATGATCGGGAGCACAAGTCAACGAAGAAAGTATCTTTGGGCTGTGAGGGAAATGCAGCTGTTAAATCGGGGTGCTTGGAACTACCTGAACGACATTGACAAAAGCAAGTGGACTATTGTTCATGACCGCGGAAACCGTCGTTGGGGTAACCTTACGACGAACATATCTGAGTCTATGAATAATGTCTTACGGGAAGCAAGACTGCTGCCAGTAAAAGCCTTGATTCATTATACGTTCACCAAGGACGTATCAGAGTATGCTCGCCACGCGCAGATGGCCCAAAGCTGCAATACCCCTCTACCCCCTCGAATTTGGTCCAGGTTTAACAAGTTGCATTCCGTAGCCATGCAACATGAAGTGTCCGTCTACGATGTCAGAGAAGGTCGTTACGCGGTGGTTTCAAGGGAAGAAACCAATGACGACGGTGGAAACGAGTACACCGTTGAATACAGACGCCACCGGTGCTCATGCGGGAAATGGCAAATGCTTAGATTCCCTTGTTCCCATGCTATCTCCGTTTCCGCTTGGATGGGTGAGCAACCACATGACGTTACCCACTCCATATTCCACACCACCACCTATCAGGAACAGTATAGCGGTCATTTTTTCACCCTGGGACACAAAGATGAGTGGGAAGAAGCGGACTGGACAATTCAAGGGGACCCTTCGAGGGTCACAACACATCGAGGCAGGGTTCGTTCAAGAAGAATTCAAAACGAGATGGATGTTAACTACCACGATGAACCCCAGGCACGTCGATGCAGCAGATGCGGAGAAACCGGGCACAACAGGAAGACCTGTGGCCGACGTTAAGTTAGTATCTTTTTGTGGTTTTAATGTTAACATGAAGTGTATCCTCCTATGTTTTGTGTTTGGTATTTCTGTTTGAATTCTCAGTTGGTGTAATTTAAGAAAAATTCACAAACACAAAACACAAAATTCACAATCTTTTACATTGACAATCACAATAATATAAAGATCAAAGAACATTACACGGTTTATTTTAATTTAGGAGAATTCACGAACACACAATACATCTACCAATACAGGAACCCCTAAGTCACTAACGACGGCATCATCTGATAACACATTCGAGTCATGCTCTGGAATCAAAAGGATGAATCAGAGTCGATGTCAAACCTGCGATATTGTTCCCATGGATCATCACTAACGACGACATCATCTGATAACGCATTAGAGTCACGATCACTGTCGTATTGGTGGTAGCACAAGCTATGGTAGATGCATCCAAACCTACATATCGGGGGGTATGGTTCTAAATCCCTTGATAATGCAGGGTTAGGGTTCTGCACAATCCAAGGACGTTGAGGTCGTTGCATAAAGGAGGTAGGATTTCGATTTTGATGTTCAACATATGGTGGTGGGCGAGGATGTTGGTCCAGGGGTGAAGCGGCAGGACGGTTCGCCTGTTGTCCAGCGAAGAGCAAAGCACTATTGTCATTGGGAAGAGGATCACCGGAGTAACGGAGGGATTGTGGGGGGAGCGAGTTATTGTTGGGTTGTGGTACTACAGAGTTACGAATAGGTTGTCGTTCAACATTTGCAGGGTTTGGCTCCCCTTCATGTATATGCAAATGAAAATGAATGTGTAATTCGTTATCACCATCTGCCATCCGAATAACTAGTGGGGTGAGGTAAAGGTGTGAAGGCCAGAAATGGGTGATAGGTGGTATTTATAGACATGAGAAGTATAGGGGTGGGTAGTTATTATAATACTAGTAAAATAACCTACTGATACAATAAAGTATAATAACCTTCTTCCACTAAAGAGATACAAAACGACAAAAAACTTTCAAGTAAACACCACTACAACAAACATCATGATAGAAAAGGAGCAACCCTATTTCCAATGGCAGTCACCTCTAGATGATAGTTCCGAGTCTGACTCTTCTCCAGAATATGGGTTGTGCCAAACACAGGACCAATCTTCTTCTTCTTCCTCATAGTTCCAAGCTTCCTTCAGGACTTCTGGGTCGTAATCCTCCTCCGGGTTAGGGTTGAAATCAAACTGTTGATTGTCATAGGTCCAAAATTTTTTAACAACGGGGATTTCTTCGACCTGTTTATTTCTTCCACGAACGTCCTTCTGTTTCGCCAGTTGCTGATTCACAACTGCACCGGAAGACGATCCTCCTTCCTCGACAGGTTCCGATGTTGTTGATTTCTGTCCTTCCTCCAGAACCGTAACCTTTGGGGGTAGTTCCCATTCCAATATAGCATTCATGTCTTCTTCAGTCAAGCAATTGTTTTGAAAGTGGGAGAAAGGAGGTAACCGTTTCTTACCATTGCGCTTATCCATTACTACGAAATGGTATTGCGAAGAAGAGTGATGAGGTGGTACCGATGGAGGGCCTTTTATAGATGAAAGAACGACCTACTAGAAGATCTCTGTATCAAACATCGACCTAGTATAACATCTCTGAATGAAACAGCGACCTAGTATAACATCTCTGAATGAAACAGCGACCTAGTATAACATCTCTGAATGAAACAGCGACCTAGTATAACATCTCTGGATAAATAGTCACTCATACCCCCATCTCGAATTGCACCAACGACACACAACAAATGGGGGAACCGGAAGACTCGTTATTGGAGCTGGAGGAAGTCCCTGATACCCCCCCTGAAAAGATCCCCAGAAAGACACGCTGGTATTATTACCCAACAGAAGAGTCTAGATCGTGGTCAAAAAATGTAATGGCTTTCTATCATAACGGAGATTCTTCTTTCTGTTATAGCGGATTCCTTGGAAGGAGACAACTCGGGTCCGAGTTTTGGGGTGCCCTACTTGGATACGAGAACTACGGTTACTTGTCGCCACTGGTAAGGAGTATAAATTATTAAAACCCTCCAAAAAATTATTTTTATTCTTATGTTATAAAACTTTCACCGTTGTAGCATGTGTGTGGGTGGGTGACGAGAATGATGAGGTTCAGATGGATTTTAATAAAAAAATCCAAAAGACCAGAACAACTGTTTCCATGGACGATTCTCCCACCTCAATTTCTCGACCTTTTGGAAGAGAATCCTAACCATCGTGCGTTACCTTTTGCTATTGGATTAAAGGAACATTACCCTCCATTTTGGGACATCGATACGGTAACACTTACATCCCCCACTGTATATTTTAAACCAAATACGTTTAACTTATTTATTTTTGTCCAGGTTTATATTCCAATCTGTGTTGACCTTCAAGACTGGTTCATGGTTCGTGTTGATATGGGGACACTTCACCTTACTTTGTATTTTACTGGGACGTGTACTTCAAGTGTTTCTGATGGGTCAAGCTTGATTCAAGTTAGGGTATACCCAACCCTAATAAAATTTGAATCGTTATTCAAAAAATTTTTGGAAAAAATTGCATACTGGGAACATTCTGGACGCCCACATGTGGAAAGCACAATGGTGACACATACAGAAGTTTGCCAACATCAAAAGGAAAACGCAGGACCAGATTCAGGGGTGTTAGTTTGTATGTTGTTAAGTAAACTGGTTAATGACGAGGACGTCGGGATTGGGGGAGATCTTGTCGAGGCTTGCGCGAAATACAGACGAGAGATGGCGGATGAGTTTTATGCAGCTCGTTTTTCACCCCCAAAACGAAAGGAAACGACCTCTGGCGAGACAACGCCAATGCCCCAAGTCCTTATTCACCCTTAAATGTAATAAAACGTGTAATTGTTTATCGTACTTGTATTAAATTATTAAATATAAATTTCCACTATTTTAGACAATAAGCCAAAAAATGCCTTTTTGGCCGTTTTGCCCCCCTCAAAACGAGAGGAAACGACCGCTGGCGATACAACGCCAATGCCCCAAGTCCTTATTCACCCTAGCTTCGTTTGATATTGAAAATGTATCTCGAGTGCTTTGCCTTATCTTCATATGTAAAGACTTCAATCTGTGCATGCTTTTTCGGATTCATGGTGAAAGTCAGTATTTTTCTTACACTATAGTATTTTTCTTACACAAAACTATTCAACTTAGCAGGTTTTTTCGAATTCATGTGAGTGCCTAGGGTTTAGTCATTTCACCTTTACATTTACCACTCACATTTCATGCAGCAAAAGTACAACAAGGTGAAACAGTCACCTATTACACTATCAAACGAAACTTGCATGTTCTGTAAAGATTGTCGTTATTTAATAAGCTTGTGACACCATATTGCGATCTTCAATAAGCTTGCAATATCATTCTGCGATCTTCATTAACTTTGTAGTATGAAACAGCAACCTTTATTAAGCTTGCAATATCATTCTGCGATCTTGAACAACTTTGTAAGATGAAACAGCAACCTTGAATAAGCTTGTGAGTTCAAACAGCGATCTTCAATAAGCATGTAACATGAAACAACGATCTTGAATAAGTTTGTGACATGAAACTGCGACCTTCAGAAGGTTGGAAGATCATTCAGCGACCTTCACAAAGCTTGGTACATGAAACTGCGACCTTCATAAAGCTTGGTACTTCAAACAGCGACCTTCACAAGGTCGCTGTATCATTCAGCGATCTTCAACATTTGATGCAGCTTTTGGCAGACTCTCTGATTTTCTGCAGAAAACTTATTGAAAGTCGCTGTATGGTTTCACAACTTACCTAAATATGAAAAGATAATTCAAACCCACCTAATAACACTCTTTTGTGGTTCAAACCACCTACTTATGCAAAAAATTCCAAATATCCTTACTCTTCTAAATTTCCACCTCATCACCTATCAACTACACTACACACAATATTTAAATTAAAGTTTTTTTCTTGTAGTTTGGGCCCACCTTATCACCAAAACCAATACAAACACCCATCCATAATTAAGGGCTCCAATAGTAAGGGCCTCAAAGGGCACCCTTGCTCCAATGGTAAGGGCTTGTAAAGGCTTGCAAGGGCAAGGGTATTAAGGATGCATTGGAGATAGTCTTGCTGAACAGTGAACAATCCAAGGATACTTTTTTGCACTCAGATGCCTATCAACTTGGTTAAAGTATAGCATATATTGGAGATTACAAACATTTATATAACGTTTATAAAGATTTAACCATTGAAAATATATATTATCATATATAAACATAAGAAACTAAGATTGACAAATAAGTAAGTTGTGGAATTTAGATTGGTTAGAGGTACATGTTTGAACCCATAACCTTCTACTAATATATTATTAATTTAGAAATATACGATGTTACTTGACTTTCAATTACATAATACTTTCAAGAAATGATGTAATGGAAGCTCAATAATTTGTGAAAACACTAGTACCATTGTAAGCAATTGTGTTTATTTAATATATGGATGATAGATACAATCATCAAAACCACACAAGAAAAACAATACACCTATGAGTAGGTTACACCGATTATATATGGCATACCTACTTATAAGTATCATCACAATTATATACGACATTCATACTTAGAAATAACACAACTTGTATGTGGATTTAGGGATTCTTGATGCCACGAGAGGCGCGATAACGTGTTGTGAAACGAGTGAACATCATAAGAGAATTGCTAGCGAGTTGCTTCATATTCACAAATCGCGCATTGATCATGGCCTTTTCCTTACGACCAATTCCATCCCCCGCGATCCCATCAATGCATGTGGTGATATCTGTCAAGGCAGCACTCACCCAACTCTGCACGTTGCTTTCGTGCCACACAAAGTTCTCATCCCCATCGGTTCCCATTTGTTGTAACTCCTTAAAAGATCGCGTAATTTGATCCACACCATTGTCGATTTGATGAATACATTCTTCCAAGGCTTGGTACTCTTGAACTTTACCCGTTTCGTTCAATCTTTTTGCTATCATGTTCACATAGGTCTTTGTTACCCGAGCTTTGGATAGACATGAGGCTAGTGAAATTTGAGTTAGTCGTTGTGGGCTTGGTACGACTTTTTTGTTCATATATGGCAAAAGAGTTCTAACACATAGATCGCGATACAATGCTGATCGACATTGCGACTCAAGATACACCCTTTCGCGAGAAATAGACTCGACAACAGTTGAAAACGCAAAGATTGCGAAAAAAAGAACCAAGAAAGAAAGAACATTTTGTGCCATGTTTTTGGTTTTTTGTGTGTGTTGGGATATGAAGGGTTTTTGTGTGTTTGGGATATGAAATGAGAAGTGAGGAGAGGGATTATATAGAGTTGTTACGTCCATTATTTTAATAAACTTTACTAACTAAACAAATCAACCCAAATTCTTTACGTATAATATATGTTCCATATCTCACACGTAATTATTCTTCAGATACTTGTCCAACTTATACGATTGACAGTTTACAAAATCAAGTTATCTTGTTGTTGATTAATAAAAACACAACCATTTTACTTGCGAATCGTAAAACTACAATATATGAAGGTTGCTTCTTTTCTTAGGGAATTTTGATCGTCGTCAACTTGCATCTGCCACAAATCGGGTTCAACATAAACGAAGATATGATTCAGTTACACCAAGAATCATGAGGGGAAGAGAAACAAGAGATCATAGACGTTCCATGGAAACTTGTTATGAGGAGTTGAAACATAGAGGTTACTTCAAAAAGATTAAGTTTTGATGTCGGTTCCTCTAAACTTGTAGCTTAATTCTACAATACTTGACTTTAAAAGCCATTGATGATTGGTTATATGAGCTGGAGTAATGGAGTGAAATCAAAAGTTAACTTAAAACTTAAAAGTGTTGTACAATTTCTTACTTGTAGCGCATTCTTGCTACAAATGTTTATAATGTTTAATTGTGTGAGAGTATGGGATAACTATATAGAGACTTATTCATTAATCTTATCAAACTAAACTATTATATATGGATTATTATAAACGTATGTATCCAATATAAAATCTTACAAATAAACACAGCAAAGTATAAAAATTAGTTTTAACCTTTTGACCATTTGTTTTTTTTTTTTTTTTTTTTTTTCACTTTACGGAACTGAAGAGATTACCTTAAATCTGGGCTTATGCTATGCCCAACATTAATCAACCCATAAGAGATGGACGGTCGATGAATGTTTAGCCTATTAAGGGTTGGCCCACCAATGGTAAGCCCATTAGGGTAAAAGTCCTTGTAAAGGAAATTTAGCTCTCTTTCTCCCTAGAAGACATTACTAACATCTCTCTCATACAAACATACATACATACTTATCATCAGGGGTGTTCCAACCTTTTTGGAGGCCCACTGTAAAATAAAATTTTGGGGCCCTCTTTCATTCTTTGAGTGTTATAAACGATGGCAAACAAGGAGTTTATAACTATTTAACCTTGCTAGCGAATACGGAAGTTAATTTTAATGGCAAACAAGGAGTTTAAATAAAAAGGTAATGGTTATTAAATATAGAATAATTTTTAAATATTAAAGTTATCCATATTTCACAAAGATAATCCATGGATGAAAGTATGAAACTAATAGTTACAACGTTTCTTTCTTAGTTGCTTACATTTTTTGCTTTTATTTTAGTATGTTTTAGGATTTGACTGAATGGATTGTTATCTGGTTAGTTACAACTCTTCATTATGCATTTTTTTTTTCCAAAGAGACGGGTTTATAATCTAAAGAGGTGGGTTTATAATACGTGGGAGGCTTAAAGGTATTATTAACATTTAGAGATAGCTAAATTGTAGCAAAATTTGTCCGTAGCCAATCCGTAGCAATATTTGCGACCGATTTTTTTTTTAGTAAAATTCCATAGCAAATGCCCCCTTTTATAGTAGTATAAGTCGTCATTGAGGAGGGAGAATCCTTAATAGTCTCAAGAGTGTGATGGTAACTTGGAGGAAAAGGCAATGGATGAGGAGGAGGAAGAAGGCGAATTCCAACAACCTATGTTGCCGGAAAATGCGGTAGATGGCCAAGTCCTGTTGGGCAGGAATAGGGAGGGGTGGAAAACCAACCGACGCGTCCTCAGATACTGTAAAATGATCAAGTTCATGTGCACGGGGAAAAAGGGGCGGCTAGGGAGTATGAGTCAAACGTGGAGGATTTGTCTGAGGAAAAACCTAACGGTCATACCAGAGCCTAGTAGTTAAAAGTGCCCATGTAGATTGTCCTTCTAGTCATTCTAGGTTTAACCTAAATAATCCACCACGCTTAGGAAATTCGGGAACACAACAGGAGAACAGTGTTCATTCGGGTAATCCGATCGCATATGAAGCTCCGACTAAGGTTGAAGCTCCAACCAGGTTTGAAGGACCGCCTATTTTAGCATCTGAAGGACAATCCCCCGTGAACATCACAACTGAAACAGAGGCAACTTCCACGGTTGGGTCTATTATTGGGATTGGGTTAGCTAATTTTGAAGAAGAAACTCGTGATTTGATTATTGGTGAAGGCGAGGATGTCGGTTATCAATGAATTATCTGTCAATAAACTTGCGTGGGGTGCGAGATGCCCGGAAAGTGGAATGGATTCGCGACCTAAAAACGAGTCATGGTGTTCACTTTCTCGCCATCCAGGAAACCAAATTATAGTCTTATTCTAATTTCTTATTTAACACTTTTCGGGGCAGATCTGTGTTGAATTTTACGGTTATAGATTCGACTGGTAGATCCGTTGGTTTAGCATGTTTATAGGATCCGACAATTTTTGTGTGTGAAGATGTTCTGAAGGTAAGGCACTATCTTCTAGTCTCAGGTAAAATTGCTAACCAGACAGGGAAAATAATGTAGTTAATATATACACGTCGAATGACGCTGTGGCACGGAGAACTCTTTGGTTGGAATTGTTATAGTTGGGGCACTCTAGACAGGGGAATTGGGTATTCTTGTGAGATTTTAACGAGATACCAGATCCTAGTGAAAGAGTAAATTGTGAGTTTTTAACATCTAGCACAAAAGAGTTTAATAATTGTATTCTTGCCGCTTCCTTACACAAATACAATTTGTGCGGGTCCTGATTCACGTATATGTCTGATAGGAGCTATAACCTGAGTAAGTTGGATCAGTACTTGATGTGTCTCGTGCTTCGTGAGCAGTGGCCTGCGGCGTCTTTTCTTGCGTTGGATAGAGGTGGTTCCAACCACCGACCGCTATTATTAACCACTCCTCCGTCTGGCCATGGTCATATTCCGTTCAGATTTTTCAACTCCTGGTTTGAAAAACCTAGTTTTTTGGACTTTGTCCATGCCTTGTGTCCCTTATTTAGATTTACAGGTCCTGCGGATTTAGCACTTGCCACTAATTTGAGATGGCTGAAGTCCCGAATCAAACTATGGTTGACGGCGATAAAAAGACGAACTGATGGGTTAGACGAACAAAAAAACAACAGTTCAGTATCATTGAAAGGTTAGCAGAGGTAAGAATGCTTGATAATTCGAATTAGAGCTTAGGGCTGAATGCAAATGAGTTATTTTGGAAACGAACCAATTAAATCAGATAGACATTCGTCAAAAGTTTAGAACGAGATGGACATTAGATGGGGAAGAATGTAACACCCCGACCGCGTAATACAACAAACCGCGGCGGAAACGTCGAGGAGTCATGTCACAGAATAATTGTTTCACAACACATGGTATTTGAAGTTTCGTTTTATTTTGTTAATAGACTCATTGTTTTGATACAAACCAAATAAATATAAACAATTGTCTTTCAAGTTTTATAGTCACTAAGGCCTGCGTCCATCCTATGTGAAGCAAGCAATCAATAATCGTCACATAATAGAACCTGAAACATATGTGAAAAACAGTCAGCATAAAAATGCCGGCGAGTACATAGTTGTATGTCAAATCCATGGCTTTGAATTCATATTGCAATACCTCGTCCAACTTCGAAAGTCGACGAGTATAAATCTTGAAATCAAAAAGTATTTGATATTGCAATATGTTTTATCAGCTTTACAAGATGATATAAGTAAATAAAACCATTGTAGCCATGAATCTTGACTGAAAACATTTGTCTTTGTAAAACCAAGTAGTAAATCGTCTTTGAAAGAAAACTTCGTATGGTTTATATCTTTAAGTAAACATCGTTGTGTGACATCGTTTGAAAACATTGTTCAAGTGATCTAGATAACGCTACGACATGTAATATGATAAAAGCATTTATATATAGGAAGTACTAGCGGCGTATCCACCATGCTTTTATCATATTACACCCGTCTCATTATCTAATCACCTACCATAAACCCATCATCCAAATCGTCCGTGATATAAATCATCGTTCAATCGTCCGTGTTATAAACCAATCGTCAATCGTCCGTGTTTTAATTGTGAAAAACTTTTGTTCGTTCTTTAATGAATACATTCAAACCTGTGTGACTCGACTATACCACCCATGGGGTATCTTTAATAAACCCTGAAAGGCCTCTTTAACATCGACTAACAAATCAACACATGATTTGTTAAAATAACAGATTCTGTCGTTACCCTAACCTATCCACCAAATCCAGTGGATAGCCCGATAACGGAATTTGTCAAATCCTATGGTACCATAACATACTACTGGTCGGCTTGATCAAAGCTAATGAATGTCATTCGTCTTTCGACTAGCGCACCAACAAGTTCGTTCACATTATTGAAATCGTTGTGTTTTATATAAACCATAGTCTTTGTTTTGAAAACTTGAAAAGCATTTAGCACATATGAGTCACCCCAAAACAATTGAAAGAATAAAAGAGGGGAGCTATGTACTCACTTGGGATTGCTAAGTATCCTTGAATCAAGTGAAGTATCAAGCTTTGTACGTGTCCTAACGTGTCCTAACATCGGTAACTATATTAAAGTAACGGTACATAATCGGAGGAATCGGATAGAATGAGGTCTTGTAAACCAAATGAGTGTTGAATCTCATATGAAATGGTTTAACAGAGTCTACATTCTGATTTGGAATCAATCCTAAGTGCTTTTGACCCGTTATGACCCGTTAAGGTAGTTTACGCTACTTTAACGTGTCATTTACGCAAATGCGCATTCGGATGGTCAAACTAGTCCTATGATCAGTCTTATATGCCTAAACATGTTTAATAATGTTGCAATATCAGTTTAAGTGTCAAAATTTAGGTTACACTTGCTTAAATTGAATTTATGCGTAAAAAGGCATTTTGGTCATTTCCTAAAGGCATATAAACTACCTATCATACAACTAACCAAACGAAGTGACCATAAGGTATAACATCTAGAGGTTATTCCCTATACAACTATGGTCACAATATGTGTTTAGTCGGATCCTAATGATCGACTAAACGGGTCGGGTTCGAAAGTCTAAGCGGTTGTCGAGACCGCTTGACTTACGACCCTAAATAAGCACTAAACTAGAAGTGACGAGTTAAACATGTTAAAACATGTTTAACTAAGTTAGAAAACTGATCTGGTATAAAAACAAAGTGTTTTGATACCCGAAAATAGTTCCGTCGCAAAATGCACATAATCATGCATTTTGACCGAAACTTTGACTCGTCACTTCGACTAGTCAACGTGGTAATCAGTAGGTATAATCACAAGGGATTATGATCATTGTAATTACGATCACGTTGCAAAGTTCAATTAAACTTTGTCTTGACCAATTCATGGTCAAAGCCGAAAGTCAAACACTATTTGACTTTTAGCTTGAAATAGCTAAAATAAATGAACAAGACTAGGAAGAACACTCACTTGTGTTCTAGGATGAAAGATGAACTAGAAAACTCAATTAGGAAGCCTCCAACAATGTGGTAGCCTCCAATTAGAGCATAAGATGAAGAAAATGGAAATGAGCAATGGATGAAGATGAATGCCTTGCTATTTATAGTTGTAGGGAAGCCATAAGATCTTGACATGTGGATTGTGTGATGAGCAAGGATTAATCCCATCCATAGAAGTGTTGGTACAAGATTGGAAGCATTAGTCATCACATAACTTGGTCCTCAAACCTGAAAAACAAGCAAACAAAAACAAGGTGTACAAGCTGATTTAAAAAAAAACCATTCTGCCCAACTCTAGCTGTCGCACCCTGCGACCAAAACACCCCTAGGGTGTCGCGCCCCGCGAGCCTGTATGGGCTGAGTTTCAGAATTTTGTAGATTTGGTCCCTGCATGCTCCAAACTTGTTTTTCGACGCGTTTAACCCCCGTTAACCAAATTTTAAGGCTTTACAAGGATGTTAAAGCATAGGGGACTTGAAATATGCTTGGAAACATTGTGGATGTCGGTTCATTCGGTCGCACGGTCGTGTTTTGCGCTTAATTACGACGGAAACTCGAACGGACGCGAAAACGATCCAAATTACGCAACGAAGGGCATTTTTGCATTCTCATCACTAAAATACAATATTTTAATGATTACAAAAATTTTTGGATGTGCGTATATGGTCTGAATGTAGAATATGCGCGAATTGGCATACTTTCGCAGTTTTGACGCTTTTAGTCCTTATGATCAAATATGCATATTTTCACATACCAAACCCTCCAAAACTTATTTCTAAGCTATGTTAAGGGTATTTAGGGTATGTTTAGCTTATGACCTTGTTCCAAAGTGTACGTTGCTGCGAGAATCGGCAGACTTTCGTAGTTTGTCGTAAATAGTCCTTGTGATCGAATAAACTTGTTTTTGACATACCAAACCCTTCAAAACTTATTTCTAAGTTATGTAAAGGATATTTAGGGTATGTTTAGCTTATGTCACTATTCTGGAGTGTACATTGCGTTAAACTAATTACGTTTGCGTAATAGTTTACCTAAAACTTCCAGAAAAGCTTCTCGAGAGTTCGAAATCGTACAAGAATTGAAATGTGTAATTGTCACATGTAATTATATAAATCCCGAGAATGAAACACAAGATTTCATTGGATTCGTATTTGTATGATGGTCGTAAAGTCACAAATGTCACAAAGAAAACTCAGAGTAAATTACAAGTTTTGTCCTTTATGTTTGTCCCAAATTTCAGGCGATGTCCTTTACCTTTAAAATTGATGAGTTTTATCCTTAACGTTTCAAAATCCTGCAAGTTATGTCCTTTAGGTCAAACCCAATTAATTTTTTTTTTGTTAAATCTGATCATGTGCAAGGCACATGAGGGCATTCTTGTCATTTGACCTTTCCAAGGCTAGTTTGTAAAGAATTTTTATTAAAGGGCCATTTTGTACAACTTAAAAACAAAACACTATATAAACACACACACTCTCTCTCTTCTCTCTCTAATCTCTAATCTGAAACCCCTCTTTCTATCTCTTCTCTCTCTCTCTCTCTCTCTCAAACAACAGATGCAGGAGGTTGAGGTGGTTTTTATGGGCGATTGAAGGTGGTGTGTGGCGGCACATGACGGTACAGGGTGGATGGACGTGGTGGAGGTGGAGGTGGCTATTGTGGTGTGATTGCAGGTGGTGGTGAGTTAGGGGCGGCAGGTTAGGTGCGACGGGTTAGGTACGGCGGTGGTGGTGGGTTAGGTGCGGTGGTGAAGGCACGACGGTGGTGGTGGGTTAGGTATAGGGTGGGTGAAGGTGCGGCGGGTTAGGTACGGTGGTGGTGGTGGGTTAGGTGCGGTGCTGAAGGAGCGGCGGTGGTGGTGGGTTAGGTACATGGTGGGTGAAGGTGCGGCGATGAAGGACAGCTCGATCACTGTTTCTCTCTCTACTCTATCTCTAAAACATACAGCAGTGTGTGCATTAAGAACATAATGCCAATCTTATGAAAATAAACATGATGAAGATGACGAATCTGGTTCTAATATGATGAATAAACTTGTTTCTTTTCTTGATTTGTTTGCTCAATTTTGCTTCTGGATGATGGGGATGACGGAACCAGTAAAAAAGGTAGTGAAAAAGGTGGGAATTTAGGGCACCATAATTGTGATTCAGGTTATTGATTTTTTTTTTTCATATATATGGGTAAAAACGGTAGAGGATAGTGAAGCTAGAGAAAGAGATGTGTTGATAGTTGCGGAGGTAGTGGTGACGGTGCGAGCAGTGGTTGACGGTGGCCGGTGGGGGGTTGACGGTGGGCGATGGGGGTGGACTAATGAGAGATGGGGGTGTAGAGAGAGAGAGAGAGAGGGAGGTGATTAATTTTTTTATTTAATTTTTTATTAAAATATTTTTAAGTAAATGGGTAAAAAGACTAATATACCCTTATGTAATCAGATTTAACAAAAAAAATTAACTGGGTTTGCCATAAAGGACATAACGTGCAGGATTTTGAAACGTTAAGGACAAAACTCATCAATTTTAAAGGTAAAGGACAGCGCCTGCAATTTGGTACATACATAAAGGACAAAACTTGTAATTTACTCGAAAACTCAGGTTTCTTTCATACTGTTAGTAACTCGAACATCAGGTCTAATAGGATTCTTGGGATATGATGGACGGGGAATGGGTCTCGAACCTAAGTATCATTAAATATTTTTTTTTAAATTTTTCACGGGGCAACTCTCTGGACCTATGCAGTCTCGCCCAAACATATTATGTCCTAATCTTGCAACCCTATTGGATAGTGAAGCTGAATCCTTGATTGCGCCATTTACTTTGATGGAAATAAAAAAAAATGCAATTTGGGATTATGATGGGGATAGGGAGCCGGGTACAGATGGATTTAATATTAAATTCATCAAGAGATGTTGGGATGGACTTCTAGGGAATTTTCTGAGATAACTTAGAGAATTTTTTTCGGGAGGTACCATTAATCCAAGTTGTTCGACTTCGTTTATAGCTTTAATTCTAAAAAACCTATTGGGGCCTTCATATTTTTTGACCTAGACTAAAGGAGGTGATCTCGAAACTTATCTCGGAAGAAAAAACAGGTTTCTTTTTTTTTCAACGACAACTTTCATTAAAACGCCTCCTAGCAAGCCGCTAGCAAAGGCAAAACGACTCAAACAAACACATTACACATCAAACTTGACCCAACTATTCCAATCTAGACATTTTAACGATAAGCGATTTTTAATCCAACAGTAAGTTTTGCGACTTTATTTCCCTAATGAACTTCTGCAGCTTAACTGGTTCATTATCGAAAATGGACTTGTTCCTTGTCCTCCAAACGCACCAACATGAGACCATCATGATAACCTGAATTATTTTTTTCTCGTTTCCCCTCTCGGCACATGCTTATGATAGTTGAGCACATCTTTCACCTAGAAAACATAGATAGGAGGTTGCTTACACCACGTTCCAATGATATGCCAGTCCATCGAAGCGTAGAAACAGGATGTGAAGATGTGTTTCGCGGATTCAGGTTCTTCACCACAAAGGCTGCATAGATTAGTGGCTGGAATTATGTGTCTTCTAGTAAGGTTGTTTGCCGTAGGAAGCCTATCTTGCCATAGTTTCCATCCGAAACCGCCCAATTATTCCACTCAAAAGGTTCAGAGTTTGTACCAATCACATCTTCATTCAACAGCTTCTTAACAGAAGCAATGGAAAAAATACCTTCCTCATTCGCAACCCAATCCCCCTGGTCAGGACCTTGTTTAAATTGATATTGATTCATCTTTGCCTGCAAGTCTTGTAGTTCCTGAATAGCAACATCAGAAGTGATGTTTTGTTTCCAGTACTATGTCACATTCATCCTTCCAACCTCAATCTTGCATAGATCTCTAACCTTGCATCCTTTAACCGTTTCAGCCGCAAAAAGTAAAGGATACACCTTATTTAACGGTCTCTCACCAACCAACAGTCCAACCAAAAACGAATATAATCACCACTGCCCGCTTTACCTCGAATCGCATTTTCCATTTGTAGAATGGACAATAACGTAAAGTTGTCCAGCTTCGCTATAGTGCTCCACGTACCTGTCAGTTGTTTATTATGTGGGATAGCCGGCCAAGATCTCGGCATACAATGAATGGCATCAATAAGTCTTCGCCATAAACTATGCTCCTCTTTTCTATATCATCGCCACCATTTCAGCAAAAAAAGGAAGATTGGACGTTTTTAGCGGACACAACCCCAACCCTCCTTCCTTTTTTGGTCTGGTTATATGATTCCATGCCACCCAGCATGTTTTTTTTATTATTATTCGACCTCTTTGTCGCAACCCCCGATCCCTTATCTGTCCCGGGAACGGGCAGACACGAACTCAGATTTTCGGTGGTATCAGGTTGGTTAATTTGGCAGCGGAAATTACATCAGGACCGTAGTTAGGAAATGTTTATCAGAGTAAAACCACCATATTTGACATTAATAATCACATGGGTAAAACCCAAGTTTCTTATTACAATACATTTATAGGGATAAACCCTATTTTATTGAATTTAAAACATCGTTTATTAGGTAATTTTTATAGCCACATTTTTCCCAAGCCTTCAGTGCTCTCCAGCTGGCTTTTTACTAATTGGCTGTCACATTGTGTTACCTGAAACGCGTTTTAAAAACATTTGTCAGTGGGAAATACTGGTGAGTGAATCCCAGTTTAATCAAGAAACATTTTATCAATTAAAACAGTATTGAGAGCGATCACATTGTTTATTTCTACACAATTACCCATTCAGTACTGTCAATCCTGACTTGCGGGTCATATTACACATTGGCTAACTCGTTGTCCAATGGTAACGTACTGTCATCCCGACTTACTACACGCAGTAGTAAATTTTGTATACAAAACCCCAACATACCGGCAGTAACTGAAGAACTATAAAGACTCAATCACCGCTTAATCACATTGTAAAGTATTTAAGGTTTTGTAAAATATTACAAAAAGGTTAACAAAAAGAGGATAAACTCACATTGCTATCTTAGACTTCGCGTAAGGGTTTCCTGGGAATAATCTATAATTTACACAAATGTACATAGGTTAGTATCATAACCCTTTGAAAATATTAATGATACCCTCCCCGAGACGGTATTCCAACAACTACGTCGGGCAGAACCACGACAGTTGTTACGGAACCCTAAATCAATCGGGCATCGTATCTACTATGAAACTGGGGTTATAATACTTACAACGGAGCAGAACCTCGCTAATTAGGGGGTATAATACTTGAATATTATGCCTATATCTTCATAAATTCGCTTAAGAAAGAAAAGAAATGAACGAGGAATACTGAAACCCGATGCCTGCTTATATAGTTGCTGAAACTGGGTCTCACGCGGCCCGCGTAGAAGATAAGTGGGGCTTACGCGGCCCGCGTACTAGCCCGGGTAGGGTTTAGGTGATCCTGGTCATCGCCTAGCTTAGCCACGATGATGACACGTGTCATCACCGGGCTACGCCACAATCTGGGACACTCGCGGCCCGCGTAAGGTTGAGGTGAGGTCCTACGCGGCCCGCCTCAACTTAACTTTCAGATTTTTAATTATTTTTAATATTATTTAATATATTTAAGGCCCGTTTTCGCGTATGGGGTGTATTTAGGGACATATTGGGACATTCTAAAATATAATAGGGTGTCGGAAATATTATGAGGGTGTCGGTTTTATTAAGGATTGTTACATCCTCCCCACCTTGTTTTAGAGCTCGTCCTCGAGATGTACTGGAACAAGTGCGGATATTTCTTTTGCATCTCTGATTCAAGCTCCCATGTATACTCAGGTCCTCTTTTGGAGTCCCACTTCACTTTGACCAGAACTAGTCTCTTGTGCTTGAGATTCTTGACTTTTCTGTCTTCAATATATAAAGGCCTTTCTACAAATTTGAGTTGTTTATTTACCTCTATATCCTTAAGAGGTACTATCAGCGATTCATCAGCTAAGCACTTTTTGAGATTAGATACATGAAATACATCATGTATTCCTGCCATTTCCTCTGGTAGTTGTAGCTGATAGGCTACAGGTCCTATTCTTCTGATAATCTCGAAAGGTCCAATATACCTGGGACTTAGCTTTCCCCGTTTGATGAATCTTACTATTCCTTTCCAAGGAGAGACTTTCAACAATACTTTATCTCCTACTTGAAACTCCAATGGTTTGCGTCGGTTATTAGCATAGCTCTTCTGTCGATCACGTGCTGTTTTCAGTCGTTCCTTGACTTGAATAATCTTGTCGGTTGTTTCTTGCACTATCTCAGGTCTAGATAGGTGCTTTTCCCTAATTTCTACCCAACAGACTGGGGTTCGGCACTTTCGTCCATAAAGTGCTTCGAATGGTGCAGCATTGATACTTGTGTGATAACTATTATTATAAGAAAATTCTATTAAAGGTAAGTGATCGTCCCAATTACCTCCGAAATCAATTACACAAGCTCTAAGCATGTCCTCCATTGTCTGAATTGTCCTTTCACTTTGTCCATCCGTTTGAGGGTGATAAGCCGCGCTCAAATTTAACTTGGTTCCCATTGCCTTTTGGAAACTTGACCAAAAATGAGAGGTAAATCGGCTATCCCTATCAGAAACAATTGATATGTAAAGAAACAATTTCATTTACATATAATTTGGCTAATTGTTCCATACTGAAAGTTTCTTTCATTGGTAGAAAATGAGCTGACTTGGTTTGCCTATCTATAATCACCCGGATTGTATCATTGCCTTTCTTTGTTTTGGGTAATTTAGTAACAAAATCCATTGTTATTAATTCCCATTTCCACACTGGCATTTCTAACTGTTGTAGAAATCCTGAGGATTTCTGGTGTTCAGCTTTGACTTGTGAACAAGTTAAACATTTAGAAACATAGGCTGCTATGTCCTTTTTTCATTCCTATCCACCAGAAATTCTTCCTTAAATCCTGGTACATCTTATCATTTCCTGGATGCATCGTATACTTAGACTTATGGGCTTCTTCTAATATACGATGACGTAGGTTTCCTAATTTAGGTATCCACATTCTCTTTTTATGAAATCTCCAAATTCCATCTGTTCCTTATTCTAATTCTTTTAGCATACCTTTTAATTTTTCAGCATCATCCTTGATTACTGATTCTTGTGATTCTCTTATCTGGTCATTTAAATCTACTTGCAGATTTAATTTAAGAGAACGTACCCTTTTTGGCTTTTCATGATACTTTCGGCTTAAAGCATCTGCCTCAACATTTGCTTTTCCTTCATGATACTGGATATCACAATCATAATAGCTAAGCATCTCCATCCAGCGTCTTTGTCTCATATTCAACTCTCTTTGTTTGAAAATATACCTTAAACTCTTATGATCAGTGAATATGGTAAACTTACTACCATAAAGGTAATGTCTCCAAATCTTAAGAGCAAAAATTATAGCTCCTAATTCTAAATCATGGGTTGAATAATTTTCTTCATGATTCTTAAGTTGTCTAGATGCATAGGCTATAACCTTTTGACGTTGCATTAATACACATCCATAACCTAATTTAGAAGCGTCACAATAAACTACAAAGTCTTCAGCTCCTTCGGGTAATGCTAGTATGGGTGTATGGGTTAATCTTTGCTTAAGGATTCTAAAGGCTTCTTCTTGTTTTATTCCCCATTCAAACTTAACAGATTTACAGGTTAGCTTAGTTAAAGGAATGGCTATTCTAGAAAAATCTTGAATAAACCTTCTATAATAACCGGCCAATCCTAAGAAACTTCTAATCTCAGTTGGTGACTCAGGGGTTTTCCATTTAGTAATTGCCTCGATTTTTGTGGGATCCACATGAATTCCTTCATGATTAACTAAATGTCCAAGAAACTGTACCTGTTCTAACCAAAATTCGCACTTAGAAAATTTTGCATAAAGCTTTTCTTTTCTTAATAAACTTAAAAGTGCGTGCAAATGCTTTGCATGATCCTCTTTATTCTTAGAGTAAATGAGAATATCATCTATGAAGACGATTATGAATTTATCCAAATATGGCTTACATATTTGGTTCATCATGTCCATAAATGCAGCTGGGGCATTGGTTAAACCAAATGGCATGACAGTAAATTCATAATGACCATACCTCGTTCTGAATGCGGTTTTAGGAATATCCTCTTCCTGTACCTTTAATTGATGATATCCTGACCTTAAATCGATTTTAGAGAAAAATCGAGCTCCTTGTAGTTGATCAAACAGGTCATCGATTCTCGGTAATGGGTACCGATTCTTAATCGTAACCTTGTTTAATTCACGGTAATCAATGCACATACGCATCGATCCGTCTTTCTTTTTAACAAACAATATCGGCGTTCCCCATGGCGACGAACTTGGCTGTATAAATCTTTTCTTCAACAATTCGTCTAATTGTTTCTTCAATTCTTGCATTTCGGCGGGTGCCAAACGGTAGGGTGCTTTGGCAATTGGTGCTGTTCCTGGTATTAAATGGATTCTGAATTCAACTTCTCTATCTGGAGGTTGCCCTGGAAATTCTTCTGGATATACATCTGAAAACTGAGATACTACTGGAATATCTTTCAAATCCTTTCCTTTAGTGTTAGTGATTTTAGAAATCAAATACACTAATGATCCTTTTCTTATATAACTTGCAGTTTTCATCACCGAGATGAACTTTGTGGATCTAGATGATTTATCTCCTTTAATTGTGATCGTTTTACCTTTTGGTGAATTTACTTGAATTGACTTTTGATCACATAAAATAATGGCTTTATTGGCTATCAACAAATCCATTCCTAAAACAACATCAAATCCTACCAAATTCATGGGATAAAGGTTTGCAATAAATTTCTGATTTAAAATTTCTATGCTTGCTTCCTGCAAGATTTCAGAAATCCTAACAGTTTCTCCATTAGCTGTTTCTACTAAGCATTCTTGTGGTAGTTTAGTTAATGACTGATTTAGAAATTTGCAAAATGATGTATTAATAAAACTTTGGTTTGCACCAGAGTCAAATAATACTATCGCAAAAATATCATTAACTAAAAACGTACCAGCTATAACATCTAGAATCATCTTAGCTTCATCTGCAGTCAGAACAAATGCTCTAGCATTTTGAGTATTCTTGTTGTTTGTAGCTGGAGCTAATTTTGGGCAATTAGGCTTGATATGACCTTGTTCTCCGCAGTTGTAACATATCCTGTTGTTAACTTTCTTCCTGCAATTTTCTTCCTTGTGTCCCGATATTTTGCAAAAGTTAGAGTATATGGAGCATCTTCCTGAATGCTTTCTTTTGCAATACCTACAGTAGGGTGCAGAGGTAGAACCTATACTTTTCCCACGATTAAAATTTCCAGAACGAAATTCTTGTATGAGTTTCTGGGTTAGGTTCCTCCTTTGATCTTCTTCTCGGGTACGGACTAATTCATCTGTCAAGGTATTTGCTAGTTCTACAGCTTCTTCTATGGTTTGAGGTCTAGCTGCCTTGACTACGTGTCCTATCTCTCCGATTAATCCCCAGATATAACGGGAGATTAACACTGGTTCAGGTGAAGCAAGAGTTGGCACTATTCTAGCATATTCGAAGAATATTTTAGTGTATCCTTTACTATCCATACCAGTCATCCTAAGGTTTAGGAATTTGTTTGCTATCTGTTCCTTCTCATTGGGTGGGCAGAATTTCCTTTCTACCTTATCCTTAAATTCTTCCCATTCCATATTATAAGTTCTATCACTTCCTCTTGATTGGAGGATAGTGTTCCACCATTTTAGTGCTGCATTCTTAAATAGATTAGAGGCAAACAATATCTTATCTTCTTCAGCACACTTGCTTATTCTTAAGACTGCCTCAGTCTTTTCTATCCAGCGTAGGGTTGCAATGGCCCCTTCGTTGCCCGAGAATTCCATTGGTTTACAAGACCAGAATTCTTTATAAGAACAACCGCAAGACACGGTTCTTCTCCTTTTGAGAATGGGTATTTGAAGTATGGGTCCATTGTTTACGCTGTGTTCTAGTTCAATTGGTCGCTTACTGCTATGCTTACTTTTATTATTCGCTTCTTGAATCGTTTGAATAATAAATGGCATTGCATCTATGATTCCTTGTGCTACTATATGTTGAACGGCACTATTATCCATTTGGTTTCCATTGTTATTGATGCTCGGATTTTCATTAACCACGTTAATGTTACTCTGGTTATCATTATTCTGATTTCCTTGATTTCCTTCATCGGCCATCTGAATTTTAAACATTTACCCCATATTAATATCACAAGATAATATTTAATATAGTTAATCACATGATACGCAATTTAGCCAAAAACGTCGATCATTGCGACTTTTACTCTATTTCCATATACTATTATGCATCTATTACACACTAGTATTGAAATAAAAAAATTACAATACCAACAGAAATAGAATCACACTAATAGTAATATGCATCCGTACACACATATTTTATTTTATTATATTTTATTATTATTACTATTACCGTCTCCTCTATCACATCACGGATATGGATTTATCCAAAAATCCATATTGCGTTCATCGTATTTCCATACGAGACGCTCTCCCACCTGTCTCATTCTCTCACTGCTTTCTAAAATTTCCTCCCCAAAAGTCCTAAGTTCTTGTACGTTTTCTGCACTCATTGGGGGTGCAGGTTCTAGGACTGGGTTCGGAATCTGGGGTGCGGGGTCCTGATATGGGGGTGAAAGTGCCTGAAATCGATAAGGATCTTCTAAGATCTCCCTAATGTATTCATCATGGTAATAGGGATCTAAAGGGTCCATACCTGGATAGACTCCTATGTTCTGTATGGGTGTGTCTTCATGTATCGGGTAACGTTGCACAAAGTCCCTATTATCGTCCCACCAGGTGTCGTAATTTGGGTCTAGGGGGTTTGGTGCAGGTACCCTAGGGATTTCCTCTGGGTTGAAGTCATGCATCTCCACTTGGCTTTCAGGGTTTTCTATCTCCATAGGTTGGTCTGGGATTGGTGGTTGTGGGGCTACTAGTTGTTCCAGACTTGGGTCAGCAGCAGTTGTAGCTAGGATATGGAAATTGGCTAGGCTTCTATTAAGCATATCCTGTTTATGGGCATTAGTATTTCGCTTAACGGCTGCTAAGGCTCTTTGCTATTGCAACTTTCGCATTCTTTTCCTACGTGCAAAGGCTTCCTTACTGAACCAACCTCGTTTCTTATGAGGGAATGGCTCTTTCGACTGAGCTTTAAAGGCAAACATCCCTTCTTCCTGATCAACAGAATACCCAGAAAGGGCAGGCTGTGAAGAGGTACCTTCACTCCTAGGTGAATCAGACAACTGATGACTCATGTCTGAGGGTCCTTGATCACTCATACTGTAAACTAACAAATAGTCAAATAACACATAACAAATAAATATAGTTATGCACGTATTTCCATAATTTATTTCCTAACACAAAATTTAGAATTTAAGTGTCAGCAGAACACTTCTTTGGCTCAGACCAGTGGCTAGGCTCTGATACCACCTTCTGTCGCAACCCCCGATCCCTTATCTGTCTCGGGAACGGGCGGACGCGAACTCAGATTTTCGGTGGTATCAGGTTGGTTAATTTGGCAGCGGAAATTACATCAGGACCGTAGTCAGGAAATGTTTATCAGAGTAAAACCACCATATTTGACATTAATAATCACATGGGTAAAACCCAAGTTTCTTATTACAATACATTTATAGGGATAAACCCTATTTTATTGAATTTAAAACATCGTTTATTAGGTAACTTTTGTAGCCACATTTTTCCCAAGCCTTCAGTGCTCTCCAGCTGGCTTTTTACTAATTGGCTGTCACATTGTGTTACCTGAAACGCGTTTTAAAAACATTTGTCAGTGGGAAATACTGGTGAGTGAATCCCAGTTTAATCAAGAAACATTTTATCAATTAAAACAGTATTGAGAGCGATCACATTGTTTATTTCTACACAATTACTCATTCAGTATTGTCAATCCTGACTTGCGGGTCATATTACACATTGGCTAACTCGTTGTCCAATGGTAACGTACTGTCATCCCGACTTACTACACGCAGTAGTAAATTTTGTATACAAAACCCCAACATACCGGCAATAACTGAAGAACTACAAAGACTCAATCACCGCTTAATCACATTGTAAAGTATTTAAGGTTTTGTAAAATATTACAAAAAGGTTAACAAAAAGAGGATAAACTCACATTGCTATCTTAGACTTCGCGTAAGGGTTTCCTGGGAATAATCTATAATTTACACAAATGTACATAGGTTAGTATCATAACCCTTTGAAAATATTAATGATACCCTCCCCGAGACGGTATTCCAACAACTACGTCGGGCAGAACCACGACAGTTGTTACGGAACCCTAAATCAATCGGGCATCGTATCTACTACGAAACTGGGGTTATAATACTTACAACGGAGCAGAACCTCGCTAATTAGGGGGTATAATACTTGAATATTATGCCTATATCTTCAGAAATTCACTTAAGAAAGAAAAGAAATGAACGAGGAATACTGAAACCCGATGCCTGCTTATATAGTTGCTGAAACTGGGTCTTACGCGACCCGCGTAGAAGATAAGCGGGGCTTACGCGGCCCGCGTACTAGCCCGGGTAGGGTTTAGGTGATCCGGGTCATCGCCTAGCTTAGCCACGATGATGACACGTGTCATCACCGGGCTGCGCCACAATTTGGGACACTCGCGGCCCGCGTAAGGTTGAGGTGAGGTCCTACGCGGCCTGCCTCAACTTAACTTTCAGATTTTTAATTATTTTTAATATTATTTAATATATTTAAGGCCCGTTTTCTCGTATGGGGTGTATTTAGGGACATATTGGGACATTCTAAAATATAATAGGGTGTCGGAAATATTATGAGGGTGTCGGTTTTATTAAGGATTGTTACACTCTCCCATAGGAAATCTCTCCGTTTCGCTTCTAGAATCTAGATAATTTTTGTTGGAGCCTTGTAGAGCGAAAAATAGTAAGACGGGAGGGTCTCAAGAACCGACTTCAAGATTGTAATTCTGCCCTCCATAGACATGGAGTTCGTCTTCTAGCCTGCAAGTCTTGTGTCGAACACATCGGACACCGGTTGCCAGTTTGTGATTAGGTTCATATTCGCTCCCACATGTAGACCTAGGTAAAGAAAAGAGATTTTACCCACTCTACAGTGGAGGCGATTGGCTAAACTGATAGTTTCAACCTCACTAACCCCTACTCCAATCAAACTTGACTTCAGGAAATCCACTTTAAGACCCGCTAGCAAATGGAAACATCTTAAAAGGCGAGCCAAATTCATTGTGTTACTAACCAGCCACTCTTCGATGATTAAAGCATCATCGGCGAATAATAAGTTTGATAAATATGGACTCCCATATGGAGTTTCAATTACTTTAAACATACCCTTCGTTACTACTTTATTGTACATAACCGTCAAAGCTTCCATCCCAATAATGTGACGAATGTAGGTCCACCCGGAGGATCGAGTATAACCTATTCCTTGTTTTCCGACGAACCCGAGAGTGCGGAATCCAAACGGGTAAGTTAAACCAAGTTAGAACACAAAAACGACACACACGGTTCAACGATTAACACTCAAATGTATTAATACGTATGACGGTTACAAAGCAATGTTTACAAGATCTCCTTATAAACTCTCAGTGGGTGTGTGTTTTACAGTGTGTTCTCTCTCAAATCTATTCAGACTTGTGTATTTGGTTTGCCTTCTGTTTGTTGTTTATATAGCTACAGATCGACGAACTTCCTGCAGCCGATGAAGTTGTACGACGAAGTTCTCAAGTTGACGAAGATTGGGATCTTCGTCACTCTCACATCATGGTGAAGATTGAACTTCGTCATGGTGAACTTTCATGGGGAACCTTCATCATGGGGAACTTAGCCGTGGTGAACTTTGTCATGAGGAACCTTCGTCATAGGGAACCTTCCTCATGGGGAACCTTCGTCATGGGGAACCTTCCTTATGGGGAACCTTCATCATGGTGAACCTTTGTCATGGGGAACTTTCCTCAT
Source organism: Helianthus tuberosus (assembly GCA_030545235.1). NCBI lineage: Eukaryota > Viridiplantae > Streptophyta > Magnoliopsida > Asterales > Asteraceae > Helianthus > Helianthus tuberosus. The sequence continues at coordinate 20,706,894 of CM060386.1, read as the reverse complement.
GGGGAACCTTCATCATGGTGAACTTTGTCATGGGAAACCTTCGTCATGGTGAACCTTCTCAACAGCAAACAACTTAATAGTTAACACACTAATATGCATACTGCACACACGCAGTTGCATTTACATCGTACATTACAAAGTAAACAACGTACCGAGTCAAGATAGGAGGATATATTGACTTCGGCCTTCACTTCATAGCCGATTCGAACTGGAACGATCCCGGAACGATCCGTGTCCACACAATATGCATCCACAAACTCCCCCTTGGACGCTGATCGTTTCGAACACATCACAAATAGGAATTATAGCAACAAACTCCCCCTTTGGACGTTACTCGTTCTTCTACTCGTTTCGTTCTCCATCTCGTGATGGTTCATTCATTCTTGTCGTAGGATCTTCAAAGTCTTCACGTGTCGCAAGTAGAAAGTGTATCAACAAACTCCCCTTTTTGATTTAGGAAGTGCATTAACAAACTCTCCCTTAAGACAAAACTCCCCCTTGAGTTATGCTCATGAATCTTTTGATTTTCAGCACTTAGATCCTTGTGGTGTTGATTGATTGGTCAGCGGCAACTCGATCATCTTGATCTTTTGAGTGCGTCCATGCCATGTCTTCATTCCGAAGCTTTTCATCTAACACGTTCTCTTCGCCTTTAGCTAGATTGGATGTTGCATCTGCACATACAAGAAAGCTAAACGCGTAGTGAGAACAACCGCTTGGAATATAGTTAACATTTAAACAAATGACACACATGTGACCAGTTTTCAATCAATTACCGTCTGACAGTTTGAAAGTTTAACAAATTGTTCAATTTTGGTTTTTAACTTTCAAAACTTGCAAATTTCGACCATTTATGAAGATTCAGTTGTTTTGGTTTTCGTTCAGATTTCAGGTAACGAAGACTCGAGTTCCAACATCGTACGATCGAAAATAAGATAGAAATAAAATCTTTTTGATATTTATAAAGTTTATATTAAAATACACTTAAATTCTTTTTGGAATTTTGAATATTTCAAATTTAAAGACAGAAATCAGTAAATAAATATATACAAAGATGAAGAAACTGAAAGCAGTAAATAAATATTTACAGACATTCTTTTTGCGAGTTTCGAGGGTAAGAGAGTCATATCAGTGTACGGTCACGCCAAAACACTCTTGTTGTTTAATTAGTTAACATTTAGATAAGCATCCTATATCGATTATCGGTATTGTTGTCCACTCAAACTCAACTTATCAGATGTAATCGCGGCGAGGGGATAAGATTAGTGTATGATTTACACTTACCGACCGGTGTTCATCCACACATGACACATTCCCGTATCAAGGTATGCATGAGAGTTCATCTTACGGGTGAGTATACCATTTATCATTTGTTTTGACGTATAAAATGATTTGAGATACTCACTTATTTTTGATTGAAATCAAGCCCTATGTGATAGAATCACTTATTGATGAGGAACTTGTTTTCCAGATGCATGAGGGCACAGGAGTAAGTCCATGAACAGGTTAGTACCATCGTACAGACAAAGAGACGAACTTGACTCCCGCAAAGAATCTGTGATATAATCACTTATTTGTTTGGACATGTGATTGTTGATCACTTATTTAGGTCGTATGAAATATATACACGTATGTATGGTATCATGGAAGATCTAGACTTCGTCTCTGTTTGTTTTTCGGTAAAAGAAACAACCATGATACCCAGATGATAAACAGCATAAAGACCACGTATCTCAGAACCTTGGCAATCTCTCAAACGAAATTTCGGTACTAAGACCATATGTCAATGAGCGGTTCCCACACAGTCTTCAGTCGATTAAAGTTTATATCACGCTGCACACTTTAAAATGATTGTGAGCCTACCGATACATCTTATATAGAGTTGCTTATCGTTTTTCATTTTAGGTTCAAAGAGGTTTCGACAGACCACTGATGTACTATCATTTTCTCTTTTGCTCGCCGGGAAACTCATTTTTGTTTTTCTATTGTTTTTGTGTTTTTGAAATTTTTTGATGTTTTTGAATTTTTCAAATTTGGATTTACTCCCCCTAAAATGTAAAAACTAAGATAAATTTAAAACACAAAGATATTTACAAAAAACGATTTTCCGATGTCGGTTTTACTCTTGCTTGACCTTAATGCTGTTTACCAATAATAAAAAGTCAAATCGTGATTTGTCAAATGCTTTGGTAAAAAGGTCGGCACGTAGGTCATCGGTGCAGACCTTAACAACATCGATAAGCCTTTTATCAAAGCAATCACGTATGAAGTGATACTTAATTTCGATGTGTTTGGTATTTGAATGCTGCACAGGATTTCTAGTGATCTGTAAGGCAGCAGAATTATCAACGAAAATAGGAGTAGTTAGGAATTCAAAACCGTAGTCACGCATTTGTTGTTGGATCCACAGGACTTGGGAGCAACAACTTGAGGCAGCAATGTATTCAGCTTCGCATATTGATGTAGCGACACAAGTCTGCTTCTTGCACTGCCATGTGACTAGGTGATTTCCTAAAAACTGGCATGCAGCCGTTGTGGATTTCCCGTCGATTTTGCATCTGCCAAAATTAGAATCACTGAAAGCGACTAAGTCAAAGCTATCATCCCTAGGGTACCATAGACCGGTGTCTGGGCATCCCCTCAAATAGCGAAAAATCCTTTTAACAGTTGCAAGATGTGAGGCCTTCGGGTTTACTTGATATCTTGCAAGCAGGCACGTTGGATACATTATGTCTAGTCTTGATGCTGTGAGGTACATAAGGGATCTGATCATAGCACGGTAGTATGAGGAGCTAACAACTTCACCTTTCAAGTCTGGATGAATTCCGTGATTTTGCTGAAAAGGGGTACCAATGGGCGATGTGTCGAACATCTGGAACCGGCTCAAGATGTCATTGACGTACTTAGTCTGATGGATGAATATCCCAGACTTTGTTTGTTGCACTTGTAGGACCAAAAAGAAGGTCATTTCCCCATGGCGCTCATTTCAAATTTCTCCTGCATAACACGCTCGAAATTCCTACACAACACATCGTTAGTAGAACCAAAAATAATATCATCTACGTATACCTGTACCATTAGAAGATCTCCATCTTGTTCTTTTATGAAAAGAGTGGAATCGATAAGACCTCTTCGAAATCCATTTTCCAGCAGATAATGAGATAAGGTTGCGTACCAAGTTCGTGGTGCTTGATGTAGACCATAGAGAGCTTTATTCAGTAACCAAACCCGATCGGGGTGAATAGGATCTTCAAATCCTGGAGGTTGTTCGACATACACTTCTTCTTCAACTATACCGTGTAAGAATGCACTTTTGACGTCCATCTGGTAAACCTTGAATCCTTTGAATGAGGCATAAGCCAGAAAGATCCGAATTGCTTCCAGACGTGCAACTGGTGCATACATTTCGTTGTAGTCGATCCCTTCGATTTGACGAAAACCTTGAACGACTAACCTTGCTTTGTTGCGGATGACAATTCCACGATCATCCTTTTTGCACTTATACACCCAACGGGTACCGATCTTCTTGTAATCATCAGGTTTATCAACTAGTTTCCAGACACCTAGCTTCTGGAATTGCTGCAGTTTTTCCTGCATAGCTTCCACCCAAGAATTATCTTTCAAAGCTTCTTTCCAAGATTTTGGTTCTTCTTGTGATACATAACATGCGAAGGACCAATCGTTTTGTTCACCAGATTCTCGAATCGCCATATACAAGCCTGCATTGTTGTTGTTTCGCAACATGTTTCTTGTTTGTACGCCACTTTGTACATTTCTGATGATGTTTTGTTGAGGATGGGTATTGTGAATCCTTGTTTCTGGATTATCTGGAACTGGAATATTTGTGCCCAGATTGTTGAAGTTGAGATCAACAACCAAATCAATACCCTGAACTGGCGAAGAGGATGATGCAGTAGCTTCAGCTGTTTTGGGGGCGTCCACTGGAGGTGTAGCCTCTGAAGTACCATGAACAACTTCTTGGTCTGCATCGAGAAATTCATCATCCTCTAAAGATTCGTTCAGTTCGGTAGCATCATGAAAATCCTCATTGTCGAGAGCATTATTATTAACTAAAGATGGTTCTTGATTGTTAACAATAATTGGACGAACCAACGGTGAATCTATTGCGTTGTCGCTCTCGAAAAACATCCTTGCAGCAGCACTTTCTTCGACTTTTTGAATATTGATCGAATTAAAAAAGTCATCGTACTCAAACATTCATGGTTGACCTGGACATTTGACTGGCAATGTGTGCCATTGTACCCTGACCTCAGACCATTCCTCGACCCTTTTAGTCTCTAGATTCCAGACTCTTAAGTTCGGGGTGGCATACCCAAGAAAGTATCCTTCAATTGCTTTTGCCCCAAACTTTCCATTAGGATCGATCATTGTGCAAGGAGCTCCAAACGGTTCAAGATATGACAAATCTGGTTTCCGTTTGTGAAGAAGCTCGAAGCAGGTCTTGTTGTGTCTTTTGACTGTAAGGACTCGGTTCATTGTATAACAAGCAGAGGACACAGCTTCAGTCCAGAAGGGAATCAGCAATTGTGACTCTACCACCATCGTTCTAGCAGTCTCGATCAATGTACGGTTTTTACGTTCAGCGATGCCATTCTGTTGAGGAGTGTAAGCCGTACTAAATTCGTGAAGAATACCTTTTGAAGTACAGAACTCCTTCATGGCATGATTTTTAAATTCTGTACCATTGTCGCTGCGTATCCGTTTAACCTTCAAAGTATACAAATTCTCAATCTGAATGATCAAGTTTTTGATAATACCGAAAGTTTCACTCTTGTGTGCCCTGAATGCCACCCAAGAAAATCTTGAATAATCATATGTTATCACGAGGCAGTATTGATCATTCCAAATGCTTTTATGCTTGACAGGACCGAACAAATCCATGTGCAAACGTTCAAGCGGAATGGCCACCGTGTTGATCTTCTTAGTCGGGTGTCGCTTCTTACTTTGTTTTCCTTTCTGGCATGAAACACAAACGTCTTGAAGATGGAAGTTTTTAACAGGAACACCATTCACTAATTCATTTGACACCAAATGATTCATTTTTCTTAAGTGAATGTGACCCATCCGTCTATGCCAAGAGATTGAGTCTTTTTCAGTGGCTTTGGTAATAAAACATGTTGCTTGTGCAGTCGTTGTGATTGCTTGCTTCATATCAAGGACATACAAATCATTTATCCTTGGAGCTGATAAGAGAATCCATTCTTTTGGAATCTTGAAGCCGGGTTTCAGCACATAACATCCATTTGCATCAAAGTGCACTGAAAACTGCTTATCACAAATTTGTGAAACACTGAGAAGATTGTGATCAAGTTGTTGCACAAAGTTGATCTTATCAAAGCTTACAACCCCGTTGGATACCATTCCTTCTCCCGTTATATATCCTCCCTTATCTCCAGCAAAGGCAACATAACCTCCTCTAATAGATTTAACATCGTAGAGAAGCTTCATGTCACCGGTCATGTGCCTGGATGCCCCACTATCAACAATCCAATGACTGCTGAAAGTTCCTCCTGGAACACCCTGCACATGTACTCACATGATTAGTTGGAGATGGGGACCCAAGCCTTCGTGGTCTCGGGTCTTCCATTTTCATTGACATAAGTTACTTCATGTCGCAACCCTTGCCCACTATCCGTCTCGGGAACGGGCGACCGCGAACTCAGTATTGGTGGTATCGGTGATTATCATTATTTGGCAGCGGAAATTTCATCAGGACCGTAGTTAGGAAATATTTTATCAGAGTAATACCACACTTTTATAATATTAAACATATTGGGATAAAACCCAAGTTTTCATTACAAACTGATTTATAGAGATAATCTCCATTTTATTGAATAAAACATCTTCTTTTATTTAGGTAACTTTTATAGCCACTTTTCCAAGCCATCAGTGCTGTCCAGCTGGCTTCTATGTTGGCTTTCACATTTTGTTACCTGAAACGCGTTTAAAACATTTTGTCAGTGGGAAATACTGGTGAGTGAATCCCAGTTTAATCAAGAAGAGTTTTATCAATTAACAGAGTATTGAGAGCGATTACAATGTTTATATCTACACAATTACTCATTCAGTACTGTCAATCCTGACTGGTGGGTCATATTACCCATTGGCTAACTCTTTGTCCAATGGTAACGTGTTTCACATTTTATATACAAAACCCCAACATACCGGCAGTAATTGAAGAATTACAAAGACTCAATCACTGCTTAATCACATTGTAAAATAATTAAGGTTTTGTAAAACAGTTTACAAAAAAGGAGATTACTCACATTGCTGTCTTAGGTTTCCTTTAAGGGTTCCCTGGTGATTATCTATAATTTACACAAATGCACACGTGTTAGTATAAAAACCCATTATTTTTATTAAGGATACCCTCCCCGAGATGGCATTCCAACGACTACGTCGGGTAGAACCACGACAGCCGTTACGGAACCCTGGATCAATCGGGCAGCGTATCTAATACGTAACCGGGGTTATGATACTTAAAACGGAGCAGAACTTCGTTGTTTAAGGGGTATTATACCTGAAGATTATGCCTATTATAAAGAAATTCGAGAGAGAAAGTCGAGAAATGAACGATTTGAATGCACTGCCGATGCCTCCTTTATATAGGGCCTGATTTTGGTGTTTACACGGCCCGCGTAAGGTGTAGCCAAGGGCTACGCGGCCCGCGAGGGCAGCTAGGGTAGGCCCTAGCCTTGGTGCATTGACACGTAGCTTCGACACGATGTTGACACGTGGCACGCTAGGGTTTCGCCCTGAATCCTTGCTGTCGCGCCCCGCGTAAGACGTGGCCATAGGCTACGCGGCCCGCGAGCGACATAAAATTTTGTTTTTAATTAATTTTTATAGAAATAAAGGTATTTGGGCTCGGTTTTCACATACGGGGTGTATTTTAGGACATATTGGGGTATTCTAATTATATTAGGGGTGTCTAGAAATATTTTGGAGGGTTGTTATATCCTCCCCACCTTGTTTTAGAGCTCGTCCTCGAGATCTACTGGAATAAGTGCAGATATTTCCTTTGCATTTCTGATTCAAGCTCCCATGTGTACTCTAGTCCTCTTTTGGAGTCCCATTTCACTTTAACCAAAACTAATCTTTTGTGCTTGAGGTTCTTGACTTTCCTGTCTTCAATCTATAGAGGTTTTTCTACAAATTTTAACTGCTCATTTACCTCTATATCCTTAAGAGGTACTATCAGTGATTCATCAGCTAAGCATTTCTTGAGATTAGATACATGAAATACATCATGTATTCCTGCCATTTCCTCTGGCAGTTGTAGCTGATAAGCTACAGGTCCTATTCTTCTAATAATCTCAAAAGGTCCAATATAACTGGGGCTTAACTTTCCTCTTTTGATGAATCTTACCACTCCTTTCCAAGGAGAGACTTTTAATAACACTTTGTCACCTACCTGAAATTCTAACGGCTTTCGCCTGTTTTTAGCATAACTCTTTTGTCGATCACGTGCTGTTTTCAGTCGTTACTTGACTTGAATGACTTTGTCCGTTGTTTCTTGTACTATCTCAGGTCCAGATAGTTGCTTTTCCCCAATTACTGCCCAACAGACTGGGGTTCGGCACTTTCGTCCATAAAGTGCTTCGAATGGTGCAGCATTGATACTTGTGTGATAGCTGTTATGATAAGAAAGTTCTATCAATGGTAAGTGATCGTCCCAATTACCTCCGAAATCAATTACACAAGCTCTAAGCATATCTTCCATTGTCTGAATTGTCCTTTCACTTTGTCCGTCCGTTTGAGGATGATAAGCGATGCTTAGATTTAACTTGGTTCCCATGGCTTTTTGGAAACTTGTCCAAAAATGAAAAGTAAAACGGCTATCACTATCAGAAACAATTGATAAAGGAATTCCATGTAATGAAACTATTTCATTTACATATAATTTAGCTAATTGTTCCATACTGAAAGTTTCCTTCATTGGTATGAAATGAGCTGACTTAGTTAGCCTGTCTACAATCACCCAGATTGTATCATTACCTTTCCTGGTTTTGAGTAATTTGGTAACAAAATCCATTGTTATCAATTTCCATTTCCACACTGCTGTAATAAACCTAAGGGTTTCTGGTGTTCAGCTTTAACTTGTGAGCAAGTTAGACACTTGGCAACATAAGCTGCTATATCATTTTTCATCCCTATCCACCAGAAATTTTTCCTTAAATCCTGGCACATTTTATCACTTCCAGGATGCATCGTATATTTAGACTTATGGGCTTCTTCTAATAAACGGTGATGTAGGTTTCCTAATTTAGGTATCCACATTCTTTTCTTATGGAATCTCCAAATTCCATCTGTTACTTGGTCTAACTCCTTAATCATACCTTTCAATTTTTCAGTATCATCCTTGATTACTGATTCTTGTGCTTTTCTAATTTGCTCATTTAAATCTACTTGTAGATTTAATTTAAGTGAACGTACCCTTTTTGGCTTTTCATGATATTTTCGGCTTAACGCATCAGCCACTACATTAGCTTTTCCTTTATGGTACTGGATATCACAATCATAATCACTAAGCATCTCCATCCAGCGTCTTTGTCTCATATTCAATTCCGTTTGCCCAAAAACATATCTTAAACTCTTATGATCAGTAAAAATGGTAAACTTACTACCGTATAGGTAATGTCTCCAAATTTTCAGGGCAAAAAGTATAGCTCCTAATTCTAAATCATGAGTGGAATAATTCTCTTCATGATTCTTAAGTTGTCTGGATGCATATGCTATAACCTTTTGGCGTTGCATCAACACACATCCATAACCTAACTTAGAAGCATCACAATAGACTACAAAGTCTTCAGTTCCTTCTGGTAACGCTAGTATGGGTGCGTTGGTTAATCTTTGCTTAAGAATTCTTAAGGCTTCTTCTTGTTTTGTTCCCCATTCAAACTTAACAGATTTATAGGTTAAGTTAGTTAAGGGAAAGGCTATTCTAGAAAAATCTCGAATAAATCTTCTATAATAACCGGCCAATCCTAAGAAACTTCTAACCTCGGTTGGTGACTCAGGGGTTTTCCATTTGGTAATCGCTTCGATCTTAATGGGATCCACATGAATTCCTTCATGATTGACTAAGTGTCCAAGAAACTGTACATGTTCTAACCAAAACTTGCACTTTGAAAACTTAGCATAAAGCTTTTCCTTCCTTAGTAAACTTAAAAGTGCGTGCAAATGCTTTGCATGTTCCTCTTTACTCTTAGAGTAAATGAGAATATCATCTATAAAGACAATTATGAATTTATCCAAATATGGCTTACATATTCGGTTTATCATGTCCATAAATGCAGCTGGGGCATTGGTTAAACCAAATGGCATGACAATAAATTCATAATGACCATACCTTTTCCTAAATGCGGTCTTAGGAATGTCCTCTTCCTGTACCTTTAATTGATGATATCATGACCGTAAATCAATTTTTGAGAAAAATCGAGCTCCTTGTAATTGATCAAACAGATCATCGATTCTTGGTAATGGATACCGATTCTTAATCATGACTTTGTTCAATTCACGGTAGTCAATGCACATACGCATCGATCCGTCTTTCATCTTAACGAATAAGATCGGCGCTCCCCATGGGGATGAACTTGGCTGTATGAATCCTTTCTCCAACAATTCGTCTAATTGTTTATTCAGTTCCTGCATTTCGGCGGGTGCCAAACGGTAAGGTGCTTTGGCAATTGGTGCTGTCCCTGGTAGTAGATGAATTCTGAATTAAACTTCTCTATCTGGAGGTAATCCTGGTAATTCTTCTGGAAATACATCTGAAAACTGAGATACCACGGGAATGTCTTTTAGTTATTTTCCTTTAGTGTTAGTGATTATATAAATCAAATACAGTAATGATCCTTTTCTTATAGAACTTGCTATTTTCATCACAGAGATGAATTTTGTGAATCTAGAGGGCTTATCACCTTTAATTGTGATCTTTTCACCTCTGGGTGAATTTACTTGGATTGACTTTTGATCACATAAAATACTGGCTTTATTGGCTATTAACCAATTCATTCCCAATACAACATCAAATCCTACCAGATTCATTGGGTAAAGGTTCGCACTAAACTTTTGGTTTAAAAACTCTATTCTTGCTCCCTGCAAGATTTCAGAAATCCTAATGGCTTCTTCATTTGCTGTCTCTACAAGACATTCTTGTGGAAGTTTAGTTAATGGTTGATTGAGAATTTTGCAAAATGAAGTATTAATAAAACTTTGGTTTGCACCAGAGTCAAATAATACTTTAGCAAAAACATCATTAATTAGGAACGCACCGGCTATCACGTCCGGAATCATTTTGGCTTCATCTGCAGTCAAAACAAATGCTCTAGCATTTTTGGTATTCTTGTTGTTCGTAGCTGGAGCTAATTTCGGACAGTTTGGCTTGATGTGGCCTTGTTCTCCACGGTTGTAGCATATCCTGTTGTTAAGTTTCTTCCTGCAGTCTTCCTCCTTATGTCCAGATATTTTACAGAAATTACAGTATATGGAGCATCTTCCAGAATGCTTCCTTTTGCAATACTTGCAATAGGGTGCAGAGGTAGAACCTACATTTTTCCCACGGTTAGAATTTCCAGAACAAAACTCTTTGGTAAGCCTTTGAGCTAGGTTCTTCTTTTGATCCTCTTCCCGTGTACGTACTAATTCATCTGTCAAGGTATTGGCTAGTTCTACAGCTTCCTCTATGGTTTGGGGTCTAGCCGCCTTGACTACATGTCTAATCTCTCCAATTAATCCCCAGATGTAACGGGAGATTAATACATGTTCAGGTGATGCAAGGGTTGGTACTATTCTGGCATATTCAAAGAATAACGTAGTGTACCCCTTACTATCCACTCCAGTCATCCTAAGGTTTAGGAATTTATTTGTTATCTGTTCTTTTTCATTGGGAGGGCATAATTTCCTTTCTACCATGTTTTTAAATTCCTCCTATTCCATGTTGTAAACCCTGTCACTTCCCCTAGTTTGGAGGATAGTGTTCCACCATTCTAAGGCTAAATTCTTAAACAAGTTAGAAGCAAACATTATCTTATCCTCTTCTGCGCACTTGCTTATTCTTAAGACTGCCTCAGTCTTCTCTATCCAGCGTAGAACTGCAATGGCCCCTTCATTGCCCGAGAATTCCATTGGTTTACAAGACCATAATTCTTTATAAGAACAACCATAAGGTATGGTTCTTCTTCTTTTGGGAATGAGCACTTGAAGTACAGGTCCATTGTTTACGCTGTTTTCTAGTTCAGTTGGTCGCTTACTGCTATGGTTACTTTTATTATCAGCTTCCCTAACTGTTTGAATAATATATGGCATTGCATCTATTATTCCTTGTGCCACTATGTGTTGGATGGCACTATTATCCACTGGATTTCCATTGTTATCATTATTCGGGTTATCGTTATTCAGATTATGGTCATTCTGGTTTTCCAGATTATTATCTGGGTTCTCTTGATTCACTTGGTCGGCCATCTGAATTTTAAACAGTTATCACGTATTAATATCACAGGATAATATTTAATATAACCAATCACATAATACACATTTTGGTCAAAAGCGTCGATCATTGCGACTTACTCTATTTTATATATATATATATATATATAGTATGCATCTACTACAAACCAGAACTGAAAATTTAAAATTACAATACAACTGAAATAAAAATCACACTAATAGTAGCCATCCATAGTTTTTTTTTCACACATATTATATATTATTATTATTATATTATTATTATTATTATTACTATTATTACCACCTCTACCATCTCCTTTACAGATATGGATTCATCCAAAAATCCATATGACGCTCGTCATACTTCCAGACGAGTCGTTCTCCTACTTGCCTCATCCTCTCGCTACTTTCTAAAATTTCTTCCCCGAAAGTTCGGAGCTCTTGCACATTTTCTGCACTCATTGGGGGAGCAGGTGCTGGCACTGGATCTGGGTATTGTGGCATGGGTTCTTCCTGAGGATACTGATTCTCTAATGTATTCATTATTATCGTAGTAGGGATCTAGAGGGTCCAGACCTGGGTAAGCTGCTAGGTTTGGCATGGGTAGGTCTGTTAGTTGGTAGCGTTGCACATAGTCCCTATGATCATCAAACCACGGATCATAGTCTGGGTCTAAGGGATTGGGTGCTGGTACCCTAGGTATCTCCTCTGGATTAAAATCATGCATTTCGACTTAATTTTCTGGGTTATTTTCTATTTCCATGGGCTGTAATGGTTGGGATGCTATCAGTTGTTCCAGGTTAGGGTCGGCAGCTGTGGTTGCTAAAATATGGAAGTTTGCTAAAATCCTATTAAGCATGTCTTGGGTGTGGTCATCGGTTTCTCTTTTAATGGCTGCTAAAGCCCGCTGTTCTTGTAACTTTTTCATTCTCTTTCTACGCTCATGTGCTCCCTTATTGAACCATCCTCTCTTTTTCTGAGGGAATGGCTCTTCAGACTGAGCCTTAAACACGAATATCCCTTCTTCATCATCAGCAGAATACCCTGAGAGGGCAGGCTGTGAAGTGGTGCCTTCGCTTCTAGGTGAACTGGACAACTGACGATACGCGTCGGATGGTCCTTGGTCACTCATACTGTAAACTAACAAATAGTCAAATAACACATAACAATAAAATACAGATATGCACGTATTTTCGTAATTTATTTCCTAACACTTGATATTTTGGTGTCAGCAGAACACTTCTGTGGCTGAATCAGTGGCTTAGCTCTGATACCACCTTCTGTCGCAACCCCTGCCCCCTATCTGTCCCGGGAACGGGCGGCCACGAACTCAGTATTGGTGGTATCGGTGATTATCATTATTTGGCAGCAGAAATTTCGTCAGGACCGTAGTTAGGAAATATTTTATCAGAGTAATACCACACTTTTATAATATTAAACATATTGGGATAAAACCCAAGTTTTCATTACAAACTGATTTATAGAGATAATCTCCATTTTATTGAATAAAACATCTTCTTTTATTTAGGTAACTTTTATAGCCACTTTTCCAAGCCTTCTGTGCTGTCCAGCTGGCTTCTATGTTGGCTTTCACATTTTGTTACCTGAAATGCGTTTAAAAACATTTTATCAGTGGGAAATACTGGTTAGTGAATCCCAGTTTAATCAAGAAGAGTTTTATCAATTAACATAGTATTGAGAGCGATTACAATGTTTACATCTACACAATTACTCATTCAGTACTGTCAATCCTGACTGGTGGGTCATATTACCCATTGGCTAACTCTTTGTCCAATGGTAACGTGTTTCACATTTTGTATACAAAATCCCAACATACCGGCAGTAATTGAAGAATTACAAAGACTCAATCACTGCTTAATCACATTGTAAAATAATTAAGGTTTTGTAAAACAGTTTACAAAAAGGAGATTACTCACATTGCTGTCTTAGGTTTCCTTTAAGGGTTCCCTGGTGATTATCTATAATTTACACAAATGCACACGTGTTAGTATAATAACCCATTATTTATATTAAGGATACCCTCCCCGAGACGGCATTCCAATGACTAAGTCGGGCAGAACCACGACAGCTGTTACGGAATCCTGGATCAATCGGGCAGCGTATCTAATACGTAACCGGGGTTATGATACTTACAACGGAGCAGAACTTCGTTATTTAGGGGGTATTATACCCAAAGATTATGCCTATTATAAATAAATTCGAGAGAGAAAGTCGAGAAATGAACGATTTGAATGCACTGCCGATGCCTCCTTTATATAGGGCCTGATTTTGGTTTTTACGCGGCCCGCGTAAGGTGTAGCCTAGGGCTATGCGGCCCGCGAGGGCAGCTAGGGTAGGCCCTAGCCTTGCTATGTCGACACGTAGCTTCGACACGATGTTGACATGTGGCACGCTAGGGTTTCGCCCTGACTCCTTGCTGGCACGCCCTGCGAAAGACGTGGCCATAGGCTACGCGGCCCGCGAGCGATATAAAATTTTGTTTTTAATTATTTTTTTAAAGAAATAAAGGTATTTAGGCTCGGTTTTCACATACGGGGTGTATTTTAGGACATATTGGGGTATTCTAATTATATTAGGGGTGTCTAGAAATATTTTGGAGGGTTGTTATACTTCAATTTCTCGATGTTTTGGAAATTGAGATGTTCCCCTTGAATCATTAACCGTTTTAGGTTTCCAGGTCTGTTTTATTTTACCAGTTTTATTCTTTAAAACTTTAACTTCATGATTGTCTGAAGTTTTTGAATTTTCTGGTTTGGCAGAAACAGATTGCTTTTGAACCACATCGGTTTTGATTGCTTTTTCAATTTCTTTGACCTGTTGGCGTCTCTGTTTCTTTTCCCTTTCTTTTACAAGACGGGGATCTTATTTTGAAGAAACAGGTTGCTTTCGGCCATTTTGTTCACGGGGATCATCAACTTTGGCTTTTTGTTTATGAAAGTGTGGACAATTTCGAATAATATGTCCAAATGTACCACATGAAAAACATGATCTTCGTTCTACAAACCCCGAAGTATCATGTGATTGTCTTGTTGATGATGAACTTTGTGAACCCGAGGTACTTGGTTCTAAACTGTTTTGTTCTTTTCTTTTCAACAGTTTAACTTGATTAACATGATCTAAGTTAGATATGTTTTCAAACGTTTCAAGTTTATCCGTTCCCTTCGATTTTACAAAGTTCACCCTTTGGTTCTTGCCTTGGTTCTGTTTCTTTCTACCTTGAGTTGGTAAATTACCTTTTGGCTTGGTGTGATTTTGTTGCCTTCTCACTGTCGGTAACTTTTGATTTCCATGTTGTTTTCGAACTTCAGTCTTTGGGATTGAAGGACACTGTGTTACCACAACGTGTGAACCTGACTTTCCCAAAAACTTACTTGTCGATTCTTCAAAAGTTTTCCTGATTAAAGATTGATTAACATTTTTAATCGGAAAATCTTTGTCAGAATAGATTTTATCATTACCAACAAGAGTGTACAGCAAATTCACACTCTCAGACTCTTTTGTAGACGTGGACTCGACTTGCACAGGTTTTGAGGGTTTTACAGGAGGATCACATAGAATATGATTCTCAAGAGGTATGTCCTCTTTGATCTCCGCATCAGGCTGTGCTGAGTCAGGATCATTAGATTCATCATCTGAAGAATCAGCATCCTCAACAATAACTGGAGAATCCTGATTCTGCTCAACAGTTGACACACTCGTAACTGTTGAAACATCTGAATATGATGATACTTCTTGTCTGTATCCAAGTCTCGTCGCAAACTCCTCAATGTTTAAAGAAACAGATGGTGTAAAGAAAGTTCTATCTTCTTCATCAGGCATAGCATCATAATTGTGTCTGACCGGTGGTGGACATTTTTTATATCCAATGCATGAGATATCCTTTTTCTTTTTCTGAACATCTATGATGTGATCCAGCACATAGCTAGAGTTTAAATAACTATTCAGCTCGATCGCCTCACTTTCAGATTTTACACAAGCCATCTCTTTTTGCATTATCTCGAGCCTATTGATGTAACAGTTAATGGTTGTTTGTTTTCTTGAAACCATTTTTGTTAGCTCGGATTTGTTTTCCCTTAAAGTTTCAATCATTGTT
This sequence comes from Helianthus tuberosus, assembly GCA_030545235.1. Lineage (NCBI taxonomy): Eukaryota > Viridiplantae > Streptophyta > Magnoliopsida > Asterales > Asteraceae > Helianthus > Helianthus tuberosus. The sequence continues at coordinate 20,691,308 of CM060386.1, read as the reverse complement.
TTATACTCATTTTCATGGTTTGTATAAAACATGTTGGCTTCTGTGCATTTTGCAAGATCCACGATCAACTTTTGATTGTGGATGAATGTCACATCATACTTGCCTAGCAAATCATCATGTTTGCTTTGCAAGTCCGACAACTTATCACCTAAGTCGGCACAATTACTACTTAAATCAGCACATTTATCACATTTAACTACAGTTGGTTCATCGACACATACCTGACTTGATGAACTGCCAACATTAGCCATAAAGGCTGAACGAAGAGAAGAAGAAGAGTAAGCAACTTGATCCACCAGAATAGATCTTCTATCATTCCCTGCTGCGGTTTCTCCCAATAATTCATCGATGTCGGCATCGACTGTCACCCTCGATAAATGATCATCGCCTGACGTTGAGGTTTCCTCATCTGAACTCCTAGAATAGCCTGAACTTTCTTCATCTGAAGATTCACCACCACTGGCGGAAGATTCTCCACTACTGGCATGATTCAAATTCTTAGCAACTTTAGCAAAACAAGCTGCTCCTCCCTGATCACCAATGTCTAATTGCATTGACCAGTCACAACCTTCATCCACTTGTACCACAAGAGCTTGATTGTTGTTGTTTGATGGTCCTGCTGCTTGATTGTTTACAGGTATCAAGGTGCGTTCATCATTCCTGTTTTGATGTTGATTCTGCTGGTTGCCTTGACCTCTGAAAGGGTTTTGGTTCCCATGCTGAGCTGGCTTCGTGCATTCTCTCTTGAAGTGACCACGTTCACCACAATTAAAACACTTTACAGATTGCTTGTCAAACCCATACTTGGTGTCTTTCTTGCTTTCCAAGCTGGTTCAACCACTCCATGAAGTCCTTTGCTCGCCTTACAGCACTGGCGAAAGCCCATTTGATGTCCATCATATCCATCTCCTCTTTATCTGTCTGTTGATAGTCTTCTTGTGTCAGATTGATGTTACCGATCTGACCTGCTATCAACCCACAGTATGCACTCACCAGAGTGTTCAGTATCTCCATGTGATCCTTAGCTACTTCAACACTAACTTTGGAGAAACTTGACGTGTCTAGCCGAACCGTAGATGGTTGACCAGCAGATGACGTGCTTCCATAACAGGCTTACTGTTGAACAGGTAATGGATTTCCGTACATATCTGTTGTTCCAGTAGATCGATAGCTTTGCTGTTGAGGAACTGATTGTACTGGTTGTATTGGATTTCCATAAAAGTCTGTTGTTCTTTGCGGTTGGGCAACTATCTGTATCGGATTTCCATACAAATCAGTGCTTGTGACAAATGCTGTTTGTAGCGGAGCATGTGGAGCGGGTTTTGCAGTTGTGCTAGAACCTCCACAGTTACCATAATACATATCCGGATTCTGTTGCGCAGGAATTCTTTTCGCCTTCCGGATTTCTTCTTGATCTTTGTTCTCCAAGAGCTGAACGAAATCATTGACGTTTGTCGTAGCCAAAGTGCCATTGTATTTCAAGATTTCTAAGAAACCATTCCATTGAAGTGGCAACGCATCGGCAAACTTTGTAACAACCTCTGCTGGAGTTGTTGCTACCCCATAATTATTCAATTCAGTCAACAAGTGATAAAATCGACTTGTCAAATCTCCCAAAGATTCTCTTTCCATACAGGTGAAACCATCAAACTCTTTCTTGAGTAAATCATGTCGTAATTTGCGTGACGCTTCATTTCCTTCACCTCTCGTCTTCAATGCGTCCCATAAACGCTTTGTTGTCTTGAAGCTTACAAACTGATGATAGATATCCTTGTTTAGCGCTTGAGTTAGAATAGAAAAAGCCTTCTTTTTTAAATCATAAATTTTCTTATCATCTGGAGTAAGATCTGCAAATGACGCGGCAGTTGAAGCGGCAACATCAAGTGCTTGATCGAAGTCTGTAATGAATCGTAACCATAACTCCGTGATTTGCCCAAGAACATATGTATGGAATCTTTCTTCCCATCTAGGATATTCGTTCATGTGCATTAGCTTCGGTGGACGATTATTGCTTCCGGTTTCATTTTCGCTTAGAAGTACACTTTGAATACTTTGATTTTGATTTGAAACGAATGCCCATTGACTTGACGAAATTTGATTCGCTTGAGATGGAACTAAAGAAGATGCGGGTACGGGAGATTCGGCCCATGATGGCGATAAACCCGTCCTTCTATACTTGCTATCCGTATTAGATGGAATACCCCACCAGTCTGAACTCATTTTGGATGTATGTTGAAGAATACCTACTTAAAACACTCAAAACAAACAGTTAAGTATGAAAAGGAAAGCTTCTGAGAAAAAAAAATGACAAAGTATTGTCGACGAAGAATTGCGCGACGAAGTCTTGATTCTTCGTCAAAAGACAACGCGACGAAGAGTGTGATTCTTCGTTAAAGACCAAACAACGAAGATTTAATGTTCGTCTAACCCAACTTGACGAAGGTTAGAATGTTCGTCAAAGACAATGTTGACGAAGTATGCCTGAATGTTCGTTGACAATTGTGTACAAACAATTGAGATATTTTCACAAAATTAATATTATCCTTTAACCTTATCCTGACACACAAATGCCCAATTTTCAAAGACACTTGACTTTTCAGCCAATAACCATCATTTCAAAGACCCAATTGTCAAGTAATAATATAATAATCAAATCTCAATAATGCAATCTTCAACTTAAAAACCCAGAACAATGAAGATGACTCAAGAACTCAGATGAACTATATGAACTTTATGAGTTTTCTGGCCAAACATAATCACCGGAATAATTTCCGAAAACAAACTTTTGCACTAGAGTTTAATAAAAACCTTTTCTAAGCATGTATAGATGAATTTTAACAAAGTTTTTATAGAAACAAATAGCAAATCAACAAGTTTTTCACAGATTTTATAACCTTTTTCAGAAATATGATTTTCAAAGCTTAAGAACACAAATATATTTCCAAAAAAATGCAAGAAAATCTTTCAAAACACAAGAAAAACAACTTGGTTTAACAAGGAATCGAGCCAACGCTCTGATACCAATTGTAGGTCCACCCGGAGGATCGAGTATAACCTATTCCCTGTTTTCCGACGAACCCGAGAGTGCGGAATCCAAACGGGTAAGTTAAACCAAATTAGAACACGAAAACGACAAACACGGTTCAACGATTAACACTCAAATGTATTAATACGTATGACGGTTACAAAGCAATGTTTACAAGATCTCCTTATAAACTCTCAGTGGGTGTGTGTTTTACAGTGTGTTCTCTCTCAAATCTATTCAGACTTGTGTATTTGGTTTGCCTTCTGTTTGCTGTTTATATAGCTACAGATCGACGAACTTCCTGCAGCCGACGAAGTTGTATGACGAAGTTCCCAAGTTGACGAAGATTGGGATCTTCGTCACTCTCAGATCATGGTGAAGATTGAACTTCGTCATGGTGAACTTTCATGGGGAACCTTCATCATGGGGAACTTTGCCATGGTGAACCTTCGTCATGGGGAACCTTCGTCATGGTGAACCTTCGTCATGGGGAACCTTCCTCATGGGAAACCTTCATCATGGTGAACTTTGTCATGGGGAACCTTCGTCATGGTGAACCTTCTCAACATCAAACAACTTAACTGTAACATCCCAAAAATATAAGTTCATAAAATTTACAATTTATTTGTAAATAAATTAGTAAAATAAACTAAGGGTGACACTAACCTAGTTAGATAATGACTAGTGAGTAGTTAAAGAACAAAAAGGGGACTAAAGGAAATTAGAGGGACCAAAAGTGATTAAACTAAAATTTAGTTTAATAAAACATGAAAAATAGAAATCTCAAACACACATACGTGTGTGAGATCGACCAGACAAGAGCAGGGGGCGACCAAGTTCATCAAAACCCTAGTTCAGCATAAAATCTCTAAATTGAAGGATCAAACTCAGTCCAAATCAAAATCCGAACACAGATTAGTGATCCTTATCACAAGGGGGTTACATGGTATGTAAAATTTGGTGTTAATTCTCTGTTTGAAATTCTCATGAAATTGGGAAATCTGAAATTAGATGATGCATGTTTGTGATTTGGTTAGCTTAGTGATGAGATGGTGTCTAGAAGTAAAACCTAAACAACTACATGTGAAATCATGTCCAAATTCAGGAAATTCCATGAACACATTGAAGGTGGGTTATGGGTTTTACAAGATAATGATGAACACTAGGGTTTAGAATGATTATTCTAGTGTAATCTGAGTTTTATGAGGTACTTTCTGAAATTTGGAAGTTAAAACATGTGTAAATGTGACTAATTGAAGTTGATTTAGATGATTATTACAAGTCATGAACTTGGTTTTGATGATGTAAAAATCTGACCCGCTAGGTGTTTGTTAAAATGCCTAAGTGGGGATTAAAATGTTAAAAATCAGATGAAAACGCAAATTTGATTATTTTAGAGAATTATGCGTTAATGATTATGAAAAGAGTTCTAAGTTGATTGTGAATTGAACTCTTTAGGCAAAGAATCCGGATCGTCAAGCGGACAAGCCGGAGCGGATATGCATTTGAAGAGTGTGCTCTAAAGGTACGCGACTTGTAGTCTCGTTACATTTACGTAGATAAGCCTAGTCGTAAATATGTCTAATGTTGTTATAGCGAAAATAGTTGCGTTTGGTAAGTCTAAGAAGTGATGGAATTCACTCGACAAACCAAACGGGTCAAAAGAAATAGTTGAAATAGGTATGATGTCGAAATAGTGAAATTGAAACCCTTTGGTAAGTCTAAGAAGTGATGGAATTCACTCGACAAACCAAGCGGGTCAAAATAAATAGTTGGTTAAATATGTTTATTGATAATACCGCTTAATTAGTCATAATGGGATGTAAGTAAAGTGATGTAATTCACTAGATGAAGAATGTGTTAAAATAATGGTCGAAATGGTAGTGTTTGGAGTGACTCGAACGTCACTCGTTAAATTGAGTTATAAAAGCAGAAACCGAGGATTAGAAGGGATACGCTAAGGTCGACAAGCACGGGAATGGGTAATTATGATTAGAAAGCAATGTCGACGAATTATGAAGGTATGTAACTTGATTCGTTACATTTGGGTAAATTTTGATATTTAGCATATATGTAGTTGGATTGTGTATTAAAAGTTGAGTTGGATTAAAGCGATGATATTCGCTATATCGAATAATAAGCCAAGAATCTGGTTAGACCTCGTTGGTAGTCATCAAAATGGAGAATTCCTTAGATGAGCCAAATGGGTCGAATAACCAAATAAGGCATGGTAATACATTGTAGTATGATTACTCGGTCTTGTTATTATAGACAAATTACATATTAGGATATGAGGATTTAACATGTCGGGTTGTGGGAATGAAATCCGAGAAATTGTTCCAAGTAAATAAACAAATCAAACAAAAGCATAACATCCCAGAGTCTACCGTAAATTACGGTACATACCGTAATTTACGGTAGACTACAAATAGTTACGGTGGGTTTCCCCTGTGTTACGGTGGAACTGTTGATGCAAGAGAATGTCTATTGACTGCATCTTCATCAAGTCTTAGTTCAAGAAAGTCAAGATTGAGTCTTAAATGTCAAATTAGGGTTTTAGTTTTGAGTTTAGGAAGTGTTTTAGAGGGTTCCGTTTGAAACCATAGTTTGAACAAGGGTTCCGTTTGAAATAGGGTTCCGTTTGAGTTCAAAGTTTGAAACCGTAGGGTTCCGTTTGAACCAAGGTCAAACGGAAGGGTCTTGTATCTATAAATAGGTGTGTAGTTGTCACATTTCAAACGGAACAGTTGGAACAAGTAACGAAGTGCTGTCGGATTTTCATCAGATTTCATTGTACAAAGCACAATTATTAATCAGAAAAGAAGATTTAAAAGGATTGAGCTGTTTTGGACGTCGTTTACTTTGATTCCGCCTTAGTAATTGATGTTGAACTACCTTAACTGACTTTTAGGGTCACGACAACGATCCAACAAGTGGTATCAGAGCTCAGGACGAGGAGTTCATACCAAATACAGCTGAAAATCATCGGATTATCTCACTTCTACCTTTCTTTTCTGATTTTAACTTGTTATCACGGTTAAAATGACTTGAAACGATCACATAACAAACGAAATCTACTAATAACTAATCCTTGAAAATTTGAAATTAAAATTCGACCTAAAAACGATCTAAATCGATCAGACCGTTTGAAAAGTTTCGCATTTTGCTGACGTCACCTGTTCCATCGTTTGAAAACTGGTCTATCGTTTGAAATTTGACTCCATTGTTTGAAAAGTAACTCTATCGTTTGAAAATGGGTTCTATCGTTTGAACTGATCGTTTGAAAGTCTGTCGTTTGAAACAAGTTCATCGTTTGAGTATGTCGTTTGAACAGTCCATCGTTTGAACTGATCGTTTGAAGTGTATCGTTTGAAAAGTTGGTCGTTTGAAAATCTTTATAGTTTGAAACTGTAGATTCAAACGGAACAGCCATTGTTTGAAAATTGTTTGTCGTTTGAAAGGTGCATCGTTTGAACATTCTATCGTTTGAAACTATTGATTCAAACGGAACAGTACCTCGTTTGAAATCATTATCGTTTGAAATCATTGTAGTTTGAAATAGTTGTCGTTTGAAACCATTGATTTTTCAAACGAATCAGACCATTACATTTGAACTTGTGTTGTTTGAATCTGATAATTTCCAAATAAAAATTTGTCTAAGTGTTGTCTGATTTTACAGGTACATTCACAATGGATGATATTTTCTTAAACCCATTTAGCGACATGTACGCGTTCGCTGGAGATTCCGGAAATGATAATACTTCGTCAAGTAATGTGAATGATAACACACCACCGAAAGAAAGAAAGAAGGAAGCTTGGGAGTCCGAAAGCTCATTTGGAACGTTTAACAAACCTCCTAAGCTGATGGCTATAGAAGATTACAGCAGGTGGGCAACAAAGTTAGAAGATTGGTTGATGGCATTTGCTTTTCCTTGCTGGAAGAGTATGAAGAGTGGTTATGCTCAAGGAAAGAAGAATGGTGAAGCATTAAGATCAGTTGAAGAGATTGACAGTTTTGTGGCTGAGCAAAAATGTGTGGCATTATTGTTTCAGTCGGTGCATGAAGACATCATTTCACTGATAGATTACTCAAATTCTAAAGACTTATGGGAAAAACTCGAAAAGAAGTGTCTTGGAAGCAAAGAGATTGTAAAAAATAAAAAGAGACTTCTTAGGAAAGAGTTTGATATGTTTAGTTGTCTTAAAAATGAGTCAGTGTGTAAAATGATTGAAAGGTTTGGTCATCTGAAGCTGGAATTAGCAAGACATGATATCAGATATCCTGATGATGAGCAAGTAGACAAGTTGTTCGATTCGTTGCCAGACGAGATGGAGTGGAGATATTATGCTCTCATGCTTAAGAACACTATTCCTTCTGATTTGTTGAAACCAGATTTGGTGATTGAGAAACTTGAAAGTCATGAACTGGAATTGAAGAAGAAGTACAAAGTTAATCATTCATCTTATCAACAGAATCTGGATCTATACTATCCAAAAAGCATGATGCCAAAAGCAACTTCTCCAAAAACAGCTTTTTCTGCTGAAAATGTGTCGACAGCCGACAAAGAAAGTCAAAGTGATCAAAGCAGTGGAAGTCACAGTGGTTTTCACAGTGGATCTTCATCTTTTGGAAATGCTGATGCAAAGAATCATTTTCAATGCAACATCGCAATAGACTTGAAGAATGCTCAAAATTTTGATGAAGAGTCGGCAAAGCAGCAAATGATCTTTCTAGCATCAGTGTTGGAATCGTATGAAGGATTGGTAGCTGGGAAGATTGGCAATACAAATCTGACGAAAGAAGATTACGATCAGATTGATCCGGAGGAAATGGAACTTATCGATATTCGTTGGGCTATGGCAAGTGCTGTTCGTCGTGCACAAAGATTTATGGAAATTACTGGCAGAAAAACGATCGGTGGTCCGTCTACAAAACTGGGGTTCGATAAATCCAAAGTGACATGCTTCAAGTGTAAGCAGAAGGGTCATTTCAAACGAGAATGCCGAAACGCTTATACTGATGAGTCGGAGAACCCTTTCAGAGATGATTACTACAAGAAGGCGATTTATCACCAGAATAAATCCGAGCCGCCTAGATTGAAGCAGGTTGAAGACAACAGAGACAAATCAAGGGCTTTTGCTGTGATTTATGATGATGAAGGGTATGATTGGAGTAAGGAAATTCTACCGGAAGAAGATGCGGTGGGTTACGCATTCATGGCAAGCAATGATGAACCCGTTAAATGGAAAGATGATCGTACTGAGGAACAGAAGTATCAATACCGGAAGATGATTGCTGAAAACAAGATTATCAGACTTTCTGGTGTCTTTCTGGAAGCTAGAAGAGCAAACAGATGGGATCCAGATAGAGAGTGCTATCTTGATAGGTATGTCAACATTGCGATTGATGACTGTAACACCTGTGCCTCCACGGCCATCAAACAAATACCAAACCAATGAAATATTGTATTTCATACTTGGGATTTGTAAAAATATGTGTATCGTTAGCACATATCGATTCTTATTCGATTTCAAATTCTAAATCGCTTTCTGGAAGGTTATACGCGCACCAATGCGTAAATATAACCAGTTTAATGCAACAAACACTCCGGAATAGTGAAATTGGCTTAACATACCTTAAATAACCTTTACATAACTTAGAAATAAGTTTTGAAGGCATTGGTATGGCAAAAATCAAGTTAAATCGCTTACAGGGACTAAAGTTGACAAACTGCGAAAGTATGCCAATTTGAACTGTAACAGACCTTCCGGAACATGACCATAAGTTAAACATACCATAAATATCCTTTACATAGCTTAGAAATAGGCTTTGAGGTGTTCGGTATGCTAAAATAAACCTTTGTGTCATTCAGGGACTAAAAGCGTCAAAAAGTGCACAAGTTTGCATTTTTACGCGTAACTTACGTTCTGAATACATCCGGACTTCCAAAAATTTATGTAAGCATGACTACATTATATTTTAGTGTTCTCCATAAGAAAAATCCATTCGTCACGTCTTTTGGTTCGTTTTTCGCGCTTATGCGCATTCCGTCGTAATTAAGCGAACATCGCGTTCGTACGGCCAAACGAACCGACATCCGAGATATTTTTGAGCATGTTTTAAGTTCCCTATACTTTAACTTCATTTTAGAGCTTTGAAATGGGGTTAACGGGCCTTAAACGTGTCGAAAATGGCCTAAATACAGTTCAGGGACCAAAAGTGTAATTCTGCCGAAATAGTGCCTAGCGGTGCGCTACACTTTAAGCGTAGCGGTGCGCTAGGGGTCTGCAGACCAGATTCAATGTTCAGAACAGCTGTTTGCACTTGTTTGATCCACAACCACATGTTCTAATTCGCCTAATCAGCAAGATAAGATCAAGATTTAGCCACCATAACATTTGGACAAGTGTACGGCCTTGATCGTTTCCCCTTTTCCAAGAAACGATCTCAACGGTGGACCGAAAACTATAAATAACCCAACACCCCCATTGCATTTCTCACTAGAATTCTGATTTTGAGAGCTCTAAGTTGAAACCATTGTTTCATACCTGAGTTCTTGAGTCGGGATTAGCATTCGGGGACCCTGGGTTAGTATTCTTTCGTTCTTTTCCTTATTTTACTGCTTTTCGAGTCAGAAAGTCAAACTTTGTTTGACTTTCAGCGTTGACCAGTAATGGTCAATGCGAAGTTCGTAGGAACTTCGCAACGTGAGTGTAATCACGTTGGTCGTAGTCCCTTGGGACTATGCCCACTGATTACCACGTTGTCTAGAGTCGTAGAGTAGGCGATCTAATAAATCGCCTATACCTTCGAACTCGACCCATTTGGTCGATCATTAGGATCCGACCAAATACATTAGGTGACCATAGTAGGTAGGGAATAACCTTCCGAGGTTATACCCTATGGTCACATCGTTTAAGTAGTTGTATGATAGGTAGTTTATATGCCTTAGATAAATTACCAGAATACCCTTTTCATGTATAATTGGTAATTAAGCATATGTAACCTAAACTTTTGTCACATAACTGATTATGTAACATGTTTAGGCATATAACACTTGTCATAGGACTAGTTAGGCGGTCCGAACGCGTTTCACGCGAACGACGCGTTAAAGTAGCATAAGCTACCTAAACGGGTCGAAATGGGTCGATAGCACTTAGGTTTGGTTTCATTGTAGTATGTAGGCCTTGTTAAACCATATCATATGAGTTCCAACACTCGTTTGGTTTACCAAGCCTCATCCTATCCGATCTTCCGATTTAGGTCCGGTTAATTAACATAGTTACCTATATTAGGTGCCGTTTGATTTCCGTGCTCCCTCTAGCTTTGTTTGGTTGTTGTTCAAGACCTCCAAGCACTCTCAGGCGAGTACATTATTCCCCTATTTTACTGCTTTCAATTGTTTTGGGGTGACTCATATGTGCTAAATGTTTTATCAATGGTTTCAAGAACAATTACAATATGGTTTCAAAAACGACTAAAACGATTTATACAAAACTAATAACGATTTCATAAGGTGAACAAACTTGTTGATTGTGTTTACATAACAAATGACATTCATTAGCAATGATCAAGCCGACCAGTATTAGGTTATGGTACCATAGGATCTGACAAATCCCGTTATTTACTACCCCGTGGTTATGTGTGGGCAATGGTAGGTAGCGACTGAATCTGAAAACATTAACTTACCCTATGGAGGTTTGTTAATGCGAAATCGAGAAGCGACGAGGTATATTCGAGTCACGAAGGTTTGAATGTTATTAGCGAGACGATCACATAAGTAGTTTCACGACCTAAAACGAATTAAACGATTAACGATAGGTTTTCACACGATGTTTTAACGATTGGGTTTTCACACGATGTTTTAACGATTGGTTATACATATTACATGATTTATATTTGACATGAAAATTTTCTTTGGTGGTTTGGTTTGGATTAAGTGATTAAGTAACAATGCGTGTGTAATATGATACAAGCATGGTGGATACGCCGCTGGTACTTCCTATATATAAGTGTTTGTATGGTATTACATATTGTAGTGTTATTTGAATCATTTCAGTTTGAGACATAGAACATTTTATACAAGTAACATACTTTTCACAAGACATTTATTTACAAACAACTTATCTTATACAAACTTATTTTACATGGTTATTCATTTAATCATGCATTATTTTTCTTATTTATACATATCACCTGAACTTATCATTGTTTTTCCAAATAATTTACTAAAACAAATGTTTTCGAGTTAAGAGTCATGGCTACGAGGTTTTACAAATTATAACCCGCTTGATTTGAGTTGGTTAATTAAGTTGCAATATTATACTCTTTTCAAAACAAGGTTTTTAAATAAAGTATTGCAACATCTAAACTAGCCATGATTTCGACACTCCTACAAAACCTATGTACTCGCCAGCATTTCTTTGCTGACCTCGTTTTCACATATGTTTCAGGTATTGTTGAATGTTATCGATTGATAAGATGCATGCTCACATAGGACTGGACAAGGCCTTAGTGACTAAATAACAATGATAGACTATGTTTAAATAGTGTATTTAGATTTCCAAACGATGTAATTATTCAATGATTAATAAAACGAAACACTTTTGATATCCATGGTTGTGAAACATTAATTCTGTTGCAACACGCCCCGATGTTTCCGCCACGTTTTGTATGTTCCACGTGGTCGGGGTGTGACAGAAAAGATGGTATCAGAGCCAATGGTTATAGGGAATTAGGTTATTAGTAATTAGTAATGCTTTGACCTAGTCTATAACCTTCTTAGGACCCTAACGCGAGTTTACTTGCGTTTAGTCATAAAACAATACCGTCACTTATCCTTAGGTGACAACCACAACAAGAACATAAATTTCAAAACCGCTTTGAAAACTAATCATCTGTTCTAGGATGATTAATTTCTAGGTTTTGAACCCTCTATTGTAAGGTTTTGCACCCTCTGTTATATGGTTTTGAACCCCTTTGAATTTTCAAAATCTCGTCAAGGTTTTGGGTTATAAATAATGTGAACACGTGCAAACTGGAAGGGTGAATGCCTGTATTCTGGGTTTTCTGTCTAGGCAAGCACTTCGTATACATCTCATCAGACGCGAGACCAGTTGTGCTTACCTGGGAATTCTTGGGGTGAGTGTTCACTTATAGGCGAGCATGTCTTCGCGAGTACATTATTTTTACCCATTTACTTTGATTAGTTCTGTGTGTCGTTTGTTGCTTTGTAGTAATAAACAAATGACCACTATCCTTGCTTTCATCAGATTTGTTTCATCTCATTCTTTTCGTCTAATTCTCTCACTCGTTTCCTTCTCAGACAATGCCTCCTCGACGCGATACCCGAACCGATACTCGGACTTTTACTATTGAAGAACTCGCAGCCCTGATCTCTCAACAGGTGGCTGCTGTGGTTCCCGGTGTTGTAACCCAAGTCCACGAGATGTACAACAACGGCAACAACAACAACAATAATGCACCGTGTAATTTCAAGAACTTCAATTCTGCGAAGCCACTTAAGTTTTCTGGGTCTCAAGGAGCAACTGCGCTCCTACAGTGGTTTGAGAGTATCGAGAGCACATTCAGACATGTGCAGTGTCAGGATGCGCGTAAGGTGGAATTTGCTTCGAGTGTGTTTGAAAAGCGAGCGCTTACTTGGTGGAATGGTGTTATGCGAGATAGGGGTGCCGAAGTGGCGTTGGCACAAACATGGGCAGAGCTTCGGGCTCTCATGATGAAGGAGTTTTGTCCCCGTCACGAGATTCGAGTTTTGGAACGAGAGTTTGATGACTTAAAGCAAGATGGGGCTGAACACCGTGCGTACACGGATCGTTTTGAAGAACTCAGTCTATTGTGTCCCACCATGGTTACCCCTCTGGAGAAAGCGATCGAGAGATACATAGATGGTTTACCCGATTCTATTATGGATATTTTGATCGGTGTTAATCCTACCACCCTTCGTCAAGCAATTGAGTTGTCAGCTACCCTGACTGAGTCTCAAGTCAGAAAGGGTACACTCACCCGCAAGGGTGATAAAAAGAAGGCAACCGATTCTGGAAAGGACAAGAAGAAGGATAAGGGGAAGGGTGAGGAAGGTGAGACGTCGAAGAAATCGAAGAAGCGGAAGGGTGCCCAAAATTTTGCTGTTACAGCACAGACTGCTCAGAACCTGCAGAATCCACCGGCTCAGCCACATGCAAAGAAGGCATATGCTGGTACCGCACCACATTGTGCCCGTTGCAACGGTCATCACTTTGCACAACAAGATTGCAAGAAATGCACAACGTGTGGTAGACTTGGGCATTTGGCCAATATTTGTCGTCTGGGACAAAATCAGGCTGTTCAGGTTCAAGCTCCGGTTCAAGGGAATGCAGCGAGATTTCCTCTGGGTTCATGTTTCAACTGCGGAGAGATTGGTCACTTTCGCCCCAACTGTCCGAGACTGGTGAATGCAAATGCTAACGCAAACCCGAATGCGAACGTCAACGTCAATGTGAATCCAGCACGTGGTCGAGTGTTTAACATCAATGAGGCAATCGATGATGAAGGAGTGAACTTTTAGTATTTTGTGATTTCCTCTGGTTGTTATCTTGTAACATTTAAAGACAATGCGGTTGTTATATAAATAAAAATTTGTGGTTTTTATTTTTAACTAATGCAATTGTATGAATGTTTGATCCAACCTTGTGATGTCAACACAAAGACAAAAACTACTCGTATGGTTCTGTCATTTTTACGATCACTTGAGATCTCCCTAAGAACCTCTAACGCTGGTTTCTTTTAAACCTAAAGTATCTTATCGTCTTGCACCGTTCGAGATGCAAGAATTATCAAAACAGCTTCAAGAGTTGTCTGATAAAGGATTCATCCGTCCAAACTTTTCACCTTGGAGAAACTCCTGTTCTCCTTGTGAAAAGAAAAATGGATCCTTTCGAATGTATATCGATTAACGTAAGCCTAGTAAGCTTACCATCAAGAATCGATATCCCCCTACCTTAAATCAGCGATTTCTCCGATCAACTGCAGAGCGCACATGCTTTTCCAAGATCGATTTGCGTTCTGGGTATCATCGACTTCGTATTCTCGAAGAAGATATTCCCAAAACGGCTTTCAGCACGAAGTATGGCCATTACGAGTTTACAGTCATGCCTTTTGGGTTGACAAATGCTCCAGCCATCTTCATGGACTTAATAAATAAAGTCTGCAAGCCTTATTTGGATCAGTTCGTCATTGTTGTTATTAATGACATCTTGGTCTATTCATGTCCCGAGCCGACCACGATCAACACCTTCGTTGACATCGGAGCCCTGATTGAATTCCTTGTACACCTTAAAAGGTACATTACAACTCAATTAGGACAAACCGAATTCCTTTTAAGATCTTCCTATCTTCATATTTAGATTCTTGAAAATATTTAAAGTGCCAAATGAGATCCACGGATTGGATTCCTTGTATGCTTTAAATACCCATGTCCAAAAATATCAAATCAAACGATTATACGATTAAACGATTATACGAATAAGCGATTATGCGACTATGTGTTATGTGTTATGTGTTATGTGTTCTCCTCTATGTTTTTGTGTGATCCGATTTTCAGATCCTCATAGAATCTTTCATATATTCATATGAGGGATTCATAGTAGGATTTTCAAAAAGGTACTACCTTAAATCCTTATGGGCTTCTACCTGGTAGTTAAGACCCTTGGGTTATATAGTACCACTCCATGATTCATAAGAGACCCTCTTAGTGGTCTAGCCTAAAAGATTGATTCACAATTTGGTTAGAAAACGGCATCTAGTGATGTAGCTGAACAGACTCCTTGATAGTCTATTTAGATCATTCATTGATTTAATCAAAAGGACTCAATGGCGGTCTAGTTACACTCATCACAGGATTGTTCATTTGGTTTTACCCTACACATTATCAAATGCACTGTGTGGACTATGCAAGGAAGTACGTAGTTATGGATGCATACATAAACTATGAAATTCCATGCGCAGAAACCACAGTAAGATTTAGCATGTGTAAGAACCGATAGTGACAACAATAACGAAATGAGAACGATGTAATGGAGGTACGGTGGACGCACCAATGACGCTTCATATACTTGTATATAAGTATCCCTCTTACATTGCAATCATGATGTTATTAAGGTTACTAGAAGTTCAGAACCCTAACCAATGTTGTTTGATCTTTTCAACTTCATATTTTCAAGCTCTCACAAGTTTCCTCTAAATAAATTTCGGGACGAAATTTCCTAAAGTAGGGGAGACTGTAACACCTGTGCCTCCACGGCCATCAAACAAATACCAAACCAATGAAATATTGTATTTCATACTTGGGATTTGTAAAAATATGTGTATCGTTAGCACATATCGATTCTTATTCGATTTCAAATTCTAAATCGCTTTCTGGAAGGTTATACGCGCACCAATGCGTAAATATAACCAGTTTAATGCAACAAACACTCCGGAATAGTGAAATTGGCTTAACATACCTTAAATAACCTTTACATAACTTAGAAATAAGTTTTGAAGGCATTGGTATGGCAAAAATCAAGTTAAATCGCTTACAGGGACTAAAGTTGACAAACTGCGAAAGTATGCCAATTTGAACTGTAACAGACCTTCCGAAACATGACCATAAGTTAAACATACCATAAATATCCTTTACATAGCTTAGAAATAGGCTTTGAGGTGTTCGGTATGCTAAAATAAACCTTTGTGTCATTCAGGGACTAAAAGCGTCAAAAAGTGCACAAGTTTGCATTTTTACGCGTAACTTACGTTCTGAATACATCCGGACTTCCAAAAATTTATGTAAGCATGACTACATTATATTTTAGTGTTCTCCATAAGAAAAATCCATTCGTCACGTCTTTTGGTTCGTTTTTCGCGCTTATGCGCATTCCGTCGTAATTAAGCGAACATCGCGTTCGTACGGCCAAACGAACCGACATCCGAGATATTTTTGAGCATGTTTTAAGTTCCCTATACTTTAACTTCATTTTAGAGCTTTGAAATGGGGTTAACGGGCCTTAAACGTGTCGAAAATGGCCTAAATACAGTTCAGGGACCAAAAGTGTAATTCTGCCGAAATAGTGCCTAGCGGTGCGCTACACTTTAAGCGTAGCGGTGCGCTAGGGGTCTGCAGACCAGATTCAATGTTCAGAACAGCTGTTTGCACTTGTTTGATCCACAACCACATGTTCTAATTCGCCTAATCAGCAAGATAAGATCAAGATTTAGCCACCATAACATTTGGACAAGTGTACGGCCTTGATCGTTTCCCCTTTTCCAAGAAACGATCTCAACGGTGGACCGAAAACTATAAATAACCCAACACCCCCATTGCATTTCTCACTAGAATTCTGATTTTGAGAGCTCTAAGTTGAAACCATTGTTTCATACCTGAGTTCTTGAGTCGGGATTAGCATTCGGGGACCCTGGGTTAGTATTCTTTCGTTCTTTTCCTTATTTTACTGCTTTTCGAGTCAGAAAGTCAAACTTTGTTTGACTTTCAGCGTTGA
Organism: Helianthus tuberosus; assembly: GCA_030545235.1. Lineage (NCBI taxonomy): Eukaryota > Viridiplantae > Streptophyta > Magnoliopsida > Asterales > Asteraceae > Helianthus > Helianthus tuberosus. Next base: position 20,674,747 of record CM060386.1, on the reverse strand, counting down.
CCAGTAATGGTCAATGCGAAGTTCGTAGGAACTTCGCAACGTGAGTGTAATCACGTTGGTCGTAGTCCCTTGGGACTATGCCCACTGATTACCACGTTGTCTAGAGTCGTAGAGTAGGCGATCTAATAAATCGCCTATACCTTCGAACTCGACCCATTTGGTCGATCATTAGGATCCGACCAAATACATTAGGTGACCATAGTAGGTAGGGAATAACCTTCCGAGGTTATACCCTATGGTCACATCGTTTAAGTAGTTGTATGATAGGTAGTTTATATGCCTTAGATAAATTACCAGAATACCCTTTTCATGTATAATTGGTAATTAAGCATATGTAACCTAAACTTTTGTCACATAACTGATTATGTAACATGTTTAGGCATATAACACTTGTCATAGGACTAGTTAGGCGGTCCGAACGCGTTTCACGCGAACGACGCGTTAAAGTAGCATAAGCTACCTAAACGGGTCGAAATGGGTCGATAGCACTTAGGTTTGGTTTCATTGTAGTATGTAGGCCTTGTTAAACCATATCATATGAGTTCCAACACTCGTTTGGTTTACCAAGCCTCATCCTATCCGATCTTCCGATTTAGGTCCGGTTAATTAACATAGTTACCTATATTAGGTGCCGTTTGATTTCCGTGCTCCCTCTAGCTTTGTTTGGTTGTTGTTCAAGACCTCCAAGCACTCTCAGGCGAGTACATTATTCCCCTATTTTACTGCTTTCAATTGTTTTGGGGTGACTCATATGTGCTAAATGTTTTATCAATGGTTTCAAGAACAATTACAATATGGTTTCAAAAACGACTAAAACGATTTATACAAAACTAATAACGATTTCATAAGGTGAACAAACTTGTTGATTGTGTTTACATAACAAATGACATTCATTAGCAATGATCAAGCCGACCAGTATTAGGTTATGGTACCATAGGATCTGACAAATCCCGTTATTTACTACCCCGTGGTTATGTGTGGGCAATGGTAGGTAGCGACTGAATCTGAAAACATTAACTTACCCTATGGAGGTTTGTTAATGCGAAATCGAGAAGCGACGAGGTATATTCGAGTCACGAAGGTTTGAATGTTATTAGCGAGACGATCACATAAGTAGTTTCACGACCTAAAACGAATTAAACGATTAACGATAGGTTTTCACACGATGTTTTAACGATTGGGTTTTCACACGATGTTTTAACGATTGGTTATACATATTACATGATTTATATTTGACATGAAAATTTTCTTTGGTGGTTTGGTTTGGATTAAGTGATTAAGTAACAATGCGTGTGTAATATGATACAAGCATGGTGGATACGCCGCTGGTACTTCCTATATATAAGTGTTTGTATGGTATTACATATTGTAGTGTTATTTGAATCATTTCAGTTTGAGACATAGAACATTTTATACAAGTAACATACTTTTCACAAGACATTTATTTACAAACAACTTATCTTATACAAACTTATTTTACATGGTTATTCATTTAATCATGCATTATTTTTCTTATTTATACATATCACCTGAACTTATCATTGTTTTTCCAAATAATTTACTAAAACAAATGTTTTCGAGTTAAGAGTCATGGCTACGAGGTTTTACAAATTATAACCCGCTTGATTTGAGTTGGTTAATTAAGTTGCAATATTATACTCTTTTCAAAACAAGGTTTTTAAATAAAGTATTGCAACATCTAAACTAGCCATGATTTCGACACTCCTACAAAACCTATGTACTCGCCAGCATTTCTTTGCTGACCTCGTTTTCACATATGTTTCAGGTATTGTTGAATGTTATCGATTGATAAGATGCATGCTCACATAGGACTGGACAAGGCCTTAGTGACTAAATAACAATGATAGACTATGTTTAAATAGTGTATTTAGATTTCCAAACGATGTAATTATTCAATGATTAATAAAACGAAACACTTTTGATATCCATGGTTGTGAAACATTAATTCTGTTGCAACACGCCCCGATGTTTCCGCCACGTTTTGTATGTTCCACGTGGTCGGGGTGTGACAATGACAAAACGCTAGATATCGAAGCCATTATCAAGGAGTACAAAGAAGATGATGAGTATTGGCAACACAAATGGTGGGGAACACCAACATCAAAGATGATTGAAGAAGCAAAAGAGAAAGAGAGAAAGGAGAAAGAGGAGAAAGAGAAGAAAGAAAAGCAGGTTGATACAGGCATAATTGATACTACGCAAGAGTTGACAGCTGAGAACCTGGGAGTGATGGCTGACAAAGTGCTAGCTGCAAAAGCACTTGAGGTAGATCCTAATTCTGTTACTGAGTCAAAGGGATCGGTCAGTCAAAGTGTGTCAACAAATGCGTCAGGCAACAAAATTGACGGGTATGCTGACTGCAAAAATTGCACCAAACAATGCAATTTTTGTAGCACTGTCACGTATCTTAACAATGAGAAAATTCAGAATCTGACAACAAAAGTTAGAAAGGTTGAAGATCAGATTCTCGATCGTGACAAAACTGTAAGAGCTTCAACTGAACGGATCAAAGAATTAACGACTCAAATTGAAAATGATAAAACTGAACGTGAGAAAATAAAATCTGAAAATGAAAAGTTAATTCTTGAAAATCGTCAGATTTCTGAAAAGTTTGAGAAATTGAAAAACATTGTTAAAGATAGTGATGATCGTAATGGCAAAACATTTAAAGAAAATGAACATCTAAGAGCTGTTTTGAGGTTAAAAGAAGAATCGATTAATGAACAACTGGATCAAATTGCTAAACTGAAACTTAAAGTTCAAGAAGCTGAAATTGAGAATGAACGAATCCAGTTGAAGCTTAACAGCTATAAATCAGCAAGCTTTGTTTTGCAGCATATTGTTCCTAAACCTATAGGGAAAAACAAAGATGGCGAGGATGTGTTTTCTGATGGAACTGGTGTAGGTTTTCACAAAGTTCCACCGCCAATTTTAGACAATTACACGAAAAAGCAGTCTAGTTTGGTGGAAATTGAGGAAGAAAGTGAAGTTAAACTTCCTGAAAACATTGATGTCACGTTCACATCTTCCAATGACGAGGGTGTCCAAAGTGATGTGGTGAAAAGTGTGGTAGACAAAGTGCTTAAACCGGATTTTGACACTTCTGAGGAGGATGGGTGTTTCTTGGATAAATACATTCCGAAACAAAAGTCCAAAAACAACTTAAGTGATGAACCGGGTCTTGTGATGTACAAGATGGCTGGATCTGATAAGTTGTATTTGGATTCTGAGTTTCCCATTGCGAATGTTAATGTGAAAAAGTTGAAAAATGTTTTCAAGTTAGTTGAAGTTGAGTTATCAGAAGTGAACAGTTTGTGTCAAACAAAAAGGCAAATGAAGTTTGAGAAAGATAAAGCTTATTACAAAAAGGCTGTTGTTCCACCACGTTTTTATAATAACAATCGAAACAATTGGTCGGGTGGTTATCGAGGTGGTAATAGTTATCAGAAAAAGAGTTTTCAAAACAAGAGGTTTGCTGAAAAGAAGGTGTTTGTGAACAGTTCAAGTTCACTTTCTGATGAGGAAAATGAAATTTTTTCAAAATCAAACAAAGAGTTCTTTGAGAAAAGAGCTTCACATTATCAGTCTGAAGGCACAAGTCGAGTTGTTGATACTCGAACATGTTTCAGATGTAATCATGTTGGTCACATTGCACGAATGTGTACCAATGTGAAGCCTAAGACTGAAAATGTGAAGTTTCAACAGAAGAAAGTTGATGTGAAGGGTAAAGCACCAATCGTTGTTGAGAAAAAGAGTGTGAAAAATAATAACATCAAAGTGAAAAACGAACCTGTAAAGAAAGTGGTAATTAAAAACGACAAGTTTTATAAACAGGTTGCATTAACTCAACAAGTTTGGAAACCCAAAACTGAAATGAAAATTTCAACTTCTGAAGTGAAAAAGGCTGAAGAATCAATTTCGGTTGATTATGATGCAAATTTTCCACCTTTGAAGGCTGAAAATTTCAAAATTCAAGTTGCGAGAGTCAAGGTTACACCTAAGGCTGATGAAGCCTGGGTGGACACCATGTTCGAATAAGCAGTTTGAATTGCCGGAGCTTCCTTGTTCGCGAAGCATGAATCGGCATCTTTATTGTAGTTGGTTAAATTGTAGTTTATTTTGCGCAGGATCTTCCACAACTGATATCCAGATGGATTATGGATAGTGGTGCATCTCGACATATGACAGGAAAAACTGCATTGCTGTATGATGTGAGAAACATTAATGGTGGTTATGTGGGATTTGCTGGTCATGAAGGTGGTAGAATTGTTGGTGAAGGAACGTTATCCAATGGGATTGTGACGTTTGAGAGAGTTAACTATATCACTGAGCTGGAGAACAATCTACTTAGTATTTCGCAGATTTGTGACAATCAGTATACTACTCACTTCACTGATAAAGAATGTTTGATTCTGAAACCTGGTTTTGTTATCCCTGAAGAATGGATTATTATGAAGGCACCTAGAGTGAATGATTTATATGTGTTAGATATGTCTGTTGCAACTACAACTACTGGTCAAACACATTGTTTCGTGTCTAGAGCAACTGAGAAAGAATCAAGATTGTGGCACCGAAAGATGGGGCATATTCACCTACAGAAGATGAATCACTTGGTGCATAATGATTTGGTATTGGGTGTTAATATCAAAGGTTTTCATCTGGAAGGGGAGTGCATTAGCTGCATCAAAGGCAAGCATAAGAAAAAGTCACACCTTACAAAACGAGTCAATTCAGTTTTATGTCCTCTGGAAAGGCTTCACATGGATTTGTTTGGTCCTGTGAATGTCAAAAGTATTACAGGAGATTACTACTGTTTGGTCGTTACTGATGATTATTCCAGATTTTCGTGGGTTTCTTTCTTGAAGACGAAAGATGAAACATTTGACAGTTTGATGAGTCTGTTCAGAAAGATTGAGAATTTGTACCAAAGGCGTATCAAGAGAATTCGAAGTGATAATGGTACTGAATTCAAGAACAGAAAGATGGAAGAATTTTGTGATGAAAGAGGTATTTTGCATGAGTTTAGTGCTCCGTACACTCCGCAGCAGAATGGAGTCGCAGAACGCAAAAACCGGACACTAATCGAGACGGCTAGAACTATGCTCGCAGATTCAAAGTTACCAATTAATTTTTGGGCTGAAGCTGTTTCCACCGCATGCTATACGCTCAACAGGGTTCTCACTATCAAGAAGTTCAACAAAACATGTTTTGAGCTGATCAATAATCGTAAACCAAATCTGAAGTATCTTGAACCGTTTGGGTCTCCCTGTACTGTTCTAGATTTTCAAGGCAAATTTGGTGAAAAAGGCTTAGAAGGAATATTCGTGGGCTATGCAAGTCCATTGAAACGAGTTTTCATTCCCATTTGGAAAACGATTATTGAGGCATAGAATGTTGAATGTCAAGGTTATACTATGCCGCCGCAGAATCCTGGTGATTCATGGCGTTTTCATTATGACAAACTTTGGGATTCGTTTGACATGAGAGAAGAATCAGAGGATGAAGAAGATTTCTTTGATGAGTTGGATATTTTGCGTGAATATGAGTCACAGTTAAGGTTCCCAGCTGAGTATTCGAGGAGACCACGGGAAACTTCAAATGATGATGAAGCAGGTCCAAGTAATGCTGGTGAACATGATGATGTCCAACAGAATGAAGTTGCTCAAGATAATCAGTCGGCTCAGAATGATAATCTAGAAGCTGAAAACATGCCAATATTTGATCACGGTGATTCAGATTCAAATTCTGAGGGGGAGCAGATTCAGATTTCAGGTCAAACAAACCAAGTTGGTGAACAAGATGCAGAGCAGAATGTTACTAATCTGGAGGGAAATGTAGATGTTCCAAGCGAAGTGATGCCGCGAACTTTTTCATATCATCCAGAGGAGTTGATCATAGGAGATTTGCAGAAAGGCGTTCTCACTCGAAATCAGATTGATAAAGGGCTTACATGTTTTTATACAAAAGTTGCTTCTTTGCAAACTGAATTCTCATTAAGTTGTTTTATCTCGCAGGTTGAACCAAGAACTTACAAAGAGGCGCTTACTGAAGACTCTTGGGTCAATGCTATGCAGGAAGAACTTAGTCAATTTGAGAAATTGGGAGTGTGGAAGTTAGTTGATTTGCCGGATGGTCAAAGAAAAATTAACACTAAGTGGGTGTTTAAGTGTAAGAGAGACGATAGAGGAGTGGTTGTAAGGAACAAAGCTCGACTCGTTGTTCAGGGATTTAGTCAACAGGAGGGGATTGATTTTACCGAAGTCTATGCTCCTGTAGCTCGACTAGAGGCTATCAGAATTTTCCTAGCATTTGCGTCTTGGAAGAACTTTAAAGTTTATCAGTTGGATGTTAAATCGGCGTTTCTTTACGGGAAGGTTAAAGAGGAGGTTTATGTCGGTCAGCCACCGGGCTTTACCGATCCAATCCACAAAAACAAGGTCTACTTATTGGACAAAGCGCTGTATGGTTTACACCAGGCCCCGAGAGCCTGGTATGAGACTTTGTCTCAACACCTACTAGCCAACAAGTTCATTCGTGGAAAAGTGGATGCCACTCTCTTCACAAAAGAAGTCGATGGTCATCTTCTGGTAGTTCAGATTTATGTGGACGATATAATCTTTGGGTCGACAAATGAAAATCTATGCAAAGATTTTGAATCAGTGATGAAGCAGAAGTTTGAAATGTCATCAATGGGGGAGATTAAATTTTTTCTGGGATTACAAGTTGAACAACTTCCTGAAGGAATTTTCATTCATCAGTCTAAGTACGTTCATGATATTCTAGAGAAATTTGGAATGTCAGGTTCTACTCCAGCTGTTACCCCACTTGCAACAAATCATGGGATTCACCCAGATCTCACTGGAGACAGGGCTGATGAAACGTTTTACCGATCCATGATAGGTTCTTTAATGTACCTAACTGCTTCACGTCCTGATATCATGTACCCAACGTGCCTCGCAGCAAGATTTCAGTCTAACCCGAGAGCATCGCATATGATCATTGTGAAGAGGATATTGCGCTACCTGAAAGGAACTCCTTCATTGGGGTTGTGGTATCCTAGAAAAGGCGATTTTACGCTCGAAGGGTATTCCGATTCGGATTTCGGATGCTGCAAAGTCAATTCAAAATCAACAACTGCAGGATGCCAGTTCTTTGGCCCTAGATTGGTTACCTGGCAGTGTAAGAAACAAACGTCTGTGGCGTTATCTACTTGTGAAGCGGAGTATGTTTCTGCTAGCAGTTGCTGCTCTCAGATTTTGTGGATACAGCAACAGATGCGCGACTACGGTTTGCAGTTTCTTAATACATCTCTTTGTGTTGATAATGAGGCCGCAATAAATATAACAAAAAATCCAGTACATCACGCTAAAACTAAACACATAGAAATTCGTCATCACTTTATTCGTGATTGCTTTGAGAAAAAGTTGATACGAATTGAGAAAATCCACACAGACGAACAGAAAGCTGATTTACATACCAAAGCTTTTGATAAAAATCGGTTTAAATATTTGTTAAAACTGAATGGTATGAAGCTTCTGTCAGTGTCGGATGGCATAATTGGCGTTGATGAGAGTACTGTTGCGGATGAAGATGAGAAACAATCTGCAATGGTTTGTCGAATTTTTACTTGTTTTGGTATTTAGGGGGAGTAGATGTTTGTACATAGTTTATTTTCAGAAAATACAAAAACAGTAAAAAATGCAAAAATACAAAAACATGATAAAATGAAAAAGAGCTTGTGTATATAGGGAAAATGATAGTACATCAGCTAGATGATCACAGTATGCTAAAGATTTGAATAGTTTAAAAGAGTTAAACAATCTTACTGATGATGTGTCGATAGGTTTTCACACATTTAGTAGATTTATTCGGGATATAAACCTAAAATTCAAACTTGTGAATTCGTGGGGAACACTACTTGGATATATAGGTAACCCCTGAAATCTCGTTTGAAAGGTCTCTTAATCTGATATACTAGGTCTTTATACTCTATGATGTCTGGGGTATTATTCCGGGACTTCTGCTGAACGGTAGTTCTGACCTAGTCCCTGGCTAATACTTGCTGCAATGCTTGAAACACAGCATTAAACCCTCAGCATGCTGAAACAATAAAATTGATAAATGCTGCTGTTGTAAGCAAAAAGATCCTCTAAAGGGGACACACTGAAAAATCGAAGCTGATATCTCTCTGCGTATACGGAAGTATCGACCTGAGATCCCTCGGCTCTCGCATACCTAAATTATATACAGACATCATTGTAGTATTCTCACCTGTAAGACTGATTATTGGGATTCTGGATACGGGAGTATATTCAAGAGGTGGGACACATGAATGATCTAAGTTCTTAATTCATCTAATTCGTATCCTGAATAAGTTGAAATTTGTGTGGGAATTTAAGATGGATCAGTATATCGACAATCGAGGTGAATTGTTTAAATCTGAGTATGAAATGTAGCTTAACGGTACTTGTGATTTGTCTGAAAAGCTGATATGATTCCCTGACACGCTCACCAAAAATATGTTTGTAAATAGTTTACTTTGTTTAATTTCTGCAATTTAAGTTTTCTGTATTTCATTTCTTAGTTTAGAACACTTTGATAAAATCCAAAAAGATTTTATTTCTGCTTTATTTTCCGGCAAACCAAAGTGGAGAGTTGATTGTTGAATTCTCAGATATTTGAAGCAGATGCAGGAGATTCTGGACTGAAGAATGAGGAGAGCTTACTTTGATGAAGTTTGAATTGTTTGAAATGATAAAAACAAGTTCATTAAATTGATACTTGTTATTTTCAGAAAATGTTTGAAATTGTTGTTTTAATATCAGTTTGTCTCGTCATAAAATCAACCAAGGTCATTAATTTGGACTTGGTAGATTAATTGAGTAATCAGGATCATTAACTTGGACCTGAATACTTGAGTGGATTTCTAAAACTGATTAAGTTTGTGAGTTATGTTTGAAAGATAGAATTGTAATGTTTGTTGGTTGAGTAACAGATTTGGTCTTCATTATTCCCAACGGAAGCTATTTGTCAAAGCTTGAACCAGATATCTCAGATTCAGCATATCGAGAGGGGGAGTCTGTGAAAGGGGGAGTCTGGATCAACATCATATGGGAAAGTGAAGATAGAGTGCTTATGATGGAAAGACAGAGTTGAATAAAAGACTAAGACTGAAGACTCAGGAGCTGAAGACTACGTCAACATCCAAGGGGGAGTCTGTTGATGCAAGAGAATGTCTATTGACTGCATCTTCATCAAGTCTTAGTTCAAGAAAGTCAAGATTGAGTCTTAAATGTCAAATTAGGGTTTTAGTTTTGAGTTTAGGAAGTGTTTTAGAGGGTTCCGTTTGAAACCATAGTTTGAACAAGGGTTCCGTTTGAAATAGGGTTCCGTTTGAGTTCAAAGTTTGAAACCGTAGGGTTCCGTTTGAACCAAGGTCAAACGGAAGGGTCTTGTATCTATAAATAGGTGTGTAGTTGTCACATTTCAAACGGAACAGTTGGAACAAGTAACGAAGTGCTGTCGGATTTTCATCAGATTTCATTGTACAAAGCACAATTATTAATCAGAAAAGAAGATTTAAAAGGATTGAGCTGTTTTGGACGTCGTTTACTTTGATTCCGCCTTAGTAATTGATGTTGAACTACCTTAACTGACTTTTAGGGTCACGACAACGATCCAACAGGAACCATAAATTCCCAGAAGCTACCGTAACTTACGGTATCTACCGTAAGTTACGGTAGAGCTTTAGAAATTATGATGAATTTTGTATTTCTTTGTTAAATCGAATCCGTTTTAGACGTAGTTTCGAATATGTATTATTTCTAAGTTTTCTAACACTAATGTTTAATGAAAACATTCAGTTTTTAGGTATCCAAGGACTACGGATGACGGTCAAGCTAGCTTTTGAAGAACCGAACACAAACTTTTGAAGCTTCCGCGTAAATTAACTCTGTTTAAACAATGTTATGACGTAAACCGTTTGTTAAACAACTTATGGATGTTTTAATTAGTTGGTAGATAACTAATATTTGTTACCTTAGAACTTAGTTCTTGAAACTAAGGTTTTAATTTAGATATCTTTTGAAAAAAAAATGGCATGAATTATTATTAAACTCAAGTAAAATTAGACGGGTGTTACAAGTTGGTAATCAGAGCTTAAGGTTGTCAACAAAGTGTTCGGTTCAAGCTTGATCGATCGTCCGGTAAGAATTAATTGCTTTAGTAGACTTACTAGAATACTAGAAAAAGGAAATTTGAATTGATATGCACGGGAAGTGAATGTTTACACACTCAAACCCGGAAAAGTGCACTAAGCATAAATGGTTTAAGCAAGTGGTGAACTTGGCTAGATCAAAATGAATGACGCATATGTCATAAATGAAATGTTTAACAATTAGTGTAAACATTTCAATTTCAAGATGACGGAAAGATGGGAGGAGTGTATGAATACGCTCGAACCCGGGAAAATACACTAAGTAAGAAAGGTAAGGCAAGATATATACTTGACCAAACCGAAAAGGAATAACACGTTATTTATGATTGAATGAGAGTGATATAAATTTCCGTATAATAAGATGGAAATGAATTAAATAATTATTGATAAATCGTGATGGATGTTTCAGTTAAAGAAATGTCTGGAGTAACCGGAGATGACTTGACATCTCAATTGACTGAACAAATGAAAGCTAAGATTTCCGAGGAGGTCGGAAAAGTTCTAGAAAATAGTCTATCATAGTATATTGATAGATTACAAACCACAATCGTGCCAGTGGTAAACGATATGATGACTGAATTAAAAGATAGCATACTACAAGAAATAGAAGAAAGGAGGGTGTTGGATATGAATCCAAGATCCGTAAAGAAGTCCAAGCCTAATAAAGCTCTCAAGAAGGGAGTTACAAAAAGTGTGTTACATCAGTGTGATTTTGTGGAAAAATTCACAAGGGCACATGTGGTAAGCCAAGACATAAAAAGTCTAAATGTCCAGAGAGGCTTGGAACCAAGGACACAATCGACACAAAATCTGATGCCCAGAAATCAAGGACAAAGTTTTTTATATAACAGCCATGGAGGCTAAAGCTGAACCTGAAGTCGTTTCAGGTATACTCTTGTAAATTAAATTTCAGCATGAATTTTTAATTATTACGAGTGCAAATAAATCGTTTGCTTTATATCGATTTATTTAACATTCTACATTAGTGTTAACGAAATTACCAAGGCTTTGAAAAATAAAAATAGGCAATAATAAAAGTTCTATTGTTTATAAGAGGTGCTGAAACTGTACGTTGAGCATCGAGTTAAAAAAAAGAATCATGATAAATATTGCCTTGAGAAGGGGTGCGCGCACACTCGAACCCGAGAACGTAATGAAAGATAAGCGTCATAATAGGGAGGAGTGTAATAACATCCGAACCCTGGGAGTTTACAATAGTAATAGATGACAAGGACATGGTTATAGACTAAGCCAAACTAAATGAAACAGATAGAAACATCGTTTATGTCAACAAACAATGTGGATAAATTCCATACAACAATATGAAACAATAACATGAAATGAATTGATTTTGTTATTGTAACAATGGGTTAAAGTCAGAAATCAAGAGATTAAGATTTGGATAGGAATATCCTCGAAAAAGAAACTAAATGGACAATATGTATTAATTGTTGTTGTAAATAATGAAATACCAATAAATTTGGATTTAGAAGCTCGGGTATGGGTAGATACCCAAGTAACATGTTATTAATAAATTCCTCCTGAGGAAGAATGATAGTCACCTTGATGAGGGTGAATATGTAAAAGAATTAGTAAGACAAACATTATGAAAGCGTTAGAATAAGAACGAGTAAACCCCAAAGGCCGAATAACAATAACAGTAGTTTACCAAATAAGACTTGAGACATGGGCCTTTGGGACATTTGTAAAAGAAACAGACCTAAGAGTCGCTGACAAAAGAAAGGTGGTGTACGGATTGAATAAAGTATAGTAGTTGACATCCCAAGTAAGCGCGACCTGGATAATGAAAGCGTGAAATATTATTGAATATATGGGATAAGTCATAAAAGAGTATGAAAGGTAAAACGCAAACCAATGAAACAGGAGTGCTAAAAATATATATATATATATATATATATATATATATATATATATATATATATATCAAGATCAAGAACCCAGGTAACGGGTTGAAAGGAAATAGAGGCATAAACCAAATAACGGCATGAGTAAAATAAACCGACACGAAGGACACATAAGAAGTCATAGAGTCGGAAAGATAATCCGAAAGAAAATGAGTGTAGCCTTAGACTAAGGTCAAGGTAAAATTAAACATGGTGTGATGTGATCACGGACACAAAAGTAATATAGAATGTAATCACGTTATAATGTAAATGACTAGATATGGAAGTATAAACACGCAAAAGGGCCGATGACGGCAATATTGCATACCCGAATGACGAGGTATGAGGTAAAATGGTGACCAATTAGTTTAGGCAATAAAACAAGTTGTAGCCTAAATAACACTGTGACCTAGATAGAGCGCTTGTTAATATAAAACTAGCGTCAAGTAAGTATGGCTTACACTAGTCTTATATTTTAGAATATTCTCTATCGTATTAGTTACGAATAAGATAAATACATAGTTGAGGTATGATGTTTCGGCGTGTAGACGTACGGAACAAGATAGTTGAGCATGACAAGAAACCATGTGGAGGGTTTAAAAGGAGTTAAATCGGTAATTCGATCATTTTATGACAAATGGAAAATGAACTTTTAAATGATTACCTTATTGGGTAAACCGAATGTTTTAAAAGAGGGTCGGGCGTTTCGAAAAGCATAATGACTTTTCAAACAAGATCATAACTCAAAAGATGAATTATGGGTCAAACATGCTCTCAAAAGACCTTGTAGTAATTGCAAGACTAAAAAGGACCAAAACGCCCTTGTTAGCTAATTCGAACAAACAACCTTTAAAGGTTGTTTGGAAACGAGTTTTATGATAGGTAAATACTTAGAATAAGTTTAGAAGCTGGAAGAGGTATTATATTAAGTCAAATGGCACTATTTGAGTTTTTGCCGTAAAATAATGATTCGAGAGGTAAAATTTGGTTTATATAGATCACCACATTAAACCCACCGTAAATACAGTTGTGGTGGGAGATTATAGGATAAGAAATGTGGTGATAGAATGCTAGAAGCAATTGCGAAACAAACAAATTGATCAAGGCAAGATCAAGTAGGAGCATAGGAAAGGTTCAGACACTACGTGGGAGTCTGAATACCCTACATTATTTGGTACGTACTTCGGTTTCGGGGACGAAACCCTTTTAAGGGGGATGGACTTGTAACATCCCAAAAATATAAGTTCATAAAATTTACAATTTATTTGTAAATAAATTAGTAAAATAAACTAAGGGTGACACTAACCTAGTTAGATAATGACTAGTGAGTAGTTAAAGAACAAAAAGGGGACTAAAGGAAATTAGAGGGACCAAAAGTGATTAAACTAAAATTTAGTTTAATAAAACATGAAAAATAGAAATCTCAAACACACATACGTGTGTGAGATCGACCAGACAAGAGCAGGGGGCGACCAAGTTCATCAAAACCCTAGTTCAGCATAAAATCTCTAAATTGAAGGATCAAACTCAGTCCAAATCAAAATCCGAACATAGATTAGTGATCCTCATCACAAGGGGGTTACAAGGTATGTAAAATTTGGTGTTAATTCTCTGTTTGAAATTCTCATGAAATTGGGAAATCTGAAATTAGATGATGCATGTTTGTGATTTGGTTAGCTTAGTGATGAGATGGTGTCTAGAAGTAAAACCTAAACAACTACATGTGAAATCATGTCCAAATTCAGGAAATTCCATGAACACATTGAAGGTGGGTTATGGGTTTTACAAGATAATGATGAACACTAGGGTTTAGAATGATTATTCTAGTGTGATCTGAGTTTTATGAGGTACTTTCTGAAATTTGGAAGTTAAAACATGTGTAAATGTGACTAATTGAAGTTGATTTAGATGATTATTACAAGTCATGAACTTGGTTTTGATGATGTAAAAATATGACCCGCTAGGTGTTTGTTAAAATGCCTAAGTGGGGATTAAAATGTTAAAAATCAGATGAAAACGCAGATTTGATTATTTTAGAGAATTATGCGTTAATGATTATGAAAAGAGTTCTAAGTTGATTGTGAATTGAACTCTTTAGGCAAAGAATCCAGATCGTCAAGCGGACAAGCCGGAGCGAATACGCGTTTGAAGGGTGTGCTCTAAAGGTACGCGACTTGTAGTCTCGTTACATTTACGTAGATAAGCCTAGTCGTAAATATGTCTAATGTTGTTATAGCGAAAATAGTTTTGTTTGGTAAGTCTAAGAAGTGATGGAATTCACTCGACAAAACAAACGGGTCAAAAGAAATAGTTGAAATAGGTATGATGTCGAAATAGTGAAATTGAAACCCTTTGGTAAGTCTAAGAAGTGATGGAATTCACTCGACAAACCAAGCGGGTCAAAATAAATAGTTGGTTAAATATGTTTATTGATAATACCGCTTAATTAGTCATAATGGGATGTAAGTAAAGTGATGTAATTCACTAGATGAAGAGTGTGTTAAAATAATGGTCGAAATGGTAGTGTTTGGAGTGACTCGAACGTCACTCGTTAAATTGAGTTATAAAAGCAGAAACCGAGGATTAGAAGGGATAGCTAAGGTCGACAAGCCCGGGAATGGGTAATTATGATTAGAAAGCAATGTCGACGAATTATGAATGTATGTAACTTGATTCGTTACATTTGGGTAAATTTTGATATTTAGCATATATGTAGTTGGATTGTGTATTAAAAGTTGAGTTGGATTAAAGCGATGATATTCGCTATATCGAATAATAGGCCAAGAATCTGGTTAGACCTCGTTGATAGTCATCAAAATGGAGAATTCCTTAGATGAGCCAAATGGGTCGAATAACCAAATAAGGCATGGTAATACATTGTAGTATGATTACTCGGTCTTGTTATTATAGACAAATGACATATTAGGATATGAGGATTTAACATGTCGGGTTGTGGGAATGAAATCCGAGAAATTGTTCCAAGTAAATAAACAAATCAAACAAAAGCATAACATCCCAGAGTCTACCGTAAATTACGGTACATACCGTAATTTACGGTAGACTACAAATAGTTACGGTGGGTTTCCCCTGTGTTACGGTGGAACCAGAAATTCCCAGAAGCTACCGTAACTTACGGTATCTACCGTAAGTTACGGTAGAGCTTTAGAAATTATGATGAACTTTGTATTTCTTTGTTAAATCGAATCCGTTTTAGACGTAGTTTCGAATATGTATTATTTCTAAGTTTTCTAACACTAATGTTTAATGAAAACATTCAGTTTTTAGGTATCCAAGAACTACGGATGACGGTCAAGCTAGCTTTTGAAGAACCGAACACAAACTTTTGAAGCTTCCGCGTAAATTAACTCTGTTTAAACAATGTTATGACGTAAACCGTTTGTTAAACAACTTATGGATGTTTTAATTTGTTGGTACATAACTAATGTTTGTTACCTTAGAACTTAGTTCTTGAAACTAAGGTTTTAATTTAGATATCTTTTGAAAAAAAATGGCATGAATTATTATTAAACTCAAGTAAAATTAGACGGGTGTTACATTAACAGTTAGCACACTAATATGCATACTGCACACACGCACATCGTACATTACAAAGTAAATAACGTACCGAGTCAAGATAGGAGGATATCTTGACTTCGGCCTTCACTTCGTAGCCGAGTCGAACTGGAACGATCCCGGATCGATCCATGTCCACACAATATGCATCAACAACGAAAAATGCCCCTTAAAGGGCATCGGATTGTCTTATTGGCTCTTATAGTTATAAGTTTATTGTGCAACTCTTCTGGCATGTATAACTACTTATTAGTCTACTTTAATGGGCGTTTCCTACAACTTACAACGAAGAATGGTTATTTTTCTCTCAAGCTGAGTGAACAATCGAAAGTTAGGATCATGCAAAAAATGTCTAATTACAAACCGTCACCACTTTCACTGTCGAATTCAGGAATTGTTTCCAGGGGTTCCTTTTGGTGGATTCTCACTAATTCTCACTATTTTTTTTTTCAAATCATACAAGGTTTTCACAAACTTTTTCAATTTTTTCCAAACCGAGGGGGTTCCTAGGAACTCAAGAACCCCTGGATCCGCCACTGACCGCTCTTATTTTTTTTCTTATCGAGAGTTTGCTTCATGAGTATAGACCATGTTAATAATGTATGATTGTAATCTGGTATAATCTTATATTTTTATAGTACCATGTTAACCAATGGACCGAGTATAGACTGACCCTTATGCATTTATTATACAGTAATATTATTTGTATTGTTAAATATGGATGAGAATATTATTATTATATTATATTAAATTAGAAGGTTAGAGCAAATTACAAATCATGGGTTGGTAGACGGGCAACAAGCTGCGCCGCCACCCCCTTTTGAATTGCAAATCCTACTCGGCTAAACACATAACTATGGCCCACAGACACTGTCGCATGCGCAAGTGCTGCCTTTTGAACCCGCTTCAAGAAACCGGACACCACAGGGGCCAGACAACCAAAGGTATCGAACGCGAAAGGAAGGAAGGCATGTTGATTATCTATGCAGGCCTGCTCGTGCTTGGATATTTTCCCCGCCTCAGCCTTCCGCGTCGCTTGCACTGAAACAAAACCACTGCCCCTGAAACCAGCAAGAGGCGACACCCCCATGAGATCAATGCAAGCATGCTTACCCCCGGACCATCCAAAAACCAGCACATCGGCTGGTCGAAGGGAAGACCTCCCCTCCTTCGGGTCTGTTAGGAAATTAACCGGAGCCTCTTTTTTAGCAGCGATACCAGCTCGCTTGAGAACGTCAAACAACACATCTCTAACCAGATCGTGTCTGTACTTGAAGCCAGGAAGCTCTTTGCAGTGAAGGGCATGTTCTCCGAAGCTATCAAGACACACCTTCCGACAAACAGGGCACGGTTCATCCTCAGGGTACAACGGTATCATCAAACGATATTTGAGGGCAGACCGATATTCTACTGCCGACATACATTGCCCCAAGCCCTCGATCGGGATAACAGTAAGGAAATATGGATAATATTCAACGGTGCCTTTACAAAACACCTCGACCCCTTTATTGATATGGAAGCAGACACGTTTACTATGGAGTTTTTATTACATGCTTAACACTTCCTGATTTTGAAATATTTTTGCACACTTACGAATAAGAAAAAAAAGTTTATTAATTCTACAAGGTTGCATACATTTTACGTATTTTTTATAGTAAAAGTTAAAACCAGCAAATGAATGTAAATTTTGAAAGAAAAAGCCAAGAATGTTTACAACGATTTCAAAAAATATACAAAGAAAAGAGATACAAATACAAAGGAACAACTTAAGAGTTACAAATACTACCATTTACGGAACATTGATGCCATGCGACGCTCGATATCTTGTCGTGAAATGAGTAAACAACGCAAGCGAATTGCTAGCGAGTTGCTTCACCTTCAAAATCCTTGCTTGAATCGTCGCCTTCTCACTATCGCTTATCCCATTCCCCAAGATTCCCTCAACGCACGTGGTGGCATCCGTCAAGGCAGCACTAACCCAAGTTTGCACGTTACTCTCGTGCCACATAAAGTTTTCATCTCCGTCTTTTCCCATTTGTTGCAACTCCTTAAAAGATTGCGTAATTTGTTTCACTCCATCGTTGATCTGTTGAAGACATTCTTCCATCGCTTGATAGTCTCCAGAATTCGATGTTTTGTTCAAGTTCTTTGCCAACATGTTCATGTAAGTCTTTACAAACCGCGCTTTTGATAGACATGATGCTAGTGAAATTTGAGCTTGTAGTTGTGGGCTTGGTAGTCCTCTTTTGCTCACATAGGGTAAAAGAGTTTGAACACATGTATCAGGATATCTTGTTGATTTGCATTGCGAGTCAACATACATTCTTGCACGAGAACGAGACTCGACGACGGTTGAAACTACCAAGATTGTGAACGAAACACATATGAAAGAGAGAAGAGTTTGCGCCATTTTGCGACTATTTTTGTTTGTCTTTGAGATATGAGAAAAATGGAGGGGAGGGGAATTATATAGAGGAGTTGTCTCATGCATATGTTAAAAAACACGACGTTAAGTCAATGCATATTTCTTTGTATACAAAAATCACACATGCAAACATGGAACTTCCTTAATAAACATAAATTGCATTAAATTCCCACCGCCCGTTTCTAAATATATGGAACGATATATTTTTTTTAACGGCAAATTTGGATCACTGACGGACCACTGGAGTATCATCGTGTCACCAGTGGAACCTCCCGATCATATCCATATCCACTAGGCATATGCCTATACACAAATTCAGGAGGAAACCCAATAAATGTGGGAAAACCCCCCTTGTGGGAATCGAACCCAGGACCTATTGGTCTCAAAGGCTTATCCCACCCCCAAGATGCCACTAGGCTATAAAGCCATGGGCTGGAACGATATATTTTTCCCCACAAAATTTACGTCTTTCCAATTCATTTTTCTTTAGTTATGATGCTGGATCATGTAAATGACAAAATTTACTTCCTTCCAATACATTTTTCTTAGTTATGATGCTAGATCATGATACATCCACAAAAAATTCATACGAAGTGTACGTCAATACGAGACTAGGAGATGAGGACAAGTGACATTGACTTGAAGGGTAATTTAGTTCTTTCTCACTTGAAACAACTTGCCCCATTGATTTTCAAACGGCTATAACTTTTTCATACGTTAATATATATTTTTTTAAATTATATCGTATTAACGAGCATTTTATTTTCTTAAATACTTGCAGCATATTGCTGTAGTTTGCTTAAAAAAGTTAAAGGATTTTGAATACCCATTAGTCCATTACGTGATTACATTATTTTGAATACACAGCATATGACTACTTGATTTTGAATATCCATTACGTGATTACACATTCAACATAAACCATTACGTCTACATTCAATATAAATCCATTACGTGATTACACATTCAATATGATTTGTTATAAATAATGTTATTACGATTATGCTTATTACGTGATTACACATTCAATAATAAGAACTTTATTGTTTATGCTTTATTACGTGATTAAATCTCTAATATACGGTGGCGTTATGTGGTTATTATAGGTTGATATGGCTAATATTTTGTATATAATTTATCCTTAATACGTGATTAGACCTAAAATATTAGGTATTCCATATGAAATATTATGTATTACATGTTTTTGTTTTTACATAATTACGTAATCACTCAGTGTAGTTTCACATAAAATACTATAATAAAATCACGTAATCACGAAATGTGTATGCAAAATCACGTACTCACGTAATAATACATAGTCAACTGTTGTTACGTTATCACATAATAAGGTTTCACATAAAATTCTATAATAGAATCACATAATCACGTAACGGGTATTCATAATCCTGTATTCAAAATCACGTAATCACGTAGTCATGTGTATATTCAAAATCACGTAATCACGTAATGGGTATTCAAAATCATGTAATATTTTTTTAAGAAAACTATATATGCTGCTCGAATTAAAGAGAATAAAATGCTACTCCCTATGTCCCGTTAAATGTGTCTTATTTTGAATTTTCAAAGTCTTATTTATAAACTTTGACTTTAATTATACATTTTTTGTGTTATATAAAACTTGATGAAAATTAACCCGATAAAAACACTTGTAAAACACACTCAAATCATATAACTTTTATCAAGTATTATCTAATACAAACAAAATTATTTAAGGTCAAAGTTTACAAATAAAGAATTTGAAAATTCAAAATATGACACTTTTAATGGGACGGAGGAGTAGTTAATATGGTGTAATTTAAAAAAATGATATTAACGTGTGAAAAAGTTATTGCCGTTTGAAAATCAAGAGGGAAACTAGTTAAATGGGAAAAGACTAACTTACCCTTTCTCTATTGTAATTTCAATTGTTTGAAACTGAAATTCATATTGTTTTCACGCACTTATCTAGTCCGTAGATCTTCCAATTTGATGGCTGTCATTATCGTGTAGACTTCGTACAAAGATACCGTCTTGTACCGTATCTCGATTCTTTTAGTTATTAACATTTTTTTTTTTCAAAACTAACAAAATAAGAGTATTGTTTATAAGTGACTAGTTATATTGTTCTAAGTGTAATTAGAAGTAAATAGGGTGTTCAAGATCAGATATCTTTCGATTATCAGAATCAGATATAGATACGGGTCGGATACTAAAGATTATTTGAAAGAATATATTTGTTTTTTTTATTTTGTAAAAAATACTTAATAAATTAAAAAAAAATATTTCGAATATCTGAATTATCCAAAATATCCAAAACTTTCTAAAAAAATCATTCAAAATATACATAATATCCGAAAATTCTAATAATATTTATTATTGTAAAAATACTATCCAAATCCGAAAAAATCGGATATGTCGAATTCGGAATCCCGAATAATTCGGGATTACTTTTGGATTCTGATTCTTTTCCACACCCCTAGAAATAAGACTATATGGTGTGGTCATGACCCTCATGACCACCATGACCCTCCACATAGGCACCATGTCATCTATCTTTAATCCACCATTCAAAACCACTACCCTAAGGGTGTGGTCATGACCTAAACCACTATCCCCTTTATTTTTTTAATTTATTTTTGTCTTAAAATTATCAAATGGGAGGGTCGTGGTAATCGTGGTTTAATCCATGGGAACCACCATCAATCAAGGAGGGGGATGGTGTACCATTTAATTAACGATCCTATGTGGAAATAATGTTCCAATCCATGACCCCCCACACCCCATAGCCTAAGGCTAAAGAGTGTGGGGGTCATGGTTGAGACATGATTCGCCACGTAGGAACATGAATGGAAGGCTACAGCACCCACTTGCATGATCCAGCATGATTTGCATGGATTAAACCATGACAACCATGGTCCTCTTCTCCATTTTTCAAGAAATCATTTACCTTTTCTTTAGAGACAAAGATAAATTAAAATAAATAAGCGGATAGTGGTTTGGGTAATGACCACACCCTTAGTATATTGATTTTGAATGTTGGATTAGAGGTAATGACATGACACCGACGTGGAGGATCATGGTGGTCATGACCACACCCTATAGCCTAATTAATCTTTCTTCCAAAAAGGTGCGGTTTTTTTTAACATCTACCAAAGCAACATTGCTAGTTTTTACCTAGAAATAATTAATCTTTAATTGTAATTAATAACAAGATGTCAACCGTTCTTTTTTCCTTCATAATGCTAGCTTGTCTGATAACAACCTGTATATATAATATGAAATCAAAACAAACGAATAAATTAACATAATTAAGGCAGTCTACTTATGAAGAAAACCCCAAATTAAGCATCTAACTAAATGAGAAGTAATTAGCAAGTCATGCTTTGCAAAAGCATAACAAAAACATCAATGAAGCTTCTCCTCATCATATGAAAAACATGAGTGTGTAAAGGGATGAAAAGTAAAACTGTAACGATTGTATAACAATCTTCAATTTACACGTACCTTGAAGTTGTTCAGAGGTGGTGAGAGATGGGTAATCCCTGCCTACCTCATAGTTCCTAGCTTCGAAACGAAACACACAACTCGAAGGAGTCACCGGATTTCTGATAGGAACTCTAGCCGACAAAGTTCGTGGTTATGATTTTTAAACTCCATTGCTTGTCGTTGTGTTTTGACCCAATCTTCAACACCACAATTCATCATCGCCGTCATGAATCTACGTATTCATCGCGGAGCTGCGTTATGTGGATGACGAAAACAACACTACCAACGCCTGTACACTCCAACCGACACCACCAGGGGAAGCTTTGTCCTAACCTTTTTAGGGCCAGAGAGTCTGCATAGTTAAACAAAAACGAAAGCAAAGTAAATGGCGACACTTATTTACACGTATTCTGGAATCAACACGTAAGGTGTGTGCCAGGTTGCTTAAACTGTTTATTTCCATGCCTAAGTTGGAAACAGTAAAACCAAATAATTCAATACCATTATTGTAACAACTCTCATCAAAAGTCATATTTATTAACTTAATTTGTCCAATAGAAAACCCTAATTGAGACACCCAAGTGATTCTGCACAAACCCTAAAATTTTCAGAACAATCAGAATTAGGATCAGGGCCCCTAAAACTCAGGGGGGGGGGGGGGGTAAACCCTAGTCACGATTATCTACAAATCTCGTTGTAAAAATTGAAATTCACGAAGCTGTCAACTCATCAGACCTAGTCCCACACGTGGCAACACTATAAGCTTGAGGTGTCCCTTACGGACCGTAAGGGACATGTCTTACGGTCCGTAAGCAAGGCGAAATTTTGACTATAAATACAGAACATTGGCACTCGATTTCTGGCACAAAAACGTCGTAGAAATTCCAATTCTACGCTGAGTTATAGTCGAAATACTACAATTAACACACACGGATCACTAATCGACGCCGCAATCAGGGTATTAACTCGATCGCTATTACGATTCATTGTCCGATCGATCAATATATCCAATGGATGTTTAAGTGCTGGCCACATTAGGGTTATACTTTGTCATTCGTCGTTAATTCGATGGATGTTTAAGTATCGCACTTTGTCGTTCGTTGTGAGAATTTGATCTCGTGAGTTATCGTAAATGCTGTATTAAGTTATTAACCGAATTGTGTGCATGTTATTAAACTAGGTTATCAAGGCTAATCAGTAGGCTAAGCTCTGTTCAAATTAAATCTGCAAAGTGAGTCATTCTCTTTTTATCAAATTACTTTTAAAAGTATGTTTATTATCAAAATTATAGTTACAGGGATTAAGTCGTTGTTATCTGAAATTACTGCCAGTATGTGGGGGGATGTGCACATAGCTACTAATTATTTATCACTAATGGGTGAAAGGACCCAGCAAGTGATATGTCCACAGTCACAGTCCGGTAAAGTGACAACTGGATCAGTTAATTTAAAAGATGAGGCAATTGTAATTGCTCTTAATACTGTAAATTATAACGAACAGGTTGTTTTAATAAATAGAATGATTCACTCAGTATTTCCCACTGACAAAACCTTTTTCAAACATGTTTCAGGTGATCTGTTGTGATCCAGGAAAAGTGCCACATAGCACTATCAGCTTAACGAAGTGGCTCAGTATAAAATAAAGAAATATGTTTTGTAAAATAAGGATTTCTCAGTGAAATCGTATGATTGTAAATTACCGGGTTTTATCCCGAGTTGTGAAATACAATAATCGGGAAATTTGCAGTTTTAAAAAGATCCTGAGGATAAACTTCCACTGTTAAACTCAATTAAATAGATACCACAGGATTTCTGTCCCGCGGCTCCTGAAACGGGTCAAACCGGGTCGGGGGCCGTGACAGAAAAAGGTGGTATCAGAGCCACCAAATCAGAGCCACTGATTTAAGCCAATTAAGTATTTAGAAATCCTTAATTTTACTAATTGCTATTTCGTGATTACGTGTTTTATTATCTGACTAATTTTGTACAGTATGGGCAAATTTTTATATGCTAGCCACTGTAGCAGTAAATATAAATCTTTAAATATTATGATTTAAAGTTTTAGCACCTTTATTATCTACAGCCTAGAAATCTTATTCAGTAAATAAATAAAATTACAAATAAAAACCTAGTATGTTTTTATATTCAGTTGTTTCATAGTTACCTAATATGAAATAATATTTAAAGGTTTTCTATGAAATTTGATATAATTTTTAACTTAGTATTTGTTTGTACTTTGCATAACAGCATGAGTGACTTGTCGGAAGCCCTTCAGAATTTAAATCTCTATCCAGTAAGGATAGAAGTTTCCAGAGATTTTAATAGGTATATACCAGACATAGAAGAACCTATAGAATTCAATGCTTTACCTCTCGAGAAACCTAAGCCTAAGAAAATGGAAATTGGGGAAAGCTCTAGACAAATTGAGGGATTACCATCTCAGGAAGAGCTAGATTTTATAATGGCAAGCTATAATACTATTAAGCCTGTTAATGAAAATGTTTTTGAAACACAACTACCACTGAACTTAGAACCAGCTATTCCAAACCCTTCCATCCACTCACAAATAGACGAATGGTTAATTAATGAAATACAGTTACAAAACCATCCCTATAAGCTTTTTCCTCAGTTCAATCCAGAACCTTTATCAAGTCCACCAATGAGTAACGAGAAAATAGCTGAACTCCGCCATTTTGACAAAGAACTAATGGATGCTGGGAATAGGATCCAAGAGATTTTGGGACAGATCTCCTGGAATTACGATAAGAGGGAACGCCGTTACTAGACAATCAACTGACAAAAGATAGGGGGTTTATGGAACTATAGTGGTGTAATAGTAATAAGTAAAATCAGTCTGTAAAATAACTACAAATAAAACTTTGTAAGATAATGGTGTGTATTGATGTATACTATAAAATATAAAAATGGGAAGTGAGAAATCGATAGTTTTGGCTATATGTGTATTGTAAAATTTGTATAATGATTTTGTGTATAATTGTTATTTATTTACTAATAAATTATATATATTATCAGATGGAAAACGCTAATAATGAACCAGTTAACGAGGTTAATCAATCTGAACAACAACCGGGGGATCAATATGTGACTAGGCAAGATATAGAGAATATCGTTGCTCAAGGGATAGCCAATGCTATTCCGGCAATAGTCGCTGCTGTCCAGAAACCTGCTGAACCTCAACAAATCATTCCTAGCAAACGTATTTTTGAAGATAACTTCAGTAATAGCGTAAATGAAGGCAATAATCATGTTAATCATGATAATGAACCACGGCAAGCTCCGCTCCCTAAGAAAATGAAAGCTGCAACGCCTGGTTGCACTTATAAAGAATTCCTTGCTTGTAAACCCATTGAGTTTGCAGGCAATGAAGGAGCGACTGCTGCACTACGTTGGTTAGAGAAAACCGAGGCCGTAATTGCCATAAGTAAATGTGTTCAGGATGATCAGGTCATGTACGCGTCAAATCTTTTTAAAGAAGGGGCGCTAGAATGGTGGAATACGGTGTTACAAGCTAAAGGAAGAAATAGGGCTTATGCCATGAAATGGGAAGAATTTAAAAATCTTGTAGAAAGAAAATTCTGTCCCGAATATGAAAAAGATCAAATGGCAAATAAGTTTCTAAATCATCGCATGACAGGTGTAGATTGTCGCGGTTATACTTCGACATTCTTCGAATATGCTAGAGTGGTACCAACGCTGGCTTCGCCAGAACCGGTACTCATTTCCCGCTACATTTGGGGACTGATTAGTGAAATCTGTAACATCGTTAAAGCTGCGAGACCTCGCACTATTGACGATGCTGTGGAATTAGCTAACACCCTAACGGATGAACTGGTGCGCACGCAAGATGAAGACAGGAAGAAAGAACTAGCTCAGAAAATTACCCAAGGATTTCGTACGGGTAATAACAACAGCTTCAAGAAAAGAGGAACAGGGCAATCCTCAACTCCTCAGTTTTGCAGAAATTGCAAAAAGAAGCATTTTGGAAGATGCAAGGGATATTGCAATTTTTGCAAAATTCTGGGGCATCAAGAGGAGAATTGCAGAAAGAAATCTCTAATCTGCTACAACTGTGGAGAAATGGGACATTTCCGAACAGAATGTCCTAAATTGGTCAAAGCAGCAGACAACAAAGCTAAGACAGCCAACGGAGCTACTAAGAAGAATGTTCGAGCCTTTCAGTTAACTACTCAGGAAGCCGAAATGATTCCAAATGTGATAGCTGGTACGTTCTTAGTTCACAACATTTACGCCAAAGTATTATTTGACTCTGGTGCAAACCAAAGTTTTATCGATACTTCATTCTGCCAAGCTCTCAATATACCCTTAACCAACATTAGGCAGATTTTTACAGTCGAAACAGCTGATGGGAATTCAGTTAAAATAGATAAGGTTTTGCAAAATGTAGAAATAGGACTTTCAGGTCATAAATTCTTTGCAACCCTATTACCTATGAAATTAGCCGAATTTGATGTTGTGTTAGGAATGGATTGGTTAGTAGCCAACCATGCTCGAATCCTTTGTGATAAAAACTCTATAGAAATTCAGGCACTTACTGGGGAATTAATTAGGATTACAGGAGATAAACCACGTAAGCCTATGAAGTTCATATCAGTAATGAAAGTTGCTAATTATGAACGAAAACAAGGAATAGTATATATGATTTCAGTAATCATTAGTACTAAGGGAAAAGAACTTAAGGAAATTCATGTAATCTCAGAATACCCAGAGGTATTCCCAGAAGAATTACCAGGATTACCACCAGATAGGGAGGTAGAATTTAGGATTCATCTAATTCCAGGAACTATACCGATAGCTAAGGCACCTTATCGGTTAGCACCCACAGAAATGTTAGAACTTAAAAAGCAATTAGATGAATTACTAAGTAAAGGATTCATACAACCTAGCTCATCCCCTTGGGGAGCACCAGTGTTGTTTGTAAAGAAGAAGGATGGGTCGATGAGAATGTGTATCGATTATAGAGAACTGAATAAGGTTACAATTAAGAATCGATACCCATTGTGTAACGCCCCAAAATCTGAATGTTAATAATTGTTGTATGTTCTTATGTGACACGTCAGGAAAATAAATAACTAGGCTATTTAACCTAGTTAAGGGTATGGTTAAAAGAATTAAAAGATGAAGGTAGTGTCGGTTATGTTTTAAAGGCAAACCCGAGGGGTTAAAGTGGAACAAGATGGAAGTTGTGTTATTAAAAGAAACTAACAACACACACAAACACACCTTCGTGTGTGTTCTAGATCGATCAGGAGACTCCCATGGAGTCTCAAACCCTAAACATGAAAGATCATCCAATTGGAAGGCTAAATGATGCTTAAATTCATAACCGAGCATGGATTAATGATCACCAACACGAGGGGATCATAAGGTATGTCTTAAATCTAGGATTGGTGATCATGGGTGAAGTGGGTTATGCTCTAATCCGTGAGTTAATATGAAATTGATCATGTATAAGGGTTAGAATCATCATATAGAACATGGGTTATGCAAGGTTTGTGTTAATTTGAAGTTTAGATGTGAAACCCGTTTGTTATGGTGAGGATGATGACTTGAATCACCATTTATGTTTAATTCTTGTTGAAAGAATGATGTATTATGTGGGTATGATGAAATCTTGTTAGATGAATTAGGAGAAAAATGATGATGCTATGTTTGATGTTTAATTGGAAATGAAACATGATGATTAGTAGTAGGTTTTGATGGGTTATGTATGAAATTAGAAGATGTATGTATGAATTAGTTGTACGTTATGCTTAAAAGGTGGTACACGCACATCAAGTGTATGATAAAATGTATATAGTGTTGTCCGTATAGTCGATTATGATGTTACTAGTATATGATGATAAATCGATAGTTAAATATGGTTAATAGTTGACTTTGAAAGTCAACTAAGTATAAGAATCATGATTCGACTCGTTATCGTGAAAGTAGGACTATAAGAAGTCGTATGATACATGTTATAGCAATCCACGTTAAATGTAATGACATGATGAGTTACATGAATTTAAGCGTATATGGATATGATTATATGAGTTATGTTGGTTAAGAATGAATAATGAAAGTTAAGTATGAAAGATGCGATTGACATGATGGTTAACATGCACAAATGAGTATGCTAATAAGAGCGTGATTTTGATGAAATGAAAGTATAGGAATCACGTCGAGACGGGCTCAAGCATGAGATGTTAACGGGTCAAGAAGAGGCAAGGAATCGGATGCGAGCACGGACGCATAAGGTAAGTGATTTCTGTAATCACTTCTTAGTTCGATTAAGTAATATGGTTTTTTAATTAACTAAACACGATGGTTGAAGACAAGTATGTGTCGTAGTCTTTTGTCGTAAAGTATGGGATTAAAGTTGACCAAAATGCCCTTGATGGGTATTTTGGGCAAACGGTCTTAAAAAGTAGTTTAGAAGCAAGTTACTCGATTAGTGTAATGTTTAGGTTAAGTATGAAAGTGAGAAGTATGGTTTGTAAGTCATAAATGTTTTAATGCGCAATTAACCTTAACGGGTCAAAATAAGCTTTTGAGCGAAAACGGGTGGAATGAGATGTAGGGCATCCGAGAATGAATCTTTTATGACAAATGACCTTGAAATTATCAATTCATGTGAAGTTAAGGTCACACAAACAAGTTATGTGGGTAAATGCATGAACGGGTAGAAATCATGGAAAAGGGTAATAAGCCGAAGGCTTAAAAGTTATAAATTTCGGTAGTCCAAATGTTGGATCTTAACTCCATAAGATGGAGAATTAAATTACGGACGCGTAGGAAAAAGAATCGGGTAAAACGGACCATTAACGAAGAAGTTATGACCGTTTCCGTGAAACGCGGACGTGCTGGGAATCTGCAGATCAGCAGCAGCAACCTTCTGTGAATATCAGGGCGTCGCGTAGCGCGACGGGTGATACGTGGTCGAAAACCGGTGTTTGTATTGGTGTAACTTGATGTTTTTACATGCGTTTTAATTCCGAATAGCCTACTTTTAATTAAAATTGTGTTTTGCAGGTTTGATGAAGTTTAAGGAGCTATTTGGGAGCTTTACGGACTATCGGGACGAAAAACGGACCACCGGAACGCAAAACGGGTCAATCGGAAGCGAGAAACACAAAAAACAGAAAAATGGGTTTTCTGTGAGGCATAGCCTACGCCACCAGGGGCGTAGCCTACACCTCCTCCTGATGCTAAACGAGATTTTTGGGGTTTTCTTGGTTGGTGACGAGTTTTAATGCTTGTTTTGACCCACTTCGGGAGTTACACTTTCTTGGGGGATTTTGAATATCATTTTTGGAGCTACTACTCATGATCTACCACCTACCATTCCATCCAACATCATCTCTACACCCCGAATCAAGAACGAGAGCAACATCATCTTCTTGATTCGAAACCCTAGCTCCATCAATCCATCAATCCACTCAACCACTCACCATCATCATTCATCCAAAACCCTAACCTTCATCATTCACCATTCTACAAGTTCCAAGATGATTCAATTCAAGCTTCCATCATCCGTTGATCGTGCCATTTTCACCATGAGCGGCTAGTTTCTTGGAGGTTTCACCCCGGTGTAGGTTATTGTAAGTCTAGGGTTTAAACATTGTTCTTGGTTTGAGTTTGTGACAATTTGCTATTTGATTTTGAAGCTTATGACAATTGTCTTGCATTTGTATTGAATTCATAAATTGTCGAGTGAAGATTAAATTTGACTTTATGAAATGTTTATGTGCAATTATGCCTTGTCTAGGTTAGAGTTTACATGTTCTTGGTAACAAAGTGCATTGTGGTCCGTTATTTATAACGTTGATAGCTTTTGGCACCTAAGCCTCGCGACACTAAATCCATTAATCATCTTTGCAATTGATTCAACCCTAAAACGTGTAGAAACCCTAGGATTTCAATTATTGAACCGGGTGTGAACCTTGTTTTCTCTATATTGTTCAAACAATCGATTTCATTTCTTGCAATTTGTTGATCGTTAGTTGTTAATCAATCCTTTCATTTTAGTAGTTTTAATCCACATCTTTTCAATCAATCAAAAATACATAAAAACAAAATAGCAAGCTTCATAAGTGTGACATCTTTTCATAATTCAATCGAATCCATTCGCAAACCACATACTCTTCGTGGTTCAACCCCTTACTACCACTAGCTATTTGTTAAGGGTAATTTGGGACTATAAATATTATCTTTGACCGGAGCGCGACACTCCGATCAAATTTTGGCGCCGTTGCCGGGGAGTGCGTGCGCTTTGTGTTTGGATATTGTTTGAATTTGTGTGATTATCTGTTTAATTTGTTTAGCTTTCTTTTTGTACGTGTCTTTTTCCTTGTTACGCGGGGTGTGTTACTTGTGCAGATTACAGGTAGTGCATGCATACGCGGAACTCCGGGAGGACTTCACCTTTAGTCTACGAACCGGAAATCGAACGAGTTGCAAGAAGAAACCTAGCAAGCCGGTTAGAAGCAACACTTGCTTCTAATCAAACCAACCAAACACCACAACCTACACCATCCATTGAAACTGGTTCAATGGCAAACCAAAACTCCAATCACCCAAACCTCAACCAAAACCAATTCCAATCCCGAGGAACCTTTTATCCCGCTCCAAATATGCAACCCATGCCTCAAGAGCAACCGGGTGGTAACAACAACAATGGACCACCTACACCACCTTTCCAAAACCAAAACCCTAACAACAATCAAAGAACACCTCAACAACAAAATCTTCATAGACACAACTCCCTACCCATTAACCTAGATGACCGGAATGTCAATTCCGACCGTCGGGGAAATCGTGATCGCGGCAATCCCGCAAATGAAGACCCATTCTTCAACATCGACGACTTGAGGAATGCAATCCCCGATGATGAACCTTATAGTGTTCCCGGTTATCAATCGCCGGAACATGTGAGTGTTCATACGGAAAACTCGGATGACGGGGGATATTATGATGATAGGGCTAACGATGACGAAGATTGGGGCTATGTGAATAGGGGAAACGTCTACAATGCAAGAAGGTATGATGATGAGGAAGTTGGCTATCAAAATGCCAATTATGTTGGGGATGACGTATACGGTTACGGAGGTGGAAGAAATGATGGTTATGGGAACAACCGTCAACCACGAAACAATGACCAAAGGAACCGGAATGATGGGTTTTATAATAACAACAACAATGCAAACCCTAACCGGATTCCTCGTTTCGTGGGAGGTGGTAACCCAAGGGATAATAGAAGAGAGGATAGACGAGATGATGGGGTACGGTACTAAACCCGACCCGAGCGGTCGGACTACCGTTACGTATTGCTTTTATATTAAATATTTATTATTGTTGCTACTAACCCAACCGCGAGGCCCAACGCGATGTAGTTTACACTACTTTGGGTCGGGGCTTGTAGAGATAACCCCTAACTGGGCCTGGCCCATTGAGGTTAGGGGAGGCCCATATCCCCCTATATAAAGAGGTCTTCACCTCTTGAACAAGGGGGAGATATGGAGCCGCCACACTTTTTGTAGCTGGAAACAGGAGAATCTTCTCCTACCGGCAATCTCTACAGCTCCATTTTCTTCTCTTCTCCATTGCAGATCTAGGTTCAAGAGGAAGAAAAAGGAGTGATTCTTCACCCTTATGTAGAACGCGGTCCAGTCATCCCGGCGGTGAACCCGTGTTTCTTCATTGGCGCCCACCGTATCAAAATCTAAACCCAACAAGAATCACAACTCGGTTTCTTCTCTACCCGACCTTCCAGATCTGTTTTCCTTGAGTTTTACAAACGGTTCTCGGTAAAAAAACTTCAGGTTTGAGTTTTCTTATTCCTAGATCTGATACTTCTACAGTTTCAGAACCACATCTTGTGGTTCTTCTCTTCACAAAGTTCTAGATCTTAGTTCTGGAAGAATTCCGCCCTTGAATCTTGCTTCAGATTGAAAACTTTTAATTTTTAGCAAAAAAAAAAAAAGCATGATGTACAAGTGGGAGTTGCACAATCTCCTTTTATTGCTTGCCTCAAACCACTACATCGTCCATGGTATCCAATTATAATTATAATTATACACGGTACAAGTTATAATGCGTGATGTATAAGCATATTGTGCATTGGCTAGTCAAAATATCCCACAATGGAATGGATGTATACAACTGTATTAAAAATGATCCTCAATCAACCACTTCATAGGTGGGTTTCTATGGGGGTTTTCGTTATCAACACTGGAATAATCATTAAAGTCTTTTTGTCATAATCCTTGGATTTGATTTTTGGCACAAAGATCCAGATCCATTCAAAAAATGGATTATTATTATTCTCTAATTTGCAAAAAAAATTTTTTTAAAGAAAATGTGTACAGCTGTCAAGTTACAAATCATATTGCACAAGGTATAACCCTTATTGCACATACAACTTTTGTGAGGAGACATAAACTGACATTGACAGGTAAAAGTGTACTAGTGTTTCCTACTTTACATCTATACTTTGTCACCATGCAAAAGGGAATCTCATTTGGTCAAGCATCCATGCGACTACGATAAAACAATTATCTCCACCTCCACGCAATTTGTTACCAGCAACGTTCAGCCAGAAATCTACGTGGCAACGGCACCCATGGTGCTCCCGGTTTGTATCACTTGCGCTTCAAACACCCGGCATCAACCGCAGCGCGCGCAACCAACTGCCATCTCCGGCATGAACTACAC
The DNA here is from genome assembly GCA_030545235.1 of Helianthus tuberosus. NCBI lineage: Eukaryota > Viridiplantae > Streptophyta > Magnoliopsida > Asterales > Asteraceae > Helianthus > Helianthus tuberosus. The sequence goes on along the minus strand of CM060386.1, from coordinate 20,642,392 downwards.
CGCGCGCAATAATCAACCTGCCATCACCGGCCATCAAGGGAAGACATCTCTTCCACCACGTCGCGCGCAACCATCAGCCATTTCCGACATTAACCGCGCCGCGCGCATTAATCAACCTGACATCTCCCGCATCAACCGCGTCGCGCGTTTCAAAACCAACTGTCATTTACGGCAGCAATCATGTCGCGCGTACACAAATCACCTGTCATCTACAGCATCAAGCATATCGTGCGCAACAAGGATGAACTATTTTTCTCCGACATGTGACGCAAGTAAACTTCAAACAAGGTACAACCTTTTCCTTCATCTTTATTATGTCTCAAAAGAAGGTTATAAATACACCGCGGGCAAGTTCCTGCTTGCGCTAGACACAGGCCCGCCACGAAAGCAGTCCGCATGCGCGGGTATTCCCCCGTCGCGCGACCAAGCTCTGCATGCGCGGGCACGACCCCCGCGGCGCGCGATCAAGCCTTTTACGCGTGGGTAGACCCGCCGCGCGAGCAGTCCGCATGCGCGGGTTTTCCCCGTCGCGCGACCAAACTCTACATGCGCGGGCACGACCCCCGCGGCGCGCGATCAAGCCTTATACGCGTGGGTAGACCCGCCGCGCGAGCAGTCCGCATGCGCGGGTTTTCCCCGTCGCGCGACCAAACTCTACATGCGCGGGCACGACCCCCCGCGGCGCGCGATCAAGCCTTATACGCGTGGGTAGACCCGCCGCGCGAGCAGTCCGCATGCGCGGGTATTCCGTTGCGCGACCAAGGTCTACATGCGCGGGCATGAAACTCGCGAGTCCCGTTATTCAGGCGAAGGGAGCTTTGTCCAAAAGCCAAGCTGAGTTCAGTTACGGCGCGCGAGATCTGTCCTCCCAGTAGACGCCACCCATGCAAGCTAAGTCCCATGCCCCGCATGCATGCTAATCCACCATGTCTCGGGCGACTGCTTCACAATCTAATTACTTGTTTTAATATTCAAGTGAATTTGAGATTTGTTTCCTAAAACTCTCGCTTTCTATAAATATGAGTAATGGAAATCATTTAATATAGTGAAAGGACAAGGCCAGGTACATGTTATCATCTAGTTCTCATGCTTTTTGACTTTAGAAAATGCTTGTCATGACAGTACCTACCATCCTATACCCATATGGGCTCAAATCCTATTTAATAATACTATGTTAAATAAAGGACGGATAGCCAAAAAGTCCTTTCCTTATTGGGTTTTTTTTTTTTATAACAAAAACGTTACATTGTGCTTTATATCTATAAATTGTGATGAAATTGGTTATGCACAACCAATATTTTAAAATAACGCTACTAACATTTTATTTAGTAGCAATAAAATAAAAAACTAGCATAATGTAACATGGGGTCAAAATTGTTTTCACATATTACGGAATAAGGATACATATACGCCCCTTATAAGGAGCACGTTTTGGTACAATCCTTTCCACATATCAAACTCGTTGTTACAATTAATCTTGTCAACTTACTCTAAGTTCAAGAAATACTAACATAAGGCGGGGCGCCTCATAATACACCCCCGTTCGATAATAACATTTGCAGGTTTGGCAATACATTCAAACAGGAAAACGCGGCGAGCGATCCTCGCACATACCGGAAACCAAAAAACCTGCCTTACAGACGAGCGAGCACACATGCGCCGGCGGGCACATGCTCCTCCGCATACGAGCACGTAAGTCGCCAAGCGCGCATGCTCCTTTACTTATGAGCACGTAAGTCGCCAGCTGGCGCATGCTCTTTTACATACGAGCACGTAAGTCGCCAAGCGCGCATGCTCCTTTACTTATGAGCACGTAAGTCGCCGGCTGGCGCATGCTCTTTTACATACGAGCACGTAAGTCGCCAAGCGCGCATGCTCCTTTACTTATGAGCACGTAAGTCGCCAGCTGGCGCATACTCTTTTACATACGAGCACGTAAGTCGTCAAGCGCGCATGCTCCTTTACTTATGAGCACGTAAGTCGCCGGCTGGCGCATGCTCTTTTGCATACGAGCACGTAAGTCGCCAAGCGCGCATGCTACTTTACTTATGAGCACGTAAGTCGCCGGCTGGCGCATGCTCTTTTACATACGAGCACGTAAGTCGCCAAGCGCGCATGCTCCTTTACTTATGAGCACGTAAGTCGCCCGCTGGCGCATGCTCTTTTACATACGAGCACGTAAGTCGCCAAGCGCGCATGCTCCTTTACTTATGAGCACGTAAGTCGCCGGCTGGCGCATGCCCTTCTACATACGAGCCCGTTAGGCGCATCGCACGCATACTCCGTTACTTACGAGCACGTAAGTCGTCATGTACGCAATCTTTTTTACATACCAACACGTCGATCTCCATACGAGTCTGTAGTTCTACTTACGATCATCTCAGCCTCCATGCGAGTCTTGCTGCTACACATGTAAGCACGCTAATCTCCACGTGACCCTGCTGCTTTACATACGAGCGTGTGTGTTGTCCGCGCGCGCATGCTTAGCCATATACGAAAACGCTTACAAAACGTAAACTGTGCTACAAATGCACGCACCACTTTGGGTATACGCAAAAACACATTGGCTGAAATAAAGTTTCGTTCACACCTACAATCTTCAAGACAAGCCACATCTCCTTCATGCCACATTGTTGTTGTGTCACACCAGAGGATGAGCGCAGGCTCGGGTCTCCACTTCATTATTCATGACGCAACTTTATGCCAATTCTCATTCGCGATAACCTGTTCAAAGCGGATTAACACGTGCAATTATTGTAGACAGCAGTTTACAAAGATTCAAACACTATAAATACATATGCTTCACGGCTTAAGACACGCACGCGCCTTGCGCTAACCAACAGAAGTCAACCATATGGTGAAGATTTTACAATAGCCACACGACTGTGTGCGCACCGCTAAAGCTGGGACACACTCACCTGACAAAGGCGAACCGTCAGTGACAACATAATGATCGCCGTGTCAGCAAACAACTCAAGGGTCACCATCAACGCCATTTGCACCAACCTGTTAGAATTTGAAATTCGAGAAATTTCTCGCCTAAAATTACAACCAAACTGCAAGTTGAAGTTAGCAACAGTTGCGCCGCATGCTTCATCAACTAATGATCATGCACGCCAGCTCTCAAAAGCAACAGGTATCAATTTACAAGCCTGGTAGCTGCGCCGTAGTAATTAACATACACTTACACGCGCGCCAACTACCAAGACCTAGCAAATTCTTTAAGGACCAGCACGCCTTTCCTTTCTCTTTTTCCTGAGCCCAGAGCTCCAACCATTCACTTCGCGCATGAAGCAGCACTGGACTGGGGGGACTTGAAGGGGTATGGTCCCAAAAACCCGTGCAAACCATACTCCTTATACGTTAATCAAACTAATCTACAGACCACGCGCGGGTTGCTTAGACAAAACCTAATCCGCGCGCGAGGTACAAACAGGATTAAAGATCAGATTCAACACTTAGCATCCTGAATGAAGGCCCTCAGTCCCTAAACCTTGCGCCGGCTGGTTGGACACACACCAAAGGCCGCGCAAGGTTAGCGGCGCAGATTGTATTCTATCGCGCTCCACGATTAACAATCGTGCATAAGGCAGAAGGAACACAAGGACGCCTACGTGGCTCCAATCAAGGTGCGCCAGCACCGGAGATCTTCTAGAAGACACTAATAGCTGCCGCAGAAGAGACAAGACGGATATTTCTTGTTGTCGCCTTCAGGCCCAAGGCCCATCAGCCCATCTCCTTATACGCCACGCCGGCTATAAATAGGGACCTTCACACACAGGTTAAACCGCTCTGTTCTCTACTCCCTCACTCTAACCACACTCAACCGTCAAAACTCAGCCAGTCCCAAGACTCGTGCACAAGACCTAACCACGTACACGCAACCTTGACAAGTTCGTGGCAATGTGCCAGTACAATTAGCAACTCCCTGCGATCAATCAGCGTGCGCCATGTTTGCCAAACCAATTTCCACGATGAACAACCAGGGGATATTCATTATCCCATTTATCTCTTCTCATAGTGAAAGACAGACGCAACAAGCATGGACAACAACTCTCCCGCATCTGGGCGACTGGTAAGCCTGAAACTCAATCTTTACTTTCGAGCACTCCTAACAAGTCTAGTACTCCTACCACGCTTGCACGCGGGAGCAGCACTAGACTGGGGGACTTGATGGGGTACGGTACTAAACCCGACCCGAGCGGTCGGACTACCGTTACGTATTGCTTTTATATTAAATATTTATTATTGTTGCTACTAACCCAACCGCGAGGCTCAACGCGATGTAGTTTACACTACTTTGGGTCGGGGCTTGTAGAGATAACCCCTAACTGGGCCTGGCCCATTGAGGTTAGGGGAGGCCCATATCCCCCTATATAAAGAGGTCTTCACCTCTTGAACAAGGGGGAGATATGGATCCGCCACACTTTTTGTAGCTGGAAACAGGAGAATCTTCTCCTACCGGCAATCTCTACAGCTCCATTTTCTTCTCTTCTCCATTGCAGATCTAGGTTCAAGAGGAAGAACAAGGAGTGATTCTTCACCCTTATGTAGAACGCGGTCCAGTCATCCCGGCGGTGAACCCGTGTTTCTTCAGATGGGTTTTATAATAACAACAACAATGCAAACCCTAACCGGATTCCTCGTTTCGTGGGAGGTGGTAACCCAAGGGATAATAGAAGAGGGGATAGACGAGATGATCGAAGAGGTGAAAGACGGGATAATAGAAGACCGGTTGATCAAGAAGTTAACGGTCCAAATCGTCGTCAACGACCTCCACGGGGAGTGAATGATCGTTTCAGGCCGGTTGTCACCGAGAATGACTCACCAATCGTTTGTGAGAGGAGGATGTTTGATTGTAAACCACATTACATCAACATACTTCCTCATTTTAATGGAAGATCTAATGACGAACCGTACACACATTTGACAGAGTTTTCTTCCATTTGCGGCACTATCGGGGGGCACAACTTTGCACTAGATGAGGTTAAACTTCGTTTGTTCCAATTCTCATTGAAAGACAAAGCGAAGCAATGGTTCCTTACACTCCCGGCCAATAGCATCCGCACATGGGGAGAAATGCAACAAGCTTTTCTAGATGAATATTATTCTATGGCGAAGACCGATGATGCTCGTGATGAAATTAGGTCTTTTCGCCAATTATCGGGCGAGCCGTTGCATGAAGCCTTTACAAGATTTAAAGAAATGATGCGAAGATGCCCACATCATCAAATCGAGAAGTGGGAGTTGGTTAAGTGCTTTGTACGGGGTTTAGATGACAACACATGGAACCGACTTGAATCAACGAGCAACGGGACCCTTCTAAGCAACCATGAAGATGATGATTGGGAATTCTTGGAACGGATGAGTAAACGTTCGAAAGAGAAAGAATCGGCCGATCGAGCTAAGAAGCATCCCATTTCACGGTCACTTCCCGATCTTGACTCTAAAGATCGGATTTCCACCTTAGAGCGGGAAATGGCTCGAATGAAGAAAAAGGAAGTAAATGCGGTTCAATTCGAGGTATGTGAAGATTGTGGTGATATTGGACATAGAGCGGAACAATGTCCAACGGGGTCGAGAGAATACACCGAGGAAGTCAACCAAGTGTATGGGGACCGAAAGCAATATGACATGAACTCCAACACTTACCATCCGGGCTTGAGAAATCACCCTAATTTCCGGTATGGTAATGCTTCGAATCAAATGAACCCGAATTTTCAATCGGGTAACCAAGGAGGTCAAGGTGGGTCTTCGTACAATAATCGTCAAGGTGGTAACCAAGGGGGTTACCAAAGGAATTACAACCAAGGTGGTAACCAAGGGTATCAAAACCGTGAAGGCAATTATCAACGGGGTTACAATCAAGGTGGTAATGGGGGTGGCGCGTCTAACTCCCAAGGTGATGATTCGATTAACTCGAAACTAGACGCTATCATGAACACTCTCACCAACTCGCATCAAGAACTTAGAACTGAAATGCGGAATTCAAACCAAGAAATTAAAATTGAAATGCGGAAAGAGTTTGAGGTGAGAGACAAATCCCAAAAGGCATTAGAGAAGCAAGTGGGGCAACTTGCTCAAGAGATGGCTCAAGTTCGGGGAAGTGGAGGAGGACTTCCAAGTGACACCACAGTGAACCCTAAGCATCAAGGGTCGAACTCAAGGAACACGCGTGAGGTACCAATAAATAAAATTTCTTTACGTAGTGGTCGAGTCATAGATAGTGGTGTCGAGCCACCATCACCCGAGTTTGTTGAAGGGGTGGTGGAAGATGCGAGTGATGATGAAGGTAAAAATGGTCAAACGGGTCCAACGAAAAATGATGTTAAAATTAATAATACTACACCCGTTGTGACCATTCCCGTCCCAAAAGCTAAGGAAAAGGGTGTGGAGGTTAATACCGCCCCTTATCCCGAAGCCTTGTTGGGACCATTTAAGAAAGTGGTAAACAAACGAGGCCCACAACAAGAAGAGATGTGGGAAATTTTTAAACAAGTCAAAATCAATTTACCACTCTTAGATGCAATTAGGCAAGTACCTTCATATGCTAAATACTTGAAAGATTTATGCACCCAAAAGCGAACTCACAAGTTTCCTAAGAAACTTGATTTAACTGAAAACGTGAGTTCGATTCTTTCGGGTGCACTTCCACCAAAACTCCAAGATCCGGGGGCGCCCATTATTTCAATACAAGTTGGGGAATTCAAAATGACACGAGCACTTTTGGATCTTGGGGCAAGCGTGAGTATCTTGCCGGGTAGTTTATATGACCAATATGATTTTGGTCCACTTCAAGTGTCGAACACCACCGTGGTGTTAGCCGACTTAACCCCTAAATTACCCCGTGGGATAGTCACGGATGTAATAGTCAAGGTCGAGGACTTTTACTATCCGGTGGACTTTCTTGTATTAGATTATGTCTCTTTGGACCGAACCAAGCAACCAACGGTGATCCTTGGTCGACCATTTTTAGCAACATCGAATGCCCAAATTAATTGCAAATCGGGCACGGTCGACATGACTTTTGGTAACCGTCGGTTGCGGTTAAATGTCTTTTCAAGATTAACGGATCCTCTAGTTGGCGATGAATGCTACATGGCGGACATTGTTGACGAGTGTATACCTCTATGTGACACTAGTGTCGAAGAGGAAAACACAATAGAGGAATGTTTCATGTTTGACAGGTTGCAAGGAGAAACAAATCGGAGCATGGATGAAGAGATGAAAGAATTGGAGGTTATGGCGGCAAAAGAAGGAAGGCCCACTTGGACACATCAAGTGGAAAGTCTTCCGGAAACTATTGATACAAAGTTGAAGCCGTCATTGGAAGAACCTCCGGTGCTAGAGTTGAAAGTGCTACCCAAGCATCTTAAGTATGCTTATGTGGGTGAAGGTAGCACGCTCCCGGTAATTATTGCATCTAACTTGACCGGGGAGCAAGAAGAGAAGTTAATGAGAATTTTGGTCACTCATAGAGCTGCTATCGGGTGGACCATTGCGGATTTGAAGGGAATTAGTCCCTCGGTAGTGATGCACAAGATCATCACTGAAGATGGCATGAATCCTTCTCGTGACACGCAACGGAGATTAAATCCAAACATGCGAGAAGTGGTGAAGAAGGAAGTATTAAAGTGGCTAGATGCGGGTATCATATACCCTATCTCGGATAGCCAATGGGTGAGCCCGACACAAACAGTTCCGAAAAAGGCGGGTATTCAAGTCGTCACAAATGACGCAGGTGAAGAGGTCGCCACTCGGCCGGTAACCGGGTGGCATATTTGTATTGATTATAGGAAGTTAAATGCTGCAACTTCCAAAGATCATTTCCCTTTACCATTTATTGACCAAATAGTTGAGAAATTGGCCGGACAAAAATTTTATTGTTTTCTGGATGGTTATTCCGGTTACAATCAAATTGCTATACATCCGGAAGACCAAGCAAAGACTACCTTTACTTGTCCATACGGTACTTTCGCATTTAGGCGAATGCCGTTTGGACTTTGTAATGCCCCCGCCACCTTTCAAAGGTGTATGATGAGTATCTTTTCAGATATGGTGGGGGAGTCTTTGGAAATCTTCATGGATGATTTCTCAATATTCGGGTCATCATTTGATACATGCCTTGACCAACTCGAAAAAGTTTTGAAAAGATGTGTTGAGAAAAATCTTGTTTTGAGTTGGGAGAAGAGCCATTTCATGGTTCAAGAAGGGATTGTGTTGGGGCATGTAGTGTCGAGTCGTGGGATAGAGGTTGACCGTGCAAAGGTGCAAGTTATTTCTACCTTACCTTATCCCACGAATGTTAAGGGTATTAGATCGTTTTTGGGTCATGCGGGGTTTTATAGAAGATTTATAAAAGGGTTTAGTGATATAACCAAACCCCTATGTAAATTATTGCTAAAAGATCAACCGTTTGAATTTAACCAAGATTGTCAAAATGCCTTTAATGTGTTAAAACAAAAGTTGGTTGAGGCCCCAATCTTGCAATCACCGAATTGGTCGTTACCATTCGAAATTATGTGTGATGCAAGTGATTATGCGTTGGGGGCCGTGTTGGGTCAAAGGGTAGATAAGAAACCGGTTGCCATTTACTACGCAAGTAAGACTCTCTTGGATGCACAATTGAATTACACGACTACCGAGAAAGAGCTACTTGCGGTGGTATATGCGTTGGATAAGTTTCGTGCTTATATATGGGGTACTAAGGTCATTGTATATTCTGACCATTCTGCAGTTAGGTATCTCATGGACAAGAAGGATGCAAAGCCGAGGTTAATCCGATGGGTTCTCTTGTTACAAGAGTTTGACTTGGAGATCCGAGACAAGAAAGGGAGTGAAAATGTGGTCGCGGACCATTTGTCTCGGTTGAGTGTGGAGGATTCTTCCCGTGAAGAGATCAATGAGAATTTTCCCGATGAGCAAATTTTAAAAGTTGGAATATTACCATGGTATGCTAATATTGTCAACTATTTGGTTACAGGTGATTTGCCGGCTCATTGGGATAGAAGGAAGAGGTTGCACTTCCTATCTCAAATCAAGTACTACACGTTGGAAGAACCGGACTTATTCAAGTTTTGTTCGGATCAAGTCGTTCGAAGATGCATACCCGACGAGGAGATTCCTAGTGTCTTGATGCACTTGCATTCATTTGCTTGTGGGGGCCATTTCAGTGGTCACAAAACCGGGCACAAAGTGCTCAATAGCGGTCTTTATTGGCCGACTATTTTTAAGGATGCTTTTAATTTCGCTAAAAACTGTGTAGAGTGTCAAAAGTTAGGGGGTATTTCTAAAAGGGATGAAATGCCCATGCAACCGATCCTTATTGTAGATATTTTTGATGTGTGGGGGATCGATTTCATGGGCCCATTCCCTAATTCGCATGGCAACTTATACATCTTGGTGGCGGTCGATTATGTATCCAAATGGGTCGAAGCGATTGCCACCAAGACAAATGACCATACCGTTGTTTGCAATTTTGTACAAACAAATATAATTTCTAGATTTGGGATTCCCCGAGTAATCATTAGTGATGGGGGATCTCACTTCAAGAATTTTAACTTTGGCAAACTCTTGAAACGGTATGGTGTTGACCATCGAATCGCTACCCCTTACCACCCACAAACAAGTGGTCAAGTGGAAGTTTCCAATAGGCAAATAAAAGAAATTTTGCAAAAGACCGTTCGACCCGACCGAAAGGATTGGTCAACGAAGTTGAATGATGCTTTATGGGCTTATAGAACGGCTCATAAGACACCTATTGGAACTACACCTTATCGCTTAGTTTATGGGCGAAATTGCCATTTACCGGTTGAACTTGTGCATCGTGCTTGGTGGGCTATCAAAGAGGTTAACATGAAATATGATGATGCAGGAAAAGAGCGAAAGTTAAAGCTTTGCGAGTTGGAGGAGCTTAGGGAAGAAGCGTATGAGTGCGCCTCGAAATACAAGGATGATATGAAGAGGGCACATGACGCGAAGTTGAAGCCGAAAGAGTTTGAAGTGGGTCAAAAGGTTTGGCTTTACAATTCAAGGCTTAAATACTTTCCCGGTAAGCTAAAGAGCAAATGGATGGGCCCGTACGTGATTACACGGGTCGGGAAGCTTGGAGATGTTACAATCAAGGACCCGAAGGATGGGTCGAAGCAAACGGTTAATGGGCATCGCCTTAAACCGTTTCTTGATGGTAACGAGGAGAAAAAGGACGCAAATGTGGAGTTGGTATGTTTCTTGGTAAGCGTACCAACATATGAGGTAAATTAAAGGGCCGGTAATGTGCGTTGTAGAGTATTGTATATTTACATTGTGGTTTCGTATCGTTTCTATGCTTATCGTTTTTGTTTCATACTAACCATTTGATGTGTGAAGTTCCGAATATCACGAACAAGATTTGAAGACGAAAGGTATGTTCTAAGCTTGCTTTGTGTATTAGGGACAATACACTTCTTTTCGGGGGGTGGCAGGGATCGTTAAATGACAGTCGAACGATTCATAACGCGTTTCAATGTTTAATCTAGTTTGAACGCTTCGTAACGCAATTCGGTTTTTAGTCTAACTTAGTGTTAGTTTAGTTTATTAAATTAAAAATAATAAACATTTTGTTTTGATAATTTAATTTAGTTTTGTTAAATAGTTTGGTTTTGTAAATAACTTTTAAATAATAAGTTTCAAAAAAAAAAAAAAAAAAAGGGTTAAAATTAACAAAACTAACAAAAACGTAAATAACTTAAAAAGATGAAAATAATGACATTATAAAAAAAAAAAAAAGTAAAGTCAAAAAGTGATGCCAGCATGATGTCAGCATGACATCACATCATCTTCTTCAAAAGAAACATGCAGATATCAACGTAAAACATAAAAGTTGGCCACTGTTGAGCGTCGTTGACGCCGGAGATGCCGTCGTCGACGGTGGCTTCAGGTTGGCGTCCGCAGAAAATCGCGTAGGCAGGGGAGGATGGCGTTGGGTGTTTGTGTGGTGTGAGACAGCGTAGACGGCGCAAATTCCGGCGTCGTCGACGGCCGTGTGAAGAAGTGCGTCGAAGAGATGTGGCGTAGGCAGGGAAGTTTAACGTCGGAAGCGTTTGTGAGATTGAGTCGGCGTCGTCGACGCCGGAGACACCGTCGCCGACGGTGATTAGGATGTGGCGTCACGTAGGTGTTGCCGTAGACAGCAACATAAGGCGTCTATGGCTGTTGTTTGTTCCAGTTGGCGTCGCCGACGCCGGAGTTACCGTCGCCGATGCGAGGTGCTCCGGCCAAACGCTGAAATTCCCTAATACCCCGAGCCGGCTTTCTATATGGCTGTGTAGATTTTTGTTTCAAACGTTGATTAAGTTATTGGTCCCCTGCTCATCTTGCTTGATCTTCTTCTCGGATATTACACTCCAATCACAGTTTTTCACAAATTGGATTTTTCATATATTGATTTTTCATAATTGAAAAATATTAATTGTGAGTGTACACCTTACCATATTTGTGTAACAAAACCCCAATAGCCGATCAAACTAATTAAACCCGAAACCAACTTTACACTTTCCTTACTTCAAATTAAAACCATCGATCCTGCATCCTTCTCTCTCCTCCATACTTCATCTTCTCCATAAACCTTTCAAGAACCCTAAACCCTCTCATCTTCATAACTCCTTCAATACTTAACCAATCTCAGAGATTCTTGAGTCTATTTTGTGTGAAATTTCGAGAGGAACAAAACCCCCATAACGGTTTTCATTAATTGTTGCTCGTTTACAAGATTTGGAGACTTGAAAATTCGGGTTTTTCAAGAGTAGTTCACAACTTGGTTGATTTTTCGGCTTTTGATTGTTTCTCTCCGTTCTACAACACAAAGGTACGAATTTTACATGATTTTTAAGTTTGATTACCATACGGTTTGTCAAATCCTTCCGAATATTTTGAGTTTTTGCTTGAATAGTAGGTTGTAAGTGCAATGTATGTTGTAGAACTTGAAAATTGTTATGTAAACTTTGAAATTGGTATAGATTGAACATGTAGCATCTATGGTGATGTAATTACACTCAGTTGTTTGCATGTTAAGCATGAATCCATTGATGAACATCGTTGAAAAATCTATGGATTTAGGATTTTCACATGAATAAATTGATTTTTGATGATGAAACTGTGCGATTTTTGAAAGAGTTTCATATCTTAAGTTAATAGACGTTCAAAATGTTGATTAATGCTTGGGTTTGCAGATGAATTGATGGTTTAGGAGTTATATTGATTGCTTATTGTGGTATTTTGCAGGAATGTATAGCCGAAAGAAATCAAAAACCTCGAGGGAAGGGTCCTCATCCGGTGTTGCTTTAGCAAAATGGGAGCAACCGTGCACCTTACCGGATATTGAGGATAGGCTGTTTTCGCAAAAGTGGGATTGGTCTCGCTTCAAAGATGAAGAATTCGGTGCATGTTGGAATGAGAATCAAAACAAACCTTTGTGTAAATTCAAGAACAAGCAAACCGAAAAGAAGTTGTGGAGATACAAGATGTCAAAAGTGACTAATCCAATCGATAAAGTGTGTGTGTACGAAAGATTAGTGAATGCTGAAGAGTTTAAGCAAATTTGAATCACACAGAAGTTTGAACGACTCGGGTGGGAGCGCGTACTTGATTGGGTTGAGGACGCTACTCCAAAGGTATATCTAAAGGAAGTCACCGATTGGTTGGCTACGTTGAGATTAGAGCACGCAGATGAAGAACCATCGAGGTGGAAGTTGAAAGGGGAAACATCCAAAGGGGTGATGGTCATGTCTTTCCAAACAATGAACCGAATCGCCAACTTCGACTCTTTGAGCGAGGGTAGTTATACATACTATGAGATTCGGCATTTCTGGGAAAGTGGTGTGGTTCAAACGGATCCGAGTGATTTGGTGAATGCAACTTTACCTAACTACACAGAGGGTGAACCATACAGTCGATCCCACTTATCGGTTGAAGGAAAGATCCTCCAGAACATCTCATTGGAGAACATCATGGTACGGTTCGGTGATAGAGGGAAGTTAAGAGTTTGGGATTTACGGGTGCTCCACGCACTCCTGTATGGTGAGCCGAAGCTATCATGGCGGCATATCGTCATGATGAACATTTGGGATACAAGAAACCAATACAAGAGAAAAATGATCCCGCACGTCCGACTGATCAGTGCAATGATTGCACAACAAAACCAGCTGCCGGAAAACTCATTGTGGGTGCTTAAGGCTATTGACAATTTCGATTTTGCAAAAATGCGAAAAGGGTCAAAGATATGGGTAGAGGAAGCCGGACAAAGGTATCGAGTCACGGATAATGATACGGGATCTAGTTACATGTATCCAGAAAAAGAGGGTGAAGACGAAGAGATGGGGGAAGGTGATGAAGATGAAGAGGGCAATGAAGAAGAAGAGGATCCGGGTAGGCGGCCCGGTAGGCAAAGACGGTCAAAACATAAAGAGATATCAGGTTTCGTCGCCAATTTCATTCGGAACCGACAAAAGAATGCCTACGGAAGCTATAACCTCGGACAACAAGATGTGTATGATAACGTGTCCGCGGCTATAGCTGAAGCAAGAGAGAGGGAAGAGCGGCTAATGAAATCAGAAGAGGAGTGGAGGAATAAACAGGAAGAGATATGGGCATTAACACGGGCCCATTGGGAGCAGGAACGGTTAGAAAGGGCTCAAGAAGTAGCGCGAAGACGTGCTTGGGAGCAAAAGGAGGAACGTCTTCGTGTGGCGCGAGAAGCACTAGAATGTAGGTGGTGGGCAACATTGGCCACTGCGCTACAAATTCACATCAACAACCTCAAACACCTCCACGATCAAGAGAGGCACCATAGGAACTACATGGCGGGCCTCCCGTACCAACCACACACACCGTGGACGAATTACGAGAATCTTCCCGTGCCTCGTGGCCCATCCGACCCGTCTCCCCATTGGCCCGAGGGAGTCGGCTCAAGTTACGTTCCACCACATCCGCAGCCGCCAGTCGAAGGGGGGAGGGGCCCCTTAGATGATTTTCGAGAAATGATGGAAACTCTCACCGGCTACCCCTACAAACCGTACCCACCTGTGGATCCGAATGAGCAATACCAGCGGTGATGGTGAGGTACGTTTTATGTTGTTGTTGTATATTATTAGTTTGTCATTTTTGCTCGTTATTTCATCTTTTGTCTAGTATTTTCGTTTAGTAGGTAAATGAACTTTGTGGGTGTGTTCCCTATATAACCCTCACGAGACCTCTCGTCCTCCCAAGCTATTGGGGGGTTTAAAAGGGCTTGTTGCATAAGCTAAATGCAACCGTGATTCCTACGAAAGTGAGTTAGGTTTGTTATTGTTGTAAATTATTTTTCCACAAAAATCAAGGTAGATTAACGCATGATTTGGTAACACTTTCATAAAAACGGTAGAACTAAGTAGCTAACAAATTTCAATGGTTGTGAGAAGCATGCTTCTACACAAGGGTTAAGATTTGTAGGTACATCATGTTCAAGGGACGACCGTTTTTGTGAAGAGAAGAAGAAGACATGAGCATCTAGCGACAAAAATCAGGTGCATGCGTTTCCTTTTCACCTTGATTTTTAGCTTAGTAATAAGTGGACTGTAATTGTATGTTATTTTCCGGGGTGGAATTTTGGGGAAGTTAGTCGTGTCACATCCCTTGTGTGCTTTAAAAACTCTAGTTCCTACACATTGAGGACAATGTTTACCTCAAGTGTGGGGATGGGGGAGTAGTAAAAGTTTTCGATTTTGACCCGTTCATTTAAATACTACACATTGAGAACAATGTTTACCTCAAGTGTGGGGATGGGGGAAAATTTCAAAAAAAATTTCAAAAATATCTTGTTTCAAAAGCGATCTTAAAGCACAAGTAATTAAGTCAACGAGGGATGTCACAACCCATTTGGTCTTTTGTCATGGTCAAGTTCAAATTAATAACATGACGGGTATTTAACGGGTGGTTATTTGGGAATAATCCGCCTAAGAAACTAGCATATCATGCATGTCACATACCATACCCTTATATATGTGAGGTTTTGAGCCACTTTTACATCATAGAATTACATATTTATGTTTCTTTGTTTGAGTGGACCATTAGTCATGTATTGTAGAACTTGCAACTTTTGATACGTTTGAGACCATAGACCGAATACAAGCACGAGAATGATTAAGGCATTAGGTAAACCTTTTCCATTTTACACCATTTTTATATCCTTACCTAAAAATCATCCCCTAGTAGCCAATTTTGAGCCTAATCCTTCCTTTTGATCACCCTATAGCCCATAACCTTAAACCTTTTTCTTTTAAACCCGTGTGATGGAAATTCGATTATAGGAGTCGTATTTGTATAGTTGTTTTTTATTGTTTGCAAAAAAAAAAAAAAAATCAGAAAATGTTAAAAAAAAAATGAGAAAGCGTTGAAAAAAAAAAACACAAAAAGATGTGTTAGTAGTAGTTGGAATAAAAGGCGAAAGTTGTTGCCTCATAGTTGATGTTTGTATTGAGTTTTATTTAGTTTAGTGGTTTGTAATAAAAAAAAATCGAGTTTTCATCACCTTAGCCACTTTAAATATCCTATTTCCTACCCTTAGCCTAGCCCCGTTACAACCCTTACAAAGACCTTATGACTTGTGCTTAGTATTCGTGATCGATGGTGGAGAATGATTGAGTTGCAAGCTTATGCGGGTATGTGTTCTAATCGGTTTTGAGTGAATATTCTTTGAAGTGCTAATACATTATAAACATTAGCCAATTTACAAGCCGAGTGGAGAGAACATTGTGAGGGATGCGCATGAATTATTGGTTTTGCGGGCGGGTTAATCTTGGATAACCATTGTTATATGTGATTATTCACTTAACCGTTAAATATGTTGAAAATTGTAAAGAATTTGAACTTTAGTATGACATTAGACCTTAACCTTTGTCTCGGGAATGGGGAGTGTGTTTCTCGTGCGACCTACGTGAAAGTGAAAAACAGATTTGCTTGAGGGCAAGCAAAAGACAAGTGTGGGGATGTGATACGTGGTCGAAAACCGGTGTTTGTATTGGTGTAACTTGATGTTTTTACATGCGTTTTAATTCCGAATAGCCTACTTTTAATTAAAATTGTGTTTTGCAGGTTTGATGAAGTTTAAGGAGCTATTTGGGAGCTTTACGGACTATCGGGACGAAAAACGGACCACCGGAACGCAAAACGGGTCAATCGGAAGCGAGAAACACAAAAAACAGAAAAATGGGTTTTCTGTGAGGCATAGCCTACGCCACCAGGGGCGTAGCCTACGCCTCCTCCTGATGCTAAACGAGATTTTTGGGGTTTTCTTGGTTGGTGACGAGTTTTAATGCTTGTTTTGACCCACTTCGGGAGTTACACTTTCTTGGGGGATTTTGAATATCATTTTTGGAGCTACTACTCATGATCTACCACCTACCATTCCATCCAACATCATCTCTACACCCCGAATCAAGAACGAGAGCAACATCATCTTCTTGATTCGAAACCCTAGCTCCATCAATCCATCAATCCACTCAACCACTCACCATCATCATTCATCCAAAACCCTAACCTTCATCATTCACCATTCTACAAGTTCCAAGATGATTCAATTCAAGCTTCCATCATCCGTTGATCGTGCCATTTTCACCATGAGCGGCTAGTTTCTTGGAGGTTTCACCCCGGTGTAGGTTATTGTAAGTCTAGGGTTTAAACATTGTTCTTGGTTTGAGTTTGTGACAATTTGCTATTTGATTTTGAAGCTTATGACAATTGTCTTGCATTTGTATTGAATTCATAAATTGTCGAGTGAAGATTAAATTTGACTTTATGAAATGTTTATGTGCAATTATGCCTTGTCTAGGTTAGAGTTTACATGTTCTTGGTAACAAAGTGCATTGTGGTCCGTTATTTATAACGTTGATAGCTTTTGGCACCTAAGCCTCGCGACACTAAATCCGTTAATCATCTTTGCAATTGATTCAACCCTAAAACGTGTAGAAACCCTAGGATTTCAATTATTGAACCGGGTGTGAACCTTGTTTTCTCTATATTGTTCAAACAATCGATTTCATTTCTTGCAATTTGTTGATCGTTAGTTGTTAATCAATCCTTTCATTTTAGTAGTTTTAATCCACATCTTTTCAATCAATCAAAAATACATAAAAACAAAATAGCAAGCTTCATAAGTGTGACATCTTTTCATAATTCAATCGAATCCATTCGCAAACCACATACTCTTCGTGGTTCGACCCCTTACTACCACTAGCTATTTGTTAAGGGTAATTTGGGACTATAAATATTATCTTTGACCGGAGCGCGACACTCCGATCAACGGGCCGTCGCGCGACGCGACGGTGGGGCTGTTTGGCGAAAGTTGTTCGGTCGCTCCGTTTTGGCTCGGGAACTCGTTTAAACGCGTTTTAAGTTGCGTACGACTAATTTAACTCATGTTTTGTGACCATTAGGGTAAGCATATGTGTGGATAGGTATGTATGGATGTTGTATATCTCTATACGCGTATGTAGAAGTGTATGTAAGCTTGTATGCGGTAATGTATGTAAGATTATAGTATGTAAGCGAGTACCTAAGGATATATATGAAGACGTATATGAGTAGGCAAGTATGAGTTGGGTATATTGCAATGGGTGATGGAAAATATAAATGTGTGTATGTATGTATACGCGTATGTAGATAGTATGTATATGTAGTCAAGTGAGTATGTACGAAGGTATGTACGTATGTAAGCTGTGAGAAGGTATGGAATAAGTATGTATGTATGTATGTAAGTATGCATGTATGTTTGTAGGTATGTATATAGGTATGTATGTGTGTATGTAGGTATGTAAGTATGTATGTATGTATGTATGAAGGAATGTATTTAGGTATGCACGTACGTATGTATGTAGGTACATAGGCATGTATGTTGCTATGTGTGATCGTAAGTGTATGTATAGGTTGTATGAAAGTATGCACGCATGCATTCAATGAAATTGAGTACTAACGATAATAACATCGTGCCTGGTGATGAAGTGTAACGCAGGATACCAAGGAAGTCTCACTACGGATCGTATGATCAGAGGGAAAGCCGGGATGTAAAGAGTTAATGAAATGAAAAGTAAACGTGTACAAGTCTTGTATGCTTATGATACGTACTAACGTTATGAATTTTATGTGGTGAGCGCAGGTAGTACAAGCCAGGAGGATTACCAAGGAGTAGAGATCGAAGATCGAGTCACAAGACGGATTGTACGGGAATGTTTAAATATGTAATTTAGGGTCGATAAGTTATATTCTTATATTAGAAAAATGAATTTTTAGAATGTCAAGATGTATGTCATGAAAGAAATTTTCAGACTCGAAATTTCGCTGCGTCGTTTTAAGGTTAAATGTGTTAGGGTGTTACAAGTTGGTATCAGAGCCCTGGTTTGAGAGAATCAAGTACGAGAATGTAAGTACTTGAACTCAAACTTGTGTGCTCTTGAGATAAGAAGTCCGTACAATCTAAGACTCGATCAAGATCCAAAGGTAAAGGCTAATGAAAGTATGTACTTATGTATACGTATAAAGAAACTGACGGTTTTGTATGTGCAAGGTAAGCATAAGTGTTGGAAGAGGAAGATCCGTGAATGCAGTCTAGGATGAATACTAAGGCAGGCAAGAGGTAATAAGATAAATAGGCAAATGAGCCCAGGTACGTAAATGTAATATGTGGGTGTAAGTAATGGTAAAAAAAATTAATTAAGGGAAGGAAGAATTTTAAAATGAAAGACAATGATCGTATAGTAATGAAGTACTGGAAGTAATACACGCGCCGAAACCTAAGTTTACGGACATAAGGTGACAATTACATGAAGGCACGAAACTACTATGTGGATTGTGTACCTGGCCAGTACACGAGAAACGTAGGACGTTCGTGAGAACATGATAATGGTTACAGGTATGTCCGGTAGAGTTAGGTAACAGGCGGGCGTGTGGGTGAAATGGGAAGTAAGACTCTCGGGAAATTGAGAGTACAATGAAAGTATGAAAAACATGCCTGATAAGAATGAAGAATGTGGAATCCGTAATTAAGTACGGATCAACAAGATATGAATGCAATGTTTGAATCCTCGAGACGGATTCAAGGATGAAAGGCATGAATGATATGTTTGAATCCGTGAGACGGATTCAAGGATGAAAGGCATGGATGATATGTTTGAATCCGTGAGACGGATTCAAGGATGAAAGGCATGGATGATATGTCGAATCCGTGAGACGGATTCAAGGAATGAAAGGTATGAATGAAATGTTTGAATCCGCGAGACGGATTCAAAGAATGAAAGGTGTGAATGCAATGTTTGGATCCGCGAGACGGATTCAAGGTAAGAAGGGCATGAATGGAATGTTTGAATCCGCGAGACGGATTCAAGGTATGAAATGCATGAAGGGAATGTTCGAAACCGCTAGACGGATTCAAAACATAGAAATAATGAAAGGTATGGATGCTACGATTGTGTCCGCAGGACGAGTTTAAAATATAGAAATGATGAAAATAGCCCACATCGCGATGTGTCAATAGTTTGACCGTGGTTGTATCATACGAATCATGTGAGTAAATGCAAAGTAACTGAATGAAAGAAAGATCATGATTGGCACGCAAACCTAAATTTTGAATTTCAAAATGAAAGAAAGAAGTTTTGAATAAGTTATGTGTTAAAAGTGCTGGTAATCGACTACTAGGAGTCAAAATGAATGACGGGCTAACACCCGGACAATGATATAAGTACGCACAAGAAGGAACCTAGAGGTGATGAAACCCATCGATTTGGTGAGAGGTTGTGCACGAGCGAAGGCACATTGCACGGATGAATGAAATCTAGTCTAGTACGGCTAGTACACGTGAAGAATGTGGACAGGTCTGATTTACGGATCGCTGAAGTATGGAAGGAAATCGAGGTAAGTAAAATGCTTTAATTTATGTCAGATAAGTATGAATTCGTAAGTTGAAAACGCCCTACAAAATGTATGGTGGAATGAGTATGATATAGTACAGAATGTTCGATTCCTAACAGTTGACCTAAGAAGAAGATTATGTCGTTAAGGAACGAATCTCAAAGGTTTGAAGTGAAAAATTTCGAGAATTCGCTAAACTCTCGTATAATGAATTTGCGTGACATGTGGGCTTATGTAAACGAAATAATGCATGAAATAAGAGGAATATTAATGTAGAATGAACAAGGTGAGTGGAAGATAACGTAAGAGTATGTATGGTACAAGTAGTTATAGAAAAGATAGAATGATGTTAACTTTGAAGTGAAGCGCGTATATGTGGTCATGAAATAGTAGTTTTGTGCGGTAACAAAACAAGAACTAAATGCTAAATAATATATGTGTAGAATGTAATCTTAAGAGATAGGATGATTGTAGTAGATCCGTTGTGAATGGATCATACGAATGTATGTATGATTACAGATTGAGGAAGTATGTATATAGACCCGTTATTGACAGGTCAAGGAAATGAAAATGATATGCGAAAGTATGATAAGGAAGATATGGAATTGTTAGGAAGAAGTCAATGATATGAATAATGAAATAAACATGAAAGAAACATTAATAAGAATTCTCGGATGGGTTCTTGAAATTGAATGATGGTCATGGTGATGAGCTCGTGGTTGTGTCGAGTGGACGTAGAGAAGGAATAATTAGTGTTAAATAAAGGTAAGAAAGGTTTCGGGGACGAAACCTCATTTAAGGGTGGTAGACTTGTAACGCCCCAAAATCTGAATGTTAATAATTGTTGTATGTTCTTATGTGACACGTCAGGAAAATAAATAACTAGGCTATTTAACCTAGTTAAGGGTATGGTTAAAAGAATTAAAAGATGAAGGTAGTGTCGGTTATGTTTTAAAGGCAAACCCGAGGGGTTAAAGTGGAACAAGATGGAAGTTGTGTTATTAAAAGAAACTAACAACACACACAAACACACCTTCGTGTGTGTTCTAGATCGATCAGGAGACTCCCATGGAGTCTCAAACCCTAAACATGAAAGATCATCCAATTGGAAGGCTAAATGATGCTTAAATTCATAACCGAGCATGGATTAATGATCACCAACACGAGGGGATCATAAGGTATGTCTTAAATCTAGGATTGGTGATCATGGGTGAAGTGGGTTATGCTCTAATCCGTGAGTTAATATGAAATTGATCATGTATAAGGGTTAGAATCATCATATAGAACATGGGTTATGCAAGGTTTGTGTTAATTTGAAGTTCAGATGTGAAACCCGTTTGTTATGGTGAGGATGATGACTTGAATCACCATTTATGTTTAATTCTTGTTGAAAGAATGATGTATTATGTGGGTATGATGAAATCTTGTTAGATGAATTAGGAGAAAAATGATGATGCTATGTTTGATGTTTAATTGGAAATGAAACATGATGATTAGTAGTAGGTTTTGATGGGTTATGTATGAAATTAGAAGATGTATGTATGAATTAGTTGTACGTTATGCTTAAAAGGTGGTACACGCACATCAAGTGTATGATAAAATGTATATAGTGTTGTCCGTATAGTCGATTATGATGTTACTAGTTTATGATGATAAATCGATAGTTAAATATGGTTAATAGTTGACTTTGAAAGTCAACTAAGTATAAGAATCATGATTCGACTCGTTATCGTGAAAGTAGGACTATAAGAAGTCGTATGATACATGTTATAGCAATCCACGTTAAATGTAATGACATGATGAGTTACATGAATTTAAGCGTATATGGATATGATTATATGAGTTATGTTGGTTAAGAATGAATAATGAAAGTTAAGTATGAAAGATGCGATTGACATGATGGTTAACATGCACAAATGAGTATGCTAATAAGAGCGTGATTTTGATGAAATGAAAGTATAGGAATCACGTCGAGACGGGCTCAAGCATGAGATGTTAACGGGTCAAGAAGAGGCAAGGAATCGGATGCGAGCACGGACGCATAAGGTAAGTGATTTCTGTAATCACTTCTTAGTTCGATTAAGTAATATGGTGTTTTAATTAACTAAACACGATGGTTGAAGACAAGTATGTGTCGTAGTCTTTTGTCGTAAAGTATGGGATTAAAGTTGACCAAAATGCCCTTGATGGGTATTTTGGGCAAACGGTCTTAAAAAGTAGTTTAGAAGCAAGTTACTCGATTAGTGTAATGTTTAGGTTAAGTATGAAAGTGAGAAGTATGGTTTGTAAGTCATAAATGTTTTAATGCGCAATTAACCTTAACGGGTCAAAATAAGCTTTTGAGCGAAAACGGGTGGAATGAGATGTAGGGCATCCGAGAATGAATCTTTTATGACAAATGACCTTGAAATTAACAATTCATGTGAAGTTAAGGTCGCACAAACAAGTTATGTGGGTAAATGCATGAACGGGTAGAAATCATGGAAAAGGGTAATAAGCCGAAGGCTTAAAAGTTATAAATTTCGGTAGTCCAAATGTTGGATCTTAACTCCATAAGATGGAGAATTAAATTACGGACGCGTAGGAAAAAGAATCGGGTAAAACAGACCATTAACGAAGAAGTTATGACCGTTTCCGTGAAACGCGGACGTGCTGGGAATCTGCAGATCAGCAGCAGCAACCTTCTGTGAATATCAGGGCGTCGCGTAGCGCGACGGGCCGTCGCGCGACGCGACGGTGGGGCTGTTTGGCGAAAGTTGTTCGGTCGCTCCGTTTTGGCTCGGGAACTCGTTTAAACGCGTTTTAAGTTGCGTACGACTAATTTAACTCATGTTTTGTGACCATTAGGGTAAGCATATGTGTGGATAGGTATGTATGGATGTTGTATATCTCTATACGCGTATGTAGAAATGTATGTAAGCTTGTATGCGGTAATGTATGTAAGATTATAGTATGTAAGCGAGTACCTAAGGATATATATGAAGACGTATATGAGTAGGCAAGTATGAGTTGGGTATATTGCAATGGGTGATGGAAAATATAAATGTATGTATGTATGTATACGCGTATGTAGATAGTATGTATATGTAGTCAAGTGAGTATGTACGAAGGTATGTATGTGTGTATGTAGGTATGTAAGTATGTATGTATGTATGAAGGAATGTATTATCGTTAGTACTCAATTTCATTAAAAGCAGTTAAGTTTGATTGGGAACCTAAACAAGAAGAGGCTTTTAGGATCTTGAAACAGAAATTAACAAATGCACCAATCTTAGCCTTACCAGAAGGAACAGAAGATTTTGAAGTATATTGTGATGCTTCAAAACTAGGATTTGGATGTGTGCTAATGCAACGCAAAAAGGTAATTGCGTATGCTTCAAGACAATTGAAAAAGCACGAAGAAAATTATACGACTCATGACTTAGAATTAGGAGCCGTAATTTTTGCCCTTAAGATTTGGAGACATTATCTTTACGGAAGTAAATTTACTGTCTATACTGATCACAAAAGTCTAAAATATATATTTGGGCAAAAAGAGTTAAATATGAGGCAAAGGAGGTGGATGGAAATTTTAAGTGATTACGACTGTGATATTCAGTATCACGAAGGAAAGGCAAATGTAGTTGCAGATGCCTTAAGTCGTAAATATCATGAGAACCAAAGACGAGTTCGTGCTCTCAGATTAAATTTACAATTAGATTTAATGGAGCAATTGAAGAATGTTCAAGAAACAGCAATAGAGGATGTTGCTGAAGGAATGAAAGGACGAATAAAAGAATTAGAACAAGGAGATGATGGAATTTGGAGATTCCATAAGAAAAGGATTTGGGTGCCAAGGCAGGGAGAATTAAGGAATAAAATTTTAGAAGAAGCTCATAAATCTAGGTATACCATATACCCTGGAAACAATAAAATGTACCAAGATTTAAGAAATAGCTTTTGGTGGATAGGAATGAAAAAGGATATAGCTAAATATGTTTCTAAGTGTCTTACTTGTTCACAAGTTAAGGCAGAACATCAGAAACCTTCAGGTCTACTACAACAATTAGAGATGCCTGTATGGAAATGGGAACTTATAACAATGGATTTTGTTACTAAGTTACCCAAAACCAGAAAAGGTAATGATGCGATTTGGGTAATTGTGGATCGATTAACCAAATCTGCTCACTTTCTGCCTATGAAAGAAACCTTTAGCATGGAAAGATTGGCAAAATTGTATGTAGACGAAGTCGTATCTCTACATGGAGTTCCACTCTCCATTGTATCAGATAGGGATAGTCGTTTCACTTCTCATTTCTGGAAAAGTTTCCAGCAAGCAATGGGAACTCGACTAAACCTAAGCACGTCATATCATCCACAAACAGACGGGCAAAGTGAAAGGACGATCCAAACTCTAGAAGACATGCTTCGAGCATGTGTAATAGATTTTGGTGGAAATTGGGATGATCATTTACCTTTAATTGAATTTTCTTATAACAATAGTTATCATTCAAGTATCGAAACTGCCCCATTTGAGGCACTGTATGGAAGAAAGTGCAGAACTCCAGTTTGTTGGGCAGAAATAGGAGAAAATCAATTATCAGGTCCTGAGATAGTGCAAGAGACGACTGATAAGATTACTCAAATCAAGGAAAGACTGAATACTGCACGGGATCGCCAGAAGAGTTATGCAGACAATAGATGTAAGCCGTTAGAATTCCAAATTGGAGACAGAGTACTGTTAAAAGTTTCTCCTTGGAAAGGAGTTGTTAGATTCGGTAAGAAAGGAAAGCTAAGTCCAAGGTACGTAGGACCATTTCAAGTGATCCAACGTATAGGACCAGTTGCTTATCGTTTACAACTACCAGAAGAGTTAGCTGGAGTACATGATGTATTTCATGTATCCAATCTCAAGAAATGTTTATCAGATGAATCTCTGGTAGTACCTCTCTGAGATATAGAGGTAAATGAAAAGCTGAAATTTGTTGAGAAACCTCTTCAAATTGAGGATAGAAAGATCAAGTTTCTCAAACATAAACGACTAGTTTTAGTCAAAGTCAGATGGGATTCAAAGAGAGGAGCTGAATACACTTGGGAGCTGGAATCAGAAATGAAGCGAAAGTATCCTCATTTATTCCAGTAAATCTCGAGGACGAGATTTTATTAAGGTGGGGAGAATGTAACAACTCTCATCAAAAGTCATATTTATTAACTTAATTTGTCCAATAGGAAACCCTAATTGAGACACCCAAGTGATTCTGCACAAACCCTAAAATTTTCAGAACAATCGGAATCAGGATCAGGGCCCCTAAAACTCAGGGGGGGTAAACCCTAGTCACGATTATCTACAAATCTCGTTGTAAAAATTGAAATTCACGAAGCTGTCAACTCATCAGACCTAGTCCCACACGTGGCAACACTATAAGCTTGAGGTGTCCCTTACGGACCGTAAGGGACATGTCTTACGGTCCGTAAGCAAGGCGAAATTTTGACTATAAATACAGAACATTGGCACTCGATTTCTGGCACAAAAACGTCGTAGAAATTCCAATTCTACGCTGAGTTATAGTCGAAATACTACAATTAACACACACGGATCACTAATCGACGCCGCAATCAAGGTATTAACTCGATCGCTATTACGATTCATTGTCCGATCGATCAATATATCCAATGGATGTTTAAGTGCTGGCCACATTAGGGTTATACTTTGTCATTCATCGTTAATTCGATGGATGTTTAAGTATCGCACTTTGTCGTTCGTTGTGAGAATTTGATCTCGTGAGTTATCGTAAATGCTGTATTAAGTTATTAACCGAATTGTGTGCTTGTTATTAAACTAGGTTATCAAGGCTAATCAGTAGGCTAAGCTCTGTTCAAATTAAATCTGCAAAGTGAGTCATTCTCTTTTTATCAAATTACTTTTAAAAGTATGTTTATTATCAAAATTATAGTTACAGGGATTAAGTCGTTGTTATCTGAAATTACTGCCAGTATGTGGGGGGATGTGCACATAGCTACTAATTATTTATCACTTATGGGTGAAAGGACCCAGCAAGTGATATGTCCACAGTCACAGTCCGGTAAAGTGACAACTGGATCAGTTAATTTAAAAGATGAGGCAATTGTAATTGCTCTTAATACTGTAAATTATAACGAACAGGTTGTTTTAATAAATAGAATGATTCACTCAGTATTTTCCGCTGACAAAACCTTTTTCAAACATGTTTCAGGTGATCTGTTGTGATCCAGGAAAAGTGCCACATAGCACTATCAGCTTAACGAAGTGGCTCAGTATAAAATAAAGAAATATGTTTTGTAAAATAAGGATTTCTCAGTGAAATCGTATGATTGTAAATTACCGGGTTTTATCCCGAGTTGTGAAATAAAATAATCGGGAAATTTGCAGTTTTAAAAAGATCCTGAGGATAAACTTCCGCTGTTAAACTCAATTAAATAGATACCACGGGATTTCTGTCCCGCGGCTCCTGAAACGGGTCAAACCGGGTCGGGGGCCGTGACAATTATGCCCACAAGTTTTTGTAAAGAAACAACTTCCAAATTACCAATTGAAACTAATATAACTTGGTTATTACCCGAGTTGTACTCGTGGGGCTATAGTTGCTTAGATCGTGCTTTCTCCACAAGCTCCTTCCACTTCTAAGATAGCAGATAAAGATCCAACTACATCAGAAAACAATAACTCATTAAAATTGAAAAAAAAAAAGAACCACAAAAGTTTAGCAATAAAAAGGCACATCAAATCACTACACATCAACAAACCTTGTCAACATCCTAGAGCACAGGGGTGAGCATACCGCCATTGATCTCCACAACCATAACCATATTAATGATTCTATTATAAGCAAAACTCTTCTCATCTTTACAGCTTGCATTAACCACTGGGTGCTACACAAGTACCATTGCAGCAGCCTTTGCTAGCAAAACAGTCATAGTCACACCCTTAGACTTAACCTAAACATCCACAACCAACCAACAATCCAATTCATCAAACACAAAATTCAATCAAACAACAACTATAATCAAGTAAAAGTAAATCTCGACCTTCATATACAGCGCATCAAGAGCATCCGTCAAACATGATAACCAACCCGAAATGTTGGCACATACAAACTCTTAATCATATTCTTCGACAATGCAGCCTGCAACATTGAAAATGGAAGAATAGTCGCCCCATATATAGCCAACAATGCAGGTGCTGATTTCACTGGAGCGGTAGTAGTAGCATCCACAGGTTCTGCCACAACCGGAGCTGCACTTTTAACCGACACAATTCCCGCTTCAGCTGCAGTAGTCCTCCCAAATGGCCAATTCCCTATCACCTTATTAATACCCACCTTATACTGTTTCGCCGATTTCTTCGCATACGAGATCAAAACAATCTTCCTGTCTGGAGGATCAACAGTTCAATTAGAGATTGTTCAAAATGATACATTAATAATTGAAATTATATAGCACTTACCTTGGTCTTTGTACCAAAAACACAGACCTCGCAGTCCATTTTTTCTTGCTGGAAGTTGCTTCAGTAACATGTAAATTTTGATATGGGCCAACGGCTCCTTTCACAACTAAATAAAACAACATATGAGATATGGGTCTTAATAGCTTATGCATACTACATGCAAATGTATGTAAAATTTTTTTTTTTTTACAAAATTATTAGAAAATATAAATCCATAAATAAAACCATATTATTATTATTATTATTATTATTATTATTATTATTATTATTATTATTATTATTATTATTATTATTATTATTATTATTATTATTATTATTATTATTATTATTATTATTATTATTATTATTATTATTATTATTATTATTATTATTATTATTATTATTATTAGAAACTGAGCATGAAACAACTTTTTCTTTACTAAAAAAGTTTGATATATCGA
This sequence comes from Helianthus tuberosus, assembly GCA_030545235.1. Lineage (NCBI taxonomy): Eukaryota > Viridiplantae > Streptophyta > Magnoliopsida > Asterales > Asteraceae > Helianthus > Helianthus tuberosus. Next base: position 20,614,576 of record CM060386.1, on the reverse strand, counting down.
ATACCTTCTAAAAACTTCATCAAAGTACAAAAAATTCTAGTCTGACTTAATAATAATAAACAGTCGTTTTGACCTTAGAGGGTTGTGGCGGTAATCGGATGGCGGTGGCGATGACTGGTGATGAGGCCATCACCCCCGAAAGAGCCCAATAAGGCAATAACCCCTCTCCACCACAACATCGCCCATTGAATAGGTGCCAGACTGGTGTATGGCACAATTCATTATGTTTCTCTATTATCAAATACAAGAGAATAGGGTTTACCGGAAACTTGCTAGAATTTGGTCGGAACCCTAGCAGCATGACCGTCATCACTGTCGGAGCTATGGCAGCCATCGATCTAACATCCCTCGTCGCTCTCTACTCGTGTACCGTCACAAACCCTGCTCGCCGCCGTGGATCCGCCACAGCTCAGCTGCGCGCCGCCGTGGCCGACTCCATCGCCTTCGCGCTCTCTTTCTCCCCCGTATTACCTCTCTTTCTTACAGGTTACACACTGTCTTTATATCTGGGACCAGGTCACGTGCTCCATTTATGTACAAAAACCATTTACTTAAAATTTGACACGCATGCATAAACTGACCTGTTCATTCAGTTGTAATTTGACACGTATGCATAAACTGTTCATTCAGTTGTATTATTAATAGATACTAATAATAATTTGACACGCATGCATAAACTGACCTGTTCATTCAGTTGTAATTTGACACGTATGCATAAACTGTTCATTCAGTTGTATTATTAATAGATACTAATAATAGATACTAATTCCATCAAAGTGCAATTCCTTCTTAGATTTCAATTACTTTCTATTTTTTTTTCAAACCAAACGGCTCCTAGATGTCAAGTCTCATGTGTTGTTTTCTGGTCATAAATATACCTCGTTATTTTTTTTTTATTATTGTTAGTTTATTTTTAATCCATCCGAACCGTGATGGTCTAACCCATCCTGGCCCGAACTCATCATAACCTTTTTTTAAATCTGTCTTTTCTAATCCAAATCCATATCCTGAGTCGACATGCAACCAATCTAGCCAGGGGCGGACCCAAGCCCACCCCAAGGTGGGCGGGCGCACCCCCGGCTGAAAAAAATTTAGGGCAAAATTCCGTTGAAAATCCCGTCCGCACCCCTTGGAATTTTTCGTTCGCACCGCTTGGAATTTTCGACCGCACCCTTTGAAATTTTTCGTCCGCACCCCTTAGGTAAAAATTGTTATCAATTTATATTTTAATTTTTTTAGTAAACTCTTATTTTTTAAAAAAATATACTACCTAAATTATATAACTTTTAATACCTAACCAACTAAACCCAAATACCCATATATTTACCCACTTATAATTCCTAACTAGCTAGCCCATTAACCAAACCCAACAATATTTCAAACTATAATAAAATAATTAAAGCCCAAACCTTAAGAAATTCTATCCCGCTCTCTCTCTCTCTTGCGTCCCTGCACTGCCAACGAACAACATCACCCAGCGACAACAGTCCAGCAGCCAGCGACCACCGTAATCAGCCACCATACCATCGTCGTTCGACACCAAATCTAACCGGAATCCGAACACGGGTAAGTTTCTTTGTTATTTTGATGGTTTTGGTTGATATTATAGGAGAAAAAAGGGTAATAAAGTTGTTAAGTAGGTTTGAAATTTTGTGTGTTTTGACGTTGTTTATGGTTGTTTAGTTGATTTTTAGGGTGATTATGTTGTTTATATATTTTTAGGGTGATTACAACTTATGTTATGATTTCTAGGGCTTGAATAGTTGAAAACTAAAATTGAAACATTATGTTATGGAGCGATGAACTTATGTTATATAGAGAATGAATTGCTTAAGAAATTAGCTTTAGATGATATTTTGAATAGATTTCAAAAAATGAAAACCCGTAGGGCATCGACGTTTTAATTATGTTTGTAACAAGGTTTGACATGTTTTTGATGATTATATAAATTTAGTTTGATGTTCTTTTGTTTTACATGACCCGACCCGATACGAACCAATTTTTTTACTTATATACCTAGGGGCCTAAAAATTTTAAAAATATTCCGCACCCCCATGGAAAAATTTCTGGGTCCGCCACTTAATCTAGCCCACTCATTTTGTAACCTCTGATTACAACCACATATATGAGGAAAATGTGAGCAGAGTTCATCGATCGTGTGGACTCAACTCAAATATAGAGGAAATCATTTATACCAACTCAAATCTTAACATGTTCATATGGATTATATATATTACCAACCAGTTAAATAAATATAACATATTTAAAAACTAGTCAAACTATTTTATACTAACTTGGCCAAAACACACCCCTTGTGTATGTATTTTGAAAGAAACTATAACTGATGAACGGACTTAGGGAGGAGGGGGCGTCCTTACGGATATGGCATGCGAGTGTGAACCTGACTTGGTTACACCGCTGCCACCCCCTCGTATATGTGCAGCGAGTTCGAATCATTTAAGTGCAATTTTTTTTTCATAACATCACCATTTCACCAGCTATATTTAAATCATTTCACCTCACCATTTATATTTAAACCATTTCACCATCTCCATTTATCAATCAATTTCACCACATTTGATTTTCATGGAGGTGGTTATCCGATTGAACGTGCGGGACCATCGTATCCTTGACGACATCTCGCCGCCGTGCAAACCCTCCACTTTCAAAACTTCGGTGATCATCCCGTCCTCGTGCAAATCCTTAACCTTCCAACCCTCCAGCTTTTGAAGTCTACCGTCCATAGTATCCAAACGATTCGACTGCAGAAGAGTTGAACTGGGTATATGATTATACTTTAAGTCAACTACATTTAGTTGGAATAAGAATTCTGGAGAGGCATCACATTCTAGTGGCAACACTCCTACATTGACAAACTCTATTCCGACACAAGAAGTCCTAATTTAGGCCGGAGGGTATGAAACTAATGTCGGGGTGGAATATGTACCAAGGTCGGATGGAGAAATGATTTATCCATGATTCGAAAGCTCCTCTTATCGATACGATAGGTTGAATATGCGTGATAGTGATCGTGACTGCTCGTCGTCCAGTTCCCGCTTTGGTTATTTATTTATGTAGTTGTGTGTTTAAATGTTTAAATTATTATATATGTAATTGTGTTTTTAAATGTTTAATTATTAACCTATTAATTTTTTTTGGGCATGCATTAATTTAATTGTGTATTTAAACGTAATAATTTATTATTTATGTATTAGTTTTAGTTTTAGGCTTAGTCATGTATTTTTTCCCTATTTTGACGTTTTTTTTAATTTGAATTATGTTTTTTTTGTTTAAATCAAGGTTTCTTTTGTGTTTAACTGTTTAATTTATTTTTTGTTAAAAAACAAAAAATGAGTGTTGGGCTGTGATTTTGCTGTATTATGATAGTTGAGAATAGCAAGTAACATTGTTGGATTGATGTGTTCTAGAAAAAAAAATTGCCCCCTCCACCCTTGTAAGTTATATTAATATCTTGCTATTATATATATTATTATTATATATATTGTTATTGAAGGACCATGAATAGTAATTTTAAATTTAAAATAATATATATTTTTTTATATTTTATTATTTTAATATTATAATATCTTATTATTATATTTACTTTTAACATATTTTTTTAAATCATGCCCCCTTTTTTTCATTTACTTTTTTATTTTTCATAATTTTTAATTTTAATGATATTGTCTTTATCAATTAATTTAATATTTTTTTAATAATTTCCGTTTGTTAATTAAAAAGAAACTTAAGTATGCAATTGTGTTTATACAAGTGTTGTTAAATATGAAGTTGTATTCAAACTATAGTATTTATTTGGTATCATTTTACGGTACGATAATAAATTAAACCAATTCTACAGTTTGGCTTTCGAACCAACATTCTTCATTTTCAAATATCGTTTGTTGAACATTATCATTTGATCCGTTTCGCCGCAACACGCGACGCTAATAAAAACTAGTTACTTTTGAAATGTCATTTAACTAGTAGATGAACCCCGCGCTTCGCGGCGGGACACACTAACATACACATAGAGGAGTGCCCAATAAATCTACAAAGCTTCCACTCCTTTATTACATCAATGTCTAGCGGCAATTCTTCCATTAAGTTTTGTAACGCTGAAATCGGGAAAACCTGAAATGAAAACACCAAGAAATATATGACTTGCTTGCATAAATTTGAGCATTCCCATAATATAAGTTTACACTAATTCACTCTATCCTTGGGTAACTGTAAAAAAAAAGAAGCTTTTCAGGCATGACTACTAACACACACTACAAATTCAGTTAAAAATATATATTTTTTTAGTTTTTAGTCCTGACATCCTTCAACTGCTTAGTTATAAAAGCATGCTTCACAAATTCAGTAATAAAATGTATTTTTTTAGTTTTCAGAACTGACATCCTTCAAGTGTTTTCTCTTTTTAGTTCAATGTTGTTATCAATTCAAATTTGATTTGTTAGAAAATTCCTAACCTCAGGCACTGCTCGTTTAGGCTTACTATCATTGTAACATGGGTGTTTAATGTTTTCAAATAAGTGTAAAGTAATACACATATACCATGTGTTTTCATATAAATTACAAACATGATGATAAGTTTAAAGAACTTTGTACCATGTAATCTATGCATATTTGCCTAGCCAAATCATAAGCTTGACACCACAAAACATGCAATTTTCATCTTCATTCATGTGTTTTTAAGTCAAAACCTTTAATGCGTCTAATATTAATCTCAAACTGATGATCCCATTCCTGAGATAGGTATCAAATTAGTTCAGCAATATAAATGGCATACGAATTACGACTAAGGTCATTATTTAGCACATAGAGGCCAAAAGTAATAATTCAACAATTTCTCAATGTAAACCCTACTTCATCTAGAACTTCAAAGTAATTAAGTTCTCCTGGTGAATGATACTTACAACATTATCAGATGATGATCCAAGCAAGGGATATGTTCATCGACACTATTATATCCCTCATCATCACCATGAGACTTTGGTGATCCAATTCTGCTCCTCAAGTTGGAACTTGTTGAATAAGGTTTTGAACCGCCTTTGATATCCTCAGTAGCGGAGCTTGACCAAAAGTTTCGAGAGGGTGTAAAGTGATAGGACCAAATTTTTTTTTCCTATCCTTATGTTTCGGGTAGGGTTGGGTTGGCTATTCGATTCAAATCGGGTCAAATAATAATAGTTCCAAATAAAACAAAATGTATATCTACCAAACTACCCATCATTTATATACAAAGTTTATAAATATTTAGGATATACAATTTAGGAAAAATAATCAGGGGGGCGATCCTATATAATCACTACAAGAAAGTACATCCTTTACCGGCGACACCAATAGCGGCGACAGGTCTGTCGTCGCCGCTATTGGTCGATCCGTGTCAAGCCAAATTACATCCGTTGATCAAAAGCGTGATCTGACGGTTGGAAATTCTAGAGGCAATAGCGGCGACAAGGCATGGGCAATACCGGCGACAAGTTAACTCTTGTATCTGGTCAACCGACAAAAATCTAACCTCTGGTCAACCGGCAGAGGTAATACCGGCGACGGAAGGAGTATTACCGGCGACAGGCTGTCGCCGCTAAAGGTCAAACACAAAAATACCCTATACAGCGCCAATTTCTCCCTCCTCCTTCATTTTTCCCCAAAAACACCTCGGAACTGCGCTGCTAAATCGCGATTTTTGTCCAAATTGGTTAGTTTCACTTTGTTTTTGTAAGATTTCTTCTCTATTTTGTTATATACATGTTCTAGGCTTTAATTTTTGTGTATTTTTGTGCTTATGGTAGAGAAATCCGATCACCTCCATCACTTCTCCGGTCACCACCATCACTTCTTCGGTCACCAAATCGTCTCCGCGGTCTACATCTCTTGGAAACTTGAAAATACGGGTAGTTTTATATGTATTTTTTTTCAAAGTTTAGAAATTGTATAATGTTTGGTTTAGGTGTGTAAATGTGTGTGTAAGGATGTATGTTTGTATGGCCAATGTATAATGTAGGTGTATTTGGTGAAAATGTGTATATGGAAATCTATGTATTTGTGTATCTAGGTGTATGTAAGCATGTATGTGTGTATGTAAGTCTACGAATGTATGTATGTTGGTGTATGTTAGTATGTCAAATGTATAATGCAGGTGTGTTTGGTGAAAATGTGTAAATGAAAATCTATGTATTTGTGTATGTAGGTGTATGTAAGCATGTATATGTGTATGTAAGTCTATGAATGTATGTATGTAGGTGTATGTTAGTATGTAGGTGTATGTAAATGATGAACAATTGGTGAAAGTAAATGTTTGCAATTGGTGAAAAATGTGTATGTTGTATGTTTGTACAAAGTATGCAAATGTGTATGTAAGTATGTATAAATTTTATATTGATTTGTAATTGATAAACACTTGTTTGAAATGTTTATTTGAATTTGAGTTACATTTGTTGTACTTTCCCTTAATTTCTATTAGATACACATGCTGTAACATTTATAACTTTATAGGGATTATGTTTTCGGTATTGTTGATATTCGCTTATTTGATGGCGGATGTGGCCCCCTGGGGACATGGGGGTGACGGCGCTGGTGATCCACCGATTCCTCCTGGTGGATTTCATGGCACACACGAGACAGACGGTAAGTCTTTTACTAAATTATTTTGTAGTCCTTATATTTTATATATTATAAATGTTGTTACTAATTATTTTTGTTTTAATTGCAGCGGTTCCCCCGAAAAGGAGGGGGAAAGCAAAAAACGAGAAACTAAGGCGTCTGGTAAAAGCGGGGGGGCCTGTATCACTTACGTTTGACAGGCACGTCACGTATACCCCCGTTGGTAAAACAAGAGATATGTTTTCACGGGAGGCCGGCCTGTATATGTGGCGGTCCATCCCGTTCGATAAAATTGGATGGGATAACGTTGAACAACATTACAAAGACGCCCTCATGAACCACTTACGGGTAAATAAGTTATATGCATAAAATTTTATCAAATATTTAAGCACATGCAAATCTAATTTATATATGATATTGTAACTTTTTTTATTTAATTTGTAGGAAAATTTCAATTTTGATGAAGTGGAACGTGATATAGAGGCCGAAAACTTGACGGGTGGCATTAGGGCTGTGCTTATGAAGCGGTACTCTGACCGCAAGTACAGCGCTAAAAAAATATTTAAGAGCAAGGGAGGTTACAATGATCTTGAGAGTGCAAGGGCATACCATCCACGGGATATGCCCTATGATAACTGGTTGAGAACCATCGAAGGTTTTCGGGAGGCAAAATATATTAAAAGAAGCGAGGCCAACACACTAGTACGCGAGAAACAACAATTCCCATACCGTGGGGGGACATCGTCGTACGGTAGCACCGCCTATAAAAATGTAATGTTTTATGTATGTGTGCGCGTGTGTAAGTTTTTTGTTTATTTAATGTCTAATCTAAGTTTAATGTTAAACAGGATATGGATTGGGTACCTACGTATGCTAAAACCCACACGGACAATCAAGGGAATTGGGTTGATCCGGTTGCTGAACAAAATTATGTAAGTATTTCTTTTAAGTATTATTTTCTATAACAAATATATATATATATATATATATATATATATATTTAATCATCTTCGTAAAATACAGCGGAACATACAACAGGCCACAAGTGAATGGAGCGGTGAGGGTCCGCCAATTGCCCCGTATCAGGAAGCGTTGGGTGATCGGCGAGGATGGTACCGCGGGATGGGGCCTAAACCTTCTTCCAACACGTCCTCGCACTCGTCATCTAACATGTCGTCTTCGCACACTCAAACGCAAGAACCCTTTTCCGAGGTAAACTACGCAATTTATAAAATGACAAACGAACGCATGTTTCCTTGTTAAATATATGCTAATATACGTTTTGTTATCTATTATTGTAGGATTTTGTTAACAGCTTATTCCAAACCCCGTCCTTTTTGAACCAACTTAACAATTATCTTGCTTCACAAGGAAAAGGAAAAGGAAAGTCAAAAGGCTACGATTCTGATGACTTATTCGATAATGAATCCGGGGGCGAAGAGTGACTTGTTTTTAATGTATGATTTAATTAAACGTTGTAGGATTATAATGTACGACTTAAACGTAGTCTTTAACTATATTTCTTTGAGTATATGTTGATTATGTTCATGTTAGAAAACGTGTATGCTTGCGTTGTTTGAAAATTGGCAGGTTTTGGTTTTTCGGCCAAAAAAACTGGCTGGGCAGCTGGTAATACAGCTGCTGTATTAAAAAAAAATTTGACCTTTAGCGGCGACACGTGTCGCCGCTATTGCTCTTGAACATTTAGCGACGATAGTCAATACCGACGACTTGTTAGCGACGACAGTTGTCGTCGCTAAAGATTGACGACCAATACCGGTGACAAGAACCAATAGCGGTGACAACATGGCAATAGCGTCCTAGCAATACCGGCGACGCAATACCGGCGACGTGTCGTCGCTAATACCAAATAGCGGCGACAAAATGCACCAATAGCGGCGACACCTGTCGCCGCTAAAGGTACCCCGTTCTTGTAGTGAATTTTAAAATTTTCGGACGAAAAATCAGAACTTATACACTTCTAACCGAAATATTGGGGTGGGCGGGTGCACCCCCGGGCATCCACAATACTTCGCCCCTGGATATCCGGCAAAGCATAATCATCACACTCTGAAACATCATTCCCTTCATCCCCCTCATCAATTACCCTTGGATCAACAATCCTTGTTCTGCTTTACCCCACCTGGCAATAAGTCGGCCCTGACCCAGGTATTATAAAGCAAAACTAAGCTAAAAAATGTTGAAGTTTCGGAAAAGGGTTTTGTTAACAGACGTTGAGGGTTCACGTCTAGGTTTATGAATGATCGATTTTAAGATTGAGTTGATTTTAGAAAAAGTTTATGCCGCCATGTGACAAGAAACGTACGTGAAAACAAATATGAACTTATGTTATGAGTTGTATAAGAAAAAAACATTCCAGACCATCAAGTTGCGTAGATTCAGAGGCTCAGAGGGTGTAAATGAAAGAGATAACCGCGGCTGCATTGGAGGTTGCTGGTGAACATCTACCATCTCTCAAACATGCCACGCCACGGTTAAATCCAAATCTCGGTTTACACCAACACAATCATCATCTCCTAACTCAATAACCAATACGCCAAGTTATGGTCGCATAAAATCAACAACAAATACAGAATCATAAACCAAATGAATGCAAAGATACGACATAGGCGACCTAGGTTTTCATAAATCAAATCAAGGATCTCAGATGAAGAAACCCAATGACATCGATAAACCGTAGATAAAAGCAACCACCACCCATCAAAGTCGGTTAGAGTCTCAGCATAGGAAATCCTAGAAATCATCGACACTTGACCACGAAAACCCAAAAATAACCACAATCAACAACAATGAACAAAGAAGATAATCGGAGAGACGAAACAATAACCGCTACCATAGGGGCCGCTGAACGCACGCGGCAAAAGCCAACGTCTTAGGCTAGAAAACCCTAACCATTATCGAGTAGCCACAGTGAAAACCCCCTAAAACCAAAAGGCCTGCAATGATCTAGGGTTCCGTCGAACGTAGTACTCCAAAATCCAGATGTTATGCCACAATCGATCGAGGGTTCCGACGAATGCCATAGGCACCTTTAGACCGACGAACACCTCTGGTGACGGTGGGTCTCTAGCCTACGAACCAATATACCACCGATGACAATAGTTTCCTCTCACTTGTCTTTGCCAGGGGCCTTCTATGCGACACAACAAAGAACACAAAAAAAATAATGATCGACAAATGTGGGTTAGGGAAACCTGGGAACCGGCACTGTTCCTAAGAGGCTACCCTAAATGTTATAAAGGAATAATATATTAACTTTGAATGAGACTAAAACCCAAATGGATGTCCGTTGACTTATCAACTCGACCTATAATTTTAACCGACCCATTTTTACTTGTTACATGACCTGATTAGTTGACTCATTGTAATTTTAATTATGGGGCGTGATAATTAACTTTCTTGCCGAGTCCAGATCTGAAATTCAAAATTCATTTCATCAAAAAAACACAAAGTGTCAACAAGAAAAAACATCAACCGATAATAAACATTACAAGACTTCAAACAACTACATGAGTTCATGGAGTCTTGACCCTACGAGATCCACGGTGTCTTGATGCAAACCTATTAAACAACGCAAGTGCGTTGCTCGCAAGGTGTTTAACATTCAATACGCGCGCCTTAATTATCCCCTTCTCCTTGCCCCCTATGGCCTTATCCGATATCCTATCAAGGCACGTTGTCACATCCGTTAATGCGGTGCTAACCCATGTTTGCACATTACTTTCGTGCCACGAAAAATACTTCTCCGCATCATGCGCCATTCTTTTTTGCTCCTTAAGGGATTGAGTTATTTGGTTTACCCCATCATTTATTTGAGATAAGCAATCTGTCACGGCTTCATAGTATCGCGCATTCTTTGTTTTATTGAATTCTTTCGCGACTGTATTCACATACGCCTTTGTGAGTCGAGCTTTGATTAGGCATGTGGTTAGGGAAATCCTGGTTAGTTGTTCGGGGTCTGGTGCATTTGATTTGCTAGCAAAGGGTAGAAGGGTTCGTATGCATAGGTTAGTGTATAGCGTTGGACGACATTGCTGCTCGATATATGCCCGAGCTCGAGAAGCACACTTGACCGTCGGGTTTAAGGTGAATATAGTCAGAAGGATCACAAGTAGAGAGAGGAATGTATGTGCCATTTTGTTTTGAACAAATGTTATTGAGATGTAGATATTGAAGTGGTTAATGTGGTGTTATATATAGGGAGTGTTGTCACATTCGTTGCAAGTGGAGTGTAATAATTTAACCATTTTTTTTAAATATATAACGTTCTACACGTAATATAATAGTCGTGTTTGATTCAAATATTTAAATAATTATCTTGATTTTAACAAATATTTTACGGGTCAATATTTTTTACAGCTTGTAATGCTGCTTAAAACATTTGGATCCATATAATAATGTTGTGTTTTTGTCTGAATACATTTTTAACCATACAAAAATAATACTGATTTTTTTATGTTGTACTTGAGTAAATCTAATAATTACTTTTACTGAAGTTCGCAAAAAAATTCCATTATTTTGATTAAAAATATTAGTAGAAAGTCTACGTTTATCACATGCACGTGCCACATGCTTCTAGAGGTTTTTTTTTTTTTTTTTGACCTAGTTGTAATTAGTATTAAACAGATAATTTAATATAAATTAAAATTACAACAGATGATTATCGTTCATAGTTATTAGTAACTAAGACCCTTTCTTATTCGTCGGAATTTCGTAGAAAAAGTGTCGACATTTTCGTTAGTAGGAAATGTGTGATAGGAATAGTAGCATTTTTCTAGTAGTGATTATTAATTTATTAAAACTTCATATATACTATTTAAAACTTCATCTCAATGGTTAATATTGAATATCGTTCACAGCTCATAGTTATTTTTATTTTTTTAATATATAATAAATTCAATAATTTTATTTAAGTATATATAGATACATATATTAAAATGATGTTTTAATTTGTTGATGGGTTGCTCTAAAGTAGTTACGACAGTGTGTCCAAACTTGTCTATGTATTTAAAGTATTACAACAATGCGTCAAATTTCTCTAACCATGACACATCATCATCATACTCAGTAGATCTCATCAATAACAAAGTTAAGGTAAGCTCTGATGAGGGTAAGATGTAGATAACCTTATCTCTATCTCGTAGAAATAGAGAGTCTGCTTCTAGTGAGACCTCAGAGTTGATAGTAGTTTTATATCAAGCATTGGACACAAGTATTATTAAAGTATCATGACACATGAATGAATTAAAATATTTATAATGGTTCATTCAAACCATCACAACACTATAAAAATTGTAATTTCACATACACGATACTTTTTCAACGTAACATAACATTTATCAACCAACAATTCATGTTACCGGCGACCATAAAGTATTATTAAAGTATCATGCATGGGAGTGCATTATAAGAAAATATTTGATTCTTTGGCAGTATATAGGATGACGAGCAAAGAGATCTATTAACCAACATAATCCTTTTATTAAGCTAATAATAATAATATCTTCATACTTATTTATTAATCTTACTAGTGTGCTGTATGTATCTACATATTTTATATTCTATAATTTGATTAGGTGTTTATAAGAATGTATGAAATGTATATCTAAGTTTAAAATTTGATTAAAATGTGATTTATAAATTAATAACAATAATGCTAGATGATTTAGTTCTCTAATCTTTTAAACATCTTCATAGTTAACCAATTAATTATTGATCTAGTTATATGGTGTATGACTCTCATAAAAGTTGTATGCACGTGTTTAAATCCTTATAAGTACAAAGGTTATATGGTAATTAGGTTTAAACAAATTGTTTTTAAAAAAAAATGATAGTTAAGAAAAATTTTAACGTGCACAACGCAATTAATGATTATAGAATTCAACTATTACTCCAGCTTAATTATACCCAAAAATACATTTCTATGCCAAAGATATTTTGATCTGTATAATTATATCATGATATCACAAATCCACATTAGTTACATAAACTGCTACAATTGTCTTAAAGTGCATAAAACCTAGCTCACAAATCGTTGGTGATTTAAGTGGTTATCAATGTTATTTTAGTATAATTGAATTTACTTAAGACCAGTTGAGAAATATGTATAAAAATTGAAATGAGTTATTATAATGTGCGAAGCATAAGCGCGTTCTAGACTATTTTGATTCCGGACACTTAAAAACCTCTATGGGCAAAGCCCCCTAAGATCATGATGGGTTCCAAGGGGGCACCACCCTAGCCGATTATGCATCAACTCAGGTTTGTCCAAGGAACAACGCCCTTGACAGGGGTTGTGCTGAAGTTGTTTCAAATTTGCATGGTTGGTGAAAAATTACATGAAAAAGATCACCGTCCGTGCTGATTGAGACAAGCTGGAACATGGTCTACCAATGGTAAGTGTGATCAATAGTAAGTTAATACTAATCAATGACAATTTGATGGCCATTGATAAGTTACAACATATCAATCGCAAAACTAGGATCAATGGCAAGTTGACCTAGCAATGGTGACTTTGAGTAGAAGTAACAGAGTTACTAATGGAGTAAGAGTTACTACTAATGGAGTTTTTGCCAAGAGTTTTTCATTTATGATTTTTTTTTATTTGAAAATTCTAAGAGAAAAAAAAAAGAGAGTTTGGTATTTGTTTAGAGTCTTTTTAAATAAATAAATAAATAAAAATGTTTATAAATTCGATGTATATTATTAAATAAATAAAAAAATGTTTATATAAATGTGTCTTGCTTACTTCAATTGAGACCTTGAATTAATTAATACTATTAAATAATCTACTACTTCAGTTGAGACCTGCACCAAGTAATACTCAAATTTTGATATTTGAATAAACTTATATTCGCAAAATATATATTAGAATAAGTGAAGCAGCGACAGGTTAATATGCGGGAAATTAATGCAAACCTCGTGCGATTTATACCGACCAAATGTATGGTCCTTGAAACAAGGATCATGAGGGAATGGTCAGCAACACCAAAGGAACTTTCGTAGCTAAAGTTTAGTCGAATAAAGAAATCGAAGTTGACTAATGACAAATAGTATTAATATATTCTTTTTCAGGACATAGTTAATATATAAATGTATGCGCGTACACACTTAACGTGATGAAAATTTAATGATCAAAATAAAGAATAACTTAAGCAACTAAAAATACGTGAAATAACTAGGGAAGATGTTGAAAAGAACTTTAAACTTCTGATCACGGATGATGAGACAAGAGGTTGTAACGCGTCAAAAAAAATATTCAAAAAGATTGGTTTAAGATTGTAAAACATCACAAAGATGTTGATTCTTACATTTGACGACCTAGTGAGCAGGGGCGGATCTAGACCACTTTTGTGGGTTCTCAGGAACCCATTCGGTTTAGAAAAAGTGGGAAAAATTAGTGAGAACCCCGTATGATTTGGAATAAAATAGTGAGAATCTAGCAAAAGAAACCTAGTGAAAAAAGTTCTTAGATCCGCCACTGCTAGTGAGGACACAAGTTCCTGTATGATCAAGTCGAGTGTGCCAAAATGCAGCGACAACAACAACTAAAGAATCGTAATCAAGAGTATAAAGTGTTTAGATGTTGCTCAGACTAGGTGGAAGATGATGCAAAATTGTCACTAGCAGTGAATGAAAAATCAATGGCACAATATTATCTCGAACGAGTTGAATAATTGGACATAAGATTTTCAGTTAGACCAAGGCCTATAAGACATTTGTAACAAACTGATACAAAGGATACAGGTTAAGGACACATTTTTGTTCAAAGTCCTAACGGGCCCAAACTATGTGGAGGTCCATTAGTTGTTTATGGCCCAATAGAAGAACCAAAAAGACCCAACATGCAACAACGAAGACCTCTCTCGGAACGCAAAAAATTTTGCTCTCGTACACAAAGTGCTCAATCACAAGCATCCGTTTCGTTGTGTCGGTTCCTCAAACGAGCCAATCGTTGTGAGCTTTATAGAAACGCAAGTTGAAGAACGTATACACGATGAAGAGTTGTAAGAGGGACAAAGTGATCCCCTATCTAACGAAGAACTCACTTATGATCGATTTGCATAAACAATAGTTCAGGAAAATAATAAACACAAAAAAAATAATAATAATAACAAATGCGTTATTAATAATTTTATTTTCTAGAATTATGTTTTTTTTGTCTTTTTATATATTTTCTTATTTTGTAAATTACAAATGCATTATTAATAACTTTATCTTTTAGAATTATGATTTTCTTTTATTTATTTTTTACAAATCAAGAGGGTGAGTGAAATTGACCAAAATACCCTCACGTGTTTGCGTCAAGAAAACATAAAACAAAAGTCGTCATATGCATGTGAAGTTGACAATCTAACACTGATAAATAATTTCTTATGATGAGCGAATGGAGTTGGGATCATTTTAGGGGTGAATTTTCGAAAGCCACGAATCAAAAGCTTCATTGAAGTCGACCTGTAATTTACATGATGATCCATGTCATGTAATTTATGATATTAAGCCCTTTTATATATTATTTTTGAATGACAAAGAAATATATTCCACCAATTAATTAAGATAACCGATTACACCATTCTCTTGTGAATAACATTTGTTTGTGCAACGATTGCAGGTTGAAAACACATAAACCGAATGTAAGCTACACCAAGAGGATATCTTCTGCCAGTGACGGCAGGGCCGTCTATCAGGGGTGCAGGAGGTGCCTGCGATTAGAACCCAAATCAATATAGGGCCCGAAATTTTTTTAATATTATATATATATATATATATATAGAAAGTATAATGTACTTCACGCCTTAACGTACATTAACGTACTTCACGAAATATATAACACGCGTTGTTGGTGCACTACATCTGTCGACTTCGTCTTGTATCGAGTCTTAGACTAGCTAGAATAGATCAGGGCACGTAAATCGAGAGAATGAGAGAGAGTTAGCAAGATTTCGCTTGAATGAATGTGTATGAAAAGGATTTCGCTTGAAGCAGCTCAAGCGAAATCGACATGTTAAGATTTCGCTTGAGTCATGCTGAAGCGAAATCTCAATCCCTATATATAGGAGATCAAGGTCAAGCGAAATCATAAGTTGTTTTTGTGAGATTTCCATACCGAGGTGCTGCCGGTGTGAGAACTGATTTCCATACCGAGGTGCTGCCGGTGTGAGAACTGATTGTAATTGCTTTCATATCAATACAAATCAGTGTTAAAGTGAAGATTCAGCTGTTTATAGGTCAAATACTTGTTTTCCGCACCTGTATTTGATGGAATTCCTCTGAACCGACTCATTTAGGTCGCAAACCCGATCCTTACAATTGGTATCAGAGCCAGTTGAGGAATTCTGAAGGATTTCAGCTGAAATTGACATCGTTCTTTTACTTCTACACCTTCTTTTATCAGTTCAGAAATTTTTCATGGTCAAAATCGATTCAATTTCTCACGGATTGTTTAAAAGTACAAGATAACAAATCCTTGAAAGTTTCACAGCCAAATTCAACCTAAAAGTGATCAAAATCGACCTTCGAATGGATTTCGCTTAAAGAACATAGCTTCATTGGACGATTTCGCTTGAAACTTCAAGCGACACTTATCATTTCGCTTCAAACAGGATTTATTTTCGCTTCAAGGTTTTCGCTTCAAGATTCTCTCTTCAGGAAGTTTCGCTTGAAGTGTTTCGCTTCAAGGATTTCGCTTCAGAAAGTGTTAAATTGAAAGTTTCGCTTGAATCATTTCGCTTCAAGGATTTCGCTTCAATCAGCTTGATCATTTCGATTCAAAGATTGTTCACTTGACCAGTTCGCTTGAAAGTGATTAAAACATGGATAACGAGTTTCACAATGCGTTTGCAACACCGTCTAGTTCGTCTTCCATTGCTCAGAACATGAATTCAGAAAACGAAACGGGGACGACTCAGAAACCCCCGAAGCTAATGGGAATTGAAGAATACTACGGATGGAAAGATAGATTCGAAAACTGGGTGCAAGCAAATCATCTAAGATCATGGGAATGTATTCTGACAAAGTATGCTCTACCACGAACTGAAATGCAGACTGAAAAACAGCTTTCAGATCTTAGTAAGGAAGAACGGGAAATATACCGAGCTGAAAAGATGATGATCAGTTTGCTTCAACAGGCCATCAAAGAAGACATCTTCATACTACTTCAACATGACAAAACATCACAATCAATATGGGATGCTTTAAAAATCAAGGTTGAAGGCAGTACAAGTATGATTAAAAGCAAGAAGGCATTGATTAAAAAAGAGTTTGATTTGTTCACAAGTTTGCCCGGAGAAGATACGAAGAAACTTATTGAACGATACTGTCACTTAGTACGAACAATGTCGATGATGAACATCACAAAAGAAAATGAGGAATGGGTGGATAAACTTGCTGATGCATTACCTCAGAAAGAGTGGGGAACTTATTTGATGATACTGAAAAATACTGGAGTTTATGATAGGTTGTCAATCTCTCAGTTCATTGAAAAGATTGAAAGTCAGGATTTGGAACAGCAGAAGATTGCAAGGATGAATAATCCAAGTGGTCAACAAGATGTAAAGATGTATTACAAGGGTGGTGTTCCAACTTCAGAAATTGAGAGAAGTCAAAAAATTCAGACTGCATATAGTGTTGGAGATACTACTAAAAAGATTGATCAAAGCTCAAACAAAAACAGCAGTGGATTCTCATCTTATCCAAGTGTCAATCCAAAGACTTCATCAGAAAGTTTTCAGTCTCAAAGCACAAAGATGGGAAATGGTTGTGTGATTCAATGCAACATAGCTCTAAATCTTCCAGAAGGTCAAAGTTTTTCTGAAGACATTGCGAAAGATCATATGGCATTACTTGGTTCCGTGCTTATCTCATATGAAGGTTTAGTGGCTGGTCGAATTGGAAATCCTATGCTTACTAAAGAAGATTACGACCAAATAGATGCTGAAGAGATGGAACTAATGGATATCAAATGGTGTCTTGCAAGTGTTCTTAGACGTGCTGAGAAGTTCAAAACAATTACTGGGAGAAATGACTTTCTTGATGCTTGTGTTTCTACTTTAGGTTTTGATAAATCTAAAGTTACTTGTTTCAGGTGCAGGGAAAAAGGTCATTTTAAGCGGGAATGCAAAAACAGAGAAGTTAGTGGTGCTCAGAATCCATTTGGAAAAGATGACTACTACCGGAAAGCCATTTATCAGCAAGTTGGTCAGACACAAGAATTACAGACGGCTCATGGTAGAAAGATTGAAGATTCAAAGAAAGGATGTTTGGTAGATTTCAACTGGAACAACTACATTTCTTCTAACAGCACAGCATGTATAGTGGACCAAAATGATGAACAACTACCTGAAGGATTCAGCTGGGATATGTTTGTTGATGAAAAGGGGGATTTCAAAGCTTTCATTGCAAAGATTGTTAGAGAACCAAATTTGTTTGCTACTTGGATGAGATCAATTGATGAAACAGTGAAAGATCAATCGATTACATCTGAAGAAAGTTCAGAAAGTGCTGATTCTGAATCATTAAGTACAGATGAGAGTGTGCAAAATGAGGATACTTCAGAAAAAGAAGTTGTTTTTGATCAAACACCATCTGATTCTGGTATTTCAGATGCTGAGTCTGAAAAATCTGTAGAGTTTGATCAAACACCGATTGAGAGTAGCAGTGATGATGAGGAAGAGAAACATATTAATATTGCTAAAAAACATCTTTCTCCTGAAAGTTTTCATTTTTATTTTGCAGATCGCATGGAGAAACTGAAGGAGAAACAAGCTGCAAAAGAACAACAACAAGATGAGAAGGTTGAAAATGTTGTTCAAACTGAAGAAGTTAAAAGTGTGAATGAAGAAAAGGTGATTGAAACTGAGAAAGTAACTGGAGTAGAAAAAGTAATTGAAGTGGTAAAAACAATTGAGGTAGAGAAGATTGTTGAAGTTGAAAAGCCTTGTAAGAAATGTTTGGAAATTTGCAAAAGTTGTGAAGAAAAAGATGTGACTCTGTTTGATAGAGAAAGACTGATAGAAAAGCTACTATCTGACATCAGCTATGTGAAAGAATCGTATAGCGTGTTAAACAGAACTGTGACAGGTCTTCAAACAACGAATTCTGAAAGAGAAAAAGCTTTAACGATGACGAATTCTACGTTGATGGCAAAGCAAAAGGCAATTAATCATTACATCGAAGAAAATGCTAATCTAAAGCAAGAGTTGGAGAAAGAAAAGATTGAGAATGAAAGGATCAGAAGGTTATTACTGAGTTATTCTTGTTCTGATTATGTTATTGATCGAGTTTATCCTACTGTTGCAGGTTTTGAAGCATTTCAGGATGAAAAGACAAAGAATGAGACTGGTAAGAAATCGACTGTTAAATACAACAAGTGTCCGCCTCCTATCTGGGAAGGTTATTCTCCTAGAAAACCAAATGAGGAGCAAGTCGAAAAAGCAGTCAATATAAAGTTAAAATCCGAGACAACTGACGTTTTACCAGATAACATCGATATCACGTTTACCTCGTCTGATACTGATCATGAGTCTGAGTTAATCAAAAAGGTGGTCGATCAGGTGTTGGATACTGAGGAGGTGTCTGAGTCAAAATTTGAGTCTGGGTGTTCAAGTTCGTAAGTCAACAGTTCAAAGTCATCGGAAAAACGGTCTTACAGTAAAGAATTTTTGCTATCAAAGGCAAATTTGGATGATGAAACATTTGAAGTTGCATATACTTTAAATGATTCGGACAAATTATACTCTGACAAAGAGTTTCCGATTAGAAGTGTTCGTTTTGACATGATTAAAAAGGTTTTCAAAATGACGGAAATTAATTTTTCTGAAATTAAGGATCTAAAATCTATTGAAAAACCTAAAAAATACACTTCTAGAGTTCAACAAAGGTTAAACAAGAAAAAAGGAAAAAAGAATTACAATTCTGATTCTAGTTTTCAAAAGAAAACAAATCAAAATTGTAGTTACAAAAAGAAAGGTCTTGGTTTTACTCTATCTGAAAATCGTAAAAATGAAAAATATGTTAGAGATTTTAAATAAAAAATGACATATGTTGCAGGAAAAAGCTATGAAGAGGAGTCAAATAGCTTATTTTGGAGAAAATCAAATCAAGAGTTTCTTGCTGAAAGGAAAAGAACAGAAATTGGAGTTTTTCAATCAAAAGACACAAGAACTTGTTTTCAATGTCAAGTTGTTGGACACATTGCTCACAATTGTCCAAACAAAGTAAACAAAAAACAGGGAGTATCCGAAAAACTTAAAGAAAAAGTGGTTGAAAAGAATGATTCACCAACTACAAACTTCAAAAATTTTGAAAATTCAAAGAATGAATTTGGTGAAAATTCTAAAAGATTGTACAAAAAGAGTGCAAAAGACAACCAAAAATGGATTGTTAAAAAATCAGATGAAAAATCTGACGATGAATCTGATTTCACAAAATCAGAGGAGTCACAAGATGAGATCAAAGATTTGATGAATGATGTTGACATTAAATCACTGAGTGTGGAAGAGATTAAACAAATGGTTGGTAAAATAGAAATCTCAGATTTTGATATTGAAAAAACATTTAATGAAAATGTTAAGAAAATTTTCAAGAAAATGCTTGATGGGAAAGTAAAGGGGGTTAAAGATTTTTATGCAACTAAAAAGGCAACTTACAACCCTACTGCACAAGAATTGGAAGCCACCAAGTCTAAGAAGACTTGGGTGGAAGTTTGTTTTCCATGATAGTCTAAGGACTATGCCGGAGATCCCAAGTTTATATCGTGGATCAGGAATCGGCATTTTTCTAATATTTGAAGTTTTTGGTTGAAAGTTTTTGATAGTGTTTGGATGTTTACAGGTTGTATGACTACGCCGGAGCTTCCAGGTTGGTAAGTTCGAAGCAGGAATCGGCATTCTGATTGGTAAAATGGTGATGTAGACGTAACATTCCTACAAGTGATATTGTGTTCTACATGTGGTTATTTTTACAATTGATTTAGAGGTTGCTTGAATGCAAATGGTAAATCAGGGACATTAATTTGTACTTGATTTACTATATATGTCAAGAGACGAACAAGATGATGAACCATATCCCCGTTCTTAAAATGATAAGACTTACAAATGGTTTTTATCAACACAAATTCATTTTCCGGAAAAATCATTTTGATTAAAACAAACTTAAGTGTTTTGAAATCTAAATGAGAAAATGGTTTGTGATAGGGGGAGTTCTGATTGTTTATGTCGAGTGAATGGCGATTTGATGCGATTCGATATCAGTTGTCAAGATTATTGTACAGTTTGTCATGTTTTCTGTATAGTTTGTTTTCAAATTTCCTAAAATGTGTTTGCATTTTAGGGGGAGTAAAATTTTTAGAAAATCCAAAAACATTTGAAAATTTAAAAAAAACAAAAACATGATAAAATTCAAAAATGAGTTTTTGTTGCATATAGAGGAAATGATAGTACATCAGTGGACTATCACAACATGCTAAAGAAATGTAAAGTAAAAATGTGATAAACAATCTTACTGCGGATATGTCAGTAGGTTTTTGCACATTTAGTAGATTGTGACGAGATATAAATCTAAATTTCAAACTTGCTTGTTTTGTGGGTTAACACAAACTTGGATATATAGGTAACCCCTGAAATCTTGTTTGAAAGGTCCCTTATTCTGAGATACTAGGTCTTTATGCTCAGTGATATCTGGGGTATTATCCCGGGACTTCTGATTTTGCGGAAGCAATGGCCTAGTCCCCGGAGAATACTTTACATTTGCTTGAAATATAGCTCCCCCTCAGCTAAAAAATGATGAAACATTGAAAAATGCTAATCATGGCTGTTGAAACAAAAGATCCTCTAAAGGGGACACACCGAAAGTCGAAGCCATCATCTCTCTGCGTATACGGGAGTATCGACCTGAGCTCTCACGGCCCTCGTACTATAATTTATTTCCCTGACAGATATCATCTGTGGTATATTCACCTGTAAGACTGAATATTGGGATCTGGATACAGGAGTATATTCAAGTAGTGGGACACACGGATAAGTTTAAGTTGCTTAAAACATTAACAACATATCTCGGATCAGTTGAACTTGGTGTGAAAATTTAAGTGGACAAACATACTGACAATCTAGGTAAATTGTTTAGAACTTAATATGAAATGAATCTTAACGGTGTTAGTGATCTGTCTCAGAAACTGATATGATCCTCTTGCACAAACTCACAAAAATATTGTTTGTAAATATTTCTTTATTGTATTCCTTTACAATCAAAAATTACAAAAAGATTTTAGTGTGTTTTAGCATAAAATTTTGAAAAATACAAAAAGATTTTCGACAACTGATAATTGGAAAGCTGATTGTCAAAATTTCAAGTGCTAAACATGATGACTTGGTTGTGAGGGGGAGTGAATCTTAAAATGTCAAAAGGTTTGTTAAAATCCTTACAATTGGTATTTTAAAAACCTACTTTTGGTTCATCATTGATTTGTGATATGAGAGAGAATTATCTGATTATATCAGATTGTTGGTGCATTTAAATTGTTAAATTTAGAAAATTTATTTCTGGGTTAAGATTGTTACAGGTGAGCCAGATTAATTCATTCAAAGCTTATGAAAGTCAGAATCTGATTATGAATCTAAAAGTTTGCTAGCTACTGATGCTGATGAACTTAAGGAATCAAGAGATCTGATCAAGAGAATTAGATGAGATCCAGGCAATGATCTTGTAAACAACATTTGAGTCAGGCATCGATCCTAAAGCAGATGTTGCTGAAGAACAAATGAATACCAGCAAATCGTGAGGGGGAGTCTGATAGAGCCAGGTGATTCTGGAGAAGAAGATAGAGAGAGAAAAGCCCGGAGACTGATCAAGAATGAAGATGTGAAGATACAGCATTGATGTGACTCGATAGTCGACTCGTCAACATCTGAGGGGGAGTCTGTTGGTGCACTACATCTGTCGACTTCGTCTTGTATCGAGTCTTAGACTAGCTAGAATAGATCAGGGCACGTAAATCGAGAGAATGAGAGAGAGTTAGCAAGATTTCGCTTGAATGAATGTGTATGAAAAGGATTTCGCTTGAAGCAGCTCAAGCGAAATCAACATGTTAAGATTTCGCTTGAGTCATGCTGAAGCGAAATCTCAATCCCTATATATAGGAGATCAAGGTCAAGCGAAATCATAAGTTGTTTTTGTGAGATTTCCATACCGAGGTGTTGCCGGTGTGAGAACTGATTGTAATTGCTTTCATATCAATACAAATCAGTGTTAAAGTGAAGATTCAGCTGTTTATAGGTCAAATACTTGTTTTCCGCACCTGTATTTGATGGAATTCCTCTGAACCGACTCATTTAGGTCGCAAACCCGATCCTTACACGCATAATTATTTTTTTGACCAAAATAACGTGCTTGATTTTGGATCCCATGCGTGATTATGTGGTCCCATGCGTGATTATATTTTCCATGCGTGATTATACCCCTGATCCAACGGTTACCATTGTCTCCAACGTGAAGTATGATAAGCCGTGAAGTATGTTAACCTTTCTCTCTATATATATATAGTGGAGAGTTCAAATGAGAAGAAATTTTTTGTAAGAAGAAAAAAAAGAAATTTCAACCAATAAGAATGGTTTATTTTACTTTATTTAATATAAGTATCTAATGTTACTATAAGGGTATATTGGTAAATCTACATAGGTCATTAATTTGTAGTCTTCCTCTTTAATGGCTAACTACATTAAATAATTTGTAACTTATCTTCAAAATATATATTTTTTCAAAAAAAAATAAAATAAAATAATTTAAAGTGTAGGATAAATTACGAGTTGTGTAGAATGAATTTCGAAATATGTAGGATAATTTTTTATGTGTGTAAGCAAAAAAAAAGTTAGTGTGGAGGATAATAGTCTTTATGACTAATTAATTAGTAAAAAATGATAATAAATGATATAAGTGAAAAAACTATTTAATGTTTTACAAAATTACCCTTTATTCTTTTTTTTTCTCAATTAATTTTTCTTCTTAAATGAACATTCCCCTATATATATATATATATATATATATATATATATATATATATAAATTTCTGGTTGTTTGTATAAATAAGGGCCTGCTAAAAGACCCAAAGTTTTTTAAATAAGGGCCTGTTTAAAAGTTTTAAAAAATGGCCCAGTTAACAAGCCTAAGTGACTAGTCTAAACAAAAATAAAGGTCTCCTAGATCAGGGAAAGGACCCAATTTTTTTTATCTCGAACAAGTCTAATTTTTTTTTTTTTGATTTCGAAGATGGCCCTGGATGACGGTAGCAATAAAGCATGATGTGAAATAGGGCTGACAAATCGTGTCTTATCGGGTTTAACAGGTCTCTAACGACGCGTGTAACACAAGTATTAAACATGAATACAACTCATTTAAGTACTTTATATCTCACGTTTATAACAAAGTTTTACGTTTTATGTACCAATAAGAAGAAATGATGGATCCTAACCTCATAATTATATTTATTTTTAAAAAGTAAAAAAAATCACGTTGTGTACTTTTTCAGTAAACAGGTCTAATCGTGTTGTATACAGATATCTATTGCCAGCCCTGTGAATACGTAGTCCACTGATTCCACCATGAGTTCCAAGAGAAATAGAAATCACTAACCGTTGAATGTGATCCGATCAGCAAGTTCCGGAAGTTTGGAACTTGGAAGCAACCACTATCATCCCTGCACCAAACCCATACCTGAGAGATTTGAACTTGGTTAATGAGAAACCCTATCACTCATACTTGAACTTGAGACCTGGAGGGGAAAACTCACCCGGGCCCACCATAGGTGGAACTTAAATATCCATGGCCACCACTAGAGCACTAGTGATGGTTGATCGGTTTAGTTTGGTGAAACGCCCTAACACGTAATAACTTAAAAACGATGCAGCGGAAAAATATGAGCCAAAAAATTTCGTTCTTTATTAGACACATTACTTACATGAAGACTCAAATACAAAATACCATACATTCATTAGAAAGGATTCACAACATTCCATTATATTAATGCTTCAAGAAATATCTAAATCAAACTATGTGACCGTTCTTTCCCGTACAATCCTTGCTCTCAACTCGATCTAAGTCCGCTTCTCTTCGCTAGTGGTAGAAGAAATCCGTGTAGTACCTGTGGACATCACATACAACTTAACCATTAGTCGTTAACAACATCATACGACATTATTCTCATATAATTTAATATCAAATAACATGCAAGAATATAAACTTTGATTCATTCAACTATCCTCTCGCATTTTCTCATTCCGAGTTCAACTTCGATACCTCATGAATCCGATGTTCCTTTACCTGCATTACATTTCAACTTCAAGGCACACATTAGCAATCGTCAATGCCCAAACATAATGAAACCATTCCTTCATACATTTATAACATCTCACATTCATACATGTATACTAATTCCTACGTGCATTCATAGCGAATTTCATTCATATATGCATACATTTCCTAATTCTTACATGCATACAAACATATACACCTACATATATACGCACACATACATACGAACTCTCGCTTACCACTATTATTCACATATACCAATACTTCTTGTCATAATCACAACTTTCCATAATATAGGTTTTATACATATTGTCTTGCATACCTATTCGTTCCTAGACTCGGTTACTTTTGGATTTCCTTCACTAAAAAGAAGAAAACTCCATAATATCACTATCCGGAGACTCATAACATCTCTCATGTACAAAAACCGGCTTTTAATAAGTTATGAAACATTGAAAATCATCCAAACATCGAGTCTGGATACAAAAACGAACAAGAAAACAAAAATCGCCAGCTTCTGGCTTCCTCGCGGGGCGGGGCGCGACGCCTACGGCCCCCGGCTCTCGCGTGGTGCGAAACCTGTCGCGTTGCGCGATGGTGAATCTGAAATGCTGTCGCGTAGAGCGACAACCCTATTTCTACAGAATGCTTCCTTTTTGCTGCTGCACTTTTGCTCAACTATCATTTTAACCAAAACACTAACTTCTAAATTCATAACTTTCGATCTACATATCCAACTCACATGATTCTTGTTTCTATGCGACCGTAATTTAATTACGGATCTGTTTATCACCTCGGGTCGCATCAAGAGCTAATTTATAAGCAAATGGCTTATAAATCCATTATACCATTAATTGACCCGTTTAATCCTACTAGTTTACCTTCATTATAAATAACTCCTTTGTTATACTAAAAATAATACTTACCTTAATACTCTCATTCATTACATAATCCTTGCATAATTTTCCACACTCATAAATATTAAATTCTACATACGTACTAAGAAGTGAATCGGAATCACTTACCTCGTGCGTCCGAGTTCGTGCATAGCTTCCGTATTTATATTTGACCCATTCCCCTTCCATGCTCGTGTCCATGTTGACATGGCTCCTACGCTTTCAGGTTATCATCAACACACTCTTGTTAGCATACATCCTTATACTTGGTAACGATCATACATTTTCATAATTTCACATTCAACTTGCATTAATCATTCCTAACAAGCATACGACATGTACCCGATTTCACATCCTTTCAAACCCATATAATCCATCATGTCATTCCATTTATCACATATTTATATACCATGTACCATACGATTATCTATAATCTTAGAATCAAAACAACAAGTCTAGCTATGTTCCTTATGTGTAGTTGACTTTCAGATTCAACGATTTATCATTTTAACTTTCGGCATAATCTCATATACTCATGACATCATCATAATAGGTTGTTTTGGGACGTCTGTTTACTATACTTACGAGCTTACAAAAATTACAATCTTTTTATGTGATGTGCCCCCCGGAGGGGTTATCCTTGTATTAAATTTTCAGAGTCTAACTCTCTACCAAAAATTTATAAAAATTCATTTACTAAGCTGCAATCAGATTCGTCACTTCTGACTGGAGCTTACGGAAAAATTCATTTAAAATTCCTCGTTTATCCGATTGATGAAATTCTAGTTGGAGATTTTTGGAATCACCTGAAGCTACCTACAGTAAAAATTTGAGATCATAACTCAATTCCTAAATTGAGTTATGACATTGGTAATGGGCTGCAAATTCTGCCTGAAAACTCTGCCTGAACCTTCGATACGGAAAAACTCATAAAACGTTCATTTTTCGTCAAAAAAATGCAATTCCAGTTGGGTTTGAAAGGTTTTTCCTGGGAGTTCATCACAAACTCAATAAACATCAGTTCTTGACAAGATTTGACCCAGTTACAGCCAATTACATTCGGCTGTAACTTTCTGGACAGATTTAGTTTCCATCAAATCTTTTCTAAATATCTCTTATTCTAACTTCTCCTAGACATTTCATCATCACCTTGTGTGCGTACTACCATCTAAGCCTAATGTACAAGTATTTTCATTCTTTTTCTTCCTAGTTCTTTACTTTTAATTGTCAACATAACAAAACATCAACTAACTTCATACCATATTCAAGCTAACTTGCAAGAATTCATCATATACAACATAATATCTCAAGAATTGAACAATGATTAGACATGGGTGACATACCCATGTCGCCATCTTCACTATCTATGGTGGGTTTCACCTCCAAACACCTAATTGATCAAAATCATGCATAACACATGTTCCATACGAGGATTATAACACTTATTCATGCTCAGTTTTTGCATCAATTTACGGATTAACCATAACCTATATCATCAAACATCACCAAAACATAAAATTAAACTTACTTGATGTAAAGAACACATGGATGATCAAGAATCCTTGTACATGCAATAGAATTGAGCCTAATTTCCTTGTCAATTTGAAGATTCTTGTGAATTAGGGTTTACACCCCTTTTCTTCTGCTTTGTTTGATCGACCAGAGACGCACACACACAGTGTGTGTGTGTTTTAATTTTCTTTTTATTCTTTTATTTGATTTCAAGTCTCCACTTTGGCAACCTTAGTCCCTTAAGTTTATAACACCATCATAATTGCCACTAATTTCATTCCTTTACTTATCTTGTTAGGTACTTAACTAAGTTTAATAACCTAGTTATTGTATTTCATTTAATTAAACATGGTGACACACCTATGAATTTAATAATTCGAGTTTTGGGGTGTTACATTTGGATTAGCGGATTCCAGTGTTTGGATAGCCCCATGCATGTTGGCCCCAACTTTGATTCTCATGTACCCGAAAGGAAGCTTACATTGGTTTGTAATTTAATGTAACAGCCCAGCATAACCGCACCATGATATTGTCCGCTTTGGCAGCCAGCACGCCCTCAGCGCCCGCCACTCACGGTTTTAAAACGCGTCATGATGGTGAAGGTATCAAGCCCCTTATAAGGAAGCCTTCATTCCCCTTCACAACCAATGTGGGATGTCACAAGCCACCCCCTTACGGGGCCCAGCGTCCTCGCTGGCACACCAGTACGGTCCCTGGCTCTGATACCATCTGTAACAGACCAGCGTAACAGCACCATGATATTGCCCGCTTTGGCAGCCAGCACGCCCTCAGCTCCCGCCCCTCACGGTTTTAAAACGCGTCATGATGGTGAAGGTATCAAGCCCCTTATAAGGAAGCCTTTGTTCCCCTTCACAACCAATGTGGGATGTCACAATTAACTTGGATGCCCAATTTTGTACCTCGACCTCCATACAAATGCCAAACAATGTGGACTAATTAATGTTGATTTTTAGCCCGGAAGCTAAGAAGAAACACCACACAGATCTTGCTGTATATTGAACATTTGCTTAGTTAAAATTATATATTATAATTTTGCAACATGTTTGTGCATTAGTGTCACACCCCAACCGATGGCGGAAACATCAGGATGTGGCACTAAGCGACGAGATTGCTCTAGAAAATCCATAACACGAAGATTGTGACAATAATAATTAATTTCTTTTCATGGAAAAACTAATGTCATACAAAGTCAAGTACAAATAGTTCAAATGAGAGATGCAATAGACTGATAATAGTCTAGGCGTGTATCTAAAGTAGCCTAATCTTGATTCGAGATAACCTGCGATTAACCTGCAACATACGTTAAAATAATGTCAATACAAAAATGTATTGGCGAGTATACAGGTTTGATATAGTAGGAAAATAGATAAAAGCATAGCGAATTTCCACATACATAAACGAGATACAACACAACATATATACTAACTAGACAATCACTCAAGCTAAGTCCCGAGATGACTGCGAAGGAGAGGTGTGAAGTATCCTTAACTAGACCCCATCGGGTGTGAGTCGAACTATAGAATCATACTAGCTAAGGTGGAACATCAACGAGTAAGAGTCCTAACACATATGTATCGAGCATCGTATGTAAATATGTATGTCAATCATTCGCATGTGATAATCAGTTTAGAGAGTGAAGTGTGTTTTGATAAGTGTGTTTTAGATATGAACGTATGTTACACCCAAAAAGTGCGTTTTAAAGCGAAAATGGGTCAAGTATACTCACAGTGCGTGTTTAACAGTAAAAACGGTTTGGTATGGAGTGAAGGGAGCGTCAGATCAGCCTGCGTACGGGAACAGAAGTCCATCAGTCTTCCAAGTGCTGAAACGGTCAAGGTTGGAGTGTCGAGTGGGAAACAGACTCCTTGTATGAAGGGAGTGACTCCGTATGAAGGTGGTGACTTCGTACATGTCGCTTGCTTCCATGTTCAAAATCGAGTGTTCTTCGCGTCTTGCTTCAGGAAATCGAGTGTGCATCCCTCCAGCCTTAAGTTACTAATTAAAGTTAGAGCCAGAGAGGTCTTTTGAGCGTTTGAGTCACATGTGGAAAACAAGGCTGGTTTGTACGAAGGTGCCTTCGTACAAAGGCAGTGCCTTTGTACGCCTTTGTACGAAGCCGGGCTTCGTACAAGCCAGTCCGGCTTCGCATAAGCGGCTGTTCAGGGTCTTCGAGCGTTCGGATCTGTGTTTTCGCCTGAATCAGATGTATTTTCGTGTCCTTTTCACGACGGTTTCGACACCACTTCGTCCCACTATCCAGTGAACAAAATATATGTCGGTTTTGGTCCGTTTTTGTATAAAAATCGAGTTTAAAATAGTTTTTCTTTGGATTAAACACTTGGTGAGTGCGAGATTCTCAGATCCACATTTTGGGAAGCAAAAGCTTAGCCCAATACACTCATTTAAGTGCAAATCCGAGGTAAAATAAGAAGTTTTGATGAAAAAGATTAGGGTTTTAATAAAAATAAAGAAGTTTAGATGAGAAAGATGAAGTTTAGATGAAAATAAAGAAGTTTGGATGCAATCGAAGTGAAACTCGTGAAAAATCATAGTGGAAATCGTTATGAAACTTGTAAAAATAGTAGATCTTACTTGGGAAATCGAGAGACAGCAGGTTGTGAGTGTTTTTGTGAGAAATGGCAGCAAGTGATGAAAGAATAAGTGGTTAGGTACTTATAGAAAGGCGCTGGTGGATCTGTACGAAGGCCCTGCCTTCGTACGAATCCACTGGCTTCGTACGAAGCCGGGTGTCTTCGTACGAAGGGACCAGTTTAGTGTGGAAAATTCTCGTTTCGCGTGTCGGATGTTCGTTAGGTGCGTTTTGTTGCATTAATTAGTTCTAGTACTTTAAATATTTTATCGAGGTACTAAGTATCGTGTTGCATTCCGTTTACTGTGATAGATACATAGATAATAATATATATAACTAATAATATAATATAATATATATATAAGTAACCGCGTTTTGAGTTTGCGTTGCGTTGGTGCGAGAGCGAGCGAGTAGTTTAGATACTCACGTGATGTAGTAGTGTAAGCGAAAGCGTCATAAGCGTAAGTGTTGTGAAGTGCGATATAGCGTGCTGAAATTAGCGATGTAGTGCAAAAATATGTGATGTAATGTAGTAAGCGATATAGTTCACATTATACTCCGAATCTCGGGTACTAGGCGTAACGAGAGTAACGAGCGCGAAAGTGCGGGTTGTTGCAATTAGTGGGTTGTAACTTTTGCTTTTTTGACGTTTCATGCTAATGTTTGTTGTACATTTAGTTGAGGTTGTTGTATTGTTTGTGGGGCACGTGTTGTTTTTTCTTGCATCAAACATATCTCTTACCACCACCACAAGCACACCCACTCATGTTGCCTCTTTTCTTCTTCATGCTTCTATTAAACACCGCCGGCTCCTAATAATCTTCCTACACCCCTGGATGACTCTCTGAATCCCTAACTTTACAAATCAAAGCTTCATCCTATTCCATGATTACTCATTCAACATCTCAGAACCCTAGCTCAGATCCCTAATTTCCCCCAAAAAACCTTAAACCTTAAATTTTTGGTCAGGTTTGTTGTTCGATCCTGATAAGCATTTTTCAATCCATAATCGATTGTAGGTTCCTTCAGGTCTGTATTCCTTTCGGCTGATTAATTTAGTAATGTTTGGTTGTTGATTTTAATTTTCTGTTTGTTCAATTAGGTTTGCTGGAGTTCTTGTAGTTAAGAAAATGATCACTTGTGAGGTCCTGGTTCTTATTAGAAAGGAACTGAGCCGCTCTCTCAGTATGTTTAAATAGCCAAGATTTAGCTTTTATTATGTTGTGGGGTTGGTTTATTGGCTCCAGGTTCTTGTCTGTTAAAGAGTGGGGTTTTGTTGAATATTTTGTTTATCACATATGTAGGTTTGGTCTTAGTGTTATGTCAATATTGTGAAAATTATGTTGTTTTGTTTATGCATGTGGATCATGTGGATTAAGTCAATAACGACTTGCTTTGATCGATTTCTTGGTCAGGTGATTGGGTTTCAATCTCGGTTGGCGCTAACGTTATGCCTCATATCATCAATGTGCACACAGCCCCATAGGAGCGGTAAAATTTAGTGTTTTAAGCTTTTGAAATCATTTAGAGTGGAACTGAATGTAAGTTTTCTTTTTCGCTGAGAAATATATATTTTGGGTTCTGTTAGGTCTTGACTATGAAGGTTATCGATCTCTCAACAAGGACCTGGTGCGATTTGCATTCTATCTGCAAATGGTGCAACTTCCAGTCTTACCCTTCGCCAACCCGACTCATCGGGTGGTACATTCACTTACGAGGTGACATATTGACCTATTTTAATCGTTTATCACTTGATATTTTAAGAGACTCTTTTGTAGGGTATAAGAAAAATTAAATGTGATGGGTGTTTTCTCGAAAGTTTAACACTTTCTTTGTTTTTAAGGGCCGATCTGAGATACTTTCACTGGCGAAATCATTTATTCCATTTGACAACGGAGGAACAAGGAATAAAGTTTGAACTAACAAATAGTTTACTATTTGAAGGTTAAGGACAATTTATTTCATAGTCATTAGTTTTATTAAAATATTGGTAACTTTATGTATGGTTGTGATGATTGAATGGTATTTGAGTCAAAATTGGGTTAATATCTAAGATTTGAATGACATTATCAAAGGTCGCCGAGTTGTGATGGAACCTTAAATCCAGAAGGGATGATAATCAATTTTTTCAAAAGAATAATGGGTCAGTTTTGAGGATTACTCGAGTTCTTTTATGCTACAAAGTTTCTCTCTCTACTATCTGATATAGTTTGTGAATTCTATAGGGACGTTTTATTCTTCATGATGGCCCTCCATATGCTAATGGTGATTTACACATTGGACATGCATTAAACAAGATTATAAAGGATATTATTAACCAGTACAAGGCATAGTTGCAACACTCACTTCGTTCTGTTATATATGAGATAGGGTGACAAAAGGATCTGCTTCATTTGATCCATGTGGATAGAGGTATAAATACTGTGAATTTGATGAATGTGTCACTTAACTTTTATTACTTTTCCCCATTTTTATGTTTATGGCAGCTTTTACATAATTGCAAAGTTTAGTACATTTATGGTTGACATCATAAGCGTTACTGTAACGCAAAGAAGTTACCCACGATGAAGTTAAAAAGTCTGTTTGATATCATAAGTTATAATGCGTATTGGTGATGTTTCAGCTTTGTAGCTCGCATCGCAACGCGCGCGGGTCTAATATCTAGTTGTCGATAAAAAAGAAAGTGCTTCGTTGGAGTTAATATTCACACACCCCTCCACTCTATTTCTCTCTCTCTCTCTCTCTCTCTCTCGATATATATATATATATATATATATATAGATATATACGGGATCAGGAGAGAACGGTGAAAAGTGTGAGAACTGATCCTAGCC
This sequence comes from Helianthus tuberosus, assembly GCA_030545235.1. Taxonomy (NCBI): domain Eukaryota; kingdom Viridiplantae; phylum Streptophyta; class Magnoliopsida; order Asterales; family Asteraceae; genus Helianthus; species Helianthus tuberosus. The sequence goes on along the minus strand of CM060386.1, from coordinate 20,581,793 downwards.
GGCCACGTGGTATAGCGCTCTAAATTATGTGCGGGGGTATGATTGTCATTGTCCACTTCCCGCTAAACAATGGCGTTATGATTCCGTTGCCCAAAAAAATTAAATAGAAATGGCGTTTTCATCTTTATGCTAGTTTTACATGGCGTTTTTTTTAAAAGTATTTTTTTACGAATGGCGTTTATGTTTTATGGCGTTCTATTGATATCCAACACATATGGCGTTATTGTGTTTTTTACTTGTTTTAATTTAGTTTTTTAACCTTTTTTTAATGTTGTTTATGTTTTAAATGGTTACTATTTGTTAATTATTCTAATCATGGAGTTTTCATTGATTTGCACAAATATTATAGAAAATCACACAACCAAACATGTAGATGTAATAATCTAAAGAGTAAAACACATTAGTCAACATTAAAATTTTACAATCCATGGCGTTTAAGCTAATCTACATAATCTGTCATCCTTTGTGCTATTCTCTTGTCCGCTGTGACAAACATTTCACGTATTTTTTGTCCCCCTAAAGCCAAGAATTTTGTTACACATTTTGTCAACTGTGTTCTGTTTTAATTTTCGCTATGAAGCAGGATTTTTCCAATGTATTTTACCCTTAGTTCATTTAGCTGTCTTTGTTGTAGTTGATTTGGGGCATCTTCTTTTGCCAAACCACTACTCCAACCAGCTATATCCCACATGTATGTTTCCATATGCCTCATTGCGAAAATCCCACAGTCGAGCACGTTAGACGTTGTCTTCCAATCCATCTGTTGTCTGACAATCTTCTCCTTGCTCATGATCTTATGCTTTGGGTGTTTTTTAATATGCAAGTAGTTTGCAAAAGCACTGTGCTGCAATTTTACATTTTTTTTGCATATATTAGTTTGGCGTTTTGTCAACATAGTTCCTATATACAAAGTTTTTAAGATACTTACCAACTTTCCCACCCATCCAGTATACTTGTCTTTAATGTTGACGTCATCCCCTGCACCGCTGTTGTCCAATACATCCACTCTTTCATGTTTTATGTTGAAACACACAACATAGAAATGTCTTTCCCATATTATTGGCACGAAGACTAGTTCATAATCTTTGATGGTTTTATTTTTCTTGTCTCCTTTGAAATGTGTATTTTTCAGAACAGTTTCCATGTTTCTGTTGAATTCTTTGTTTCGTATATTTTCTTTTGTCGTTTCGTCGTATGCCGGAGTATTCTGTAAGTACCACATTTTAAACAACAAAACAATGTCCTATTATAATTTTTATCAATTAAAAATAGCAAAAGAGTTACCAACAGTAATTCTACGCAGAATAACCTTAAGGGTGATTCTGGAGCCTTGTATCTTTCTTCATAATTCAGGATATATGCCCAACATAGAATAATTGAGACGTGTGCTTGAAATCCTAGTTTCATGCTCTCACAAATCACCCTCATGAGAAACTTTTCTCCCATCTTGAACACTTCAGTCCTAAAAAAATTCATTTGGCGTTTTAGTTATACAACTCATTCTATTATAATACTTGGCGTTTTAATCGTTTTTACATGCATATTCAGGTAAACATTAGAATGGAAAGTTTGGCGTTTTATTTTGAGAGAAGTGTACATACTCGTAATCGCTGTATCCAGTGAAGATGTATGTGGAAATGTTATTTTCAGGGTTTGTCTTTGGTTCATGTATAACCACTTGCCTCCTTGCATAAGGTGACAAACATGCCCTGCTCAATTTCTCTTCTCCTTTTCAGCCACAGTCTTTTTGTTTATATTTTTATCTTCTTCATCATCTTTATCAGCTTTTTCATCACTAGGAAGCTCATCAGGGTTTAAAATTGTATTTTCTTGCATCAACTTTGTGATGTCTGGAGTTTTGTCCTCACACCTTTCTCCTGCACATCTGACCTGTTCATAGCGTTTTATTTTATGGCGTTTAATAACACAATGATACATGTATGGCGTTTTATAAATCAATAACAGAGGATAGATGTTGAATAAGACAATAACAGTTAAATGGCGTTTATAACACAAACCACACATGTTTTGGCACTTAGTAACAAAGCTATCGAAAGATACATGTTTGTGGCATTTAGTAACACACGAATGACAAATGTTTTTTCAATAAGAGAATGACATATATGTAAAATTTCGTTCTCATACATTGTTAAACAAACGATACAAATTTTGGCGTTTTGGCAACAAAGTATCAAAGTGTATTTTTACATCACGAAAAGTAACATTCTGTACCATGTCCTCTTGTTGTCTTCTTTCGTTGCTCGTTGGGTTTTTGGCGTTTTGGAGCAAATGACCCTTCCCCTTCCACACTTGTAGAAACTGCAAATTTATTGTTAAAATTAGAACGCCAAAAGCGGTATAAACTAGCATAATGTAAATCGAAGTTAACTCACTATGTTTTTTGCCTCTGGATCTGGTTTGATCTTTCGACACCATAGTTTTTGTTGTTTCGTGTTTTCTAGGGTTTTCGCGTTTTACGTTGGTTTTGGGGAGGTTTCTCTGGGAAGTATATATGTTTCGGTCACGCTTTGATGTGTTTTGTAGATGAACATTTACCTTTTTGCCCTTATGAAAGCGCGCCCCCTTTGCCGGGAAGTATATATGTTCCGCGCCATCTAGTCTATAGATTCTTTTGATCTGACGATCCATAATCGTTCTCACCGTTCTCACACTTTCACCCGTTCTCTCTAAATCCTGACCCTATATGTCGCAACCCCCGTCCCCTAATTTGCCGGGAACGGGCGGCCGCGGCCAGTTTCAGTGGTATCGGTGTTTATCAGTTTGGCAGCGGAAATTACATCAGGACCGTAGTTAGGAAATATTTGATCAGAGTAAAATACCATGCTTTTATAATATTAAACACATGGGAAATTCCCAAGTTTCTAGTACACACATTTTCATAGGGATAAACCCTATTTTATTTAAACAAAAACATCTCTTTATTTAGGTAACTTTTATAGCCACTTTTCCAAGCCTTCAGTGCTCTCCAGCTGTTTGGCTTTCACATTTTGTTACTTGAAACGCGTTCAAAAACATTTTGTCAGTGGGAAATACTGGTGAGTGAATCCTAGTTTAATCAAGACAAGTAAAACCGTTTACAGCATTGAGGGCGGTCGCGCAATTACATTTGTTTACGTTTCTACTTTAATTACCACCCACGGTACTGTCAACCCGACTTGTGGTCATGTTACTACTCACAGTGTAGTAACAAATTTTGTATAAAAAACCCCAACATACCGACGATAATTGTAGAATTACAAATACTCAATCACTGTTTAATTTCAATGTAAAGCATTGAGGTTTTGTAAAACAGTTTGCAAAAAGGTTTACAAAAAGAGGATAAACTCACATTGTTATCTTAGGGTTTTCCTTTGTGATTTCCTGGTGATTATCTATTAATTATACAATGCACATGCATTAGTATAATAACCCAATATTTACATTAGTAATACCCTCCCCGAGACAGAACTCCAACGACTACGTCGGGCAGAACCTCGACAGCCGTTACAGAGCCTTAAATCAATCGGGCAGCGTATCTAATACGTAACCGGGGGTTAAAATACTTACAACGAGGCAGAACTTCGTTATTTTAGTGGGTATAATACCCGATTATAGTGTATACTATGCAGAAATTGAGAGAGAGACCGAGGGAATGCGCAACGAATTTGAACTGCCGATGCCCTCTTCTTATAGGACTGATTCGGCCGTCCCTCGCGACCTGCGTAGACCACACAAGGGGCCTTCGCGCCCCGTGACCTAGTGTACGTAGGGCCTAGTTTTGATTTGTCACCGATCTAGCTTCGCCACGTGTTGACACGTGGCGGCTTCCGGGTTATGCCGCATGTCCAGGTGCTCGCGGCCCGCCAAAGATGGAGAGTAGATCTTCGCGGCCCACGATATATCATAAAAATTGATTTTTATTTTATTTTTATTAAATTAAAGGTATTTAGGCTCTTTTTTCATATACGGGATGTATTTTAAGACGTCTAGTGGTATTCTAAATATATTAGGGGTATCGAAAAATAATTTTGGAGGGTTGTTATATCCTCCCCATCTTGTTTTAGAACTCGTCCTCGAGGTCTACGGGAATAAGTGTGGGTATTTCCTTTGCATCTCTGATTCAAGCTCCCATGTATTTTCTGGTCCTCTCTTGGAATCCCATTTAAATTTGACTAGAACCAATCTCTTGTGTTTGAGATTCTTGACCTTTCTGACTTCAATTTGTAGAGGCTTTTTTTACAAACTTTAGCTTTTCATTCACCTCTATATCCTTAAGAGGTACTACCAGTGATTCATCAGCTAAGCATTTCTTGAGATTAGATACATGAAATACGTCATGTATTCCTTCCATCTCTTCTGGTAGTTGTAGCTGATAAGCTACAGGTCCTATTCTTCTAATAATCTCAAAAGGTCCGACATACCTGGGGCTTAGCTTTCCCCTTTTGATGAATCTTACTACTCCTTTCCAAGGAGAGACTTTTAATAATACCTTGTCTCCTACCTGAAACTCCAATGGCTTTTGTCTGTTATCAGCATAACTTTTCTGTCGATCGCGTGCTGCTTTTAGTCGTTCCTTGACTTGAACAATCTTGTCCGTTGTTTCTTGTACTATCTCAGGTCCGGATAGTTGCTATCACACCCCGATATTTCCATGTATTACCAGTGGGCCCGGTGGGGAGTATAGTTGATATCATCATGGTCAATAATCACAGTTCATTGCACAACGGAAGTCTAAAAGTAAATTATTATGCAAACCGAGTTGAAAGTAACATAAAATATTACACAACGGATTGTAAGTGGATCCACAGGCGGATCTAAAAATAAAAGAAATATTGTTCAACAGATTTAAGCATCAAAAGCTTGCAAGACTCTTTATTTGATACTAGGAGTAGCCAGCCTATTACGAGTAGTACCTGCACTTAACCTTTTGAAAAATACGTCAGTTTACACTGGTAAATACAATTAACTGACTCTTTTGAAAAGTGTTTATAAAAATTGATTTAAATGCACAAGGCATAAATATTCTTTATTAACTTGGGACAATTATTTAAAAATAATCTTGTATACAGTTTTACATGTTTGTCGTCCATTTAGGACCCGGTTAGAAGAGCCGGTTAAGATTAATAGACACACCACTTGGTATAATACCCACAAGAAGTTTCCTTACGAGTGGGGTACCTTTTTACATACGCAACTGTCAGGTGTATGCCTACACACCGTGCTTAAGTCGTGGCCATTTCTAATGAATGAGCCGAGGATATCCAGGACATGGTCATTAACCCCCCAAAGGCATTGAATCAAACAAGACAGATTAAAACGGGTTATGCATCTTTTTAATCACATTCCGATTGTGCGATTTCATACCCGACCAAGCGGTATTATTATAATACCGTATCCCAAGCCCGTATAAGGAAAAATAAGTTAAAAGTATTTACCTGAGCAAAATTATAAATTTTAATCACAGCCGTATATCAATCAGCAAACACAGGTAGCTTTTACTGGGCTCCTAATCTGGAATGAAGGTTTTAATAACCTATTAGATTCCTAACGGGTCTTATTTAAGTCTTAACTTAGACCGGTTTGTTTTAATGAAAAGTTTACGATTCAAAACGCAAGATTAAGCGAAGACCGGATTAGAATGTGATTTAGACCCGACAAGTATGAAGACTTGTATAAAATGAGTAAACTAAACACATTCTGGATTTTGAAACAAAAATGATAGGGTTTGACCCGTTTCGGTTAATTTATGCAAACTAGTTACATAAACCGCACCGAACGTGAAAAATGCATAACAGGTAACCAAATGAGTCATGTTTATGTTCCACAAGTTAATATGCTTTAAATATGTTGTGATATCAGTAGGATACCTTCCATTATGCCCAAAACGAATTTAAAAACAATTTATGCCCTGTAGGGGTATTTTGGTCATTTTAAAGTTCATAAAAGAGGTTAAATAGTAATCTGAGTTTCTGGTCTAAAATAATCAGTAAAAATATTTATATTAATAATTCATATCAGTAAGATATCTTACATATGTGATATTTATTATTTATGGTCAAACTATGCACCGTAGGGACATTTTGGTCATTTCACATTTGCTTTAAGGGTCAAATTTGGAAATCTGAGTTTAAAACTTATACTTACTATTAAAGTATAAAATTTTATTCATAACATCAGTAGGTAACAAACCTTAGGTGCCAAATATGGTTTTAAACCATACTATGTACCTAAATCGCATAAAAGTCGGTATTTGACGGTATTCGGGTTGATTACGGAAATCTGAGATTTTAACCAGCCTTTACTGTTTAAAATAACTTATTTAATATATAAAATCAGTAGAAAAAGGTTTGACATGTAAAGGATGTGTAAAACTCATTTTATTAGCAAAAGGGCATTATCGTCAATTACCGAGTCTATGCAAGAACTCTATGTTATGATCAGTTTAAAATTTAATAAAAATTTCCAAAAATCTATAAATATTATATTACATCAGTGGAAAAAAGGTTTGGTGTTAAAATTTGGGTTTAAATAGGATTTATGTCAAAAATGCCATTTAATTAATAAAAAGCTTTCATTTTACGATATCGAGCATAACTCTCATTTCAGACCATAAACTGATGTCAAATTTTAGGACATACTTAAATATCAGTAATAAAGGTTTTTGTCCACTCACATTTTCAAAAATCTCGTTTTTATATCAAAAGGGCATAATGGTCAACATTTAAGCAATTAACGGAAACATGCAAATGAATCGGATTATTAAGGAACCATATAGTATAATCTCAGAGGGTTATACTATCACGAAATATGGTCCTAAAGGAACCTTAAGGCATATCTAAAACAAGCTAAATCGGGTCAGAACTGAAAGTTAAAGCAAAATTCCACTTTTGCGACTTTCGGTTGCGAACCGAGCCTAAACTCAGAATTGTCGGGTTAAACATGTCTAAACATGTTCTTATATTATTTACCAAGTTATTTTAGTGTTAAAACATGTTCCATAACCTCTGTATTATCAGTTATGAATTTATTTGTAAAAATTGCTTCTGTTGACTTTTTATAAATAAGTTTGACCCGACAATTGACCAAGTTAGAGTGATAATCAGTAGGTGCCCTTTTAAGGGTTTATTACCTACATAATTACCAACTCATAGCCACTTTCAATTCGAATAATGGCTGGACCATTAGTGATTAATCACTAAGTCAAAGCTTAATTACGATAACTTTAACTTTCGGTCATTAAGCTAATAAAACTTGAACTTAGGGAGCTAAGAACACTTACTATGGTCCTTAGCACGAAAATAGAACTAGAGAAAGCTTCCTTAAGCTCCAGGAGGCTTCAGATAGTGAGCTTGAGTGAAAAGTTTGAGAATGTGCAAATGAACATAAAACTACAAGGCTCTTATATAGGAAAATTGAAGCTCTAAGATCTTAGCACCTGTCCCTATGTTGTTTTCAGATGATCCCATGTGTCCCTCGTGCATGAAAAACCATTTGCTCAGGCCCTGGTATAAAAAACAACCATGCAAAGGCAGTGGAACTGGCTGAACCTGCAGCTATGCAGGTTTTTGTTCGCTTGTGACTTCTACGCGGGCCGCGTAAAACTCAGTGTCACACCCCGATATTTCCACGTATTACCGGTGAGCCCGGTGGGGAGTATCGTGACGTAGTTGATATCATCATAGTCAATAATCACAGTTTAAATGCACAGCGGAAGTCTAAAAGTAATATTATTACAAACCGATTCAAAGTAAGATAAAATATTACAAGCGGTTGTAAAGTGGATCCACAGGCGGATCTAAAATAAAGAAATATTGTTCAACAGAATTAAGCATCACGAGCTTGCAAGACTCTTCATTTGATACTAGGAGTAGCCAGTCGATTACGAGTAGCACCTGCACTTAACCTTTTGAAAATACGTCAGTTTACACTGGTAAATACAATTAACTGACTCTTTAGAAAAGTGTTTACAAAAATTTGATTTAAATGCACAAGGCATAAATATTCTTTATTAACTTGGGATAATTATTTAAAAATAATCTTGTAAAAGAATTATATGTTTGTTATACATTCAGTAGCCCGGGTTAGAAGTACCGGGTTAGAGATTAATAAACCACCACATGATATAGTCCCACGGCGAGTTATTATCAACAAGTGGTTATATCTTCTTTACATACGCACCGGCATGTGTATGCCTATACCCCGTGCTTAAGTCATGGCCATTTCAATGAATGAGCCGAGGATATCCAGGACACGGTCATTAACCCCCCAAAGGCTTAACCCCTATGTTTCGTAAGATTCTCAATTTAAGCACGAACGGTTTTTTTTATGTCCGACAATTTATTCATTAAAGAATACGAACATCTTATGAGGTCATTCAGAGGCACTAATTTGGCATGATGACACATTTGATCCTTTTACTTACATATTTACATTGTTTGACAATTTTAGTCCCTCGAAAACAATCCATTAGACGTTTAAAGTCCGTGACACGTGTCTTTATTATATTGGACGTGATTTTGCGAGGTGTTACATCCTCACCCCCTTAAAAGAAATCTCGACCTCGAGATTTACTGAAATAAATGAGGGTACTTCTGTTTCATTGTGGATTTAACCTCCCACGTGTATTCTGGGCCTCTACGAGCATCCCATTTTACTTTCACAATCAGTACACGCTTCCTTCGAAGCTTCTTGACCTGTTGATCCTCGATCGACAAAGGTTTTTCAACAAATTTCAAGCTTTCATCTATCTACACGTCCTTATGCGACATTGCTAGCGACTCATCGGCTAGACATTTCTTTAAGTTGCAGATGTGGAATACATTATGTATTCCACTAAGCTCTTCTGGCAAATTTAACTTGTAGGCCACAGTTCCGACACATTCGATGATCTCGAATGGTCCAATATATCTTGGGCTTAGCTTGCCCTATTTGCCAAAACGCATCACCCCTTTCCAGGGTGATACCTTAAGTAACACTTTATCACCTACCTCGAATTTCAGAGGTTTACGCCTTTTATCTGCGTAGCTTTTCTGCCTTTCCCTGGCAGCTTTGAGACGATCACGGATATGAACAATCTTCTCTGTCATCTCCAGGACTATATCATGTCCTGACAGTTGGACATCTCCAACTTCCGCCCAACAAACGGGCGTTCTACACTTCCTTCCGTATAAAGCTTCGAAAGGTACTGCTTGAATGGTCGAATGATAGCTATTATTGTACGAAAATTCAATCAATGGGAGATGGTCATCCCAACTCCCTCCTAAATCAATAACACAAGCTCGTAGCATATCCTCAAGCGTTTGAATCGTACGCTCGCTTTGCCCATCCGTTTGAGGATGATATGCAGTGCTGAAGTTTAGATGAGTGCCTAACGATTGCTGAAAGCTTTTCCAGAAGTGAGATGTGTATCTAGTATCCCTATCATAGTTAATAGATACCGGTACTCCGTGGAGAGATACTATCTTATCCACGTACAGCTGAGCTAACTTACCGGAGCTGTGAGTTTCTTTAATAGGCAAGAAGTGGGCTGACTTGGTCAATCTATCGACTATAACATAAATAGTATCATTCCCATGTTTCATCTTTGGTAACTTAGTGATAAAATCCATTGTTACCATTTCCCATTTCCAAGTGGGAAGTTCAGGCTGTTGTAGCAAACCTGACGGTTTATGATGCTCGGCTTAACTTGTGCAAATGTCAAGCATTTAGCCACATAAGTGGCTATAGACTTCTTCAACCCTATCCACCAATAATTTGCCTTTAAATCCTGGTACATCTTATCACCTGCTAGGATGAACTGAATATTTGGAGCTATTAGCTTCTTGAAGAATCTCATCTCGAAGTCCTCCATAAATTGGAACCCATATTCTACCATTCAATCTTAGGATTCCATCCTTGCCATATGACAATTGATCGGCAGTCACTCCTAACTTCTCATTTGGATAGTTAGCTTCTAATACAGCTTCCTTTTGAGCGGCTAACAACCTTTCATTCAGGCTGTTTTTCAATTCAATGCTCTTAGCGTTGATCCTAATGGGTTTAACCTTTCCTTTCTGCTTAGAGCATCAGCTACAACATTTGCTTTGCCTGGATGGTAGCGAATTTCACAATCATAATCGTTCAAAGTCTCCATCCAACGACGCTGCCTCATATTAAGGTCCTTCTGATTAAACAGATGTTGAAGGCTCTTGTGATCAGAATAGATCACACACTTTGTTCCATATAAATAATGTCTCCAAAGCTTCAGTGCAAACACAACGTCACCCAACTCCAAATTGTGGGTGGTGTAATTCTTCTCGTGCACTTTTAATTGACGAGATGCATAAGCAAAGACCTTGCCTTTCTTCATAAGCACACAACCCATGCCAGTGTGTGATGCGTCACAGTACACAACAAACTCCTCAATTCTTGCTGGTAATGTCAACACAAGAGCATTGCTTAATTTCTGCTTAAGAATGTCAAAGGATTCTTGCTGCTTGGGACCCCAGTCAAACTTGACATTCTTGCGAGTTAATGATGTTAAGGGTGCAGCAATCCTTGAAAAGTTTTCAATGAATCGTCGATAGTATCCTGCTAGACCCAAGAAGTTGCGTATCTCTGTAGGTGACTTAGGCTCTTGCCAGTTCATAATTGCTTCAATCTTGGCAGGATCCACCTGGATACCACGCTCGCTCACCAGATGTCCAAGAAATTGTACTTCACGAAGCCAAAACTCACATTTTGAAAACTTGGCGTAGAGTTTCTCTTGCTGTAGAAGTTTAAGGATACACCGAAGATGTCTTTCATGATCAGCCTGATTCTTTGAATATATAAGTATGTCGTCAATAAAAACAATGATAAACTTGTTTAATACGGCTTACAAACGCGATTCATGAGATCCATGAACGTTGCAGGTGCATTAGTGAGCCCAAAAGGCATCACTAAGAACTCATAATGACCATAACGAGTTCTGAATGCAGTCTTATGTACATCTTCATCTCTGACCTTCAACTGGTGATAACCTGATCTTAGATCAATCTTTGAAAAGTAACTTGCTCTTTGAAGCTGATCAAATAGATCGTCGATCCTGGGTAACGGATACATGTTCTTGATTGTAACCTTGTTCAGCTCGCGATAATCAATGCATAAACACATTGATCCATCCTTTTTCTTCACCAACAGAATCGGTGCTCCCCAAGGGGATGAACTAGGTCGAATAAAACCCTTTGCCAACAAATCATCCAACTGTGTTCTTAACTCTTTCATCTCAGTCGGTGCCAACCGATAAGGTGCTCTTGCAATTGGTGCTGCTCCAGGAATAATGTCGATTGAGAATTCCACTTGCCTATCTGGAGGTAATCCAGGTAGTTTGTCACACCCCCAAAATACCACATGCGAAATCCCCCGCGAGGCGTGTGACATACCAGGATCTAGCCACTAATCACATTGAACTCACAACAAGATTTCAAAGAAAAGCTTTCATCCATTAAGATATAGTGTTACAAACGTTATTTATAACTCGTTGTGTTCAGCGGAAGCATAATACAAAGTTTAACCCAAACCCAAGTGTATGTAATCAACTAGTCTCGTTTCAAGTATCCATGTGCCTCGACCCATGACCACTCCAGCATCCCAGACAGCAAGTTCCACATCCACACATATCAATAACCTATGAGCATGCACACACGTGTATCAGACAACGCTGGTGAGTTCATAGTTTTACGAAAACGTTAGTTACCAAGTGTTTAGATCAGTTCATTGATAATAATTCCGAAAGTAATGTTGATAATAACTCGAGTACCGTACAAGATGGCTACCAGATTGTTTTGCCCATCCCCAATGCCCCCTATCTAAGCATTGGTCATGATTTAAGGTCATTAGTTCACGCCTATCCTCTCAGGTACGGTGTGAGGTTGCCAAGCCTAATAGCGCTATCAACTAACACCCCGTTACCTCTCAGGTAACTATTCGGTATAAGATGGGACTTAAAATGATAGGAATGAGTGTATTATCTAACATTCCAGTTTTTACCCACAAGACATATTCCTCTCAGGAATACCCAATTGATTTACCCAAAAACCTATCCCTCTTAGGGATACCCAATGACTGTCCCAACCACCAGTTCGCATGCTCAAGAGGAATGAACTCACCTTTGGTTTGCTCGGTAAGATTAGTTATTTGCTTATCAGTGGATCAAACACGTCCTAACATGGTTACCAGTAACGATCAGTTCTATGCACATAAGTCACGCATTCTATAATCACATTACACAGGTAACATACAAGTCTTGCACATAACGACATGCTAATCGTAACAAGGAATCGTGCTATATGCAGAGCATAACATTCATTGTAATAATCGGTTTTTGCATACCATGATATCATATAATAAGTGTCTTGGATTTCCCCCATACAGTTAATTCACATGATTTTATTTCAATTACAAGTTGACATCCATAAACATCTATCATGTAACAAATGCTTAGTCTAATACAAAGTCCAACATCATCGGCCCAATTTAATCCCACGGCCCATAAGGAAGATGTAATCAGCTGAAAGTGTGCAACCCTTTACTCGGTCCAGCCCAAATACAAGGTGCGACCCAAAAGAAGGTGTGTGTGTCTGTTTCAGCTTATGGCCTATTGGCGTATCTCGGCCCATTAAAGTGTGTGGCCAGATCTCATTTGTGCGACCAGTTGGGCTTGTGGCCCAGTATTTATGATGCGGTTCAGTTTCATGTTCAATCCAATGTGTGTGCGGCCCAACATTAGTAGGCCGATTTAAGTGCGCGTGTTCAACAGTTGTGTGCAGCCCAACTTATCACGAAGTCCACAATACTGTGCAACATCCCCAAGAGTGTGCAACCTAGTTTTCATGGCGGGCCCAGTATCCAGGAGTGGCCCAAACAAGGTGTGTGACCCATACTCGTTGAATGGTCCAAGATGATGTGCGGCCCAGTAACTGTGCGACCGATTGGGTGTGTGTGTGGGTTCTGTTGGACCTCCCCATGACTTGCGGGTCAAAAGGTAACCCCCTCCCCTTTACCCTATTATTTTCATAACTTCCCAAGTCTCAATTATCCGTTAGTTAATTTTATTAATTAGTAATCAACAACAATTATCAATACCCACACTCATTCTTATCCAATTAATCTATTACCCATTCAAATGTCACAATCCCAAACATACTCTAACAGTTCCATCTTGGCTCATCACCCAATAAATTTTAGCAACAAAGTGATAATCTCGATCATTATCCCTCTTAGATTTCTAACGCATGATCATGTTTTCATTCCACATGTTTTTACCCATAAACATATAATCAACAGTTTATCAAATCAAGCCATAACCAATGCTTAACATAAATCTAGTGATTCAACATGACAAAGAATTATCAATTATTTATCAACAGGAAACATCCAAATCGGATCACACAAAATCATCGCATAGAGTCCTAGTTTGTAATCAGCATCCATACAATCGTAATCATACCAGTTCTAGCAAAACCTTAAATCATAGTTATTCTTTTACTAATAACATATTGATCAACAAGTATAGTTTCAGCCAATTGTATCAAGAAATCAACTCTAGATAACAATATTACACTAACCAGATTATGAGGCGTAGGAGAGAATACTGGATTCGAGGGAGAGTAGGGCTTCGAAGGGAGTGGCAGTCGCCGATCACCAAAGGGACGAAAGATTGTGTTAGGTTTTGTTGTGGTTTCCAAATCACAATCATAACTACGTACGTTTTAAGTGTGCACCACCCTTCGAAAGGTTTGGGCCCAGAATATCTTGGACTTCGATACACACTGGGCCGAGAGTTTAGATAAGATACACACCGGGCCAAGAGTTTAGATAAGATACACACCGGGCCAAGAGTTAAGAGAGAGTGTTGAGTGTGCGGTTACTCATGAGGTGTGCGAGTGAACCAGAGTGTGTGACAGTATCGATGTATACATACATTATTATAACAATCAACTGTGTTTAACTAATTTAATAAGTAACAAGCACTCACCGTAACGTATGATAAAACGTAGTGTGAAAAGGAATAATACAAGATTAAAGGTTATGAGGTTAGACGACACTAACCTTGAAGGTGCGGATTGTCACATCATCCCCAACTTGAAGGAAATTTCGTCCCGAAATTCGATAGGTAAACACAGAGAAGTGAAGTGATAACTCAAGATTGTTGCAGATTTTCCTCAGATGCCACATCATCCCTAACTTGAAAGGGAATTTTGTCCCTAAATTCTCCAGTTGCATCAGGATTTTGACTCAGAAGTGTAGAATAATGGGGGCTACTTGAGCTTCATCTGATCCTCACATTTCCACGTGAGTTCCGGTCCACGTCTTGAGTTCTAACGAACTCTCGCGATTGGAAATAGACTATATTAACGAACCTTAACTTCCTGGTCCATGTTTTCAATAGATTCCTCGACAACTGCAACTTGTCGTTAACCTTAGGCTCTAGTAAGGGTATCACAAGTGTTTCATCAGACAAACACTTCTTTAGATTCAAGATATAATGACATCGCGAACGTTACCCAATTCGTCAGGTAACTCGAGTTTGCAGGCCCTGTTACCGATTCTTTCCAGAATTTCGGAATGCCCCAATATAATGTATATTAAGCTTGCCACGCTTCCCAAAGTGTTTCCTAAGTTTATCAGGTTTCCTGGCGATCATGCGTTGTCGCCATACGATTTCCGATGTAAATAATCTTCCCAAGAGTTTCGAGTATAAGTTTTGGATATGCGATCAGGTTGTCACCCACCTTAGTCCAACAAGGAGATTGGCATTATCGCCTATGCAATGCCCCAAACAAAGCTGTCTGAATACTAGAATGGTAACTGCTGCAGTAGGACTCATCCAAAGGTAAGTGTTCTTCCACTCTTTACTAAAGCCAATCTCACACATGCTCGCAGCATGTCTTCAAGCATCAGGATGGTTCGTTTACTCTGACCGTTTGTCCTACGGTGATAAGCAATGCTTATGTCCAAACATGGCCCACAGGATTTGTGCGCTGTCTGCCAAAAATCGGGTATAAATGCAGATCGCAATCAGAGGTAATAGAAGTTCGCACCTCGTGCCTAGAAACCGCCTCTCTCAGAGGAATATTCACAAGCTGTGAAAACTCGTCAGTT
Source organism: Helianthus tuberosus (assembly GCA_030545235.1). NCBI lineage: Eukaryota > Viridiplantae > Streptophyta > Magnoliopsida > Asterales > Asteraceae > Helianthus > Helianthus tuberosus. Next base: position 20,566,670 of record CM060386.1, on the reverse strand, counting down.
TCCTTGATTGCAAGAAAGTGTACTAAGTACATGAGACATTCAACGATCACCCAGGTGATATTGTTTCTGTTCCGAGTTTTAGGTAGGCCAGTGATAGTCTGTTCTCATTTCCAAATTAGTGTTTCTGGTTGCTGACACAACCCAGAAGGTTTCTGATATTCTACTTTGACTTTCGCACAAGTCAAAATCCGTTCACGTACATTACTATGTGGGCCTTCCTGCCCGGTTGCCAGTACCAGATTTATAGATCCTAAAATCTCCTATCAAAATCCAGATGACTAGAATACCAAGGCTGGTGTGTTTCGATCAACACACATTCCCTTGGATTTCCGTATAGTGAGTCTCCTATTCGCTCCATGGGGTATTGAATGTCGTTCGATATTTTCTTGGCTACAAATTGTTTTTCCATGCCCCGCACGGATCCAGCTGGGAGGTTCTCATCCTTCAACACTTCGGTTCGAGCAGAACAGATCTGATCAAATGGGTTAGAGTCGTTGGTGTGTGGCAAGGCTCATACGCGTCTGGGTTTCACAGTCAAAATCATTCCAAGGTTTCATCCAGCAATACCATCTCATGTTTGGCTCTTTCGAAACAAGGGTACATGGGAGGCTCTTGTGATCGGTCTAAGTAGTGCATTTGGTACCGTCCAAGTAATGCCTCCAACTTAAATCCAAAGACCACGATTTCCACTGCAGGTTGTGACTTGTGCCATTCCTCTTGTAAGTCCACCACATAAGCCATCACCCTCTCGTGTTGCATCAGCGTGTAACTGGGACTCTGATTCGAACCATCATGGTATACCACTAGATCACCCGTACCCTCGGGTAAAAATGATGCTCAGTGCATGGTGGTGTTGGGTTCTGAAAAGCTGAAGAGACGTCCTCCTGTTTTGTCTCTCACGAATACACAGCACCCTGCTGTGCTAAGAGATCAAAGTTGCACGATCTTCAAAAATCCTGAGTTGAATCTTGCGATAGTATCTAGCTGGACCAAGAAATTATGTATCTCTGATGGACTATTTGGTGCCAATCAATATCTAATAAAATGGATCTTTAGTGAGATCTACATAAATCCCCACTTCGTTGACTACGTGACCAAAAAAGTGTACCAACCAAATCCTGAAGTCACACTTAGGTAGACTTCGCGTGGAGTTGCTCCTCCCCTAGGAGCTCTAGGATAAAATACAGGTGCCGTTCATGGTGTTCCTTTCCCCTGGTAGTGATTCTAAACATCACAGATAAATGTGGTCGACGAATCTGGCGAAACAAGGTTGACTTATATTACTCATGTGATCCCTAAGGCTGCTGGTGTGTTGGATATCTTAAATAACCTGAATAGAAAATCGTAGTGGCCTTACTGGATCTGTAACTCCGTGTTAGGAATCATCCTCCCCATGGTCTTCCATCAGATAACAGTCCGGTCTTAAGTCAGTTTCCGGATAGATTCTTGATTATCGCAACGGGTCAAGCAGGTTGTCGATGCGAGGCAGGGGGTGAGGGTCTATGATAGCCACCTTGTGGTAGTCTGTACACGCACGAAAGGGCTCGTCCTTAGTTTCCACAATAGAGCTCAGCTTCCCCGAAACGAGGAGCTAGATCGATAAAACTCCCATCCCGTAGTTCCTGAAGTTGATTGCGCAGTTCCTTGCAACCCTCCAGGCGCAAGACGATAAGGAGTACGAGTAATCAAGGTTGCCTCTGGTCATGAGATCAAACTGAGATTCTGCCTAATCAGTTGTAGAAGTAAACCTGAAACTTCCTCGAGTAGCACACTGAGAGGGATCACGAACAATTGGTGGATCCTCGATCCTCTTCCCTTAGCTTTAACATTAGTAACGGTTGCAAACATAGCGGGGTAATACCTCCGTAGACACTCCTGGGCTCTCATTGCTGAAATGATACTAACCTTTACACCACTCTGATGCTTTAGGGCAGACGACGATTTTCCACTAGGGAGAGGGATACGCAAAATTTTCTCCTCGCAGGGTATATCTACGCGATATCTGGATAACCAATCCACACTAACTACTTCATCAAAACTATCAAGGGTAGCAGAAGGAAGGTCGATGCCGAACACTTGTCCCACAAGGTCGAGTTTGCATTCCACGAACATATGAGGTTTCAATTGACATGCCATCAACCGATTACACAACAGGTTCGGTTTCAAGAAGCATCAGGGTTAAACAGAATAGAGACGAAGCGGTTAGCTACCCATACAAGCTACCATGTTGCTTTTATGCCTGACGTCGCCCACGCCAATCCTAAATGCCCTTCCATGAACACCACTACTAGTGTTGTTGTTACGGTTACGAGGATTTTCCAATACTGTCAGTGTTCCCTTGGTTGTTGACATTTTGACTTAACAATAGTCAATCCTTGTCGAAGTCACCTCTGATTCCACACTGTAAGCTACCATTATGAGTACCTTGATGTCGCTGTGTCTGTTGCCTCTAATGTCGCTGCTTGTAACGGGGTCCTGTGACCTTTCACCAACAAGGTCTATCTTTTCACATTCCATGTCACGTGCTATGGCACTACTCACTGTGCGGGAAGTTACACCTTCCACTTTATAGTCAATTGTCATCGTTCATGTCCCGATTGATTCGTAAGAGTTGACTCCCATAAGTCGCTGTCTAGGGTTACGGATTCGATTGAAGTCAATTTACTGGTGTTCGTTGCTGGTACCAAGGCCGTTATAATACCGAGGTCGGTGGGATACTACGCTCATCCTCTTGTCCATCGTCCTTGCAAGTTGATTGAGTAATACACGGTATGTTTCTAGAGTATTGCAGAAGTGATCGCACTTCGGGATCTAAGGTGTCAATACATTGAGTTCCAGCAAACGAAGAGGAGTGAGAAGGGTATAGACCAATCATTTGACGCTGCGACGTCCAACTCAGGGACGTTCGCACAAGCACCTAACATTCTACATAGTTCGCTAGGCATTCAGATGAGTGTTCAGGTGATACTCGATAGCCTCGAGATTCATAAGGATTCAGAGGGGAGTGAAAAGATCACGTTCAAGTAGGAGACAATCACTACTATGACCCCTATAGGTTTGTTATGTTTCTCATTCATCGACTAACGGAACATAACCCCTTTTTCACTTGTTAAGCGTCACTGGGACTCGCATGCACCCCACATTATTATTATGTGTGCACCCACAATAATATTGCGATTTGCATGCTCATCTCAGTTCCTCCTAACTCATGTCAAATGGTTCCTCAAACTCGAATTCCAAACAAAGGTTATCAAAACGATAAGATCACAAAGATCTAATGACTACGCCACACCAACTACGCATCATAGAGTAAACAAGAAACTCATGTAATTATGCTATAGTGAAGAGTGTGTGTCCGTATGCTTCATAACCAATGCTTAACATAAATCTAGTGATTCAACATGACAAAGAATTATCAATTATTTATAAACAGGAAACATCCAAATCGGATCACACAAAATCATTGCATAGAGTCCTAGTTTGTAATCAGTATCCATACAATCGTAATCATACCGGTTCTAGCAAAACCTTAAATCATAGTTATTCTTTTACTAATAACATATTGATCAACAAGTATATTTTCAGCCAATTGGATCAAGAAATCAACTCTAGATAACAATATTACACTAACCTAGCATAAACAAACAATACTCTAGCATAAACATCATTGATAAGAAAGGTACATGTTATCACATTGTCATTCTGAATGGATTCTTGTGCATTCATCTGAAAGACCCGAGTGTTGGTCTTCTTAGCCTCCTCAGGATTCTTCGCATATTTTGGGCAGTTAGTCTTGATATGCCCCTTCTCGTTACAATTGTAACAAGTTGCATCCTTCATCTTTTTGCAATCCAAGGTCTTATGCTCCTTGGACTTGCAGATCCCACACCCAAACGGCTTTGATTGCGACTACGAGTGTGATTTTGAATCCAACCTACACTTTCCAAAATGATGTTTCTGACATGTTTTACATTTGGGTTTCTCACCCCGTCTGCTGGTTATCCTTTTTGAATCCAGAACTCTTTCTATGATCAGAGTTCCCCTTATGTTTCTTATCAGATCGACGTGAGTTCTCATCCTCACGTTTCCTTTTTCCTTCATCGGAATTCTTGAGCGATAAGGACACTTGCCTTGATTTCCAGAGCTAAACCTCCAATAAAACGAGCTATACGTTTTGGTTCCGGTGTGACCAAATAAGGAACCAATCGAGACATGGTGTTGAAACTTGTAAGGTATACTTGACAGTCTAAATTCTTCATGACCAAGGTTAAGAAGTCTGTCTCAATTTTCTCAACTTCATGTTGAGGACATAAATTTTATTTGATTAGAGAAACAAACTGATCCCAAGTCAGATTATACAACGGGATCTTCCCTGTAGCTTGGATTAGAGACCTCCACCAAGCTAAAGCTTCTCCTTTAAAAGATTGTGAAACAAACTTCACAATGTCCTGCTCTGCACAACCACTAATATCAACCACTGTATCCATCTCATCGAGCCAAGTCATATAATCAATGGCTCCTTTCTCTCCTGTGAAGTCTCTGGGCTTGCAGGAGACAAAATATTTGTAAGAACAGGTTCTAACACGTGGCTCTTGATTGAGCACAATCTTCTTAGATGGGATACTTTGCTGATTCGACGAGTGACGAGCATCGTCCTTCTTTGACTCGTGCGTTTTAGAAGGGGGCTTACTATGAGCCACATATTGAGTCTTAGTGCGTGTACCACTTGATTCCTTGAAATGTCTGTCAAGAGCTCTAGTAACAGCATTGTCTATCAATGCTTGAAGATCTGCACCGGCTACGTTAATTCTGGTGGTATCATTATTCTCTCTTGGGTGACTGTTAACCTATTCTGATTCAGCCATGTAGCTTGATTGCTACAAAACAATTGACAATATTTTATTTAGAGGTTATTATGGAATCATCATTTTTGATGATTTATTAACCATGGTAATATAAACCATATTTGTTAATTTGTTAATCAAGCTTTTATTTTAAACTTTTTGTTATAATTAATCCCTAGTTATAAAACATTAAGGGCATTATTAATGGCACATAAGGCCTAGTCACAAGGACATTTTTAAGCCATGATTTCATAGAATCGAGGCATTAAGGTTTGAATGTAGTTCATTACCTTTTATTGACAGGGAGTCGTAGACCACAACTGTCTTTTGTCTTATTTGACAATTATCATGGCCCGTAGGCACTTCATCGCTAATGGATGTTTCGTATATGATCATCTTAATCGATGATTTGAACCCATGATTTCTAGATCATTAGGCTCGGAAGAATCCAATATAAGGATGACATGTGTGACTTTTACTGAATCACATCTGCCAGGAGTGCTAACATGTTTTCAGATGTTAACAAGGATTTGAATCTTTTTAAATAGGTTTTACCATCATGGCCAGGTCTATAATGACATTTAGGCTAGGTTATACATTTTAAGATTCTTTTTAATATATATTGGCAGATTAAATACAAAAGGAATGATATTTTGTTTTATATTATATTATATTTATGCATATAATGATAAATGAACTTTAAATTAAAACATTCATAATAAAGGAGTACATAGGTGCCCTAAACGAGACTTTTAAATAAATAAATTGTCCGCATAGGGACGAAAAGGAAATACTAGTCCTCGCAGGGACCTATTACATAAATAAAAATGTCCACGCAGGGACTTGATTGAAATTAAAAATTACAAAACAATTAAATTAAGGAATTTCAATAATCCCTCTTCTTCTTCCCCTTGATTAGGTCTGCCAAACCCTTAAGTAGACCCTGGCGGCTTCTACGCTCCTCCTGAACCTCTCGTTCCACCTGGTTCAACCTCTGAAGAATTTCCTGCTGCGGTGGTTGGATCAATGGCGGCTGCGGCGGCTGTTGTTGCGGAGGTTGAGGAGGTGGCGGGTATTGATACCCATATGCTTGGTACCCAGACTGGTATGAAGCTGTGAAAGGCCCTTCTGGATGGAGAGCATTGTAGTTAGCCGCCTCGAGGTACGGGTCGACGGCAGGGGCATTGTAGTAGTTGTAGCCAGGATAATCTGGCTGCTCAAAAGGGTTATATGTCGCTGCACCGGCGTAAGAAGGAATTGGGTTATCATAACCCATGTGTGGTGGTGGTGCGACTGGCGCAGAGTCGACTTCTGAAACTAGGTTTGAAGGCCCACCCATTTGCGGGTCTTCATACAGTGGCGGGTAGTGGCTGCCACTGGAGTCTTGAGGGGTGCTGAAGTGAAAATCCCCTCTTCGTACGGACATCCGTGCACCTGATCTTCTTCGCCTTGGAGGTTTCAGAGGAAGTTGTTGCTCTAGCGGTGGCGGTGGCGTGACTGCCTTAAAATGTGGGTCCTCAGAGGGGACCTGTTGGTGTGGTGACGAGTGGTGGGAAGGTGTATACTCCTAGTGATAATTACTCCACCATTGGGCAAAGGAGTCGGGGCCTCTATATGGCAAACCATGGAAAAATGATCCATCAGAAATCTCTATGGGATGCGTTGGCGTCCCAGTTGGTGGCTCGGCAGGCTCTGGATCCTCGTCCATATCCATATCCTGGGCTCTAGGAAAGTGGTCTTCAGGTCCCAATGGGTTATGGCCCATTGGTTCTTCACTCACGTTCGCCGGGTTGAACCGGCTCTGAAAGTATAGGGTCGGGTCCTGAAAAGCCCGGTGTGAACTCGACCGCTGCAATTGAAGGAAGGAGTGGTGAGAATCATTGGGCTCGTTTTCTGAGTGTGGCCCAAAGGAGTGGTGATACGAGGGCGAAGAGCTAAGCGAGACAGAACGCCTCGCGGGTTCCAAATATGTTCTCCAGTCTTCTTGAGGACTAGAGCTCATGGTTGCTGAAGGAGTTCGCCGGTGTGATGGCCCGGCCTCGTGGTCATTTGGAGCAGTGATTGGCGCATTGCCTCGTCCACCTCTTCCTCTGAATCATGGCAGCATTGTCTTTTGTTCCTGTCAAAACAAACAAAAGAAAACAACAAAAGAAAACAATAAGATTAGTATTAGTCCTATGTCCTTAGCCTAGACTCGGAGGTCAAGGATGTGCAAACTATGTCATTGAGATTAAACACAAAAGGCTAGTGTTTAATTCACTCAATGTTGGCTCTGATACCAATCTGTCACACCCCGATATTTCCACGTATTACCGGTGGGCCCGGTGGAGAGTATCATGACGTAGTTGATATCATCATGGTCAATAATCACAGTTCAATGCACAGCGAAAGTCTAAAAGTAAATTATTATACAAACCGAGTTGAAAGTAACATAAAATATTACACAACGGATTGTAAGTGGATGCACAGGCGGATCTAAAAATAAAAGAAATATTGTTCAACAGATTTAAGCATCAAAAGCTTGCAAGACTCTTTATTTGATACTAGGAGTAGCCAGCCTATTACGAGTAGTACCTGCACTTAACCTTTTAAAAATACGTCAGTTTACACTGGTAAATACAATTAACTGACTCTTTTGAAAAGTGTTTATAAAAATTGATTTAAATGCACAAGTCATAAATATTCTTTATTAACTTGGGACAATTATTTAAAAATAATCTTGTATACAGTTTTACATGTTTGTCGTCCATTTAGGACCCGGTTAGAAGAGCCGGTTAAGATTAATAGACACACCACTTGGTATAATACCCACAAGAAGTTTCCTTACGAGTGGGGTACCTTTTTACATACGCAACTGTCAGGTGTATGCCTACACCCCATGCTTAAGTCGTGGCCATTTCTAATGAATGAGCCGAGGATATCCAGGACATGGTCATTAACCCCCCAAAGGCATTGAATCAAACAAAACAGATTAAAACGGGTTATGCATCTTTTTAATCACATTCCGATTGTAAGATTTCATACCCGACCATGCGGTATTATTATAATACCGTATCCCAAGCCCGTATAAGGAAAAACAAGTTAAAAATATTTACCTAAGCAAAATTATAAATTTTAATCTCAGCCGTATATCAATCAGCAAACACAGGTAGCTTTTACTGAGCTCCTAATCTGGAACGAAGGTTTTAATAACCTATTAGATTCCTAACGGGTCTTATTTAAGTCTTAACTTAGACCGGTTAGTTTTAATGAAAAGTTTACGGTTCAAAACGCAAGATTAAGCGAAGACCGGATTAGAATGTGATTTAGACCCGACAAGTATGAATACTTGTATAAAATGGGTAAACTAAACACATTCTGGATTTTGAAACAAAAATGATAGGGATTGACCCGTTTCGGTTAATTTATGCAAACTAGTTACATAAACCGTACCGAAAGCGAAAAATGCATAACGGGTAACTAAATGAGTCATGTACAGGTTCCACAAGTTAATATGCTTTAAATATGTTGTGATATCAGTAGGATACCTTCCATTATGCCCAAAACGAATTTAAAAACAATTTATGCCCCGTAGGGGTATTTTGGTCATTTTAAAGTTCATAAAAGAGGTTAAATAGTAATCTGAGTTTTTGGTCTAAAATAATCAGTAAAAATATTTATTTTGATAAGCCATATCCGTAAGATATCTTACATATGTGATATTTATTATTTATGGCCAAACTATGCACCGTAGGGGCATTTTGGTCATTTCACATATGCTTTAAGGGTCAAATTTGGAAATCTGAGTTTAAAACTTATACTTACTGTTAAAGTATAAAAATTTATTCATAACATCAGTAGGTAACAAACCTTAAGTGCCAAATATGGTTTTAAAGCATACTATGCGCCTAAATCGCATAAAAGTCGGTATTTGACGGTATTCAGGTTGATTAAGGAAATCTGAGATTTTGACTAGCCTTTACTGTTTAAAATAACTTATTTAATATATAAAATCAGTAGAAAAAGGTTTGACATATAAAGGATGTGTAAAACTCATTTTATTAGCAAAAAGGGCATTATCGTCAATTATTGAGTCTATGCAAGAACTCTATGTTATGATCAGTTTAAAATTTAATAACAATTTCCAAAAATCCCTAAATATTATATTACATCAGTGGAGAAAAGGTTTGGTGTCAAAATTTGGGTTTAAATAGGATTTATGTCAAAATGCCATTTAATTAATAAAAAGCTTTCATTTTACGATATCGAGCATAACTCTCATTTCAGACCATAAACTGATGTCAAATTTTTAGGACATACTTAAATATCAGTAATAAAGGTTTTTGTCCACTCACATTTTCAAAAATCTTGTTTTTATATCGAAAGGGCATAATGGTCAACATTTAAAGCAATTAACGAAAACATGCAAATGAATCGGATTATTAAGGAACCATATAGTATAATCTCATAGGGTTATACTATCACGAAATATGGTCATAAAGGAACCTTAAGGCATATCTAAAACAAGCTAAATCGGGTCAGAACTGAAAGTCAAAGCAAAAGTCTACTTTTGCGACTTTCGATTGCGAACAAAGCCTAAACTCAGAATTGTCGGGTTGAACATATCTAAACATGTTCTTATATTATTTACCAAGTTATTTTAGTGTTAAAACATGTTCCATGACCTCTACATTATCAGTTATGAATTTATTTGTAAAAATTGCTTCTGTTGACTTTTTATTAATAAGTTTGACCCGACAATTGACCAGATAATCAGTAGGTGCCCTTTTAAGGGTTTATTACCTACATAATTACCAACTCATAGCCACTTTCAATTCGAATAATGGCTGGACCATTAGTGATTAATCACTAAGTCAAAGCTTAATTACGATAACTTTGACTTTCGGTCATTAAGCTAATAAAACTTGAACTTAGGGAGCTAAGAACACTTACTATGGTCCTTAGCACGAAAATAGAACTTGAGAAAGCTTCCTTAAGCTCCAGGAGGCTTCAGATAGAGAGCTTGAGTGAAAAGTTTAAGAATGTGCAAATGAACATAAAACTACAAGACTCTTATATAGGAAAATGGAAGCTCCAAGATCTTTGCACCTGTCCCTATGTTGTTTTCAGATGATCCCATGTGTCCCTAGTGCATGAAAAATCATTTGCTCAGGCCCTGGTATCAAAAACAACCATGCAAAGGCGGTGGAACTGGCTGAACCTGCAGCTGTGTAGGTTTTTGTTCGCTGGTGACTTCTACGCGGGCCGCGTAAGACTCAGAGAGAGTCTACGCGGGCCGCGAGGCTCCCCCTAAACCGGAAAACAACTTTCAAACTTTGCAATTTTTGTCCCTGGTCCATTTTAAGTTTATTTAACTTCCATTTATTGCACTTAGGACCCCCATAGTTAACTATTAAGAGCCTTGGGTCATATATTAACTCCGTTAAGCTCCCGGTTAGTTGTAAGGTCACCCGAAAAGTCTTGTTTTCATCAAAACTCCATAAAATTACTATCCAATATTCTTGAGAGCAAAATATACAATCATTACAATGTTTTTGGGATCGTTAAAAGGTCACTCAGAGGTAATATTTAACATGTTGACACTTTTAACCCCTATGTTTCGTAAGATTCTCAATTTAAGCACAACGACTTTTTTTTATGTCCGACAATTTATTCATTAAAGAATACGAACATCTTATGAGGTCATTCAGAGGCACTAGTTTGGCATGATGACACGTTTGATCCGTTTACTTACATATTTACATTGTTTGACAATTTTAGTCCCTCGGAAACAATCCATTACACGTTTAAAGTCCGTGACACGTGTCTTTATTATATTGGACGTGATTTTGCGAGGTGTTAAAGTTTCTTTTCTCCAATTTCTTCCCAGTAAACTGGAGTTCGGCACTTTCGTCCATAAAGTGCTTCGAATGGTGCAGCATTGATACTGGTACGATAGCTGTTATTGTAAGAAAATTATATTAATGGTATATGATCATCCCAATTACCTCCGAAATCAATTACACAGGATCTAAGCATATCTTCCATTGTCTAAATTGTCCTTTCGCTTTGTCTGACCGTTTGAGGATGATAAGCTATGCTTAGATTTAGGTTGGTTCCCATTGCTTTTTGGAAACTTGTCCAAAAATGAGAGGTAAAACGGCTATCTCTGTCAGATACAATTGATAAAGGAATTCCATGTAATGAAACTATTTCATTTACATACAGTTTAGCTAATTGCTCCATACTGAAGGTTTCTTTCATTGGTAGAAAATGAGCTGACTTAGTTAGCCTATCTACAATCACCCAGATTTTATCATTACCCTTTCTTGTTTTGGGTAATTTGGTAACAAAATCCATTGTTATCAATTCCTATTTCCAAACTGGTATTTCTAATTGTTGTAACAAACCTGAGGGTTTCTGATGTTCAGCTTTAACTTGTGAACAGGTTAAACACTTAGAAACATAAGCTGTTATATCTTTCTTCATTCCTATCCACCAAAAATTCTTTCTTAAATCCTAATACATCTTATTACTTCCAGGATGCATCGTACACTTAGACTTGTGGGCTTCTTCTAATATGCGGTGGCGTAGGTTTCCTAGTTTAGGTATCCATATCCTCTTCTTATGGAATCTCCAAATTCCATCTGTTCCTTGTTCTAGTTCTTTAATCATTCCTTTCAATTTCTCAGTATCATCCTTGATTACTGATTCTTGTGCTTTTCTAATCTGTTTTTTTAAATCTACTTGTATATTTAATTTAAGAGAACGCACTCTTTTTGACTTTTCATGATACTTTCAACTTAAAGCGTCATCGACTACATTTGCCTTTCCTGCATGGTACTGGATATTGCAATCATAATCACTAAGAGTTTCCATCCAGCGTCTCTGTCTCATATTTAATTCCTTTTGCCCGAAAACATACCTTAAACTCTTATGATCGGTGAAAATGGTACAGTAAAGGTAATGTCTCCAAATCTTAAGGGAAAAAATTATAGCTCCTAATTCCAAATCATGAGTTGAGTAATTTTCTTCGTGATTCTTAAGTTGTCTAGATGCATATGCTATAACCTTTTGACGTTGCATCAACACACATCCATAACCTAACTTAAAAGCGTCACAATAAACTACAAAATCTTCTGTTCCTTCTGGTAATGCTAATATGGGTGTGTCGGTTAATCTTTGCTTAAGAATTCTAAAGGCTTCTTCTTGTTTCGGTCCCCATTCAAACTTAACAGATTGACATGTTAGCTTAGTTAAGGGAATGGCTATTCTAGAAAAATCTTGGATAAATCTTCTATAATAACCAGCCAATCCTAGGAAACTTCTAACCTCGGTTGCTGACTCAGGGGTTTTCCATTTAGTAATCGCCTCAATCTTTGTGGGATCCACATGAATTCCTTCGTGGTTGACTAAATGTCCAAGAAACTGTACTTCTTCTAACCAAAATTCACACTTTGAAAATTTTGCATAGAGCTTTTCTTCTCTTAATAAACTTAGAAGTGCGTGCAAATGCTTTACATGTTCCTCTTTGCTCTTAGAATAAATGAGAATATCATCTATAAAGACAATTATGACTTTATCCAAATATGGTTTACATATTCGGTTCATCATGTCCATAAATGCGGCTGGGGCATTGGTTAAACCAAATGGCATGACAGTAATTTCATAATGGCCATACCTTGTTGTAAATGTGGTCTTAGGAATGTCCTCTTCCTGTACCTTTAATTGATGATATCCTGAGCGTAAATCGATTTTTGAGAAAAATCGAGCTCCTTGCAATTGATCAAACAAATCATCGATTCTTGGTAATGGGTACCGATTTTTAATCGTGACTTTATTCAATTCACGGTAATCAATGCACATTCGCATTGACCCGTCTTTCTTTTTGATGAATATAATCAGTGTTCCCCATGGCGATGAACTTGGCTGTATGAATCCTTTCTCCAGTAGTTCGTCTAATTGTTTCTTTAACTCTTGCATTTCAGCTGGTGCCAAGCGATAGGGTGTTTTGGCAATTGGTGCTGTCCCTGGTAGCAGATGAATTCTGGATTCAACTTCCCTATCTGGAGGTAGCACTGGTAACTCTTCGGGAAAAACATCTGAAAACTGAGATACTACAGGAATATCTTTCAGTTCTTTTCCTTTAGTGTTAATGATTATGGAAATCAAATACACTAATGATCCTTTTCTTACATAACTTGTTGTTTTCATCATATAGATGAATTTTGTGGATCTAGATGGTCTATCTCCTTTAATTGTGATCTTTTCGCCCTTTAGTGAATTTACTTGGATTGACTTTTGATCACATAGAATACTGGCTTTATTGGCTACCAACCAATCCATTCCTAACACAACATCAAATCCTGCCAGATTCATTGGATACAGGTTTGCAATAAACTTTTGATTTAAAAATTCTATTCTTGCTCCTTGCAATATTTCGATAATTTTAATGGTTTCCCCATTTAATGTTTCTACTAGGCATTCTTGTGGGAGTTTAGTTAATGGTTGATTGAGAAGTTTGAAAAATGAAGTATTAATAAAACTTTGGTTCGCACCAGAGTCAAATAATACTTTAGCAAAAACATCATTAACTAAAAACGTACCGGCGATCACATCCGGGATCATCTTGGCTTCTTCTGCAGTCAGAAAAAATGCCCTAGCATTTTTAGTATTCTTGTTGTTTATGGCCGGAGCTAATTTCGGACAGTGTGGCTTGATATGACCTTTTTCTCCACAGTTGAAGCACACTCCATTACTAGGTTCACTACAAAAAAAATGACATCTAGTGGCATGCAAAAAGTGCCACAGAAAAACAAGAAAGTGCCACTAAAGAACCTTGTAAGAATGGGCGGCACACAAAAAAAGTGCCACAAGAAGCGCTGACGCTAAAGCCTTTTAGTGGCACTTTTTCAATGTGTCGCACAAAGTTTTTAGGCTTTTAGTGGCACTTTTTTATTTGCCAATACAAACTTTTGAGCTTTTAGTGGCACATAATTTTTGCCACAAAAATCATATCAAATTAAATGTCATTGACATTTATCATATTAATTTTAATTAATTACAATTATCATTTATTTACATTAAAAAATAAAAACAAAATTGTAAAATGTAGAAATCATAAAATAATCACTTCAATTAGAAGTTCAATCAATCTTACAAAGATTCCAAATGTCTATTAAATGTCGATCTAAGTCAAATGATCAAACATATTACCTAAATAAACTAACAAGTTTATGAATAAAAACTCAAAACTTCATTGTGTTCATGAATCTCTTTCACAATCTTCATGCGAGTTAAATAATCATCGTGTAAACGTTTTCTTAGTAGTCATACTTCCAATTCATAGTTTCCGGCACTTACTACTTATTGTCGCTACATTAACCAACGTACTATACTCAACCTGAAATTTCACAATTCATGTTAAATTGATTAGATCTTATAACCATAGCTATCAAATATGTAAAAGTAGTTAATAAAAGGCAAACTTACTTCTTTTGACATCACCATAATGTCCTCGCGATCTTCACGTTGATATCATGTCAAACATATAACTAGTGACGTTGCACCTCGAATCCCATTCAAATATCTCACCGGTACGTACATTACCTGATAAAAATACAAATGCACATACTTGGTTACAAACTAGTAACTCAGTCCTGAATAGATTCATAATGTAACCCTGAATAGATTCATAATGTAACCTAAAACCAATCGGATTTGCGTACTGACCGAGGTATCTACAGGCGCTCCGACATCAAAACTGTGATCAACCCACAGACTAGAGACTAATATCTTCCCACCTTGTCTGGCAGCAAAACATAGGGGATCATCCTACAAAAACAGAACACAGATAATCCTCCATATATCTATTGCATGTGGATTCCAATCTATGTCAAAAATGATGACTGTATCCGCAGCTTGAAGATTCACTCCAACACCTCCTGCGCGAATGCTAGGGATATAGAACACTTTCTAATATAATTATTATATTGATCATAAGAAAAACACACAAATACAAAGAGCTGAAATTCATTAACATGTCACCTTTTCAAGCCTTGCTACCTCTTCTAGAGTTGACTATTGCAGCCTGCATATAAGAATTAATGTTATTGAATTGTAAAACTGTAGCTTGAAACAACAGAGCATGGAAGTTAGGTAATAATGGTTATTGGGTTAAAATCGATGAGGGTTGACCTGCTAACACTCTTAAGATTTATAAAAAAAAAATTCAGTGATATAAATATATCACAAAAATTATAGAGAAATGCCATTTTCGTCCCTGAGGTTTGGCCAGTTTTTCGACTTTCGTCCAAAGGTTTGATTTTTCCGCATCTGGATCCAAAAGGTTTGAAATCTTGCCTTTCTCATTCGGCTCGTTAACTCCATCCGTTTTTCTTTGTTAAGTGAGGGGTATTTCCGTCTCTTTTGTTAACTTAAAGGGCAATTCAGTCTTTTTCACTCTATGTAAAAAGACCAAATACCCCTGAAAAAGACTGAATTGCCCATTAAATTAACAAAAGAAACGGAAATACCCCCGACTCAACAGAGAAAAATGGATGGAGTTAACGAGCCAGGTGAAAATGGCATAATTTCAAACCTTTTGGATCAAGATGTGGAAAAACAAACCTTTGAACGAAAGTCGCAAGACTGGCCAAACATCAGGGATGAAAATGGCATTTTACTCAAAATTATATTATGAAAGCAAAAAAGAGCAATCTTTTTAAAATAAAAAGATTTAAAAGCATTTTAATGCACTTTTGACCCATTTGACCGGTTTCCTTGATTGCTATGTTCTTTCCATTCTACCTGTTGCTAATAGTATACAACCCGAAATCAACCTGATTACATTTGAACGGTTTAAATCTGCATGCATATGAAGATGACAGTACCTTTATAGCTATGATTTGCTCAGGTGTAGGGCCCACTGGTTTAGATGGCTCCTCTTCCTTAGGTTCCTCTGTCGGAACTTCGCCAGGTACAAAAGTCTTCACAGATTCCTTTTTAGCCTCCTCTTCAGCCTCTTTTGATGCAAACAATTTGGCTGCTTCAATTCGCTCCTATCAATGACGACACAATATTAAATGCAACCCTTCTAAAAGTGAATGAATAGCAAAAGACAAAAAAGAACAACAAAACAATATACTGAGAATTCAGATAGAATAGTAGTGGTTCTATAAAGCAAGCATCAAAATGGCTGCATCTTCCTTGTTTTTAAAATGTGTAACGCGTTTTGATCCCAAAAGCTGATGTGCAATGCGTGATGCGCACGAATCACGTATGTGAGACGTTTATTATTTTAAAAAAATATTTATACATAATATTTTAACATGTTAAGTTTTAAACACTAAAAATTTAGAGATGAAAATAAATAAATACAAGTAAAAAAGCTTTCATACCAGGAAAGAAGTTCTATATAACCAAAATAAGCCTTGAACCCTTATGTGTACAAGTAGTCTATGCAAAAGGTACAAGTAATCTATGCAGGAACACACTTAACAACTTCATCAGCTCACTGTACCAGCTTATTAAGCTCATTGTACAATTTTACTCTATAGTGGTCGATTTCAGAAAAATGTATGCATCAAGGCGCATCATGCGAGTGCATCATGGCATTGCAACGCATCGCACCAACTGATGTGATCTCATCAGCGCATCGCGCATTATAGGCTCCTGATCCGCGCATTTTTTAAACCAAGATCTTCATATGAGAGACTTGCCATACAAGGGTTCAAAAACAAACAGGTTTAATTTGAAAGAAATGGGCTTAGTATTTGTGTCTTAAAGTCTATGTTGTCAAAGACACAAGGCGCAAGCGAGGCGCATCGGCCTCGCCCGGAGCCTAGGCGCAAGGCGCAAAAAAAACGTGGGTTTTCTTAAGAAAAGCGCACATATAGAAAAAAATATGTTATGCTTTAAAAAAATAAGATTCCACATATAAAATAAAAAAAAACTATTATATATGCCATTTAAGATCATGTAGCTAATAGTTAGTAGCAAAAGTTTAGGACTTATACACACGTAGTGATACCAAAAGTTACTAGGACTTTACAAACGTTTGTGGTTACTAAATCATTTAAACTTTAAAAAGGAATGGTTTACAGCTGCAAAAAAAAACTTTAAAAATAACATTAAAACAGAAAAGTGCGCCTCATAGAAAAAGCCCGCGTTTTTTACTCGTAGCGCCATAGTTGTTAAAATCCATCTCCTCTTGCGCCTAGGCCCATTTTTCAGGCGAGGCGATGCAATTGCGTTTTAATTCTCCAAGTGATGGTTCATGCACACATTCCGGCAAGATTCCTAGATTCCGGAGAGTTTCCGGCCAAATTCCAGCTAGATTTCTAATATTATCTAAGGGAAACTACTTTTCTACACCAATACCCTAATATTTTAGAATTTTTGGTACTAAATAGATGAAATTAAATGCTTTATAATAGCTTTTGTTTATTTTATTTAAAGAATAGTATTATTTTTCTAATACATAATATTAGACATAGTTTAATATTATGTTATATTAGAGGGATTAGAGTGTAATATTGTATTCTATATATACTCATGTATATTCAGCAATTATAATCACAATTCAATAACAATATATCTTTACCGAGTTTAACTTGGTATCAGAGCTGAGGATCAAACCCTAATTCTGCCGCCATCCACAGCTCTGTTGTCCTTCTTCTTTTTTCTCCTACTACTTTTTTTTTCTCGATCACCCAATCACCATGACTACCCTTGTCGCCTTCTCCCAATCAGAAAAGACTAACCACAACTCTCACAAGTTTGGATTTACCCTATCTCCCACCAATTATGGTCATTGGAAGACTATGATTCATCCGTTTTTGGTCACAAACAACCTGTTCGGTTATGTAGATGGCACAATTCCATCTCCAACGCCTACTATTCATGTTTCATCTTCTTCTGGTAAAGACAAGGAAGATAGTCTCCCACAACAACCTGAACCGAATCCTCAGAATGCAATCTGGGTCTCTAATGATGTCCATATTCGCATGCTCCTGCTGTCCACAATCTCTGAAAGCTCTTTTCAGCATGTGCAGGGCTCTACTTCTAGGGAGCTTTGGCTGTCTCTGGAACGTGCCTATGCTCCTCATACGGATTCTAGAGAATACACTTTGAAGACTCAACTGCTGCGGACTGAGATGCAGCCTGATGAATCCTCTTCAGCCTATCTGACTCGGGCTCAAGAGTATGCGACTGCCCTGGCAAATATTGGTGAACCGATGAAGGAAAAAGATATCGTGATGCTAGTGATTGCTGGTCTTCGTGAAGAATACCACGGCCTGAAGACAACAGCCCTTACTCGCCAATTGGTGTTCAACGAGCTTCATGCTCTGTTTGCTGATCATGATTACATGTTAAAGAAAACAGCAGCCGCTATGCCTCCCACACAAGCCTTTACTGCAGCCCGTGAACCCGTTGCTTCGGCCACTGCTGCCCCGACCGGTTCACTGCCTCATTCTGATGCAGTTAAGGCTGTCCAACAGCTAGCTGCCCAGCTAGGGTTACAACTACAATTTCCTTCTTCCCCGTCCCCACAGGCCAACTATACAGCCCGCAACACAAACCGCAACCCAAACAATAGACAGGGAAACAACCATGGAGGACGTGGCAATTATAACAGCTCCAACAATTGTTCCAACACAGAAGGTAATCGAAATCAATTCAGTTGGGCTTCTAATCAAAATACTCTGTATGGTACTTGTAACAGGTGTGGCATCGGTCACATACCGTCTCAATGTCCCAACCGTGATCCTTCAACCATACGCTCAAGACAGCAACCATCTGCCAACTTTGCTGATTACCGCTCACAACAAGAATTCACCAACTGGCTCAACGATACCGGATCGAGCCACCACGTAGCACCGAATCTCTCCAGCCTCGATAACTCAGAAGCCTCTAATGGGGGTGACAACCTTCATGTTGGCAACGGTAAGGGACTTCCCATTTTACACATTGGTTCCACTCGTTTTTCCTCACCCACAAAAACCTTTAATCTTAAAAACATACTTCATGTTCCAGAAATTAAACAAAATCTCCTTTCTGTCCAACGTTTTTGCCATGATAATAATGTTTATTTTGAATTTCACGCTACTCATTTTGCTGTGAAGGACAAGTATACACACACTATCCTCCTCACGGGTCCAAGTAATGGCGGTCTGTATTCCATCAAGCTTCCGCGGTTACAACCTGTTCCTAAAGTTTCCTTCTCTGCTGTCTGTGCTTCCACTTCCACTTGGCATCAACGACTGGGGCATCCTCATCCACAACTTTTGAAGTCAATGCTTTCTACTTATCATTTACCTTTAGAAAATAATGTTTCCAGTACTGTTTGTGATTCTTGTTTTGTTGGAAAATCTTCAAAGTTACATTTATTATCTTCTACTTTTAAAAGTTCAAGTGTTTTGGATCTTATTTTTTGTGATGTATGGGGACCTGCTCCCGTTACGTCCTTTGAGGGTCACAATTATTTTCTCTTGTGTGTAGACCATTATTCCAAATTTATGTGGATCTTTCCCTTTAAACGAAAGTCTGATGTTTTGGAAATTTTCAAACAGTTTATCATTATGGCTGAGAGACAATTTAACACCAAACTCAAATCAGTGCAAAGTGATTGGGGTGGAGAATTTCGTAACCTATCTACCTATCTCACCACTTTAGGCATCACCCATCGTCTCTCTTGTCCACATACCAGTGAACAAAACGGCATCGTGGAACGCCGCCATCGTCATTGTTCTGTTGATGCACAAGAATGTCTGTTGACTGCATCTTCATCAAGTCTTAAATCAAGAAAATCAAGAAAGTCAAGATTAGGGTTTTTAATTGTTAATTTCGCTTTAATGAACAATGTTGATAGGTGATTTCGCTTTGAAGGACACATGTGATTTCGCTTTAATAGACTTGACATATAAGCGAAATCAGTTACATGTGATTTCGCTCATATGGTCATGACCATTGAAGCGAAATCAGACTTAGTATAAATACCATACATGTGATCGTTCATGGGAACTATTGGAGCGAAATCAGGTCATTGTTGCTGTAACCGAACTCTGTCAAAATGCATTCCGAAAAGCAATAAAGTGAAGGAATTGAATAGGAAAGTTGTTGTTACGTTGCGTATACTGATTCCGCCTTTATACGTGATGTTGAACTACCTTGACTGATCGTTTAGGGTCACGACACGGTCCAACAAGTGGTATCAGAGCTTCAGGACGAGGAGTTCATACTACATCAGCTGATTCGACACTATTATCTCATTTCTACTCACTTTCTCTTTTATTTTATTTTTTCGGATTAAACAAGTTCCTACGGAAAGAATGATTTGAACTTCAAGTATATTGAGCGAAATTGTCTTTTAATCAATCTATAAAAGTATCAGACTTTAAAACAAAGTAAAACTCAATCAATTTTAAGAAAATTCAATCGGTTCACGAACAGAAACTTCATTTTCAGATCTGGAACGAATTTGCGGTCAAAATTGAACAATAATCATATCATTGTGTTCGGATTTAAGTATAGATCATTCCTTGAAAGTTTCAGATTGTAACTTGGATTAAAACATGGTGAAAATTGGTTAAAAGCTGATTCCGCTTTTACGTACATCACTTGATTTCGCTTTTGTGTACATCGAGAGTTAATCAACTGATTTCGCTTTAACGGACATTAACAATCTGATTTCGCTCATCCGGACATACTAATTTCGCTCATACGGACAAAGTCTGATTTCGCTTATTCAGACATTGTGATTTCGCTCGAGTGAACATTTGTGATTTCGCTCGAGAGGACATTGTTGTTGATTTCGCTCATTAGTCACTATTAGTGATTTCGCTTCAGTGTCAGTGTTTGTTAAAATTTTGAAAATTTGTCTAAGTGTTTGCTGATTGATTTTTCAGGTACATTCACGATGGATGACATATTCTTAAACCCGTTCAGTGACATGTACGCGTTTGCTGGAAACTCGGGAGATGTTTCATCTACAAGCAATGAGAACGAGAATCCACCGAAAGAGAAGAAAAAGGAAGCTTGGGAATCTGAAAGCGCATTCGGAACGTTCAATAAACCCCCAAAGCTAATGGCTATTGAGGAGTACAGTAGGTGGTCCAGAAAGTTTGAAGATTGGTTGATGGCATTCGCATTTTCTAGCTGGAAGAGTTTGAAAAACGGTTATGAACATGGAAAGAAATATGGTGAAACTTTAAGAGCAGCTGAGGAAATTGATTCGTTTGTAGCTGAACAAAAGTGTGTGGCATTGTTATTCCAGTCAGTCCGGGAAGACATTATTGCCTTGATTGATTATTCAAATGCAAAAGATCTTTGGGAAAAGTTAGAAAAGAAATGTATAGGTAGTCAAGAAATTAAGAAAAACAAAAAGAAACTTCTTAGAAAAGAGTTTGATCTGTTTGGATGTCTAAAGAATGAGTCAGTTTGTAAAATGATAGAAAGATTTGGTCATCTGAAGCTGGAATTAGTTAGACATGATATCGACATTCCTGAAGAAGATCTTATCGACAAATTGTTCGATTCATTACCTGATGAGATGGATTGGAGATATTATGCGCTGATGCTGAAGAATACCATCAAAGAACCAGAAAAGTTGACATTAGATTTGCTGATTGAGAAACTCGAAAGTCATGAGTTGGAGTTGAAGAAGACGTACAAAGTCAATCACTCATCTTACCAGCAGAATTTAGATTTGTATTATCCAAAGAGCATGATGCCAAAAGCAACTTCTCCAAAAACTGCGTTTTCTGCTGAAAATGTTTTGACAGCCGGCAAAGAAAGTCAAAGTGGTCAAAGCAGTGGAAGTCACAGTGGTTATCACAGTGGATCTTCATCTTCTGGAGGTCATTCTGATGCAAAGAATCGTTTTCAATGCAACATCGCAATAGACTTGAAGAATGCTCAGAACTTTGATGAGGAATCGGCTAAGCAGCAGATGATCTTCCTAGCATCGGTGTTGGAATCGTATGAAGGGTTGGTAGCTGGGAAGATAGGCAACACAAATCTGACGAAAGAAGATTACGATCAGATTGATCCGGAGGAAATGGAACTGATTGATATCCGTTGGGCTATGGCAAGTGCTGTTCGTCGTGCACAAAGATTCATGGAAATTACCGGCAGAAAAACAATTGGTGGTGCATCTACCAAGCTGGGATTCGATAAATTGAAGGTTACTTGCTTCAAGTGTAAGCAGAAGGGTCATTTCAAACGAGAATGCAGAAATGCTTATGCTGATGAGTCAGAGAACCATTTCAGAGATGATTACTACAAGAAGGCGATTTATCACCAGAATAAATACGAGCCGCCTAGATTGAAGCAGGTTGAAGACAACAAAGATAAATCTAGAGCTCTTGCAGTGATTTACGATGATGAGGGTTATGATTGGAGTCAAGAGGTTCTACCAGAAGAAGATGCGGTTGGTTACGCATTCATGGCGAAAAACGATGAACCTATTCCGTGGAAAGACGATCGAACTGAAGAGCAAAAGTACAGATACAGAAAAATGATAGCTGAAAACAAAATCATTAGAATATCTCGTATCTTTCTAGAAGCAAGGAGAGCCAATAGATGGGATCCAGATAGAGAGTGCTATCTTGATGAGTATGGAAATATTGCAATTGATGATAGCACACTTGATATTGAAGCCATAATTCAGCAATACAAAGAAGATGATGAGTATTGGCAACACAAATGGTGGGGAACTCCAACCGAGAAAATGAAAGAGGAAGCGAAGAAAGAAAAAGAAGAAAAGGAGATGAGAGAAAAAGAAGAGATCGAGAAAGCAAAGAAGATTGATACTGGAGTTATTGACACAACGCAGGAGTTGACTGCTGAAAATCTTGGAAGAATGACTGACAAAGTGCTAGCTGCTAAGGCACTTGAGGTAGACTCTAACTCCGTGTCTGAGTCAAAAAGCCAGGTCAGTTCAGATGTGTCAACAAATGTGTCAGGTAAGAAAATAGATGGAAATGCTGATTGCAAAAATTGCAACAAAGAGTGCAAATTTTGTAGCACAGTCACGTATCTCAACGGAAAGAAAGTTGATGATCTGACAGCTAAGGTCAGAAGCGTTGAGAATCAGATTCTTGATCGTGACAAAACAGTTAAAGCTTCAACTGAACGGATAAGAGAATTAACTAAACAAATTGAAAATGATAAAATTGATCATGATAAAGTTAAAAATGAAAATGAAAAGTTGATTCTTGAAAATCGTCAGATTTCTGAAAAATTTGAAAAACTCAAAAGCACAATGAAAGATTGTGATGATCGAAATGGTAAAACTTTTAAAGAAAATGAACATTTAAAAGCAGTGCTTAGAGTCAAAGAAGAATCAATCAACCAACAACTGGATGAAATCGCTAAATTGAAACTTAAAGTTCAAGAGGCTGTAATTGAAAACGAGCGAATCCAGTTGAAGCTTAATAGTTATAGCTCCGCAAGCTTTGTTTTGCAACATATCATTCCCAAACCCATTGGGAAAGACAAAGCGGGCGAAGATGTGTATTCTGATGGAACCGGGGTGGGTTTTCATCAAGTTCCACCACCTGTTCTGGCTAACTACACGAAAAAGCAATCTGGTTTGGTTGAAATTGAGGAAGAAAGTGTAGTTAAACTTCCTGAAAACATTGATGTTACTTTTACATCATCTGATGATAGTGTTCAGACAGAGATTGTTAAGAGCACAGCCGAAAGTGTTTTGATGTCTGATTCAACTGAAGATGATGGGTGTTTCTTGGACAAATACATTCAGAAATCAAAGTCCAAAAACAACTTAAGTGATGAACCGGGTCTTGTGATGTACAAGATGGCTGGATCTGATAAGTTGTATTCGGATTCTGAATTTCCCATTGAGAATGTTAATGTGAAAAAGTTGACAAATATTTTCAAATTGGTTGAAGTTGAGTTGTCAGAAGTGAACAGTTTGAAACAAACAAAAAGGCAAATGAATTTTGAGAAAGATAAAGCTTACTACAAAAAGCCTGTTGTTCCACCAAGGTTTTATAATAACAATCGAAATAACTGGTCGGGTGGTTATCAGGGTGGTAAGAGTTATCAGCAAAGAAGGTTTCAAAACAAAAGGTTTGCTGAAAAGAAGGTGTTTGTGAACAGTTCAAGTTCACTTTCTGATGAGGAAAATGAATTTTTTTCAAAATCAAATAAAGAGTTCTTTGAGAAAAGAGCTTCACATTATCAGTCTGAAGGCACAAGTTTAGTCGTTGATACTCGAACATGTTTTAAATGTAATCAAGTTGGTCACACTGCACGGAAATGTACCAATGTGAAGCCTAAGACTGAAACTGTGAAGATTCAACAAAGGAAAGTTGATGTGAAGGGTAAAACACCTATCGTTGTTGAGAAAAAGAATGTGAAAAATGACAACATCAAAGTGAAAAATGAACCCGTAATGAAAGTGGTAACTAAAAATGACAAATTTTATAAGCGGGTTGCATTATCTCAACAAGTTTGGAAACCAAAAACTGAAATGAAAATTTCAGCTTCTGAAGTGAAAAAGGCTGAAGAATCAATTTCGGTTGATTATGATGCAAATTTTCCACCTTTGAAGGCTGAAAATTTCAAAATTCAAATTGCTAGAGTCAAGGTTACACCTAAGGCTGATGAGGCCTGGGTGGACACCATGTTCGAATAAGCAATTTGAATTGCCGGAGCTTCCTTGTTTGCGAAGCATGAATCGGCATCTTTATTATAGTTGGTTAAATTGAAGTGTGTTTTGTGCAGGATCTTCCACAACTGGTATCCAGATGGATTATGGATAGTGGTGCATCTCGACATATGACAGGAAAAACCGCGTTGCTGTATGATGTAAGAAACATTAATGGTGGTTATGTGGGATTTGCTGGTCATGAAGGAGGTAGAATTGTTGGTGAAGGAACGTTATCCAATGGAATTGTGACGTTTGAGAGAGTTAACTACATCACTGAGCTGGAGAATAATCTGCTTAGTATCTCCCAGATTTGTGACAACATGTATACTACTCACTTCACTGATAAAGAATGTTTGATCTTGAAACCAGGTTTTGTTATCCCTGAAGAATGGATTATCATGAGGGCACCTAGAGTAAATGATTTATATGTGTTAGATATGTCTGTAGCAACTACAACTACTGGTCAAGCACATTGTTTTGTGTCTAGAGCAATTGAGAAAAAATCTAGATTGTGGCACCGAAAGATGGGGCATATACATCTTAGAAAAATGAATCATTTGGTGCACAATGATTTGGTATTGGGAGTTAATATCAAAGGTTTTCATCTGGAAGGGGAGTGTATTAGCTGTGTCAAAGGCAAGCAGAAGAAAAAGTCACACCCTACAAAGCAAGTCAATTCAGTTTCGAGACCTCTGGAAAGACTTCACATGGATTTGTTTGGTCCAGTGAATGTCAAAAGTATTACAGGAGACTACTATTGTTTGGTCGTTACTGATGATTATTCCAGATTTTCGTGGGTTTCTTTCTTGAAGACGAAAGATGAAACATTTGACAGTTTGATGGGGCTGTTCAGGAAGATTGAGAATTTGTACCAAAGGCGTATCAAGAGAATTAGAAGTGATAATGGTACTGAATTCAAGAACAGCAAGATGGAAGAATTTTGTGATGAAAGAGGTATTTTGCATGAATTTAGTTCTCCGTATACTCCGCAACAGAATGGAGTCGCAGAACGCAAAAACCGGACACTAATCGAGACGGCTAGAACTATGCTCGCAGATTCAAAGTTACCAATTAATTTTTGGGCTGAAGCTGTTTCTGCTGCATGCTATACGCTCAATAGGGTTCTCACAGTCAAGAAATTCAACAAAACATGCTTTGAGTTAATCAATAACCGCAAACCGAATTTGAAGTATCTAGAACCGTTTGGGTCACCCTGTACGGTTATAGAGCCTTTTGGAAAGTTTGGTCCGAAGTGCATTGAGGGAATATTTGTTGGTTATGCAAATCCATTGCGACGTGTCTTCGTTCCAAGTGAGAAGCGGATTATTGAAGCTGCAAATGTTGAATGTCAAGGTTATACTATGCCGCCGCAGAATCCTAGTGATTCATGGCGTTATCATTATGACAAACTTTGGGATTCGTTTGACATTAGAGAAGAATCAGAGGATGATGAAGATTTCTTTGATGAGTTGGATATTTTGCGTGAATATGAGTCACAGCTAAGGTTCCCAGCTGAGTATTCGAGGAGACCACGGGAAACTTCAAATGATGATGAAGCGGGTCCAAGTAATGCTGGTGAACATGATGATGTCCAATAGAATGAAGTTGCTCAAGATAATCAGTCGGCTCAGAATGATAATCTAGAAGCTGAAAACATGCCAGTATTTGATCATGGTGACTCAGATTCAGATTCTGAGGGGGAGCAAATTCAGATTTTAGGTCAAACAAACCAAGTTGGTGAACAAGATGCAGAGCAGAATGTTACTAATCTGGAGGGAAATGTAGATGTTCCGAGTGAAGTGATGTCGCGAACTTTTTCATATCATCCAGAGGAGTTGATCATAGGAGAATTGCAAGCTGGAGTTCGCACTCGAAATCAGATTGATAAAGGGCTTACATGTTTTTATACAAAAGTTGCTCCTTTGCAAACTGAATTCTCATTAAGTTGTTTTATCTCGCAGGTTGAGCCAAGAACTTACAAAGAGGCGCTTACTGAAGACTCTTGGGTCAATGCAATGCAGGAGGAACTTAGTCAATTCGAGAAATTGGGAGTGTGGAAATTAGTTGATTTGCCAAATGGTCAAAGAAAGATTAACACTAAATGGGTGTTTAAGTGTAAGAGGGACGATAGAGGAGTTGTTGTAAGGAACAAAGCTCGACTCGTTGTTCAGGGATTTAGTCAACAGGAGGGGATTGATTTTACCGAAGTCTATGCTCCTGTAGCACGACTAGAGGCAATCAGAATTTTCCTAGCATTTGCGTCTTGGAAGAACTTCAAAGTTTATCAGTTGGATGTTAAATCGGCTTTTCTTTATGGGAAGGTTAAAGAGGAGGTTTATGTCGGTCAGCCACCGGGCTTCACCGATCCAATCCACAAAAACAAGGTCTACTTATTGGACAAAGCGCTGTATGGTTTACACCAGGCCCCGAGAGCTTGGTACGAGACTTTGTCTCAACACCTACTAGCCAACAAGTTCATTCGTGGAAAAGTGGATGCCACTCTCTTCACTAAAGAGGTCGATGGTCATCTTCTGATAGTTCAGATTTATGTGGACGATATAATCTTTGGGTCGACAAATGAAAATCTATGCAAAGATTTTGAATCAGTGATGAAGCAGAAGTTTGAAATGTCATCAATGGGGGAGATGAAATTCTTTTTGGGATTACAAGTTGAACAACTTCCTGAGGGAATTTTCATTCATCAGTCAAAGCACGTTCATGATATTCTAGAGAAATTTGGGATGTCAAGTTCTACTCCAGCTGCTACCCCACTTGCAACAAATCTTGGGATTCACCCAGATCTAACTGGAGACAGGGCTGATGAAACGTTTTACCGTTCCATGATAGGTTCTTTAATGTACCTAACTGCTTCACGTCCTGGTATCATGTACCCAACGTGCCTCGCAGCAAGATTTCAGTCTAACCCGAGAGCATCGCATATGATCATTGTGAAGAGGATATTGCGCTACCTGAAAGGAACTCCTTCATTGGGGTTGTGGTATCCTAGAAAAGGCGACTTTACGCTCGAAGGGTATTCCGATTCGGATTTCGAATGCTGCAAAGTCAATTCAAAATCAACAACTGCAGGATGCCAGTTCTTTGGTCCTAGATTGGTTACCTGGCAGTGTAAGAAACAAACGTCTGTGGCGTTATCTACATGTGAAGCGGAGTATGTTTCTGCTAGCAGTTGCTGCTCTCAGATCTTGTGGATACAGCAACAGATGCGCGACTACGGTTTGCAGTTTCTTAACACACCTCTTTTTGTTGATAATGAGGCCGCAATAAATATAACTAAAAATCCAGTACATCACGCTAAAACTAAACACATAGAAATTCGTCATCACTTTATTCGTGATTGCTTTGAGAAAAAGTTGATACGAATTGAGAAAATCCACACTGACGAACAGAAAGCTGATTTACATACCAAAGCTTTTGATAAAAATCGGTTTAAATATTTGTTAAAACTGAATGGTATGAAGCTTCTTTCGGTGTCGGATGGCATAATTGGCGTTGATGAGAGTACTGTTGCGGATGAAGACGAGAAACAATCTGCAATGGTTTGTCGAATTTTTACTTGTTTTGGTATTTAGGGGGAGTAGATGTTTGTACATAGTTATTTTCAGAAAATACAAAAACAATAAAAAATGATAAAATACAAAAACATGATAAAATCTGAAAAAGAGCTTGTGTATATAGGGAAAATGATAGTACATCGGCTAGACGATTACAGTATGCTAAAGATTTGAAAAGTATAAAAGAGTTAAACAATCTCACTGATGATGTGTCGATAGGTTTTCACACATTTAGTAGATTTATTCAGGATATAAACGTAAATTCAAACTTGTGAATTCGTGGGTAACACTACTTGGATATATAGGTAACCCCTGAAATCTCGTTTGAAAGGTCTCTTAATCTGATATACTAGGTCTTTATACTCAATGATGTCTGGGGTATTATTCCGGGACTTCTGCTGAACGGTGGTTCTGACCTAGTCCTTGGCTAATACTTGCTGCAATGCTTGAAACACAGCATTAAACCCTCAGCATGCTGAAACAATAAAATTGATAAATGCTGCTGTTGTAAGCAAAAAGATCCTCTAAAGGGGACACACCGAAAAGTCGAAGCTGATATCTCTCTGCGTATACGGAAGTATCGACCTGAGATCCCTCGGCCCTCGCATACCTAAATTATATACAGATATCATTGTAGTATTCTCACCTGTAAGACTGATTATTGGGATTCTGGATACGGGAGTATATTCAAGAGGTGGGACACATGAATGATCTAAGTTCATAATTCATCTAAATCGTATCCTGAGTAGATTGAAATTTGTATGAGAATTTAAGATGGATCAGTATATCGAAAATCGAGGTGAATTTTTTAAGTCTGAGTATGAAATGAAGCTTAACGGTACTTGTGATTTGTCTGAAAAGCTGATATGATTCCCTGACACGCTCACCAAAAATATGTTTGTAAATAGTTTACTTTGTTTACTTTCTGCAATTTAAGTTTTATGTATTTCATTTCTTAGTTTAGAACACTTTTTGATAAAATCCAAAAAGATTTTATTTCTGCTTTATTTTCCGACAAACCAAAGTGGAGAGTTGATTGTTGGATTCTCAGATGTTTGAAGCAGATGCAGGAGATTCTGAACTGAAGAATGAGGAGAGCTTACTTTGATGAAGTTTGAATTGTTTGAAAAGTCAAACACAAGTTCATTGATTTGATACTTGTTATTTTCAGAAAATGTTTAAAATTGTTGTTTTAAAATCAGTTTGATTCGTCAAATAACCAACCAAGGTCATTAATTTGGACTTGGTAGATTAATCAAGTGATCAGGGTCATTAACTTGAACCTGAATACTTGAGTGGATTTCTAAAACTGATTAAGTTTATGAGTTATGTTTGAAAGATAGATTTGTAATGTTTATTGGTTGAGTAACAGGTTTGGATTTCATTATTCCCAATGGAAGCTAATTGTCAAAGCTTGAACCAGATTTTTCAGATTCTAGTATATCGAGAGGGGGAGTCTGTGAAAGGGGGAATCTGGATCAACAGTCAAAGGGAAGATGGAAGTTAGAGACAGGTTGTGTTTCTGAAGTTTGTAAAGACAGAGAGTTAGAGAAAAGACTAAGACTGAAGACTCAGGAGCTGAAGACTACGTCAACATCCAAGGGGGAGTCTGTTGATGCACAAGAATGTCTGTTGACTGCATCTTCATCAAGTCTTAAATCAAGAAAATCAAGAAAGTCAAGATTAGGGTTTTTAATTATTAATTTCGCTTTAATGAACAATGTTGATAGGTGATTTCGCTTTTAAGGACACATGTGATTTCGCTTTAATAGACTTGACATATAAGCGAAATCAGTTACATGTGATTTCGCTCATATGGTCATGACCATTGAAGCGAAATCAGACTTAGTATAAATACCATACATGTGATCGTTCATGGGAACTATTGGAGCAAAATCAGGTCATTGTTGCTGTAACCGAACTCTGTCAAAATGCATTCAGAAAAGCAATAAAGTGAAGGAATTGAATAGGAAAGCTGTTGTTACGTTGCGTATACTGATTCCGCCTTTATACGTGATGTTGAACTACCTTGACTGATCGTTTAGGGTCACGACACGGTCCAACAGTCATGTTGTCGAAACAGGTCTTACCTTATTAGCCCAATCCCACGTTCCATTACGTTTTTGGAATTTTGCTTTCGACACGGCGGTGTACCTAATAAATCGTATGCCTTCTCGTACAAATTCCTCAATTTCACCATTTGAACACCTCTTTCATCGTCCACCTGACTTCTCCTTCTTACGGGTCTTTGGCTCTCAATGCTTCCCTTATCTCCGTCCATACAACAAACACAAAATGGATTTTCGGTCCACACCGTGTGTTTTTTTAGGCTACAGCCCTACCCACTATGGCTATCGCTGCTTTGACCCAAACAACGAACGCCTCTACATTGCCCGACATGTTCGCTTTCATGAACAACACTTTCCTTTTCACAAACAATCCATCCCACACCCTCCCTCTCATGAATTTGACACATATGTCTCGTCTTATCCTACTACCCCTCCTACACCACTCAACCCACCAACACCACCTACACCAACCAACCCACCCCCACCCCCACCCCCACCACCTCCACACCCTCCTCTTATCCACACCTATGCCCGCCGGCCTAAACCCAACACGGCAAATTCCACAGAATCTGCTGATGCAGCCCCTCCAGAACCTTTCACCCAATCTGCAGCCCCTCCTACGGCTGCTGCATCCTCTCCTACAGCTGATTCAGCCCCTCCTACGGATGCTGCAGCCCCCCAGACTGCAACTCAGCAGCCTCTCTCAGATCTGCCCGACTCCCCTGCTACATCGCATCCCACACCAGCCCCTATGACCCGACCACCTCCCCGTTCCCGGCCACCTAATCTTCGCCAAAACCCCAAAACTACCAAACCTTACAACGCCTCCTCCTTTCACTCTACCACACATAATCCCGACACTGAACCTACCTCCTTTACTGTTGCTAACGCAGACCCAAAATGGCGTCACGCCATGGCTGATGAGTATTCGGCGCTGCTGCGAAACGGTACGTGGTCCTTGGTACCGCGTGTTCCGGGTTCTAATGTGGTTGATTGCAAATGGGTCTACAAACTCAAACGAGACCAAACAGGGGCTATCACTCGCCATAAAGCACGTTTAGTCGCCAAAGGTTTTCGACAACAACCGGGCATTGATTATCAGGAGACATTTAGCCCGGTTGTAAAGTCTACCACTATTCGTGTCGTACTTTCTTTAGCTGTTGCTCAACAATGGAAACTATGATAACTTGATGTTCAGAATGCATTTCTACACGGCGACTTAAACGAAACTGTCTATTTACAGCAACCACCAGGTTTTGTTGACCCACTGAAGCCGGATCATGTGTGTCTTTTACATAAGTCCCTTTATGGTTTGAAGCAAGCCCCCAGAGCCTGGTTTCACAAATTGTCTATGGCTCTTCAGGGGCTTGGTTTTCGGGGCTCCAAGACAGATTCTTCTCTTTTTGTTTACTCATCGGGGGGCACGTTATTGTATCTACTTGTCTACGTAGATGATATTATTCTCACAGGTAACAATTCACAGGCCATTGATCAGGTGGTTCGCAATCTCAGCATGTCATTTGCTGTCCAGGACATGGGCAGACTTTCCTATTTTTTGGGCATTGAGATTCTTTACAGTGGCCAGGACATACTATTGTCCCAACAAAAGTATATTAACGAGCTCTTACAACGTGCCGGTTTGTCCAATGCTCACCCGGTTGACTCGCCTATTACACCGGGTGTGAAGTTGGCTTTGGGTGACAGCTCCCCATTTGAGAACCCGGTTAAATATAGGTAGGTTGTGGGTGCCCTTCAATATGTCACGCTTTCTCGTCCAGACATTACCTATGCAGTCAATAAGGTATGTCAATTCATGCACTCGCTAACAGAGAATCAATGGTCAGTTGTTAAGCGCATTCTACGGTACTTGAAGGGTACTGCCACACATGGTCTTCTACTTAAACAGCAGTCTCCTCCGGTTCTTCACGCCTACACGGATGCTTTTTTCAACAACTTGAGTGCCTTTTCTGATGCTGATTGGGCTGGGTGCCTAGATGACCGTCGATCCACCGGGGGGTATGCTATATATCTTGGGTCTAATCTTGTGTCTTGGTCAGCCCGTAAACAAAAGACTGTCTCCAGGTCATCTACAGAATCGGAGTATAAAGCCCTTGCAGACACGGTTGCTGAATTAACTTGGTTACGGGCACTCTTGCATGAACTGCATGTTCCAGTACGATCAACCCCAACATTATGGTGTGACAATCTTGGTGCAACATACCTGTCAGCAAATCCCGTCTTTCATGCACGTACAAAGCACATTGAAGTCGACTTTCATTTTGTCCGGGAACAAGTTGCTCAACAAAAACTCTTGGTGCAGTTTATCTCCACAGAAGATCAGATTGCAGATGTTTTTACCAAGGCTCTACCCTCTCCAAGATTCTTGTTCTTACGATCCAAGCTAAGAGTCGCTCCCCGGCCTTAGCTTGCGGGAGGATATTAGACATAGTTTAATATTATGTTATATTAGAGGGATTAGAGTGTAATATTGTATTCTATATATACTCATGTATATTCAGCAATTATAATCACAATCACAATTCAATAACAATATATCTTTACCGAGTTTAACTCATAACATATTTTTTATTTTTTTATGGTGCGTTATTTTTCTCAGGCCCTCGCTTTTTTTGCGCTTTTCGCCTAGGCCCCAGGCGAGGCTTATGCGCCTTGAGTGCGCCTAGCTCCTTTAATAACTATGCGTAGCGCCTTGTTTTGGGCGCGCGCCTTGTTTTGGGCGCGCGCCTAAGCACCGTTTTTACAAAAAAAAAAAAAAAAAAAAAAAAAAGCCCATATTTGTGCCTAAGCTACCACCAGGCGCTATAGGCTCGCCTCGTTATGCCCGAGCGCCTAGGCGCGCGCCTTTTGCGCTTTTGACAACTATGCTTAATGTTAAGAATGTTCATCATTAAGCCCCACTTGAAGAAGGCAAATGGTCTAGATGTGAAAAAAAGGCTCTGCAGTCGTATGGTGTGATTGATATGCACATATTATTTTACTTCTTTGCTAATTTTATCACTTAATCATATAATATTACCAAAGATGACAACAAAATCAACTTTCAGTTAAGATATTTGAATCATTAAGAAACCTACAACTAACAAATAAACAGAAGGGAAATACACCATGAATATCCGATAACCAAACAATCCAATAGACATAGAGGACATAGAGATATACAAAAGTAACAAAAAGTTAACTGACCTTTTGTTTGACTTTCTTGAAATCAAGCACACGCAGCGCCTTCAATTTCTGAATAACATACAACCAATAGTTCGGTTTCTTCATGATGTTATTGTCCAGCAAGCTTAAGTACTGCAGCTTCGGGAGCGATGCAAGTGGATCAATCTCAACCAAATTAACAAGCCGATTGTTAATAAGAACCAAAGAGTGCAATTTTGGCAAGAATTCTGTAAATTTAAACAACGCAACTTGTTATAGAACCATCACAAAACCAAACAAACAAAGTTTCAAATCATAGAACAGCATTTTAGTACCTCCGATGTTAGGGTTTATACGAGTAATCGTGTTGTTATTCAGCAACAACGTTCCAAGTCGATTCAAATTGGGAAAGTTTTCGAGCTTAACAGTCTGGTTGTCTGAAAAATCAATAATGTCAAACTGATCCTGTTTATCAAAGATATCAACTTAAATGACCCATCACTAAACCCAAGCCTCCTGCCATCTTTATGAAAAAACGTTAGAGGGAGGGAGGACGGACCTCTGTTTTACTAACATACACTCCGGAACAATATGGATTAATCAAATCTGGTAATTCACTAACTACAACCACAGCTTCTATCGTTGTTTCAGTATTCTTTTTACTTCTGCAGACCACCCCACTTCCAGTTTTCAGGTGTTCCCTAACAAAATCAAGAGTGCAACAAGTCAGAAGACTTAACCATACAAATATCATATATGTATATACTATATACACACAGATTATTAATTACTAAATATGTTTTGGAGTTATGATTCTAGTAATGGTCACTTTGTAGTCAGAACAACAGTCATGTACTAGGCAAAAATTTAGTATAAGTTTCTTATATGGAAGACGGTATGTACACATACCTCTACATATATGAAGAACCTGTATGAAATTATGAATTACCCCTAATGGGTCAAAAGGTGTGAAAATAAGATTTTGAGGTGTGAGTGTGTGACTTTATTAACACCAAATTCAAATCATCAACAAGCACACACTGAAAAACATTAACATAAACTATAATCTGCATCATATCAAACACATTCAAGTCACTCAACACATCTACACCTTCCATAAAAGACACTATCTTTACACAAACTCATATCAAACTAAAATCATCATATAAATTAAACACACATATACCTTTCAAGAAGACGAGTGTTTTTTACCCTCACACTGAGGACTCTCATCAAAATTCTTAACCGGATACTTAGCAGTCACCGTCCCAACTTCAAACACAAGATCATCATCGTTAATTTTAATTCCATTAATCCCCCACCATTGGAAAAAAGCCCTAACCCTAATCCCCTTAAGTTCGGTAATCCGATTCTCAACGATCTTACCGGTGACTTTCTTCGAATAGGTTGCGAGATAGTGGTAAGGGGGGAGGATGAGGCGGCAGGGAGTTCCTAGGTCGATGGAGAACTCGTCGGCGGTGGTGTTGAGGTTGTATGAGAAGATGCCGGTGAGGAGAAGACCGATTGGGAACTCGTTGTGGGTGAGGATGGAGTGAGAAGTGGTTAACGACGTGGATGAGAGTGAAGATGATGGTGATTTGGTAGGGTTTGAAGAAGATGTTACAAAGATGAGGAGGGTGAGAAGGAGGTTGAAGAAGAACGTGGTTTTGAGACTACTCAAGTATGAAAACCTAATTCAATTACTAAATTAACCAATCGTAACCCTTATGGTCGTCCTAGGTAACTCTTCGTTCACTGGCGCTTGAATCCTTCTAGCGATTGAACAAGTCGTCCAGTTCGTCTTCACTTTAATCACTGGAATTAGGTATGAGTATTGCAGTTTGATTACGAGAAAGAGGGAAAACAAAATGTTTCAATCCAAATTGCCGCCCAATTCCTTTTAAGAATCAGAACCCAATTAAAAAGTTAAATTTGAGAAATTTAAATCAATTATTTTACATATTTCATATTTCCATTTATCTAAATATTAATCTTAATTTTAAATATATACATTCTTTATTGTATTAATTTAAAATTTTAAATATATAAATTATTTATTGTGTAATTTGTCTAGAGTATTTCATAAAAATTTAAAGGTTAAATCATATTTAGAGGGAAACCAAAATAATGTATGCAAAAAAAAAAAGAATTATTAAATCAATTAAACGGGAAATATATATTTATTTTAAAACTGAAATTATTGTCATTTAAATTCAGTGAGGCTCATTGATGGTCCTTTAGGCACATCGCTGGTTACGAACAATGATGTTTGATTAAGTCACTAATTTGTGAGCTACGAATAATGATAACATTAGGCCATAGAAATTCAGTACGCTCAAATCACTCTTAAATCCGGACCCTACAACGCGGGGAAAATTAATCTAGTTTTATTAGAGTATTTCAAGGAGAGAAAATAGAAGATTTCAGAATTTTGAAGCACTTAGAAAATAGTGGCATACGTAAAGTACCACTAAAAATTATCAAAAAATTTAGTGGCATATGGAAAGTGCCACTAAAACTCTAAATTAGTGGCATAAGAACTAACTGCTACTAAAAATGTGTGTTAAGCAAATGTGGCATACGTAAAGTGCCACTAAAACCTAAATTAGTGGCACAAAAGCTAAATGCCATTAGAAGTGTGTGCCACCAAATGGACTTTTTTTTGTAGTGGTTTCTTCCTACAATCTTCTTCCTTGTGTCCTGGTATCTTGCAGAAATTGCAGTAAGTGGAACATTTTCCCGAATGCTTTTTCCTACAGGCCTTGCAGTAAGGTGCAGAGGTAGAACCTACGTTTCTCCCATGGTTGGAATTACCGTAGCGAAATTCCTGGGTAAGCCTTTTTGCTAGGTTTCTCCTCTGGTTTTCTTCTTGTGTACGCACTAATTCATCAGTCAAGGTGTTTGCTAATTCTATAGCTTCTTATATGGTTTGGGGTCTAGCTGCCTTGACTACATGCCTAATCTCGCTGATTAATGCCCACATGTAACGGGAGATTAATACTGGCTCTGGTGATGCAAGGGTCGGCACTATCCTAGCATATTCGAAGAATAAAGTAGCATAACCCTTACTATCTACTCCAGTCATTCTAAGGTTTAAGAACTTATTTGCTATCTGTTCTTTTTCATTGGGAGGGCAGAATTTCCTTTCTACCATGTTCTTAAATTCCTCCCATTCCATATTGTAAATCCTGTCACTTCCCCTATATTGGAGAATAGTGTTCCACCATTCTAAGGCTGAGTTTTTAAACAGATTGGAGGTAAACATTATCTTATCCTCTTCCACACACTTACTTATTATCAAGACTGCCTCAGTCTTTTCTATCAAGCGTAGACCTGCAACGGCTCCTTCATTGCCTGAGAACTCCATTGGTTTACAGGACCAGAATTCTTTATAAGAACAACCATAAGACATGGTTCTTCTTCTTTTTGGAATGGGCACTTGGTGTATGGGTCCATTGTTTATGTTGTTTTCTGGTTCGGTAGGTCGTTTACTGCCATTATTACTTTTATTATCCGCTTCCTTAGCCGTTTTGATAATATATGGCATTGCGTCTATAATCCCTTGTGCCACTATGTGTTGGATGGCACTGTTATCCACTTAGTTTCCATTATTATTGTTATTCGGGTTATCTTTATTCTGGTTTTCCTGGTTCACTTCGTTGTCCATCTGAATTTTAAACGTTTACCACATATTAATTTCACAAGACAATATCCAATACAAACAATCACATCACAAGCATATTGATCCAAAATCGTCGTCATTGCGACCTTTACTCTTTTTATATATTATGCATTTAATACAAACTGAAACTGAAATATAAGATTACAATACTATTATGCATCTGTAGCTATGGTCTAGATTTTTTTTCAAACATACACACATATTATATGTATATATATATATTATTAATGGTACGGGTTCATCCAAAATTCCATATTACGCTCGTCATATTTCCAGACGAGTCGTTCTCCTATCTGCCTCATTCTCTCACTTTCTTCTAAAATCTCCTCACCAAAGGTTCAGAGTTCTTGCACATTCTCTGTGCTCATGGGGGTGCGGGGGCTGGTATTGGGTCTGGGAACTGGGGCATGGGTTCTTCGTAAGGGTAAGGGTTTTCTAAAATCTCCCTGATGTATTGGTCATTATCATAATACGGGTCTAGAGGATCCAGGTCTGGGTAAGGTCCTACTAGATCTTGCATGGGCTCCTCTATTGGGATTGGGTAACGTTGCTGGTAATCCCTGTGGTCGTCAAACCACGGGTCATAGTCTGGGGGATGGGGTGCTGGTACTCTAGGTATCTCAGCTGGGTCGAAATCAGACATTGGGATTTGGTTTTCTGGGTTGGCTTCAATTTCCATTGGTTGTGTGGGAAACATTGGTAATGGCTGGGGTGCTATGAGTTGCTCTAGATTAGGGTCTTCAGCTGTAGTTGTTAAGATATTAAAATTTTCTAGACTCCTATTGAGCATATCTTGTGTGTGAGCATCTGTTTCTCTCTTAGCGGCTGCTAAAGCTCGCTGTTGTTGTAACTTTTTCATCCTTTTCCTACGTTCATGCGTTCCTCTGTTGAATCATCCTCTCTTCTTGGGAGGGAATGGCTCTTCAGATTGGGCTTTGAACACGAATATCCCATCTTCAGTATCAGCCGAATACCCTGAGAGGGTAGGCTGTGAAGAGGTGCCTTCGTCCCTAGGTGAGCTGGACAACTGACGGTAAGCGTTTGAAGGTCCTTGGTTGCTCATACTGTAAACTAACAAATAGTCAAATAACACACAACAATGATATACAGATATGCACATGTCATTTCCTAACATATTGAATAATATTTTGGTGTCAACAGAACACTTCTGTGGCTGAATCAGTGGCTTAGCTCTGATACCACCTTCTGTCGCAACCCTAGTCCCCTAATTTCCCAGGAACGGGCGGCCGCGACCAGTTTCAGTGGTATCGGTGTTTATCAGTTTGGCAGCGGAAATTACATCAGGACCGTAGTTAGGAAATATTTTATCAGAGTAAAATACCACGCTTTTATAATATTAAACACATGTGAAATTCCCAAGTTTCTAGTACACACATTTTCATAGGGATAAACCCTATTTTATTTAAATAAAAACATCTATTTATTTAGGTAACTTTTATAGCCACTTTTCCAAGCCTTCAGTGCTCTCCAGCTGTTTGGCTTTCACATTTTGTTACTTGAAACGCGTTCAAAAACATTTTGTCAGTGGGAAATACTGGTGAGTGAATCCTAGTTTAATCAAGACAAGTAAAACCGTTAACAGCATTGAGGGCAGTCGCGCAATTATATTTGTTTACGTTTCTACTTTAATTACCACCCACGGTACTGTCAACCCGACTTGTGGTCATGTTACTACTCACAGTGTAGTAACAAATTTTGTATACAATCCCCAACATACCGATGTTAATTGTAGAATTACAAATACTCAATCACTGTTTAATTTCAATGTAAAGCATTGAGGTTTTGTAAAACAGTTTGCAAAAAGGTTTACAAAAAGATGATAAACTCACATCCGGGTTATGCCGCATGTCCAGGTGCTCGCGGCTCGCGTAAGATGGAGAGTAGATCTTCGCGGCCCGCGACAGATCATAAAAATTGTTTTTTATTTTATTTTTATTAAATTAAAGGTATTTAGGATCTGTTTTCATATACGGGATGTATTTTAGGACGTATAGGGGTATTCTAAATATATTAGGGGTATCGAAAAATAATTTTGGAGGGTTGTTACACTATATATATATATATATATATATATATATAAGGAAGGGCTAAGTGGAAAACCCCATCTTTTTGAGAAAACTCTGAAAACACAATATCAACCATTGATTATGTTTCATCTAAATAGATCAATGGTTCTCCTATTTTTAGGTAAATATTAGTTTTTAAATAATTCTTATATTAGTTTCTAGTACAACTAAAGGGCAATTTGGGTAGTGAAAAGGGTGTTTTTTGTGCTTTTGAACATTGAAAGTGACTTTCCAGAACCATCAAATCATCATATCACTTTCTCTTTCTCTTACCTCTTCCTCTTTCCAATTTCTTCACCCTAATCTTGAAGACAAAGAATGAACACTCTTCAAAATCGGGAGAAATAAACAACAACCACCACCAGCAACCACCTCCTCCGGCGAAACTCACCGGGCTTCTTCTTCGGCCCTCTCTCTCCTCAATTTTCAACTCATCTAACAACCATAGCCACACCAATATCTCTCCTCTCCGTCTAATTCTACAAAAAGCTTCAACCTTTAGAAGCAAATGAAGGGTCTGAATGTCTCTATAATTTGTTGTTTTAGAGAGAGAACAATGGCATGATGAATGTTTTTAGAGAGAGAGAGAGTTGATGTTTTAGATAGAGAAATAATAATCTTTATTTTTTAGAGAGAGAGAGAGTTGAATGTTCAAGTGTGTGTGAGAGAAGAAGGTTTGAAGACCTTCTTCGTGTTCATCGGATGGTTCTAGATCCGGTAAGTGTTCTTGAAATATCATTTCACAATTGATTTTTTGTTGAAATGGTTGTTAATATGTTTTTGTGGGCTGAAAGTGTTCTAGTAATGGTTAATGTTCATGTATTTTAAATATATCCAAAACTTTAGGATGAGATTTTGAACGGGTTTTTTTGTTGGTTTGGTTGCTTGTTTGGGGCTTTTGATCTCAACAATAATTGTTTTTTTGTTGGTTTGGTTGCTGGTTTGGGCTTTTGATCTGAACAATAAGTGTTTTTTTGTTGGGTTGCTTGATTTACAGAGACAGGCCCATAACATGTGTTAAGCACCTGTTAGAATGATATATAACATGTGTTGTTTTACAGAAACAGATCCATAAAAGATATTCAATTGACAAGCTGGATGGATGTAGGCGACGTTAATGCGAGGACATTGAATAAGTCACATCCTTTGGGAAAGAACTCTTCGTTCATTTATAACATGTGTTAGTGGTTCATGTTGTAACAGAACACCATGATGTAACCTGACATGTGTTCATGTATAACATGTGTTAAGCCCCTGTTAGAATGATATTTAATGTGTGTTAACCTTTTGTTAATTAAAAAAAACAAGTAATATCTATTTTATTTTTGTTGATGTTTAAAATATCCGATAATGTGGATACTGAGCGTAAAACTTGTACAAGTAATAAATGTACAAGTTAGTATGTAACGTGTAATATGAAACGAGCCATTTATGGTAACACATGTACCGGTAATTTTGGAATATATAATATGAAACGGGTCATTTGTTTTGCACATTTTGGAATGTATAACATGTGTTAAGCCTCTGTTATAATCTTTTTGTAACCTGACATGTATTCATGTATAAGCTAGTGGTTTACAAAACACCATGATGTGTATATACTGATCTAATATGTGTTACAATTTGTCTGTTCGGAACATGTAATTGCTTAACATGTGACAAGGGTGAAAATAGTCGACGGGGGCGATGAGTTTAATGGTGAGCTTAGTTAATATCGTAATCTTGTTGTAACCCCACTTGTATACATATGATAACATGTAAGCATCCATTATAACCCGACTTGTATTCATGTATATGAAAGTGGTTTGCAAAACACCATGATGTGCATATACTGATCGTAACACGTGTACAAGTTAATATTGTAACACTGTATACCTGGGATAACATGTGTTAAGCCTCTGTTATAATCTTGGTTTAACCCAACATGGTGTCATGTATAAGCTAGTGGTTTCCAAAACACCATGATTTGTATATACATACATACTGTAACATGTGTTACGCGACTGACATGTATAACGTGTGTTAAGCCTCTATTATAACGTGTGTTAAGACTTCCAGAATGGATGCATAAACTCCAATAGTAACTTAATAACAACATAGTATACCCGATATAACGTGTGTTAAGACTTCCAGAATGTGTTAAGTCCATACCGTTTTAACATCATGTACTAGACAAAACAATAAGAGTCTCACATTACATATTACTAGTAAACGAAAATACACAGCACTAAGAAAAATGGTGGGCCGTTTACTATACCCATAACCGTATAACTGATATAACGTGTGTCAAGCCTCTATTATAACGTGTGTTAAGACTTTCAGAATGGATGCATAAACTCCAATAGTAACTTAATAACAGCAGAGTATACCTGCTATAACGTGCGTTAAGCCTCTATTATAACGTGTGTTATGACTTCAGAATGGATGCATAAACTCTAATAGTAACTTAGTAACAGCAGAAGTACAAACACGGGCGACTCCAACACAAAATGTTTTAAGTCCATACCGTTTTAACATCATGTACTAGACAAAACAATAAGAGTCTCACATTACATATTACTAGTAAACGAAAATACAAAGCACTAAGAAAATGGTGGAGCTTCCTTTGACAGTCTGCCTTAGCTTTTCAACGGCTACCTTTGCTGCCTTAGCTTTTCAACGGCTACCCTTGCTTTATTGTTTGGGTCGGTCTTGAAACGGTTTGTAAACATGTGGGTGTGCGTATGCCAGGGAAGTTATAAAAATGTGTTTTCATGTCACACGTAACACGTGTTACGTTGTACATGGGTTTCATGTCACATGTAACACATGCATGTCCTAGAAGTTCAAACTATAACACGTGTTAGTTGTGTTGTGCTGTAACATAAACATGGTCATGATCCTTGAGCATCTGATCCACGTTTGATGAAACCAACGGTCCCGAGAATTGGATCTTATTTCCCTTGTATCCATCACCATCCTAATAACAAAAAGATAAGATAACCGTTAAGTCGTTAACCAGACATAAATACTAACACATTCATAGCCAGAAAATCTTTTTTCTCAAATAACATCACAAAAACAGTTACTATTCAGATCAAAAGCCCCAATCAAAGCAACCAAACCAACAAAAAACAGTTACTATTCAGATCAAAAGCCCAAACAAGCAACCAAACCAAGCACAACTTTTTAACACAAAAATAAAAACCTGCAAATTACATAAACATTTACCCCTTTTAAGAACCATTTTAACAAAAAAAAAATCATGTTTCATCTCTAAAACAGCCATTACACAAAAACCTATTAACAACCATTTTAACAAAAACATCAAGTGTGAAATGATTTTTTAAAATAAAATACTCAAGAGATTGTTGTTTCTCTCTCTAAAACAGCAACTTTCTCTCTCTAAAACACTTACCGGATCTAGAACCATGCGATGAACACGATGAAGATCTTCAAACTTGCTTCTCTCTGTGTGTTCTTGGTGTTCTTGATAAACATGATAAAGATTGTTGTTTCTCACTCTAGAAATCAATTTTCAACAAGCATGAGCACAACCGAGATGAAGATGACGACGTGAGATGAAGCATGAACACACCCGAAAATCAGCTTCGAAATAAGCATGAACACACCCGAGATGAACAAGATGAAAATTGTTGTTTCTCTCTCCAAAACATTAGCTTTCTCTCTCTATAACACCAAGAACAAGCTTCATCATGTTTGGGATCAGACGATCTGGTGACATTAACTCATGCGTTGTTGGTGGAGTCTCCATGGACATTAATGGTGGAAGGAATATATGTTCTAGAGATGAAGTTCATGGACTCTACTCAAATGTCTTTATTATAAGGTAAAAGATAAAGATGGAGGTTTTGAAAGTACACTGGGAAGTGAATTGTATAATTATGGTTGTCAAATCAAAGGTAGCAAGTAATCTTCTTGGGTAAAGTAAGTTAGAAGTAAAAATACAGTTATGCCCTTCTCTACAAATGTAAGATGATTTGTTCTATGCACACGTGGATAAATGTGGACCATGCATTGGGTTTGCAAGGTTTTCCCAAATTCAAGGGTTTTCCATATAACATTATCCTATATATATAGTGAGATTCTCTCCATTTACTGCATATAATTTGTATTCAATGTTGTTAATATTCGCACTCGCACTCAATGTACCATTTATTAACCAGCCATGATCCTCTCCATTTACTGCATATAATTTGTATTCAATGTTGTTAATTTAGTCAATAAGTCTTGTGTAACCTTTGCTTATTTTCCTCCTTGATTTATGCCTTGTACTCCTATATAGGAGATTGTAATTCTGTACATTAATGTAGTACATTATATGATGTGTGTTTTATCTTTTATATAAGGTGTTGTGTTACGTTATACAGTCAATTTCCAATTCGGTTTTGACGATGCACTATTTGGTAGTTTATACTTAATAACGTTAGAGACATGTAGTTTTTTTTATTCGTTGAAAAGTATAGGGATTATAATATATACTAGGATCCTGCTAATAAACAGTGTCCAGCCAATTAACTACATCAGCATACTAGATGTTTTTTGGAGTCTAAAAAAACAAAAAGCGACCAAATTTTTGACAATAATATAAACCCCAAAACAAGAGCAACAATATGCTACGTCATGATAAAAGTTTAAATGCGTAAACTATTTGTTCTAACAGGATGTCGATGTTTTTGCCGTCTACCTACAGGTTACCATCCAACCTTTGACAAATCCTCCAGACTGCATTCTCTTCAAGTTTCACCTTGTCATCCTCGTCTAAACCTGCGAATTCTTTCACTTCTCTCTCTACCTGGACCCGCACGATGTTCACGTCACTAAGAAGCATTTTAGAGATGTACTTCTTATGCAGATCCGCGATTTCCTTTGCTTGATTACCCAACACTTCTCCCTTGATGTTTCTCTCAGTTGAGAAACCACACCTCCAGTCTTTCACACGTGTTCCTATACAAGCCAAAAACACGATTTTCATAATTGGTATATATTTTTTAGAGTTAATTGTCAAAATCGTCCCTGAGGTTTGGGCAGATTTTCCATTTTCGTCCAAAATGACACTTTTGTATCAAATTGCCCCCAACGTTTGTAACTTTTTGCCATTTTCATCCAAACCACTAACTTAGTTTATTTTTTTCTGTTAAGTTGAGGATATTTGGATGAAACTGGCAAATATAAAACCACAGGGACGATTTTGGCAATTTACTCAAACTCTTTTAAATTTCTTTTATTTAATTAATTTTGTTACATATATAATAAAAAAGAATATACATGCAATTTTTATATGAAAAAACAATATCTTTATCACATAATTTTTATAAATTTTCATCCAACCACTAACTAAGTTAATTTTTCTATTAAGGCGAAGGATGTTTATAAACTAAGACAGAAATTAATTTCTAATTTTTTATATAGATCAGTTTTATAAAAATAAAATCTAATTAAACCTCTAAATTTTATAAAACTAAAATGATGGTGACCTTATTGAAAAAGGTCAAATAAAAAAATCTTATCATATGTACCAAGTTTGTAATTCATCTTCTACTCTTTTAAATTCGCTTCTAAGGAAAAACAGAAGCCAGTGCCCCCCCCCCCCTATATAAAACAACGTATCGTTACCAAACCTTAAAATTACCCACCAAATTGTAATTATAATGCTATGAACCAAAAATTTCTTTACTCAAGCCACTCAGAATAAGTATTAGTTAGTTACCCTCATAATCTTAATTAAATAAATAAATTTTATGTCTGCCAATATATTTCCTAGGTGCTCAATACATTTAAAAAATATGTAACGTT
This sequence comes from Helianthus tuberosus, assembly GCA_030545235.1. Lineage (NCBI taxonomy): Eukaryota > Viridiplantae > Streptophyta > Magnoliopsida > Asterales > Asteraceae > Helianthus > Helianthus tuberosus. Next base: position 20,521,801 of record CM060386.1, on the reverse strand, counting down.
TTACAATTTTTTTCTATCTCTACAACTGATAAATACTAAAAGTTGTAATCGATTGTTATTTGTTGCAAACCAATGACGTTTTCTCTTTATAAAACTGATTTATATAAAGAAGCTGTAAATTAATTTCTGTCTTAATTTATAAAATTTAAGGCATCCTTCACCTTAACAAAAAAAATAAACTAAGTTAGTGATTTGGATGAAAATTTATAAAAATTATGTTACAAAACTATTAATTTTTTTTCTAAAAACTCCATGTATGTTCTTTTTTATTATATATGTAACAAAAATAATTAAATAAAAGAAATTAAAAAGGGTTTGAGTAAATTGCCAAAATCGTCCCTGTGGTTTTATATTTGCCAGTTTCATCCAAATATCCTCAACTTAACAGAAAAAATAAACTAAGTTAGTGGTTTGGATGAAAATGGCAAAAAGTTACAAACGTTGGGGGCAATTTGGTTCAAAAGTGTCATTTTGGACGAAAATGACAAACGTGCCCAAACCTCAGGGACGATTTTGGCAATTAACTCAATTTTTTATATGTATTACAGGTGTTTTTTAATAAATGAAGTGACACGTAGCTTACCATTGTAAGTTGTCATATGTCGCATCAGGAAAATACCACGATCGATGTCGTCATATAGTGTTTGCCATGGGAATTGCAGTCTAACGGGTTTAGTAACCCTTAGTTTGGCAGCGACTACTAGTTGTATCTGACTAAGAGACCCACAAAACGTACTTATCTGCAATGATACATTTTTTTATGTTAAATATTATAATTTTTTACACTCTATGCAAGTTATATATCTATCTAATTCAACCTTACCATCTTCTCCACATTTTTGTCGTGTCTTTCTTCTATTCCCGCATCACCTTCTATGTTGTCAATAATCAATATTTGGGTTGTTGACAAGTTGAAAAAGAGAAGATAGTAGTGATCCCCAGTCAAGATAGGTATAAATACCATCGGGAAACCTTTAAACGATTTTGGTTCCGTCCCAGCCAGCACAGAGTTCATGTTTCCAGTAAATTCTGCTATTCGGTCCTTCTCAGACAAGTTAAAATCTTTCTCCAGGTGCGTTTCAAAAGATTGTAAAACAAATTAAATGTTATGGTGTTATTAAAGTATAGACAGTATATGGAAAAGTAAATGATTGAAAGCATATTCCTCCTTACCTTCTGAAACACCCGTTGCGGTTTTTTTTTTTTTTTACTTTTCAACCTATATTTAAAGAAACTGGGATTTATTTTCTTTGGATTCATATTTTCTGCTCATCTAGGTAAATTAGCATAATGTAGTCTTTTGTTTGTTTACCATTGATGTTATTAGACCCCCAATCAGTATCCGTGGACATTACAGGATTGGTTGCACATGGGCAGAGTAACTATTGAATAAAAAAACATATTACCTACAACACCCGACATATTCGTGATAAAAATATATCTCACACCAATATATATTTTACGAGTAAAGAACCCATAAAATAGACTTATTGTACAAAACGTATAAATGGGTTGAAAAAGTAAAAAAAAAAAAAGTGACGTTTTCGTAATTATTTTTTACTCGTAGGGTAATTATCAAAATTACCGTACAAGATCATTTTACAAAGTTACTCTACCTCAAAATTATCCTACAAAATCATTTGTAGAGTAATTTTAATAATTACTCTATGAAAATGTCATCGCGTTTTTTACTTTTCCACGTTATTCGTATGTTTTGTGTACGATAGTACTTGATCTTTTATCTATATTTTATGGCTCGTATCATTTTGAGAGGGTTCGTTGTTCAATCTAGGGTAAACTTAACTAGATTTGACTTTATGGCTCCCAATAATGATGAAAACATTCTGTCGAATTCTATTAATAGCACTTGAGAGTTCTATTAATAACAATATTCGCAGATAACGCAACACGCAACCAATAGGAATTCCTTTCTTGTACCAATAGGATACTTTTGAGGTAGGGTAATTTTGTAAAATGATCTTGTAGGATAATTTTGATAATTACCCTACGAGTAAAATAATTACGAAAACGTTACCTTTTTTTACTTTTTCAACCCATATTTCAAATTTCAAAAATATAACTGAATATTTAATAAAAATGAATTTCATATAATACAACATATATGCTTTAAAAATAAAAGTTAGTAAAATAATAATTTGATTGATCTTAATTTGTTCTATAATTATATTAACACCATAATAAAATCTTTCACGAAGTTAATAAATGATAATTACAAATTAAAGAATGTTTAAACTTGATTTAGATATCTGTCATAACTAAACATATTTCAAAATTCAAAATTTTAAAAATATACATAACTGAATATTCAATAACAATGAGTTTAATATAATATAATATTTATGCTTTAAAATTAAAAGAAACGGTGACTTCATAGGTGACAGACTTCATCCAGGCACTCTGTTTCTCTATTCCTCCTTACCTTTTAAGCACGTCTCTACCAAATACATACAGGTACTTTTAGATCCAGCTGGTGTTTTGATTAACATTGTTGAAGGAGTTGGGTCGCCTATTGCTACTACTCCAGCGAGTTATTTCTCGGCTCCAATTGCGTCGGTCCATGACTAGAATTCAGGGTATATTGTTGAAGAAGATGCACTCACAACTAAGGAATGCGATTATTCAGAAAACTCACTTAGCCATGGTCATTTGATGTCGCACAGTGTTAATGGAGTTGTATCGGATGACCTATAATGGATGTTGGGCTCAGACACAGTGGTAGGCTGCGGTGAGGAGCAGGAAATTACTGTGGGCCGGGACTCTCTAGCTTTGGGCCCGTTACGTGTGACAATTCTACCAGCCCGACTTAGCTCCAATATGGCTGGGTTGCAATGGAATTCAAATTCACTTATGGGCGTGCCTACCCACTATGTTGGTCGACTTGGGGGTTCCAAGAATTTCCTACTCACTTTACTTATGTTTCAGCGACCTCCACCATTGGAAATACAGCTTCCGAGGGCAATGGTGGTGTCTACGTTCAAAATTGGCGATAAGCGCCTTGGTTGGAAAAGGCGGTACAATACCTTTGTTTTTTGGTCCATGTGTCACTCTCCACAATTCCGTTATTGAGTTACTTGTTGGATCCTATCATCTATGGGTGGTGCATGGGCAGGGTCAGCCACCAGACGTCGTAGTCAATCCCAGTCTTGAGGACAAGACTGTTTTGAAGGGGGGAGTAATGGTGGGAATCAAATATGAGAGGGAAGCGAGTTATAGGTATTCTTAAGGGGCTAAAGTGTAATATGGGGGGTAGTATAAATAATAGAGACTAAGGGTGAAGGGAGTGGTTAAACAGGTGAAAGTGGCAAACTTTAAAATGGACCAATCAGAGAGTGCCACGTCAGAGAGGGTAAAAAGTTTAAACTTTGCTGAAAAGTGTTGGCAATGGTTTAGACACTTGAAAGTGGCAAACTTTTTTTTTTGTTTTTTTTTTTAAATTATATGTTAAATAAAAACAAATAAAACATTAAATTAATAAAAAAAACAATTACATTAAAATGAAACTTAAAAAAAAACTTAAAATTCATAAAAATTACACGACACTAAAACAACGCAACCCCTAAAAAATTAAAAATTACACTACTCTTCGTCAGAATCAACCAACAGGTGGGGCAAATCTTGACTTGCGAGATGAACCGTGAGATCGTGTTTAAGTCTCCAATGTGTATCTTCATCCATTAGCTCGCCCAACACCCTATCATCAAACGCGGGCTCGACCGGAGGATCCCGAATGTGTACCGGTGCAATCGCATTTCCGTCGTCTTTTAAAATCATGTTGTGTAAAATAATACACGTGTACACAACATTCCTAATTTTTTTAACCGTCTTTGCTCGCATCGGCCGATTCAAGACACCCCATTTTGACTTCAAAACCCCAAAAGCCCTTTCGACGTCTTTTCTTGCCGCCTCGTGTTGCCTTTTGAACATCTTTTCGTCTACTTCTTGAGGGTATGGGATCGATTTCACAAACACGGACCATTTTGGGTAAATTCCATCCACGAGCAAATAACCACGTTTGTAATAATGGTTGTTGACGTAAAATGGACATTTTGGCGCGGTTCCGTTTCGTTCCGTTAAGAATAACGGTGATTGTCCTAGCACATTGATATCGTTCTGCGAACCCGGTGGACCGCAAAAAGCATGCCAAATCCATAAATCTTGAGACGCCACTGCTTCGAGCATAACAGTCGGGTATCGGTGATCTCCTCTCATATACTGCCCTCGAAGCTCGGTGGGACACATTCGCCAGACGAAATGGGTGCAATCAAGGCTACCGAACATACCTGGAAGGTGATGTTGTTCTTCATGTGTGTCGTATAACAGTGACATGTCGTGGCTTGTCGGCCTACGTAAGAACTCCGAACCATATATTCTGCAAACCGTTTCGCAAAAATATTCTAGGCACTCGCGGGAAGTTCTTGCGGCCATATGCAAGTACTCGTCTCCTTCGTCTGGAGGGTTACCGGTTGCGAGCTGTTTAATAGCTGATGTAACCTTTTGCAGCGGCGTAAAGCTCCTCCGACCTCGCGCATCGTAGGCCTCTTGAAAGTATGCGTCATTCGCTTCCACGGCGGTCACAATATTTAAAAACAACCGTTTCGACATACGGAACCTTTGGCGAAAAATTGCGTCGTTGTATTTCGGGTCTTCGACAAAATAATCCGCCATGAGGGTCTCGTGCCCAACCTCCCGCTGACGTTCAATGTATCTCCTTTGGTTTGATGTACCGGTGTCTTGTAGTTCGGCTTCTTCGAGTAGATTTTGGAAAAAAAAGAATGCTACCATCGGACGACTCGTCGCTACTATCGGGTGGAAACCACAACGGGAAATCATCGGACATTTTGCGTGACAATACTTGGGTTAGTGTTTTGTATTTTTTGGTTTGATTTGGGGTGATTTTGTACTATAAAATAGGATTAAAAGGGGTTTGTTTTGAATATATAGGGTAAAAGTTGAAAATTAAATTTTTTTTTTATTTTGAACGGCATTATAGCCGTTAGAGTTCCAACGGTCAACAACCCTTCACCTTTTGTCGATCGGTGATGCTTAGCCGAATTCACATGTTTGCCGCGCGGTTAAATGGGACGGCGCCGGTGTTGCCGATCGGCAAACCGGTTTGCCGCTTTGTTCACCGCACCACTCCCTTCACCCTAAGGCATGTTAAGAGGTAGGATTGAGTTTGTTAGAGTATTAGGGCTCCTGCGTTTGTGCAGTGAGAGAGGGCTAGGACCTGGATTATCTCTATTTCTATTATTCTTTTATCTTTTCGTATATCATCATCTTGTAACCTGCCTTTGATCATTCAATAAACCGTTTACTTTTCCTGATTGTATTGCCCTAATTTCACAAACCCTATCAAATACTTACTTGATAACGACGGGTGAAGATTCGATGATTATAAAGGTCTTTGATGGCGTTGGTGAAGGAAGTAAAGATGGTGGGCTTTGGATTAGGGTAGAAGATGTGAAGCGTTGAAGGCAGAAGTAATTGATAGAAGATGTGAAGCGTTGAAGGCAGAAGTAATTGATAGGAGATGTGAAGCGTTGATGGCAGAAGTAAAACTTAATGTGGATTTAAGGCATGTGGTTTAAAAGTAATTGATAAGTAAATAAATTAAACGTAAATGGTAAGTACATAATTAATGATTCGATGGGATATGCGCAAAATCATTTTATTAATTCAACTCTTTGTTATTTAAAGTCTTAAATGGTGTGGTTTTTTTATGTGAACACGGTCGGTTATTAAGAAGTTGGTATTTTAAAACGTCTTCTTGTTGTTATATACAAATGACATGTCAGTTAAAATTTGATGCATAACACATATCAATTAAAAGGAAGGGATGTGTGTTACTTTTTGTATGTATACGAGTTGACGCTACCCTCACGTTGCGGCGAGATGTTGGTTATGAATATTTATTATTACTATGTTAGATAGAAGCTAAAATTCTTTGATTTTGTTCTCTAAGCAAGATGGTATTTGAAGAGTAACGATGCCATCCGTGGTTTAGATTAGAGTTGCGACTTTCATTCTAAATAGCCGCGAATCATGTAAGTCGATTGCAAAAAAAAACAAAAAAACAAAAACAAAAACAAAAAAAAGTGACGCACCGTTTGAAGAAAGTGCGGGTGTAAAGGTTTTTAATATTATTGTTGATACACTCAATGTACAGAATTACATTCTCCTATATAGGAGTACAAGGAATAAATCAAGGAGGGAAATAAGCAAAGGTTATATAAGACTTATTGACTAAATTAGCAACAATGAATACAAATTATATGTAGTATATGGAGAGAATTATGGAGATTGACTAAATTAACAACATCGAATACAAATTATATGCAGTAAATGGAGAGAGTTATGGAGAGAATCATGGTTGGTTAATAATTGGTACATTGAGGGGCTGTTTGGTAGCCTCTTAATGACCATTCAGATGCTACCTCTTAATGGTTTAAAACCTCTGAATGAATAAGAGGTAACCTCAAGTCTGAATGGTTAAGAGGTAACCTCTGAATGGTAAATCATCACATGTCACATTCTTCTACCTTCTTATTGGTAAAATTCTTAATGGTTCCATTAAAAGGTAGCCTCTTAATGACCATTCAGAGGCTACCAAACACCCTCTGAGTGCGAGTGCAGAATCGTTCAAAAGAAAAAAAGAAAAAGACTGCGAGTGCAGAAGAATTGACCAGACATCATCGAAGGGGCTAGGATCTGCCATAGTATCATCCGTATGTCTTTCGTTTCCTTTTAAGTGTAGTAACTTTTCTGAGAGTGGCATATGTTGATTTTCATCTAGCTACCTTATAGGTTTGTTTGGATAGTGATGAGTAGGGATGTTCAAAACAATCCGTATCCGAAAATCCGATCCGAATTATCAGATATCCGAATCCGAAATATCCGAAAATTCGTATATCTGAAATTTCGGATATCCGAATTTTCAGATTCGCATAGTGATTTAAAAAATTTTCGGATATTTCGGATATCCGAAAATTTAATTTTTTTTTTTTCGGATATCCGAATATCCAAAAATATCCGAAGTATCCGAAAATATCTGAAAAAATATCCGAAATACACGAAAAACATCCGATAAATATCCGAAAATTTATATTCGGATACCCAAAGCTATCCGAAATATCCGGTTCCGAATATTAAAAAATAATAAAAATAAAAATTAAATAAAAAAATGGATATTCGGATATCCGATTCACTATCTGATCGGATATCCGAAATTTCAGATACGGATTCAGATAGTGAAATCTGGTATCCGAAAATTTTGGATATCCTAATTTTCGGATATTTTGTTTTGAACACCCCTAGTGATGAGGAGCTTCTGACAACAAATATTCCTCGTACTGGAGAACAATAAAGTTTCAAGAAAGGTTTCTTAACAATATTAACCTTCGTCACGTGGTATGTTGTTTGCTCATCACGTAACCGGTATGATTCAAAATTTTAGACAACACGGTATGGGCATGGATTTGTGGCATTTAGGCCAATCCACACCGCGTACACCAAACCGCACACGGTGTTGTTACTGGCGTTGTTTAGTGGGCGGGAGGAATTCCACCGGTGTGGAAGGGCAAGTGGGTGCAATGTGGCATGCTTCTATTGGATGTGGTAAGTAGCCGTTGCCCCAAACGGCTAGTAAAAATAAAAAATTTACTCCTCAACCCATATATAATACACCACTTCTCAACCCACATATCACTTCTTCCATTTTACATGTCAAAACACCCTACAAAAAAACACTTGGAAATGTCGGTTATTGCATGGAGCATAGAAGAGGACATTGTGTTATTCGAATCGTGGGTCGTGGCGGTGACCAACCACGAGGCTCTGTTACCCACGTCTCTGTTTTGAGATCGAGTTTACCATTAATTTTGTATACGTAGGGGTGAGGACAAAGACGATGGTGAGCTAAACGAAGACGACATCATCCAAGTCACACTTTGTTCACGTTTTCGGATGATTCATATGGATAGTGCGAGATTTGAGGCGATTGTTAACGGTGTGGACAAAGATGATGGTGAGCTAAACAAAGACGACATCATCCAAGTCGCTTGCGTTGAGTACCATAACAGGTACGGTGGTGACTTTAAACACTACGCGGCGTCGCGGCGTGGCAAACAATACTTTTTTTGTTAATATTTTATTTTAAGATATGTAATATTTTTTTTAATTTTTAAGTTATGTCACGTTATTTGTTCAATTATTATTAAGTGGTTTTTATTTAAATTTAAAAGGTGTGTGCCATGTATTGAAAAATGCCACGTCTCCATGCTAGGGATCACACCATCCGTTTTAGCACCACACCGCGTTCTGACGCATGATCCATGTGTTGCATAATGCCCCATCTTCAAACCCCTCCATACCGTGTAGTCTTACAGTAAAAATTGTTATTTAAAAAAAATAACATTCATCATGTAAATTAAAAGGGCACTTTGCGACCAATCCTGCTGTAATGATCAATCTATTTATGTAGAAGCCTACTTTTTACTACATTGCAAATACCTTCATCCTCATTGTTTGATGTATCTGAAGCGCTACATACGACCGGTGTTTCATTAGTGTTTATGAAATTAGATTTGTACATTTTCCCTTTTTAGACGTTGGCTTGACCTGACTATAGAAAACATTCAAACACTATATTTAAACCACTATATCCTATTTCAATAACAAGTACAAATACCCAAAATCATTTTCAAACCTTTTACAAAACCCTAATTTTTCAACACTTACAACACTATATAAGACATTATCCACATGACATCCTCTCACAAACCCATTTATAACACCATATAACACCATAACTAAACCGGATTTTTTCAACATTAATAACACCATATAACATCATATACGACACCCTATCTACATACCCATTACATTCTAAAAACACCATATTCATCATAACAAAAGCACCATCTTACAAACATTCCGTTACAAACAAAAAACACCATTATCATCATAACAAAAAACACCATGTACAAACAACAAACAACAAACACCATAACCATCATACACATCTTATAACTGGTATCCCCATCATATACAACACCCTATCTACATCCCCATTACATTCTAAAAACACCATCATCTTCAAAAATTATAAAAAAAACCTCTGTTTCAAACAAACAAAAAACACCATTATCATCAACCCATTTTACAAAACCCTAGATTTTTTTTAATATAAACACCACTTATTTAGTTCGGTTAGGATTAGATTTCAAAAACATTCTTAACAAACAAAAAACACCATTATACCCCCAAATCATCGAAAAGAAACGACGAACCTTTTCGTTTCTGAATTAGGGTTCTTGTTTTCTTCTTCGCCTGCAGATTCTTCCAACCGTCTGTAGTGTCTTTCCGAGTTGCAGTAGGAGCTTCACTTATTTTCTTCATCCTAATTCATAAATGTATCTTCAACAAATAAGAACAAAATACTGGATAAAAAACATAATGAAGCTTTAAGGAGATTATTACGAGTAAAGAAGACTGTGCTTTAGGGTTGATTATTTTCGATTTCAGATTAAATCCCTGTTGAAGAAACACCCTGATATTTCGAGTGGAATGATCGCAATTCTGGAGGGTTTGGAGTTATTGAGATATTGTTTTGATTTTGAATAATGGTGAAATCTCTATAATACCCCTAAATAGTCAATCAGTCATAAAATACCACCACACTATTTACAAGATTGCCATCAAGACACACCTTTTTTACAATAACCTAGATTCTTTCTTACCCTTCTCACAAAACACACCTTTTTTACAATAACCCCACCATATATATATAGGGTAGGGTAGGGTTCTAGAGTGAACACTAGTGTATTTGCAAACTGAGTGAACAAATCCTAGCCATTGATTTACACACGTGTATGGCCAGGATTTCATCATCAAATCGTAAAATACACTGGTGTATTTCATCATCAAATCTTGGCCATTGATTTACACACGTGTATAGCTAGGAATAGTTCGCTCAGTTTGCAAATACACTAGTGTTCACTCTTGACTATTTATTTACATTATCAAATCGTAAAATACACTAGTGTATTTTCATCATCACATCCTGGCCATTGTTTTATACTTGTGTATTAATAATCAAGGGCAAGAATTGGTTCACACAGTTCACTTTTAAGGGGGGTTGTTCACAAATGAACGTAACCCTGTATATATATAAAGGATCTTTTTTGTGATAAGTGTGAGAAGACATAGGAATTGACATATATGCATCATGTTTTGGACTTAGACATGATGTTTTGGCAAGAAAAACAGCAAATATAACAATTTAAGACACAATGCAATGAATTCTAGCCATGAAACTTAAAACACAACTAAAACACACTGTTTGACACTTAAAACACACCACTTAACATTCTTGGCATGGTGTTTTAAGTTTTAAGCCTATAATTCATTACATTGTGTCTTTAGTTGTTATGTTTAGTGTTTTTCTTGCCAAAACAACCCAAAACATCATGATTAAGTCCAAAACATGATGCTTACATGTCAATTGATATGCCTTCTCACACTTCTCATGGAAAACAAACTCAGCTTGGCCCTTGATCTAGTTTTAAAAAAATAAGGGATATTGGCATCTAATAATCCCTACTAGACGTCATTGGCCATTGGCAATCTCACCATTTTTTATTCCCTCTGACAGTCCCATCTTTCAATAATTTTCCTCCACCGGTGCTCAGTTAAAAAAACTTAATGGAGTTAAGTTTTTTTTCCGAATTACAAACTGACATTTTATGGCTTTTGATCAGATGAGGATACGAGTCTAGTGATGTAAAACTTACCTTAAAACGGTTCTCCAAACGACTTGATTTTTGTTAAATGGAAGTTTAAACACCCGAATTAAAGAACCATTTTCGTCGTTTCGAGCATAATTTCAAGGTAAGTTTTACATCATTTGAATCGTATCCTCGTTCTGATCAAAAGCCCTAAAACGTCAGTTTGTAAACCTAGTAAAATATACAATGCAAACGAAACTAGGTTAGTAACTTAATTCAACATTTACTATAATTCACGAGATCGAAACCCTCATGATGAATGACAAAGTATAGCCCAATGTAGGCAGCACTTAAACATCCATCGGATCGGTTTTAATCGATCGGACATTGTATCGTAGCAGTGATCGAGTTATTACCCTGTTATCATAGCAGAATGTCGAGGGTGAGATGGTATTTGGAAAGAACAGAGCATAAAGTAACGCACGAAACGAGTTTTTTATGTCGTAACAATCAAACCATGCAAGTGCCAAGTCTCTGGGTTTTATACTGGATTTGGGTCTCCCCCGCGTGTCGCGCCGGCTACCCTAGTCCCTGGCGCGTGTCGCGACGGTGACCCACCTAGGCTAGGGTAGCCTGGTGTCAGGTTTAGCCTGGATGTGTTGTCACAACTCGAGATTACGTGTCCTAAGTCCGTTTTATAAGGATAAAATCAATTAGGGGATCCCCCCTTGAGTTTTAGGGGGCCCTGTTGTTGGTTTTGTTCGTTTTCAAAATTTCAGGTCGCACCGTACCACTTGGGGGTCTCAATTAGGGTTTCTTAGTGCATTTTTTTGGAAATAGGAAATAAAAAATTTTGCGAGGTGGTTACATCCTCCCCACCTTGTTTAGAATCTCGTCCTCGAGATTTATTGAAACAGATTAGGATATTTCTGTTTCATTTCTGATTCCAGCTCCCACGTGTATTCGGTTCCTCTCCTTGAATCCCATTTTACTTTAACCAGAAGCAATCTCTTGTGTTTGAGAATCTTGATCTTTCTGTCTTCTATTTGGAGAGGCTTCTCAATAAACTTTAACTTTTCATTTACCTCTATATCTTGGAGAGGTATTACCAGTGATTCATTAGATAAACATTTCTTAAGATTAGATACATGAAATACATCATGTACACCGGCTAATTCTTCTGGTAGTTGTAATTGGTACGCGACTGGTCATATTCGTTGGATAACTGTAAATGGTCCTACATACCTTGGACTCATTTTTCCTTTCTTACCGAATCGGACTACTCCCTTCCAAGGAGAAACTTTCAATAGTACTTTGTCTCCAACTTGAAATTCTAACGGCTTTCGGCGATTATCCCCATAACTCTTTTGGCGGTCTCGGGCCATTTTCAGCCTTCCCTTGACTTGAGTTATCTTGTCGGTGGTTTCCTGTACAATTTCGGGACCTGATAATTGACTTTCTCCTATTTCTGCCCAACATACTAGGGTTCGGCACTTTCGTCCATAAAGTGCTTCGAATGGGGCAGCATTGATGCTTGTGTGATAACTATTGTTATAGGAGAATTCTATTAATGATAGGTGGTCGTCCCAATTTCCATCGAAATCTATAACACATACTCTTAACATGTCTTCCAGGGTTTGGATCGTTCTTTCACTTTGTCCATCTGTCTAGGGATGGTATGCGGTACTTAAATTCAATCGTGTCCCCATTGCTTGTTGGAAACTTGTCCAAAAATGCGAAGTGAAACGACTATCCCTGTCTGATAAAATGGAGAGTGGAACTCCATGTAGCGATACTACTTCATCTACGTATAGCTTAGCTAGTCTTTCCATACTAAAGGTTTCCTTCATTGGTAGGAAATGAGCTGATTTGGTTAATCGATCTACAATCACCCAGATTGCATCGTTACCCTTTCTTGTTTTGGGTAATTTAGTAACAAAATCCATTGTTATTAATTCCCATTTCCATACAGGCATTTCTAACTGTTGAAGTAAACATGAAGGTTTCTGATGTTCTGCTTTAACTTGTGAACAAGTTAAACATTTTGAAACGTAACTAGCTATGACCTTTTTCATTCCTATCCACCAAAAGTTATTCCTCAAGTCCTGATACATCTTGTTGTTACCAGGATGCATCATATACCTAGATTTATAGGCTTCCTCTAATATTCTATTTTGTAGATTCCCTTGTCTAGGTACCCAAATCCTTTTCTTATGGAATCTCCAAATTCCATCAGTCCCTTGCTCTAATTCCTTTATCCTTCCTTTCATTCCTTCAGCATCATCCTTGATCGTTGTTTCTTGAACACTTTTCAGTTGTTCCGTTAAATCTAACTGTAGATTTAATCTAAGAACACGAACTCGTCTTTGTTTCTCATGGTACTTATGACTTAGGGCATCGGCTACTACATTTGCTTTTACTTCGTGATATTGAATATCACAGTCGTAATCACTTAAGATTTCCATCCATCTTCTTTGCCTCATGTTCAGTTCTTTTTTCCCAAAAATATATCTTAAGCTCTTATGATCTGTAAAGACAGTAAACTTACTACCATACAGATAATGTCTCCAAATTTTAAGGGTAAAAATTATCGCTCCTAATTCTAAGTCATGAGTTGTGTAATTTTCCTCGTGCTTTTTCAATTGCCTTGATGCATAAGCGATCACTTTCTTATGTTGCATTAACACACATCCTAATCCTAGCTTAGAAGCATCGCAGTAGAATTCAAAATCTTATGTCCCTTCCGGTAAGGCAAGAATTGGGGCATTTGTTAATCTTTGCTTTAGAATTCTAAAGGCTTCTTCCTGCTTAGGTCCCCATTCAAACTTAACAATTTTAAAGGGTAGCTTAGTTAATGGAACAGCTATTTTAGAAAAGTCTCGGATGAAACGCCTATAATATCTAGCTAATCCTAGAAAACTTCTGACTTCTGGAGCTGACTTCGGGACTTTTCAACTGGTGATAGCTTCTATCTTGGAAGGATCTAGGTGAATGCCTTCATGATTAACCATGTGTCCCAAAAATTGCACCTCTTGTAACCAAAATTCACACTTAGAAAATTTAGCGTAAAGCTTTTCTTTTCTTAACAGGGTTAAGAGTGCATGCAGGTGCCTACAGTGTTCATCCTGGCTTTTGGAATAAATAAGTATATCGTCGATGAAGACAATTACAAATTTATCCAAGTACGGCTCACAGATCCTATTCATCATATCCATGAATGCTGCAGGAGCATTCGTTAATCCAAATAGCATGACTGTAAACTCGTAGTGATCGTACATAGTCTTGAAAGCAGTTTTAGGAATGTCCTTTTCCTGTACTTTCAGTTGATGGTATCCAGAGCACAAATCTATCTTAGAGAAATACCTAGCTCCTTGAAGTTGATCAAAAAGATCATCAATCCTAGGTAACGGGTATCGATTCTTAATAGTAACCTTATTTAACTCTCTATAATCAATACGCATTCGTATTGACCCGTCTTTCTTTTTCACGAACAACACCGGTGCTCCCCAAGGGGATGAACTGGGTTGTATGAATCATTTGCCTAGCAATTCATCTAGTTGCTTTTTCAGCTCTAACATTTCGGTTGGTGCTAAACGATAGGGTGCCTTAGCTATTGGAGCAGTTCCAGATATTAGATGAATTCTAAATTCTACCTCCCTATCTGGTGGTAATCCAGGTAGATCTTCTGGGAATACATTGGAGTATTCGGATGCTACCGGAATTTCTTTAAGTTCTTTGCCTTTAGTGTTAATGATTAATAAAATCATATACACTATGCCTTTCTTTCGTTCGTAATTAGCAACTTTCATTACTAAAATGAACTTCATTATCTTGCGTGGCTTATCTCCTGTAATCAGAATTATTTCCCCTGCTGGCGTACGAATTTCTAAGGAATTCTGATCACATAGAATTCAAGCATGGTTGGTGACTAACCAATCCATTCCTAACACGACGTCGAATCCTGCTAAATTTATAGGTAGAAGGTTTGCTGAGAACTTATGTCCGGAGAGTTCTATTTTTCCATCTTGAAGTACCTTATCTATACTAATAGGGTTTCCTTCTGTCATTTCTACCGTATAAACTTGCCTAAGTTTGGTTAAAGGTTGCTTAAGAGCTTGGCAGAATGAAGTATTTATAAAATTTGGTTTCCACCAGAGTCAAATAATACTTTTGCATAGACTTCATGGACAAGGAACGTACCAGCTATCATGTCGGGAATCAGATCTGCTTCTTGCATTGTCAGCTAAAAGGCTCTTGCATTCTTTTTATTAGTCCCATCGACCGCTTTTGCTTTATTGTCAGCTGTCTTGACCAATTTAGGGCAATTTGGCTTAAAATGCCCTGCTTCTCCGCAATTGTAGCAGACTGTGGATTTCTTCCTGCATTCCTCCTCTCGGTGCCCCGGTATTTTTGCAAAAATTGCAGTATGCCTTACATTTTCCAAAATGCTTTCTTTTACAATTACTGCAAAACGGCGGGGTGGAAGACTGCCCGGCTCCCTTTTTCTTGGAGGTACTATTATTACCCAAACGGAAACCTTGGGAAATCTTTTGTGCCAATTCCTTCTTCCTATTCTCTTCTCTCGTACGAACCAACCCGTATGTTAAGGTATTAGCCAATTCGACTGCATCGTCGATCGTCCGTGGTCTAGTAGACTTGACTATGTCGCGAATCTCGCTAATCAATCCCCAGATGTAGCGAGAAATAAGTACAGGTTCTGGCGAAGCAAGAGTCGGTACTATCCTTGCATACTTGAATTATTTCGAAGTATACTCACGGCAATTAACATCCACCATCCGGTGGTTCAGGAATCGGTTTGTCATTTGTTCCTTTTCGTAGGTAGGACAAAATTTCCTTTCTACCAGTTCTTTAAATTTTTTCCAGCTCATGGCATAAGCCACGTCACTTCCTTTGGCTTGCAGCACCGTGTTCCACCATTCTAATGCTTCTTCTTTGAAAAGATGGGATGCATACATCACCCTGTCTTCTTCTGCGCACTTACTTATTTTAATCACAGCTTCTGTCTTTTCTAACCAGCGTAGTGCAGCAGTTGCTCCTTCATTGCCCGCAAATTTGGTTGGCTTACAGGTGAGGAATTCTTTGTAAGTGCAACCAGTCGTCATTACCTTCATCTTTTTAGGTAATGGGGCTTGAATTATATTATTATTATTATTATTATTATTATTGTTGCCTTCATTTATGCTATAACTGAAATTATCGTCGCGGGTGCGTTTGCTATTGTTGGCTTTGGAAGGTTCAACTGGACTCTTAACAGCTGCTACGATTGCTGGGATAGCATTAGCTATACCCTGAACAATTATATTTTCTATATCTTCTCTATTGAGAAAATTTTCCTGATTATTCGGTTCCGATTGATTAACTTCATTTGTCGATTGGTGAACTGAATTTGCCATCTGAATTATTAACAATATACACGGATTAATATCACAAAGTAGATAGCAATTAGACACAGTATGGCAATCACAAACACAGCTAAGTCAATACATATAGCCAAAATTGTCGACCTTGCGACGTTTTCGATTTATATTATTATATATATGCATCCGTACAAGCCACGTATTTACAGATGTTTTATTTTAGTGATATTTATATTATTATACATTATATTATTATTATTATTATTATTTTCACATATTATTATTATACAAAATATCTATTTTATGGTTAACAGTCTTCAGAAATGAAATTCCTTTTCATCGTACTTCCAAGAGATGCTCTCACCCACAGCTCGGATCCGATTCCCTGCATCCACCAACTCTTCGCCGTAGTGGCGTAGTTCAGCAACATTTTCTGGGTTCATGGGTGGAAAAGTAGCGGGGGCAGGTTCAAACTGTGGGTAATAAGGGTTGAGATTGTTCATGATGTTTTGGAAATGCCAATCACTGGTCCACCATTCTTCCATTTGATCCGGAAGAGGTTGTGGGTTGACAATAGGTTCAGGGATGGCAGGTTCCAGGTTGATAGGAAGTTCCGATTGAGCGGGAAAATTCATAAGGGTTTCATCAGCTGGGCCAAGAAGGTCGCAGTTTACCAGTTTCCTATCTAGTTTCTCCTAGGGTGGTAAAGTTGGAGCTTGGCCAGAACTTTCTCCCACTTCTTTCTCTTTTCCTTTTGGCTCCACAGTTTTCTTTACTTTTTGAGCTGCAGGTTTCTTCTTTCTCCCCCTTTTCCAGTCTAAAAGCCTCCTTCTCTTTTGAGGTTTGCGTTTTTCCTGGGCTTGGAACACCATTGGCTCGTCTGCATCAGCCTGGTACCCGGTCTTGTTTCCGGTAGTCTCCATCTCAGTGGAATGTATCGAGAAATTTCGGAGAGCTTCTGATAATTCATTCATGCTGTTAGTCACACATAAGGAAACACAAAATTCTCAATTAAATTTTAATTTTTACAGAAGCACAAAAGTTCCTGTCTAAAATTTAAGTATTTTTCAATACTTAATTTGCTTAAATCTCTGATACCACCTTTTATGTCACCACCCCCGACCCGTTTGTCCGGTTCAGAAGTCACGAGACAGAAACCTGTGGTATTAGTATTTAATTGGCAGCGGACATTTTTAACAGGACCGTTTAAAAGAAAACACCGAATTATTTTATTATTATTATCGGGACAAACCCCGTATTTTACAAGAAAGGAATTTCACTGGGACATTCCCTGATTACAGAAAACATGTTTATTTTTATTAACTGAGCCACTTCATCTAAGCTGGGGTGTTACGCAGCACCTTTCCTTTTCACGGTAAATGTTGGTGCATCCGTCTGTCCTCTTCGTCTTATATCGAGTCTCAATTACGTTGCGGTTTTGATCAAGACATGATGTCATCCTACTCATTGATGACATCATGAAAATGACATCAATGATGACATCATTACATGAAACGCACGTGAAATAGATTTAATGTTCATATAAGACAAAAGCATTTATGTCTTAGATGCTGATTTCGCTCATAAAGTTAGATGCTGATTTCGCTCTTGACAATAAATGTTAATTCCGCTCTTGATGTTGAATGGTAGCTAGGAGCGAAATCAGAGTCACTATATATAGTGTCATTAGGGGCGAAATCAGTACATAGTTCTAGGTGTTGTCTTCCGGTGAGCCACGAAGTGCTGCCGAAGTGTTGACTCGATTGTAAACGTCATTCAAATCAATAGAAGCAACAGTTTAAAGTGTATTATCGCTGAATTGAATCTGATTTGTCTGTTTCCACCGTTCAAATCAGTAAAAGCTCTTCTGATAGACTCGGTTGGGTCCGAAATCGATCCTACAAGTGGTATCAGAGCAAAGGTTAAAGAGCTCTTGCCAATTCAGCCGATTTCAGCTGAAAATTTCTGTTTTTCTACACTTTCTACACTGTCCTTTGCAAATTGACTGGGAAAAAGTTGTCGATTTGATCTGATTTTTGTACATGTTGCTCGGAATTAGTATCTAACAAAGCCTTGAAAGTTTCATATCCAAATTCGAAGTAAAACTAGTCATTTTTGTGATTCAGCTCGAAACTGTTCTCGGAAAAGATGACATCAGCTTTGATTCCGCTCGTGAATTGTTTTTGATTCCGCTCCTAATTGTTGTCAGTGATTCCGCTCCAAAGTGTTTAGGTGATCAGAACCATTTCAGTTTGCATGTGATCATTAACTGAGTTGTCGGCCAGTTTTAAATTGCGGTCCAATGAGATTTTAGTGGACAAAAGTCTTGCATGTGATTCAATTAAGTTTTAGATAAGGTGTCGGCCATTTTCACAAGTTAAAGGTTGTTTGAGATTACCAAGTCACGTGAATTCATATTGGTTGTGACAGCACCGTCCCACTAGATAGTATTGGTCCAATAGAGTAATCTTGGGTTACAAAGTTGTCAGCACATGTTTGCATGTGAAGCCTTGTGAATCAAGTTGTCAGCCCACGTGATCGAGATAAAGCGGCCCAATCATTAATCAAATAAAAGTAATCAACAGTGCGGCCCAATCAGCTTTGGTGAAACTGTTCGGCCCAATCATATTTGAGATGAAATATCAAGTTGTCGGCTGCACTATAGTCAAGCCCACTATATTCGATTACGGCCCAAGAGTGATATTGATTGTTGATCTTTATTTAGAAAGTATCAATATTTTTGACAAATATCAGTGTTGAACAAATTCTTGGCCCAAGTCATATTCTCGGCCCAATCAACATTTAAAGTGAACATTTGACATCGAAACATGGATTTTGAAGAAGTGTTGGCATATGTGCATTATGAATCTCATCAGTATATTCCGATAAAGCAAGAAGGAGAAACAGTCTCAGCAAAAGAAGTTGAAAAAATTCCGGTTTTTGATCACTCGTCTGATGAAGAGAGTGACAATTATGAAGAGGAAATCCGGGAACTTGAATATCTTAAACAACAACTTCCATCTGATCAACATAGTGGAAAGTTATTTTATGCCGATAAAATTGAAAAATTGAAAGAAAAACAAGATGCAAAAAGAAAGAATCAAAAGGCAGTTATTGTTAAAGAAGAGATCAGAGCTGAGCAGATTGAACAAGTTCCATCGGTCAAGGTTGAGAAAGTAGAATCTGAAAAACCTGTATCTGTGAATCCTGAACCAGAGTTAAAGAAAGAGGTTGCAGAAGACGCACCTATCTTTGATCATTCATCAGAAGAAGAGAGTAAGGATGAAAGTGTTCATGAGGAAAAGAAACAGGTTGAAAATATTTCAGCTTTAAAGGTTGAGACAAAAGCTGATGATAAACAGATTCTTGTTTTGCTGAAAAATTGTGAGAAGTTGACATCTGAAAATGACAAACTCTTGAAGGAGGTTGAGAGTTTGTCATTAGAAAACAAAAATCTTAAAAAGTCAGAAAATGTTTTGAAAAATCAAATATACAATTTGGAAAATGAAAAAGTAAAAATTGAGAAAGATTTTCATAGTCAAATAAAAATTTTAGAAGATGAGAGAGATTTGTTTGGTAAAAACAATCTTGAAAAACAAATTGCAATCAATTCTCATCTTGAAAAGATTATTCGACTTGAAAAAGAAGCAGAGTGTGCTCAAAAGAAAATCAAGGAATGGGAAGAAAAGTTGAAGGTGTTTGTGAATAC
Organism: Helianthus tuberosus; assembly: GCA_030545235.1. Taxonomy (NCBI): domain Eukaryota; kingdom Viridiplantae; phylum Streptophyta; class Magnoliopsida; order Asterales; family Asteraceae; genus Helianthus; species Helianthus tuberosus. Next base: position 20,501,969 of record CM060386.1, on the reverse strand, counting down.
TTCAACTATTCCTTGTCCAAAACCTATTAATTCAGTTTCAATAAGTGACAATGTCACAAACTTTGACAAAGTCAAAGTTGAAAACTGTGATGAGAAATCTGATGATGAAAATGAAAAAGTGAAGAAAAAAAATTTATTTTTGAAGTTAAAAGAAAAGTTTCAAGAAACTGTTCCACAATCAACTGAAAAGGGAGAATGTTCTAAGCAAAAACCTTTGAAGAAGAAAGTGGAACAAAAACAAAAAGAGAAAATTTTGAAAAATGTTCAAAAAGAAAATTAAAGTTCATCAGATCAATCATCCAATCGCAATAAAAAATTATAAAAAGTAAAAAATGAAAATTCAAAAATTGTTGGTAATGAGTGGTGCAGGTCGGACCACAGAGCTAAAAGGCCAAATCTAGCAAACAAGAGGAGGAAAGATTATCACCAAGCTAAACAGTGCTTTGATCTAAATGTTTGGACTGAAAATGGTGATTGGTACGATAACAGAGTGTGTTACAGATGCGGCTATTAAGGACACATTGCTGTTAATTGCCAGAGTTGGAGATTTGAGTCAAGGAGATGCTTTAACTGCAACATCATTGGCCATATTGCTAGAGATTGCTCAATGAGATCAATGAGAAGATCGAGGGCTGAATCTCAGAAGCAGGTGAAGAAACCAGTCAATGTCAAGCCCAAAGAACAGAAGGTTCAAGAACCTAAAGTTCAAGAAAAGAAAGTGAAGCTTTCACAGGGGCAAAAAGACAGACTGAGGAAGAAGAGGAAGAAGCGAGAGAGTATGTAGAAATGATTTTGTCCTCGGGTACAATTGGTAATTCAGATAAAAGTTCTGATGAATCGATTTGCTCAAATGATCAGTCAGGCAAAACGAATTCATCAGATACAAATCTGAGGACAAAAGAGAGAATAACGAAAGAAAAATTGACTAATCAAACTGATAAACAATCAAAGAAAGTTAATTTCTCAGACAAAACTTTTATCAAAGTTTTTGAATATAAAAGAAACTGTGAAAAGTCATTTATGTCACAAGTTGATGAATTTGGAAAACCTAAATCTAGAGTGGATTGGGTTCCAATAAAAGTCGGCGATGAATTTGTTTCTTTGAAAACAAAGGAGCCACTTTTTGGCAATGAATCTGTTTCTTCGGAAACAAAGGAGCCACATGTCGGCGATGAATCTGGCTCATCAAAGTCAGACAAGCCACATTCAGGCAATGATTCTGGTATGGTAAAACCAGAAGAGCCAGTTGTTGAGGTAAAAATTGAGAATTCTGGTCTAACAATGGATGATGCAAATTTTTCACCATTGTTGAACAAGAATTCAAAAGCACCCAAGGACCGTCAGGCTTGGGTGAATCTGTTCAAATGAAAAACCTGACTTGCCGGAGATCCCAAGTTTGTAATCGTGGATCAGGAATCGGCATCATTTTTGTTAAGCCTGTTTTTGTGAAATTTTTAAAGATTGATGAAATGTTTACAGGTGAAGGACTATGCCGGAACTCCCAGGTTGGTAAGTGTGGAGTAGGTATCGGCATTTATCTTGAAATTTACTTTGATAAGTTCATCGTTCAAGAGATACAGAGTTTTGTTTTGGCATAGTGATTACTCAAGGTCATTAACTTGAACTTGATGTAATCTTCATACAAGTGGATTGAAAGACAATATGATGAACCATGCCCCTATAAGTGGTAAAAACAAACTTATTTTCCGGAAAAATCATTTTGATTAAAACAAACTTAAGTGTTTTGAAATCTAAATGAGAAAATAGTTTGTTGAAAGGGGGAGTTCTGATTGTTTATGCCAAGTGGATGGCGAATTGAAGCAATTCGATATCAGTTGTCATGTTGTTTGTACAATTTATTTTCAAATTTCCTAAAATGTGTTTGCATTTTAGGGGGAGTAAGAAATTTCAGAAAATTCAAAAACATTTGAAAATTTGAAAAAGCCAAAAACATGAAAAAATTAAAAATGAGTTTTGTTGTCAAAGAAGAGGAAATGATAGTACATCAGTAGACTATCACAACATGCTAAAGAATTGGAAAGTCAAATGTGATAAACGGTCTCACTGATGATGTGTCAGTAGGTTTTTACACATTTAGTAGATTGTGACGAGATATAAACCTAAATTTCAAACTTGCTTATATCGTGGGGAAACATCTCTCGGATATATGGGTAACCCCCGAAATCTTGCTTGAAAGGTCCCTCTTTCTGAGATACTAGGTCTTTATACTCAGTGATATCTGGGGTATTATCCCGGGACTTCTGATTTTGCGGAAGCAATGGCCTAGTCCCCGGAGAATACTTTCTGCATGCTTGAAATATAGCGCCGCCCTCAGCAAATTGATGAAACAATAAAATTGATAGTCATTGCTGTTGTAACAAAAGATCCTCTAAAGGGGACACACCAAAAGTCGAAGCCGTCATCTCTCTGCGTATACGGAAGTATCGATCTGAGCTCTCACGGCCCTCGCATTATAACCCCTTACAGATATCATCTGTGGTATACTCACCTGTAAGACTGAATATTGGGATATGGATACGGGAGTATATTCTGAGGTGGGACACGCAATTGAGTTTAAGTGCTTAAGACATTAATATCGTATCTCGAAACAGTTGAACTTTGTGTGAGAATTTAAGTGGACCAGTATACTGACAATCTAAGTGAATCATTTAGAACTTAAAATGTTTAAAGCTTAACGGTGTTAGTGATTTGTCTCAACAACTGATATGATCCTCTTACACAAACTCACAAAAATATTGTTTGTAAATATTTTTTTTACTACATTTCGTTTATTGTCAAAAATATCAAAAAGATTTTCAGTGTGTTTTAGCATAAATTTTGTAAAATACAAAAAGATTTTCGACAACTGGTGTTGAAGAGCTGATTTTCAAAATTCCAAGTGCTAAACTTGACGAACTGGTTTGAGAGTGTTGTGTGTGAAAGAAATTTAAGTCTTGTTACAAGTGGTCATTAGAAGTTTTGAAAATGATACTTCTGTAAGTGGTTCATCAGAAACTATAATTGTTAGATCATTTTTGTGATATTTACAAGTGGTGTCTGAGTGTGTTAAAGTTTAATATTAGAAAACTTATGTTTGTGGTAGAGAATGTACAGGTTTGAGGAAGAGTCAGGTTCCAATACCTGAGGATTTTGTGAGTTTAACAAGCCAGGCTGCGATCCTAGCATATCGAAAGGGGGAGTCTGAAGATACTTAAAGGAATGAGTATGTTGGTGATGAAAAGAGAAAAGAAGATAGAGATTGATGATTCTTACAGGGTCAAACATTTCAAAGAGAAGCCCAAAGGCTGATAAAGACTGAAGATGCGAAGACTCGACACTGAAGACTCCGTCAACATCCGAGGGGGAGTTTGTTGGTGCATCCGTCTGTCGTCTTCATCTTATATCGAGTCTCAATTACGTTGCGGTTTTGATCAAGACATGATGTCATCCTACTCATTGATGACATCATGAAAATGACATCAATGATGACATCATTACATGAAACGCACGTGAAATAGATTTAATGTTCATATAAGACAAAAGCATTTATGTCTTAGATGCTGATTTCGCTCATAAAGTTAGATGCTGATTTCGCTCTTGACAATAAATGTTAATTCCGCTCTTGATGTTGAATGGTAGCTAGGAGCGAAATCAGAGTCACTATATATAGTGTCATTAGGGGCGAAATCAGTACATAGTTCTAGGTGTTGTCTTCCGGTGAGCCACGAAGTGCTGCCGAAGTGTTGACTCGATTGTAAACGTCATTCAAATCAATAGAAGCAACAGTTTAAAGTGTATTATCGCTGAATTGAATCTGATTTGTCTGTTTCCGCCGTTCAAATCAGTAAAAGCTCTTCTGATAGACTCGTTCAGGTCCGTATACGATCCTACAGTAAATAACCTAAAACATGTTTTGAAAAGATTTAATCAGCGAAAAATACTGTCGAGTGCATTCAACTTATACAAAAGACACAGTGTTATAATTTTACAGTATTAAGAGCGATTACAATTGCTTCTATCTTATAATTAGCTGACCCAGTTGTCACTCGACCGGATCTATGACTGTGGTCATATCACTATTGGGTCCGTTCACCCAAAGTGACGTTATCACTATTTAGGTCCGTTCACCTATAAGTGAAGCTAGATAAATAATGTATACAAAACCCCACGTACTGTTAGTAATTTAAGATAACAAAGACCTAATCACTGTAAATATAACGGAAAAACATTTAGGGTTGTGGAAAGCAATTTGATAAAAACAATGACTCACATTGCAGATTTAAACGGTCACGGATAGCCTACTGGTTATGATGGTAAACCTAGTAAAATATACAATGCAAACGAAACTAGGTTAGTAACTTAATTCAACATTTACGATAATTCACGAGATCGAAACCCTCACAACGAATGAAAAAGTATAGCCCAATGTAGGCAGCACTTAAACATCCATCGGATCGGTTTTAATCGATCGGACATTGCATCGTACCAGTGATCGAGTTATCACCTTGTTATCGTAGCAGAATGTCGTGTGATGGTATTTGAAAAGAACAGAGCATAAAGTAATGCACGAAATGAGTTTTTTACGTCGTAACAATCAAACCATGCAAGTGCCAAATCTCTGGGTTTTATACTGGATTTGGGTCTCCCCCGCGTGTCGCGCCGGCTACCCTAGCCTCTGGCGCGTGTCGCGCCGGCTACCCTAGCCACTGGCGCGCGTCGCGACGGCGACCCACCTAGGCTAGGGTAGCCTGGTGTCGGGTTTAGCCTGGATGTGTTGTCACAACTCGAGATTACGTGTCCTAAGTCCGTTTTATAAGGATAAAATCAATTAGGGGATTCCCCCTTGAGTTTTAGGGGGCCTGTTGCTGGTTTTGTTCGTTTTCAAAATTTCGAGTCGTACCGTACCACTTGGGGGTCTCAATTAGGATTTCTTAGTGCATTTTCTTTGGAAATAGGAAATAGAAAATTTTGCGAGGTTGTTACAACCAATCAGAAAAAGGGGTATTTTGGTCATTTACCCCAAATGTCAAATCTCCCCTCTCTGTTCATTTAAAGTCACTAACTTTTTTAATACTTCTCTCCTCTCTCATCTCTCATTTACATCTCTTATATCTCATCTCTCGTATCCATTCACATCTACATCTCTCATCTCTCAGATCCATTCTTCAGAACCACCATTCTTCACCAGCGACACCACAAACCCACCCTTCTCCGCCACCCACAACCACCCTCTCTCTTAATGTACTATTCTTCACCGGCGACACCTGGGATGCTCCACCGATAACCCTGTTCTCTATTCGTTGCTCCACCGATAACGGTGGTGACGGCGAGGATTTGACGACGACAGTGGTGGTGGGTCACCCACACCTGTGACGGGGCCCCCACGTTTTCTCCGGCGATGGTGGTGATGGTTGCCGGTGAGGATTAATGGCGACGGTGGTGGTGGTTTTTTGACAGCGACGATGGTGTTCCTTGATTCTGATTTGTGTAAGCTGTTTTGTAACAAATAATGATTTGCGTTTCTTTGATTCTGATTGTGTGAGATGTTTTGAACACAAATTATGATTTGGGGTTTTGAGATTTTGGCAGTGATAGTTTTCTGATTTGTGTTTTTGAACACAAATTATGAATTGTGTGTTTTGATTATGTCGGTTTTGTGTTTGCATAAGTGATTTATTATTGATTTGTAGCACATAGTTCTTTGGGGGTTGATCTGTGTTGATTCTTTTTTGTTGTTGGTGGGTTGATCTCAGTTGATATGTGTTTCTCTCTCTAGAAAAAATGGTGGGTGTTTGATCTGTGTTCTTGATTTTCTGCTGATTTTTGAACAGTGAATTTTCCTTTTTGTTGTTGGGGGGTTGATCTTAGTTGACATGTGTTTCTCTCTCTAGAAAAAATGGTGGGTGTTTGATCTGTGTTCTTGATTTTCTCGTGATTTTTGAACAGTGAACTATACGGGTTTGATGTGTTGGATTTGGGCGGTGATGATGCAAAAAAACGTATATTTTGATGACGATGGCGTGGCAAGGATGGGGAAGGGTAGGTTTTTGAACCTGCAACCCCACTTTGCAGCCTCTGATTATCGAAAAATCTGAGCCAAAACCCCGTTTTTTTAAAGAATCCACTCATTGTTTGATTTTTTGTTTGTTGGCTTTTTTTTAGGCGTCGATGATGATAGAAATCTATCTGAGACACCTACCGAGTTGCGATTTTCTGGGTGCGTTCGTTTTGTGTAAAAAAAAATTTGAAAAAAAAAGTTAAAATCGTAAACTTTTTAACGTAAAACGTAATTTTTTTAACGTAGAACGTAAACTTTTTAACGTAAAGTTTAAAACCGTAAACTTTTTAACGTAAATTTTTTAATGTAAAATGTAAAGTTTTTCACGTAAAACATAATTTTTTTAACGTAAAACGTAAAAAGCGTAACATAAAACATAAAAAGTGTAACGTAAAACGTAAAAAGTTTAACGGTTAACGTAAAATGTAAAAAGTGTAACGCAAAACGTAAAACGTAAAAAGTTTAACGTAAAACGTAAAAAGTTTAAAAATCTGTTAAAAAAAATCTGAATTTTAATACTTTTAATAAAATAATTATGTTTAAAAAATAATAACAAATTTAATAATACAAAAAAAAGTAATAAAAAATAATAAAGACAAAAAAAAGTATTTTTACTAAACTGCCCTTTTGCATTAAAATATTAAGGATATAATAAGACAAAAAATACTTAATATTATTTTTTAACTACTTTTAGTCTTGTCCATCCATCTTGAAGATCTAATGGTTGTAAAGTGGTTCTCTCGGTTCTTACAACTGGAGTTGGTTTCATTTTAGCGGTCCCCGCTAATGATTTTACCATATTTTAAAACGTAAATTAATTTTCTAATTAGTAATTAAGTTCGCATATTTAAATTAACAAAAAAATGAACCGGCTTTAAATCTTACATACAAGGATTTTATTACAAACTTTAGATTTTAATAAGAGTAAACATCCATTTTGGTCTCCTGTGGTTTGGGCACTTTTGTCATTTTAGTCCAAATCTCAAACTTTTTAAATCTGGGTCCCTGTTGTCACACCCCAACCGATGGCGGAAACATCGGGGTATGGCACTGAGCGAAACAGATTGTCCAGAAGTTTCCATAACAACTATATTTACCAAATATTTAAATCAACACGTCCCATACCGTGTCATATAAGATAATATAATTATTACAGACAAAAATGTAGTCAAGTAATTCTGTTCCGACAACTCAGATTTATACATAGATAGTTTATTTATTGGTTTCTAGGACCTCTTTTCCTAGCCTCGATTTCTTCACAGCACAGAGAGCATCCTAGACCTTTCCTTGCCTCAAGTTCACAGCAAGCTAAGCATATAAACAACTTAAGCACCTGTCACATACGTTAAAGTAACAGTCAATACACATAGTGTAAAGGTGAGCATACAAGTTTGATAATAGCATATAGAGTTTGAAAGCGTTACGCATAACCAGCATGTACACAGAGTGAAATGAGGCATGTTAGTTATCGACATGAACCTATCGATACCAATGACTGCGGGTTGACTGCCCAAGGCAGTTCGCGATACATTCTCACCACTGTGAGCCATGTAGGTAATTGTCCTTAACAACCCCTGAGTGAACTGGTGCTGAGTCCAAACTAATAGTACTACCGTTGCTAAGGCAGGTAGACCGCATTCCATGTGTAAACATAACAAACAAGCATTCATTTAGTCACGTATACATGCGATAACGGTTAGCGTTTAAAGTATTGCGTAGTGTGTGCGATATGATTTTGTATAAGTAACGTATGTACCACCCAAAAGTGCATAAAGCAAAAAGGGATCGAGTATACTCACAGCGTTGATGGATTGAAGGGAGCGCGTAGAGGGAGGTTAGCCTGAACAGTTAACGATAGCATAAAAGATAAGCGACGCGCAAAACGAGAAAAGTCACCAAGTGCAGAATGGTGATCCGGTCGGATGGTGATCCGGCCGGTCGGCCGTTCGTGCGGATGTTGACCTGTTCGGGTGGTTATCCGTTCGGACGGTCATCCGGTCGGATGACTGTTCGAGTGGATTGTTTCTTCCTTTGGGAAGGATGTGTTTGTGTATGATGGCTTGACTTTTGAAGTTTTCGTTGTAGCATTTTGAAAACATTGAAGTATCTCTACCTTTCAGGCCGGTCGATCGGACGGTCGTTCGATCGGACGGCAACCCGTTTGGTTGGGCACTTCAGTGAGAACAAGTTCACAGTAGGGCGGTCACTCGGTCGGATGTCCATTCGACCGGGTGGCAACCCTGTTACTAAACATGTTGAAAATTGTTTAAGTTTTAAATTAAATGAATCAAGATGCAACCCGATCGGACGGTGGGTCGAGCGGATGGCAACCCGGTCGGATAGCAGTCCGGTCGGATGACAACTCGTCCCAATCGACTTGATCGTGCTGTTACTTGATCTTGCTTGAAGTGTTGTAACTTGAGCGAGACGTTGTGATGACTGGTTTAAACAATGGGGACCCCATCTCGTCCCAATGACCTGACCGAACAGGAATCACCCTAGTCCGTCAGTCCACGGTTCGAGACGGTTGTTCGTGTCCAAACCTGAAATCACTATCTTTCTGTTGGAACTTGGATCTAGCACTGATGCATCACTAAGAACGAGTAGACGATCAGTATTAGCCTCGATTCCACCGGGTTTGAGTGCATTGAGTGTAAAAGAGTTGAAAGAAAGCTGAAAAACCATCTTTCAATCCTTTCTCTTGTGAATATGTTTAGATCTATGAAAGATCTTTGGTGGTTTATGTGGAAATCGGTTAGATCTAAGTTGTTCTTGGTGGATTGAGGCCAAAACATGAAGTTCTTCAAGAACACATGATGACGTCATCCTAAAACACCTTGAATCTTGATGATTTCACGGTTAAAAGTTAAGATTCAAAAGATAGAAAAGTGTAGGAGTGCGTGTAGATTAAGGAAGTACAAGATTTAGGACAAGATCTTATCGGAATTGCGAGAAATCAAAGGAAAAAGCGAGCAGGAGCGCGGGTCGGACGTCAGTTGCCAAAAGTAGAAAGAATGAAAGTGACAAGGGGTATTTATAGGGTCACCCGAAATGGAAAGGGGAGATTAGGTTGGTCGCTCTGGTGGCAACTCGCCCGGATGGCAGCCCGGTCGAGTGGCACCTCGGTAGGGTGGCACCTCGGTCGGGTGGCTGCCCGGCCGGGTGGCAGTTCGGTCGGCTGGCACCTGGCTCGAGTGCTTAGCGCGACCAGTTTTGCCGTTTCGATTTGCGTATAGCACGTTGCGATGCGATTGATTTTCCTAGTCAAATTACTTTTAATCCCAACTACTATATCTAACATATAAGCATCCTTACTTCGTATTCGTTTAGCGTTTGCGATTCGATTGCGATTGAATGCGATTGCGTTTCGATTGATTACCACAACATAACATAAATAAACATGCACAAGTATCACATAAGGCACACACACACGTATATCAGTAACAAAAATGCGTAATTCGAGTTGCGAGTGCGATTGCGATAGCGATAAAGCGATTAAACATGCGATAAATAGCGATTAATATGATATTATTAATAGATACTCCACATAATACAACTAAAGCGAAAACAAAATAGACTAATTACAAGTCCAAGAAGTCAAAACAGGAATTGAGTAAGGAGAGACAGATTGCAATTAGCAATCTTGTCTTCCTTTGACTTCAATCTTGACTTTGACTTTGACTTTCGAAACACAGGGTGTTACAGCCTCCCCTAGTTGAGGGAATTTCGTCCCGAAATTAGGCCAAAGCCGTAACAAACAACTGCGGGTACTTCGCCTTCATGTTGCTTTCGAGTTCCCAAGTGAACTCTGCGCCTCGTTTGCCCTCCCATCGGACTTTCACGATAGGAATGCGCGAGCGTCTGAGCTGCTTGGTTTGGTGATCAATGATTTCGACAGGCTTCTCCACGAAGTGTAGTGTTTCGTTTACTTGGAGATCATCGAGAGGTACAATTAAATCATGCTCAGCCTGGCACTTTCGGAGGTTTGACACTTGGAAAGTCGGGTGGACGTTACTAAGTTCCTCCGGTAGTTCGAGTCTGTAGGCGACTTTTCTGATCCTTTCCAGAATCTTAAAAGGTCCGACATATCGAGGCGCTAGTTTCCCTTTCTTGCCGAATCTGACCACACCCTTCCAAGGTGATACCTTTAGGAGTACGTAGTCGCCAACGTCAAATTCAAGGGGCTTGCGTCGTCTATCGGCGTAACTTTTCTGTCGACTTCGAGCTTTCAGCAAGTTGTCTCTTATTTGGAGGACTTTGTCAGTCGTTTCTTACAATAGCTCGGGACCGGTTAGTTGCGAGTGACCGATCTCGTGCCACACAATAGGCGATCGACATCTTCTTCCGTATAAAGCCTTGAATGGTGCCATTTGAATGCTGGAATGATAACTGTTGTTGTACGAGAATTTGACTAATGGCAGGTATGCATCCCAATTACCACCGAAATCTATGACACACGAACGGAGCATGTCTTCAAGAGTACGGATCGTTCTTTCAGTCTGCCCGTCGGTTTGAGGGTGGAATGCGGTACTTAGATTAAGCGATGTACCGAGAGCCGTTTGAAACGTTTCCCACAGTCGCGAGGTAAACCGAGCATCACGGTCAGATATGATGTCGTGAGGCGTCCCATGTCGACAAATGATCTCATTGGTGTAGATTCGGGCTAATCGTTCTACCTTGTAGTCTTCCCGTATTGGCAAAAAGTGAGCAGATTTGGTCAAACGGTCAACAACAACCTAGATGCTGTCGTGACCTGATGACGTGTGCGGGAGTTTTGTTATGAAGTCCATAGCTATACTCTCCCACTTCCATATAGGGATCGGTGGTTGCTCGAGTAAGCCAGAGGGTCTTTGGTGTTCAGCCTTGACCTTTGCACAAGTCAGGCACTTTCCAACGTAGAGAGCAATATCCCTTTTCATGCCCGGCCACCAGTACTTGTAGCGAAGGTCCTGGTACATTTTATCGGCACCGGGAAGAATAGAATACCAGGATTTGTGGGCTTCGTCCATCAAAATCTTTCGCAAATCGGTCCGTTTAGGGATCCAAATTCGGTCCAGATAGTGAAATATCCCATTCGGCTTATTCACAAGTTGAGCTCCATCGTGATAGATTTGTTCCTTCTTTAGTGTGCGTTCATTAAAACAGGCATGCTGGGCTTCGCGGATGAGGGTTTCGAGATCGTATTGGGCTTGGACGTTACGGATGCTGAGCAAATAACTCCGCCTGCTGAGAGCGTCGTCAACGACATTCGCTTTGCCTGGGTGATAACGAATCTCACAGTCGTAATCGTTGAGAAGTTCTACCCATCGGCGTTGACGCATATTAAGTTCTTTCTGATTAAAGATATGGTGTAGGCTCCTATGATCGGTGAAGATCGTGCACTTGGTACCATACAGGTAGTGTCGCCAAATCTTTAACGTAAAAACAACTGCGCCTAGCTCGAGATCATGGGTCGTATAGTTCTTCTCGTGGATTTTGAGCTGACGAGATGCGTAAGCTATAACCTTCTCCCGCTGCATGAGAACACAACCAAGACCAAGGTTGGAAGCATCATAATAGACAATGAAATCGTCGTTTCCGTCGGGTAGAGTGAGAACAGGAGCATTGCAAAGCATGTGCTTGAGGGTTTGGAAAGCAGACTCTTGTTTGGTTCCCCAAACAAAAGGCTTGTCTTTATGCGTGAGAGCGGTAAGCGGCACATCGATCTTTGAGAATCCTTTGATAAATCGTCGATAATAGCCCGCAAGTCCGAGAAAAGAACAGAATTCAGACGGGTTCTTAGGTGCAATCCAACTCTTAACTGCTTCAATCTTCACCGGATCGACGTCAATACCTTGACTATTTACGATGTGACCCAGAAACTGAACCTCCTCCAGCCAAAATTCACACTTGGAGAACTTGGCATAGAGTTGATTCCCCTGGAGTAGCTCGAGAACCAAACGTAGATGCTGGGTGTGTTTGGCTTTCGACTTGGAATAGATCAAGACATCGTCGATGAACACGATGATGAAACGGTCGAGATATGGTTTACACACGCGATTCATCAGATCCATGAAAACCGCGGGTGCGTTGGTTAAACCAAAAGGCATAACAATGAATTCGTAGTGGCCGTATCGAGTGCGAAAAGCGGTTTTGGGAATATCCTCCTCTTGGATGCGTAGTTGGTGATAGCCTGAGCGTAGATCGATCTTCGAGAAACGCGTAGCACCTTGTAACTGATCAAACAAATCGTCAATGCGAGGCAGGGGATAGCGGTTCTTGATAGTCAACTTATTCAGTTCTCGATAATCGATGCACATCCGGAACGACCCATCCTTCTTTTTGACGAAAAGGACTGGCACGCCCCAAGGAGAGGTGCTCGGGCGAATAAAGCCTTTCTCAAGTAATTCCTGGAGTTGGTTCGAGAGTTCACGCATTTCGGACGGTGCGAGTCGGTAAGGAACTTTGGCAATAGGGTTGGCTCCAGGGATGAGGTCGATACGAAAGTCAATATCACGACTTGGCGGTAGTCCGGGAAGATCCTCAGGAAAAACGTTAGGAAATTCTCGAACCACTGGGACATCGCTTACACCAGGTCTTCCTTTCTTTTTCTTCTCCGCTACTACAATGTTAGCCAAGAAAGCTCTGTATTCCTTGCGGAGATACTTGCTAGCTTGGACACACGACATGAGCTTGAGACCATTCGTTGCAGTTTCGCCATAAACACACAATAAATCACCATTCGCGAGCGAGAATCGAATCATCTTATCGAAACACACAACTTCAGCATGGTTTTCGCGAAGAAAGTCCATGCCTACTATGACGTCAAAACTTCAGAGTTGCATCGGAATTAGGTCGATTAGGAAGATGTGATTGTTGAGCTCAAGTGTACAATCACGAAGAACAGAATTAACGGCGATAGTTCTTCCGGTAGCAACTTCAACATCGAACGTCGAGGAGAGATAGGAGCGCTTACGACTAAGGAGTTTCTCAAATTCGAACGACACAAAGCAATTATCGGCTCAAGTATCAAACAAACACGAAGCATAAATACCATTCACAAGGAACGTACCATTGACCATGTTGTTGTCAGCCTGGGTGATGTGTGCAAAATGCAACATATAAATTACATCAACTGTGGCATAAAACTAACCCTTTTTTTAGTACTAATGTTGGAAAAAGTGTGCTATTGTCTTCCTTTTGTATTTTCGGGATTAAATGAGCTCAAATTAACAAAAGAAGCAAAAAGACAGCAAAATCTAACATAAATACAAGAAAAGGAACAAACGTGACATGCCCGACCCCATGACAGCATCTTCCCAAGCAAAACAAGAAGACAGAAGTCTAAACACGCCCCGTGCTCAGCCAGCACGGGGGAGTGCCCAAGTGTCAGCAGAAAAGACAAAGTGGTAGAAGCTTCTATTGCCCACCACGGGGCCGTGCTCAGCGGACACGGGGCCGTGGTCAACTATAAGATTCGCACAATCTAGGCAAATCTTCATAGTACAAAGATTCTTCTGCACACGGGGTCGTGCTCAGCGGACACGGGGGCGTGGTCAACTAATAAGACAAGCTGCATTAAATGAAGAAAGAGAAGGATGTGGACACGGGGCCGTGCCCGAGCTTCTGTTCAGCCTATAAATAGGAGTGCTTGGCTCAAGCTCAAACCATCCCTTGGCACACCTCCTCTCTCACACTTCACCCACCCACCACCACCATAACACCATCATCCACCACCATCATCCATTGTCCATCATAGAGTGTGTGAGTCGTCTCGGGATCCAAGATTGATCGTAAGAGTTCTTGACAATCAAGGCCATGTTTGCCTAAGTCTCTTACATCACTTGGTGAAGACAAGTGTCTAGTGTAATACTTTTTATTTCTAATCTTTTCGCACTTTTTACTTGGTTTTGTATTAATGACTTTAATAACTAGTTTCTTATGTTGAAGGTGATTCTTCCTTATCGTTTGTCCGTGGTGTCTTGACATTATTTTACTGTCTATATAACATAAAAGATTTTCACCATTCATATCTCCACGGTCTATATGGAGGTATGTTGGCTACCTGGTCGGGGGTTAAGGGAACGGTTTGGTAAGAGTCTTGCCATTGTTCAGAGTTTAGAGGTCCTGCAATGGACCTGGGTCAAATTTAGTAGGACCTCCTTCAATACTTAACGGTATTGGATGGCGGGGGTCCAAACTCTTTGATCCCCTCATAAGTTAACTACTATTAATACTATAACCCGGCTATTTAAGACTGTATCCCTGCTGACTCAGACTACTTAGTCGTGGGTAACGTCACCTCCAAAAGAGGGTCCTACCATAATTTGCATTAATAACTTAATTAATTATCTTTCAATAATCCGACCCTTTAGGATTGTATCCTTGCTGACTCAAACTACTGGGTTGAGGGTAACGTCACCTCCAAAAGAGGGGCCTACTACAATAACTAAGATAATCTCTTAAAATAGTGCAAAAGTGCGGAAATAATCAAAGGTTACACTATACACGAGTCGGAACCAAGTGATTCATCTTGTCTATCTGTTTTTCTTTTATTTTTATTTTCAGCATTTTAGTTAGTTTTTATTTTTCTTAGTTTAAAAACATTTTTCTAAACTTTTTGATTTGATTAGACGTTGAGGATAAACCGGTACTAAAAGCTCTTGTGTCCTTGGACGACCTCTGTATCTTACCAACACTATACTACGCTCACGATGGGTGCACTTGCCCATATGTGTGTTTAGTGTTAGTAAATATCGAGTTTTATAAATTTAAAACTTGGCTAAAAAGTGTTAAAGGGCTTAAAATATACACCTAATATATATAACACTTCACACGCATCAAGTTTTTGGCGCCGTTGCCGGGGACACAAGGATTTTAAGAAAGTTAGGAATCAACGGCCTAATCTTTTTTCTTATTTTTCATTTTTTTAGGATTTTTATTAATTTTTCAGCTTCTGCAGAACTCAGCACGGGCCGTGCCCGCTGAACACGCCCCGTGCCCAATCGTTGGAACTGGCAATCCTGTTTTAAGTCAGACAGTAGCCCCGTGCCCAAGTTTCAGTTACTGAAAACAGAACCGTAAAATCCCGACGGTTGGTAATTTCTGACACAAACATGAGTGATACTGATACTTTTTACTTTCGGCACTCTTATGGTACTATGTGGTGTCAATTATGTGGTGGTAACCATAAGGAATTAGAATGTTATTTTCTAAATTATAAGCCCCACTATATAGACCCATCGTTTCCTAGTATCCTTAAGAGGGGCGAAAGTAAAAATAATCCCTATCTCTCCCTCGAATGCTCCCAACCGGATTTTCTCGGAGAAATGCTTCTCGATGAATTATTTCAATTAGAAGATCTAATTCTTAATTGGTTAAAAGAAATTAGGAAAGATTTCAATGATCTTTTCCAAGACGATAACCAAAAAGAAGGGTTGGAACCGCATTCAAACAACTTCGTTGTTTCCGACGATACTTCTAACTCTAGCGAGGACTTGAGCGATAGTCGTCCCTGTGTCGATTGTGCCGTGAAGGACTCCCCATCAACTTCGTTTGATGCATACATATACTTGAGCGATTCGACATACACCTTCTTTAACGAGAGCCCGGAAAAGGGTTGGACTTGTCCACCTACATATAGCATAGGAATCACCCTCACCGACAACCTCTTGCGTTCTCGTCTTAATCTAGAGCAATTAAGGTATCTTAGGCACTTTGGGATTGTTCCCTCCAGTAAGGAACCACCCGATCTAGAGAAGGTCCTTGAAAATAGACGAATTCCTTAAGACAGCTTCTAGACACGGGGCCGTGTCCAGGTCAGCATGCCCCCGTGTCCACCCAAAGATTCCCTTCTGATTTTATCAGAATGCGGACAAAAATGTGTCAGGATTCCATCTGCACACGGGGCCGTGTCCAGCCGACACGGGGCCGTGCGCAACGTACTGTCGTTTTCTATAAATGCAGCCAAGAATCCTGCACATTTGAACCATTTCAGGGACAGAGATTTGGGGAATATTCTCACATACCATCCTAGGTATTTTCTAAAAGAAGTTTCTCAACTATCTTCTTGTCCTTTCCTCTTTTATCCACTATCATCTTCTTCAATTTTTCTCATACTTCTATTAAAGCTTGAACCTTCCATAATTTCAAGCCTTATTGAGATGTTTGTTAGATTTTTGTTCATGGAATCTTGTTAAAAATAAGTTCTACAACAATGTTTTAAGCTGTTTATGTTCAAAAATGCTTTAAAAATCATGAAAACAATTTGAAACCCCAAGATTCCTTGTTCCTAAATCCTGCAGATATCTGAACACGGGGCCGTGTTCGCTGAACACGGGGCCGTGTCCGAAGTACTGATTCCATAAAATTGAACTCTTTTCGGTATATTTTCTCGGTATGGCAAGCAGAACAAGTGGAAACTCTTCGTCGCATTCCAGAAACAACGGGCAGGGGAGAAGATCATCAACGGTTGAAGATTCTCTTGTAAACTATGTTTACGCCTTAAGAGAAGCCCTTGATGAAGTGACAAGTGTGGAAGAGGCATTGGTTGACCGTATTAATCATTTGACGGTGGGACTAGAAGGATGTCTCCGGGAAGTCAACCTTTTGCACCAAAGGTTGAACATTCTCGCCTCTCCTCCTTTGGTGCCGCTTATCACCCAAAGGGCATGGAATGTGGTGCCGGAAGTCATCATTCCGGCCGAATGGTACGCCTTACATCCAGAGCCCCCTCGAGACATACTACAAGGGGTTCCGATTGGTGTCGCTCCTCCTCCACAAGATGTTGAGGAACATGAAGCCGCCTCCCTTCTCCCGAGGGAGATAGAAGAATGGCTCTAGCAACACCTAAGGGACACCGCTCGGCTTGGAGTTCTACAAGGCTTTTAGACCGGAAATCTATTTCCGAAATTTTGGTTCTTATTGTAGAAGTAGAGCTCCTTTGGAAGATTTTACGGATCACTTGACCTATCTAATATTAGGACTTTTAACTTTTATTTTCTGCTTTATTTTTCATTTTTAGGACTATTATGTAATTCTCTCTATGACTTAATGAATGATGGTTTTAGTTAATTTGGTGTTTGGGTGGTGTTGAAATGAATAAAACACACTTGAGATGGCAAAGGATGCAAGGGAAGCTTGAACCAGTACCCCATGCAGGAAAACAGGACCATCCGACAAAATTCTTCGTTTACAGTAAGCTCGGCACGGGCCGTGTCCGCCCAACACGGCCCCGTGCTGCACAGTCTGCAGAAAAGACCCAGTTCAGGTAACTGGACACAGGCCGTGTTCACCGAACACGCCCCCGTGTCCAGGCTTCTGTTTCTCTTGATTTAATTTTGTTACTGGCACTTGAACACGGGGTCGTGCCCGGACAACACGGGGCCATGTCCAGTGCCCAGTAACATAATTTTTTGCTTAAATCACACCTTTTACACATTCAATCAACCTAAAAATTTATTTTTGGGACACATTGAGGACAATGTGTAATTTAAGTGTGGGGGGGGGGGATGCTAAAACCTTGAATCTTGCAAGTCCTAAATACAAGCCTTACACAAAACTCTATTGGAACCGCTTGGGAATTTCAAGTTCTAAAAAGGTTATATTTTTACGAATTTACAACCGATAGCGTCGTGATAAAAAGAACCAACATAAGAAAATTATGAAAAGGCATGACAAACTTAGTTAAAATTTGATTATATATACTTGATCACATAAAAACTCATTCCCACAAAAGTGAGTTTTGAGCCTTTATTGAGTATACAATTACATATCATTAGACTAAATGCACATTTTTCGTTTCTTGTGTGAATAGCCGCTTGGTTCTTACAACTCTAGAACTTGCCACGACGATACATTCCCGGTCCTTACCAACTTAAACCCGAGTAAGTAAATGATGGAGGCATTAGGACTAACCCTTTTTATTTCTACACCATTATTTTTCTTTTTTTTACCACCTACCCAAAATCCCCCTAGTTATCCCCTTTGAGCCTAAACCTTTTCATTTCATAACCCAAACCAAACACCCTTTTACCCACCAAAACCTTTTTCATTTTTAACCCTTTGTTTTAGTAACTAGCTCGGTTTTTCGTATGACTTTTCAAAAAAAAAAGTGTTGATGATGAAGCAAAAGAAAATAAACAAACAAGTTCATCAAAAATAACTTTGTTTGAATAATAGCTTCATCAAAATAAAAGTTACAAAAATAAAAAGTCTTACGAAAACCGACGCTTGTTACACTTTTCGCCCTTTTCTACTAACCACTAACCCAACCACTTACCTTTAACCCAAACCTAACCCTTCACCCAAAAGTCCTCTTGATATTTACAAAGGTATATAAGTTAAAAAGGAGGAGGATTGATTTCTTGGCAAGCCTATGGTAGGAGTAAGTTCCATGCCGCTCTCGAGTGATCCACAAAAATACATTTTCGGCCGAGTGTTGAGTGATCCCCGTGAGGTATGTGAACTTGTATATAAATAGAATTTTAAAGAGGCATGTTATGCCCTAATAAGTAATCTCTCTTATGAAAAGTTTTAAATAAATCATGACGAATAGGATTGTAAATAAATAAAAATAAAACTAAATAAAGAATCTTGGAAATCCCGACACTCTATGACAAGCCCAAAAACCTTCTTCTCTACCCATTCTATTTGGGAGTGTAAAGCCACATTATAAAGAGTTTTGCTTGAGGACAAGCAAAGATTCAAGTGTGGGGGTATTTGATGTGTGCAAAATGCAACATATAAATTACATCAATTGTGGCATAAAACAAACCCTGTTTTTAGTACTAATGTTGGAAAAAGTGTGCTTTTGTCTTCCTTTTGTATTTTGAGGATTAAATGAGCTCAAATTAACAAAAGAAGCAAAAAGACAGCAAAATCTAACATAAATACAAGAAAAGGAACAAACGTGACATGCCCGACCCCACGACAGCATCTTCCCAAGCAAAACAAGAAGACAGAAGTCTGAACACGCCCCGTGCTCAGCCAGCACGGGGGAGTGCCCAAGTGTCAGCAGAAAAGACAAAGTGGTAGAAGCTTCTATTGCCCACCACGGGGCCGTGCTCAGCGGACACGGGGCCGTGGTCAACTATAAGATTCGCACAATCTAGGCAAATCTTCATAGTACAAAGATTCTTCTGCACACGGGGTCGTGCTCAGCGGACACGGGGGCGTGGTCAACTAATAAGATAAGCTGCATTAAATGAAGAAAGAGAAGGATGTGGACACGGGGCCATGCCCACTGGACACGGGGCCGTGCCCGAGCTTCTGTTCAGCCTATAAATAGGAGTGCTTGGCCCAAACTCAAACCATCCCTTGGCACACCACCTCTCTCACACTTCACCCACCACCCACCACCACCATAACACCATCATCCACCACCATCATCCATTGTCCATCATAGAGTGTGTGAGTCGTCTCGGGATCCAAGATTGATCGTAAGAGTTCTTGACAATCAAGGCCATGTTTGCCTAAGTCTCTTACATCACTTGGTGAAGACAAGTGTCTAGTGTAATACTTTTTATTTCTAATCTTTTCGCACTTTTTACTTGGTTTTGTATTAATGACTTTAATAACTAGTTTCTTATGTTGAGGGTGATTCTTCCTTATCGTTTTTCTGTGGTGTCTTGACATTATTTTACTGTCTATATAAAATAAAAGATTTTCACCATTCATATCTCCACGGTCTATATGGATGTATGTTGGCTACCTGGTCGGGGGTTAAGGGAACGGTTTGGTAAGAGTCTTGCCATTGTTCAGCGTTTAGAGGTCCTGCAATGGATCTGGGTCAAATTTAGTAGGACCTCCTTCAATACTTAACGGTATTAGATGGCGGGGGTCCAAACTCTTTGATCCCCTCATAAGTTAACTACTATTAATACTATAACCCGGCTATTTAGAACTGTATCCCTGCTGACTCAGACTACTTAGTCGAGGGTAACGTCACCTCCAAAAGAGGGGCCTACCATAATTTGCATTAATAACTTAATTAATTATCTTTCAATAATCCGACCCTTTAGGATTGTATCCTTGCTGACTCAAACTACTAGGTTGAGGGTAACGTCACCTCCAAAAGAGGGGCCTACTACAATAACTAAGATAATCTCTTAAAATAGTGCAAAAGTGCGGAAATAATCAAAGGTTACACTATACACGAGTCGGAACCAAGTGATTCATCTTGTCTATCTGTTTTTCTTTTATTTTTATTTTCAGCATTTTAGTTAGTTTTTATTTTTCTTAGTTTAAAAACATTTTTCTAAACTTTTTGATTTGATTAGACGTTGAGGATAAACCGGTACTAAAAGCTCTTGTGTCCTTGGACGACCTCGGTATCTTACCAACACTATACTACGCTCACGATGGGTGCACTTGCCCATATGTGTGTTTAGTGTTAGTAAATATCGTGTTTTATAAATTTAAAACTTGGCTAAAAAGTGTTAAAGGGCTTAAAATATACACCTAATATATATAACACTTCACACGCATCAAGGGGGTTGATCGAAATGCAGTGCGAGTCGTGCGTGTTGATCGAAGTGAAAGAAAAATCGAATAAATCTCCAAAATTTAAACACATAAACAGGTAAATACACAAACAACACATAAAATCAACGAATCATCAGAGTCAGCAGTTGCGGACTCAGAATTGAAACACATAAAAGAATCAAGAAATAGGTGGTCTGCGGCTATTAGACTTCGACTACCCAAAGTGGTTCAACTATTCACAAGGACTTGTTGTACACATCTTGACCTTCAGGACTGTGCCTTTGCCTCGATTCTTAGGCGTTTGGCACACATCCCGTTAGTCATACCGTGACTTCAGGTCGTTGGAGTCCGTCGAGACTTTGGTGAGAGTTTTGTAAAACCAAGTAAAAGTCGGAACAAGTCGTCAAGGTTAGGGTTTCACCCCTGGCTTAACAACTTCGTTCCTGTTTTTCGATGAAATAAAAGAGAATTATGCGTCAAAGTATGGATTTCACTCCTGATTCGACGCCAATTCTCGTGTTTATAGATGAAATGCGGTTTGAACAAGCAATTTAATCGAGAGTTTGCGGTTTTCACACCTAATCTCAACTTAATCGCTCATTCATATTTGAAAATTTGAGTGCAGTGATAGTGTAGCATAGGCGAGAATAGCGAGAAATGGCAGTAAGCATATACATAATCCCTACTGGACATGTACGAGTCGGTCTGTTGGTTCCTAACTATAGACTAGGTCTCTAAGACTTCGACCCGGACTAGGTCGAGTCTTGCCTAATTCCCTATAGTTATGGCTCTGATACCAATCTGTCACACCCCAACCGATGGCGGAAACATCGGGGCATGGCACTGAGCGAAACAGATTGTCCAGAAGTTTCCATAACAACTATATTTACCAAATATTTAAATCAACACGTCCCATACCGTGTCATATAAGATAATATAATTATTACAGACAAAAATCTAGTCAAGTAATTCTGTTCCGACAACTCAGATTTATACATAGATAGTTTATTTATTGGTTTCTAGGACCTCTTTTCCTAGCCTCGATTTCATCACAGCACAGAGAGCATCCTAGACCTTTCCTTGCCTCAAGTTCACAGCAAGCTAAGCATATAAACAACTTAAGCACCTGTCACATACGTTAAAGTAACAGTCAATACACATAGTGTAAAGGTGAGCATACAAATTTGATAATAGCATATAGAGTTTGAAAGCGTTACGCACAACCAGCACGTACACAGAGTGAAATGAACATGTTGAAAATTGTTTAAGTTTTAAATTGAATGAATCAAGATGCAACCCGATCGGACGGTGGGTCGAGCGGATGGCAACTCGGTCGGACAGCAGTCCGGTCGGATGACAACTCGTCCCAATCGACTTGATCGTGCTGTTACTTGATCTTGCTTGAAGTGTTGTAACTTGAGCGAGACGTTGTGATGACTGGTTTAAACAATGGGGACCCCATCTCGTCCCAATGACCTGACCGAACAGGAATCACCCTAGTCCGTCAGTGCACGGTTCAAGACGGTTGTTCGTGTCCAAACCCGAAATCACTATCTTTCAGTTGGAACTTGGATCTAGCACTGATGCATCACTAAGAACGAGTAGACAATCAGTATTAGCCCCGATTCCACCGGGTTTGAGTGCATTGAGTGTAAAAGAGTTGAAAGAAAGCTGAAAAACCATCTTTCAATCCTTTCTCTTGTGAATATGTTTAGATCGATGAAAGATCTTTGGTGGTTTATGTGGAAATCGGTTAGATCTAAGTTGTTCTTGGTGGATTGAGGCCAAAACATGAATTTCTTCAAGAACACATGATGACGTCATCCTAGAACACCTTGAATCTTGATGATTTCACGGTTAAAAGTTAAGATTCAAAAGATAGAAAGGTGTAGGAGTGCGTGTAGATTAAGGAAGTACAAGATTTAGGACGAGATCTTACCGGAATTGCGAGAAATAGAAGGAAAAAGCGAGCAGGAGCGCGGGTCGGACGTCAGTTGCCAAAAGTAGAAAGAATGAAAGTGACAAGGGGTATTTATAGGGTTACCCGAAATGGAAAGGGGAGATTAGGTTGGTCGCTCAGGTGGCAACTCGCCCGGATGGCAGCCCGGTCGAGTGGCACCTCGGTCGGGTGGCACCTCGGTCGGGTAGCTGCCCGGCCGGGTGGCAGTTCGGTCGGCTGGCAACTGGCTCGTGTGCTTGGCGCGACGAGTTTTGTCGTTTCGATTTGCGTATAGCGCGTTGCGATGCGATTGATTTTCCTAGTCAAATTACTTTTAATCCCAACTACTATATCTAACATACAAGCATCCTTACTTCGTATTCGTTTAGCGTTTGTGATTCAATTGCGATTGAATGCGATTGCGTTTCGATTGATTACCACAACATAACATAAATAAACATGCACAAGTAACACATAAGGCACACACACACGTATATCAGTAACAAAAATGCGTAATTCGAGTTGCGAGTGCAATTGCGATAGCGATAAAGCGATTAAACATGCGATAAATAACGATTAATATGCGATTATTAATAGATATTCCACATAATACAACTAAAGCGAAAACAAAATAGACTAATTACAAGTCCAAGAAGTCAAAACAGGAATTGAGCAAGGAGAGACAGATCGCAATTAGCAATCTTGTCTTCCTTTGACTTCAATCTTGACTTTGACTTTCGAAACACGGGGTGTTACACCTGTGGTTTCACTTTATTGCCATTTGGGTCCAAATCTCAAATCAGGTCAGATTTCTAAAGAAAAAAATCTGGTTTTTGTCCTTTTCCTCAGGGGTAATTTGGTCATTTCTTTTATTATTTTAACAAATCAGACCTGTTTATTATAACATCCCCCAACCCAACATCATCTTCTCCAACCCTGATCTTCCCCAAATTAAAATCAGACCTGTTCATCGCCATCATTCCGGCACCACGAGCAGAAAAACGATTGCCGGAGACGTTGAGACAGCCATTCATGACGCTGCATAACCCCCACGACCTGCATCTACACCATAAACCTCTGTCGTACAAACCCCACAACCACGACCTGCAACGAACACCCCACCACCACCACCTCCACCACCACACCTCCACCGACGCTGCAAAACCCCCACGAGCGCACCTCCAGCCCCGCTGCAAAATCCCCACCACCGCACCTCCAACCTCGCTGCAAAACCCCCATCACCGCACCTACTCCCCCATTGCAAAACCCGTTGATGACAGATGATGAAACCACAACCACCTCCTATAACAACTCTCCTAAAATATTTCCGACACCCATAACATCCTAAAATACACCCCGTATATGAAAAACGGCCCGGAATACCTTTATTTTTACAAAAATCAAATAAAAACAATAATTTAAGCCGCTCGCGGGCCGCGACCACATTGGTTGTGTGCTTCGCGGGGCGTGACCTAGTGCCACCAGGCTCAACCCGGTTTCGCCACGTGGCGGGTGACTCGATGTGGCTACAACCCTGACTCGACAAGGCTAGGACCTAGCCTAACCTTGTCGCGGGCAGCGGAGCCCTTTGATGTTTTTGTCGCGGGGGGCGAGAAAGGGTCGATCAGACCCTATAAATAGAGGAGATCGACTTCAGTTGAGAATTCGTTCACAAATCGATTTCTCTCTCAAAATTCTGAAATATTAGAAGTAATACTCGGGTATTATACCCCCTAATTAGCGAAGCTCTGCCTCGTTGTAAGTATTATAACCCCGGTTACGTATTAGATACGTTGCCCGATTGATTTAGTGCTCCTTAACGCATGTTGAGGCTCTGCCTGACTTAGCCGTTGGAGTTCTGTCTCGGGGAGGGTATAACTAATGTAAATTTTGGGTTATTATACTAACGCTTGTGCATTGTTTAAATTAATAGATTATAACCAAGAAGTCACAAGGAAAAACCTAAAGTAGCAATGGGAGTTTATCCTCTTTTTAAATGCTTTCCATAAACTGTTTTACAAAACCTCAAATTATTTTAGATGTTATTAACAGTGATTGAGTATTTGTAATTCTACAATTATCGTCGGTATATTGGGGTTTTGTATACAAAATGAGTTACTACACTGTGAGTAGTAACATTTCCACAACTCAGGATTGACAGTGCCGTGGGTGGTAATTGAATAGATATAAACAAATGTAATTGCTGGATTGCCCTCAATACTGTAAAATGATAAAACTTGTTTTGATTAAATTGGGATTCACTCACCAGTATTTTCCACTGACAAATGTTTTTAAAACGCGTTTCAGGTAACAAAATGTGAAAGCCAAATAGAAGCCAGCTGGACAACACTGAAGGCTTGGAAAAGTGACTATAAAAGTTACCTAAATAAAGAAGAAGTTTTATTTGAATAAAATAGGGTTTATCCCTATAATCTTATTATGAATGGAAACTTAGGTTTTACCCATGTGTTTATTATTTATAAAATGAGGTGTTTTACTCTGATAAAATATTTCCTAACTACGGTCCTGATGTAAATTCCGCTGCCAAAATGAAGTAAACACCGATACCACTGATACTGGTTCGCGGCCGCCAGTTCCCAAGGATAGGGGCCGGGGGTTGCGACACCTCCAAGTCTCCAACTCCACCACCACCACCTCCTCCCTCTTTCTCACCACAGCTGCCACCACCACCTCCTTCTCACCACATGAACCATCTCCTTCTTCTCAACATAACAATCGTTCCCCTCCTCAACATCACCTAATCACCATCATCATCCCCCTTTTCCCCCAAAATCAAAATCCTAAATTCAACCCTCTATCAACCAAATCCACCCAAAATCAAAACCCTAAATTCAAATGTCTAATAACTGCAATCACCATCGCCTCCAACCAGAACCGTCACTCTCTCTCTCTCTTTCTCTCTCTCTCTCTCTCTCTCTCTCTCTCTCTCTTCCGATCACTCTCTCTCTCAATCTCTTTGAAGCCACAGCCACCGGTGGCTATTTGACGATGGAGGTGCGACGGTGGAGGTGGAGGAACGATGATAGAGGTCCGACGGTGGAGGTGGATCTGATTGGAGAAGATCAGGGGTTGGAGAAGATGATGTTGGGTTGGGGGATGATATCTGCTGCTGAGTTTCTTTTATAATTTTAGAATTAATTAATTCAATTATTTTAATTAATAATTTGTTAAAATAATAAAATAAATGACCAAATTACCCCTGAGGAAAAGGACAAAAACCAGGTTTTTTTTAGAAATCTGACCTGATTTGAGATTTGGACCAAAATGGCAATAAACGTGAAACCACATGGACCTAGATTTAAAAAGTTTGAGATTTAGACTAAAATAGCAAAAGTGCCCAAACCACAGGGACCAAAATGGCAGTTTACTCTTTTAATAAAGTTCAAAATTATTTCATTCTTAAATAATTTCGTGACATGACATTTTAGTCATTATTAAATTTAAAGTTTTCTCAATGGCTCATTCTATACACACCCCCCTCATTCCTGATTACACCCCCCTTGTGAGAGGAAAACTGTCGGTCCCACGCAGGCCTCACCTGTAAGTATGTGAGGGGAGGAGGTGAAAAAAGTAAATAGGAGGGGTGTAGAAAGTAGCACCATTTCTCAATTTTCTTTCAAAGTAGTATCATATTTTAAGGGTGTTACTTTCTACACCCCCCTATTTACTTTTTTCACCCCCTCCTCTCACATACTTACAGGTGGGGCCTGCGTGGGACCGACAGTTTTCCTCTCACAAAGGGGGGTATAATCAGGAAAGGGGGTGCGTATAGAATGAGCCTATTTTAAAACGTAAATTAATATTTGAGTCTTCAATAAAACCATGTGCAAGTTTCTCTTTCACACATGTCTCTATCTATCTGATGCAAGACCACCACACCGCCACCACAACATAACAAGCACCTCCATCTAACTACCTCAACAACAACACCGCTGAAGACTTTAAAAATCCTATCATTTTCATTCACTCTATAAACATCCAGTTATAGTTTTAGTGGTTAAGATGGTTGGCTCTATTCAATTTTCGGCGAGATGTAGCGTACCGATATTTTAGTACACCGATTTGGGTCGTAACCCGCCTTCTTCCGCCCCGAGTAGCTCCACCACCATCGGCACAACGGATCTAGCAGAGATAGGGACACCGCCACTCTGTAATCAATTGAAATCCTTCTACTAATTTTGTTTTTCTAACCAAGGATCAGAGAGAGGGGGGGGGGGGGGGGGGGGTTAGCTTTGGGAGAGAGGGGTGAGATGGTAGAGTGGTGGTGTTGAGTGTTGACCAATCAAATTCATGGAATATTGAACAGCAAAATACTGAGGGAGAAAAAATTTGCTAAATTAAAGAGGGGAAATATATACTGGTTAATTTAACCGGGCAATGCATATGTTTTCTTTCAACATAATTTTTTATTATTAATTATATAACACTACATTAATCAACTCATGTAATATATGGAATTGTAACATAGTATACTTGTATATAGGTTCTAGTGACGCACACAATTGACCTGTGTATTTATATATACTTAATTAATAAGTAACTGAGTGCGGCATGTGTGAGAATTCTGTGACCAAAATCCTTTTTTTTAATCTCTTATCCCACCAATCATGATCTATTCTTAATTTAATATTTTAGTTGCTCAACTCATGTAATACACGAGTTTCAAACCTAGTTGAGTAAATTTATATTCTTACTAGGTTATCTACCCGTGTGATACACGGGTTGAACAATTTAAGTTGGATAAAATATAAAAATATGATAAAAATCAAGAAAAAAATGCTTATTACATTTATGAAAAAAATTACAATACACAAAAGTATAAAGAAATCACAAGTCTCTAAATATTTTCTTATATACAACTTTTGTCGTATCATTTGAAACTTTCCTTTCTATACCTATAGACCCGTGTATCACGCCTGCAAAACAACAAATATACATACCGATGATGAAGCAAATGGGTTTGTTGACTTGTAGTAAGGCTATAGGGTGTGGTTGGAGCCCCATGGGGCTTTATCAAGTCCACGTCAGCGCCACCTAGGATCCACCTCATCTATGGAGCCCCCTTTAATTTACATGGTGTGGATGGAGCCCTCTATTAATAAAAATAAAAAAAGTAAAAAGATTTCATTGGTGAATTTACATGGGCCCCACCTGATAAAGCCTTTCAAGCTCGTTACCATGGTGGCGAGCCTTCAATGGCGGCCCGCCATAGCGCCTGGGGTGTGGTTCGATAGCGCCTTGGGGCGCTATAGGTGTCCAGCTGGCGAGGGTGGCGCCCCACACCCTCCAGCCTAAGCGATCTTGACACCTTCAAATGTCCATAAAACTCCATCAACATGCTTCGAGATTGCAACTTGAATGATGGATTTACACAGAGTTTACATCTGAAGTCCCATGGAACATATAAGTAAACACTTATAACACTCACAAGTCACACCCCAAAGATGATCTTTGTTGTTGCTCACTTGCCAAAGAAGGTAGCTTCATCTACAATAAAAGGTGAAAAACAAAAAAAAAAATTAATCCTGTACATAATACTACATACATGTACAACTTTCTAAAGCAAAGTTGGTTTCATTAAAATGTGTCGAAATAGTCCAGAGAAATTACTTTTCAAAATAAAGATCCAGGTTGTGCCATTGAGGATCTTTGCAGCAACTTCCAAAACAGGTAACTTCTCAGAAAAAGATTTTTAATTCTTCCCTATAAACAACATAAATGGACTTGCTTGTATTACTATATATAAGACCAGTTAAAGTTGATAGCATTGTATCCAAACAAATATGAAAATATGGCTTTGAAAGCGAAGACGTAATGGACAATTAATCCTAAAAGGTAAGACAATCAAAAGATTTCGACTGAAGATCATTTAAGCCGGTTCCCCTCTGGTTCACCATTGAACCTTCACATATATATGTATATGCAAGACACCTTTCATATGCATTTACAACTAAGAATGGTTTTGGAAAGGATGAGTCGCTCTGAGACATTTAGGCCCTAAAAGTCGAGGGACGAGTCGGTCTTTTAATCAAGTTAACCGTTATAGTTTTTTCATCCTTTCTGTCATTTTTACATCTCAGCCATAGGCGAAGCTTTTAAGGGGAGGGAGGGGGCGGCCAACCCCCCGAACTTTTCGCTCAGTAGTGGAGAGTATGTAGTTTTCGTATATAAATTTTTGGGTATAAGTGTTTTCGACCCCCCGATTTTATAGAAATTTTTAGGTCTGGTAACTACTGCCCCTGCGTGACTATGAAAAAAAACAGACGGGACTGGACCGCAAAATTGAGAAAAACGGATTTTAATATGTATATGTTTGCATTTGAATGTCTAGGTGTATTAACGGTTAACAAAAAAATTATTTATCTATCAAATACTTAACATGAAGTATCTGAAATGTAATATGCTTTATTAAATTAAAAAATTCTGAATATTGTAGTCTGTAAGCCTCATTATTTTATTTTCAAAAATGACCTCCAGATAGCTAGGATTGATGTTGAACCAATCTTTTATTTATTTGTTTAGTTTCAAAATCTACCCGGCAGAAACAACATGATGTAGTCTTATCCATTGTTTGAGAACCTCAAATTGTGATAAATTATAATAACAGAACCAATCAAGAAAACAGAACTGCCGTCCTGGTTACACATTTTAACGCTATCATCAATCCTCAAGGAATCTAAATTAATGTTTTGAGATGAAATTAAAACCAAAACCTAAAATCAAGGACAGATTTCGACTTACCAAGAAACTCCAAATTTTCAGAGATCGAAATCGAAACCACGGTGGATTCCGGTGAGACAGCGGCGAGTATTAACAACCCAAAATAGAATTAATCGTACATCTGGGTAGTTTAGAAGCAATTTGAAGAAAATATAAATTGACAAAGATAACCAAACCTTGAACCACAAGAAGGATCTTTCGGTTGGATTCGATTATGATCTTCATAGCATCATGGCTGGGGTTTAGGTATGGATCGCAGTTAGGGTTTAGAGAAGAATGGTGTTTCATCAACGGAATGGATATAAGAGAATATAGATAGATATGGGTCGGGTTAGTTATGATTGAGGGTCACCGTGAGTTGTAAAATCGGGTTATTGGGGATTGAGCGGGAAAACAAAAAAAAGGTGGCCCTCAACGAATGCCAAGTGTCCCAAAAAGGTTTTGTTTATTATATTAGTAAGAATTTAGACGTTAATGGCTCACACAATTAATAATCAATACAAATTTATATTTTGATAATCTCATATTAATCATAATAATCATCTTTTAAGACTTTAATGACACACGATATTAAAAATATATACATTTATTGAGTAATATATACATTTAAAGGACTTAAAATCATTATTTGCTACCCAAGTGAAACAATGGCTACACGCCCACTATAAAATCCGAATGACCCTCAACTAAATTTGTATTCAAACCCTCTTGTCTTTCCTCCCTTCATTTCGAGGGTTCAAACTTTAAGCTCCATATTCAGTTGACACGGTTGATTCCAATTTCTAATCATACAATTTATGTTTTGTGCCAAGGAATCAGTTCTACCATAAACTTTAACATCCCAATCATCAGGGGCGCAACTTAAGAGTTCTATAGAAATTTTTTGGTATATACATTTTCGACCCCCTGGTTCTATAGATATTTTTGGGTTTTTCAACCCCACGTCTTCATTGTCAAGCTTCTCCAGTGCCAATCATGTTCAACTTCCACGTACGAGATTGTGGGCCATTTAACTACTCAATGCTCCCAACTATACGCATTGTTCATAAGCGTAAGTGAAATGATGGCGCAAACAATTGCACAATATGCTGAATTTACGCTAGGTGAAATATGATAAGAACGGGAGTCGCTTTTTGAACTCTCACCGTGAACGACAACGTCATGCTAGCTCGGTGGGTTACCCTTGGGCAAGTGACCATAACAACAAATTAAACAAAAACATTGTATTTGCAATATCACATAAACCGTGTCTCCATTTCTAGCATACTTAGTCATATTAGCGCACAGGTTCACATGGTTTGGCTTTTCATGCAATATCACATAAACCTTGTGAAGTGTTGTGGTAATAGGATTGAGTATGCTAGAAAGAAGGCGTGATACATATGATAATTAAAATGCAATGTTTCCATTTATTGTGTTGCATCTGGTCACTTGTCCAAGGGTTAACCCACCGAGCTAGCAAGACGTTACTTGGCGATGAGCGTTCGAAAAGTGACTGCAATTCTTAGCATGTTTCTGGGTGTAACTCAAAGATCGTGGTGGTTTGCTTCGTGCAACATTTATGTCTCTACAATAAAATAACAAAATTGAAAAGGATATCGATGACATTTATTTCTCCATGTTTTAATTTTATTGTAGTTTTTTTACATCTATTGACCAAAGTTTGATAGACTTGCAATTTCCTAATCAAGTTGGATCGTTTATATTGGCCATTGTTCAACTTCTTGGTCTCATTGCATCTACTCAAAGACAACAACATCAGATTGAAGGAGTATCTATATAATATATAATGGGAATTCTTTGATCCCACATTGAAGTTGTAAGCTGGCGTGAAGATTAAGCAATCATCATGTGGGAGAAATCTTTGAAGTTAAACAAATATTGTTTTCGTTTATAATGCAGAGATGGTTTTGACATGACATTAAACAACCCAGTCGTCGGACGGGTATAAAACTAGTTGATAAGAATTTATGATGGACGAGTCAAGTTGAGTACCCTTGGATGGGAATGTGAATAACATGAATTTATGATGTGGAATACGAAAAATATGTAAAGACAATTTGATGACCTTTAATGTGTGCGAGTATTGGGGTATTCATATTGTTGTGGTTGTTTATTATGGTAAGGTAATTATTGTGTTGGAATCTCTTCAAAGAGAAGTGTGATACACTCATACATTAAGTGATTGGTCTTCATTTTATAGGATCGTTTAAGGTTTTAGTTTGCTTGGAGGGGGAACGGGTCAAAGAGAAACATAGTAAGTAATAATAAGGATGTTAAAGCTCCAACCAAAAAGATTGATCTTATAGAGTTTGTTTAGAAGCTGCTCAATATAGATACAAATTCTATACGTACAACAATAGAAGCGGCCTATTAAGTTTTTAAAGAGAGACAAAGTTTTGTTAAAAGTTTTTCCCTTGAGAAGTTATTAGTCTAATTTGTGAACCGGAAATGTTATGTCTATGTTTTATTGAACCTTTTTGGATTATTGCTTGTGTGGGGCGAGTGACGTAAACGATATTACATTTCCACAAAGTTTATCACACCTTTTCTTTAATCCACCCATTCCAAATGTCAAGATTTAGTTGCACCAAAACAAAACTCTTGAGATTTGAAATCGAACTTGATCCCTTGTAGATGAAAGAGTGTGTATGGTCAACTTTCTCATGGAATTTCTTTTTCATAAAATGAAAAAACAAACATAGGTGTTTGAAGATCTTTCTTGAAATTGTCAAAAATAAACGAGTTAGAGGAAAAAAAAACTGATCATAGGCTATTCCCGATAAAAGAGATGTGAAACTACGATTCTTGTCAAAAGAGTGAGTGTTTTTACAAACTAAAAACTTGTGTATGAACAAAATAAACATTTGTAGCCACTACTTCATGGCATACCCCTTTTCTCATAAGACGATCAATAACATTCGTACATGTTACGAGTCTCGATCTAGTGAAAAAATGTCAAGTGAACCATTTTGGAGTTTGAATAAAGTATGCTAAATTGGATGGTACGATTCATATGAGATTCAAAATATAAGCTAATGTGATTGTCGATGGTTGAGAAATTAAATTCCAAAATGGTCTAGATGACGTGAGTTGGGAATTCGATCGACTAATCACATTGACTTCTATCATTGTTTTAGGATCTCGTTTAGAGTTAGGTTAATGTGATTGTTGATGATGGGGTATTTAAATAGCTCGAGCAAAGAGTTAACTGCCATTTTCGTCCCTGTGGTTTGGTCACTTTGGCCATTTCAGTCCATTTTTCAAAAATGCGCCATTTTCGTCCCCCACGTTCTGGAAAGGTGTCATTTCAGTCCAAAAATCATAACCCAGTTAAGTCAGTTTGTAAATAAGGACTGATTGTGTAAATTTGTAACATAAAGGACTGATTGTGTAAATTTGAAAAATGGACTGAAATGGCAGTTAACACCACCACCACTAGCCCTGCCACCACCACCACTCCGCTGCCACCACCACCACCACCGCCACCACCGCCACCACAGCCACCACCGCCACCACAGTGGTGGCGTATGAAGATGGTTGTCGGAGTGAGGTACTAATCTTGTTGTTTAGGTGACAACCATGCCTGATGAAGCACTGCAAGCATTTATCGACCATGGTACAGTTGGAAGGACGATCGATTCAAATGTATCAGAGGCTGAAGGAATTTACAGTGCATTAGAGAAACTGGGGATCGACTGGAGTTATGTTGGGTCCCGGCTGGAGGTTGAAGGATTAGTCTCTTTCAAGACAAGCTTTAACAGCCTGCTTGATAACTTGCAAGAGAAGGCTGATTCTATGATATTAGTCAGCATGTAAACATACCTCCATATATATGTTTCTAGTATTTTCATTTGCATCAACAGACTTGTGTGTAATGGAAGTTATTTGGTGAAATGATGAGTGGTTTTCCCTTATCTATACATGTTATGTTTGTGTGGTGGTTCTTGATCTTTTTTTTATGAAATGATGAGTTGTTCTTGCCTTTTTAACATGTTACAGGTTAAAATTGTTCTTTAAATTCATTTCAAGCCCATAATAACGATTACAACATGAATTTGACTCTTGTTTGCAAAAAAACAAATGCAATGATTCCATGTTAGGATCATTTTGGGTTATCTTATAAAGTTTTGGCTATTTTTTTCTTTTTAATATAAGCAAAACCAAATTTAAGCTTATATAACCTAAAATGATGTTTCTATACAATAAAGCTTCCAAAGCAAAACCAAATTTAAGCTTATATAATCTACTATTTTTTTCTTGTTAGGACCACCGCCACCACAGTGGTGGCGTATGAAGATGGTTTTAGTCATTCTTGTGGTGGCGTATGAAGATGGTTGTCGGAGTGAGGTACTACGGTGTCTAATGGTGGTTCGCGTGATAGTTGCAGGTGACGAAGATGGTTGATGTAGTCGCCGGCGATGATGATGATGCAGTCGCCGGTAACGATGAAGTAGCAGCAGGTTTACTCGATACAGATCAGACGAAGATCAATCATGAAAATCTGATAAAAGCAAACCGATGCATCAGACTTGATTCCATCACTCGGCTCGAGATAATTGCTCGCCGGTGATTATCGTTCAACTCGTTTGGATTGGTTGTCTGGTTAGATCGATGAGGTGATTAGATGGTGATGATATGGTAGACGCAGGTCATCGGAGAAGAAAGGTTGTTGGCCGGAAGTGGAGAAGAGTGGCGGCAGATGGTTGTTTACAATGGCTGCCATGGTTGTTTGTGGTGGCGGTGGTGGCGGTGGCAGTGGCTGTGGTGGCGGTGGTGGTGGCAGCGGAATGGTGGTGGTGGTGGCAGGGCTAGTGGTGGTGGTGTTACAAATTTACATAATCAGTCCTTTATGTTACAAATTTACACAATCAGTCCTTATTTACTAACTGACTTAACTGGGTTATGATTTTTGGACTGAAATGACACATTTCCAGAACGTCGGGGAGGAAAATGGCGCATTTTTGAAAAATGGACTGAAATTGCCAAAGTGACCAAACCACAGGGACGAAAATGGCAGTTAACTCTCGAGCAAATTTGACTTGAGTTCTTTTTGAGCTAATTTTAAGCGAGTTTAGAGTTATAGGCTATTTGAATGACTTTCTTAAAAAGAAATTAACTTTTAACATGTTAAACAGGCTATTTGAATGACTTTTTGGGAAAAAAAAATTTTAACATGTTAAATTGATTTTTTATAATATATTTAACAATTAACATGTTAAATGCACTATTCTCTGGTTCCCCATTTTTCTAGTGTCTCGTTAAAAGCGAATTTTTTTAATCACTTTCGTCTATGTGACTTGAACCAAAGACCCCTATCAAACCCAAGTGTTCAAAGGATTTGCATTTGCCAATTGACCACCACTCCATTGGTATTAACACATTCCCGTTTTATTCTATTTTTAATAAAATATGTTATGTATTACTAAAATATATACACATTTTATTAAAATACTAATAAAGGTTTACTTATTATTTTTCATACTTTTTATTTAACTTGTATTATTTCAAACGGGTTTTCTCTATGTAGAATATTGTAATGCGTAAATTCAATTATCATAAGTATTAAAATATTTTTTAATATAATTGTTTTCATTATTTAACCCGTGTAATACACGAGGTTTTAACCAAGTGTGTGTATGGTGTATATATATATATATCTATATATATATGGAAAGGGTAAAATGATTAAATGGGAATCATATTAGGGATGAGATTTTTTACCGAAATACCGGTACCGATACCGGTACCGTACCGATACCGAATCTATAAATACGGTACGGTAATCGGTATCCACATTTCCTCAATTTCGGTAACGGCATTTACGGTATCGGTACCGGTATCGTACCGATCTCATCCCTAAATCACATTGAGTTGTGAGAACCATGAGAACTGGGCCTTCAAAAAGTTTTTTTTGAGAAAAAAATTCAAAAAAAATTCAAAAATATAAAAAAAAAACACTTGTTTCAGCAAATAAAAATAAAAAAATGTCGCATGCAAAAAATTACATCAATGTAAAAGTTTTTAAATCGGTGATGTCATCGTTCCGTATACAAAATTTACACCAGGCATAACTACTGATCGACTCGATAATTTTTTTAATTTTTTTAAAGATGTATTTGTAACATTTTCATCTATGTTAGTACAAAAAACGGCGGCCCAACTCGCACGGAGAGTAGGAGTTCATATAGTTCTCACAACTCGTAGTAGTTCTTAATTGAACTGAATCCTATATATATATATATATGTGTGTGTGTGTGAGAGAGAGAGAGAACTTGTAGTGGTTCTTAATTAAACTGAATCCTATATATGTGTGTGTTTAGACATTAATGACTCACACTGTTAATCAATACAAATTTTTATATTTAGATAACCTCATATCCATCGAAATATATACATTCAAAGGACTTAAAATCATTATTTGCCACCCACGTGAAACATTGGCTACATGCCCACTATAAAATCCGAATGACCCTCAACTAAATCTATACTCAAACCCTCTCGTCTTTCCTCCCTTCATATCATGACTTTAATTTTCGAGGGTTTATCTTTAAGCTCCACATTGAGTTGACTCGGTTGATTCCAATTTCTAATCATACAATTTATGTTTTGTACCAAGTGAATCGGTTCTACCATAAACATCAACATCCCAACCATGTTCAACTCTACGCAATGTTTGTAGGGGTAAGGCGCATGATGGTGCAAAAAACTGCACAATATGTTGAATTTATGCTATGAAATATGATAAGAATGTGAGCCGCTTTTGGAACCTCATAATGAACGTCATGCTAGCCCGGTGGGTTACCCTTGGGCAAGTGACCATATACAACACGATAAACAAAAACATTGTATTTTCAATATTAGATATACCGTGTCTAATTTTCTAGCACACTCAGTAATATTACTGCCCTAGTTCATATGGTTTGGGTTTTCCCTCCATACGCACCATTATAGTGTGATTGTAGAGTTTCGTGAAAAGGTGCACACGGTACTTATCACCATGGTAGAGGTAGTGGGTACATCAAACTTCAAAAACCATTTTTTAAACAGTTCAAGGCGTTGCTATTTTTTTCATGTGACCATTTGAGTAGCGGGTGCACCTTTTAACATAATTCTACTATCACCACAATGGTGTTTATATGGCAAGGAAACCCAACCTTGTAAAGTGTTGAGGTAATAGGATTGAATATGCTAGAAAGAAGGCATGATATATGTGATAATTAAAATGCAATGTTTCCATTTATTGTGTTGCATCTGGTCACTTGTCCAAGGGTTGATCCACCGAGCTAGCAAGACGTTACTTGGCGATGAGCGTTCAAAAAGTGACCGCAATTCTTAGCATGTTTCTAGGTGTAACTCAAAGATCGTGGTGGTTTGCTTCGTGCAACCTTTATGTTTCTGCAATAAAATAACAAAATTAGAAAGGATTTTGATGACATTCATTTCTCTATGCTTTTATTGTAGTTTTTTTACATCTATCTATAGACGAGAGTTTGGTAGACTTGAAATTTCCAAATCAAGTTGGATCTTTGTATTTTCCGTCGTTCAACTTCTTGGTGTCATTGCATCTTTTCAAAGACAACAA
Source organism: Helianthus tuberosus (assembly GCA_030545235.1). Taxonomy (NCBI): domain Eukaryota; kingdom Viridiplantae; phylum Streptophyta; class Magnoliopsida; order Asterales; family Asteraceae; genus Helianthus; species Helianthus tuberosus. The sequence continues at coordinate 20,465,183 of CM060386.1, read as the reverse complement.
CATCTTGAAGGCGTATCTATACAATGGAAATTCCGTATTTCTTTGATCCCACATTGAAGTTGTTAGTTGGCATGAAGATTAAGCAATCATCAAGTGAAATTATTGGAGAAGTCTTTGAAGTCGATAAACAAATATTGTATTCGTTTAGAATGCAAAGAAAAATGGTTATGACATTAAACAACTTGGCATAAAAGTTAGCCTACAAATTTTATAAATTTCATATCTACCCTTCCTTAAATAAAAAAAAATTACTCATTTTGATTTATTTTATTAAAATTGAGTTACAAAATGACTATTTTACAAAAATGTTACTAAAACAATTAATTAATTTTTCAAATTCTCATATTTCTTTATTTTTAACTAGTTGTTTTATTTTATTGTTTGCTTATGGTTTTTTATTAAATCTTTTTTTTTGTGTGTGTTACTAATAAGTTAGTTTGTTATAGTTAATGTTGATTAGAAACTTCGTAATAGTTACTAAGGTTGCATTTGGGATTTGAGGCTTATACGTACATCCCGACTAAGCCATGGGAAAAAGTTGCGCTTCGCGTCGGGTAAAGAGTTTAAATGGGTTTAGGTCAACTAGGTTAGATCAAAACATGTTCAGACCAAAATGATTGCCTATCAAAATGAACCATTTTAAAGATAGTATTAGTCTGGTTTAGGTCAAAATGAGTTTTGACTAAACTGGAGTCGTTTAGAAAGAAACAAGTATCAAAATACACCATTTATATTTTCTTGTATGGTGGCACTGGAAGGTGACGACGGTGGTGGTGGGGGAAGCGTTGGCGACATAGAATTGTGGTGCACAACAAGGCTCATTTATTCGGATCGATTTTAAGTTAGCAGATTATATTGATTCATTGTATAGTTTTAGTAAACTTTCCCTTAAGAATTTAATAATAAATTTGTAAGAAGTATAGATAATTTTGATACTTTTTCATTATAATTGTGGGTTCCACAATGGACATGTAACATGAGTTGAATGGAATCACAAGTTTACTATGTTCTTGTCCTCCATCATGACTTCGGTTCCATCAGTGGAATGGAATCTGTCTCTTCTTCCACTTTCCAATATGATCATTCAACATGGGAATTCCCATTTCTGTTGGAACGCACGAACAATTCCTTTCTTCTCAACCTTTTTTATTAAGTCTCTGGATTTCCTTTTTATAAAAACTAGGTTTAAAGAAGTTGCGGCGAATTTCTATTGTTATTTAGTCTGTGTTTACGTGTGTTTTGAAATCAATACGAGCGTGTTATGAATGGAACTGCTGACAAGAATAAAAAGAAAAATGTAGAAAAAACATTAAAAGATAAGTGATAACCGAAAGAAAATCAACAAAAAAAGTTGTATGGTAACGTTGTTGTTCATATGAGACCAGTGGTCAAAGATGAGCAAATTGTTCTGGGTACCGGTACCAAATTTGCCGAACCGATATATTTTAAGTACCAATTCGGTACCGACTTTTGGCGTTCCTGGTACCTGTTCACTACCGTTTTTTACCTTTATATACCGGTACCGTAACTGATATTTTCGGTATCAGTACCGATTCTGTATCAGTTGGCACCGAGCTCGTCCCTACCCCTGAAACTAAAAAAAGAAAAAATTAAAAGTTGAAGATAATCAACAAAAAAAAGTTGTACGATACCGTTGTTCGTACGGTAATCGTAATCAGGGATGAGCAAATGGTACCAGGTAGCAACACTTAATTTCCCGAACTAAAAGATTTCCAATATCAATTGGGCACCAACTTTTGGCGTTTTCTGTATTAGTGTCGGTTTTTACCTTCATATACTGATACCGAACAGGACCGTACCGGTATTTTCGATACCAGTACTGGTTCGATACCTGTTGACACCAAGCTTATCCCAACCCCTGATATTAAAAAAAGGATTAAAGTTAAAAAGTAAAGAAAATAAGTATTCTTATAATATTAAAATAATAAAAGTATTAAAAAAAATTATGTATTATTATAATATTAAAATCACTATTCATTTCAATTCGTTTATTAATATATAAATATAATATAGTATATTAGTGCTGGTCTTTACATTCATGTATTGATACCGAACAGGACCGTACCAGTATTTTCGATACCAGTAGTGGTTCGATAGCGGTTGACACCAAGCTTATCGCAACCCTTGATTTAAAAAAAAGGATTAAAGTTAAAAGTAAAGAAAATAAGTATTATTATAATATTAAAATAATAAAAATATTTAAAAAATTATATATTATTATAATATTAAAATCATTATTCATTTCAATTCGTGTATTAATATATATTATATTAGTGCCGGTTTTTACATTCATGTATTGATACCGAACAGGACCGTACCGGTATTTTCGATACTAGTATTGGTTCGATAGCGGTTGACACCAAGCTTATCTCAACCCCTGTTGTTAAAAAAAATGATTAAAGTTAAAAAGTAAAGAAAATAAGTATTATCTTTATCTATATGAATTTAAAGAGGGGATGAACAGTGATTATGATATTTTAATTATTTCTTATATTTTGTTTATTATTTAAAAGACAGAGTACATGAATTGTTCAGAGAGATGCAAGTATCACAAAATTAAATAAAATGAAAAACCAAATTGTGTTTTGGTTCTAAAATAAATCAATTTACTTATCCTTTTCGTTTATTTTGGTAAAAAAATAAATAAAATGAGGTAACTAAATCCATTATAACAAATTAATATATTTATTTATGAAAAGTTATTCGACCACAATTTTTTCCACCATTTAACGCCTTTGTTGCAACGTAAGATGTGAATTTACACCAAGGTTTTTAGCCGGTAACTTTTTTATAATTTTTACAATGTTTGTACTAACCATTCTTTGTTTAACGTACAAATTTTTGTTATTCATTTTACTGTGTTTGTAATAACGATTCGATGTTTAACGCGCCATAACACGCTTCTGGATTTCGAAATGTTACTTTTTTCATAATATAACGTTATTTTTAACATTGCGTGTACATTTTGTTTAAATCAACTCGCCCCGCCGCGAAGCGCGGGATAATCAAACTTGTTATTATAATATTAACATAATAAAATTATTAAAAAAAACTATATATCTATACTATATAATAAAAGAAACCACTTTTGGGACACTTTTCATCATATTAGGGCATCTCTTATAGATAATTATTATTTTAATTTAATTTTTTTCTAATTGATTATAGATAATCCTCCTATTAAATATTATTTAGTTTAATATCTTATGAATAATTATTATTTAGTTTAATATTCTTCTCATTTATAATATTATTTAGAGAAAATTACTATTTTGGCCCCTGTAGTTATATCACTTTTACCCTTTTAGCCTAAAATTTTTTTTTGAACATCTGAGCCACCAACGTCTTCTTTTCTAACCCTTTTGGCCCCCCTAATACTAACCCCATCCATTAAATGTTAGGGGCCAAAATAGTTAAAAAAAAGACGTTAGAGGCCAAAAAGGTTAGAAAAAAAAAACGTTTGGGGCTTAGATGTTAAAAAATTCTTTAGAGAAAATTACGATTTTGACCCCTGTAGTTATATCACTTTTACCCTTTTAGCCCAAAAAAGAATTTTTTAACATCTGAGCCTCCAACGTCTTTTTTTCTAACCCTTTTGGCCCCCCTAATACTAACCCCATCCATTAAATGTTAGGGGCCAAAAGGGTTAAAAAAGACGTTAGGGGCCAAAAAGGTTAGAAAAAAAGACGTTGGGGGCTTAGATGTTAAAAAATTCTTTAGAGAAAATTACGATTTTGGCCCCTGTAGTTATATCACTTTTACCCTTTTAGCCCAAAAAAAAGAATTTTTTAACATCTGAGCCCCCATCGTCTTCTTTTCTAACCCTTTTGGCCCCCCTAATACTAATCTCATCCATTAAATGTTAGGGGCGAAAAGGGTTAAAAAAAGACGTTAGGGGCCAAAAAGGTTAGAAAAAAAGACGTTGGGGAATGCATATAATTATATTATGTCTTAAGTTATTGATGTCATCCAAAATGTTTTTCGATTCTATGTCTAGCATTATATATACAATGGTAAAAGTTAAAAGTTTATTAGAGATAACTATTTCATCGAAAAAAATAAGAGTAAATTCACATATTACAAATAAAAAGTAGATTTTTGTCATATGATATAAAAAATCAAATAAATAATATCCTAAATGAGAAGTATTTTTTAAAAATTTAAACTAAATAATAATTATCTATAGTTAGGTAGAAGAGATTAAACAAAATAATATTTAGTATTAGAGTTATCTATAATTAATTAGAAGAGATTAAACTAAATAATAATTATCCATAAGATATTAAACTAAGTAATATTTAGTAGGATGATTATGTATAATTAATTTAGAGAGATTAAATTAAAATAATAATTATCCATAAGACATGGCCTAATATGATGACAAGTGTCAATTAAATGGTGTTTTTATTATATAGTATAGAGTATAGATTATATTTATTCAACTTGTGCAATAAAGAAGGATTTTAAAGATATATTGTTTTATTATTTAGTATATATAAAATTTATTTATTCAACACGTGTAATACACGGGGTTATAACCTAGTTATAGTAATATTAAAATCACTATTAATTTCAATTCGTTTATTAATATATTGTAATAATTATTAATATATAGTAATAATATTAGTAATAATAATATGATTTATTCTATCATACTTCTTACTTGATGTATACTGTATAGTTATACAATATAATTAATATAATTTTTAGAATACAAGCATTTATAACTCCTTGAAAGAGCATGTAACTATGATAATATTTATAATTAATATTTTCTTTCATAGTTTACAATTATCTATGACTTTCTTCCTTAATCCATATATACGTGTCTTCAAATTTGATTGATCATACTCGATATCCCTGAATCATTTGATCATTTTTTTTAAATCACACTTTCAACGCATATAGATTGGTATAAGTGCTACTAGCGCTCATGATTTAAATGACTGCAACAACATGAGCCATTAGTTTTGTGGGTTTTGTCTACCGGTTGATTCTAAGACCTTTTTCCTTTTTGTGTAAGTTATTTTTCGATCTTCTGTTGTTTTAGATATTCGCTTCGGTATTTCATCGGTTTGTTAAAACTCAGGTTATGAGCCTAATCCACTTTGTAGATCATTATTGGTTTTTTTTTTTTTTTTTTTTGAACAGCCAACTAAATCCACGGATAAGCATCTTGGGATACCTTCAATCGAGGAAACGCACCCCCTCCTCTATAACAGTCAAACTTGGGTGCATACCTGAGTCATCAAGCCACCAGTTCCGGGGAAAACCCACCCGCCCAAAGGCCCACTTCGTTAAACCCGATTCGGCTCAGTTTCAAATTAGCAACCTCCAGAGAGGCCTGGTTCTAAACTGCATTGCCACTATCAATGTCTTTCAAAGTGATGTTAATAGGAGTTGAACTTGGAACCTCAAGCAGGGAAACCAAGTTGACTAACCACTAGACCAACTTATCAAAGCCATAGATCGTGCATGTTACTTTTCCTTGTTGAGTTTTTAAAAAACCTAGGATCCGTGTTTGAGTTTTATAAAATAGGCAAATTACTCTATATAACATTTACCGTCGATTCTTAGGAACAGTACAATAATTGCCTAATTTTTGGATCTTATTTACGCTGCTGCCACACCATTATTTCTTTTTGGTTCAATGGGGAGGATAAGAAAAACAGTTGAGAGAGAGAGAGAATCGAAGCCACATACGGGTGTGGTTAATACCAGATGTTTCAGTGACCCTGTTACGGTGATCGTCTTTGTCTAGGGTTCCGGCCGGCCACCCTGTTTGGGTGACCGTCTTTGTCTTCCGCCCCCTTCTTCCGGTCAGCAACGGGTGTGGTTAATACTAGATGTTAATGATGATGGACTCAAACCGAAGCATATTGTGATGGTGGCGATGTTACCGGTAGCGCCTAGGGTTCCAGCAAAACTCCGGCGAGTCAGATATGTCGTGCATGTCCGGTTTTGGTGTAGATTGGCGAATACCGAGGTACAGAAAGTGTGGTAAGTTCCAACCCTATTGCTTTGTTTGCGACGGCGTGAGCCACTCTGGTTTCTTTCAGCTTAGATGCCTAGGAAATGAATTTTGGTTCTGTGTTAGGAACTATTGATACAGGCAACATCGCAACGCAATTATAATTGTCTTTTGTCTTAAAAACATTACTAGGCACATAATCATGGCACTTTCTGAATAAAATGTAATTTTTAACAAAGTTATAGAACACGGCTATGTTCTTTTTATACAAATTGTTATGTTATACTCTGAACAAAAATAATGATTTTGAGAAAATTGTAGAATACGACCATGATGTTTAACCATAGTCTGTGCTTCTTTAACAGTTGAAGATAATTTTGGATAATTTGAAAGAGATGATGATGTATTATTAGAAAATAAATCAGGTACACAACTATGTCTTATCTATTAAATAGTCTAGAGTCCTGTGTAATACTCATTTCTGAAAAATAAATGACATGACTATGTTCATGATAGTCATGTACCCGTGCGATTAAGGTTAGGCAAGTAGCAAGAGTATCAACATATACTTAAGCACCACCGAGATACACATTAGAAATGTTATTACGACACATCTCAATGTGATGCACAAGGACATAGATCGAATCGTCATCTCACAAGGTTGTTGGTAAGTAGATAAGGTTGGATCAGCACCTTTCCTAGAACCACAATTGGTTGGAGTAAATGTTAAGGCGAATTTGTGGCAATTGTGAGGTGCATTATAAAGCTAACGAACACAGTAAAAAAGTTAAACACGAAAAAGAACGTGTAATGGCTTAGGTAGGTGTTCCGCTTGAATACTTTGCGTTTCTTCCATATTTGTAGCTTTTTGCAGATTGTCAGTAAGTTTTGAAGGGGCGCCATCTTTTTCTTCCAATATTGATTAGGTAATCCAAAATATTGAAACAAATTTCCATTTGGGATATCATTGTTTATTATAACAATTTCTTGAAAATTCTCAAGCAAATTTTACAAAATTCTAAGTTTCTATTCCACTTTGTGTAGATTAATACTTTTTATAATAGGCCGGACGAGGAACCAGTTGACCCGAAGAAGTATTTTCAACTAGCATGTAAGTCCAAGTGTGTCAGAGCTTGGCTTGGGTATCAGGTTTGTCCTCTTAACCCTTGAATCATAATTTAATGTTATAAATTGCCGGTGTACTAATTTGTTCGGTTCAATTTTGGAGTCTTTGTTTTTAACAATTTTGAGCAAAAGGCTTATGATGAAACACTTATCATGAAACACATAATAATATTAGTAGAAAATCAAGTAAGCTTTGATATGCTTGAAGAATATGTTAATACTTGATTGTTTTTGGCAATGGCAGGTTTCATGGAGCAAATGAGGGGATGCAAAGCAAAATTCAACCCTAATAGAGTTGTCTTGACAGTTGGCGCGAGTGCAACAGCAACTAGTGAGCTTTTAGCCTATTCAGATTGAACAAAATATGATAAATTTACTTAATAACTTACATTGGTGCTGTTAGCAAGTATTAGTGTGTGTGTTGAAGTTAATTCGTGTGTTGTTGAAATGAATAGAAGTCATTTAATGTTGCTCCATAGATTGTATCAATACCTAACGCAGCATACTTGCCCATCGCGAAACCCGCCGCGAAGCACGGGTCTGTTTACTAGTTGACAACAAAAAGAAAATTATTTAATCATTAGGATTGTTAGATCTATCTTTTTTTTTAAAGTAAACTTCACTAAAACAAGCCTCCGACCCAAAAGGGCAAAAGGCCAAACAAACAACCGGCGCCTCTGACCCAAACGGGCAAAGGGCAATAAATTACAACATGTACAACGAATAGTTACGCCAATCCTCCATATAATTGTTCTAAATGAAGTTATATTTTTTAACCACACAAATCCTCTAGACTTGACGTCTCCTAAAATATCCTAGAACTCACACTTTATGTTATCAAAGACTGTCTCTGTCTCGTTTCTTCCTTTTCTAATGCAGTGATTGTAATAAGGCCATTAGACTAATGGGTATGGAGAGCCTCATCCCCAAGGGGATGGGCCGCCACGTCAACGCCACGTAGGCTCGGCTTGGAGAGGATGGACCTATGGGGGTGGGGGATGAACCCCTTTATGTATGTATGTATGTGTGTGTGTGTGTGTGTGTGTGTGTGTGTTAGGAGAGAGGAGAGAGGCACGGCTCATCCGACTGTGGGGAGTCGGTCTTGCCGAGCCGACCCTATGGGGGGTGGTGTGGGGGACCGGCGCCGGTCCTAGCCGGGCCTCAGCCGGCCCCCATACCCTTTAGTCTTAAGGATCTTCTTAGCTTTCTTTCCAAGCTATAGAAAGAGACATGGTACTCAATGAGGTGCTCCTTTAGTTGACTGTTTTGTCCTTTCTAGGTTGTGTAGCACACAACTTGGGGAGGTAAAGCTACATCTGTTTTGGAGATAGTAGCAACATTCGAGAATGTTATAGGAAAGATATTCATTATGTGCTTCAAATATGTTTTTATCTTCTTATTTAAAAATCATTAAAGAGATCACTTTGCACTTCTGATCGTCTTAGTATTAGTAAAATAAAATATACGAATCTTGTAGTTATACACTAGTACTTATATATAATATTTGAATATTGATTTTCTTTTACATAAAATTTTATTGTAACGTCTGACTATCGACCTGATGATACTCTGGTCATATGTGCATCAAAAGAGAAGGTTGAACACAAGTCGAACTGGTCATCTTATCATTAATATATAGCTTAGGTGGTAAATTGGGTAAGTTGACGGACAAATGATTTTGTCTTTTTCTTTTCTTTGAACTTTTGCAAATAATTAATACTTCAAGTATATGTATAAAAGTACTAAAGTGAGAAGAGAATCTTTATTTATCAAATAATTTTTTTGATAGATATTATGCATTTTGAATACATATTTGACTTGATGAACCTGTTTTGTTGGATCCGAGTGTGTTTTTTTATCGATAGAACTGCAAAATACTTAGAAAACTAAATACCATTAGATATTTAAATACAAATATATAATCTCCTCGCCGGTCGCTGGTGGCTCGACGAAGTAAGGAACTTCGGGATAGCAAGCGAGGTCGCCTCTTCCGACTTGACATTTCTCACTATCTTGATCTTTCACTGCTTCCATTCGCTACTGGGTCCTGGTTATCTTGTTTGTCCTTGCTGGATTCAAAACGCCGGGGGCTCGATGACGAAGTGGTGCTCGGAATAGAGTGGGAGGTTTGACCTGATTGCATATCGGTTGCTAATCTAACGCTACCTCTCTTTCTATCCTGTGTTCCAGTGAATCCATTCGCCGCTCGGGTTTTCGAATTCCATTTTCAACCTTCCTATGGATGAGGATGGTCCATGGGAGCTCCCCCGCCACCTGCGGAAGAAGAAATTTGATCCTAATAGGATTTTTAACGATGCATTAAGAACGACATGAACTTCGACGGAAAAGTTACTAAGTTTTACGTTACCAATCTGCCTACGGGATGCAGGCCTTGGGACGTCGCTGATTTCTTCAAGGTGTTTGGCGAAGTTACAGGGTCTTATATTGCTAGAAAAAAAGACAAAGAGGGGAGGAAATTCGGGTTCATAAGTTTCAAAAATGTTGCAGATGCGAAAGGGATGGAACGTGCTCTTAATGGAACAAAGATGGGAGGTTTCAAGATTATAGCGAACATTGCCAGATATGCTAAAGAAAATGTTGGACTCAACAATGGAGTCAATGACTTTGTTACAGGTAATGGTAAGAAACATCAAGCTCCCCCAAAGTCTAATAACATTCAGAACGATTCGTTTATTGATCGGGGTAAAGGAAAGCTATTCAGTGAGTTGTTCAAAAATGCCAACTCCAATTCTGATAACTCGGGCGACCCGGCAGTGAAGGCAGACATTGTTATCGAACTCTCAGATAACACGTTAGCATTCAGAGATTTGATCGGTAGTGCTCTGGTGGGAAGATGCAAAGCCTCGTGGTGTTAAGGAGTTTAAATTCGGTTTTGGCAGAGAGCAATATTACGGGGGTCTCACTTAGCTACTTGGGTGGTCTGTCGATGATATTGAAGTTTGATGATGAAGATAGTTTTGTTAATTTTCTGCTTGTGCATGAGATTTGGAAGGACTGGTTTTACAATTTAGATCCTTGGAACGGTCAAACTCTCCCTTTTGAAAGATTGGCTTGGGTTAAGATTTTAGGAGTTCCATTGCATTTGTCAGACAACGATGTTCTAAATAATATTGTGGAACACTTTGGAAAGATAGTGCATGGTTCGCAAGTGGAGGCGGAGGATGGGAATCTTTCGGTATGTTGGGTCGGTCTGTTGGTTGGCGACGGTAAGAGGATTAACGACCAGGTTACGTTAATTTGGAATAACAAAAGGTTTCGTGTTTGGATTGAGGAGGAGCTTGGTGACGGGACTCCTGACTCAGTGGGTAAAGTGTCCTTACTTAGTGATGCAATGGCGACGTCGAAGTCTGGTTCGATCGGTGAAGACAGGAATTTGAACATCTCCGGTGATGCCGGAGATAGTTTTCAAGGTAGCCCGTTGTTTCCCCGACAGGCAGACGAAGAGCTGTGTGAAGGAGTCGTAAAGTCCCCTGGGTTCAATGATACCGTCCCCATTAATGTTATTAATGAAGGCGGCGGGAATGTGGAAAATTTTCGTTCTGATGCTCACGAGGTTGTAGGTGGAGTTATGGGAAGAGACATGCATGATAATATTAATTGTGTAGGGGACGATGCAAAGACCAAGAATGTTTGAAATCCAAGTGGAATGAGTGGGGCCAAAGACTGTGGATGCTCATTATCTCGAGAGAAGAATTGTTCTTTTTTCGGCTGAAAATAATGGTAGGCCCAAGAAAAAACTTAGTAAAGTTAGGCCCAGACACAAGGCTAAAACCCAACCTAGTTTGTCTAGCCCAGATTCGGATGCTAGGCCCAAAAAAAAGGGTCAGAGATGATGGGCTGTTTAACTTTGATCTTAATTTACAAGCTGAAGGAAGTCAGCCAGAGGTAGTTTCTAGACCTACTCTCTCTGTCGATAACAGCAAGGAGGCGTCTCCTCCGGAATCGGAATGGCTGGGGAAGGAAACGTTGAACTCAGTTCTCCCATATCCCAGTTCCAGGGGTGGTAGTGTGGATTTTGAGTCGGAGGAAGTGGTTCGGGATTCCTTCGATAACCTTATCGATAAGGAAATCAAAGCCACAGTTGAGGTCGGGAACGTTATCGGTGTGGATCTGGGCATTCATAATGAGACCATCAGGGAGCTGATTAGAGATGAAGGAATTAATGAGGTAGATCAATGAACATTCTTTCGTTTAATATCAGAGGTATTCTCGGGGACTCTAAAGGTGCGTGGCTTAAAGATCAGTTGTCTTTAAACAAAATTAGCGTTTTGGCTCTACAGGAGACTAAGGTTCAGTCGGTTTCTAATTCTCTTGTTTCTAAACTGTAGGATCGTGTTTCGGGACCGAAACCATGATTCGTGTGAGATCGGTTCAAGACTGGAGAGATTAGAGATAAACAAACAACTTCTTTTTATTAATCTGGTAGTATAACATTACAAATCGGCCCGATTACAAGATAACCGAACTAATACCAAAGGAGTATACATCCGGAGAGAGACCAAGTGGTGATCTCTCCCCCCACACACTAAAGCAAACTGAGAACTCTCACAAATGAGCTCCTTGTCTCTCACTCTCTCAATTTTGCAAATGACAAAGGGTTGGTATTTATACCCACACCCACTTGTCTAGCAAAACCCACACGGTCAAACATATAACCCTCTCATTTGACCACTTCAAACGAGCGGGTCAATACACATTCGTTTGACCGTTTCACTAACTATTACAAATTCAGCGTAAAATAATAACTAATCTATTCAACAAGCATTAGACACAAAATCTGCATCAACAAATTCCCCCTTGTCCGTTGCTGTCAAATGCTGAAAATGCAACTGCCATCGATCTTCAGTCAAGTATTCATCTTCTCTGTGTTAACAAATTCCCCCTTGACCGATGATCCAGGTAAGTAGTATCTTGACGCTCCTTGTATAATATTTCCCCCTAAAAGTACGCGATTGTAGGTCCACCCGGAGGATCGAGTCAACCTCTATTCCCTGTTTTCCGACGAACCCGAGAGTGCGGAATCCAAACGGGTAAGTTAAACCAAGTTACACAAACACAAAGATTCACCGATTAACACTCCAATGTATTAATCTAGAAACGGTTACAAAGCAATGTTTACAAGATGTTCTTATAAACTCTCAGTGTGTGTGTGTTTACAGTGTGTTCTCTTAAATGAAATCTATTCAGACTTCTACCCCCTTGTTTCTGTTCTGTTTGAAGTATATATACTGAAGCATCGACGAAGTCCTCTAGCCGACGAACTCTCATCGACGAACTTGGATTTCGTCGTGACATATCTTGACGAACTTTCAAATGTGAATTGCAAAAGAAGTTCGCCGTTCAAGGGATTTCGTCATCAGTGACTTCGTCACATTCACACATGACGAACTCTAAGACTTCGTCACACAAGGTTTTCGTCACATTTGATTTCGTCACATGTGTTGGGCTTGGGCTTCATAATGTTGGGCTTCGCCAATGGGTTACAACAAACAGACAACAAGTAAACATAATCTAACATGTATACTGCACACACACAGTTACATGTACATCATACAATACAAAGTAAATAGCATACCGAGTCAAGATAGGAGGATATCTTGACTACGGCATTCACTTCGTAGCCAAGTCGAACTGGAACTATCTGTTGTGTCCACATACTGATCAGGAACGAGTCGTGTCCACACTAAATGTATCAACAAACTCCCCCTTGGACGCTACTCGTTCTTCGAACATATCACAAATAGGAAGTGTAACAATAAACTCCCCCTTGGATGCTACTCGTTCTTCAACTCTTTTCGTTCTCCATCTCGTGATGGTTCATCATACTTGTCGTAGGATCTTGAAAGTTTTCACGTGTTGCAAGTAGAAAGTGTATTAACAAACTCCCCCTTTCTTTTTGGAAGTGTATCAACAAACTCTCCTTTTGATTATGCTCGTGAATCTTTTGATCTTCAATGCTTTAGATCCTTGTGGTGTTGATGATTGGTCAGCGGCAACTCGATCATCTTTATCTTTTGAGTGCCTCTACATCGTGTCTTCATTCTGAAGCTTGTCATCAAACATGTTCTCTTCACCTTTAGCATCTGCACATGCAAGAAAGCTAAACGCGTAATTAGAACAACTGCTTGGAATATAGTTAAACATAAACAAATGACACACATGTGACCATGTTCAACTACCGTCCGACAGTTTGTTTGAAAGTTAAGAGATTTTTCAATTTTAATTATTAACTTTCAAAACTTGCAAACTCTGACCGTTTATGAAGATTCAGTCGATTTGGTTTTCATCAGATTTCAAGCAACGAAGACTTGAGTTCCAACATCGGTTAATCAAAACTAAAGCAGAAATAAAATCTTTTTGACTTTTATAAAGTTTATATTAAAACACACCTAAAATCTTTTTGGCATTTTGAATATTTCAAACTTAAAGACTGAAAGCAGTAAATAAATATATACAGAGTTGTAGAAACTAAGAAAAGTAAATATATACAAACATTCTTTTTGCGAGTTTCGAGGGTAAGAGAATCATATTAGTGTATGGTCACACCAAAACGCTCTTGTTGTTCAGTTAGTTAACATTTAGATAAGCATCCTATAACAATTATCGGCATTGTTGTCCACATAAGCTCAAACTTATCATATGTAATCATGGCGAGGGGATACGATTAAGGTATGATTTATACTTACCGGCCGGTGTTCATCCACACACGACACATTCCCGTATCAAGGTATGCACGAGAGTTCATCTTACTGGTGAGTATACCATTTATCATCCGTTTGACCGTATATGAAAATGTGAGAAACTCACTTATTTTGAATTGAAAACAAGCCCTATGTGATAGAATCACTTATTGAGAGGAACTTGATTTTCATATGCATGAGGGTACAGGAGCAAGTCCGTGAACAGGTCAGTACAAACGTACAGCAAAGAGACGAACTTGACTCCCGGATAAATGTGATATATTATCACTTATTTTGTTTGGACATGTGATTGTTGATCACTTATTAAGGTCGTATGCAGTATGTACACGTATGTATGGTATCATGGAAGATCTAGACTTCGTCTCCATTATATTCGGTAAAAGAAACAACCATGATACCCAGATGATAAACAGCATAAAGACCACATATCTCAGAACCTCGGCAATCTCTCAAACGAAATTTCGGTACTAAGACCATATGCCAATGAGCGGTTCCCACCTGGTCTTCAGTCGATTTAAGTTTATATCACCCTGCACACTTTAAGATGATTGTGAGTCTACCGATACATCTTATATAGAGCTGCTTAACATTTTTCATTTTGCATTTCAGTTTAAAGAGGTTTAGACAGACCACTAATGTACTATCCTTTTCTCTTTTGCTCGCCAGGAAACTCATTTTTGTTTTTCTATTGTTTTTGCGTTTTGAAATTTTTTGATGTTTTTGAATTTTCAAATTTTGGATTTACTCCCCCTAAAATCAACAAACTTACAATAATTTTAAAAACACAAAGATATTTACAAAAACGATTTTCCGATGCGGATTACTCTTGCTTGACCTTAATGCCGTTTACCAAAAATAAAAAGTCAAATCTTGATTTATCAAATGCTTTGGTAAAAAGGTCGGCACGTTGGTCATCGGTATGGACTTTAACAACATCGATAAGTCTTTTTTCAAAGCAATCATGTATGAAGTGATACTTAATTTCGATGTGTTTGGTCTTTGAATGCTGCACAGGATTTCTAGTGATAGATAAGGCAGCAGAATTATCGACAAAAATAGGAGTAGTTAGGAATTCAAAACCGTAATCACGTATTTGCTGTTGTATCCAGAGGACTTGGGAGCAACAACTTGAGGCAGCAATGTATTCAGCTTCACAAGTTGATGTAGCGACACAAGCCTGTTTCTTGCACTGCCATGTTACGAGGCGATTTCCTAAAAACTGGCATCCAGCCGTTGTGGATTTGCCGTCGATTTTGCATCCGCCAAAATCAGAATCACTGAAAGCGATCAAGTCAAAGTTATTATCCTTAGGGTACCATAGACCGGTGTCAGGGCAACCCTTCAAATAACGAAAAATCCTTTTTACAGCTGCAAGATGTGAGGCCTTCGGGTTAACTTGATATCTGGCAAGCAGGCACGTTGGATACATTATATCTGGTCTTGATGCTGTGAGGTACATAAGAGATCCGATCATCGTGCGGTAATATGAGGAGCTAACAACTTCACCCTTCAAGTCTGGATGAATTCCATGATTTTGCTGCAGTGGGGTACCAATGGGCGTTGTGTCGGACATCTGGAATCGGCTCAAGATGTCCTTGACATACTTAGTCTGATGGATGAATATCCTAGACTTTGATTGTTGTACTTGTAGGCCCAAAAAGAAGGTCATTTCCCCCCATAGCGCTCAATTCAAATTTCTCCTGCATAACACGCTCGAAATTCCTACACAACACATCGTTAGTAGAACCAAAAATAATATCATCTACGTATACCTGTACCAGTAGAAGATCTCCATCTTGTTCTTTTATGAAGAGAGTGCAATCGATAAGACCTCTGCGAAATCCATTCTCCAGCAGATAATTAGATAAGGTTGCATACCAAGCTCGTGGTGCTTGATGTAGACCATAGAGAGCTTTGTTCAGCAACCAAACCCGATCGGGATGGATAGGATCTTCAAAACCTGGAGGTTGTTCGACATACACTTCTTTTTCAACTATACCGTGTAAGAATGCACTTTTGACGTCCATCTGGTAAACCTTGAATCCTTTAAATGAGGCGTAAGCCAGAAAGATCCGAATTGCTTCCAGACGTGCAACTGGTGCATACACTTCGTTGTAGTCTATACCTTCAATTTGACGAAAACCTTGAACGACCAGTCTTGCTTTGTTTCGAATAACGATTCCATGGTCGTCCTTTTTGCATTTATACACCCAACGGGTACCAATCTTCTTGTAATCAACAGGTTTCTCTACGAGCTTCTAGACACCAAGTTTCTGGAATTGTTGCAGTTCTTCCTGCATAGCTTCAACCCATGAATTTTCTTTCAAAGCATCTTTCCAAGTTCTTGGCTCTTCCTGTGAGACATAACACGCGAAAGACCAATCGTTTTGTTGACCATATTCTCGAATTGCCGCATACAAGCCTGCGTTGTTGTTTCGCAACATGTTTCTTGTTTGTATACCACTTTGTACATTCCCGATGATGTTTTGCTGAGGATGGGTATTGTGAATCCTTGTTTCTGGATTATCTTGAATTAGAATATTTGTACCCAGATTGTTGAGATTGAGATCAACAACCAATTCAATACTCGGAACTAGCGAAGAGGATGATAGAGTAGCTTCCGCTGTTTTGGGGTTATCAACTGGAGCTGTAGCTTCTGAAGTACCTTGTACAGCTGTTGTTGGAGCTTCTTGATCTGCATCTAGAAATTCTTCATCCTCTGAAGATTCGTTCAGTTCGGTTGCATCATGAAAATCCTCATTGTCGAGAGCATTATTGTTCACTGAAGATGGTTCTTGATTGACAATATTAGACGAACCAACGGTGATTCTGTTGTGTTGTCACTCTCAAAAAACATCCTTGTCGCAGCATTTTCTTCGACTTCTTGAATATTTATCGAATTGAAAAAGTCACTGTACTCAAACATCCATGGTTGACCTGGATTTTTGACTGGCAATGTGTGCCTTTGTACTCTGACTTCAGACCATTCCTCAACCCTTTTAGTCTCTAGATTCCAGACTCTTAAGTTCGGGGTGGCATAACCAAGAAAGTGACCTTCAATAGCTTTTCCCCCAAACTTTCCGTTAGGATTGATCATTGTGCAAGGAGCTCCAAATGGTTCAAGATATGACAAATATGGTTTTCGTTTATGTAGAAGCTCAAAGCAGGTCTTGTTGTGTCTTTTGACTGTAAGGACTCGATTCATCGTGTAACATGCGGAGGCCACAGCTTCACTCCAGAATGGAATGGGCAACTGCGACTCTACCAACATAGTCCTAGCAGTCTCGATCAATGTACGGTTCTTACGTTCAGCGACGCCGTTCTGTTGAGGAGTGTAGCTTGCACTGAATTCATGAAGAATACCTTTTGATGTGCAAAACTCCGCCATAGCATGATTTTTAAATTCTGTACCATTGTCGCTGCGTATCTGTCTAACCTTCAACTTATACAAATTCTCAATCTGAATGATCAAGTTTTTGATAATATCGAAAGTTGCACTCTTGTGAGCCATAAACGCCACCCAAGAAAATCTTGAATAATCATCAGTTATCACGAGGCAGTATTGATCATTCCTGATGCTTTTGTGCTTGACAGGACCGAACAAATCCATGTGCAAACGTTCAAGAGGAACTGCCACCGTGTTGATCTTCTTTGTCGGATGTCGCTTCTTGGTTTGCTTTCCTTTTTGGCATGAAACACAGACGTCTTGAAGATGGAAATTTTTAAGAAGAACACCATTCACTAATTCATTCGACACCAAATGATTCATTTTCCGTAAGTGAATGTGACCCATACGTTTGTGCCAAGAGATTGAGTCTTTTTCTGTGGCTTTGGTAATAAAACAAGTTGCTTGTGCAGTCGTTGTTATTGCTTGGCTCATATCGAGGACATATAAATCGTTTATCCTTGGAGCTGATAAGAGAATCCATTCTTTTGGAATCTTGAAGCCGGGTTTCAGCACATAACATCCATTTGCGTCAAAGTGTACTAAAAATTGTTTATCACATATTTGTGAAACTCTGAGAAGATTGTGATCAAGTTGTTGTACAAAGTTGATCTTGTCAAAACTTACAACCCCGTTAAATACCATTCCTTCCCCAGTAATATATCCCCCCTTATCTCCAGCAAAAGCAACATATCCTCCTCTAATAGATTTGACGTCGTAGAGAAGTTTCATGTCGCCGGTCATGTGCCTGGATGCCCCACTATCAACAATCCAATGACTGCTGAAAGTTCCTCCTGGAACACCCTTCACATGTACTCACATGATTAGTTGGAGATGGGGACCCAAGCCTTTGTGGTCTTGGGTCTTCCATTTTCATCAGCGTAAGTTACTTGAACTTCTCGATGTTGTGGAAATTGTGATGTTCCCCCTGATTCAGTAACCGTTTTTGGTTTCCAAATCTGTTTTGTTTTACCAATTTATTCTTTAAAATCTTAACTTCATGATTGTCTGAAGTTTTTGAATTGTCTGGTTTGACAAAAACAGATGTTTTGTTAACCACGCCGGTTTTAATTGCCTTTTCAATTTTTTTGACCTGTTGGCGTTTCTGTTTCTTTTCCCTTTCTTTTACAAGACGGGGATCTAGTTTGGATGAAACAGATTGCTTTTGGTCATTTCGGTCACGGGGATCATCAACTTTGGCTTTTTATTTATGAAGATATGGACAGTTTCGAATGATATGTCTAATTTCACCACACTCAAAACATGATCTTCGTTCAACATACCCCGAAGTAACATGTGATTGTCTTGTCGATGAACTTTGTGATCCCGAGGTACTTGGTTTTGAACTGTTTGGTTCATTTCTTTTCAACATTTTAACTTGATTAACATGATCTAAGTTAGATTTATTGGCAAATGTTTCAAGTTTATCCGTTCCCGTTGATTTCACAAAGTTCACTTTCTTGTTCTTCTTTTGGTTTGGTTCCTTTCGACCTTGAGTCATTGATTTACCTTTTGGTTTGGTATGATTTTGCTGCTTTTTCACTGTTGGCAATCGTTGATTTCCATATTGTTTTCGAACTTCAGCTTTTGGAATCGGAGGGCACTGTGTTACCACAACGTGTGAACCCGACTTTCCCAAAAACCTACTTGTCGAATCTTCAAAAACTTTACTGATTAAAGATTGATTTAAATTCTTAATCGGAAAATCTTTGTCAGAATAGATTTAATCATCACCAACAAGAGTGTACAGCAAAATCACACTCTCTGACTCTTTTGCAGACGTGGACTCGACCAGAACAGTCTTAGCAGGTTTTGCAGGAGGATCACATAGAATATGATTCTCAAGAGGTATGTCCTCTTCTTTCATTACCGCATCAGACTGTGCTGAGTCAGTATCATCGGATTCATCATCTGAAGAATCAGCATCCTCAACGATGACTGGAGGATCCTGATTTTGTTCAGCAGTTGACACACTTGAAACTGTTGAAACATCTGAATCTGATGATACTTCATTTTTGTATCCAAGTTCGGTTGCAAATTCCTCAATGTCTAAAGGAACAGATTCATCATAATAAGTTCTATTCTCCTCATCAGGCATTGCATCATAATTTTGTCTAACAGGTGGTGGACATTTCTTGTATCCAATGCACGTGACATCCTTTTTCTCTTTTTGTATGTCAATGATGTGATCCAGCACATATCTAGAGTTTGAATAACTGTCTAGCTTAAGCCGGATCACCTCACTTTCACACTTTACACAGGCTAACTCTTTTTGCATTATCTCAAGACGATTAATATAACAGTTTATGTCAGTTTGTTTTCTTGAAACCATTTTTGTCAGCTCGGTTTTATCTTTTCTTAAATTTGCAACCACCGTTTTAAACTCCTTTTCAAGGTTTTTATAAAACATGTTAGCCTCTTTGCATTTCGAAAGATCCACTATCAACTTTTGATTGTGGATATATGTCACTTCATATTTGTTTTGCAAAGCCTCATGTTTGCTTTGGAAATCACACCACTTAGCATCTAAAGAAACATGTTTGTTTTGCAAGTCAGACAATTCAGCATTTAAAGCATCATGTTTGCTTTGCAACTCAGACATATTAGCATCTAAATCAGCACATTTATCACTTAAGCTAGCACAATTATCACAATTAACGACAGTTGGTTCACCGACACATACCTGGCTTGATGAACTGCCAACATTAGCCATAAAGGCTGAATGAATAGAAGAAGAAGAAGAATAAGCAGCTTGATCCACCAGAATAGATCTTCTATCATTCCCTACTGCAGCTTCTCCTAACAATTCATCAATATCTGCATCGATTCTCCCACTAGATACATCATCAGAATAATCTTCGCCTGAGGTTGAGGTTTCCTCATCTGAACTCCTTGAATAACCAGAACTCTCTTCATCTGAAGATTCACCACCACTGGCGGAAGATTCTCCACCACTGACGTGATTAAAATCCTTAGCAGTTTCAGCAAAACAAGCTGCTCCTCCATGATCACCAATGCCTAATTGCATTGACCAGTCGCAACCCTCATCTATTTGCACCACAAGAGCTTGACTAGTGTTCGATGGTCCTGCTTGATTGTTTGCAGGGACCAAGGAGCGATCGTCATTCCTAGTTTGATTCTGATTCTATTGGTTGCCTTGAGCTCTGAAAGGATTTTGGTTCCCATGCTATGCTGGCTTTGTGCATTCCCTCTTGAAGTGACCCCGTTCGTCACAGTTAAAGCACTTAACAGACTGCTTGTCGAACCCATACTTGGTATCTTTCTTGCTTTCCAAGCTGGTTCGACCAGTCCGTTCCATGAAGTCCTTTGCTCGCCTTGCAGCACTGGCGAAAGCCCATTTGATGTCCATCATATCCATCTCTTCTTTATCGATCTGCTGATAATCTTCTTGAGTTAGATTGATGTTTCCGATCTGCCCTGCAATCAACCCACAATACGCGCTCACCAATGTGTTTAGTATCTCCATATGATCTTTAGCTACTTCAACGCTAACTTTGGAGAAGTTTGACGTGTCAAGCCGTACTGTATTTGAATTTGATGGCTGACCAGCAGATGATGTGCTTCCATAACAAGCCTGTTGTTGAACAGGAAGTGGATTCCCATACAAATCAGTTTCTACGGTAGATGGCCTGTAGCTTTGCTGTTGTGGAGCTGGTTGTAGTGGATTTCCATACAAGTCTGTGGTTGGAGCTGGCTTTACAGGAACTTGTATTGAATTGCCATATAAATCTGTGCTTGTGACAAACGCCGTTTGAATTGGAGCGTGTGAAGCAGGTCTTGCAGAAGTGCTAGAAGCTCCATAATAAATATCAGGATTTTGTCGCACTGGAACACTTTTTTCCTTTAGGGTTTCTTCATGATCTTTGTTCTCCAAGAGCTGAACGAAGTCATTGATGTTTGTCGTAGCCAATGTGCCATTGTATTTCAGGATTTCCAAGAAACCATTCCATTGAGGTGGCAGTGCATCGGCAAACTTTGTGACAACCTCTGCTGGAGTTGTTACTACCCCATAATTACTCAATTTAGTCAGCAAGTGATAAAATCGACTTGTCATATCTCCCAAAGATTCATTTTCCGTACATGTGAAGCCATCAAACTCCTTCTTGAGTAAATCATGTCGCAATTGGCGTGACTTTTCATTTCCTAGACCTCTTGTCTTTAATGCATCCCATAATCGCTTTGACGTCTTGAAGCTAACAAACTGATGATATATATCCTTGCTTAACGCCTGAGTCAGAATAGCATATGCTTTCTTTTCTAAATCATATGCCTTTTTCTCGTCTTCCGTAAGATCTGCAAATGTCGCGGCAGTTGAAGCGGCAACCTCAAGAGCTTGATCGAAATCTGTAGTAAAACATAACCACAATTCCGTGTTTTGCCCAAGGACATACGTATTGAATCTATCTACCCATCCAGGATATTCATTTATGTGCATCAGTTTCGGTGGGCGATTTAGACTTCCGGTCTCGCTTTCGCTTAGAAGTATACTTTGAATACTTTGAGTTTGATTTGAAACAAACGCCCATTGACCTGTCAAAATTGGATTCGGTTGCTAAGATGCGGGTGCGGGAGATTCGGCCCATGATGGCGACAAACCCGTGCTTCTATACTTGCTCTCCGTATTAGATGCGGGTGCGGGAGATTCAGCCCATGATGGCGATAAACCCGTGCTTCTATATTTGCTCTCCGTATTTGACAGACTACCCCACCAGTCTGGATTCATTTTGGATGAATAAAATTGAAAACCTGATCAAACACTTAAAGACAAACTGTTAAATAAGTTTTGCAAAGGTTCTGTTAAAATTTAAAGGATGTTTGATGAAATCATGTATGACGAACTCAGAGATTTCGTCCAAAACAACTTTTGACGAAAATAGTGATTTCGTCTAAGACAGACCCTTGACGAAATTAGAGATTTCGTCCAGAACCACTTTTGACGAAATTAGAGACTTCGTCGAAAACAATTTCGTCTAAATGTAATTTCGTCGACAGTCTGTAGGATATTTTCCAAAATAACAGATCAAATCTTTCTGACACAAAGTTGGTGACACTTTTTCAACACAGCATGCTTTATCTGATTTCGAAGCTTCTTTTTCTCAACAACCCATCATAACACATGTACACAATGTCAACATAATATATTATAATTGACAAACACCTTGATTCAAACAATACACAGATCAAATACACATGTATATCAAGAACAGTTTGAATATTCCAAGAACACTATGATTATTCTGGCCAAACTTATCAACAGATAAAATTTTCGAGACCCAAATTTTGTTAAACTTTCAATAAAAACCCACAATAACATACAAGCATGTAATATAACAAGGTTTCTAATAAAACAAGAAGCAAAACATCATGATTTTCAAGGTTTTGTAAAAAAAAATTCAGAAAAATGATTTTCAAACAAGAACATAAACTGAAAGACACTTTCAAAATCTATCAAAACACAAGAAATCAACTTGGTTTTAACAAGGAATCAAGCCAATGCTCTGATACCAATTGTAGGTCCACCCAGAGGATCAAGTCAACCTCTATTCCCTGTTTTCCGACGAACCCGAGAGTGCGAAATCCAAACGGGTAAGTTAAACCAAGTTACGAACGCAAACACAAAGATTCACCGATTAACACTCCAATGTATTAATCAAGAAACGGTTACAAAGCAATGTTTACAAGATGTTCTTATAAACTCTCAGTGTGTGTGTGTTTATGGTGTGTTCTCTCAAATGAAATCTATTCAGACTTCTACCCCCTTGTTTCTGTTTTGTTTGAAGTATATATACTGAAGCATCGACGAAGTCCTCTAGTCGACGAACTCTCATCGACGAACTTGGATTTCGTCGTGACACATCTTGACGAACTTTCAAATGTGAATTGCAAAGGAAGTTCGCCGTTCAAGGGATTTCATCATCAGTGACTTCGTCACATTCACATATGACGAACTCTAAGACTTCGTCACACAGGGTTTTCGTCACATTTGATTTCGTCACATGTGTTGGGCTTGGGCTTCGTAATTTGGGCTTCGTCAATGGTTTACAACAAGTAAACATAATCTAACATGTATACTGCACACACGCAGTTACATGTACATCATACAATACAAAGTAAATAGCATACCGAGTCAAGATAGGAGGATATCTTGACTACGACCTTCACTTCATAGCCGAGTCAAACTGGAACTATCCGTCGTGTCCACATACTAATCAGGAACGAGTCGTGTCCACACTAAATGTATCAACATAAACTGTGGGGGAAAGGGGATTTTGAGGTTGCTTGTTCTGCTTCAATTGGTCTGTCTGGGGGTTTAGCTTGGATTTGGGATCCAAAAATTTTAAAGATTGACTCTGTGTCCCAGAATAGGAATTTCTTGCTTATTAAAGGTTCGTTGAAAGTAAGTGGGGACTCGATCAACCTGATTAACGTTTACGCTCCTCAAAATACGGCGGCTAAACTTCAGTTGTGGACGGAGTTGTCCAGTATCATTAACCCATCGGATGGGATGTGGGTTGTTGTGGGAGATTTTAACGCTGTGCGGTGCCAGGAAGAAAGGAGATGATCTAGTTTCAAACCGGTTTGCTCTGAGAACTTTAATAATTTCATTTATAATAATGGATTATGCGAATATCCGATGCAGGGGAGAAAATTTACTTGCACTAGAGATAACGGCAGAAAATTGAGCAAGTTGGATCGTTTTTTGGTTTGTTCGGATTTTTTTAATAAGTGGCCCTCGGCTTGTGTGCGGGCTATCCCCAGCCGTCATTCAGATCATTGTCCGATCATCTTAGAATTGGTTGATTTAAAATTCGGTCCTCGTCCTTTTCAAGTTTTTAGCTCATGGATTGGGAAACCGGGCTTTGAGGAGTGTGTTAAGGAAGCGGTGGAAGGTTTGGATTATTTCGATCACCCGAACTCTTTTCTTACAGCCAAGTTGACTAAGATTAGACTTTCTATTAAGAAATGGAGGGACGATTTTTTGGCTAAAGAAAAGGAAGTTGAGCATTTAGCCTTATCGGAGTTAGAACGGCTGGAACTTAATATGGAATCTAGGGACCTCACGGAAGAAGAAGAAGAAGAGTGGGTAATGGCGGAAAACAGGAAGGTGGTTAAGGATATTGAAGACAGAAAAGTGTTGGATATCAAGCAAAGAGCGCGGGTCAAGTGGGTTGTGGGAGGTGACGAGAATTCTAGTTTCTTTCATGCTTTGATTAATAAAAGGAAAGCGGTTAATCAAATTCACGGTCTTACAATTAATGGAGAGTGGTGCTCCAAGCCTTCTTTGATAAAGAAACAGGTCTTTTCTTTCTTTCGAGACAAATTTAAAGAAAAGGTTCAGTCGAGACCCGATCTTCTTTGTCATAATAAAAATAAAATAACGGAAGCCGATAGCTCTATGTTGGTTAAAGATTTTTCGGAGCAGGAAATTAAAAACGCCGTGTTTGAGTGTGGAGACGACAAGTCTCCGGGTCCCGATGGATTCAATATGCGTTTTATAAAACAGTTTTGGGATATATTCAAAGACGACTTTTCTGGAGTGTTCGCTTGGTTTCATAACACGGGAGAGATCAGTGGAAGTTGTGGTGCGTCTTTCATTACTCTTATCCCAAAATAAGTGACCCGGTTTCTCTTAATAATTTTAGGCCGATAAATTTGGTAGGTGTCATTAGCAAAGTTCTATCTAAAGTTTTGGCTAATCGGATGGGGAAGGTCTTGGACGGAGTGATTTCGGACTCGCAATCGGCTTTTCTTAAAGGTAGATTTATCTTGGATGGCCCTTTAATTGTTAATGAGCTTATTTCTTGGATAAATAAAAGGAAATCTAAAGCTTTTGTCCTCAAAATTGATTTCGAAAAGGCCTACGATAATGTGTCTTGGAAATTTGTTATCAACACGCTTACTCAAATGGGGTTCCCTTGTAAGTGGTGTAATTGGATCATGGGTATTCTCGCCTCGGCTAGTTCCTCGATTTTGGTCAACTGGGCTCCTACCTTCAGGTTTAGATGCGAAAAAGGGTATGAGACAAGGAGATCCGTTATCTTCGTTCCTTTTTCTCGTGGTGATGGAGGCTTTTACTTGCATGATTAATAGGGCTAAAGAAGTGGGGATCATAAAAGGCATTAATATTCCTAACAATGGGCCGGTTATTACTCATCTTTTATATGCGGATGACGCCATAGTGTTGGGGGAATGGTCTAAGAACGAGGAGGTGAATATTGTGAGACTTCTCCGGTGTTTTTTCGTTTGCTGGGGTCTTAAAATTAACATCGATAAATCCAATTTATTCGGCATTGGTGCGGAGTCGGAGGAAATTAAAGAATTGGCGAACGAAGTGGGTTGTAAACCGGATGCTCCTCCTTTTAAGTACTTTGGTTTAAAAGTGGGATCCAATATGAATCGAATCAACAATTGGCAACCAGTTTTAGACACATTTCGGGCTAGACTTGCCAAATGGAAGTCTCGTCTCCTTTCGATTGGTGGAAGGGTAACCTTAATTGAATCGGTGATGGAAAGTTTACCAAGTTACTACTTTTCGCTTTACAAAGCACCTAAGAAGGTTATTGAGAATTTGGAATCTTTGATTAAAAAATTTTTATGGGGTTGCTCTCCCGAGGAAAAGAAGATGCATTGGGTGGCATGGGACAGGGTCTCATGTCATAAAAAAGATGGGGGATTAGGTTTGAGCAAGCTTTCGGATGTCAATGTTTCTCTCCTTACTAAGTGGGGTTGCAGATACAAAATCGAAAAGAACAACTTATGGAGAAAAATTATCGATGCTCTACACTCTTCACGGGTTGGATGGGAAAGCTTCCCTTTCAAAAAGTCGTTTAGCAGTGTGTGGAGCAACATTACCAAATTGCTCATTAATTTAAAGATTGGAGGGTCTCCGATTAGAAATTTTTTCAAAGGCAAAGTTGGTCGGGGCAATGAGATATCCTTTGGCTGGACACTTGGGCGATTAACGAGCCTCTCAAAATTAAATTTCCTGAATTATTCAGGATAGAGGCTGATGAAAAATGTGTAGTGGCGGATCGGATTAAGCTTTTCGGGTCGGATCGGGTTTTATGTTGGAACTGGAAAAATTCTGTGGAGGATCCTTCTCTGATTTCGAGTCTGCATGAGCTTTTGACAATTCTGGATCAGGTTTTTCTTTCAGATTCGGAAGATAAATGGCTGTGGGCTGCTAATCGCGAAGGAATTTTTTCTATCAAGGACGTTAAATGTCTTCTTCAGTCTGATCAAATCATGGATAACAGGTTTGTTTTAGAATGGTGTAAATGGGTCCCCGCTAAATGCAATATTCATGCGTGGAGGCTAGAAATGGAAAAAATCCCGACAAGTGTCGCTTTAAGAAACAGAAATGTTCATGTCGGTGAAGTTACATGTCGTTTGTGCAATTGCGCTGACGAAACATCTGAGCATGTTTTCATCGGATGTTATATCGCTTCTAATGTTTGGAACGGTATTAGCAAATGGTGTAAAATCCCTAACATCTATGCTTTCTCTCTTAAAGACCTCTTCGGCGTTCATGTGGATCTTAGGGCTTCGGAGAAAAAGAAAGACACGGTTCAAGGTATTATGATAATCGCTTGTTGAAGCTTATGGAGAGCCAGGAATAAGTTGATTTTTTTCTAATTGTCCGATCAAGATTGAAAGCATTCTTTGCGAAGTTAAGGTCTTGGGTTTCCTTTGGTTTACTAATAGGTCGAAACACAAAGGGATAGGGTGGGAAGAGTGGTGTTCTTTTGTAAATATGTAATCGGTTTTGTTTTCTGGTTGTAGTGTTCGGTCGGCCCGGTTTGGGTCGGCTTGTTGTTAATGAAGTTTTCTTTTCAAAAAAAAATACCATTAGCTCATTAAAACCCACAGTACATGATTGGTTCAAGTATGTTCATATGTGTATTTAACATTCCCGTTATTTACGCTAACATGCTATTTCATCTATACTATATAATAAAAGAAACCATTTTGGGGACATTTGTCATCATATTAGCCCATGTGTTATAGATAATTATTATTTTAGTTTAATCTCTTCAAATTAATTATAGATAATCTCCTACTAAATATTATTTAGTTTAATTATCACTTTTATATTTATCTATTTACTTCAAATTCAAATTTAGTTATCTAATTTGATATTAGAATAAATTACGATTTTGGTCCTTGTGGTTATATCACTTTTACCTTTTTAGCCCCAAAAGGAATTTTTTAACATCTGAGCCCTCAACGTCTTGGACCCCAACATCTTTTTTCTAACCCTTTTAGCCCCTAAAAGTAAATGGATGGGTTAGTCTAAAAGGGTTAGAAAAAAAGGCATTAGGGGTTCAGATGTTAAAAAATTTATTTTCTGGGCTAAAAGGGTAAAAGTGATATAACCACAGGGGCCAAAATCGTAATGTACTCTTGATATTAAATACATATTTGAACATTTTTTTTAGTTTGGCATCAAATATATTTTACGAAACTTAAAATAAAATTAACTAATATTATTTATCATTTCTACATTTACAAGTTTTAAATAAATGGTTAAATTTATTGAGACATCGTTACATTTACAAGTTTTAAATAAAGGGTTAAATTTATTGAGACTTCGTTAACGAATTTTACTACAATAGAATAATCTATTTATATCAATCTAAATATATATCTATACTATACTATATAATAAATTTGTGACACCTATCATTCATTGTAAGCATTTATTTTATGGTACCAACATTTTATCACTCAGATAGATGCTGATTTGCTTCTTGAATAACATATCTTCTTTTCAAGAACCATCTTCACAATCATCATATCCATCGCGTATCGAGTATTATCCATTAGTATATTGAAAGATATGACTTTTTTTATTATTGGTATATAAAATTAGATTTATTAAACCCGTGTAACACACATGATTTTTTAAAGATATACCTTTTTTATTATTTACTATACAAAATTACATTTATTCGACTCGTGTACTACATGAGGTTTTTTAAGATATAAATTTTTATTATTTGATATATAAAATTATATTTATTCAATTCGTACAATACACAGGTTTTTTTAAGGATATATATTTTTTATTATTTAGTATAGAAAATTACATTTATTCAACCCATGTAATACACATATTTTTAAAGATATATTGTTTTATTATTTAGTATATAAAATTAATTTATTCAAACCGTGTAATAAATGAGGTTTTTTAAAGATGTATTACTTTATTATTTGGTAAACAATATTACATTTATTCAACACGTGTAATACACGTGGTTTTAAAGATATAACTTTTTTATTTGGTATATAAAATTAGATTTATTCAACCCGTTCAATATGGTTCTTATAGATATAACTTTTTATTATTTAATATATAAAATTATATTTATTCAACCCGTACAATAAAGGAGGTTTTTAAAGATATATTGTTTTATTATTTACTATATAAAATTCATTTATTCAACCCGTGTAATACACGGGGTTATAACCTAGTATTGTTATACTTTAAACCTTTATATGAAACTTATGTGTTACACTATTAAGAAGAGAATTGAAACTAGGATAGAATAATCTCAAAGCGGGAAGAAATATGAGATCAATGTGTTACATTTCTCAATCTATATATATTGTTTTTTATTATATTCTTAACAGTTTTATAGAATATGTATTATATGTAAACGTATAGATGCGTATCATTGTTTATAACTCCCATGATTATAATATTTACTTCTTTTGATTCAAATATTGGAAATACACGTGTTTTTACATACAAATTGATTGGTAAACAGAAAGCAGGTTTTTAATATGTTTCTTTGAGCAAAAGAAACGAGGTTTCCTTCAATCTTAATTTTTCCCCATGTTCTTGGACATTAGCTGCATACATACATCAACATCACATGTTTTACATAGTTGTTAAAAAGATGATGATTTCAAATTATATCATGTGGATAACTAGTTAAGTGAGCGAAACAATTCAAATTAAACAGCCGAAAGGTATACGAAATCCTGATATATTTCAATATAACAATCTCTTAAAACCTTGTGAAGACCATATAAATTGTATAAAAACAGTTAATAAATAATTGTAATAGAAACTAAAACAAGGACAAAATTGTTAAAATACTTTTGGTTAGTGTTAAGTAATTCATTTATTATACAATTGATATTTTATCGTTAATTTTGTATTGAGTTTTTGTAATACACACGAAACAGTTGATATAAATAATACAACTTTTTATCAATAAATGCTATTTATATGTCTTTATTTCAATCCACCTTCTTTGTGCTTAGAAGGGAAGCTTTTTACGGTAACAATAATAAATTAATTAAATAAGAACATGCAATATATTTATGTTGTACAACTAAGTTTCAAAAAAAAATATTTATGTTGTACAACTATTTCTAATTTGATGATGTATTTATGTTCATTTAAGCTATAAAAATTAACTATGTAGAGTAAATTTATTGAATGTAAAGTTAACGTGAAGTAAAGAAGTATAATACTGTATGGTTAAAATGAATTTATTATCTTTCCCTGTACATAGAATTAACATGTTATGCGTAATTAAATTTTTTTTGAACTGCAACTAAATCACCGGATTTGTATCATGAGATGCATTCAATCGAGCAAATGCATCCACTCCTCTATAACGGTCAGAGTTGGATGCATACCTGAGCCACTAAGCCATCAGTTCCGGGAAACCCGCCCGAAAGCTCACTGCAGTAAAACCCGGTTCGGCTCGGTTTCGAACTAGCGACCTCCACAGAGGCCTAGTTTTGAATTTCATTGTCACCACCAATGTCCTTGAAAGTGATGTTATTGTGAGTTAAACTTGGAACATTAAGGAGAGAAATCAAGTGACTAATCAGTTGTCATTGTCAGAGTCACGAGGCATAATTAATTAAGGGTGTGCCTATTGGCACACCAAACCCTAGCAAAACTAGGGTTTATATACGCAGCGTATAGGTCAATACGCAGCGTATAGGTCAATACGCAACGTATAGGGTTAACCCTCTACGCTGCGTATTGACCTATAAGCTGCGTATATAAACCATGGATCTCAGTGCCTAATAACCAATCATTGCACAGAAAACAAGGTTTATATACGCTGCGTATAGGTCTCTAAGCAGCGTATATAAACCATCTGAAAATTTGGGGTCATTTTGGTAGGTTTGAAGCATCAGTTTTTCACAAGGTTTATATACGTTGCGTAGAGACCTATATGCAGCGTATATAAACCTTGTTTTCTGTGCAATGTCCTTTATACCCTTGTGTTGAGGTTATACGAAGCCAAATACAAGGGTAGTTGTGTCATTTTTGTCTCATACGCTGCTTAGGGATCTATACGCAGCGTATATAAAGCTCCATTTTTGTTTTTTTTTTTGTATTTCTTTGTTTATTTATAAAAAAATAAAATTATTTATAAAAAAACAATATTATTGGTAATACAAATATAAATTATAAATATTAAAAATAATACAAATATTATGAATTATAAAAATTAAAAATAATACAAATATTATGAATTATAAAAATTAAAAATAATACAAATATTATGAATTATAAAAATAAAAAATAATACAAATATTATGAATTACAAGACCTAGAGAGAACCTATACGAGACTTACACTATACACTATACGATACGATATAACACCCGTATAGGCCTATAGGCGTGGTTTAGCTCCCATATTGACCTCGTATAAGCCTATAAATGTGATATCGTATCGTATAGGTGTGGTATAGGTCTCGTATTGACCTCGTATAAGCCTGTAAGTGTGATATCGTATTGTATAGGTGTGGTTTAGGCCCCCTATAGGCCTATAGGTGTGGTTTAGGTCCTGTATAGGTCCCGTAGGCCTATACGGGACCTAAACCACACCTATAGGTCTATACGGGACCTATACGGGACCTAAACCACACCTATAGGCCTATACGGGACATATATACACCTATAGACCTATACGGGTGTTATATCGTATCGTATAGTAGCGTATCGTGTTGCATCGTATCGTATAGTGTATAGTATAAGTCTCGTATAGGTTCCATGTAGGTCTTGTATACGCCTATAGGCCTACACGGGACCTAAACAACACCTATAGGCCTATACGGGACATATATACACCTATAGACCTATACGGGTGTTATATCGTATCGTATAGTATCGTATCGTGTTGCATCGTATCGTGTTGCATCGTATCGTATAGTGTATAGTATAAGTCTCATATAGGTTCCATGTAGGTCTTGTATACGCCTATAGGCCTACACGGGACCTAAACCACACCTATAGGCCTATACGGGACATATATACACCTATAGACCTATAGACCTATACGGGTGTTATATCGTATCGTATAGTAGCGTATCGTGTTGCATCGTATTATATAGTGTAGTAGCGTATAGGTTCCATGTAGGTCTTGTATAGGTTCCATGTAGGTCTTGTATACGCCTATAGGCCTAGACGGGACCTAAACCACACCTATAGGCCTATACGGGACATATATACACCAATAGACCTATACGGGTGTTATATCGTATCGTATAGAAGCGTATCGTGTTGCATCGTATCGTATAGTGTATAGTATAAGTCTCGTATAGGTGATGTATATGCTTATAGGCCTACACGGGACCTCAACCACACCTATAGGCCTATACGGGACATATATACACCTATAGACCTATACGGGTGTTATATCGTATCGTATAGTAGCGTGTCGTGTTGCATCGTATAGTGTATAGTATAAGTCTCGTATAGGTGATGTATATGCCTATAGGCCTATACGGGACATATACTACGCTATACGATACGATATCACACTTATAGGCTTATACGAGGTCAATACGTGACATATACTACGCTATACGATACGATATCACACTTATAGGCTTATACGAGGCTGATTCATGACCTATACTACACCTATACGATTCGATATAACCTTTATAAAAAAACCTTCATATACGCTGCATATAGGTCTATACGCAGCGTATATAAAGGGTCAAAAAGACCATTTAGCCCTTCATTTGGGGCTATACGAAGCCAAATGCAAGGGTAAAAATGTCTTTTGACCCTTTATATACGCTGCGTATGGGTCTATACGCAGCGTATAGTGGGAAAGACCATTTTACCCCTGCATTTGGGGCTATACGCAGCCATATGCAAGGGTTAAATTGTCTTTTTGACACTTTATATACGCTGCGTATAGGTCTATACGCAGCCTATATAAAGGGTAATTTTTATTTTTAACCACAAACTTGTGGTAAAAAATACTTTTTGACCCTTTATATACGCTGCGTATAGGCCTATACGCAGCGTATATAAAGGGTGAATTTAAAAAAAAACATTTTTAAGTATCGTATCGTATAGTATAAGTCTCGTATAAACCTGGTATGAGTCTCATATATGTCTTGTATCTGCCTATAGGCCCATACGTGACCTATACTATAGTGTCGTATCGTATTGTATCGTATCGTATCGTATAGTGTATATTATCGTATCGTATCGTATAGTGTATAGTATAAGTCTCGTATAGGTTCCATGTAGGTCTTCTATACGCCTATAGGCCTATACGGGACATATATACACCTATAGACCTATACGGGTGTTATATCGTATCGTATAATATCGTATCGTGTTGCATCATATCGTATAGTGTATAGTATAAGTCTCGTATAGGTTCCATGTAGGTCTTGTATATGCCTATAGGCCTACACGGGAACTAAACCACACCTATAGGCCTATACGGGACATATATACACCTATAGACCTATACGGGTGTTATATCGTATCGTATTGTATAGCGTATCGTGTTACATCGTATTGTATAGTGTAGTAGCGTATAGGTTCCATGTAGGTCTTGTATAGGTTCCATGTAGGTCTTGTATACGCCTATAGGCCTAGACGGGACCTAAACCACACCTATAGGCCTATACGGGACATATATACACCTATAGACCTATACGGGTGTTATATCGTATCGTATAGTAGCATATCGTGTTGCATCGTATCGTATAGTGTATAGTATAAGTCTCGTATAGGTGATGTATATGCCTATAGGCCTACACGGGACCTCAACCACACCTATAGGTCTATACGGGACATATATACACCTATAGACCTATACGGGTGTTATGTCGAATCGTATAGTAACGTATCGTGTTGCATCGTATAGTGTATAGTATAAGTCTCGTATAGGTGATGTATATGCCTATAGGCCTATACGGGACATATACTACGCTATACGATACGATATCACACTTATAGGCTTATACGAGGTCAATACGTGACATATACTACACTATACGATACGATATCACACTTATAGGCTTATACGAGGCCGATTCGTGACCTATACTACACCTATACGATTCGATATAACCTTTATAAAAAACACCTTCATATACGCTGCGTATAGGTCTATACGCAGCGTATATAAAGGGTCAAAAAGACCATTTAGCCCTTCATTTGGGGCTATACGAAGCCAAATGCAAGGGTAAAAATGTCTTTTGACCCTTTATATACGCTGCGTATGGGTCTATACGCAGCGTATAGTGGGAAAGACCATTTTACCCCTGCATTTGGGGCTATACGCAGCCATATGCAAGGGTTAAATTGTCTTTTTGACACTTTATATACGCTGCTTATAGGTCTATACGCAGCGTATATAAAGGGTAATTTTTATTTTTAACCACAAACTTGTGGTAAAAATATACTTTTTGACCCTTTATATACGCTGCGTATAGGCCTATACGCAGCGTATATAAAGGGTGAATTTAACAAAAACATTTTTAAGTATCGTATCATATAGTATAAGTCTCGTATAAACCACGTATGAGTCTCATATATGTCTTGTATCTGCCTATAGGCCTATACGTGACCTATACTATAGTGTCGTGTCGTATCGTATTGTATCGTATCGTATAGTGTATATTATCGTATCGTATAGTGTATAGTATAAGTCTCGTATAGGTTCCATGTAGGTCTTGTATATGCCTATAGGCCTACACGGGACCTAAACCACACCTATAGGCCTATACGGGACATATATACACCTATAGACCTATACGGGTGTTATATGTATCGTATCGTATTGCATCGTATCGTATAGTGTATAGTATAAGTCTCGTATAGGTTCCATGTAGGTCTTGTATATGCCTATAGGCCTACACGGGACCCAAACCACACCTATAGGCCTATACGGGACATATATACACCTATAGACTTATACAGGTGTTATATCGTATCGTATAGTAGCGTATCGTGTTGCATCGTATTGTATATTGTAGTAGCGTATAGGTTCCATGTAGGTCTTGTATAGGTTCCATGTAGGTCGTGTATACGCCTATAGGCCTAGACGGGACCTAAACCACATTTATAGGCCTATACGGGACATATATACACCTATAGATCTATACGGGTGTTATATCGTATCGTATAGTAGGGTATCGTGTTGCATCGTATCGTATAGTGTATAGTGTATAGTATAAGTCTCGTATAGGTGATGTATATGCCTATAGGCCTACACGGGACCTCAACCACGCCTATAGGCCTATACGGGACATATATACACCTATAGACCTATACAGGTGTTATATCGTATCGTATCGTATAGTAGCGTATCGTGTTGCATCGTATCGTATAGTGTAGTAGCGTATCGTGTTGCATCGTATCGTATAATATATTTGTATTATTTACCAATAATATTGTTTTTTTAAATAATTTTCTTTTTTAATTTTTATAATTCATAATAGTTGTATTATTTTTAATTGTTATAATTTATATTTGTATTATTTACCAATAATATTGTTTTTTTATAAATAATTTTCTTTTTTAATTTTTATAATTCATAATAGTTGTATTATTTTTAATTTTTATAATTTATATTTGTATTATTTACCAATAATATTGTGTTGTATAAATAATTTTCTTTTTTTTATAAATAAACAAAGGAATACATAAAAAATACAAAAATTGAGCTTTATATACGCTGCGTATAGGTCCCTACGCAGCGTATATAAACCCTTGTTTTCTGTGCAATGATTGCTGATAAGGCTCTGAAATCCATGATTTATATACGCTGAGTATTGGTCTATACGCAGCGTATAGGGTTAACCCTATACTCTGCGTGTAGGGTTATACGCTGCGTATAGACCTATACGTATCGTAGGTAAACCCTAAGTGTAAAAATAGGCAAACAGGGTGTGCAGATTGTTAGAGCCTTAATTAATTAGTTAGACACTTAGAAGGGAAAAGGTGATGGATGTGTTTGAATGAAACCAACTTGGTGTGTCTTTATAAAGGAGAAGGAAGCGTAACTTAGAATATCACTCATGTCTCTGTTTTCCACTTCACTCTAAATAAACCCTAATCATTTCTTTCCTTTTCCTTCCTTCAACATGTGATTACATCTTACATCTCTTTATTTTCTTTATTCACATCATCATCAGTTGAGTTTTATTTTAGACCATGGAGTCTGCTTCCAGAAGGTATCCGTCTTTCTCCTCCACTCTACTCGACGAGATCTACCGCTCAATCGATGAAGAAGAAGAAGAATCAATACCAAGCGGAACCAAATCTAGAAATTCTTGTTTTGAAGATGATGAACGTCGTCCACGAGCATGTTTAGTTCAGGAATGGATAGAGAACAAAGCAGCAGTAGCATCGACGGCACGTGGATCCTTAAACCTAAACATGAAACCTAAACCTATCCGTACGTGCGTCTATCAACATGACAAGCAGCAGAGGATTGTGTACGGACAAGAAACAGATTCGCAAACAAAATCAAAATTCACCAAGACGAAATCGAAAGCACTCAAGATCTTAAAGCACCCTATTTCTCCTGGAGGTCGGTTAGCCACTTTTTTAAACTCACTCTTCACCAATAACAAACCAAATTCCAGAAAATCATCTGCCTCACCTTCATGTTTAACCAACATCACTCCATCCTCTACCAATGGATTTAATCCACACAACAACCAACAAAACAAACTCAATCTCAATGATAATAATATTTCAGAAAATTTATTCAAGAATTACCAAAACAAAGTTGAAAAAGAGAGTGATGACGGCGAAAGCAGCAGCGATTCAAGCTCAGATCTTTTCGAGCTTCATAACATCTCCGCTCCTCACATGTATCGAGATGAGTTGCCCCTATACGAGACAACTCAACTTGATACCAATCCACTCTTCATCTAAAATTTTAGACCTCTTACTGGTTCAGTATACATTTTTTTTTTCTGAATGGTTAAGCGTTATTATACGGACTCTTAATGGTTAAGATCTTTTATCTGAATTGGTTGAACATTTGTCTTTGAATGCTTGATCATTTATACTGACTCTTAATGGTTTAGATCTCTTACTGGTTAACACTTACTCATTCAGAAGTTGTCAAAGACTCACTTATTCACTTGTGTTCGTGTCCAAATTTTCGGTTTGTTGATTGATATAGGCGTGTTTTAGGTTATAGTATTATTTTAACAGTTGTAATTATAATGTAACTAGTGTTTTTCAATGACGCGCGTTGCGCGAAAGGCATTGGTGTTTTCGACCGACATCATTCTTCAAACGATTCGAGATAAACGATGCGTAACCAGCCATATCCGGCATCGTGGAGTGTATTAAAAAGGGAGCAATTGGACGATTGGATTCTGGGCTAGGTGTTTCTTGGAATGCCCACGGATTGTTCGGGTCAAAACCACGATTATGAGAATTCATTTTTCGTATTGTGGTTGGATGAGAATTTTTTTTTTAAATAAGATAGAGATGATTATAGAAGAGGTGGAGTAGTTGTGGTAAAAAAAATGAATAGAAATGTGAGTATTTATAGTGAATAAATTTTTTTTAAACACATAGCCGTTGGCCAACGGCTAGCCCAAACAGCTACTTGTCTTGGCCAATAAGTTCCCGTCATGTCATCTTGATAGCCCCGTCCAACGCCCGGGCTGAAACCCCCGCCCAAGGGGCCACGCTGAAACCCAAGCCCACTCGGGGTGGTGAATTGGGCGTTTGTACCCAACCCACGCCACAACCCCCGCCCCCGGGCTGAAACCCCCGCCCAAGGGGACACGCCGAAAACCCAAGCCCACCCGGGGTGGTGACTTGGGCGTTTGTACCCAACCAACGCCAAAACCCCCGCCCCAAGGGGCCACGCCGAAACCCAAGCCCACCCGAGGTGGTGACTTGGGCGTTTGTACCCAACCCATGCCACAACTCCCTCCCCATACCCCATATTCTAATATAGCCTAAATTCACTGTTCATTTAGTTTGAATTTGAATTTGAATTTTATCATATATAAATTGTGTTTGGATAAATCAATTTATAGCTTTACAAGTGCACGAGATAGCTTTTTGAAAAAGCGGAAAACATTCACCTACAGTTTTTTTTTTTTTTTTTTTTTTTGACAAGTCATTAACTCATTATTTATGTTTAAAAATTACGATTCAAGGCAATTATTTATGTGAATAAAATTGAAAGGAAAATGTGAAAGTTGAAATAGACATCGATTAAAGAGTAAAAAAGAGCGGGTGGAGACGGAGTTGTTGAATCCTACGATCTTGTTCACACACACCACGCTCAAATATACAAATCTACAGCCCCAACTTTGTGTAAGATATATACACATATCTTTTATCATTCAAACTAAAAAATATATATTAACTCTTCATCTTTGTCTGGTAGTTTAAGTGCGTAACTATATTCTTCCGAAGTTATGTGCGAAAGCACTTTACAAAATCATAAAATACTTTATTTTGAAAACAACTTTGTTTTGATAAAACTTATATCAAAAAGACAAATCAAAGAAATTAAACGTAACTAAGTTTTAAAAACTTTAAAACAAGTTTTTTTTAACGACAAAGAATCTCACGTGTAAACTCACCCTACTCGAGGCTATGTCCAAGTTTGACTCCTCGAACGTCATGAGACTGTGCCCCCTGATGCGTGGGAACCAGATGAAATTCGTAAAAACCCTCTCCCCCGGTCAGGTTCGAACCCGGGATTAAAGCCTCGATTCGTCTCTTCACCCAGATGTCCCTCGAAAATGGCTCCAAACAGGAATCGAACATGTGTCTCCACTAGGGAGAGCATGCCTTTTAACTATTGGACCAACATCTCAGGACAAAGCCTTTAAAACAAGTTAACGTACAGAAACTTTATTAGAGAAAAATTAAATTAGATAATAAATGAAATATTATATCTATTTTCTCATTTTGTGTTATCACTAGATTTTGCTCCGCCCGCGTTGCAGGGCACTAAACCGAATATTTATTTCTCATAACATGTACGTCTATGTTTCGGTTACTTGTACATACTACTCATAACACGATCTCAAAAAAAAATTACATTAAGTCAAAACAATTAAAATAAAACATTATCATACTTTTGCTTAAAAAAACAAAATTGATGGAAAAACTATAATTTTAAACTGGGGGTAAAATTGTAATTTTTCAAAACAAATGAGTGTGTGCCAGGCAGCCGCCTAGCACGAATAAAACTTACACCAAGTCAACCAATTAAAATAAAACACTACCACAATTTTGTTAAAAAATATTGAAACGAAGGCATGGCTGTAATTTTATACCGGAAGCAAAATCGTAATTTGATTAGGAAAAAAAACAAAAATGAAGGAAAAATAATTTAAAATTGAGGGCAAAATCGTAATTTGGCTGGGAGAAAAAAACAAAACTAATGGCAAAACTATAAATTTAAACGGAGGAAAATTTTAATTTTAAACCGAGAGCAAAATTGTAATTTTTAGCTGCGACAAAAGCATAGTTTTATTTTAAACTGAGGATAAAAAGATAGTTTTGAACTGATCGTAAAATCGTAATTTTAAAATGAGGAAAAATCATAAATTGATTGGAAAATAGAGAACGCGGACTTTATCATAGGTAATAAATGTCTTGTTTAATGCAAATCTTAGGGGCTGTTTGGTAGCCTCTGAATGGTCATTAAGAGGCTACCTCTTAATGGAACAATTAAGAATTTTACCAATGAGAAGGTAGAAGAATGTGACATGTGATGATTTACCATTCAGAGGTTACCTCTTAACCATTCAGACTTGAGGTTACCTCTTATTCATTCAGAGGTTTTAAACCATTAAGAGGTAGCATCTGAATGGTCATTAAGAGGCTACCAAAGAGCCCCTTACTCACTTTTGAAATATGATATCTATTTTCTCATTTTGTGTCATCATAAATGTCTTGTTTTATGCAAATCTTACTCACTTTTTTTTATAAGTGAAAAACTCTATTAAATTTTTACCTTTTCGAACGTATCTATTTTTCCTATGTACAAACTTATCGTATTTTCAATATTATTATCATTTATATATAATTTGTTTTCTTAACTAATATGTCAGGTTTATGATTTTAAAAGTTTTCTGGTCGTATGAATCATAAAATCAATTTGTTTTGTAGTGTATTATTTCTTACATGAACGTTGTGGAGTATTTATGCTCAATGCTGACATTAGATGTGATAAGAATCACGTAAAACTCATAGATTATTAAAGTAGAATAAAATCAAAGCGGGGTTTTAGTTTGTGTTTTTAACTTTGAAATTTAAAAATTATGTGCAATGGGTCATAATCTTTGCTTCAATATTGCTGCGGGCAACTTGTTACCGATATCAACTTCATATTTTTACTATCATCAACATTTTTTTATAAAATTGTCTCATATATTTTACTATCATCAACACGCCCCGTTTGCGGTATGCGCATATAATGTATATATGTGTGGGCGCTCGGGGGGCTAAAATGAAAGCGCGTTGATTTTAACGTTATTTTACTAATTTCGTGAAAATAACGTTAAAAGAGGGGGATGATTAATTATGCATCATGTGGTGACGTTGATAGCTGAAAGACAAGGGAGTACATGCACTAATCGACCTTTGTCTTAATTGCTGCTGAGTGTTATGTGCCTTATGTCCAAGGCTTGATGCAAAACTACTATCGAGCCGAGGGTCTCACTGGAAGCAGCCTGTCTATTCCTACGGGGTAGAGGTAAGGCTGTCTACATCTTACCCTCCTCAAACCCTACCTTAACTTTGCTATTGATGAGATTTACTGACTATGATGATGATGATTTTACTCTCATCAACATTTAAAAAAAGTTAAAAGGAGGTTTTTTAATTATTTCATGTGTACCTTACTAGTTACTTTCATACCTTGTATAAAAGGAGTAGGAGATTCCCGTAACTGTTTGATGTTTCTATTCATATTGGAATTGTCGGTTTTCTCTCATTGACTGTTGGATTGATGCGACCTTACTTTCATATCTACTTGTAGAAAAAAAATGTTAAAAAGAGTTTTAGAATAGTTTAACAGGGGCACCTAGATACTTAACTATTAACAATTGCAATATATAAACACTCGAATGAGTATTTTATATGGCTAAAACTATTGGCACACCTTTGGCGTCTATTTCCATACTTTTAGGGTCTATGAACGTCACGTAAAGGCATGTATGTGGCTTATAGGGTTGTGTTAAAATCAGTGTCTAACTGGTGTCAGTTCTAGTCTGACTGCTCCTATATGCGGCGTATACGATGGGTAAAAAAATACCGTTTTACCCCTGTTTTGGGTTGCGTATAGGCCCTAAACCAGGGGTAAAATGGTCTTTTTCTTATACACCCCATATAAGTCTGTACGCGACGTATACGTATTTTTATAAAAAAAAAACATTGTTAAGTATCG
The DNA here is from genome assembly GCA_030545235.1 of Helianthus tuberosus. NCBI lineage: Eukaryota > Viridiplantae > Streptophyta > Magnoliopsida > Asterales > Asteraceae > Helianthus > Helianthus tuberosus. The sequence goes on along the minus strand of CM060386.1, from coordinate 20,424,198 downwards.
TATACTGCAATTGTTAATATAATATGATGTTATGTCGTACTGTATCATATAGTGTATTATAAGTCTCGTATTGGCTCCCTATAGGTCTCATATAAGCCTATAGGCCTATATGAGACCTAAACTACACTTATAGGCCTATATGGGACCTGTATAGGCCTATACAGTTGTTGTATCGTATCATATAGTATAGTATAAGTCTCGTACATGTCCCACGTAGGTCTTGAATAGGCCTAAACTACACCTGTATGCCAATATGGGACCTATACTACACCTATACACCTATACGTGTGTTGTATCTTATCCTATCGTAACATATCATATAATGTAGTATAAGTCTCATATAGGCTATCGATAGGTTTGTTATAGGCGTATACGGGACCTAAACTACATCTATAGGCCTATATGGGACCTATACTAGACCTATAGGCCTATATGGGTGTTGTATCATATCCTATAGTATCGTATCGTATAGTGTGGTAGAAATCTCGTATAGGTCCCATGTAGGTCTTGTATAGGTCTATACGAGACCTAAACTACACCCATAGGCTTATATAGGACCTGTACTACACCTATAGGCCTAAAAAGGTGTTGTATCATATCTTATAGTTTCGTATAGTGTAGTATAAGTCTCATATAGGTCCCATATAGGTCTATACGAGACCTAAACTACATTTATAGTCCTATATGGGACCTATACTACACCTATAGGCCTATAAGGGTGTTGTATCGTATCCTATAGTATCGTATCGTATCATATAGTGTAGTATAAGTCTCGTATAGGTCCCCTATAGGTCTTGTATAGGCCTCTAGCCCTATACGGGTCCTACACTACACCTATAGTCCTATATTGGATTTATGTATAGGCCTATACGGGTGTTGTATCGTATCCTATAGCATCGTATCGTATCGTATAGTATAACATAGTATCGTATCTTATAGTGTAGTATAAGTTTCGTATGTGTCCCCTATAGGTCTTGTATAGGCTTATACGGGACCTAAACTACACCTATAAGCCTATGTGAGACCTATACTACACCTATAGGCCTATATGGGTGTTGTATCGTATCCTATAATATAGTTTCATATCGTATAATGTAGTATAAGTCTCGTATAGGTCTCGTATAGGTCTCATATAGGTCTTGTATAGGCCTATACGAGACCTAAACTACACCTATAGTCCTATATGGGACCTATACTACACCTATAGGCCTATATGGGTGTTGTATCATATCCTATAGTATCGTTTCGTGTAGTATAGGGTAGTATAAGTTACGTATAGGTTCCCTTAGGTCTTGTATAGGCCTATAGGCCCACACGAGCCCTATACGAGACTTATACTATACGATACTGTACGATACGATATGATACGATACCATACCATACCATACCATACCACACCACACCACACCACACCACACCATACAATACCATACCATATCATATCATACCATACCATACAATACCATACCATATCATACCATACCATACAATACCACTCCATACCACACCATACCATACCATACCACACCACACCATACCATACCACACCACACCACACCATACCATACCATACCACACCACACCATACCATACTATACTATACAATGTTTTTTTTTTTTTGAAAAGTACTTTTTATAGAACGTTGTTAAAACGATACATATTGTCTAGAAACGTAAAAAACCCCTTTATATATGGCGTGTATAAGCCTATATGAGGGATAAAAAATACCATTTTACCCCTGGTTTGGGCTGCGTATAAGCCATACACCAGGAGTAAAATGGTTTTTTTTCTATACGCGACATATAGGACCATGGTAGGACACAATTAGAGATTCTCTTGAAAATTGAAAAAAGTGGTTATGCTCTACGTACATACATGTACGTGGTGTATATAAAGGTCCCACTTGGTGTGCAGATAGGCAACAAGGTGTGTGAATATGCACACCCATTTTATATAACAAAAACTTTGGAAATATTTTGGTGTTTTTGGGTGAGTTTTTGAAGTATGGGTGTAATCTAACGTTGCATTTAATTAGGCATGTTTTTGGTGTTTTTGAGTTTCCTTATTTGAGATGCTCTTAAAGTAGGTAGTGTAGTTTAGGGAATAGAAATGGGAGGTTGAAGCGACCATTAACCCATGCAGGAAGACCACCCCACGTAGAGGTATTCTACGGGTTTTTTTATCAGGTTTCGAGTTCTTCGGGTTTTTGAATGAGAAAAACTTACTTGATAACCAAACTAGTTAGAGCTCATGTTGGTCAGGTTTGGGTTAATTCAGGCCAGGTTTAATCAGTAACCGGGTTGACGATTCACGCAGTTGTTCATTGTTTTCACTCCCACGCGACCTAATCTTTATTGTAGTCAAATTGGTGATTGCACCTCATGAAAATCTCACAACTCACGCTCATTCTTGATAATAACGATTTCATCACCAAAATCTGCTCCAAACTTTCCGCGATGATAGAAAACAAAAGACAACAATACGCGAAATAAATAACACTACAAGTTAACACGATTCTCCCAAAAACTACCTGATTACCGATCCATATACTATATTCGGATTTGGGTATCGACATTTTTTAAGTTCAGGTTATTCGGGTTCGGGTAAAATTCGCATCCCTAACCCCACGCATGCGAGAACAAGAAGGGGAGGGGAAGAGCGACACTTCTCCTCTGATGATACCAAAAGGTTTGTTGCCTTTTTATTATTTGAATTAATATAAATTGATAGTGCTTATTTATTTTTAAAAGAGTAAATTAGTTTTTTGGCCCCTTAGGTTTAGACAGTTTAACCATTTCGCCACAAAAAGAAATATTTTGACATATCAAACCTTCAGGTTGTATTTTTAATGGTTTTGGCCCCTAGCATTGTGACAACCTGAACTCTCAAGGTTTGTGCCTTTCCGTTTTGTGATCCTGATTTCCTCTTTATTCCTTTTTGTCACGATTATCATTAAACTGTTGTGCTAGAAACTTGTTAAAATTTCAAACGTGAACAAGGAGGACTAGTTGCGTGTTTGGGCCACATGTATATGGGCCGCACACACACGAGGTGTATCTGGCCGCGACATGTGATTGACTAGCTACCCACCTCCTCTTATTTCTAAACCCGCTGGCCCACATAGGTGATACTAGGCCGATCATGCAAGTCCAAAGCCCAAAACCTTGTTGTGGATTATATGCGATGATATTAGTTACGTAGTTGGTTATTTTGTAAACATTAACCCTAGCATAGCGTGAACGGAAACAAGGAGTACATCGAAACCCCTTCCTTGCGTGACTATCTATCGGAGATTCATCTTGTTCGTTCGTAGGGTTAGTGTTTTATTTCCGTCTCACTTATATGATTATAAATATGCTATGTGATGCTGTTATGTATATACAATTGAATATGCTAGGTGATGTTGTTATAAATATGCCATATGTTGTTGTTATGATCATTGGGTTGATGAATATTTTGTTACTATTAGTTGTGCCGTATGATGTCGATATATATATGAAATCAAGGTGTAATCTTCTGGTTCGATGTGTGTCTTTTGTTACTGTTAGTTGTTTGGTTGTCGTACATCTTGTTTAATAATGATAGAAATTCATAAGAAGGAAACAATCAATAATTGGGCCAATGATCACAGATGGGTTCGATGATCTAGATACTCTAAACAGGATGATCATTAATAATAAGGAATATTATGTGAAACCTGATTAATTAAAGAATTGGATTGGCATGTTTGCATGATAACCACATATTAATTAGATGATTGTTGGGTTATAAAGGAATGATATGTTAAACAATGCTTGCTTTGATTCAATTAGATGGTTACGGTTGGTGATGATAATGTAACATGTTGGATCATAATGTGTGGTGAACATGAATTATATGAGTTAGAAATATTTGGAGTTTTGTTTTGGGAATTATATGTTAATCGAACCACCTTAGTATTTAAAGAATAAATAAAACTGGATTGGGCCGGCCAGCTTCTTCAATACATGCTAAATTGGGTAGTAACCTTGGATAGATGTGTTGTTGGGCCTGTTAAGGATTTATGACCCACACAAACATCTTGTGTACACTTGTAAATGGGCCAGAAATCAACTAGACCGCAGCTGGGCCGGGTTTAAAGGCGGATCACAATTTGGGTTGGGATGAGTTAAGAGATATTGGGCCGCGTATTTATTTTAATTCACACTCTCAGGCAATGGGCCGTACGAGACTTGACAAAACAGAATAGGTGGAATATAGGAACATAAGTGTTTGAATATATGTGCTTTTGTAGTGGGCCGAGGGATAACATTGGGCCACACCCCAACTATAAGTTGCACACAATTAATTTATCATGTGTCCTCGGGATTGGGCCTGAAACCTATTGGGGCCGCACCGTATTTTTAATTGGGCCTAACAGCAGTTGGGCTGGGTTATGTTAGAGCTTCGAAATGGGCTGCCAAGTGATGGCAGACCATATGTAATTTCGACACAAGATTTGGTAACCAAAGTGAATATGGGATGTTATGAGTTATGGTTATATGCATATTCTTTTGAATAAAATGTGAACTGTTAATGTGTGTATCATGTTATATGTACGTGTAATGTGAGAATACCTAGGGCCAGAATACTTATTATAGACTGTGAGATAATATGTGTCATGCGTGCTTACCATCTGTGGAATATATACAAAGAATAAGTGATTTCTGTGTAAACGGAACTGAATGTCATTGGAACCATTCTAAGGTTGGGAAATCCACAGAGATAATTAAGTAATTAGTCTTACCGAGCAAAACTAAGGTGAGTTCATCTCTCTTGAGCATGCGTCCCGGTGGTTGGGACAGTCTTTGGGTATCCATGGGAGGGATAGGTTTTTGGGTAACTTGTTTGGGTATTCCTGAGAGGAATACGTCTTGTTGTAAATCGGTAATGTTGGATAATATACTCATCCTATCACATTTAAAGTCCCTCCGTGTTGTTTGGTGTAACACCTCGTAAAATCATGTCCAATATTATGGCGACACGTGTCATGGACTTTAAGTGAGTAACAAATTGATTACGAGGGACTAAAGTTGACAAACAAAGAAAGTATGTGTGTAAAAGGATTCAAGGTGTCAACATTCGATAAATATACCTTTCAACAACCCTACACGATGTTTATACCCTTAAACGATGAATTATGAATCATATGAAGCCGTTTGTGGAAGAAAGTGAAAGTTTACAAACCGCAAGGGTTAAATGTGTGAACAGTTTTAAATTTTACCTCTGAGTGACCGTTTAGCGAACCCGAAGCTTTATAACGATTAATTATGCTCACGAGAATAAGTGATAAAAATTTCACAAGGTTTCGATATCGTATAAAGAAATTATACTAACATTCGTAAATAAGGGGTTAAAAGCGTCAAAGTTGAAATTCAAGACTTTCCGGTGATCGTATAACTAACCGGGGACTTAATGAAGTTGGTTTATGACTTAGAGTCCTTAAAAGTCAAGTTTGGGGGTCAAAAGTGCAATAAAACAAGTTAAAATCAAGTTTAGAAGGACCAGGGACCAAATGTGCAAATCCTGAAACTTTGTAACCGGAGTCTGGGCCTCATACCGGCCGCGTAAGACCTTACTGGTCTCTTATGCGGGCCGCCTAAAACTGCCAGCGACAGAAAATAAGGACAGGTGCCTGTGCAGCCTATTCCACCGCCTTAGAAGCCTTGTTTTTTTATCCCAGGGGCTGCTCCAATGGTATTACATGCATAGGGGGCACTTGGACTCATCTGGGATCAATCCTAGACTTTGTTGGCATGATCTTGTTCAATTAAAATCCCTATATAAAGAGTTCTAGTTGCAACATTGTTGCATGCACTTGGAAAAGTCAATTAAGCTAAATTATGGAGCTCCCTGGACCTCAAACAATATTCCATTAGCTTCTAAATCGTGCTTAGTACTCCAGTAAGCTTCCTTGACCTCTCTAATTCGTGTTTTATTAGTCTAATGGCCTAAAGTCAAAACCGTCGTAATTAAGGTTTGACTTAGTGATTAATCACTAATGTTCCAGTCAATTCTCGAATTGAAAGTAGCTTTGAGTTGGTAATTATGTGGGTAAGAAACCCCTAAAAGGGCACCCTCTGATTCCCACTCTAACTAGGTCAATTGTCGGGTCAAACTTAATTGTAAAAAGTCAACATAAAGCTAATTTTCAAATAAACACATAATTAACAATGTAGAAGCCATGAAACCTGTTTTATCACTCATATAACTTGGTAATTAATGTAAGAACATGTCTAAGCATGTTCAACCCGACAATTTTGAACTTAGGCTCGGTTCGGAACCGAAAGTCGCAAAAATAGACTTTTGCTTTGACTTTCAGTTCTGACCCAATTAAGATTGTTTTAGAAATTCCGTAAGCTTCCATTAGGTCCATGTTTCATATTAGTATAACCCTCTGTGATTATACAACTTACATCCTAATTTATCCGATTCATTTGCATGTTTCTGTTATATGCCTAAATGTTGACCATTATGCCCTTTTGACCTTAAAACAAGATTTTGAAAATGTGAGAGGACAAAAACCTTTATTACTGATTTATAAACTTGTCCTAAAAATTTGACATCAGTTTGAGGTCTAGATTAAGAAGTATGCTCAATAGCGTAATTAGAAAGCTTTTTATTAATTAAATGGCGTAATTAGCATAAAGCCTAACTAAACCCAAATTTTGACACCAAACTTTTTACTCACTGATATAATATAATATTTTGGGATTTTTGAAGATTTTTATTTATTTTTAAACTGATCATATCATGGGGTTCTAGCTTTGATTCGGTAATTGTCGGTTATACCCTTTTTCTTGAATAAAATGAGTTTTACATAACTTTTTTATACCAAACTTTTTGCTACTGATTTTATATGATAAATAAAATATTTTGAACTTTATAAACTGATCAAAAAATCAGATTTCCTATTTTAACCCAGAAATCGCTTAAAAGCGACTTTTTACGCGTTTTAAACGCATAGTATGAGTTAAAACTATTTTTAACATATAAGACTTAATACATACTGATGTTTTAAGTAAATTTCTACATTTTAATAGTAAGCAAAAGTTTTTAACTCAGATTTCCAAATTTAACCTTTAAAGCTTATGTGAAATTACCAAAATGCCCCTACGGTGCATAACTTGGTTATAAATGATAAATTTCACATATATGCATTACCCTACTGTTAAAACTTATTAAATTAAATATTTTTACTGATCATTTCTGACCTGAACCTCAGATTAATATTAAATCTCTTTTATAACCTTTAAAATGACCAAAATACCCCTACAGGGCTTAATTTGAGTTTAAATTCGTTTTGGGCATAATGGAAGGTATCCTACGGATATCACAACATATTTAAGGCATATTAACTTAGGAAACTTGTTCATGACTCATTTGGTTACCCGTTATGCATTTATCGCGTTCGGTACGGTTTATGTAACTAGTTTGCATAAATTAACCGAAACGGGTCAAACCTTATCATTTTCACTTCAAAATCCAGAATGTGTTTAGTTTACCCATATTATACAAGTCTTCATACTTGTCGGGTCTAAACCACACTCTAATCCGGTCTTCGCTTAATCTTGCGTTTGAACCGTATACCTTTCTTTAAAACTAACCGGTCTAAAGTAAGACCCGTTAGGAATCTAATAGGTTAATTAAAACCTTCGTTCCAGATTTAGGAGACCAGTAAAAGATACTTGCACTTGCTGATTTGTACGGCTGGGATAAATTTATATAATTTGCTCATGTAAATACTTTTAACTTATTTTCCCTTATACGGGCTTGGGGTACGGTGTATAAAATACTGTTTGGTCGGGCATTGAATTGTTAATCATATAAAGGTTAATTTATTGAGATGAACCGTTTAATCTGTTTTGTTTGCTTAAAGCCTTTGGGGGGTTAATGACCATGTCCCGAATATCCTTGGCATCATTCATTGAAATGGCCACGACTTAATCACGGGGTGTAGGCATACACCTGCCGGTGCGTATATAAAAAGATATAACCGCCGTTCGAGAATAACTCGCCGCGGGATTATATTATGTGGTGTGTCAATTAATCTTTAACCCGGTGTTCAGCCCGGGCTACTGAATGTATAACGAACATGTAATTCTTAAACAAGTTTATTTTTAAATAATTATCCCAAGTTATAAAAGATATTTTGTGCCTTGTGCATTCAAATCAATTTTCTTAAACATTTTCAAAATGAGTCGGTTAATTGTATTTACCAGTGAAAACTGATGTATTTTCCAAAAAGGTTAAGTGCAGGTACTAATCGGAATAGGCTGGCTACTCCTAGCATCAATAAAGAGTCTTGCAAGCTTAGATGTTCATAAATCTGCTGAACAATGTTTCTTTTAACTTTGATCCGCCTGTGGATCCCTTACAACCGTTTTTGTAATAAACGATATTACTTTCATTCGGTTTGTAATGTTTTTATCTTTCGACTTCCGCTGTGTTTATAAACTGTTATAAATTGTCTATGATGATATCAACTACGTCACGATACTCCCCACCGGGCCCACCGGTAATACGTGGAAATATCGGGGTGTGACAGGTTGGTATCAGAGCCAATGTTGAGTGAATTAAACACTAGCCTTTTGTGTTTAATCTCAATGACACAGTTTGCACATTCCTCGACTTTCGAGTCTAGACAAAGAACTTAGGACTAATTCTGACTTATTTTGTTTTGTCCTTTATTATTTTCTTTTGTTGTTTCTTTTGTTTGTTTTGACAGGACCAACAAAAATGCCGCCAAGATTCCGAGGAAGAGGAAGAGGCAAGGGGCCATTCATCGCCCCCAACGATCACGAGGCCGGGCCTTCGTACTTGCGAACTCCATCAGCCACTTTAAGCACAAGTCCTCAAGAGAACTGGAGGACCTATTTAGAACCCGCGAGGCGTTCAGTCTCGCTGAGCTCCTCACCTTTCTACCTCAACTCTTTCGGGCCTCAATCGGAGAACGAGCCCCACAACACTCTTTCATACCCCTTCAACGCCCCGACTCACACCATTCCTTCAACGACCCAACACCCTACTTTCAAAGCCGGTTCAACCCGGCAAACCAAATTGATGAGCCAGTGGGTTATAACCCGTTGGTACCGGAGGACCACTTCTCCATGGACATGGAAGAGGATCCGGAACCTGCCCAGCCGCCAACCGGAACACCTACTCACCCCATCGAGATTTCGGATGGGTCATCCTTTCATGGATCACCTTATCGTGGTCCCGAAAGCTACGAGGCGAGGTTTGCCCAATACGACTGGGTGTTCACTCCCTCCTACAACCAACAGCAACAACAACAACAGCCGCAGGATCCCTCGGAGGATTCGCGTTTTGTGGCGGTCACGCCACCGCCACCACCACCGCTTGAGAAGCAGCTGCCTCCGGAGCCACCAAGGCGTAGAAGAACAGGTGCACGGATGTCCGTGCGAGGAGGGGACTTCCACTTCAGTACCCCTCAGCATTCAAGTGGCAGTCACTACCCGCCACTACATGAAGACCCACAGATGGGTGGGCCTTCAAACCCCGTCTCTGAGGTAGACTCTGCGCCAGTCGTACCACCACCATTGGGTTATGATAACCCAATTCCTACCTATGCCGGTACAGCGGCATACAACCCCTTTGAGCAGCCTGCCTACCCGAGGTATAACTACTACAATGCCCCCAATGTTGACCCATACCTTGTAGCAGCCAACTACATTGCCCATCATCCTGAAGGGCCTTACGCATCCTCCTACCAAACCGGGTACCCACCTTATGGGTATCAACACCCACCACCTCCTCAACCTCCGCAGCAGCAGCCGCCACTGAGTCAGCCCCAGCAACAACAGGAGATTCTTCAAAGGTTGAGACAGGTGGAGCATGAGGTTCGAGAAGAGCGTAGAAGCCACAGGGGATTTCTTAAGGGTTTGGCAAGTCTAATCAAAGGGAAGAGCAAGAAGGACTTCTGAAGATTCCTTATTTATTTATTTGTATTGTACTTAGTCCCTGCGTGGACTTGTCTTTCTATCTTTAGTCCCTGCGTGGACATTTATTTTAGTATCCAGTCTCTGCGAGGACTTGTATTTTCAGTTTAGCCCCTGCGTGGGCAAGTTATTTCTGTTAAAGTCCCGTTTAGGACAAATATGTACTCTTTTAATTTTAGTGGCATGTTATAATTTAAAATTTCATTTTTGTCATTATATGCATAAATATAATATATATGAAATAAATAAATCAAAAATATCATTCCTTTTAAAATAATCTGCCTATTAAATATTAAATAAGAATCTTAAAAGGTATAACCTAGCCTGCATGTCATTATAGATCTGGCCATAATGGTAAAGCCTGTTTAAAAAGATTCAAATCCTTGTTAACATCTGAAAACATGTTAACACTCCTGGCAGGTGTGATTCGTTAAAATCACACATGTCATCCTTATATTGGATTCTTCCAATTCCTTCTTTATTATTTAAACATCCATTTGTGATGTAGGGCCTACGAGCCATAATCATTGTCATATAAGACAAAAGACAGTTGTAGTCTACGACTCCCTGTCAATAAAAGGTAATGAACTACGTTTAAACCTTAATACCTCGATTCTCTGAAATCATGGTTTATAATTTAAACTGTCCTTGTGACTAGGCCTTATATGCCATTAATAATACCCTTAATACTTTATAATTAGTATGAATTATGAAGAAAATCCTAAATGAATACTTTTAATAAATTAACCAAATATGGTTTATAGTTACCATGGTTAATGAATTGCCATAAAAGACAATTTCATATTAGACTCCTGAATAGATCCTTGGTAATATTTTATGTAGCAAGCAAGCTACATGGTCAGGTCTGATGAAGTCAACAGTCACCCGAGAGAGAATCATGATACCACCAGAATCAACATAGCTAGTGCAGAGCTGCAGGCATTAATAGACAATGCTGTTACTCGAGCCCTAGACAGACGAGATAATGAATCAAGTGGTACCCGCAGCAGGACCCTATCTGCACAACGCGTGAAATCACACCCTAAGGCTCACTCTGAGGCTCATAGTAAGCCACCTTCTAAACCTCATGGGTCAAAGAAGGATGATGCTCAACACTCCTCAAATCAGCATAGTGTTCCATCTAAGAAGATCGTATTCGATCAAGAGTCACGTATTGGGGGTTGCTCCTATAAGTATTTCGTCTCCTGCAAGCCTAGGAATTTCACTGGGGAAAAAGGAGCCATTGATTGCATGACGTGGCTAGACGAGATGGATACCGTGGTTGATATCAGTGGTTGCGCTGATAAGGATATAATGAAGTTTGTGTCGCAATCGTTTAAAGGAGAAGCTCTAGCGTGGTGGAGGTCATTGATCCAAGCTACTGGGAAGATCCCGTTGTACAACATGACTTGGGATCAGTTTGTTACGTTGATCAAAGATGCTTTCTGTCCTCAACAGGAAGTTGAGAAGATCGAGACTGACTTCCTGACATTAGCTATGAAAAATTTGGACTGTCAGGCATATCTTACGAGTTTTAATACCATGTCTCGATTGGTTCCTTACTTGGTGACCCCAGAACCAAAACGAATAGCCCATTTCATTGGGGGTTTAGCCCCAGAGATCAAAGCTAGCGTGAAAGCCTCTCGACCTACTACCTTTAGGTCTGTAGCTGATCTGTCATTATCTCTTACCCTTGATGCGGCCAGGCAGAGATCGCTTAGGCATTCTGATGCTGGGAAGAGAAAACGTGAGGATGATAACTCACACCATTCAGACAAGAGGCACAAGGGGAACTCTAACCACAAAAAGAGTTCAGGTTTCAAGAAGGATGACCAGCAGTCCGGCGAAAAGCCCAAATGCAAGATCTGCAAGAAACGCCATCTTGGGAAGTGCAGATATGAATCAAAGTCCCCGTCACAGCCAAGAGCTTGTGGGCTTTGCAAGTCAAGTGAGCATAAGACATTAGACTGCAAGAAGATAAAGGATGCTACTTGCTACAATTGTAATGAGAAAGGGCACATCAAGTCCAACTACCCAAAATATGCCAAGAAAGCTGAGGAAGGAAAGAAGACCAATGCTAGGGTCTTCCAAATGAATGCACGGGAAGCAGTTCAGGATAACAACGTGATAAGAGGTGCCTTTCTTATCAACGATGTTTATGCAAGGGTATTATTTGATTCGGGTGTAGATAAGTCGTTTGTAGATGATAAGTTTTGCAAGTTATTAAATCTGCCTGTTAAAACGCTGGGCATAAAGTATGAAGTAGAATTGGCCGATGGTACCTTAGAAACCGCTTCCACCGTTTTAGATGGATGTTTTATATCCATTAGGAACCACTCTTTTCCTTTGACTTTGCTTCCTTTGAAATTAGCTGGTTTCGACATAGTAATAGGCATGGATTGGTTGTCTCATAACCAAGCTCAGATCTTTTGTGATAAAAAGCAAGTGGTTATCAAGACTCCGTATGGTGAACCACTTACCATACAGGGAGATACTCAGTATGGGTTGCCTAAGAAAGTGTCCATGCTTAAGGTATCAAGGTGTATGAAGAAGGGTTGTGTCATCTACATGGCACAAGTAACTATTGATGAACCAAAACCGAAGATTGAAGACATTCCCACCATTTCTGAATATTCGGATGTATTCCCTGAAGAACTACCTGGTTTACCCCCAGATAGGCAAGTGGAGTTCAGAATCGACATTATACCTGGAGCAGCACCGATTGCAAGAGCGCCTTACCGGTTGGCCCCAACTGAAATGAAAGAGTTGAGAACTCAGTTGGATGAATTATTGGCAAAAGGATTTATTAGGCCTAGCTCATCTCCTTGGGGAGCACCGATCCTGTTTGTAAATAAAAAGGATGGATCAATGCGCTTATGCATTGATTATCGAGAGCTGAACAAGGTTACAATTAAAAACAGATATCCATTGCCCAGGATCGACGAACTGTTCGGTCAGCTTCAAGAGCAAGTTACTTCTCCAAGATTGACTTGAGGTCAGGTTACCATCAGCTAAAGGTTAGAGATGAAGATGTGCACAAGACTGCATTTAGAACTCGATATGGTCACTACGAGTTCTTAGTGATGCCTTTCGGGCTCACTAATGCACCAGCAGCGTTCAAGGACCTCATGAATCGCGTTTGCAAACCCTACTTAGACAAGTTTGCCATTGTCTTTATTGATGACATTCTTATTTATTCAAAGAACCAAGCTGACCATGAGAAACATCTTCGATGTATTCTTAAACTACTTCAGTAAGAAAAGCTCTACGCCAAGTTCTCGAAATGTGAATTTTGGCTTCGTAAAGTCCAATTCCTTGGACATATGGTTAGTGAGCGTGGTATCCAGGTGGATCCCGCTAAGATTGAAGCTATCATGAATTGGCAAGAGCCGAAGACGCCCACAGAGATTCGCAGCTTCTTAGGCCTGGCAGGATATTACAGGCGTTTTATTGAAAATTTCTCAAGAATTGCTGCACCCCTAACTTCGTTGACTAGGAAGAATATTAAGTTTGATTGGGGTCCTAAGCAGCAAGAATCCTTTGATATTCTTAAACAGAAGTTAAGCAATGCTCCTGTGTTGACATTGCCCGAAGGGATTGAAGAATTTGTGGTATACTGCGACGCATCACACACAGGCATGGGATGTGTGCTCATGCAGAAGGGCAAAGTTATCCTCTATGCTTCCTGACAGTTAAAAGTGCACGAGAAGAATTATACCACCCACGATTTGGAGTTGGGTGTAGTTGTGTTTGCACTAAAACTTTGGAGGCATTATGTATATGGTACCAAGTGTGTGATCTATTCTGATCACAAAAGCCTTCAACACTTGTTCAATCAGAAGGATCTGAACATGAGACAGCGCCGATGGATGGAGACTTTAAATGATTATGATTGTGAAATCCGATATCATCCAGGCAAGGCGAATGTGGTCGTTGACGCATTGAGCAGAAAGGAAAGAATTAAACCCATCAAAATCAATGCCAAGAGCATTGAATTAAAGAACAGCTTGAATGACAGATTGTTAGCCACTCAGAAGGAAGCCGTATTAGAAGCTAACTATCCAAATGAAAAGTTGGGAGTAACGGCTGAGCAATTATCATATGGCAAAGATGGAATATTAAGATTGAATGGCGAATATGGGTTCCAATCTATGGAGGACTTCGGGATGTAATTCTTCAGGAAGCTCATAGCTCCAAATATTCTGTCCATCCTGGTAGTGATAAGATGTACTAGGATTTGAAGGAAAATTATTGGTGGATAGGTTTGAAGAAATCTATAGCCACTTATGTGACCAAATGTTTGACGTGCGCACAAGTTAAAGCAGAACACCAGAAGCCGTCAGGTTTGCTACAACAGCCTGAACTTCCCACATGGAAGTGGGAAATGGTAACTATGGATTTCGTCACAAAGTTACCAAAGACAAAGCGAGGAAATGATACTATTTGGGTTATAGTCGACAGGTTGACCAAGTCAGCCCACTTCTTGCTTATTAAGGAAACACACAGCTCAGATAAGTTAGCACAGCTGTACGTGGACGAGATTGTATCTCTTCACGGAGTGCCAGTGTCTATCATCTTTGATAGGGATACGAGATATACATCGCATTTCTGGAAAACTTTCAGCAGTCTCTAGGCACTCGATTAAATTTCAGCACTGCATATCATCCTCAGACGGATGGCCAAAGCGAGCGTATAATTCAAACGTTGGAAGATATGTTAAGGGCTTGTGTTATTGATTTAGGTAGAAGTTGTTATGATCATCTTCCATTGATTGAATTTTCATATAATAATAGCTATCATTCCAGTATTCAAGCTGCACCTTTCGAAGCATTGTATGGAAGGAAGTGCAGGACGCCCGTTTGTTGGGCAGAAGTTAGAGATGTCCAACTAACAGGACCTGATATAGTCCTAGAGACGACATATAAGATTGTACAAATACGTGATCGTCTCAAAGCTGCCAGGGATAGGCAGAAAAGCTACGCTGATAAAAGGCGTAAACCTCTAAAGTTCGAGGTTGGTGACAAAGTGTTACTTAAGGTATCACCCTGGAAAGGGGTATGCGTTTTGGTAAGAAAGGCAAGCTAAGCCCAAGATACATAGGACCATTCGAGATCATCGAATTTGTTGGAACAGTGGCTTACAAGTTAAACCTGCCTGAAGAGCTCAGTGGAATTCATAATGTATTTCACATCTGCAATCTGAAGAAATGTCTAGCTGATGAATCACTAGTCATGCCACATACGGATGTGCATATTGATGAGAGCTTAAAGTCTGTCGAAAAACCTTTGTCGATTGAGGATCGACAGGTTAAGAAGCTTCGAAAGAAGCATGTACCGATTGTAAAGGTTAAATGGGATGCCCGTAGAGGTCCTGAGTATACGTGGGAGGTTGAGTCCACAATGAAACAGAAGTACCCTCATTTATTTCAATAAATCTCGAGGTCGAGATTTCTTTTAAAGGGGTGAGGATGTAACACCTCGTAAAATCATGTCCAATATTATGGCGACACGTGTCATGGACTTTAAGTGAGTAACAAATTGATTACGAGGGACTAAAGTTGACAAACAAAGAAAGTATATGTGTAAAAGGATTCAAGGTGTCAACATTCGATAAATATACCTTTCAACAACCCTACACGATGTTTATACCCTTAAACGAATGAATTATGAATCATATGAAGCCGTTTGTGGAAGAAAGTGAAAGTTTACAAACCGCAAGGGTTAAATGTGTGAACATGTTTAAATTTTACCTCTGAGTGACCGTTTAGCGAACCCGAAGCTTTATAATGATTAATTATGCTCACGAGAATAAGTGATAAAATTTTCACAAGGTTTCGATATCGTATAAAGAAATTATACTAACATTCGTAAATAAGGGGTTAAAAGCGTCAACGTTGAAATTCAAGACTTTCCGGTGATCGTATAACTAACCGGGGACTTAACGAAGTTGGTTTATGACTTAGAGTCCTTAAAAGTCAAGTTTGGGGGTCAAAAGTGCAATAAAACAAGTTAAAATCAAGTTTGGAAGGACCAGGGACCAAATATGCAAATCCTGAAACTTTGTAACCGGAGTCTGGGCCTCATACCGGCCGCGTAAGACCTTACTGGTCTCTTACGCGGGCCGCCTAAAACTGCCAGCGACAGAAAATAAGGACAGGTGCCTGTGCAGCCTGTTCCACCGCCTTAGAAGCCTTGTTTTTTTATCCCAGGGGCTGCTCCAATGAAATTACATGCATAGGGGGCACTTGGACTCATCTGGGATCAATCCTAGACTTTGTTGGCATGATCTTGTTCAATTAAAATCCCTATATAAAGAGTTCTAGTTGCAAAATTGTTGCATGCACTTGGAAAAATCAATTAAGCTGAATTCTGGAGCTCCCTGGACCTCAAACAAGATTCCATTGACCTCTCTAATTAGTGTTTTATTAGTCTAATGGCATAAAGTCAAAACCGTCGTAATTAAGGTTTGACTTAGTGATTAATCACTAATGGTCCAGTCAATTCTCGAATTGAAAGTAGCTTTGAGTTGGTAATTATGTGGGTAAGAAACCCCTAAAAGGGCACCCTCTGATTCCCACTCTAACTAGGTCAATTATCGGGTCAAACTTAATTGTAAAAAGTCAACAAAAAGCTAATTTTCAAATAAACACATAATTAACAATGTAGAAGCCATGAAACCTGTTTTATCACTCATATAACTTGGTAATTAATGTAAGAACATGTCTAAGCATGTTCAACCCGACAATTTTGAACATAGGCTCGGTTCGGAACCGAAAGTCGCAAAAATAGAATTTTGCTTTGACTTTCAGTTCTGACCCGATTTAGATTGTTTTAGAAATTCTGTAAACTTCCATTAGGTCCATGTTTCATATTAGTATAACCCTCTGTGATTATACAACTTGGATCCTAATTTATCCGATTCATTTGCATGTTTCCTTTATATGCCTAAATGTTGACCATTAAGCCCCTTTGACCTTAAATAGAGATTTTTGAAAATGTGAGAGGACAAAAACCTTTATTACTGATTTATAAACTTTTCTAAAAAATTTGACATCAGTTTGAGGTCTAGATTAGGAGTTATGCTCAATAGCGTAATTAGAAATCTTTTTATTAATTAAATGGCGTAATTAGCATAAAGCCTAACTAAACCCAAATTTTGACACCAAACTTTTTACTCACTGATATAATATAATATTTTGGGATTTTTGAAGATTTTTATTTATTTTTAAACTGATCATATCATAGGGTTCTAGCTTTGATTCGGTAATTGTCGGTTATACCCCTTTTCTTGAATAAAATGAGTTTTACATAACTTTTTGATACCAAACTTTTTGCTACTGACTTTATATGATAAATAAAATATTTTGAACTTTATACACAGATCAAAAACTCAGATTTCCTATTTTAACCCGGAAATCGCTTAAAAGCGACTTTTTACACGTTTTAAACGCATAGTATGAGTTAAAAATATTTTTAACATATAAGACTTAATACCTACTGATGTTTTAAGTAAATTTCTACATTTTAACAGTAAGAAATTTAACTCAGATTTCCAAATTTGACCTTTAAAGCTTATGTGAAATTACCAAAATGCCCCTACGGTGCATAACTTGGTTATAAATGATAAATTTCACATATATGCATTACCCTACTGTTATAACTTATTAAATTAAATATTTTTACTGATCATTTCAGACCTGAACCTCAGATTAATATTAAATCTCTTTTATAACCTTTAAAATGACCAAAATACCCCTAAGGGGCTTAATTTGAGTTTAAATTCATTTTTGGCATAATGGAAGGTATCCTATTAATATCACAACATATTTAAGGCATATTAACTTAGGAAACTTGTTCATGACTCATTTGGTTACCCGTTATGCATTTATCGCGTTCGGTACGGTTTATGTAACTAGTTTGCACAAATTAACCGAAACGGGTCAAACCTTATCATTTTCACTTCAAAATCCAGAATGTGTTTAGTTTACCCATATTATACAAGTCTTCATACTTGTCAGGTCTAAACCACACTCTAATACGGTCTTCTCTTAATCTTGCGTTTGAACCGTATACCTTTCTTTAAAACTAACCGGTCTAAAGTAAGACCCGTTAGGAATCTCATAGGTTAATTAAAACCTTCGTTCCAGATTTAGGAGACCAGTAAAAGATACTTGCACTTGCTGATTTGTACGGCTGGGATAAATTTATATAATTTGCGCAGGTAAATACTTTTAACTTATTTTCCCTTATACGGGCTTGGGGTACGGTATATAAAATACCGCTTGGTCGGGCATTGAATTGTTAATCATATAAAGGTTAATTTATTGAGATGACCCGTTTAATCTGTTTTGTTTGCTTAAAGCCTTTGGGGGGTTAATGATCATGTCCCTGATATCCTTGGCATCATTCATTGAAATGGCCACGACCTAAGCACGGGGTGTAGGCAGACACCTGCCGGTGCGTATATAAAAAGATATAACCACCGTTCGAGAATAACTCACCGCGGGATTATATTATGTGGTGTTTCAATTAATCTTTAACCCTGTGTTCAGCCCGGGCTACTGAACGTATAACGAACATGTAATTCTTAAACAAGTTTATTTTTAAATAATTATCCCAAGTTATAAAATATATTTTGTGCCTTGTGCATTCAAATCAATTTTCTTTAACATTTTCAAAATGAGTCGTTAATTGTATTTACCAGTGAAAACTGACGTATTTTCTAAAAAGGTTAAGTGCAGGTACTAATCGGAATAGGCTGGCTACTCCTAGCATCAATAAAGAGTCTTGCAAGCTTAGATGTTCATAAATCTGCTGAACAATGTTTCTTTTAACTTTGATCCTCCTGTGGATCCCTTACAACCGTTTTTGTAATAAACGATATTACTTTCATTCGGTTTGTAATGTTTTTATCTTTCGACTTCCGCTGTGTATATAAACTGTGATAAATTGTCTATGATGATATCAACTACATCACGATACTCCCCACCGGGCCCACCGGTAATACGTGGAAATATCGGGGTGTGACATTTGGTTACCTGAGAGGTAACAAGGTATTAGTTAGTAGTGTTACTTAGGTTTGGCAACCTCACCCCGTACCTGGGAGGACGGGTGTTAAACTAATGACCAAGCCATGACCAATGCTTTGATAGGAGCATTGGAGAAAGGGCAATGTAAATCAGGAGCCGTCTTGTATTCGGGATATAATCAACATTAAATTCAATGGATTAACTAAACACTTGGTAACCAACATTTTCGTAAAACTATGAACTCACCAGCGTTGTCTGATACACTTGTTGAATGCTCACAGGTCGTTAGATTTCTTGGAATTGGGAACTTGCTGTCTGGAGTAGCTGGAGTGGTCGTGGGTCGACTGGAGGGATTCATGTGATTGATTATTGATACTATACATTGGTTTTGAACAAATTAACTTTGGTTTACTATTTGCTTCCGCTGAACATGTTGGTTTTCATTTAAACTTGTTGATGGTACTTTTCATTAATAATTGAGTATTTTATTTATAAACTTGTATGGGTTCAATGTAATTAGTGGCTCGTTGTTGGTACGTCACATGCCTAGTAGGGACATTCCCTAGGTGGTATTTTGGGGGTGTGACAGTTTGGTATCAGAGCCACTGGTTATAGTGAACTTGGTTTTAAAACGTTTTTATAAAACCAGACTATAACCGAACATATCCGAAATCGACCATGACACTTAGCTCCAGATCGCAAGGTTCGTCTTTCGTTTACTATTGCATAGTATATCTAGTGTTTGCTTATGAATAACATCACACGTAAATGCACACTTGGCACTGCAGTATGAACTTCTATGTCACCAACCCATGTTACGTGCTTTAAGAGTATGACTCTTCTTGAACTTTCATGACCTATGTTGTGGTGTCATCTGTCTTATTGCTCGAATTCGGGGAACCTTTTTACATGAATTGAGATGAGCTGGGATAAACATGCGAATTTGATTATTATTATTATGGGTGCACACATAATAATAATGTGGGGTGCATGTGAGTCCCAGTGAAACTTGACAAGTGCAAAAGGGGTTCCGCTCTGTTAATTGACGTTATGTTAGAACTCAGTAGTCTATGGAGGTCATAGGAATGCTTGACTCCTACTTGAACTTGCATTTTAAATCTTTCCCTCTTCTTGTATAGAAACATGAGCGGACGAGGCCATGGACGCGGCCACATTGCTTTGACTCAGGCCGAATTAACCAACTTGATCAACACTCGGGTGGCTGAAGCCTTAGCGGCTTATCAGGCTGGTACGATATGTGCCAACTACTTTCTATCCTTGTGTCGTGTACTCGAATCTCACTTGTGTGTTGTACGTTCTTTCGTTTTAAGTCAACCTGCGAGTCAAAACAATCCACCCGCCTACACGTTTAAGACCTTCATGGATTGTAAGCCACAGACCTTCAGTGGGACTGAAAGAGTTGTGGGACTCTTGCGTTGGTTTGAAAAAGCCGAATTTGTTTTTGCTATGTGTAATTGTCCTGCGGGGGACCGGGTGAAGTATGCTTCAGGCACTCTCGAGGATGGTGCCTTGACTTGGTGGAATGCCCAAGTTCAGATGTTGGGTATTAAGATGGCGAATGCCACTACTTGGGATGATTTTAAGGAGTTGATGAGGGAGGAGTATTGCCCTCGTGATGAAATTCAGAAACTGGAGAATGAGTATTATGATCTGAAGATGGTGGGGTCGGAGATCGAGGCATTCACGAAGCGATCTAATGAGCTAGCAATTTTGTACCCTAATTTGTCACGACCTCCACACCGAAGAATCGAGCTGTATCTCAAGGGATTATCCCCGCAGGTTAAGGGCTTCGTTACTGCAGCAAACCATGATAATCTACCTCAGATTATCCGTTTGGCTCACAAGATCACTGACCAAGAGGTCGAACGTGGCTCATTATCACCACGTGTTTCTGCTACTACAGCTGCTACTCCCGCCACTGACAGCAAGCGTGAGTGGAATGATGTGGACAAGGCGTCTAATTCGACACAGCCGCAGAAGAAACCAGACACAGGCAACAATCGCAGTTTCAGTCAGTCATCTTCTGTGAATCAGAATAACAATTCAAATCAGGGTTCCTACGCGGGAAAGCTACCAAAGTGTAATAAGTGTATGTTCCACCATCACGGGCCGTGAACCCGGGTATTGTAACACCCCGAAAACGGGTTTGGTAATCAAACCACGTTAATACTAAAGGACGGGTAAAATACAGTTAGTGGTAAAACTTACCCGGTAAATAACGGTAATTGTCAAGATAAAATAACTAGAAATAAACAACCTAGTTAGTTAAAAAGCTTGAAATGATAGAACAAACATGGTTAAAATACCCTTTATAAAAACTTGTGTAAAGTGGAGGGACTAGAAATGGGCAAATGAATTAAAGTTTCAATTAAATCAAATATTAAACACAAAACACACACATACGTGGTGTGTGTCCTGCGATTTCAACCAGACCAAGAAGGAGGTCTCAAGCTTCAACCCTAAAATGGTTAAAATACCCTTTATAAAAACTTGTGTAAAGTGGAGGGACTAGAAATGGGCAAATGAATTAAAGTTTCAATTAAATCAAATATTAAACACAAAACACACACATACGTGGTGTGTGTCCTGCGATTTCAACCAGACCAGGAAGGAGGTCTCAAGCTTCAACCGGTAAATAACGGTAATTGTCAAGATAAAATAACTAGAAATAAACAACCTAGTTAGTTAAAAAGCTTGAAATGATAGAACAAACATGGTTAAAATACCCTTTATAAAAACTTGTGTAAAGTGGAGGGACTAGAAATGGGCAAATGAACTAAAGTTTCAATTAAATCAAATATTAAACACAAAACACACACATACGTGGTGTGTGTCCTGCGATTTCAACCAGACCAAGAAGGAGGTCTCAAGCTTCAACCCTAAAACACAGAAATTCACCAAATTGAAGGGGCAAATCAAGCCCAAATCAAAATCCAAGCATAGATTAGTGATCTCCTCTAAAAAGGGATCATAAGGTATGTAATTTCTATGCAAAATCTTCACCCAAAATTCTGAGTGAATCCATGGAATTCAGGATTTGATGTTGTATGTTAGTTGTTTTGAATGAAATAGTGTCTAGGGATAAACCCTAGTCAATTACTTGTTGAAATTTTGCCTAATTCTTGTGAAATCCATAATCACCATTGAAAGTGATAGATGGGTTTGTAGAAGTATGATGAACATTAGGATTATGATGTTATCTTAGTATAAATTAGGTTCTATGAAACAAGTTTAGATTGAGTAATATAAAAATTTATGTGAATTAGCCAAAATTGATATTTATCTTGGCTAAATAACAAGTGTTGAACTTCATTATGAATTGTGAAGAATCATGCCCTTAAGGTGTTTGTGAAAATGCCTAAAAGAGGATTAAAACTGGAAATTTGAGCTAAAACGCGTGTTTGTATAGTTATGGCAAATTATGCGTATTATGTAAACAAAAGAGTTCTAAAAGGGTTGTGATTGAACTCTATAGGAAAAGAAACCGGAGCGTCAAGTGGACAAGCCGGTGGTGACGCGCGCTTGAATAGGGGTGCTTGAAAGGTACGTAACTACGATTCCGTTACGTTATGCTTGATTTCGTATTTTTGCTAGTAGACTTTAAATTAGCGTAATACATGAAATTTGCATTTAGTTGAAGTGACGAAGATCACTAGGTACATAAACGGGTCAAAAGGTGAAATTATCACCCTTTGACAATATCGACTAATGGTTTGTCGAGTTACAGGTTTATAGGAATAAATATCAAATGGATACGCACATCGCTATTGCTTAGCGGCCACTAAGGCAAGGTATTGAAACGGGTCAATATATTGATCCGAGCCAGGTATGTATAATGATTCAACTCATCTTGAAGAACTTGAGATTTTATAAAAGTTAGACAAGGTTAAAATATAGTTATTCGGTTATTTTCTAGGTAAACCGAATAAATTGAGTTATGATTATGGTGTTTTAGAAGCACATGGGTTTATAAACAAGATTATAGTTAAAAGGTCGGATTTTGGGTCAAACAAATAATTAAAAGTTCCTTTGTAGTAAAAGAAGGATGAAAATTAACCAAATTACCCTTGTAAGCTAATTCGAACGAACGACCCTTGCAAGTGGTTCGGAAACGAGTTTTATGATTTCATAAATGCTTAGAATAATGAAAAGATAGTGAAAGATGTAAATTTTGGGGGCGAATGACTTTATATGAGTCTTTGCCGTAAAAAGATAATCCGAGGGGTAAAATTCTGAACATATAGATATCCATATTAAATCCAACACACATATAGTTGTGGTGGAAGTTTACTTGATAAGAAATGTAGGAATAAGATGCTAGAAATGTAGGAAAGCGAGTTCAAGTTCTAAAGTGCTTAAATACCCTTAACGTGTCAAAATAAGCATATGAGCGAAAACGTATTTAAATTGTGTAAGAAACCTGTGATTAAAACCTAACATGGTAGATAACATTAATTTGAAGAGGTGCATGTGAAATAAGGATTAAACAAATATGTTTGTTTGATAAAATGCATAAACGGGTTAAAATTCGGTAAAACGGCAAGGAGTCGAAGGCTTAGAAGTCACAAAATTTATTATGTAGGATGTTGGATTTTAACTCCATATGATGGAGGATCAAATTACAATCACGTAGGAAGAAACGGTAGGTCAAACGGATACGCGGATTGAAAGATACGAAAGTTTTCGTGTCAAAAACGGCAAAATGGAAAGGTATGATACAGGGACCACCGTAACTTACGGTGCCCACCATAAGTTACGGTGGAGCTGAAATCATTACGGTAGTCACCTACTGAGTTACGGTGGGGGGACTTTAATACAGGGGCCACCGTAACTTACGGTGCCCACCGTAAGTTACGGTGGAAGCCATTTTGAGGTCCTTGTCTTTGGATCAAAAGATTAACGTTGGGATTTTCCTTCCATTATTATTATCTTGTCTTGTACCGCTATTTAAACTATCAATACTAACATTTAAGTTGGTATTGATCGTAGGTGAATGTCGAGAGTCCCGGATGAAGATCAAGCGTCGAGCAAGAACCGAACACACGTTAAACGAAGCTTCCGCAATGCTGTTTCGTCGTTATTCTAAAACGATAAATTAAATCACATTATGTTGTATCACTTTAAAGTTTAGAAAAGTTTTAACAAACCCGTATTTTGATTGTAATCGTGACTGTAATTACATAATTATGTACTTAATTTATACGAAAAACGTAAAATAATAACATGGGTGTTACAGGTATGTCACAGGTGCAACAAGGTGGGTCATATGGCTAAGGATTGTAGGGTCTGGCTCCCAAAGCAGCAGCAGCAGTCACAGCAACAGGAGAGGCAGCCGCTTCAACCGGATCAGGGTAATCGAAATGGGTGCTTTCAGTGTGGTGATGAGGGTCATGTTAAGAGAGATTGCCCTCAGCTTAATCAGAATGCCAACAACAACAACAATACTGGGAACAACAACAACGGGAACAATGGTGGGAACGGGGCACGTGGAAGAGTATTTACTATTGGCGCTGGGGAAGCTCGCAATGATGGCAATGTTGTGACCGGTACGTCTCCTTTGAACGGTCTTTTTGCTTCTGTTTTATTCGACTCTGGTGCCGACTTGAGTTATGTGTCTTTGGGGTTCAGTCGTCAGTTAGGACCGACTTCCACACCTCTTGTAAATAAGCATGTAGTAGTATTAGCTGATAGTATATCTATAGAAGCTTCTCATGTTCTTCTTGGTTGTAAACTTGATCTCATGGGTCAAGTGTTTGACATTGACCTAGTCCCCGATACTCTTGTAAGTTTTGACGTGGTTGTTGACATGGATTTGGTTATCTGAGCATCAAGCGAAAATTCTCTGTGAAGAGAAAATCGTGTGTATCCCTCTCCCTAGTGGGGAATCCTTATCAGTTCAAGGTCATCATAGTGGTGCCATGGTTGGCATCATCTCAGCCATGAAAACTCAGAAGTGCCTACGAAAGGCCTACCCTGCTATTCTAGCTCTCGTCACCGATTCACAACCTGAAGAAAGGAAGATCGAGGATCTTCCAGTTGTTCGTGAATTTTCTGACGTGTTTACTGAAGAGTTGCCTGGTTTACCTCCACATCGTCAGGTGGAATTTCAGATTGACCTTATGTAATTTCAGATTCCTTCTGGGATACAGCAATCCTTTGGGTTCGCTGGATACTATCACGGATTCATCATGGGATTTTCGAAGATGGCGCAACTTCAACCTCCTTAGTACAGCGGGGAGCTGTGAATTCATGGGAGATAAAACAGGGGAACGTCTTTTCAACTTTTGAAACCCAACCCTGCAACGCACTGAGCATCACTTCTATCCGAGGGTACTGATGACCTGGAAGTATACCATGATGGTCCGAATCAGGGTCTCAGTTACACACCGATGCAACATGAGAGGGCAATGGCTTACGTGGTGGATTAACAGGAAGAATTGCATGACTCATACCCTGGGGTGGAAGCCACGATCTCGGATTTGAGCTGGAGGCATTACTTGGACGGTACCAAATACATTATTTAGACCGATCACAAGGACCTCCCGTGTATCGTTGTTTCGAAAGGACCTAAAGCATGCAATAACATCGTGGGATGGAACTCTTGAATGATTACGACTGTGAAACCGGAACGTGCACTAGCTTTGTTCAAACTAGGGAACTGAAGGAAGAGAATTTTCAAGTTAAGCCCATGCGGGGCATGGAGAAGCAACCCTTTGCAGGTTGGACAATATTCGCTACCTTTTGGAACGAGTGTGGGTCTCATTATACGGCAACCGTAGGGAACTCGTGTTGAGCAAAACATGCCGGCCTCGATATTCTAGTCGTCTGGGTTTGATGAGAGATATTAGGATCTATAAATCTTGCATTGGTGATCGGGCATGGAGGCCCACCTAGCTATGTGTGTGAGCGATGTTTGACTTGTGGAAAAGTCGAGGTGGAGTATCAGTAACCGGAAACACCCATAGGGAAATGAGAACAGAATGCCATGGATTTTGTCACTGGTCTACTTACAACTCGAAATGGAAACATTATCACCTGGGTGATCGTTGATGGACTCACGTTACTAGCACACTTTCTTGCAATCGATGAACTGACGAGTCTTCACAGCTTGTGAATATTCCTCTGAGAGAGGCGGCTTTAGGGCACGAGGTGCCAACCCCTGTCATCTCTGATTTTGATCTATCCTTGATTCATGTCAGGCATTACACAACATTCCTGGCTCACGTCTAGACAAATGGTCAGAGTCAGCGAACCCCCCTGCCACTCGAAGACATGTTGCGAGCGTGTGTTGAGTTCTATTGTGGCAGTTACCATTCTAGTATTCAGACAGCTCTGTTGAGGTGTTGCATGAGCAGTTACGTTAATCTCCTTGTTGGATTAAGGTGGGTGGATGACAACCTAATCACAGGTCTTGGCCTTGTACTCGAAACTCTTGGGAAGATTGTTGGGATCAGATAACACTGGAAGTTTAGGGAAGCCTTCGAATCATGTTGAAAACCCTGGGAGGGTGTGGTACGCTTAGGAAGCGTGGCAAGCTTGATGTACGTTGCGTTAAGTTATTACGAATTCTGGAAAGGATCGGTCACGCCGCCTACAAACTCGAGTTACCCGACGAATTGGGTAACGTGCATGATATCATTTATGACTCGAATCTAAGGCAGTGTTTGTCCGATGAAACACTTGTGATACCCTTATTAGAGTCTGAGGTTAATGATAAGTTGCAGTTTGTCGAAGAACCTATAGAGATAAAACACAGTCGTATCCCAATTGTGAGAGTTCGTTTGAACTCAAGACGTGGACCGGGGTTCACGTGGGAGCGTGAGAATCAGATGAAGCTCAAGTATCCTCAACTATTTCTTGTTGACCAATCTAATTCGGGTACTACTGGTGAATTTCGGGACAAAATTCCTCTTCAAGTTGGGGATGATGTGGCACCTGGGGAAAATCCGCAACAATCTTGATTTCTCACTTCACTCCTCTGTGCTTACTTGTCAAATTTCGGGACGAAATTTCTTTCAAGTTGGGGATGATGTGACAACCCGAACTCTCAAGGTTTGTGCCTTTCCGTTTTGTGATCCTGATTTCCTCTTTATTCCTTTTTGTCACGATTATCGTTAAACTGTTGTGCTAGAAACTTGTTAAAATTTCAAACGTGAACAAGAAGGACTAGTTGCGTGTTTGGGCCACATGTATTTGGGCCGCACACACACGGGGTGTATCTGGGCCGCGACATGTGATTGACTAGCTACCCACCTCCTCTTGTTTCTAAACCCGCTGGCCCACATAGGTGATACTAGGGCGATCATGCAAGTCCAAAGCCCAAAACCTTGTTGTGGATTATATGCGATGATATTAGTTACGTAGTTGGTTATTTTGTAAACATTAACCCTAGCATAGCGTGAACGGCAACAAGGAGTACATCGAAACCCCTTCCTTGCGTGACTATCTACCAGAGATTCATCTTGTTCGTTCGTAGGGTTAGTGTTTTATTTCCGTCTCACTTATATGATTATAAATATGCTATGTGATGTTGTTATGTATATACAATTGAATATGCTAGGTGATGTTATAAATATGCCATATGTTGTTGTTATGATCATTGGGTCAATGAATATTTTGTTACTATTAGTTGTGCCATATGATGTCAATATATATATGAAATCAAGGTGTAATCTTCTGGTTTGATGTGTGTCTTTTGTTACTGTTAGTTGTTTGGTTGTCGTACATCTTGTTTAATAATGATAGAAATTCATAAGAAGGAAACAATCAATAATTGGGCCAATGATCACAGATGGGTTCGATGATCTAGATACTCTAAACAGGATGATCATTAATAATAAGGAATATTATGTGAAACCTGATTAATTAAAGAATTGGATTGGCATGTTTGCATGATAACCACATATTAATTAGATGATTGTTGGGTTATAAAGGAATGATATGTTAAACAATGCTTGCTTTGATTCAATTAGATGGTTACGGTTGGTGATGATAATGTTACATGTTGGATCATAATGTGTGGTGAACATGAATTATATGAGTTAGAAATATTTGGAGTTTTGTTTTGGGCATTATATGTTAATCGAACCACCTTAGTATTTAAAGCATAAATAAAACTGGATTGGGCCGGCCAGCTTCTTAAATACATGCTAAATTGGGTAGTAACCTTGGATAGATGTGTTGTTGGGCCTGTTAAGGATTTGTGACCCACACAAACATCTTGTGTGCACTTGTAAGTGGGCCGGAAATCAACTAGACCGCAGCTGGGCCAGGTTTAAAGGCGGATCACAATTTGGGTTGGGTTGAGTTAAGAGATATTGGGCCGCGTATTTATTTTAATTCACACTCTCGGGCAATGGGCCGTACGAGACTTGACAAAACAGAATAGGTGGAATATAGGAACATAAGTGTTTGAATATATGTGCTTTTGTAGTGGGCCTAGGGATAACATTGGGCCACACCCCAACTATAAGTTGCACACAATTAACTTATCATGTGTCCTCGGGATTGGGCCTGAAACCCATTGGGGCCGCACCGTATTTTTAATTGGGCCAAACAGCAGTTGGGCTGGGTCATGTTAGAGCTCCGAAATGGGCTGCCAAGTGATGGCAGACCATATGTAATTTCGACACAAGATTTGGTAACCAAAGTGAATATGGGATGTTATGAGTTATGGTTATATGCATATTCTTTTGAATAAAATGTGAATTGTTAATGTGTGTATCATGTTATATGTACGTGTAATGTGAGAATACCTAGGGCCCGAATACTTATTATAGACTGTGAGATAATATGTGTCATACGTGCTTACCTTCTGTGGAATATATACAAAGAATAAGTGATTTCTGTGCAAACGGAACTGAATGTCATTGGAACCATTCTAGGGTTGGGAAATCCACAGAGATAAACAAGTAATTAGTCTTACCGAGCAAAACTAAGGTGAGTTCATCTATCTTGAGCATGCGTCCCGGTGGTTGGGACAGTCTTTGGGTATCCCTGGGAGGGATAGGTTTTTGGGTAACTTGTTTGGGTATTCCTGAGAGGAATACGTCTTGTTGTAAATCGGTAATGTTGGATAATATACTCATCCTATCACCTTTAAAGTCCCTCCGTGTTGTTTGGTTACCTGAGAGGTAACAAGGTATTAGTTAGTAGCGCTACTTAGGTTTGGCAACCTCACCCCGTACCTGGGAGGATGGGTGTTGAACTAATGACCTAGTCATGACCAATGCTTTGATAGGAGCATTGGAGAAAGCGCAATGTAAATCAGGAGCCGTCTTGTATTCGGGATATTATCAACATTAAATTCAATGGATTAACTAAACACTTGGTAGCCAACGTTTTCATAAAACTATGAACTCACCAGCGTTGTCTGATACACTTGTTGCATGCTCGCAAGTCGTGAGATATCTTGGAATTGGGAACTTGCTGTCTGGAGTAGCTGGAGTGGTCATGGGTCGATTGGAGGGATTCATGTGATTGATTATTGATACTATACATTGGTTTTGAACAAATTAACTTTGGTTTACTATTTGCTTCCGCTGAACATGTTGGTTTTCATTTAAACTTGTTGATGTTACGTTTCATTAATAATTGAGGATTTTATTTATAAACTTGTATGGGTTCAATGTAATTAGTGGCTCGTTGTTGGTACGTCACAAGCCTAGTAGGGACATTCTCTAAGTGGTATTTTGGAGGTGTGACAAGCATTAACTATGTTACCTTATTTTGGTAAGTATAATGATATTTTAGTACTTTTATAGTTTGAAGTCTTAGGGCTATTTATGTAAGTTATAATGTTTCTTTTAATATTTAAGAGATTGTTTATGTAATTACTTAAATTAACAAAAATCAAACCACAATCTCATTCTCTATATGATGAGTCTTTTTTATTTGTATATATTAAAAAAATGTTTTATTTTTATTTTTAAAAATTTTTGTTGTTGTTATGTTTTTATTATTTAGTTATTTTTACGATTATTATTTAATAAAACTCATTTTAAATAAGTAAATTTGTCTTTTCTTAAAGATTTTTTTATTAACGTCTTTTATGATCGTTCGTTTTTCAAACTTCTTTTTAAACCGTTCATCTTTTGTTAATATATCCTTTATTTAAATCGTTCATCTTTTGTTAATATATCCTTTATTTAAATCGTTCATTTGTTTAAAACCGTCTGTTAGTTTAAAACTCTTTATTTTTTTAAATCTTTTGTTTTTTAAAATTGTTCGTTCTTTAAATCCAACATTTTTTACTTGTTTCCGTTTTTATAAACGCCATTTTTAAATTGTTTAAAAACGAAACTGTTTAAAAAACGAACATTTTAAAAAAGATGTTTATAGAAAACGTTTATAAAAAAGTTTTTTTTTTTATTTTAAGAAAGACGTTCATAAAAAAATGAAAGGTTTAAACACAAGTAAAAATGATCAATAAAAAAACACAAACGATTTTAATAAGCAAAAGTTTAAAAAATAAAGAGTTTTAAACAGACGGACAGTTTTAAACAAATGAACCGTTTAAATAAACGGTATATTAACAAGAGATGAACGATTTAAAAAAGAACTTTAAAAACAAACAACTATAAAAGACGTTTATATAAAAGCTTTTAAAAAAGACAATACTTATTTAAAATGAGTTTTATAAAAATAATAATTGTAAATATAATTAAATAATATTAAAAAATTACAATAAAAAGTTTAAAAAATAAAAATAAAACATTTTTTTAATATATACAGATAAAAAACTCACTCTATATTAAAAGATGAGTTAATTACTGTTTTCGTCCATGTGGTTTGTCAAAAATCACTATTTCAGTCCATTAGTTTAAAAATTGCGATTTCAGTCCCTGTGGTTTCACTTTCGTAACCATTTCAGTCCACCTCCGTTAACCCCATCCATTTATTCTGTTAAGTACACGTGAATTGACCATAATGCCCTTATTAATAAAAAACAAAAAGATATCTAAATGAGTTAACTACTGTTTTCGTCCCTGTGGTTTGCAAAAATCATTATTTCAGTCCATGTGATTTCACTTTCGTAACAATTTCAGTCCAGTCTCCTAACACCGTCTATTTTACCGTTAAGTTTTTAATAAAATACCTAAATTACCCTTGTGTTAATTAAATATGGACTTATATGATTTTATTGTTGTATGACATATGGACTTAAATTGGATTGTAGGGTTCAACCCACCTTGGCTTCAGTAGAAGTAGAAGTCTGACACTATTTTTACATATATGGTTTTAATTTTGGATTTTAGAATGAGAAAATGTCCAGGTAAGCATTATTTTTCAAAGTTATTATGTTAATTGATGCTGCTAGGAAGATATTAATTGGGGTGGGGTAGGGTTCAACCCACCATGGCTTAATATGATGTGTGTTGTATCATTGAATGTGAGAATTTATAGGGATGACACCCTATAAGACGCTAGATCATTTGC
Source organism: Helianthus tuberosus (assembly GCA_030545235.1). Classification (NCBI taxonomy): domain Eukaryota; kingdom Viridiplantae; phylum Streptophyta; class Magnoliopsida; order Asterales; family Asteraceae; genus Helianthus; species Helianthus tuberosus. The sequence goes on along the minus strand of CM060386.1, from coordinate 20,392,734 downwards.
TAGGGCTTAGGAAGGTGATTTATACATTACACGTTACTTAACATGACGCGTGTTGTATCATTGAATGCAACTTTGATGTTATCACATTATCTGAATGACCTACTATAGCGCTATGTAATCAGGTAGATGCCCGTTTATTTACCGCAAAAATATGGATGTGATCTGAACGTACCCCTTCCTCAACTAAACGTAGTCCATATGTAATTATTTTCTAATGGTGAGCGCCACTATGTTTAGTGAGAGTGCCCTTTTAAAACTTATCCATGATTGCACCTTTCTACCTCACATTCTTACCCTTATCATTTATTTATATTCTAAATAAAAAAACAAAAAATAGATGCTTGTGGCCTAAGTAGGTAGGTGGGGGAATGTTTGAGGGCTGAGAGTGAAGTTTTTTTTAAGGACCAACAAATTTAGTTTTATTCAAATTAGCGGTTGGATTAACGTTGTGTTAATTCGAACGACATGCATCGATTACATCATACACCCATACATATTAAATTAAAATTACACCATTTCTCCCACGTTAATCTAAACGATTTTGACCGGTTTTTATACCAAAGAAAACCCAATGCTCTTATATCGTTCTTGATACGCTCCAGATTGGGCTGGGAACCTCTGAAGATGGCCTCATTTCTACTCCTCCATATAAACCAGACGGCGGTTTGGACTACCAAGTAAACTATCTTCCTCCTTTTATCCGAACCTCTCGCTTTCTTGTGGTAACTGATCAAATCCGCCACCCCGAACATGAAGAAGCCATGGAGTCTGCACCAGCTAGCAACAAAGTCCCACACTGCTTGAGACATTCCGCACGAGACAAAAAGGTTCCGCAGCTAGCAACAAAGTCCCACACTGCTTGAGAGTGAAGTAAGAGTAATAGCCTCGCCAACCCAATTATGTTTTTTGTATTTAGTTTTTCTTTTTTCTTTTTTTTGTTTTGAAAACTATATAAATCGATGAAGGTTGAATTTTATGTAATTATATTTGTCGTGTCTAAAAAAAGATTAAAGGAAAAATTACACGTTTCGTCCTTTATGTTTGTACCTAGTTGCAATGGATGACCTTTACCTTTAATATTTACAGCCACAGTCTTTTTTTTTTAAAACATGTTACAGTTTTCGTCCTTTGCCTCAAACCCAGTTAAAAAAGTTGGTTAAGTTACATCACGTGCACAGCACGTGAGGGCATTTATGTCCATTTATATCACCCAGCTACCCACCATTTAAAAGCCCCAATATCTCCCCCAAATCCCTAATTAGGGTTTCTTCCCCATTGTTACAGCTCCCATACCTGCAACTCTCTCTACGGCGCGACTGACCCAAAATTAGGGTTTGGATCTTAAATTATCTGCTCATAAACGAAGATGGTGTTATACGATTGTGGAAGAGAAGCTGTTATCCTCACCTCTTGGACAGATAGGAACCCAGGTCGCCGTTTTTATGGGTGTCCTGATCAAGGATCGACATGTCAATTCACAGGATGGGTAGACCAGTCCAATTGCCATTCAGGTGTGAACATCATCCCAGGTCTGCTACGAAACAGAAACATGTTAGAGGAGAAGGTGAAAGAACTTAAATCTGAGACAATGAAGCTGAAAAAGATGTTGATTTTGAGTTGGGTTTGCTTCATCGTGTATTTGTCCATGTAATGCAAAGCAGTCTAGATGTAATGTAGTAGTCTTGATGTAATGCAGGTTAATGCAAGTAGTTTTTGTATGAAATGTGATATGTAAGTAGTTTTGATGTAATGCAGTACCTTTTGTATGAATATAATGAATGTAATGCAGTACCTTTGGCTTTTGCAAATGATATTGTCTTGCTTTTGACCCATAACCTGTTTTGACAGTCTCTACATTGACCCAAAACCTGTTTGGACATAACCAGTTTGGTAAGCAGCACATAATTGACCTGTTTCGACAGTCTCTATTTTGACCCATAACCTATTTAGACACATTCAATGGCTGCAAATTGCAAACAAACAAGACAAATGACCCATTCAACTGCTGTAGACAGCAAACACAATGCAACTGCTGTTTTGACCCATTCAAGTGTTGTAGACATCAAACACAATGCAAATTGCAAACAAAAACTGCCACATTGGCATAGATAACCAAGTTATAAAAGACATGTCTTAAACATGTTCCAAACATCTAGAGTTAATACATATCCCATAAAGTACTAAGTTAGACCTTAACAAACCAAAAGTCAAAGACCATAACAAACCAAAAGTCAAAAGTTAAACCCCTGCCAACAGATCTAGTCCTTCCTTTTTTCACCTTGCCCCTTGCAAGTCCTTTGATTGTGTCCGGTGTTCCCACATTTTCCATATACACCCTTCATATTCTTCTTTGATAACCTGCCCTTCTTCTTGCTTGAGCCTCCATCCTCCATCTCCACGGCTGACCTTTTCCTAACCTTCTTTGGCCTACCCACTTGTTTGTGATGTTTTGGTGGTGTTATCTTGATAGGAACATCACTCTTCGGCCATAGAGCTTTGCCATTTATAGGATTTTTACTTTGCAACTCAAGGACATAGTCCCTCAACAGACCATACTGTGATGAGTAATCACCTTCCACCATCTTCCTTGCTTTTGATTTAGCCCTGTAAGCCTTCATCCTGGATACACCAACAGCATACTTTCTTTGAAATTGTTCTTGAACAGCTCTGACCGGAATATCTGGATTTTCTTCAATTTGTTCAACCATTTGTTGAGAGAGAAAGGTTGAAGTACAAGCATGTGCCTTCTTGTCTCAACTGAATGAACCTTTATGAGCTTCTTTGCCTCTTCCTTAGTTCCAAAAACTTGTCCCAAATAAAAGTTCACTCTATTCTCATTTCTCCTCCTTTGTTGATGTATTTGTCTATTCCTAGTGCTTGTTTGATTGTCATCAGACTCTGACCCACTTGGGAATGCTTCATTGTCTAAGATTTCATCTTCTATATCTTCATCTTGATGAATAACAGTGTCATTTACTTCCATGTCAACATTCATAGTGTAGTCCCTCATATCTACATCATGATCTGGCATGCAATTGTTTTCATCAACCACAAAGTCACTGTCACTATCCTCCTCTTCAGTGCTTGTTTCATTTTCAGGACCCTCTTCATCTAAATCAATCCCCTCAATGTCAACTAGTGCAATATCATACAAGAACATGTCCACATGTTCTTCCTGCACACTCACACCTTCCTGCTCATTCACACTCACACCTCCCTGCTCATTCACACTCAAACCTTCCTGATCATTCACACTCAAACCTTCCTGATCATTCACACTCAAACCTCCCTGCTCATTCACACTCAAACCTTCCTGATCATTCACACTCAAACCTCCCTGCTCATCTAACTGCAACCTTCTTGTTACAGTTAGTTTTGAAGGCACTATTGCATAAGGGCCAGGCTCATCAATTTCTTCAATTGTAATGCCCTTTTGTGGCTTCATAGGTGACTGAAAGAAGTCCTTAATAATGTCTAAACCATGTAACGTAAACACATTGATAATCTTATGAACTTCTACATACCTAGACAAGTTCAAAATATCTTGGTCACTACTTAAATCTTCAATACCATTATCTAAATCCTTTTCAGGGTTTTGGAAAAAATAGTATATATGATCAGTAACAGAATAACCCAGCTCATCCATCATATCTGAAATCTCGTGAACAGAAAACAAATCAACGTCGATCATGTCAACAAAATTAACCTTACCACCTTCGTATACCCGACCAGGACTCTTGGTTAACCTACCACCATGATGTAACCTAATACTGAATAGATGAGGCATTCCAACTGCAAATTTCAAATTTTACTAGTTAGAAACATACACATTACAATAGGTTGTCTTGAATCATTCAAAAAGATCAGAATTTAGGTTAGAGCTAAACTTACCATACAACTGAACAACTTCATCTCCATCCATGGTCTCTCGTATAAACCACGTTGGTGGTACTAGTTCTTGATTCATCGTCATGACCGTACAAGTAAAATTTCTTGCTGAAAAAGATGATCGAGCAGAGCAGATGAATTTGGGGATGTTATGCCATTTCGAAGACCTAGGGGAGAAGATAAGGAGTGAACTGATAAATGAGGGATTTGAGGGAGATATTGGGGCTTTTAAATGGTGGGTAGCTGGGTGATATAAATGGACATAAATGCCCTCACGTGCTGTGCACGTGATGTAACTTAACCAACTTTTTTAACTGGGTTTGAGGCAAAGGACGAAAGCTGTAACATGTTTTCAAAAAAAAAGGACTGTGGCTGTAAATATTAAAGGTAAAGGTCATCCATTGCAACTAGGTACAAACATAAAGGACGAAAAGTGTAATTTTTCCAAGATTAAAATTTGTACGTACACCGAACCAAAATCGTTCTTTCAAACCAACCAAACCAGTGCGTAGAAAAACTGGTTCGGGTTTGGGCAAAAAACCGATTGAGAAAATTACAAAACTAGCCATTGACGAGCACACCCTTTTTCAGTATTTTTACACTTGCCAAACTCTTTGTTTTAAGGTTTACCGTTTGCTGTTCTTTGATAGTCTACTAGCTTTGTATATTGTTTTGTTATATGGTTAGTGACTTAACAAAGACCCAGATGGTTAATCTTCTTCACCAATTGATTGTTCACTCCAAATTGAGATGGAGTCTCTAACAATGTACAGTGTTTTGTATGTAGTTTTTACCAAGTACTTGAGTAAATTCAAATGGGAGCATCTCACAGAAGAGATTGGTATGAACATAATTAAGTCCTTTACCAAATTCTCAACGATGATTACTCAAATCTTGCATCAAATAGTAGAACCATGTGCAATAATCTGTTTTACCACAATTTAAGCAGTGATTTAACTAGACATCTCGACTGATTGTAATACAGCAAGCATATAAGAATGCAACTAGGGAGCAAAAACTAGCACTGGAACTGTTGGCAGCTAAAAAGGAGCGGGATTTCTATCTTGCAAAGGTTGATCAGTCTCGTGCTTTAAGTTCTATAGATGAACGCCGTTGAACAAGTCTCGCACAGATTGACCTGATGCAACAAGACTGGTATTCATGCTACTTGGCTTATGCAGAAACGTAAAATCCAACAAGCAAATGAATCGACTTCAGAAACTGAAGGTGATCAGCAGGCAGCAAGCATGTTGGTTAACACTTATCGATATGTTGTCCTTTGTAGGTTTCTAATGAAGTTACCTGCCAATGAATTGAAGTTGTGATTGTTCATGTTGAATTCAACAAACCAATTTTGTAGTGATTAAAAAAAAAACAGAATCATGTATGAATATATTGTTTTATTGAGGATGTTAGGCATTTTAAGATATATGAGTATCATATATACAAAAAAAATCTGCAAACAAATCATCTATAGTTGGTTAAGAATGTGCTACAACACCTTTCAAATTTAATTTCTTCTACTAATTACAGGAACCGAAAGGTTAATTGCCATACAATTTCGTCATGTTGCATATGCCCGTCAGCTTAATTTGAAAATCCAGAACGGGCAGTTTATAGGTCAAAATGGATTTTGGGTTGAAATGTAGTCGTTAAGTACAGTGTACCATTCAAACCGCGTTGGGCTAACCCACGAAGTAGAATAGATCCCATGCTATGCCATCTTATCTTTTGGTCATTGCTGCACTTGAGCGCCTAATATAACATTGTTAAGTAAAAGAATAGTCAACGAGATTTCTTGAGCCACAAGATACTCGCTTCAAAGAATCAACGTTAATATCATGTCCGAGAATTGCAATATATCGTCTTTTAGATCATCCTGTACTTGGAGGGCAGAAAATGAATGGCGTTTTTGATGATTTCTTGAGCAACAAGACATCTTCAATACTTGAAAGAATCGAGAAAAAGACCCATAGTAAGGCCACTTTTCCAATAATTGAACATGGTGATTAAGTTCTTTACCTTGTTGAATAAAGGAAACGCATCCGTGTACATAAGGGCCCCTATTCCCTCCACCACAGCCACCGCCAAAGCGGCAGAAAGAATATCCCAATCACCCGTTTGCCCTATAACCGTTGCAAAAGCCGTGGAACAATAAAAACCGGTCAAGAAAAATAGCAGTTTCATTGGAAGATCTTTCCTTAGCTCTTTAATTCTTGCAGTTAGTTTGGTCTGAAATGCTTGTATTGCCCTTATGAGTCTGGTACCATTGCTGTTGTTATTTGTGGATGAGGGAGTAAAGCCGCTGCCATCTGTGTTGCTTCTTATACGCCATGTCATACTTCTCCTATACAACACAAAAACCAACAATTAAATATGAAAAATGCAACTTTAGATACCCATCGATAATGCAACTCACTTAGGATTCTTGAGGAAAAAAGGTTGTGGCAAGTGGAAGATCCAAAACCGAGCATATAATGTCTTTCGAAAACAGAATGAAGTTCTTAATCGGTCAGAAGAAAACCCGACAGATGAGATCTTTGTACTCGAACATCCAATGGTAGAAAGGTAATTAGGACAGCCACATGATGGCATTAGAGTTGCTGGCACCATGCAGGAACCTGCAAATTTTGATACAACTTTTTTTGTTAAAAAAAAAAAAAAAAAAAAAAACAGAGAATAGATATTGATTACCAAAAAGAGGGGAAGGTAATTACAAGATAAAAGAAAATAAAGTTTTTAAATTTTCTCAATTCTTGTAGTGCTCAAATGTTAACATTCTATAAGGTCAATATGTTGTTCTACTGACTTACAGACGGAACATCCGACTCTTTATCTGTTGGAACTGTTCCCCTCACTCAACACACACAATTCACCTTCTCGTACGTATGTGAAGTTGAAGAAAGAAAAGCTTTTTGTATTCAATAATCAAAAGGGTATAAAACAAACTACTGCTGCCTATCCTATTTATACAAGAACTAAAGACACACATGCATAATAAAAAAAAACTCCTACATTATTGCAACAATCTCCAGCGTGCACGTAAAATTCTCCATGAATCCAACGTAAACATGCATGAAACTCGGTCAAACTTGACCATTTCTCATATAGACGCAACTCTAAAATTAACTCCAAGACCCTTCACACGTGACCCATTTAAACAAAACCGATAGCTCCGCGACTCGTCAAGATTATCCAACATTGGAACATCTAGTCAGCCGATGAAACATCTGATCTCATATTACATCTGACTAAGTACTTGGTCAGTAAATGGTTCTACTGCTTCACAGTTAGAACATCTAACCCTTCGGTCAGTAGAACACACTTACACATTTCCCTAAACTTCTATACCGAAGACTAACACTTTGTATAAGATCATCATTCTAAGTATGTCGGACGTTCGTGGCAGTTTTTTTACATCAATTGAGCAGGAGTAACGACTAACAAATCAACAATCAAAGGAAGTAATGAAAAGAAAGCCTACATAATAAACAAGAAAATATTCAACTAACTATTTTGGTACTTATACAATACATGAACAACACTCTGAATCCGCTTCTAATCACTAGGGCTGCAAACGAACCGAACGAACATGAACAAGACCTTATTTGCGTTCGTTTGTTAAGAAATATATTTGTTCATGAACGCTTACCGAAAGAGATTTTATGTTCGTTTGTTAAGGAAATAAACTTGTTCGTGTTCGTTTGTGTTTGTTTGTTAATTTTAGGCAACGAACGAAAACAAACGTTGATGAGCACAAATGAGTACAAACTAACGTTCATGAACACAAATGGAAACAAAAGAACACAAACAAGTGTTCATGAACAAAATATATATACACGGACACTTATTAAATATTTTATTTGTCGGAATTTCGAAGTATTTAAATAAAACATAAAAACTAAAAACACTAACAAGCTATCGAACACAAACAAACACGATACTTAACGTTCACAAACATAAATGAACAAGCGCGGCCTTTGTTCACGTTCGTTCATTTAATGAAACGAACGAATTTTCTTGTTTGTGTTCGTTTGTTTAATAACCGAACGAACACAAACGAACTTCCCGCCGAATAGTTCGAACGTTTGGTTCGTTTGCAGCCCTACTAATCATGACCAAATTTACCTTAGTATTGTCGAAAACACGCAAAGTCTCGAAAACAAACAATCAAACCCATAACTCAGAAAAAGAAAGCAATTTTACTGACAAACAAATCCCACAAATTTCATGCTAAAAGTCCTAAAAAAAGGGTTATTTGTACGATAATCATTCTCTCGTTCGTTCCAGATCAAATCTATAGCATTTAAAGGGATTACAGGGAGTATTTATTAGACAGGTGATAGAACCTAGGTTATCACAAAATCGAGCCTAAAGCTTTTTTTCTGCAAACATCATTGCAAAAGAACTAAATTGGTTCAAAAGAAAGAAGTAAATAGTCGATGGGTTTTGATAGTAATGTAATTAAAGTCATGACTTTATGTTAGATGACCGATTGAAGTAACCAAAATAGAAGAGATTGGTGGAATGGAAGAGATGGGTACCTGAGGAATCTTGGATTGGCGTCGTGGAGGAGAAAACTTCAGAATCCTCCCATGTGGACTGTGGGTGTTTCTTGAGAAATTAGGGATGAAGTGATGAACCGAACGGTCAAAAGTCAAAACAACAAAGTAGGGACGAGCATTAAGTACCTGGTACCGGTACCGATCCGGTACCGTACCGAACCAAACCGGTACCGGGTATATTCGGTACCGGTACCGTTCCTATTTTACTCGTTTTTCGGTACCGGTACCGGTATTTTTGGGTAAAACACTAGTAAAGTACCGAAAGTACCGGTATAGTTCGGTACCGGTACCGGTACCACTTTTCAACGTTTTTCGGTACCGGTACTTTCGGTACCGGACCGGTACCGAGCTCATCCCTACAACAAAGTACGTTATGTGTTTTCACTTTTTTCTTTCTCTTTTTTTTCCTATATTTAGGCCATGTGTAGTCATAACCCCCCTTTGTGGGCGTTATGCGACACGTGGCGCGCTACGTGTGCGGATGGGCGTTATGGGGCGTTATGCATTTAAGCCCGTAGTCATAAAGCCCCTACCCATCATTACATAATTATTAATTTTCAATTTTATTAATTAATTAAAAACTCTATACTCTTTTTTGATTGGCCAAAGGTTGTAACCAAACACCCATAACGCCGCGATATTTATAGCGCCACCCACAAAAAAAAACCCATAACGCCGCCCGTAGTGGTGTTCGGGGGGTTATGAGAGAAAATGGCGCCATATGGAGCCCCACCACACATTACCTAATAGTAACTCAAATCTCTTTCGATTTTAATTTTTGAACGAGACTCGTAGATTTGTTCATGAGCTGAGTCGAGCAAAGTCAGAGTAAGTTCAGGCTCGGATTTGAAACTGAGCTGAAAGTCTAAGCTCGGGCTTGGATTGATTTGGCTCGATTTTAAAAACAAAATTGATACATAGCTTGGAAATCAAGTTCAACAACAAAAAAATAAGTTTTAACCTATTACATTAGAAGCTAAAATCAAGTTCAGAGGAACATATCCAAAATAAGTTCAACCTATTACATTACAAGTTAAAATCAAGTTCAGCAACACAAAATAAGTATTAAATTTCAACGAAATATAATAGTTCGTTTGGGTCGTAATCAACCTTCAAATATGTCATAATATTAGATTAAACTCCCAAATACATGTAAATAATAATTAGTTTTTTATAATATATTATAATGTATATAAAATTAAAATATAGTACAAGTAAAATAATCCGAACTAAGCCGAGTCGAGCTATCAAGCGAGCCAAACCGAGCCAATCCGACTCGTTACGAGCTGAGTTGAGTCGGCTCAGCTCAGTTTCAAACCGAGTCATATCGAAGGAGCTCCCAGCCACGAGCTTTTTGGACAACCCTATTAACTCATAATAGAATACACTTTTATCTTATCCATCATTTTAGCAATATAGATCTCTCTATTTTTGAACAGCTTAAGCATATCTTGGCAAGAACTGACATCCGAAGCGTTGCCACCACTCGTCTCTTCGTTTGCTAGCGCTATGTGACTATGTCCCAACGAAAACTATGAAATAAAAAGTACAATAACCTGCAATTTGCATCCCTATGATATGTTGTCAGAATCAACTAGCGTCTATAGTTTGAAATAATGGACACATGAGTTCTTGTGCTTTTCAATTCGCTACACTTTGAGCCCCTAAGCCAACGTCGATAGTTTTTTCTATTAATTATCTAACAAGGGTATTTTGGTTAATTCACTTTGAGCCCCTCATTTACAAGTTTGTTGTGACCCATAATTGAAATGTAAAGATCAATAGTCAATCTTACTGGAAGCATATATAACAATATCTTAAGAGTATAATCAATAATGAGGCTTTATCAGAAAAAAATATATATATATTGAAATCCTCGAAATAAAATAATTTAAGAGGTTATGGTATAAGCTTATCGACTTCTTCTGATCATTTGACCATGTCTTTAAAAAAATAGGTATCACCTTTGTAGCAATACACATATAATAAATGGCAAAACCATAGTGTTAGGAGTCGTAGCACGGTCTACGGCTCAACCCTGTATTCGTAGTGTTTTTTTCGGTTTTATACATATGATACCCCTAAAAATACGAGGATGCCCCTAACAAAAAAATATGATACTTGATATTACTAAAATCCCATTTTTTATAAGCCCAAACATTTTACAGCCCGAAAACTTGTAAAATAATTAAGCTCGAGTGATAAAATAAGCCCAAATTAACAATAACAGAATTGAAAGGAAACCCCAAATATAATTGATCAAGTTAGCCTAAGACCCAAAACAATAATATAATTGAATTAGTGATCTTGCTCGTCTTATGATGGAAACCGAAACACATAGTTGTTGTCCTTTGGTTTATCAGATAGTGAAGTTAGTTTTGGTTTTACTGGTTGCAACCGCAACCATTAAAAGTTGTTTTTCTCAATTGAAGTTTGGCAAGAGGAATTTACGCAATCGAATGGGTCCAGAATATTTGAACAATGTTATGGTTTGTGCGGTCGAAAAAGAAACTTTTGATAAAGTAAAAGACAGCGATGTGAAGAAACGATTTCAAGCTATGAAAAAAAATATGACAAATCTATTAGGTATTTGTTTTGTTTTATTTATTATCACTTTTATTATTATATGATTACAAGGTAAAAAAAATTGAGATACCTCTAAATTAATGGGCTAGCTCCGCCACTACATACAATAATCCCCACAACCAATATCTAAACCTTCATTACCAACAAAAACACCACCAAGCCCCCCAAAAGCAAGCAAATCAGTACTAAGAGGGTGTTTGGGGTTGAGTTTTGAAAATATATTTGCGTTTTGAATAATCGAAGTCAGATAATTATCTGTAACAAAACGTGATGTTGAAATATAGTGTTTGGATTTGATTATCTTGCTTGATATCACAATAATCAGATAATCAAAACACCACCCCTGGGCGTTATGGGTTGCGTGTGATGGTGATAGCGGGGTTTTGTTTTAATTTCTCTCTCAAACATATACATACATATTATATATATAATTGAGGGGGGGGGGGGGGTTGTGTTATGGGAGGTTATGTTAGGGTAAATAGGGTTATGAGTACACAAGGGCTAATGTTTGGTCCCATATGTTTTATGCATAGCGTTTGGTTCGATATGTTAATATTTTTGTTCTTTGTTTTATAATTTTACAACGACTAAATATTAAGATATTTCCCCTCTATTTATTATTTTACTCTATTATACTTTTAAAGTAAGGGGCTGTTTGGCAACATCTGAATGGTTAAGTGCTGAACCAATAATAAGAAGTCTGAACCATTAAGAGCCTGTATAATGCTTAACCGTTCAGAGGCAAATGTCTGACCAATTCAGATTAGATGCCTTAACCATTCAGACTTTGTATAATGCTTAATTATTCAGAGGCAAATGTTTGAACTATTCAGTCATCTGCTCGTGAAACAAACAGTCTGAATCATTAAGTGTTGAACCACTAAGAAGTCTGAACCATTAAAAGCCTCGTTAAGAGGTAAACAAACAGTCCTGAAGGGGTATGGTCCCAGATCTCGCGTCTGCATGCCCGCGAATGACCATTACCCTTATCAAAACCCCCACCAGCAATAAACTTACCTGTGTCCGTGCGGGCACGCGCGAACACAGCGGTCCAATCTGTCCAGTGAAGAGAAGACTTACCTTAAGTACGGAAATAAATGTTACGCATAGCGATGCGGCCCGGCACCGCATCATATGAACATTTTCGTCACGACAAGGGATCTGGACAACAGTAACAGTCATTAAACAGCGATGCGGCACGGCACCGCATTCCGCATACATCTTGGCCAGAACAAGAACGCGGGAACAGCTGCTGTTACCGCAAGCAGCGATGCGGCCTTGCACCGCATCCTGCCTACAAGGCAAGTGGGTCTGACACTCAGTGCAAGTGGCACTGAGAACACTCGCCTACTAGCCCACGTATGTGCAACAGTCTGACACCACAGCAGGACGTGGCATCCTCACCGTAACTGACAGGTCTGACACACCTGTGCGATGTCAGACTAGCTACTCAACTACCCTCCTTCACTCCTCGGCTATAAATACCATCCCAAACCAGGTTTGAGGTATCACTTCTCAACTCTCTCACTACTACTACTATCACACTTTGCTTCTCAAGCAAACTACTGATTCTCACGCCGGAGAGTGGTAACAAGGAGCACCCCCCACCCCATCCTCCTTGTTACGAGTCACGGCTTGTTTCCTTGTGCAGGAAACCAACCAGCGGACGATCCAGCCAAGGATCCTCGGAAAGAAGGGATTAACCCTACTTGACGAGACCAGTGAGTTAACCCCACCCGGTTAACCATTGTTTCATCATTGGCGCCCACCGCTACTCTTAGCACTTTTTCCAACCATCCCTTTATTTCCAAAGATTATGTCTGATCGTCTAAACAACACTACCGGGGATAATCTAAACCCCGCAAACACAGGGCCTACGGGGACTGCCCCCCAGCCCCAAACACCGAACATATCGGCACATCAACGCAAGGGGGCGCGTCCTTTAAGTTCGGACACGATTTATCACAGTACGCTTCTGTGATACCTCCAGGCATGAACCTTCATACCTGGTACGACCAGCAACAAGCAATGTTGGCCGCAGCATACAACAGAGCTTGCGCAGAAGCGCAAGTATCTGCGGGGCCCACCCCAGCACCGCATACCCCTACGGGTCGTATTTTACAATACGACGGCAGGGCCCCAACACACCCAGCCTCCAGAAGCAGGCAGGAAGACCGCGGTTCCTCTTACTGCGACGTCCGCACACTCGATGAGGACGATTCCACATATGGGTCCCGCCGCAGGGCCCATATACATAGCCGCCTAGGCCCGCATGGCGAAACTAGGCGACAATCTACAGCCCACCACGGCCCGGGCATCCATAGCCGGCTGGGACCTCAGTCCCACCATGAAGGCCAGGGCCGTACCGATCCAGACGATGGTACATACTGCGGGGATTCTCATGCTACTAGCAGTAGACCGGGAGGACACAAATATGTCCCTCCCACTCAAACCCGCACCACATACCTCCGCGCTACAAAGCGCCCCCAGAGCCAACCCTACAGGCCGAAATCTGCGGCCGAAAACTCCAAGTTTGTCCCAGAGATTGCCAATGCCGATGTCACCACCACCAAATTCCCATTAAACATTGAGAAATACAACGGTTCGGCCGACCCAGATGACCACATGAACATCTTCACCGGCGCCGGGTGCAACGGCAGGTGGGATGAACCCACTTGGTGTCAATTTTTCCCGAAGACCCTAACAGGTCTGGCCAGGCCATGGTTCGATTCTCTACCACCGGGGTCACTGACCTCATTCGAGGACTTACAAGCAAAGTTCCTCGCGTATTTTTGCCAGCAACGACGTCATGAACGCGATTCTATGGACGTCATGAACATCTGGCGCAGAGACAACGAATCAATTGAGGCGTTCGTTGTCCGTTACAATAAAGAATGCCTGGATATAGGCGACGTGGCAGACCAAATGGCGCGCAACCATTTCATTGTTGCTGTAAAAGACGAACAAATGGTTATGACTATCTCCGGCAAGGACGGCTTGCCTAAGAAATGGGAAGATGTCATGGCTGCGGTCAAGACATACGCCCAGACCCAGCGGTCCCTCAAGCCGCACGTATCAAAGGCACAGCCCCAAACGGAGGGCCACTCCTCCCACCAAGAACACAAGCGCAACAACAAGCGCAACCGGGACACATGGAATCGCGGCAGCGATTCCAGACCGTATGTCCCGCGAAACAACCAGCCCGACGCAAGGGCTACAATCAACGCCCAACGTGAAAACCGGGCATCAAAGAAGGAGTCTCGGGATCGTAGCTGGACCGAGATCAACCAGTCGCCAAGCGAAGTCCTCCTAACGGACGCGCAATTCCTATGACCGACCCAACCAATGAAGTCCAACAAAAACCAAGATCCCGCACTCTATTGCGAGTATCACAAGGACTCGGGCCACACAACAAACAGCTGCATCAGTCTCCGACTGGAGATTGAGCGAGCCCTAAAGGAGGGGAAACTGAAACACCTGTTGACAGGGGCGCAAAAACCTACCAAGCGCATCACTCCCCACAACGAGGGCACCTCCACGGGTAAAAGGACCATGTACGTGGCCTCAACCCACATGATCAATGGAGGGCGAGGAAGGCCGCGCAATGCGGCAAGAAGACCGGACAATGACTGGAAGGACGAACAAGTTGTCTTTCCAAAAGTCCGAGGCGGACCGCGCGACAGGCACGCCGTGGTTATCACAGGCCACCTGGCTCACTACTGCACCGAGCGATTATTCATCGACCCGGGCAGTACATCTGATATTATATACGAGCACTGCTTCAACCAATTCGATCAAGAAGACAAAGATCGGTTGCAGCCGGTGGACTACCCGTTGGCCGGATTTGCAGGGGAAACCGTATTCCCCTTGCCAGATTACTTTTCCTGTGCGCCTCACCAACGGGAGGCACACAAGAACGGAGGAGGTAAACTTCATGGTTTTACCTCACACCTCCAAGTACGACGTACTTCTCGGACGAGAGTCCCAGGGCGACTTCAACATGATCACATCCGTCCCTCACTCTGCCATCGGTTTCCCAACCGAGACGGGGGTCGCGATAATATACGCCCGAAAAGAAGTTATGTCTACGGACGAGCTGCGTCCAACCAAAGTAGCAAGGCCTACCCCCAACACTCAACCAGAAAAATGGGTTCTTAATGCAAGACACCCAGAGCAAACAGTAACGTTGGGTTACGCCTTGTCCCCTACTATCAAAGCGCACTTGAAACAGCTCCTCTTCAGGAACCAGGATATTTTCGCATGGACACCCGCAGACATGACAGGGGTACCACGTGAAATCGCGCAAAACTTCTTGAATACCATGCCAGGTATCAAGCCGGTGATCCAAGGCCAACGCCACCTTGGATCAGCAAAGAACCAGGCGATGCATGAGCAGGTCCAAGAGCTGCTCTCCGCAGGTATCCTGCGGGAAGTCAAATACCAGGCTTGGTTGTCAAACCCAGTCATGGTGGAAAAACCATCCGGAGGCTTGCGCATGTGCGTCGATTATAAAGATCTCAACAAAGCCTGCCCCAAGGATTGCTACGCACTTCCGGAAATTGACGAAAAGGTCGATAACCTCGCACCATTTCGATGGAAGTGCTTCCTCGATTGTTACAAAGGCTACCACCAGGTACAGATGGCAATCGAGGATGAAGATAAAACGGCATTCCGCACTCCTACCGAGAACTACTGCTACACCAAAATGCCGTTCGGGTTTCGCAACGCGGGCGCAACCTATCAAAAGTTGATGAACGACACTTTTAGCGGTCAAATCAACAAAAGTGTCGAAATCTATATGGACGACCTGGTCGTCATGAGCATGGAGGAAGACACTATGCTCAACGATATCGAAAGAACATTCCAAACTCTGCGAAGCGTCAACATGAAGCTCAACCCAGGGAAATGCTCGTTTGGAATGGAAGAAGGCAAATTCCTTGGATTCATCGTAACCAAAGATGGATTCAAGGTGAACCCGGAAAAAGTTCAGGCGATCGAGCGTATGCCATCGCCTTCTACGATGAAAGAAATGCAACGACTAGCCGGCAGGCTAGCCGCACTAAATAGATTCTTAGCCGGCAGGCTAGCCGCACTAAATAGATTCTTAGCCAAGTCTTTCATCAAGACCCTGCGGAGCTGCTTAAAAAAGGAACAATTCCAATGAACCGCAGAGGCCGAAAAAGCTTTCCGAGAGATGAAAGAGTGTTTGATTCAACTCCCAACTCTAACCGCACCACGAAAAGATGAGCCACTTATCTTGTACTTGTCTGCCGCAGACAACGCGGTAGGCGCGGTACTCATAGTGGAGCGGGAAGGAGTTCAAACACCTATCTACTACATCAGCAAAATGCTCAACGACCCAGAGACAAGGTACTCCATCATGGAGAAGTTGGTATTAGCACTGGTACACGCGTCAAGAAGGTTGCGACGTTACTTCGCAAACCATGCCATTACCGTGCTAACCAACTACAGGATCGGCCCGATCCTATCAAAACCCGACATCTCTGGTCGATTAGCAAAATGGGCAATTGAGCTGGGCGCACTTTCACTGAACTATAAGCCGCGCCCCGCAATCAAAGGCCAAGTCTTGGCTGATTTCGTTGCTAAAGTACCAGCAAATCGCATTCAAGAATGCGAAGAAGAGCATAACCCTGCATCGCCACCATCCTCCGCAGAAACTTGGGCACTATATACAGATGGTGCTTCCAACGAAGATGGTGCAGGTGCAGGCCTGCGACTCGTCAGCCCCGATGGCCAAGAACTTACCTATGCAATCCGCCTCGATTTCAAAAGCACGAATAACGAGGCAGAATATGAGGCTCTACTGGCAGGGCTGCGTCTGGCAGTCAAACTCGACGTCCAACATTTGGAAGCACACGTCGACTCACTATTGGTTGCAGGGCAGATACGCGGCGACTATGCCGCAAAAGGGGATATCATGATCCTCTACCTCGAACAAGCCCTGCAACTAAAATCAAAGTTCACCTCCTTCAATATTCACCATATCAACAGGAGTGATAATAAACCCGCGGATGCACTATCAAAACTCGCATCCACCAGCTTCCAACACCTGGCAAAAGAGGTACGCATCGAAATTCTGCAAAATCCCTTAGTACCCCTGCGCCAAGTCAATGTCATCCAGTACGGTACAACATCCTGGATGACACCGATCATTTCATACTTGCAATCAGGTGTTACTCCCGAAAGCAAGGCAGAGGCACGCAAGCTACAATACAAAGCGTGTCATTACCAAATGGGAGACGGTATCTTATACCGTAAATCATACCTGGGGCCACTCCTACGATGCGTCGACCCTCAAGATGCCACGTACCTTATCAGAGAAATACACGAAGGAATATGTGGCATACACGCAGGACCACGCATGGTGGTGGCCAAAATCATGAATGCCGGGTACTACTGGCCCGGCATGCACCTGGACGCAGTTAAAGTCTTGCGCAAGTGTTTCAATTGTCAGCGGCATGCTCCCAAGACCTTGCGCCCCAAGAATAACCTGATCCCCGTCACCACTGCGTGGCCATTTCAAAAATGGGCAATCGATGTGATAGGACCATTTCCAGATGCACCAGGTGCAGTGAAATTTATCATAGTGGCTGTTGACTACTGTACAAAATGGGTAGAGGCAAAACCGCTCGCCTCAACCACCGCTATGATAACAAGGAAGTTCGTCTGGGAACATATCATCTGCCGTTTCGGTCTACCAATGTGCATTGTTACCGACAACGGTACCAACTTCGCTGCCGATGACTTTCAAAAATGGCTGAAGGAGCTAAATATTGAACACATATTCTCCTCGGTGGCGCATCCGCAAGGGAATGGCCAGGTCGAGAGTATCAATAAAAGCTTAGTCGAAGGCATCAAAGCACGGTTGGGAACAGCCAGACGCGGCTGGGTTGATGAACTCCCAAGTATCTTATGGGCACACAGGACAAGCCCAAAGACAAGCAACGGTGAGACACCCTTCAGCCTGGTCTATGGCACTGAAGCGATGATCCCCGCAGAAGTTGGCCTCCCTTCACCTAGGATGTTGGCTATCAACAAGATAGACAACAATGAGGAATGCAGGGTTGACTTGGACCTCCTGGAAGAAAGGCGTGAAAACGCTGCCATCAATGAGGCCAAGTATAAAACCAAACTCGAAAAATACTACAATGCACGCGTCCGCATTTGTACCTTCAATCCAGGAGACTACGTCCTTCGTGACAATGAAGCATCTAACGCGGAACGCCCAGGGAAACTCGCCCCCAAGTGGGAAGGACCCTACCTCATCCAAGAGGTCCTGGGCAAAGGCGCATATAAACTGCAAACATTAGAAGGCGAAACTATCGCACGCACATGGAATGCACAACAGCTTCAACGCTGTTATATGTAAGCCATGTTTTTTACATTTACCATGTAACCTATCGGGCCGCAGGCCATTTGCAAATAAATAAATAAACGATTCAATGCAATATTATTTATTTACTCCTATTACAAATGCGTGTTCCACTCTGCAGTATCTACAAAAACAGATTGGCAAAATCTTCATTCGCGATACCCACACAGAGTGGTGACCACACGCAACTATTGTAATAGGCCAACAATGGCAAAACATTAACCGCCTATCCGGCTGGACAGGCGACTACAGTTTTCATAAAACCTACACAATTCCTATACCCTAACAGGATAAAAACAGGAATTGACTAGTACTCATACGACAAAGGTATAGAGTATACTTAACCGCACTTTACAACGAATAAAGTTCTTCATACTTGCATATCATCTAGATATGCAAAAGGCAATTACAGACTTAGTGTTATTCACAGTAACATTAAACTCATACAGGTTCAAACATGCAAGTAATAAAAACACTTGTACAAATTGAACAGAGCGGTTAAAACTTTATATTCAAAAAATTTCTACACCTACGCAGTGCACAAGGGATTTACATAAAGTTCTTAACATTTACATGAGGAAACAAAAAAGGCACGCAGGCCAGCCTAGTCTTTCTTTGTACCGCTGGAACCCGCACCATCCTTGCCCTCAACAGCAGGCTTTTCCTCATCTTCCTCATCCGCGTATAACACTCGCAAGCGGTCCACATAGTCCTCCGCCTCTAGGCATTCCTCAAGATCCTCAAGAGCGGCAATGGTTGTTTCGTTATACGCCGCAACCGCAGCAGCAAGGAGCGCTTCAGTGTCCACACCGTGGAACCCGGATCGCTCATCAGTATATTTGCCCTGGGCCATAACATTCATATGAGCAATGCAACGATTGTAGCCAGCTTTAAAACCAGCATCCCGGGCGCGCTCCCTAATCTCATTGACACCTGACACATTCTCAGGTGCGTCAAGAATGGACGTAACAATCTGCGAAACAAGAATACTACGATTACCAAATGCAAACCTAAAAAAGATGGCAAAAGCAACGGATACTTACATGCCCGATACCGTGCATACGCATCCATTCGCGATCAGCCTTGAGCAGATCAAGTGAAGAAGCAAGGCTATCTCTAGCCTCTTCAGCCTCTCTTGCCCGCGCTTCAGCTTCAGCAGCACGGCCAGAAACCTCCTCAATAGCGGCCCCCCGGGTCCGCACTTCAGCCTTATAACAAAGGAAACACAAGTATACGAAGATAATCAACATACTGGTGAAACATGTACAAATTCAAAAACAAAAGAGACTTATACCTGGAGGCCCATGATAGTTTTGGTTAAGTTGGTGCGGTCAACATTTGCCCTTCAAGAGCCCTTGCAGCGCGGGCCTCCGCCTCCTTGGCCTCTTCAAGAGCCTTGGCAAGGCGAGCTTCTGCTTCCTTGGCCTCTTGGGCAACCGCAACAGTTGCGACTTTCTCTTTAACCAACGCAACGTTCGCTGCCTTGGCATTGGTAAGCTCCCGACGAACATGAAAAAGAATTTCATTCTGTTTGGCCCAAGATTCTTTCCAAGTCTTGCGCTCATCAGATAGCGTCTTGCGCTCATTAGAAAGAATTTCTTTCCAACTCTTGCGCTCATCAGAAAGCAGTTTTGCAAGGGTACGAACCTGTTTAAGCTCAGCAGTTGCAGCCCACTCCTCAGTCTGCTTAAGCTTTTCAAATGCAGCCTTATCCTTTTCAAGCTGCTCCGCGCCATCACGGGCAGCCCTCACCAACTGTTCGGCCTCAGCCCGCAAGCGCGTATTTTCCTCCTCCTTGCGTCCCAGCACCTTATAGTTTTCCAAAATGGCATTCGCCATTATGGAACTCCCCACAAGCATGGAGGAGAGTTGGTTAATCTGGACCTCAGTTGGCAAGGCACGGGCCCGATTGACTTCAAAAGGGGTGCCCAAACCACCCAAAATCTCCCTACACGCGGAGGGGTCAGCAGAAATATGATCCCCTTGCATTACAGTCCATGGAGGGCGGTGATAGGTTATGGCCCGGTCTTCAGTATAGGTGCGGTAATAAAACTCCAATTCAGACTCTTCAGGCTGAATGGGAGTCTCTGTATGTAAGTCCCGTGAAACCGGATCTTTCAATGATATCAAACAACACCAAGTTTGTGCGGAATCCAAACTTGATGTGATTCAAGAATAAACCGAAAATATGAAAATACGAAGAACACAATACCGAATCACTTTCAAACTTGCACACGTTCTATTACTTGAATAAGCAAAACGTCTGGTACAAGTTGACACACCAAGATCGCCTCTCTCTCTAGCTCTCTAGAAGTTGTAACAATAAGGTTCCTAGAGGTTCAACCCTAAAACAAGTTGAAAACTTGTTTATATACATACTCAAGCCCAATTCCCTACATGGGCTCCCCTTGGGCCTGCTTGGCCCACATGGCCTAAAGCTTGGCCCAAGTGACCTATAAAGCTTGGCCCAAGTGACCTATAAAGGTCCACAACCTAATATAAACTAACCCGGTAAGGCCCAACTCGTAACCATAGCTCGTTGTATTAATTTGATGCGTCAGTCTCACACTTTAGGGCCTAACAATCTCCCCCTAGACTGATGCCATCAAATTGTCTTCATACCATGAATTCAGCAACGTCTTCAACGAAGTCTATGGTTGTCTCTATGCTGCAGATGTTGTGGAAGTTCTTGACTTCTGAACTCTCAGCACTGGGTCTCTTTTCTTCAGCTCTTGTGGTTAGCTTCATATCAGGATCTTGATCAGCTTTGCTTGAAAATCTTTGTCAAAAAGAATGTGAGAGGAGGATTCTCAACAGCTCTTTTCTTCTTCAGTCTTTTTCTTTCAAGCAAGTTCACGGTACTTCTTCAAATGTACTTTCATTGTCAGACGGTGTTTCGTATCCGGTTCTTCTGACTTAGGTACATCTTGTTGTTGTGATGCTCCATGCTTCTTCAGCAGCTAACAGCATCTCAGTCTTCATTAACCCCTGATCTTGATTTAAATCAAGTTCTGCACATGCTCACAAACTCAAAAGCAAACATTTCTTATGCGACAGGGAGAGTACCATATGAACACTAGGTACATCCAAGTACTTATACTTGGATTTCACAATTTAAATTCTTTAAACTTTTGATGATCAGTCAAATCTTCAAGAACGGTTACATTTTTAATTTTAAGAAAAACAAATAGACACTCTATTTTTGGATTTTCGATTTTATAGAAAAACAAGACACTATTTTTGTATTTTTGAATTTTTCCAATTTTTTAATTTTTTAATATTAAGAACTAGAAACAAATAAAACTCAAAATATAAACAACTACCATAATATACAATTACAATTGCAATGGGATCAAAATTCGTTCTCAGGCAGACTAAGGAACACTTTTCAGTACGAGCCTAATCAAACTGGTCTATGCGATTGCCAATATGTTTGTCCACTTAAACTTTAATGCTCAACTTTCAATTTTTCAACTTCGTGATATGCTTTAGGTAATATTATACTATTATACCTGTGTGTCCCATTCCAAGGCATACCCCCGTGATCAAGGTAAGCACAACGATTCATTGTAACAGGTGAGTATATTGATGTCATCCCTTTTGATTTACAACGTCAGACCATTGGTGACAGGTCAGTACTTTCGTACAGCAGAGCGATCAATGATTTTGTCCAACGAGGGTGAGGCAAATACCATTTTGGTACGAATTTGGCACTTTGAGCATTTGGAATATTCTCATTTTGAGATTTTGATTCCTTAGGGTTTTTGTCCTCTTGGGATCTTTTAAGATATCCTGACTGTGTCTAGGAAATAACGTAATTGCTCAGGGATCAAATCACAAGGTTTCGGGCTTGACTACACTTATCAACACTGATCTACAACTGAAAGCTTTAGACGATTGCCAGTATATTTGTCCTCCTAAACTCATCTCCCTAGACCTTTTCCATATAACTGCCTGTAACAAATTTTATCATGTTTTGATTTCTTAACAATGAACACCCAAACAAATACTAATCAAATCCTGGAGTTATATACAGCACACTCTATCATGCAAGTAGCTTCCCTACCACATATTTCATAAGTCCAATCCAGATCTCTGAAATCTTAACTGGGAATAGATTGAGAAGAGAACAGAATAGATCTTAATCAGAGATGGTATAATATACAGATCAAATGAGTTTTTCTCAGTTTGATATAGGTTTCTTGGGTTTCTTTTGGGCACTTGAGGGCCTCTTTCGGATGTTTAATTGATCTATAGAGCGACAACGTACAGCTAGGTCAGCATGTATCTGGATGCAGCAGAAGCTGACGTTGCCTAGCACCTCCAGGTCTTTGCTTCCGCAAAACAGAGGAGATACACGACTTTTTCAGAGAAGATTTCAGAGTTAGACCAAAATTGTGTGTATCGGGACAACATACAGACATTCAAATAGAAATGAGCTAATTCCAAGTGACTTTCTTTCCTGAGGTCATGTACTAATTTAGTTCTGAACAGAACAGCCAATGTTTCCAGTCTTTAAGGATAGAGCCTACCAACACATCGTGCTAAAGTCAAACTGTTTCAATACTGGTCTTACATGAGTCAGCCCTTCACCATAATGTGAAAATTCATTTACGGAAGGACAGCCAAGATATCCCCGGATGATTCAACAACATAAAGACCCGAAACCTCAGACGTTGGCTATCTATCAACACAAGATTTAAGACCATAAAATCATACGCCGTTGGTATGTTATCCACATGGTACATAGTTCATTATGTTTATATCACTTAGGGGCTGTTTGGTAGCCTCTTAATGACCATTCAGATGCTACCTCTTAATGGTTTAAAACCTCTGAATGAATAAGAGGTAACCTCAAGTCTGAATGGTTAAGAGGTAACCTCTGAATGGTAAATCATCACATGTCACATTCTTCTACCTTCTCATTGGTAAAATTCTTAATGGTTCCATTAAGAGGTAGCCTCTTAATGACCATTCAGAGGCTACCAAACAGCCCCTTAGTATCTTTTATCATTTTGAGCGTCAAGCCTATCGACATATCGCAGTAGATCCTAGTCTTTTCAGCTATGGCACCTTACATGTGTTAGTCAAAACCCTTTAACACAAACATTTATTTCACTTCCCATATCATGAAATTTTTCTTTTTGGCTTTTTCATTTTTCTAATGTTTTTGTATTTTTCTCATTTTCTCCCCCTAAAGCAATACAGATATATACAACAAACTCTTTTTGTATTTTTCTTTCCTCCTAAACTCTATATCTATCTATATGTTCCTCTCCCCCCCTAAATTTGTGCATAAATCTTGTATTTTTGCGCAAATTTACCATTTACTAGAGAAATGACAATTTATATACAAAGTAATGAACTAAGAAAGAGAAAACATATTTTTGCTTAACCGTTCTGTCATCAGATTGAAGACTAATCAAATTCAAATCAAAGTACTGAATTTAAATGGTACCTTTTGCTGATCATTTCTTACTTCTGTTATCTCCTCCAAAGGAAACATATCATCTGTAAAAAAAATTTGAACTTTTTGCAACAGTGAAATCTTACCCGTTTTTATCTCTGGAACAACCGCTATCAACATTCCAGAGATTGTCAATAGCTCCTCCTTGGTTGTTCCTGAAAAATAAGGAGATTAGTAAGACATGGGTACCCAGGCCATCGTGGTCCTGGGATTTCCTGAAGCATCAAAATAAGACACTTCCTTCAAATATAAGTCCCCTTTCGTTTCAAGGACTGGAGACGTTGCTGCTTTGGATTTGGGTTTCCAAATCTGTTTCGATTTAACAAACGTGTTTGTTGCCTTCGGTTGAGCAACTTTAGCTGTTTTTGGTTTATTTGTTTTAGAAAAACATTTTTGTTCCTGAAAAGCTTTGCGTTTGTTTTTAGCAGCGTTCCAATCCCCATCAGAAGGTTTAACCTTGGGATTCACATTCTTCATTGCCTTAGGTGATGATACCTTCATTGGCTTAGAATGGTAGTTATCCTTTGGTGTAACCCTCTGATTTTGCATATAATAGGGTGCATAGGGACGATGTGTGCAGTTTCGAGCAATGTGACCAGCAATGCCGCAATTGAAGCATGTTTGTCTCTTCACATAGAAAGCATTCTGATCAGCTGGATTTGCTCTTGTGGGCCCTGAAGGACGAACCGGTCCTTTCTGTGCTTGTTTGAGTTGCACATTTCCTGCAAACGAGGATGAATTGGGATGTCTGTATTTGTCATTTGCAGGGGCCTTCTGTAGTGGGAGATTTCTTCTGAGTTTTCTTGTTTTGTGTCGACTGCAAGTCTTGCTCAGAAATCTCACCAGTCTTTCTGAAACCCTTGTTAGCACAGTCAAATGCATATTTCTCACATTTGCCATTACAGACTGGCTTAACAAAAGTATTTTTCACATTACGAGCCTTTTGCGGACTATTCCTGCCCGTTGAGGACTGTGGAGAGCCTGCTTGCCTTTGATGTTTAGGCTTCTTCTTTTCGCGTCCTTTACCTGCTCGTTTCGGCTCTTGTTGCTTGATTTGATCCCTTTCATCACTAACAGAAGGTTCAGATTGTTCAGCTTGCGCACTTGAAGCCTTGTTCACATCAGTTTTCACTTCATCAGCTTTGGTAGGATCCTAGAGTTCTGGTTTATCAGATGTAACACCATAAACTTCAGCAGAATCATTAGACGAGTTATCAGCACATGAACCATTTGTGTTCAAGAATGGTTCACTGGCAACTTTGTTTTTGAAAGAAGTCTCCTGATCCTGAGAGTGTGTTTCAGTGGTCCCACAGGATACATTATCAGGCACATTTACAGAAACAGTTTCAGAAGAATGATCAGAACAATTTTGATCAAAACTTTCACTTTCATTTGTTTGTTCAGCTTCAGTTGCTGTTGAACAAGAAACGTCACAATTATTATTAACTGAAAAAGAACTAAATAATGACTTAAAAAAGTTTTGTCCGAAAACATGTTCAGTATCAGATTCATTTATTGAATTTTCAGAAAAATCAGATTTTGAATCTGGTTCATCCCCAAGTACATCTTCACCAGTTACTTCAGTCACTTCATCTGCACGGGAAGACGAAACATTAGTATCAATTATACCTTTAGAAACAAATTGTATCGAATGAGTTTCCCGCTTTTCAACTGATTTACTGTTGATCGATGACTTATCAGTTTTTGGACCATAAGTCATTTTTCTTTCATTCATCAGCTCCTCCTCAGTCATTGGTAAATATGTGTAATTATCATTGTAAGGAGGAGGAGCCTGATTGTAACCCAATCCACACCCTTTCTTTTTCTTATATGCAAGCTGTTGATCACACAAATTCTTAACTAGTTTGCTGGAAGAATCAAATTTCTTAATATTGAGTTCATTTATTTGATATCTATCTCTGATATCTTCCAGTTCTTTAGTCACAGTGCATAATTTTTCCTGAACATATAAGAGTTGGGCTGTTTTTACACTTACATCATCCTTGAGTTGGATGATGTCTTTTCGCTGAGCTTCAATTTTTTCTTTATAAAGTTTTTCATTATTAGCTAAAGTGAAATTTTTCCTTTTAATGTCATTATAATCTTCAATTAGCTCAGCGTTGTGTAAACGATATGCCTCATTTCTTTCTCTACACTCAGGAGTGCAAAAGACAGAAAGTATCTATTCACGATCACGAGTAATTTCTTGAGCCAGGGGTTTGTTAAACATAAATACTGAATTTTGTGTGGATGAGCAAATAGCAGCAGATGTGTTGCCTTGAGTAGACTGCTTGTCAGCATTGTCATATGATTTGATGAGTGAGATTAGCTCATCTGACTTCATTTTGTAACAGCAGCAGTCGGTTGTCAATAATATATGATTAACATTGCGAAACCAACTACAGTTCGCCTGATCTGGAATCTCTTTTATAGCATCCAGAAGCTTTCTGTTGCTCATGTGAGTAGACACCACCATCTCTGCCTTCTCCATTTTAGAGAGCAGTTCAGTAAACCGGCCTGTAAGTGCTTCTATAGATTCACCATATGAGTATCTGAATCCTTGGAGTTCCTGCTCAAGCATCTCTCTCTTAGAAGACATTTTTTAAGAAGTGATCCCCCAAAAAAAATGTGATCTTTTAACTATTTCCTCAACACAAGCCCAAAGCGAGAACCTGTGTACTCGCTAACTCAAACCCTTTGCACGCGAATGAACCCGCTTTCTGAACCACGCCTCAAAAACCTGTTAAAACTTATCACAGCCAAACAAACTTTTTTTTTAATAATTTATAAAAGTATACCTATTATTATTATTATTATAAAAATCAATGATTATGTAATGATGAATTACTGATTATTATGATTATAATAATTAATATCAAATAATATAACAAAACCCTAATCTATCGTTCAATCAGCAGTCTCCTTTTTCAAGGCCGCCCCTGGGGGTGGGCGGGGAGGACCACCGGCCAGGGTCCGATATTTCGAGGGGCACGTTTTTTTTATGAAAAACACCCAATATGTATATGTAAAAAAAAAATTTGATAGGGTACACCCATACAAACACCAACATAGGCCCACTTACAAAACTATTCTTATGGTTTAGATTAGTTATTAACCCCTTTGGCATTAGATTTAGACCTTTAGTGAGCCCAATACCCAATTTCGTTAAGGCATAAGGGCACATTTTTTCGAGCTCACAAAACTATTCTTATGGTTTAGATTAGTTATTAACCCCTTTGGCATTAGATTTAGACCTTTAGTGAGCCCAATACCCAATTTCCTTAAGGCCTAAGGGCACATTTTTTCGAGCTCGAACAGGGTACACGAATTCTCAGGGACGGCCCTGTCCTTTTTCGTTAAAAATTTCAATCTTCAGCTGCACAACCAAGATGATTACTATGAAGTGACGACGATGATTACTGTATGAACAGAGTGGATGATTGAAGGGTGTAAATCAGAGATGATAACCGTAGGTTCTCGAAGGTCAATCGGAGAATATGGAGGTTGATGGAGTATGTGTAATTGATGTGTATAAAATGCAACATATAAATTACATCAAATGAGGCATAAAACTAACCCTTTTTAAGTACTAATATTGGAAAAAGAGTGTTTTTGTCTTCCTTTTGTATTTTCAGAATTAAATGAGCTCAAAAACACAAAAGAAGCAAAAAGACAGCTAAATCCAACATAAATACAAGGAAAGGAACATTAGTGGACTGCCCGACCCCTCAACGGCACCTTCCAAAGCAAAAAGGAGAAGACAGAAGGCTGAACACGCCCCGTGCTCATCCAGCACGGGGCCGTGCCCAAGAAGCAGCAGAAAAGACAAATCCATAGAAGCTTCTATTGCCCATCACGGGGCCGTGCTCAGCGGACACGGGGCCGTGTCGAAAGTACAGCAGGCGCATTTATTGTAATTGCGAATTACAATTAATGAGGAGAGAGAGTGTCAGACGGACACGGGGCCGTGCCCAGCGGACACGGGGCCGTGTCCAGCTCTCTGTTCAGCCTATAAATAGGAGTGCTTGGATTCATTTCATCTCATTCCTTGGCACTCCACCTCTCTCACACTTCATCCACCACCCACCACCATCACAACACCATCATCCACCACCATCATCCATTGTCCATCATAGAGTGTGTGTGAGTCGTCTCGGGATCCAAGATTGATCGTAAGAGTTCTTGACAATCAAGGCCATGTTTGCCTAAGTCTCTTACATCACTTGGTGAAGACAAAGTGTCTAGTATAATACTTTTTATTTCTAATCTTTTGCACTTTTTATTTGGTTTTGTATTAATGACTTTAATAACTAGTTGTTTATGTTGAAGGTGATCTTTCCTTATCGTTTGTCCGTGGTGTCTTGGCATTATTTTACTGTCTATATAAAATAAAGGATTTTCACCATTCATATCTCCACGGTCTATATGGAGATATGTTGGCTACCTGGTAGGGGGTTAAGGGAACGGTTTGGTAAAGGTCTTGCCATTGTTCAGCGTTTAGAGGTCCTGCAATGGACCTGGGTCAAATTTAGTAGGACCTCCTTCAATACTTCACGGTATTGGATGGCGGGGGTCCAAACTCTTTGATCCCCTCATAAGTTAACTACTATTAATACTATAACCCGGCTATTTAGGACTGTATCCCTGCTGACTCAGACTACTTAGCCGAGGGTAACGTCACCGCCAAAAGCGGGGCCTACCACAATACTGCATTAATAACTTAATTCATTATCTTCCAATAATCCACCCTTTTAGGATTGTATCCCTGCTGACTCAAACTACTGGGGTGAGGGTAACGTCGCCTTCAAAAGAGGGGCCTACTACAATAACTAAGATAATCTCTTAATTATGTGCAAAAGTGCGGAAATAATCAAAGGTTATACTAGATATGAGTCGGAACCAAGTGATTCATCTTGTCTATCTGTTTTTATTTTATTTTTATTTTCAGCATTTTAGTTAGTTTTTAATTTTCTTAGTTTAAAACATTTTTTCCTAAACTTTTATTTTGGTTAGACGTTGAGGATAAACCGGTATTAAAAGCTCTTGTGTCCTTGGACGACCTCGGTATCTTACCAACGCTATACTACACTCAACGATGGGTGCACTTGCCCATATGTGTGTTTAGTGTTAGTGAAATATCGTGTTTTATAAATTTAAAACTTGGCTAAAATAAGTGTTAAAAAGGGCTTAAAATATACACCTAAAATATACGACACTTCACACGCATCAGTAATGAATGGTAACTGGGTTTGGTGGTGCACTGAGATGTAGTGGCGGAGATTACAGGAGGATGATATTGGTGAAGGTAACCGGAGGTTGCGTCGGAGAAGGTGAATAATCGATGAACGGTTGAGATGATTGCGAGTTGGAACGGTGGATGCGGTTGCGAGTCGGAACCGAGGTTGCGAGTCGGAACCGAGGTTGCGAGAATGCTCGGGAAGAAGATGACTCGAGACCAGTGAGTCGAGACCTGAAGTTGTGAGCAGTGAGTGAGTCGAGACTGTTTG
Source organism: Helianthus tuberosus (assembly GCA_030545235.1). Classification (NCBI taxonomy): domain Eukaryota; kingdom Viridiplantae; phylum Streptophyta; class Magnoliopsida; order Asterales; family Asteraceae; genus Helianthus; species Helianthus tuberosus. The sequence continues at coordinate 20,363,328 of CM060386.1, read as the reverse complement.
AAGGATGTGAAGTCGAAACCGTGATTGCGAGATGAGTCGAGACCAGTGAAGATGATAAATGGACTCGAAACCAGTGATGAAAGATATTGTGGATAACTCGAAGAGATGAGTCGAGACCTGTGAAGTGAACTCGAAATCTTGTGAGTCGAGACCTTGAAAGCTGCTGACTCGAGACCAGTTATAATGTGAGTCGAAACCAGAAAACGTGGAGGTTAATGTGAGCCGAGACCAGTTGAAGATGATATTGAAACTTGATGAGTCGAGACCTCAAGAGATGAGACTCGAGACTTGTGGAGAGCTTCAAATGACTCGAGACTGTGAAGATGATACTCGTGGTTGTTGGACTTCCAAATTTTTGCACGTGTTTTTAAAAGTCAAACAATATATTCAATATTTTTGTGATTTTGGCAATTTTTTGGAAATCAAGAATGTTTCAAAAATTATCAACTAGAATCTCGAAAATTTTGGGATTTTTCTAAAATAAAGAATTTTTCAAATCTATTGAAGATTGGATAAAATCCCTTTAACACAATTTTGAACGGATCAAGGAGCAAAATATGATTAATTTTCAATAAAAACCGATGAATATTATGAAGAACACGAAGAACACAAACCCAAAAACAACGAAAGTCTTGAACCTTTGATATCAAACCGAGCCTAGAAATAGGTTCTACTGGCTCTGATACCACTTGTAAGTCCCGTGAAACCGGATCTTTCAATGATATCAAACAACACCAAGTTTGTGCGGAATCCAAACTTGATGGGATTCAAGAATAAACCGAAAATATGAAAATACGAAGAACACAATACCGAATCACTTTCAAACTTGCACACGTTCTATTACTTGAATAAGCAAAACGTCTGGTACAAGTTGACACACCAAGATCGCCTCTCTCTCTCTAGCTCTCTAGAAGTTGTAACAATAAGGTTCCTAGAGGTTCAACCCTAAAACAAGTTGAAAACTTGTTATATACATACTCAAGCCCAATTCCCTATATGGGCTCCCCTTGGGCCTGCTTGGCCCACATGGCCTAAAGCTTGGCCCAAGTGACCTATAAAGCTTGGCCCAAGTGACCTATAAAGGTCCACAACCTAATATAAACTAACCCGGTAAGGCCCAGCTCGTAACCATAGCTCGTTGTATTAATTTGATGCGTTAGTCTCACACTTTAGGGCCTAACACTGTAAAACCCGCACCCCAGAAGCGGAACCAGAAGCCTTCTCAGCAGCGGGAGATTTCTTCCCCTCAGTATAAGCAAACTTCAGGTTCAACTCATCAGTGTCCTGCGAGGAGATCAGATTATCAGCAGAGTCCACCGTATCATAGATCTGAGCTGTAGGCCCCTTCCCAGTATCCTCCGCCCGCGCAGAGGGCTCAGGCACTACTTTAACCCCCGCATCTGCAGCTATGTCACGCGGTTCCCCTCAGTATAAGCAAACTTCAGGTTCAAATCATCAGTGTCCTGCGGGGAGATCAGATTATCAGCAGAGTCCACCGTATCATAGATCTGAGCCGCAGGCCCCTTCCCAGTATCATCCGCCCGTGCAGAGGGCTCAGGCACTACTTTAACCCCCGCATCCGCAGCTATATCACGCGGAGGGGAATGAGGAGCATCAAAGATGGAGAAACCTTCATCTTGCGGTTCTGTAATCAAAGCAAAAAGACTTTAAACTACAAGTACAAAGGCAAAATACTTGTAAAAGTTATGAATTACTTACCAGAAGCAACCACAAGTTTAACAGACTTCAGAACAGCTATCCGACGGGTCTGAATTTTTGGTTTTTTTTCCCACCAGCATCAACAGCCTTATCTGCCTTTCTCTTCTTCTCATCAGCAGGCTTGTAACCCGCAGAGGTCCCACCTGCAACCGCACCACCACCTGGAACACCCAAACCCTCAAGGGTGTCAGATACTACCACGTAATCGGTATATCTGCGGAAATGAGAACGAGAGATACCTGCCACCTGCGGCACCAAAGGCGGAACAGCAGGAGCCTCAGGTTTTTTCTTGCCACGACCCCGCGGAACTTTCTCCGCATGCTTCTTCGGAGCACCCTTCGCCTCAAACTTACCCAGGGCCCCAAGAGCACCTGCGTGTAAATCACAAAACAGGCAAATAAGAAACATGAACTTCTTTACAAAAAAGTAAGAAGATTATATAATATACCTTCGCCTTGCGGCAGGGGTGCGTTCAACGCATCGCGAGCAGGAACGCGGAAGTTCCTAACAATGGTTAAGTTAAAACCTTCACCTTCCGCAGTCTCAACAATTTCAAGCTTGCCTTCGAAAGACGGATCAAATATTTTCCACAGCTCAGCATCCTCTGATAAGTACTTTTACAAATCAGTAACAATGGTTAAGAAAAGAAACCGCAAAAGAGTTAAACACATACCTCCACTTTTCTCCCGCACAACGGGCTTTGCATGCCTATTAGCCCTGGTCAACATCATCCGCAGCACCCACAGCTGCGTGTTGTCCAGCTTCTGATGCTCAATGGTCCTTAACCTTGGGAACCATTCCACCGTTCCCGGACCAGGAAGATCAATATCCTCTACAGGGATCACCTCGTTCACGTTGCGGAAAGTCATCCTCGCAGCAACCGCCGCGGCCTTAACGTAAAAGAACTTCATTTTCCACGTCGTGATACCCTTGGGTGGGGTCATCAGCTTGGTGCTCCCATACCGTTGGCTAAAAGAAAAAAAACCCAGTATTTACAGTTAACTGGTAGAACCGCCGGAAATTCTCAACGGTAATCGGCAAACCAAGAGCACGAAAGGTGTACTCAAAGTTTCTAATACGAATCATCCCGAAAGGACTCATCTGGGAGATATGAAGTTTGTAAAACTCCAAAACTTCGGCAACAAACACGGTTAATGGTAAACGAAGGTTACCATCACCGAATGAATCAGCCCACATAGTGACATAACCGGCCGGAGCATTAGCATCGGTGTCACCCTCCTTGGGATAAAGAGCCCCAAACTCCTTGGGCATTTTTATACTGGTCATCAGTCGGTTAAACAGCACCGTGGACCACTTCAAAGGTGGTAGGCCACCACCGTCGTCTTCTTCTTCCCCAGCCACCGGAGAAGCAGGTTCAGGGTTTTCACCCTCCACATTGTGTGGATTGGATGGTTCAGCCATCGAGAAATATAAAGAAGAGAAGTATTGAGTTTACAAGAAAAACTCAGAAAATCACCGGAAATACAGACAGATTGGTCGGAGCAGATGAACGGAATACTCTTTTCTTTCAACAGAATTTTCGAAAAATTTGAACAAGGAAACCAAAAACGGTTTCCCCTTTTAATGCGATGCAGGAAACCGACTTATCACGTTCAAAATAGATCAATCACGAGACGCCACGTGTTCAGCGACGTTTCCGCTGACGGTTATCACGCGCGCGTGGCCGCCCACGCGCCTGACAGAAAAGACCTTTACACTACTTGCTACAGTGCAGTTATGACCTCGGGCAGTGCAAACGTCCTTTCAGATCATCACATGTCAGAATCCTACCAACTTTCAACAACCCACACGTGCGTTCAGCCACGTAGGCAGCACAAAAGCGACAAACATTATCCAAACATAAGCGGCATGCGGTTTCTCTGGTTTACCGCACCATAACCCATACCGCATGTCATTTTTTACATACCCCTCAAAAAAGGCAAAAATATATATATCTAAATTATATAAAGGGGTATAACCAATCTCCGCACATACCCATGAGCACACGTGGCATATGCGGAGATGACACACGCGAACCCGCACCGGTGTGTCAGATACTCAGAACCAGCGTTATTCTTTGGACTGCAATAACCGCTTCTCAGAATGCGACAAACCGCATTCCCTACAACCTTCTTCAAGGATCAAATCCCTCGTGTCCGATTCACAACCACAGAGGGAACGCAAACAGCTTCTCCTTAGGATGATGGACAGGTATGCTGAGCAACCGCACATCAGCAACCCTGTCTCCTGAACCTTCAAGAACCACATCCAGGCTACAAGACTTCTAGAAGCGAGTTCTTTGCTGCAAACCGCAACCACTCATGAGTAGCTGCTACAAACCGCAACTATGCGAACGGTAGCTACGGAAGAGCCACAACTAAACCACCACGCGATGGAGCAAAGCTACTTCAAAGAAAACTGCTTTTCAACTAAGCATGAAGGAAAGTGGCTACAAGACGAATGCAGAAGAGTTTCAACCAACTTCCCAAGTATCTAAGGTGATCTCCTCCGGCAACACTACTTAAAGGAAAACTACTTTCCACCAAAGCGTGAAGGAAAGTAGCTCCAGAACAGTGGTAACAAGTCTGCTTATGACTAGTTACCCACCTATGGACCGCATAGAATAAACAATGGTGGGCACAACCCTGCCTATGGCCATGTTTATCTGCCCATAGTCCAGATTCACATTGTTCGACCAAACACGGCCAACAATGGCGCAACTACCCCACGTTTCTCAAACAAACATGGCCAACAAGGTGCAGCAACGAGGTAACCGCAAAGGACGTGCGGTTACTAGAGAGCTAAACCTTAGAGGACGTGCGGTTACTTGAGAGATAAACCGCAGAGGACGTGCGGTTACTAGAAAGCTTAACTGGAGAACACGAACGCCCCACAAAACAGGGATCATCGTTGCATGTCCAGTTACTGAACATAGAGCTTGAGCAAAGTACTTACAACTTTGCACTAGCTGACGCAGAGGTTACAACTAGAGTGGCGGAGACGGACATCTTCCGTCACGATCTCAAAGGTTGGTTCGAACCCTGCTAACACCTTCAGTCACCGTTTCAAAGGTTGGTTCGAAACACCAACAGGTGGCTAATGACATCAGGAAAAGGTAGACCAAGAGTCAAGTCCTTGGCTGAGAATTCCGCATCAGACGGAACTTGCTCACCGGACATCCTTCTCAAAGGAAGAAACAATCCACTCGAAAGGCCTACCTACCTAACGGACTGACAACCGAACGGTCAAACAACTTGAAGGAGGAGCCACCCAAATGGCCCATATTCTACCTTCTAGACACCATAGTCCAGTATTCCTCCCACATGCAACTTGCATAAGGAAGAAACACTAGACTGGGGATCTTGAAGGGGTATGGTCCCAGATCTCGCGTCTGCATGACCGCGAATGACCATTACCCTTATCAAAACCCCCACCAGCAATAAACTTACCTGTGTCCGTGCGGGCACGCGCGAACACAGCGGTCCAATCTGTCCAGTGATGAGAAGACTTACCTTAAGTACGGAAATAAATGTTACGCATAGCGATGCGGCCCGGCACCGCATCATATGAACATTTTCGTCATGACAAGGGATCTGGACAACAGTAACAGTCATTAAACAGTGATGCGGCACGGCACCGCATTCCGCATACATCTTGGCCAGAACAAGAACGCGGGAACAGCTGCTGTTACCGCAAGCAGCGATGCGGCCTTGCACCGCATCCTGCCTACAAGGCAAGTGGGTCTGACACTCAGTGCAAGTGGCACTGAGAACACTCGCCTACTAGCCCACGTATGTGCAACAGTCTGACACCACAGCAGGACGTGGCATCCTCACCGTAACTGACAGGTCTGACACACCTGTGCGATGTCAGACTAGCTACTCAACTACCCTCCTTCACTCCTCGGCTATAAATACCCATCCCAAACCAGATTTGAGGTATCACTTCTCAACTCTCTCACTACTACTACTATCACACTTTGCTTCCCAAGCAAACTACTGATTCTCACGCCGGAGAATGGTAACAAGGAGCACCCCCCCCCCCCCCCCACCCCATCCTCCTTGTTACGAGTCACGGCTTGTTTCCTTGTGCAGGAAACCAACCAGCGGACGATCCAGCCAAGGATCCTCGGAAAGAAGGGATTAACCCTACTTGACGAGACCAGTGAGTTAACCCCACCCGGTTAACCATTGTTTCATCAAGTCCCTAAGTAAATATTTAAAGAAACAACAATGGGTGATCCAATTTATAATCATGTAGTCATTCAACTACGTATATATAGGGATAAGAATCGAGAAGAAAAAAAAATTACCACCCAAAAAATAACACGCCGTTTATAATCTTTTAATTACACTGAAATACAACAAAAAGTAATCAAATGCTTTATAATACCTATAGCAAATTAGCAACAACCTTTACATCATATCATAACATATGATTCATATGGACAGATTATCGTATTGAATTGGCTACTTTCATCTCAAGATCAGCATCTTCAACTTTTGTATCACGTACTTGATAGCAACAACAACTTGTTCATACGACCAAATTAAAACAAATCGCAGCATTTTTCGACTGTTTACAAACGTCACGATAGTGCATATGATTGCAAAACCATGCCAAGTGAGCCATTGTGGTAAAAGCAAGGAGAACGCTGAATAAAGAGATAAGATTCCTGTAAGAATGAAAGTGGTGTTTGAAAGGATAGCTTTCCAACCATTATGTTGCAAATCATCAGCTTGCGTGAACACCGGTGCGAATAATGCTATAACAAAGTTCAAGATTAAAGCCACTAACGATATTCCCATACGGATCTTGTTTCCTGGGATGAAATCAGTCATTTGAGCAGTTGTTTGCAATAAGATTCCCACAATCCCGACAAAGACGACATACCATTGCTCCATCGACATCCTAAAACAACCATAGGTATTTCCTCAATCCTCATCAACAGATTTTGTAGATAAAGTATATTATGATGCATGAAGAGTTGTAACTAAAGATGATTATATGGAACGTTTGGATAGATAACATAATGCATGTTTATGCGGTGTTAGTGTACGTAGGTAGGTCATGCACATAAATTGTGACATCTTAGTAAAATTTCACATCGTCACGTCTTGTTATGTTATGTTAGTATGAGAGATACTCATGTCACAAATATCACCAACGTATTTTTTGCATAATGGTTGTGGATGGGGGTGTGCACGGTTCGATTCGGTTCGATTCGGTTCGTTTATTAGCATTATCCGTAACCGTAACGAAGTAATCGGTTCGGTTAATTCGGTTTTAATTTGTCGGTTTTCGGTTCGGTTCGGTTAATAACCAATTCAAACAAGGGCTAATTTTTTTTGCTTAGAAATACATGTAATGGAGGTATAAATACATGAAATAGATGTATAAATAACTGAAATGAAGGTATAAATGCATGAATAGATGTTTAAATACATAAAATGGAGGTATAAATAAATGAAAGGAAGGTATAAATAAATGAAATGAAGGCATAAATAAATGAAATAGAGGTATAAGAGCTAGAAATATATAAAAAAATAAATGATTTGGTTCGGTTCGGTTAATTTCGGTTAACCGATGGTAAAAAAAATATCCGTTAACCGACTTTCGGTTAATTCGGTTTCGGTTAATTTCAGTTCGGTTTTGTCAGTTTTCGGTTCGGTTTCGGTTAACGGTTCGGTTATTGCACACCCCTAGTTGTGGATGAATGGAGACGTCCACATATGTAGGCGTGCTCAGGTGAGAGACTAATACGAAGATGCGCGATCTCTTGGGAAGTCTCACGGGGGGCAACCAAAAGCTAACATGTGAGCTCTTTGTGGACATAGCAGACAATATTGTTTGATACGAGAAGCCGGATATGATACATATCATTATGAGCATAGATTAGCTAGTCTATGGTGTATGCAACTTAGGACATATATAAGCACATGCATGGTAGCCTAGCTTGTTTAAGAAATTAGATACTTCGCACTATATATAATGAACAAGTGAAGTAGAAGATGAAGCAAGTGTGCATGTGTGATATTCATATGCTAGATGAATATAATTATTAAGTATATAAATAACCTGCAGTGAGTTTGGGTATCTGGATTCATAGCTAGCAAGAGTCGTCTAAGCTTTGAATCTTCCTCTATACCTTGACGATTTGAATTTGTGTAAGAAGTAGGAACAATAGAAGAGATCTTATATTGTAGGTAGGATGCAGTTGTTGATGTAATATTGTAATCAGTAATCAAAAGGTCAGATGGTAGGTAGGTGTATGTATCATGTATCATACATATCATGTATCATGTATGATGTATGTGTGTATCTATATATGTGATGGTATGCATGTGTGTATTTAAACATAGATATAGGATCTGAAACTTCTTGTGTTTGGCCCTTTATAACTACGAATGTTTCTCTTGAACAAGGTTGGTTGGTAATATATGATCAAAATTAGTTATAGCAATAAAATAATAAAAATATTAAGTTAAAAATATCATTAAAGTGATATTTATCAGAACCTCTTACTATAAAATCGATTATGATTATGATATGATCCGTTTCTGTTTTATTTTATTTTATTATTATTATTATTTTTTTTTTTTTTTTTTTTTTGTGTGTGAGGTCTCTTTGCAACGAACACGAATTTGGCTTTCGGATCACTAGCGTTTACTTTTGAATGTAATCCAAAAGTTTGACGACTAGTTTGTGGGAGACGTACACAGCTTGTTTTATGTTTTTGTTTTCTATGTTTAGGATCTACAAAGAAAGTGGTATTTGATAAGAGCCTTACGTTTTCAAGATAATATAGTTTAAGAAGCCATCACCAATAATAAATTGTAAAACAACTTTTGGGGGTTTTCATGGTTTAATCATATATTAACACTAATAACGTATTAACTAGGTAGGCTACCCTTAACTGAACCGTACCATGTCTAAGAACGTGGGGTATGGTGGGGCGGGGGTTTGGGGCATGGGTTGACACGTGGAGTCCGGGCCCCCCCGTTGGTGAGTGACGTGTCCGTAAGGTATGACGGGGCGTGGCTAGCCCGTGTGGCTTGGCCAGCTTTATTAAAATAAAAATAAAAAAAAAACCTAAAATTAAAAAATACACACAACATTTAAAAAAAAAAGCCTAAAATTTTATTAAAATTTCGTAAAAATTACGAAATTCTATAAAAAAAAAAAGATTACAAAATTAAAAAAAAAAAACCTAAAGCGTTAGATAGATTTCAAAAATTGTGATCTTATCAAACGGCTTCCGCTCCTTGCCCTGGAACTCGATGTTGGCCACCGCCACCCGGGACACTGTTGTAGTAGGCTTTAAAACGATCGATCTTCGGTCGTAGCTCGCGCCATTTGTGTTGGCACGCGTTTAAATTGTGCCGGCCATTTCCCACGTTATGCCGGTAGCTAGTAAAAGCTTCCGGCCAGTAACGGTTCTCACCGGGTTGGCGCCCCTCATCGTGTACACGACGCTCGTGACAAGGGCTAGCTCTTCCTCATGTGTCCAAGAGGCCATCGATCAAGTGTTTGTGGGTAGCGGTTCGGGTAGGTGACTTGGGTTGGGGTAGCGGACAGCCGGTGGGGTTGGGGGTTATATAGCGATGTGGACAGGTGGGTGGGTGAACCGTTTGGCTTGGCCAAACGGTTATATTTTAAAATTTAAACATGGCCCGCTATGACCTAGCCAACAAGCGAATAGGAGCCGGCCACGTAGGACCGCTAGGCATGCCCAACGCCCGGGCTGAAACTCCCGCCCAAGGGGCCACGCCCAAACCCAAGCCCACCCGGGGTGGTGACTTGGGCGTTTTCAGCCAACCCACACCCCAACCCCGCCCCATACCCCATAGTCTAACAGATCCAGTAAACTTAAGCATGATTCAACATAATTTTTATTAGAGATGTATATATGAGATTTGTATTGTGTGTATTAGTTTTGATGAGTTGTGTTAGTTAGGTTGGTTAGGTCGGTTACCTCTATATATAGAGGAGTTTGTTGTAAACATAACTAACCTTTCATTTTCTGTTATGATATGAGCCTGAACCATTTCTTCATGGTATCAGAGCCAAAGTTTCCAGATCCTTCCATTCTCTCCATTTCCGGTCAAATTCCGATCATTTCTCTGGCCATTCTTCTTTCTCTTTCTTCTCCGATTTCTCTGTTTTCTTCTCCAATCTTTCTGTTCTTCAATACTTTGATCTGTAATTCACTATGTCAGTTTCTCAATCTCAAACTTCAACAATTACTACATCAAATTCGAATCCATTTCAGAATGTTATAAATCTAATGCCGATCAAACTTGATGAAACAAATTACCTGAACTGGAAGCATCAAATAACTCTGATTTTGAAGACATTAGGTCTTCTTCAACACCTTAATATCAATTGTGATCCACCGGAATCTGAGGAAGCTAGAACTGCTTGGGACAAATCAGATGCATATGTATCAGCTTTCATCTCTACAAACTTGTCTTCATCGCTGATTCATTTGGCTCGTGATTCTTCTAGATCTGCAGAGTTATGGCAAAAACTTGAAGAGTTGTTTACACAGCAGGTATTCGTTAATCAAAATTACATTCGAACTCAGTTCATTGTTTAAAACAAGGAGATAAATCAGTGATTCATTTTTGCGATGAGGCAAAAAGTTTATTTGATCAGTTGATTGCTCTAGGTGATCCAATCACAAAGCAAAGTTTGATATTACAAATCCTAAATGGTTTACACTCAGATTTTCGAATGTTTGTCACAAATATTGAAAATTCAGATTCAAAACCAACATTCTCTCAACTCAGAGCAAAATTGCTGACCTTTGAATCTCGTATAAAACAAAGTCAAGTCTCACACTCTGTTCCAATAGCTGCCATGGCAGCCATGACTGTACGACCACCTCCACCACACACTGATTCCTCTTCTCAAATGACTGTTGTATGTCAAATTTGTGACAAACCTGGACACCGTGCTAGTAATTGTTATCATCGGTTCAATTCTGGTGGACGTGGTGGACGTGGTGGACGTTGGAGGCCACGTGGTGGTCATAGTGGTGGTAGATACGGAAATCAACGCGGAGGCTTTAATCAATCATCAAATCGGTGGTCTGCTGATGGAATTAGAGGTTATAGCGCACATGTTGCGGATTGTTATGGATCGAATTTTGGATTTAGGGTTCCTTATTTTGGGGGAAGTATACCAGGTCAAGTTGAGGGAAGACCTGATTCACGATTACTTGGAGACACTGGTTCTAATGTTTCTGGGCTTTCACCGAGTTATAATATCCCTAGTGGTTTACCGGGTGTTCTTGGGCCTGTCCCTACTGTTACTGATGTACATGGCCCAAATAATAATAATAATAATAATAATAATAATAATAATAATAATAATAATAATAGTGGTATTGGATCAGCTTTTGGCCCAAATCACTTTGCGAACTGGGCTCAGTCTGTTACTGGATCAGTTAGTGGGCCTTCTGGTGTTTCGAGTTCTAGCCCAGTGAATTCTGGTGTTACTGGTCAGTTTGGGTTTGTAGCCGACTTGTCATCCGCATGCGATTTGGTTGACTCGTGGATTCCAGATTCAGGAGCATCCGCACATATGACTGGTGAGCTATCACTTGTTTTTTATTCGGTTCCTTATACCGGTACTGAGCGGGTTGTTATTGGTGATGGTACATCTCTTGCTATATCTCATATTGGTTTTGCTCATTTGCGCTTATCTAGTAGTACCATCACACTTAGACATGTCTTAGTAGTTCCTGGCCTAGCCAAGAACTTACTATCTATTACTCAGCTTGTGATTGATCATCCACTTACTATTACTTTTTCTCATGTTGGTTTGATTATTCAGAGCCTCACGGGACAGCTCCTCCACCACACGCGTGGTAGTCCTTATCAGCTGTATTCATTGACTGCTGTTGCAGCTGTTTCTCGAGAGACGTGGCACTCTCGCTTAGGACATCCATCTGATGTAGTTATGGCTCGTTTTTCATTCTTACGTACTTTAGATAAATCCATCTGTTCTCATTGTGTTGCTTGTAGTACATCGAAATCTACACGTTTACCGTTTGATTCGATTGTATCTCACTCTATAGTACCATTACATGTGATTCATTGTGATATTTGGGGACCCTCTCCTGTTTTGTCTCGTGATGGTTATCGATATTTCATTACGTTTATTGATGATTTTAGTAGATTCACATGGATTTATCCTCTTACACATCGTTCTCAGGCGGTTGATTCGTTTCGTCACTTTAAACCGCTTGTTGAGAACCTTTTCTCATGCACCATCAAACATCTTCAGTGTGATGGTGCTCCTGAGCTCATTCATGGACCCATGGCTCGATTTCTTTCCGAGTCTGGTATTGCTTATCATATCTCGTGTCCTTACACACCCCCACAAAATGGGGTAGCCGAGCGTAAAATCGTCATCTTTCTGAGGTTGCTCGTGCTTTGTTGTTTCATTCTCACTTACCAAAGAAATTTTGGTATGATGCTTATGCTACTGCTGCTTATCTTATTAACCGGTTGCCTTCACCGGTTATTCACTATTCGTCTCCTTTTGAGACACTATTTGGTGATTCACCTGATTATTCGTTTCTTCGCACATTTGGGTGTTTGTGTTATCCGTTTCTTGGTGATACTAGAACGAATAAGCTTTCACCTAAATCCATTCCTTGCATCTTTGTTGGCTATGCTCCATCTCATCTTGGATATCTTTGTTATGATCCTCACACGTCTCGTACTTATACGTCTCGACATGTTCGATTCTTTGAGACGATTTTTGAGATTCCTAGTACTTCATCTATTTCTTCATCGTCCTCTTCTCATGTTTCTTCTGACTCCCTTCCGTTTTTCATTCCTCCTCCTTCATCTTTTGCTTCTCCTTCTCCTACGCCTTCTTCTTTTTCTCAATCGACTTCTTTTTCTGGTTCATCATCATCTCCTCCTCCACCTCCTCCTCCTTCTTCTTCTCCTTCTTCTTCTTCTTCTTCTTCTTCTTCTTCTCCTCCTATTATGCATCCTATGGTTACTCGTTCTCGTGACCATACTCGTCAGCCTAGACAGTTTCCTGATCATGTGGTGTTTCATGCCACTACTGCTCCCACCACAGAGCCTACTTCTTTTCGTCAAGCTCAGCAGTGGTCTGTTTGGTGGGATGCGATGCGTGCTGAGATGGATGCTTTGTATGCCAACCAAACGTGGTGTTTGGTTCCGGCTCCCACTGGTGCTAACATTGTTGGTTGCAAGTGGGTCTACAGGATTAAAAGAAATCCTGATGGTTCTGTGAGTCGCTACAAGGCACGGCTTGTAGCAAAGGGTTTTCACCAGACTGTGGGTATTGACTATACTGAGACATTTAGTCCAGTAGTCAAACCCACCACTATTCGGATTGTTCTTTCTATTGCTTTCTCTCGTGGGTGGTCTATTCAGCAGGTTGACGTCAACAATGCCTTTCTTCATGGTGACTTATCTGAGACGGTGTACATGTCACAACCTCAGGGTTTTGTTGACGCTTCTAGACCACATCATGTTTGTCTTCTGCAGAAGGCGCTTTATGGCCTGAAGCAGGCTCCCAGAGCTTGGTTTTCCAAGCTCTCTTCTGCTTTTATTGCTGATGGTTTCTCTCAGTGTGTTTCTGACACTTCTCTATCTGTATATAGTAGAGATTCATTAATGTGTTATGTATTGGTTTATGTTGATGATATCATCATTACTTGGAGTTCTTCAGATTTTGTTACTCATTTGATTGAGCGCTTACATTCTCGGTTTGCGCTCAAAGATCTTGGCCAGCTTTCTTATTTCTTGGGAGTTCAGGCTACCTTCTCTGATGATGTTCTTCATCTTTCTCAGCAGCGTTATTTGCTTGATCTTCTTCAGCGCACTGGTCTTGCTCAGTGTCGTCCTTTGTCTACTCCTGTTGCTTCTGGTAGACAGCTTTCTCAGCACACGGGTATATCTTTACCTGATGCCACTCTGTATCGTAGTACTGTTGGTGCTCTTCAGTATTTGGTCTTGACTCGTCCTGAGATTGCATATGCTGTTAGTAAGGTGTCTCAGTTCCTTCAGACTCCTACTGACAGACATTGGGAGGCGGTCAAGAGGATTTTACGGTACCTTAAAGGTACCTTGACTTGTGGCTTGAGTATTAGACGATCTTCTAGTATGGATATTCATGCTTATTCTGATGCAGACTAGGCTGGATGCCCTGATGACCGACAGTCTACTACTGGTTATTGTGTGTTTCTCGGTTCCAACTTGATTAGTTGGAGTTCCAAGAAACAACATACTGTTGCTCGGTCGAGTACTGAGGCTGAGTATCGTGCTCTTGCACATACAGCTGTTGAGTTGAGGTGGGTTATGTCTATATTACGGGAGTTACATGTTGTTTTGAGTTGTTCACCAACAGTTTGGTGTGACAACATTGGGGCCACTTATCTTGCAGCAAATCCGGTATTTCATCAGCGAACTAAACATCTTGAGATTGATTTGCATTTTATTAGAGATATGGTTTTGTCTCGGATATTACGGATTTGTTATGTGCCTACTGTTTCACATATTGCAGATGTTTTGACCAAGGGTCTTTCAGCAGATCGGTTTAGTTTTCTTCGGTCCAAGCTTCACGTGGATTCTCCCCGTTTAGCTTGAGGGGGCATGTTAGAGATGTATATATGAGATTTGTATTGTGTGTATTAGTTTTGATGAGTTGTGTTAGTTAGGTTGGTTAGGTCGGTTACCTCTATATATAGAGGAGTTTGTTGTAAACATAACTAACCTTTCATTTTCTGTTATGATATGATATGAGCCTGAACCATTTCTTCAATTTTTTTACATGCCACCAGCGACCAAATTGGTTTTACTAAAACCATACCGTGCACCCTAGGAAATTTATTTTTATAAGGATGGTTTTAGTATGGTTAACGCTCACTGCTACAATTACTTTTCTCACGCAGTTTTGTGATGAAATTTGATTGTTCTACCACCTTTATAGATATAAAGGTGTGTTTGTAACGTTGTATACATCAAAAGATTGTTAATATATGTTAGGTACATGATAAATTTGACTTCCTAAACTTTTATATATAAACGATAACATCCAAGTTTCAAAACTCATATAAATGTTATTTCATTATTCTTAAAAAGTACTCTTCGAGTCTTTTCTCTATTTTACCAATCAAACTTAGTGAATCACAAATCGTTTAGTTCTATCCACATAAATAAGAGATATTGGTTCATAACAAATGTCTCGCTTTAATTAATACCAACAACACGTTTAAGACACATTTGCAATGGATGAGAGAGGAGAACTTCACTTTAAACATGCTTTAATTAGAACAAACCATGACTTAGTTATGTTCCTTCACCGAAACAAGTCTAACTTGGGTTGTGGACAGGACGGTTCAGTTCAGTTTTTTTTTTTTTGAAAATTGACTTTCATTAAACAAACACCACCGACGACTATCACCAAGACGGAGATAGACGCCGAAAGCCAAAACAATAATCAACAATCACGTTACATCAAATAGACACCATCTATTCCAATCCACTACCCCTAGCTTAGATCTATTTTTGTACCAAAGAAAACCCAAAGATTTTATATCCGCAACCATCTCCACCACCTTCGTATCCTTTCCAGAAAATATCTTTTCATTCCTAGCACGCCAAATCCTCCAACAAGTAATGATAGCAATGCCATGAATAATCGATCTTTTATTCCCCGTCACGCCACTCACCTTATGCACTTCCACCAAATCATTGACGTGGAAAACAAAAGGTCTAGGGATATTGCACCAAGAAGCTATCGCATTCCAAACGCCCATCGAAGTGATGCACCCGGTTAACAAGTGCTCAAGCGATTCTTCGTTACTCTCACATAAAACGCAATTATGGTCGCCACACTGAATATGACGTCTAGCCAAAGCCTCCTTGGTTGGAAGTCGATCCAAAACCGCCCTCCACATAAAGATATTACATTTTTTTGGAACCCAATCGCTCCATTGAAAACCAAAAACCCCAGCGCCATCATCAGACCGCACCATCCATCTTTTAATCGACGAAACCTCGAACTCTTTGCTACTACCAACCGCCCAAGACCACGAATCTTCACGGTCAACCATCACCACCCCTTCAAGGAGTTCTTCCAGCTCTTGCTTCTCGATCAACTCCTGTTGAGTACAAGGAGCTCTAAGCCAATCCCATACAATGCGACGTAAAGAACCAGTGACCACCAAGCGATCCGCTAACAAGATATTTTTATGTTTATCTAACGCATATAAGGACGGGAACTTATCCAACAGCAGCTCCGAACCTAACCACAAATCCAACCAAAACCGAATTTGGCGACCATTCCCAACTGTGGCCCGGATCACTCTATTTGAAACCCACACCATCAACCTTGTACTTATTCCAAAACATAACACAATTCTTCCAAACCCCGGGAACCCCATTACTAACCGGAGCAAGCCCCCAACAGCGCGAGGACCCGTGAATAGACAACACTACACGTCTCCACATCGCTTGATGATCATTTAGAAATCTCCCAAGCCATTTAGTGATCAACGCTTGATTATTAATCTCTAGACGGGCGATACCTAACCCCCCCCCCCCCCCTTCTTTTATAGGTTTTGTAACTACCTCCCACGCCACCCATGACATCTTCCTCACTTCATCCGAACCACCCCATAAAAATCTTCTCATCAAGGCTTCTAAATCATTAATAACCTTCTTTGGAGCCTTAAAAAGCGAAAAATAATATGTGGGGAGACTATCCAACACCGATTTAATAAGAGTTAACCGGCCGGCAATAGATAATGAATTAACTTTCCATTTAGAAAGTCTCTTCTTGAACTTGGACACAACCGGTTCCCAATTAGCCACCCTATTCATGTTAGCGCCAACCATAATCCCAAGATAAGAAAATGGAATTCTACCCGCCTTACATCCCATACTCCCAGCTTGGATATCGATCTCACCATCTTCTACACCAACACCAAATAACACTGATTTATGAAGATTAATCTTAAGCCCCAAACACAAGTAAAATATGTGGAGAATACGTTTCAAGTTATCAAAATTAAAAGAAGACCACTCTCCCATAATCATAGCATCATCCGCATATAGAAGATGGGATAACGTAGGACCTTCATTAGGAAGAATGATACCATGAAACGCTCCTATATCACAAGCTTGTTTCAACATACCTGAAAATGCCTCCATCAGAATAATAAAAAGAAAAGGAGAAAGCGGGTCACCTTGACGAATGCCTTTTTGACACCCAAACTCGAAAGTAGGAGAACCATTAACAAGAACTGATGATCTAGTCGCCAACAAAATACCACGAATCCAATCACACCATTCCGAAGGAAACCCCATCTGAGCGAGAACCGACAACAAGAACTCCCAATTCACGTTATCATAGGCTTTGTCGAAGTCAATCTTGAACATAAAAATTCTTCTCTCCCTCTTCTTAGCCCAAGCAATAACCTCATTAGCCACCAAAGGGCCATCAAGAATATATCTCCCGGATAAGAAAGCCGACTGATGCTCTGACACAACCTTGTTCATAACTGTTTTCAACCGATTCACTAACACCTTCGACACAGTCTTTAATATACAACCAATGAGACTAATCGGCCTAAAATCCCCCAGAGAAGACGGATTATTTACCTTAGGAATCAAAGTGATAAAAGAAGACCCAACCCCCGGGCAAAATCTTTTAAAACTATGAAAATGACCAAGAATATCCACAAAATCCTTCTCAAACAACTCCCAGAAAAACCGAATGAACCTAAAATTGAATCCATCCGGCCCAGGAGCTTTGTCGCTACCGCATTCAAAAACCGCTTTCTTGATCTCACACGCGGAAAATTCACTAATCAAAGAATCCGCCTCCGCCAAAGACAACACCGAGAATCCATAACCAACCAACCGAGGCCGATGTGTGATAGATTCTTTAAACTTACCAGAAAAGAAACTTAACACCTCCTTCTTAATAAGCACCGGGTTTGTTTCCCACGCACCATTCACTTCCAACCCCGGGAAATAATTTGAAGCTTTGCGTTTATTAATGAAACCATGAAAATATCGAGAATTTTCATCTCCATGAATCGCCCAGTTACACCGCGCCTTTTGCTTCAAGTCCCGATAACCAAGATTATCCAACTCGCCTAGCCGTCTTTTGACTTCGCTTAACGACCAAACCTCTTCTTCCAGCAAATCCCGATCCTCCATAGTTTGATCCAAAACTCTCATCTCTTGCTCCAATATAACCCTTTCCTCCTTTTCTTTGACTTTACAGTCGATCACCCATCTAGAGATAGCATCTCGCAATACCTTGAATTTAGACAATAACCTCGCGTCCGGAGTCCCATGAAACGAGCCATCAACAATCGTCTTCTTAACCAACGTCCCAAAGTCTTCTCTACCAAGCCAAGAGTTGAAAAACCTAAACGGTTTGGGTCCAAAATTCTTGGCAGGTCCGATTTTCAAAACCAACGGGCTATGATCCGGCTTGTTCCTTTCGAGAGCAATATATTCCGCACACGGCCAATCCATAAAGAAATCCCAATTAACGAAAATTCTGTCAATGCGGCTCAATTTATTCCCTGCAACAAACGTAAAACGCCTCCCTTTCAAGGAGTACTCATGAAGATTTGATTCATCAATAAAATCGTTAAACTCATTAGCCTCGCCCACATTAAACACAGAATTCCGCCTATCCTCGGCACACCAAACCGAATTAAAATCACCTGCCACAATCCACCTCCCATTGCCCTCCCCGATCAGGCTACAAATTTCCCTCCAAAGCGCTCGTTTAGAGACTAAATTCTGAGGAGAATAAACATTTAGAAAATGAAACAAACTACTCTTTCCTTTCACAGTTCCCGACACTAAAAGCCAATTATTATTCTTGACCACCCTTTCCATAGTAAAGACTTGAGAATCCCAGATCGATAGTAACCCACCCGACCTTCCAGACGACGGAACCCAATCAAAAGAATGGTCACCATAACCCCAGAACCGCCCCACATCCACCGAATCCATAGAAACATATTGCGTCTCTTGTAAAACAATAAAACTAACCTCATGATGGACCCGAAGACCACGAATCCAATCAGCTTTGCTTGAAACCCCTAACCCACGAATGTTCAATGACAAAACATTCATTGAACACCTACTTGATAACCTTCGGAAACAAGAACCTCTTTAACATTAGAAACAAAATCTTGCAAATTCTCAACACCTAACGCCTTACTTAATTCAATGGTCTTCTCCGACTCCACATCAATAGGACCTTGGTGTTGCAAAGGATCGACAGCACTACAAGTCATCGAAGGCTCCACATCCTCTTCCTCGATGTTTCGAGCCACCGCCGTATTAGAAGACAACCCTTTATTAAGATCCGGTGTTAAGAACACACCTTCATCACCTGACTCATTACCCCTAGACACCTCCGCAGGAACATGCAAAACACCAATAAGCCTATCAATATCAAACATATCGTTATTCTCCCTTGGTCGCTTCTTAGGTCGCTCACTAGAACCGCTACCCCCACTCCGATTAGTAACCAATGACTTCCGTCTAAACTTCTTACGTCCCGTGCCTTTCAACACAGGAGCACTTATATTATCAACATTATCATTCTCAACCAGCACCTCATTAGAAAACTCATGTACATTCGAAGGCTCGCTGACCACCTCGTTAGGAATATCATTCGCACAACCATCCAAACCATTACCATCGAAATCCCCGACTGAAACTTCGTTAGCTTGAGAACATTCTCCCTCTTCACGGTTCACAGTATTAACATCATCCTGCACAATATTATCATGACACTTATCCTCCTCCGGTAACACCGAACCGTCATCCTCTTCATCCTCCGCTACACATTCCGGCATCCATTCCCCTACATCTTCATCCACCCACACTTTAAAAATTCTTCCCCTCCAATTAATGTCCACCCGATCCGCAATCCGTTTGCACTCTTTACTCAACACACCGATTAGAGCATACGAAAAGTTATTATCATCACCTGATAAAGAAGCCGATTGTACCACCTTACCAAACCTGCTGCCAATCAAATCGAACACCCCGTCTAGCGCCAACTGAGCCGGAATCCCATGAACTTGGAGCCAAGCAATCCTCCCCTCCTCCACACTTGCATTGTCAGACCAAACGTCTAAGAACTCAAACCAGTTGGACCAAGTATCTTTATGATTCAGGAAAACATCCCTATCCCCACTGTCGTAGAAAACCAACACCACTGAAAGACCTCCCAGATACTTTATGTCTAAAGATCTCCATCCACACGTCCGAATCAACTTTTTCAAGGAAATTAACGTGTGAAAATTCACCACCCTACCCGTAAGAGCACAATCCCTCCAATGAGAAAACCGTTCCACCGAATCATCCACCTTAATCACATCCACTTTATTCCGATTTAACAAAGAATCGACAAAGGAGCGCCCGTTACCAACTGAAGCATTAACACCTCCATTCCCATCGGATCCTTCGGAAACAGGATTTTCATGACCACTAGGGTTTGCATGGCTATTGACAGGAGCCGACGTCGCCTTCCTCCTATTAATAGAATCCGGCCTATCTACTTTCTCACCATCCACAAACCGAGCAATCGCAATAAACAACTTATACGACCCGATCCATACATCCGATAACTCGTCTCCCAACCGTTTGACATCTTTCACATCGGAAAACGATACGAAAGCAAACCTCTTACCCCATTTATCCAGCTTTCTAGCGATATAGGAACCTTCATAACGACCAAAACTACCCAGCACCTCTTTTAAATCTTGCGAAGAACACTTCGGGGGAAGATTTGAAACGAAAAACTTCGATAAAACCTTATTATTACCTTGAGCCTGACGATCATTACGTTTCCCTTTCCGATAACGTGGTTGTTCCCATTCTTCTGAATCCATGCCGCCGTGGATCGCCCGAGAAATTCGGATCGATTAGGGTTTTTGAACATATATGGTTCAGTTCAGTTATGAGTTTCCACCAAAACTGAAATGTTCGGTTGTTGTTGTTGTCGTCTCTTATCTAATCAGTTTTCAGTTAATTGGTTATGGTATAGATTTATGTATCTATGTATATCAAAACTTGAAACAAATGAAGTCTTTGTTTATATAATGAAGTCAAACTTTCCATAATTAAATTTGATCATCAATTGGCTGCAGATGGGAGGACAGATTCGTGGAGTCCAGTCAGATTGGCTGTTCAGTTTGATGAAATCAAAAAGAAAATTGCATCATACATGTAAAAGTGATGGGGCCTGCTGACAAAAGCTAGAGCACTAAATGTTTAAATTTGTCTCCCATGTACCGACGACGCCTTTTCAACATGGGAGGTGTCACAACAATTATTATTTATTTACATAACAAATGTTTGTTGACTTGTTGTAATTGTTATGCCAGGTTGATAATTTACCAATATAAATAATAAATAATCTATCTACTATAATAAAAGAAATCAAGTTTTAAACACGTGTCATTCATAGAAGGTATCATCAAATCTATACTTATCTTATATTAACTAAATAAATAAATAATAAATTAATATTAAATCTTATCATACTTTAATAAAATATTATCCTCAAATCTAAATTGTTAATTTAATACATTTTTAAAACAAGTACATCTCTTTCCTACTTATCTTATATTAAATATATAAATAATAAATTAATATTAAATGTTATCCTAATTTATTAAAAATATAATTTTTTTATTAATTGGTATACAAAATTATATTTATTCAACTCGTGTAAAACGCAGGGTTTTTAAAAATATAACTTTTTCTTTATTATTTACTATACAAAGTTACATTTATATAACACGTGTAATACACGAACTTTTTAAAGATATAACTTTTTATCATTTGCTATGTAAAATTAGATTTATTCAACACGTGTAATATACGGGGGTTTTAAGGATACATTTATTTTTTATTATTTGGTAGATTTTTCAACCCGACTATACACGGGTTTTTTAAAGATACGACGTTTTTAGTACTTAATATACAAAATTACATTTATTTAATATGTGTAATACACATGGTTTTTAAAGATATAACTCTTTTTTAGATCTATTCAACACGTGTAACATACGGGGTTTTTAAGGATGTAATATTTTTATTATTTGGTAGATTTATTCAACCCGATTATACACGGGTTTTTTAAAGATACGACGTTTTTAGTATTTGGTATACAAAATTACATTTATTTAATCTGTGTAATACACATGGTTTTTAAATATATAACTATTTTTTATTATTTGATATATAAAATTACATTTATTTAATCCGTACAATATACGGGGTTCATAAAGATATAACTTTTTAATATTTAATATATAAAATTATATTTATTCAACCCGTGTAATACACGGGGTTCTAAGCTAGTAATATTATATATGTATAACGCACCGGCCTCCCTTTAAAGATGGCAAATTAAATTTTACTCATGTTGGTGGTGGTTGGTATTAAATTGGGCTCTATTTAAAGGGTTTAAAACAAGTAGTCCTTGACAACATAATGGATTGGGTTTACTTGCTATTGATTTCTTTTATATAATATTTTCAAGTAGTACCCACTGGTCACTACCTAACCAGCTTGACCCGCCTAGGAGTGCTGACGAGAATACCTGACAAAGCAAAATGGATTTTGCAAACCATGTGAATCTAGAACTATTAATAAGTTTTTATTGTTTTTTAGAATGACAACGGTTAATAATCAAACATTGTTTGACCTATTGTGCATCGCACATATGCACATACACGGCCTAAGACTATTGAATTTACAACCTTGGAAATAATCTCAATCCGATAATGTTACAATGATGTCAAACCTTTGTGAAGTGAAGTGAGCGCATTTCTAGGAACTTGCAACATATATGAAGATGCATATTCTTAGGCTGCCAAAAGCTTTGCTTGAGTAAATTGAGTTCCTTCCAAAAAATAGCTAACCAAAGGTCCAAAACACACACCACAGTGTTAAAAGTGTTTAAAATGGGTGAAAACTTGTAGTCTTAGTACAGATTGAAAAGGTTGGCTTAACATTTTGTGCAAAATTTTGGTGTTGCATATGATTAGAAAAGTTATATTATTTCAATGATGATATAACAATTTGTATAAAACCATAAAGAAAGTTTTATGTATATATATTACACATAGGGTGAGTTCTGACCCACTTACCTCGTTACCCCTTTGACCCGCTAAGAGGTAGAAAATTACTCTGGATCAACTCATTCATAAGTAAATTGTAGATGCATATGTCTGTAGCTTTCGTATGTATCAAGTCTATATTTACCTATTTGTGGTCTATGTACAGTTTAATATATGTTTTGTATCAAATCCGGGATGAAATGTAAAGTTAGCATGTTTTGTAAGTCCATCCGGACGGATAGGTTAGATGGTTTCATCCGGATGGGTTCGCCTATAAATAGAGGGTCATGGTTCCTCATTTGAAACACTTGTCTTGACACCTCTGAAGAAGCCCTGCCCAATTCTCTCTGGATCTTTGTACAGGTACCTTTAATGAGAATGAAGATGTTAAACGGTGTCTGTGTTGTATTTCTTTCTCCTACTACAATTTCGGACTCCGCACGATCTTGTAGCTGCTAATCCGGTCTGAGCGAGTTAGAGCAAACCGAACTCCCAGTCCTCACATAAATGGGTCGCCATTTATGCCTATAAAATATGTGTGCTATATAATATTAGTAGACTAGATGTAATTAAATAAGACCTTTAGAGTACTTTCATTTTTAGCCCAACTTCTCACAGGAGGGAAATGATACTCAGAAAATCACATTAACAAACCTATGGCCTGCATGTAATTAACTATATTGCATAAAAGTCTATCCTAAAAGGAAGAAGTGAAATTTCCAAAATATAAACATAACATGTAAAGAAAGCATAAATATATTTGATAATCACTTGTGCAAACACCTATCCAATAAGCCAACCAATATCACTTTTGTGATAAGCTATATACAGAGAGCATGCTCCTTACCTATAATCATAGTCAAAAGTATAATAAACAAAATAGCTTAAATTATGGGTTAAATGAATCCACAAGAAGAAAGTTGCCAAAAGTCATTCTATTAGAATGCTTGGATTATGATTGAAAAAAATAACTTTTAGATCAAATTGCACAAATCAACCGTTATGTTATACCTAAATTGCATTTTATACCTATTACTATGAAATCGACAAAACTCAACCTTTATGTTCATGTTTTGCTACAGGGTCAACCTTTACCACTAACCTCGTTTGTTTTCTTGGTTAAATTACCTCACATGCTTTGCATGTGAGGCATGTGAGGGCTTTTTGGTCTTTTCAAAATCATATTTAATGAATCTTTATAAAATTGATGAGTTATGTACTTAATGTTTGCAAATCCTACATATTACGTCATTTGCTCCTAACCCAGTTAACTTTTTTCGTTAAGTAAAGTCACACAGTTTTTAAGTCTTTTTACTTACTTATTTAAATAAATTTAATTAAACAAGACAAATTAAAAAATAATTTCTACATACATATCAGATTAATAAGAGTAAACTGTCAAAATGGTCCGTGAGGTTTGATCACTTTTATCACTTTAGTCGAAAACTCAAATCTTTTGAATCTGGGTCCCTGTGTTTTCAATTTTGTTGTCATTTTCATCCATAATCAAATTTTGGTAAGATTTTCCAGACAGCATCCAGTTTTCTGCGTTTTTTCTCTCTTTTAATGAAGGGCAAAATGGTCTTTTAACGTTTTATTATATCAAATTAAAAAAAATCTGACCATTTTGCCCTTCATTAAAAGGGGGGGGAAAGACAAAAAAGTTGTATGTTAACCGAAAAATATGACCAGATTTTGATTTTGGATGAAAATGATAATAAAATTGAAACCACAGGGACCAGATTCAAAGGTTTGAGTTTTGAACTAAAATGTTAAAAGTGACCAAAACTCATGGACCATTTTGGCAGTTTACTCGATTAATAAAAAAAAATCAATCTCTCTTTCTCATCTCCATCCCTATCCCCCCCTCTCTCTCTCACCACCACCACCACACAACACTTGCTATCGTCACTGTCACCACCTACCCCACACCACCGCAAACCCTTGGGCCTAAGACCCACCGTGCAAACCCATCTAACGTCAGCCCAAGATCCACCGTCACTACCTACCGCTACCCCACACCACAGCAGCAACGACATCCGTACCACCGGAATTGCAACTGCGCTCTTCGCAAATCCGGCGAACATCATTGTTTTGATCGTGATTGTGTTGGTTTGTTTACTGTTATCGGCTGATTTGTCATGTTTTTGTGAGATGTATTGAGTAATTTATGAATTTTAGTTTCTTTTTAACATTTTAAAGTTTTATTATTTTAACTCGTCTTCGTAAAATACAAGTGAAGAATATTGGATTTGGGGCCATTATTCTTAACTCTGGTTGAATCTTGAGCTTGATTTATTATTTAATAATCTTGTACATGTAATTATTTATATATTATATATCATAACATGAATATTATCAGATTTGGAAGTGGGTTTTGTTTAATTTGTTGTTTTGGAGTTGGATTTTTTAGAATTTGTAATTTTTTATGTGGGTTTGGTGAGATTTGAAGGTTTTTCGGTGGAATCGAGATTCTTGACGATGGGTTTCTTTTCAAGCCTTTAGATTATGGTGGAATTTGAAGTGGTAGTAATGGTGGATTGGGGTTTTGGTGTGGTGAGTTTGGTCATGTTCTTGTTTTCGGTGGTTGTACCAAGTGCATATCTTATGGCGGCTGTTGCATTGATGGTTTTGATAGTGGTGATGGTAGCAGGTGCGGCGAGGTGAAGGGGTGTGGTGGATGGTGGCTAGTGGGATAGATAGAGGTGAGTAAGAGAGAGAGAAAGAGAGAGAGATTAGTTTTATCATTTAAAGTATTTAAGTTATTTACATATTTAGTCTTGAAAAGATAAAATGACAAAATGTCCTCATATCCAAAACACATGACTAGATTTAACCAAAATAATTAACTATGTCAAAGGACAAAGCGTGTATCATTTTAAAACATTAAGTACAAAACTCATCAATTTTAAAAACAACGTATACCTACTGAAATTTGGTATTAAGATAAATGACAAAACTTGTAATTCACTCTTAAACAAATGAGTAAAATTATCAACCTACCCTTATGTGTAAAACACATGACCAGACTTACCTTTAAATTTTAACTGGGTTTGAGCTAAAGGACGTATGATGTAATAAGTTTTTCAAATAAATGATTGTAACTATATATACTATACTATATCATAATGTGTGAGTAAGGGGCATCTTAAGATACCAAAAAAATAAGAACTTTTCCCCTCTTTATTTATATAAAGACCCCTAAAATGAGGGTAGTTTGGTCTTTTAAACTCTATTTATTTTTTAACCCCTAAAGTTATTACACGTAAATCCCTCAAGTTTTAACAAAATTATAGATAGTTAGTTACAATTCACCCCTCCACAAGAAACTTATAATTTTTTTATGTATTCTTGACATATTTTATAAACTATATTGTTTAAAATAATCTAAAGATAGCATGACGACCTACACATTTTTGTGGACGTTTCGGTAATTGTCTTGTTCAATATCGACGCACGGATTAAAAGGTACATCTATACTATATTATAATGCATGAATGAGGGGCATTTTAAGATACCAAAAAAAAAAGAAATTTTACCCTCTTTATTTATATAAAGACCCCTAAAATGAGGGTAGTTTGGTATTTTAAACTCTATTTATTTTTAGCCCCTAAACTTATTACACTTAAATCCCTGAAGTTTTAACAAAATTATAGATAGTTGGTTACAATTCACCCATCCACAACAAACTTATAATTTTTTATGTATTCTTGACATATCTTATAAACTATATTGTTTAAAAAAATCTAAAGATAGCATGACGACCTACACATTTTTGTCGACGTTTTGGTAGTTGTCTTGTTCAATATCGACGCACGGATTAAAAGGTACATCTATACTATATTATAATGCATGAATGAGGGGCATTTTAAGATACCAAATAAATAAGAACGTTTCCCCTCTTTATTTATATAAAGACACCTAAAATGAGGGTAGTTTGGTCTTTTAAACTCTATTTATTTTTTAGCCCCTAAACTTATTAGACTTAAATCCCTGAAGTTTTAATAAAATTATAGATAGTTAGTTACAATTCACCCATCCACAATAAACTTATAATTTTTTATGTATTCTTGACATATCTTATAAACTATATTGTTTAAAAAAAATCTAAAGATAGCATGACGACCTACACATTTTTGTCGACGTTTCGGTAGTTGTCTTGTTCAATATCGACGCACGGATTAAAAGGTACAAGTCGATAATGCTTTAATGTACAAATAATTATAGAAGAATATAACAACTAATCTATACTATATAATCATTTAATGAGTTAAATAATAGGTTCTATCACATTTTTATTCTAAAATTTTAAAAAACTAAAACTATTGTCAAATAATTAATTAAACAATTTCTTTATACTTTAGTAAAATTTTAACAAAACTTCCTAATTTTAAGGAATTAGTCAAATGTGAAATGTCAACATAACTAACAAAATTTTAATTTAAAAGATTATTCAAATTTCAAAAGAAACTAACAATATTGTCCATCTCCCTAACCTGCTGCTTATTCTCCCCCTCGTAGTTAGTTAGTTAGTTACACAAAGACACAATATAAAGAAAGAGAAAGAGAGAGCACGAATGAGAGAAGCACAATCAACTCAAGATTGGAGCAAGTCGTATCTTCCAAGGTTCTATTCTTGAACAACTAAGGTTTTAATAAAGCAATTCATATCTTTTAGTTCCTAAGATGGGGTTTTTAGGATTATACGTTTTCCATTTTTCGGAATCCGATTTTTGTTCTCACTCCGATTATGATCTCTGTCACCTGAGAGAGGATTCCGAGAGAATATTGTTGGAAATCTAACCTCTGGCTGCAATAGATGGTGAACGGACCACAGTTTCTGCCACGACAGAGTCAGAGTCACCGCCTTTAATTCGTTGGCTTCTTCGTCATTTCGCGTTTGACGTCAAAGTGTTCTTCACGACGGAATCAAGGTTTTTTTTTTATGTTTTATGTTAAATTAGGATATCCATGTGCTGATATGAATAAGATATTGCAGTGTATTGAAACTTTTGTCTAGACAGATTTTTTGTGTCTGAAAATGATAATATAAGCTTGTTTCCAAACTTTTGTCTAGACAGAGTTTTGTATATGATGATATAAGCTTCTTTTCCTTATCCGTGTCTTACTGTATTGTATCAATGGTTTCTTGAAACATTGCCTGGTTAAATACTAAATTTATTAGTTACTAGACATGTGTAATGCTTATTACGTCTATCCAATCACAATGATGCTACAATAAATATTATACGGATAAGAAAACTACCAGAAACGAGGGTCGCAATGCAAAGTGTCGTCCCCACCGCATCGCGCGGGCACCGGACGAGTAACTATTGAAGTTAAATGATATAAATTGTAATTCGATACAAACATAAATATAAGGGGAGACGGGGCGGTCCGTGATGGATCCCCCGTCACGCGTTATTTTATCACGCACACCGCCGCCACTAGTTTTATCACGCGTGAAGTTTTCAACGAGTGGAGAATATCACGCGTTGAAAGTTTGAAAAATTCGACCATTGGCTTGGTTATGACCGTTGTATAACGGTAAATTTCAATAAAAAAACCTTTAAACCCTTTATCTATTTATATCTCCATTTTAAACCATTTTACACACACCAATCTACATCTTTAAACCATTTTAAACCCATTTCACACAATCAACATCTTTCTCAAATGGAGTTCCCTACGGATTCGACGTTTCCGATGTCTAGCGATAGCAGTCGTCTTCCGACAATGAGACGCTAAAATATTTTGTGTCGGTGTATAACGAACTTGATGCCGAGTAGTCCCGCCCAAAGAAGAAGATGGTAGACCGTGATCGTATACGTGCCAACGAAGTGTTAATGAACGATTATTTTGTGGAAAATCCGCTCTACAATGCCGAAACGTTTAGAGATCGGTATCGTTTACCAAAAGAATTATTTTTAAAGATTGTTGGAGACATCGAAGCAAGCGAGGAATGGTTTCAAGAACGTTACGATGCAAGGGGCAAACCAAGTTTCACGCCGATACAAAAATGCACGTCCGCCATTCGCCAACTAGCGACAGGTAACCCTCCCGATCAATATGATGAACACCTAGCTATGTCGGCCAGAACTTCACGTGAATGTTTGCAATTTCTTTGCAACGCGATCATTAAGTTGTATGGTAAAGAGTTTTTACGCAAACCGACGAGCCACGACATCTCACGTATTTACGCCGCACATGAGGCTATATGGCATTTTCCCGGGATGCTCGGTAGCATCGATTGTACACATATCGAGTGGAAAAATTGTCCAAGAGAGTTGCGAGGGGCGTATGTTAGGGGAGACATCAAAAGACCAACCATTATACTAGAAGCGATGGCGTCGAATGATTTATGGATTTGGCATTCATATTTCGGTGTTCCAGGTTCTAACAACGACATCAATGTGTTGCACACGTCACCGTTGTTTCAAACCGTAACGGATGGTACCGCACCTTCCACTCCTTTTTATGTTAATGGTCGACATTACAAACGAGGCTTTTTTCTTGTGGATGGTATCTACCTGTCATGGTCTGTTTTTGTGAAAGCTCCCTCATGGCTAAAGAAATCGTGTTCAAAAAATTGCAAGAATCGGCAAGAAAAGATGTTGAGAGGGCATTTGGTGTTTTATTGTTAATTTCTAATTTAAAATTACCACAACCCATAAACGTATCACCAATCGAACCCGAAAGCAGATTGCTTTCAAGATCAATCTCCATAATCGAAACCGCATTACATACTTCCTTCGGAACAAAACCCGTAAACATATTATTACTCAAGCCCAACACACTAAGCATTGAACAATTCCCAATCTCCGGTGGAATCCGACCCGAAAACTTATTTCCCGCCAACAAAAGTGAATTTATTTTATCCCATTTACCAACCCAAGACGGTAAAGAACCCGAAAGCTGGTTATTTTCAGCCGAAAATGTAACCAACGGAAGCTGAGAAATCTCTTCGGGTAAAGACCCAGATAACGAGTTAAACGAAAGCGCCAATGTTTTAAGATTCCGACAGTTTCCAAGCTCACCGGGAACAGAACCATGAAGTTCAGAGTTACCTAGGTTCAGTGTTGTAAAAATTGGAATTAATCGGGCCTAGGCGGCGCCTAGGCGCTAGTCGGGCATTAACTGATTAATTTTGAGCTAGTCGGACCATTAGTCGGTTGTCGATCCAAGTCGGTCCAAGTCGGTCCTAGTCGGTGCAAGACGGCCCAAATCGGCCCAAGCCGGCCAAATCGTTTCTAGTCGGCCCACTCTTTTTAGTTTAAATCTGGCCCAAACAAATGTTTTTAACCATTAAATACATGGCCCAAGTTGTTTAGTTCCAGCCTGGAAAAAAAAAACATGTTTTGAGCCATTAAAACATATTCCATAATGTCATGACTGATGTGTTAATGTTTGAATATTTAAATACTTAAATTGCTATGTTTTAAACGTCGTTGTTTAAATTTTGAACTATTTTTAAATATTATATTGATATTAATGTGTGTATTGAATGTTTAAATACTTGATTTGTTATGTTTTAAACTTATAGTTGTTTAAATTTCGAACTATTTTTAAGTATTATATTGATATTAATGTATATGTATATATATAATTTAAAAATTATATATATAAATTCTGATCCGATTAATCCTGATTAATCCCGATCAATCCCTAGTCAGTACTACACCGCCCGACTGACGCCTAGCGATCTCTACAACACTGCCTAGGTTCAAAATTGTCAAGTTTCGCATTTAACCAAATGATTTTGGGATCGAACACTTCAATGGGTTGGAAGAAAGATCAAGTTTTGACAAAGATTTAAGGTTTGAAAAAGTGTCCGGTAATGGGCCTTGAATTGAACAAGAGGGTGAGTAAAAGTTTTGTAGGTTTTTAAGGTTACCGATTTCTGTCGGAAGTACGTCGGAGAAACGGTTGATTCCGAGAAAAAGGTCGGCGAGATTCAAAAGGTTTCCAATTTCACGAGGAATTGGTCCGGAAAGTGTGTTGTTTGCGACATCTAAGAACACTAAATTAGTAAGATTTGAGAGAAGTGATGGAGTTAAAGAACCTGTTAATAAATTGTTGCCGAGACTAAGTGACTGGAGTTTTGTTAACCGTCAGATCTCCGGCGGGATGATTCCGGTCAAAGAGTTTGAAGAGAGATCAAGTGACTCCAAATTGGATAACTTTTTAATGGAAAGTGGAATTACGCCGGTAAAAAAATTGGGTCCGAGTTCAAAGGTTTGTAACTGAGTCAACTCACCAAGTGAACTCGGTAACTCACTGGCGAGTTGGTTGTTACCCAATTTTAAAACACGAAGGTGTAAAAGTTGGGATATTTTGTGGGAAAGTTGACCGGAAAACAGATTGGAAGAATGATCAAGGAGTACAAGATTGGAAAGAGAGAAAATGGAAATGGGAAGTGGACCTTTGAGTGAGTGAGTTGAGAGAACGAGTGAAGTGACTCGTTCGTGTTGACAAAACACACCTTCCCATTGACAATGTGGGGTTGTGAGGTCCCATTTGGAGAGCAAATTGGGTCCAATAATGAGTTTTTGAAAGAGATTAAAGACTCTC
Source organism: Helianthus tuberosus (assembly GCA_030545235.1). Taxonomy (NCBI): domain Eukaryota; kingdom Viridiplantae; phylum Streptophyta; class Magnoliopsida; order Asterales; family Asteraceae; genus Helianthus; species Helianthus tuberosus. The sequence goes on along the minus strand of CM060386.1, from coordinate 20,331,872 downwards.
TTTCAAAGTTTTGTTCAACAATGGCGGCATTAGTGAGTATGAAGAAGCCAAATAACATGCATGAAAGATGAAGAAACTTGAAGTTCATAGCCAATGAGTTTCAGAAAGAGTCAAAGAAAGAAGTAAGCTTATATTTAGATGAAGACTTCAGTGGTGTTTTTCTTGAAAATCCCACTAAGATTTATTGATTTTGTACCCCATTTCACTTGAGTTTTTAAAAACTTACTAGCTTTTATTATGACTTTATGAGAGAGAACTCAGAAGGGTTTGGGGAAGATGAAACTTGAAAGTTTAAAGTGTTTTATTTCAAGAATCAAGATTTGATTCTTGAAATAAAACACTTTAAACTTTCAAGTTTCAAGTTTCATCTTTATTAAATGGATAGACATGCAGCCGTCACTTTTACCATCGCACATGCCAATGTATTTGTAACACCCCGAAAATATAAAACTTTATATTAGAATTATAAAGTATAAATAAATGAGAATTTACTAACTAGGAATTTTAACCTAGTTAGCTATAAGTGTAGAAATAACCTATATTAGGGTTAAAAGCAACTAAATTAGATGTTGATCAAAATGGAGGGACCTAAGTTGTAAAAATTGAAACTTAATTTTAATTAATCTAATAAAACACACCAAACACCCCACAAGGAGGTGTCTGGTCGATCAGAACAACAGGGGGCGACACCCCACTTTCAAAAACCCTAGAATTCTACTAAAACTCTCAAATTGGAGGTGCAAATCTGGTCCAAACTAAAATCCGAGCTTAGAATCGTGATCCTCATCGCAAGAGGATTACAAGGTATGTAAAATTTAGTGAAAACTCTTAACTTGAAATTCTCATGAAATTGGGAAAATCTGAAATTAGGGTTGCATGTATATGTTGTGATGATTTAAGAACAACTATAGTGTCTAGGGACAAACCCTAGACAAACACAAGCTGAAATCATGTAAAATTTTAGTGGAAACTATGATCACCATTGTAGGTGATTAATGGGTTATGTGTAAATTGATGAACACTAGGATATTGGGTGTTAATCTTGTGTAATTTGATAATTTGGAAGTGATTTCAGAAATCTAGAAGCTAACAATCATGTAAAATGTTGATTGAGGTGAAATTAGGGCTAAATGATAAGCTAGAAACTTGTCATATAATCATGTGAAAAATCTGCCCTTAAGGTGTTTGTGAAAATGCCTCAAAGAAGGCTTAAAATAGAAATTTAAAGCTTAAACGCATAATTATGATGTTTCAGCGTATTATGCGATGTAAGGTTTAAAGAGAGTTCTAAACATGTCTTGAATTGAACTCTATAGGAAAGGATACCGGAACGTTGAGTGGACAAGCCGGTGGTGATTTACGGTTGAAGGGCGTACACTAAGGTATGTAACTTGATCCGTTACATTCGTTGAATTATGAAATAACTATGCGTTATTGATAGAATTTATATTGATTTATGGTTGGAATGTGAATTGATAGACTTAGTATAGTCAACGAACCAAATTGGTAGTCATCATAAGTGGATGGTTCCACAAGATGAGCCAATGGATCTATTAGTTGTGAAAATTGTAGTTTTAAGCGTTCTAGTAGTCGATAATGGCGATAATAATCACAAAGGCATTAAACCATGAAATTGGTAAGAAATGTGGGTGATAACAAGCCTCGGATGTTGGGCATAATGCGCCATAAGTTATTTAGTTAAATGGTAGTAAAATATGTAAGGTTAGAATGGGTCGAATAATTACATAGTGACATATGGTCTTTCGGTCCGTAAATTAAATTTTGGGTATCAAATTTATAATAGTTATGTCGGTAATGAATTTACAGACATATAGGAAGAAAAATCACATAAAACGGACTTACGAGTCAAAAGATAATACCAAACGAAGTTAAAAACTGGATTTTCCGGAGCTGGCAGCAAATGCAGCTCACAAAACACAACCTGCTGGAAAACCGTTCCTGCCGCGCCACGCGACAGGATTACTGAAACATTCCGCGACACGCGGGGGATGCCGCGCCACGCGATAAACTTAACGAAACCTGCCGCGACACGCGGCAGGTTAATCTCTGAAAAAATGTTTGTTTTTCTTATATTTTGATGCTAGGACTTGTTTGTACTATATAAATTGTTGTCAAAACTAATATTTTGGGTGGTTTTGACCTTAGGTAATTTGGGAACTATCCGGAATGGCGATCAAGCAATTATGAAGAACCGAACACTACATTTTGAAGCTTCCGCAATGTTTTAAAACTTTAGTACTTTCGTGTATGGGTTGTAAACACTAGTTAAACAACTTTTGAAATGTTTTAACTTAGTCATTAATTGACTAAGGATGATGTTATTTAAGAACTTAGTTAATGAAAGTCATGTTACTTAAACAATATTTTATTTGAAATGGTATAATCTATTACTAATATCAAGTAAATTGATACGGGTCTTACAAGTTGGTAATCAGAGCTTAAGGTTGTCAACAAAGTGTTCGGTTCAAGCTTGATCGATCGTCCGGTAAGAATTAACTTATTATGTTAAGTAGATTATGTCTTGTGTAAGGAATAAGAAACGAATTGTTATGTATGGGAAGAGCGTGTTAACACACTCAAACCCGGAAAGTGCACTAAATGTGAACGGTTAAAGCAAGTTAGGAACTTGGCTAAACCGAAACAAATGAAACAATGCCATGAATGAAATGTTTAACGTTTGATGTAAACATTTCAGTTTCAAGATGTCGAAAGAGAGCAATAATGATCCGGTGCCGACAAGCACCGAACAATTGAAAGAAATGATTGCCGAGGAGGTAGGAAAGGCAATTGAGGGCAGTCTATCCGGGTTTATAGACAAGATCCAAAGCACAGTGTTGTCGCTTGTAGAAGAGCGAGTTAAAAGGTTGGAGGATACTGTCAACCTTACGAAAGACAAAATGGGAGAACGTAAAGGGTGCTCATATAAGGAATTCATGGCGTGTAAACCGCCAATCTATAACGGGGAAGTCGACCCGATAATTTGCCAAAGATGGTTGGGCGATATTGAAGGGGTGTTTGAAAGGAGCCATTGCGATGAAAGCGATTTCGTTGCCTATGGAACGGGTCAGTTAAGAGGACAAGCCAAGGATTGATGGGATAATAAAAAGAATGAAATAGGGGCCGAAGCGGCAAGGGCCATGACTTGGGAAGAGTTTAAGACACCATTTCTTAAACATCATAGTCCCAAAGCGGTCATCAACAAAATCAAGGAAGAGTTCATGCAACTTAGGCACAAGGGTGAAACCATAGACAAGATCACGGCGATGTTTATGGATAAGATGAAGTTTAGTAGTGAGTTGGTGACGAACGAAGAACAGAAAATATACTACTACTACTACAATATGTTGAGCGCTGAATATAGGGAGTTTATGACTCCTTCAAAATACGAGACCCTTACCGAAATCATTAATGTTGATCGGGAACGGGAAATCGAATTGAAGAAGCAAGTCGAAAGAGGTGAACGAAGGGCACATGATGTGAATCCAAGCCCGACAAAGAAAGCCCAAACTGGAGAATCGGGGAAGAAGGTAGATACTAAAGGTGGGTCGCCAAGTTGTAAGGTGTGCGGGAAGGGACACAAAGGGGAATGTCGGTTCAAAGACAAGCCATGCCCTATATGTAACAAGACGGGGCACACGGCCTCGCTATGCCCGGGAAAAGTCTCTGTTTGCTACAAATGTTATCAACCCGGCCACAAAAAGTCCGAATGTCCGGACTTAGTTGGAAAAAAAGATGTTAAAGAATCTCCAACAGAAGCTCCCAAAGCGAAGGCGAGGTCCTTCCAACTTACCGCAGCTGAAGCGAAGACAGAACCCGATGTGGTTTCAGGTATATTCACAATTAACTCAATTCCAGCACGTGTATTTTTTGATACGGGTGCGAATAAATCCTTCATTTCGCATGGATTTATTCGACATCCTTCATTTGTATTGACGAAATTACCTGTGCCCTTAGAAGTTGAAATAGGGGACAACAAAAGTTTTATAGTTTGTGATGTTTGTCGAGGCTGCAAATTAAGCATCGACGATGAGGAATACTTGATAGACCTAATCCCGATGTCAATGGGGGAATTTCAAGTAGTCGTTGGGATGGATTGGCTAGCCCAGCACCATGCAAAAGTCGTGTGTTTCCGTAAGGAGATAAAACTAACATCTCCGAGCGGGAAACACGTCACCATTTATGGCGAAAAAGGAGGCAACCCCATAGTGTGCTTAATGTTGAAAGCTCACAAACTTATGAAGCGAGGATGCAAGGCATTTATGATATACGCGAATGAGCCCGAGAAAGAATCACGGAAGATTGAAGATGTACCGGTAGTACGAGATTATGAAGATGTGTTTCCGGAGGATTTACCGGGGATACCGCCTGAACGGGAAGTAGAGTTTGGGATCGAATTGATTCCGGGCGCAAAACCCGTAGTAAAAGCCCCGTACCGACTCGCACCGTCGGAATTGCAAGAGTTGATGTCCCAAATTCAAGACCTGCTTGACAAGGGATTCATAAGGCCGAGTGTGTCTCCTTGGGGCGCACCGGTATTGTTCGTAAGAAAGAAGGACGGAAGCATGCGCATGTGTATCGATTACCGGGAGTTAAACAAACTCACGGTAAAGAACCAATACCCGCTTCCGAGAATAGATGATTTATTCGACCAATTACAAGGTACGAACTGGTTCTCAAAAATTGACCTTAGATCTGGGTATCACCAACTAAAGGTCAAGGAAGAAGATGTGCCGAAGACGGCTTTCCGCATGAGATACGGACATTACGAATTCCTCGTGATGTCATTTGGGCTAACAAATGCACCCGCGGCTTTCATGGACCTCATGAACCGGGTTTGCAAGCCAATGTTGGATAAGTCGGTCATTGTGTTTATTAATGATATTTTGGTGTATTCGAAAAGTGAAGCTGAACATGCACACCATTTACAAGAGGTGTTGGAGACACTTAGGCGAGAGAGGTTATATGCAAAATTCTCTAAATGTGCCTTTTGGTTACGAGAGGTACAATTTCTTGGCCATGTCATAAGTGCCGACGGAGTATTGGTGGATCCGTCAAAGATAGAGGCTGTGTCAAAATGGAATTCCCCGAAGAACCCTTCGGAAATCAGAAGCTTTTTGGGGCTTGCGGGATACTACAGGAGATTCATTCAAGATTTATCCAAGATTGCGTCACCACTAACAAAGTTAACCCAAAAGAAAGAAAAATTCATTTGGGGTGTCGATCAAGAAAGAGCGTTCCAAACGCTAAAAGAAAAGTTAACTCAAGCTCCGGTACTGACATTGCCGGATGGAGTTGAAGACATGGTGGTTTATTCGGATGCTTCACTATCGGGGCTCGGATGCGTTTTGATGCAACGGGGCAAGGTGATAGCTTATGCCTCGAGGCAATTGAAGATACACGAGAAGAAATATCCCACGCATGATCTTGAGTTGGCTGCGGTGGTATTTGCCTTAAAAATATGGAGGCATTACTTATATGGGGTAAAGTGCACCATATTCACCGATCACAAGAGCTTAAAATACTTCTTCGATCAGAAGGAGTTAAATATGCGACAAAGGCGATGGCTAGAAACGGTGAAAGACTTCGATTGTGAAATACATTATCACCCCGGAAAGGCTAATGTGGTGGCGGATGCTCTAAGCAGAAAAGCGGACTATGTCCCAATACGAGTAAGATCAATGCAACTCGTGGTGACCTCAGGTATACTTGAACGTATTCGAGAGGCGCAATTTGAAGCAATGAAAGAAGAGAATTGGAAGAAAGAAAGAATAATCGGTCAATTGAAAGATTTGTCGGATGGAAATAACGGGTTGAAGACTCGATCCGGAAGGATATGGGTCCCACATACTTGTGGAGTGAAGGCGCTTCTACTTAATGAAGCTCATAAATCCCGTTATTCAATTCATCCGGGTGCGACCAAGATGTACAATGATTTGAAACAAAATTATTGGTGGCCCGGAATGAAGAGGGATGTGGCGAAGTATGTGGAAAAATGCTTGACATGTTTACAAGTCAAGGCGGAGCACCAGAAACCATACGACAAACTCCAACCGTTAGAAATTCCGGTTTGGAAATGGGAACATATTACAATGGACCTATTAACCAAGTTGCCTAAGACGAATCGTGGTTTCGATGCCATATGGGTAGTGGTGGATAGATTGATGAAAAGTGCTCACTTCATTCCAATTCGTGAGACTTATACGTCAGAAAAGATGTCAGAAGTTTACACTAATGAAATAATAGCACGTCATGGGGTGCCGGTATCCATCGTGTCTAATAGGGATACCCGGTTTACTTCAAATTTCTGGCGAGATTTCCAAGAGCAAATGGGAACCAAATTGTTCATTAGCACTGCGTACCATCCTCAAACGGATGGACAGAGTGAAAGAACAATACAAACATTGGGGGACATGCTACGGGCGTGTATAATCGACTTTGGAGGAAGTTGGGATGTTCACCTACCGTTAGTCGAGTTCTCATATAATAACAGCTACCAATCTAGTATTAAGATGACACCGTACGAAATGCTTTATGGTAGGAAGTGTCGAACCCCGGTATGTTGGGGTGAAGTGGGTCCACGTGAACTCGCCCACCAAGATATAGTACGAGCCACGAATGAAAAGATTGATATAGTTCGGGCACACTTGAAAGCGGCTCAAGACAGGTAAAAGGCGTATGCTGATAAAAGGAATAGGCCAATCGAATTCCAGGTTGGCGACATGGTCATGCTAAAAGTATCCCCATGGAAGGGCGTTATTAGATTCAGAAAAAGGGGGAAGCTAAGCCCGAGGTTTATTGGGCCATTTAAAATTATCGGAAGGGTTGGCAAGGTAGCATACCGTCTTGAGCTACCGGAGGAATTAAGTGGGATTCATGGCACGTTTCACGTGTCACAATTACGAAAGTGCCTAGCAGACGAAACGGCCTATATCCATTATGATGATATCGAAGTGGATAATAGTCTGAATCATGCGGTGAGACCGGTGGAGATTTTAGACCGAAAGGTCAAACACTTACGAAATAAACAAATCGACCAAGTCAAAGTCAAATGGGAGCATAGGAAAGGTTCGAACACTACGTGGGAGTCCGAAGAGGAGATGCGACGTCTCCACCCTACATTATTTGGTACGTACTTCGGTTTCGGGGACGAAACCCTTTTTAAGGGGGGTGGACTTGTAACACCCCGAAAATATAAAACTTTATATTAGAATTATAAAGTATAAATAAATGATAATTTACTAACTAGGAATTTTAACCTAGTTAGCTATAAGTGTAGAAATAACCTATATTAGGGTTAAAAGCAACTAAATTAGATGTTGATCAAAATGGAGGGACCTAAGTTGTAAAAATTGAAACTTAATTTTAATTAATCTAATAAAACACACCAAACACCCCACAAGGAGGTGTCTGGTCGATCAGAACAACAGGGGGCGACACCCCACTTTCAAAAACCCTAGAATTCTACTAAAACTCTCAAATTGGAGGTGCAAATCTGGTCCAAACTAAAATCCAAGCTTAGAATCGTGATCCTCATCGCAAGAGGATTACAAGGTATGTAAAATTTAGTGAAAACTCTTAACTTGAAATTCTCATGAAATTGGGAAAATCTGAAATTAGGGTTGCATGTATATGTTGTGATGATTTAAGAACAACTATAGTGTCTAGGGACAAACCCTAGACAAACACAAGCTGAAATCATGTAAAATTTTAGTGGAAACTATGATCACCATTGTAGGTGATTAATGGGTTATGTGTAAATTGATGAACACTAGGAAATTGGGTGTTAATCTTGTGTAATTTGATAATTTGGAAGTGATTTCAGAAATCTAGAAGCTAACAATCATGTAAAATGTTGATTGAGGTGAAATTAGGGCTAAATGATAAGCTAGAAACTTGTCATATAATCATGTGAAAAATCTGCCCTTAAGGTGTTTGTGAAAATGCCTCAAAGAAGGCTTAAAATAGAAATTTAAAGCTTAAACGCATAATTATGATGTTTCGGTGTATTATGCGATGTAAGGTTTAAAGAGAGTTCTAAACATGTCTTGAATTGAACTCTATAGGAAAGGATACCGGAACGTCGAGTGGACAAGCCGGTGGTGATTTGCGGTTGAAGGGCGTACACTAAGGTATGTAACTTGATCCGTTACATTCGTTGAATTATGAAATAACTATGCGTTATTGATAGAATTTATATTGATTTATGGTTGGAATGTGAATTGATAGACTTAGTATAGTCAACGAACCAAATTGGTAGTCATCATAAATGGATGGTTCCACAAGATGAGCCAATGGATCTATTAGTTGTGAAAATTGTAGTTTTAAGCGTTCTAGTAGTCGATAATGGCGATAATAATCACAAAGGCATTAAACCATGAAATTGGTAAGAAATGTGGGTGATAACAAGCCTCGGATGTTGGGCATAATGCGCCATAAGTTATTTAGTTAAATGGTAGTAAAATATGTAAGGTTAGAATGGGTCGAATAATTACATAGTGACATATGGTCTTTCGGTCCGTAAATTAAATTTTGGGTATCAAATTTATAATAGTTATGTCGGTAATGAATTTACAGACATATAGGAAGAAAAATCACATAAAACGGACTTACGAGTCAAAAGATATGACCAAACGAAGTTAAAAACTGGATTTTCCGGAGCTGGCAGCAAATGCAGCTCACAAAACACAACCTGCTGGAAAACCGTTCCTGCCGTGCCACGCGACAGGATTACTGAAACAGTCCGCGACACGCGGGGGATGCCGCGCCACGCGACAAACTTAACGAAACCTGCCGCGACACGCGGCAGGTTAATCTCTGAAAAAATGTTTGTTTTTCTTATATTTTGATGCTAGGACTTGTTTGTACTATATAAATTGTTGTCAAAACTAATATTTTGGGTGGTTTTGACCTTAGGTAATTTGGGAACTATCCGGAATGGCGATCAAGCAATGATGAAGAACCGAACACTACATTTTGAAGCTTCCGCAATGTTTTAAAACTTTAGTACTTTCGTGTATGGGTTGTAAACACTAGTTAAACAACTTTTGAAATGTTTTAACTTAGTCATTAATTGACTAAGGATGATGTTATTTAAGAACTTAGTTAATGAAAGTCATGTTACTTAAACAATATTTTATTTGAAATGGTATAATCTATTACTAATATCAAGTAAATTGATACGGGTCTTACAGTATTGGGCTTAACAAACATGCAGATCTCATATTTATTGAACACACATGAGCCGTCAATATGAAGTCAAACCAATTCTTGTGATATAGAAAGTGGCCGACAATTCTGATTGTAATTAAGAAAGATCTGATTCACTTTACATATGATTGGGCCGCACTATAAGACTTGATCACATGCAATTCTTTGAGTTTATGGCCGACAATTTTAAATCTTACTCAATTAATTCTATTGGACCTCACAATTTTAGATCAGATCAATATTAAAATGGCCGACAACTTTTATGACATCTAAATGCTCATTGGACCTTCTGAATTAGTGGACTTATGTCTTTGATTTTTATGAACCGACAAACAACAATCAATTTCAAATAAATAGTCTTTCCAACTCTCCAAGGAAGCTTCTCGGAAGCTCACTATGCCTTCCCTCTCATCTCTCCATATAACCACCCCCTCCTTCCTCCCTCCTTCCATCAACAACAAACAATCCCCACTATTATTATACCTACTACAACCATGAAACTCACCGGAAAACTCATCCCTAAAAACCTCTTCAAATCCACCAAAAAACAACCAAACGACACCGTATCCACATCCTCCTCTTTCAACTCTATAGCCTATCGAGCCCACATAAATATTGTCCATTTGATTATTGCATGCCATTATGTAGCCTTTAAGAGTCTTTCAACTTTCAAGTTTCATCTTCCCCAAACCCATCTGAGTTCTCTCAACCATTGAAGTCTTCATCTAAATATAAGCTTACTTCTTTCTTTGACTCTTTCTGAAACTCAATGGCTATGAACTTCAAGTTTCTTCATCTTTCATGCATGTTATTTGGCTTCTTCATGCTCACTAATGCAACCATTGTTGAACAAAACTTCAAAAGAGAGTCTTTAATCTCTTTCAAAAACTCATTCTTGGACCCCAATTTGCTCTCCAAATGGGACCTCACAACCCCACATTGTCAATGGGAAGGTGTGTTTTGTCAACACGAACGAGTCACTTCACTCGTTCTCTCAACTCACTCACTCAAAGGTCCACTTCCCATTTCCCTTTTCTCTCTTTCCAATCTTGTACTCCTTGATCTCTCTTCAAACTCTTTGACCGGAATCATCCCACCGGAGATCGGACGGTTAACAAAACTCCGGTCACTTAGTCTGGGCAACAATTTATTAACAGGTTCTTTAACTCCATCACTTCTCTCAAATCTTACTAATTTAGTGTTCTTAGATGTCGCAAATAACACACTTTCCGGCCCAATTCCTCGTGAAATTGGAAACCTTTTGAATCTCACTGACCTTGTTCTCGGAATCAACCGTTTCTCCGGCGTACTTCCGACAAAAATAGGTAACCTTAAAAACCTACAAAACTTTTACTCACCCTCTTGTTCAATTCAAGGCCCATTACCGGACACTTTTTCAAACCTTCAATCTTTGTCAAAACTTGATCTTTCTTCCAACCCATTGAAGTGTTCGATCCCAAAATCATTTGGTCAAATGCGAAACTTGACAATTTTGAACCTAGGTAACTCCGAACTTAACGGTTCTGTTCCCGGTGAGCTTGGAAACTGTCGGAATCTTAAAACATTGGCGCTTTCGTTTAACTCGTTATCTGGGTCTTTACCCGAAGAGATTTCTCAGCTTCCGTTGGTGACGTTTTCGGCTGAAAATAACCAGCTTTCGGGTTCTTTACCGTCTTGGGTTGGTAAATGGGATAAAATAAATTCACTTTTGTTGGCGGGAAATAAGTTTTCGGATCGGATTCCACCGGAGATTGGGAATTGTTCAATGCTTAGTGTGTTGGGCTTGAGTAATAATATGTTTACGGGTTTTGTTCCGAAGGAAGTATGTAATGCGGTTTCGATTATGGAGATTGATCTTGAAAGCAATCTGCTTTCGGGTTCGATTGGTGATACGTTTATGGGTTGTGGTAATCTTACTCAGTTAATTTCTAGTATGTTAAATTGTAGTAGTATGTTTTAATTTTAATGAAATTTATAATTTTAGTGTTTTATTGTTAATTTCTAATTTAAAATAAAAAAATAAAAAAAATTGAGAGTGATGGAATTCTATCACTAGTGACCACACCCTCTACATTTCTATCACTAGTGATAGAATAGTGGATGATGACATGGCATGAGTTGATTGGATATTAGAAGTGATAGAATCTATCACTAGTGACTACCCCCTCCCCTAAAGACGAAAAATATAATTTACCCTTAGTTTTTTTTTTCCTTCCAATCTGAAACAAGCCCTCTTTATATAAAAACCCAAGTCCCAATTATGATGATAAAAGTTTGCAGATTGGCGGGAAGATCAAATTCCGTGGTCGATTGAGGAAATGGAGGTTCTGAGATTGCCGTTATCCGCGTCACAAAAAGGGAAACTGATATCTGCAGGCTACACTTCCATCGCTTCGCTTTCTTCACTTTCTCCTTCTCATCTTGCTCTAGGTATTATCTCAATTTTAACCTAACATACCTTTACTCTGTCTCGTATATGTTTGAATCAAACATTTTCTTCCTGTTTATTAGGTTACTGTACCATCATAGTCACAGAGTTTGGATTTAAGTGTGATAAGTTTGTTTTCTTTGTTGGATTGTGTGTATGATAATTTAGTTCACCAACTGTTTGATAATATGCTCCAGTGAACAATATCGCATGCTGTGGTGGTTCGCTTGTGATTTAACCCCATGAATTTCCCCCAATGTGTACCACATTTGTTTCTGTAATGTAAGAGTGCTTTTCTTAGAATTGAAAGATGATCATAGGTTTGAAGGGTGTGTTAGGTTTTGTGATACATGTTTGTTAGTTTGAATAGTAAGTTGACTTATTCGATACTGAATAGAAAATTATTATTTGCCATAAATTTACGTATTTTATGATAAAAAAATTTTTAGAAATAGTATATTTTAATAATCCAAACTTTTCTCCATTGGTCTTCCAACTTCAAAAATAACCATTTATAGTCCCAACTATTAACATATTCGCCTCCAATGGACCTTGACTAACAAAACTCTAACGCCGTTAGTCACCGGTCGCCGGAAAAACGTTTTTGGCCAGCAAAGCCTCCTGAAGGTCTGATCTAAGGTTACAAAGAGGTTTGAGACAAAAATGTTGAGTTTTCCGGGCAAAAAGAAGTTTTCCGACGACCTAAATAATTCGGGCTTTTACTAGAAAAATGTTTATAAAGGCCTGGAATCAGGTTACACGGAGGTTTAGGACGAAAAGGTTGAGTTTTCCGGCCAAAAAAGTAGTTTTCCGTTCAAAAACGTTTTTCTGGCGAACGAAGACTAACGGCGTTCGGGTTCTGTTAGTCAGGTTTCAAAGGATGTCAATATGTTAATACTTGAGACTGTCAGTGGTTACTTTTTAAGTTGGGACTGTTGACGGTAAGGGCGAATAGTTGAGATTGTTAAAATCAAATATTCCAAAAATTTATAATATTTTTGGTATGTTTGTACATAAGTGTCATGTGAAGTGTCTTTACATGTAAAAATCTTTGTTTTTATTTCTATGAGAAACTTTTATCTGTATTTTTTTTTTCATGTGTTATCAAATTATACTTTAACATTTATGATGATAACACAAACATAAAGCAGATATGCCAAAGTTGGCGAATTTCATGTCGATGGTGACAGAACTCAAGTTATACCCACGGATCATCGCATTCTATTTTTCTAAGTTTCTGTAAGGAATGTAGCTAAAAACAATGCGGAATGTAAGATCATACACATTTAAAACAAGATTGAGAACGTTATACAATTGGGTTTTAAGCATGTGATTAGGGCTGTAAACGAACCGAACGTTCAGCGAACAGTTCGTGAACCGTTCGGCGGGAAGTTCGTTCGATAAGTTTAACGAACGAACACGAACAAAAAATTTCGTTCGATAAGCTTAACAAACGAACACGAACAAAGGTCTCGTTCGTTCGACTGCGTTCGTGAACGTTCGGTAATACGTTCGTTCGTGTTCTTTCGTTTATGTCCGTTCGTGTTCGTTTTTTTATGTTTATTTTTCTAAAAGTTTTTAATGTTTTATTAATTTTTTACTTTCCCCACATGTATTATTTCCCTCTCTCTAGCCATCTCCCTCTTTTGATATCACACTCCTTCATTCAGCTTATCTCCAATTGATTGAACCCAATATTATCCATCCCTTCAATCTTTAAATGGTTATATTTAACTACTTTCGTTGTGTACAATGTTTAAGATTAACGGTGCCTTTTTTAATTTTCAAAATTAAAGTTCATTTGTGTTCGTTTGTGTTCGTGGTTATTGTTCACGAACTGTTCGCGAACAACCAAATTCCTTAACGAACGAACACGAACACAAACTTCTGTTCGTCATGTGTTCGCGAACAGTTCACGAACATCCAAACTTCCTTAACGAACGAACACGAACATAGCCTTGTTCGTGTTCGTTCGGTTCGTTTACAGCCCTACATGTGATCATAAAATTAGTTAGAGACTAAGGTTTAAACTTGATCTACATCCACAACCTAAGAAGATGTTGATAATTTGATTTTCCATGATATAATATCACTCTATTCCATTGTTTGGGAAACCTTACAAGCATGATTATTGACAGAAATATTAAATCATAGATCTTTTAAATACTTCACTAATGTGATCGTAAATTCCAAACAACTATGAACAATTGATCACATGTAATCGAGCTAAGAATAAAGCTTTCTGGATTGATAAAGGTGATTTTGAACATGTGAGTGAAAAGTTTGACGCACCATTATAGTAGAATCAACGCAACATTACCATGTTACACATCCAAATCCAAACCTACTACAACTACTGGTCTAGCCTTTAAAGTTTGACGCACTGTTGTAATGACCACACGTTCTCTAGCTTTTGCCAGCTCAGATCGCCATAAAAGTGCTTCTTGATGAGATGAGTCGCGTTGCTTCGTAAGTTGCTCTATTTCTTTACTTAACGCCATCACCCTTTCTTCAAATTCTCTTAGCTATAAAAGAAAACCAGTCATGTAATTGCAAATATAATCACATGTTTGTATGTTCTGTGTATAATTTGTTGCTTCTACTATGGAAAGCAAAAGATTAAATAATAATAATAATATGAGAATGAGAGGTGGCAAAGAGAGAGAGAGAGAGAGAGAGAGAGAGAGAGAGAGAGTGTGTGTGTGTGTATAAATATATATATATAGAGAGAGAGACCGGTTAACGTACAAAACCACCTTATCATGCGACGGTACGCGACCACCATACAACGTGCGTAATTATGAAAATGACGTGCGTAATTATGGTAAACCCAACCCATGCATAATTATGTGTAATTATGCAAATAACGTGCGTAATTAGGGTTTAACCCAACCCATGCGTAATTACGCAAATAATGTGTGTAATTATGTGTTGTAACGTGCGTGATTATGCACGGTTAATTACTATTACGCCACTTCGTTCAATTGAAGGCCTGGATTGAGATCAGATGTGTGGTTGAGATGCTCGCGTACGCATCGCACGGTAAGGTGGTCTTGCATTTTAATCTTTCTATATATACATACACACACACATATACACTAACCATTATACTGTAGGACCCGGCTTGTTTTTCCAACTCTTTCCTAAAGTGGTCAACTTCAGAAGTTGCGATCCTCCGTTGCTCATCCAGCATATGAGCTGCAGATGCAGCACTCTCTGCTGCTTCAGCTGTCTCAGTTAACTTTTCCGCTATCTCTTTTATTGTTGAATCCCTAGCACGAATATCTCTTGCTAAATTTTGCAGCTCTTCGTCTTTTACTCTTAATGTTTCCTGTAACAATATCAAACTATCGATCATATTGCCCTTTTACCTAAATATTCATTTATTTTTTGGTATGGGTAAGGTGTTACATACCTTCATGATTGTGTAATCATCCAATGGGGCATCGGGTGTTTTGTTCATCACTGAACCTAAAGCATTCCTCCTTGAAATCTGCATTGCTGCTTCAATTTCTTTGGAAGATTCTAGAGCAGTTGAATTTGCAGCTTGGTTTTAAAATGCGCGCATCAGGAGCGCATAATGCGCACATCACATGATGCAATGATGAGATCGCATCGTGTGTTGCGGTTCCATGATGCGCGCATCACATGATGTGGTCTAATGTGGCGCCTTATGTAGTTGATTTGTATTTGAACAAATTAGATCTTTAACTGAACAAATCTGACTATAGATGATGGGAATATATTATATTTTAGTGTTTAAAAGGTTCACAAGTTAAAATCTTAGCTATATATATTTTTTAGCATTTTTGAATAAGGAACACCTCACATACGTGATGCGTGCGCTTCACGCACTGCGCATCACGCATCGGATTTTGTGATCAAAACGCATCGGATCGCTACACGCATTTTAAAACCAAGATTTGCAGCAGTAACGACAGCGGAAACTGTCCCTAATTTTGCGTGACTGTTTCCAGCTAATGAGTTCACTGCCTCTTTATGAGCCCTTAATACCAACTGTGCTGCACTGTTGTTTTGTGTACAGGATAAAAACATATATCAGCAACCTAGTTATTCATAATGATAGGATATTTGACCGTAAAGATAATTTATAAGCAATCAGATTAAAAAAAATAGTTTAAAAAATGCAAAAAACAATAAATAACTCACTGCAACGTTGCCACCCAAGCTCTAGCTGCACCTGGAGTTTCTGCACGCAGAAAATATTCTTTTTTCTGTGGTGTTGCAATATCTAATAAATCAAGTTAGGGGCATACATTCCACGGTTCTCCCATATTATTTTAAAAAAGTAAATGACAATATGTAAGTAAACGCAAAAAATAACTGTGGATACAAATAATACAGTTATCATACTTTGGCAGTCCACTGAAAAAAAAATACATATAATTAGATCAGATATCATCAAATATCCGACACGTTATAGTGATGATCAGTGATCTTACTGAAAGTTAAAGGGTGATGTCATGATTGTGCTATTTGAATCAAACACAATCGTTCCTTTGATATTCGGGTCATTTCTCCTGATTCTGCAGAGGCTTATAACTGTTAGAAATGGGGACACTTGAATAATATTAATAATGCCGGATCTTAAAACGAAAAAAAAAAAAATTGGTGCATAGCTTAGCATCTTACTTGTATTCCATTTTTCCTGTTGTCGGGTCTAGGATGACCCATCTTTCGTTCCATTTCCTTAGCTATTACAATACAACAGTTGAAGCTAGATGTCAGAATAAACAGCTGAATAACAGTCTGTTGTTTATAATATTATCCATCTTAAACTCTCGTCAAGACGTCAACTGGTTCGTTTTTCCTGATTGTAAATTGAGCTACTTTACATAAAACTATAGCTTTGATCCAACATTCAGGAATTTAGGTTTCTACTGTTCTCAAAGTAAAACTAGGGTTTCATCCCTCTGTCAGTAAAGTCATAACAAAGCTTTATAATTCAGTTTCCATAACATAATTGGGAGGGAGTGATTATCGAATTAAAAACTGAATTTTTCTTTTCTTCTCAAATTCTATATATAATAACTTTTTTTTAAAATATAAAATGCATTCATGATCAGGGCCGGCCCTGGGGGTGGGCGGGGAGGACCACCGGCCAGGTCCCGATATTTCGGAGGGCACAGTATTTTTAGAAAAAACCCGATGTGTATACGTAAATTTTTTTTTTTTTTACAGGGTATACCTATACAAACACTAACATAGGCCCACTTACAAAATTATTCTTATGCTTTAGATTAGTTATTAGGCCATTGACATTAGGTTTAGACCTTTATTGAGCCCAATACCCAATTCCGTTAATGCCTAAGGGCACGTTTTTTGAAACTCGAACAGGGTACACGAATTTTCAGGCCGGCCTGTTCATATTGTGAACCAAAACCCTAATAAAAAAAATTCTCACTCAGATATGATCCAGAGGTAAATCAATAAAAAAATCAAACAAACTTCATATTCAAATTGAATTAATTTAATTTCAATGGATTACCGTTTCAGATCGCTTAAGAAGAGGACCCTGCAAGAGGTGTCGACCCGACCCGGATGCGAATTGTCGTTTAATCTTATCCAAACTAGCTTCTGTAGTATTAGCCCCATCTCCATCTCTCTAATTATATATATGAAGTTACAACATCAAATTAGTTTAACTGAAATCAAAGAATCTTGAAAAAGAGTGCAAGAAAAGAAACTGACCACAGATGAAGACCCATTGGTAGCCATGGTGGTAGAACACAATGATCAGCTGGTCCTGATGAGAATTAAGATTCAGGGGGTGTTTGGGATTCCTTTTAACTTATGACTTATAACTTCTGGGAAGTCATAAGTGAGAAGTAAGAATTTGTTACTTCTCAGTTTCTCCTTCTTTAAGCCATTTCAAGGCACAAAAGTTCTTATCTAAGAGTGTTTGGGATTCCTTTTGGCCATAGAAGTTCTTCTCAAAGGGTGTTTGGGATTCCTTCTCACTTCTAAGAAGTCAATAAGTGAGAAGTTGGTGCAAAATAAGGAACCCCAAACACCGCCTTATTCTATTTTGCAGTAGAGGGAGTTTATGCTTAGGCTATAAAAACATTACGAAAAATGCTTTTGTAAGAATAGTGTTTAGATCGGCATAAAGGTTATTTACAGTTTGTCGTTAGTCGTTACAAGGTTTACATTTGCATCTACATCCTGTTTCATCATCAATATTGTTTTCGTTAATCGTTTGTTCTGCTAGAAATTATCAGCAAAAGGTTTTTTGTTAGAAGTCATCTGAGAGATGTATAGGGTGTAAGCTCTATGTTCTCTAGATACATAGTGTGAGTGTCTCTTAGAAGAAGGAAGCTCCTACGTTATATGTGAATGTGATTAAAATTTGTATAATTGCTTAGTAAGGAGCATGAAAACATGTAATCAAAAGAAAATTGCTTTGTACATTACCAGTATAGGGTTAAGCCAAGAGTAGGCCTCCAGTCCTTATCTTTTTATTTTCCTTAAGTTTAGGATTAGTTCACTAAGGAAAGGACATATGTGATGGTACGTCATGGTATATTTTCTTTTGTGGATTATTTAGTGTTTACGAACGAGACTATGTAATGTACTATTGCAAAATTGAAGGTTTAGAGATGGTTTAGATTCCATAGGTTTTGGCCTAGTAGAGAATTAAAGAAACGCATATGAAATTCATCTTTACGTGTGTTGATACTGAAGCAAAAGATGCAGTGAGGTATCTACAGATGCCTTTCCATTGTTTTGTGTCACCCAGTCACCATTTCCTCCATTGCTATGAGCAACAGTAACTAGTGTAACTGCATTTATTCACCATTAAACTTTTTTGATATTATTTGTTTCGTGTACCCTTCTGATCACGTTCAGTTGATCATTCACATCCTGACCCTTGTTATGCACTTCTTTATGACTTGGACGATTTGTTTTAAATGTTTAAAGAGTTTTGCACTAACTTCAAATATCTGTTCATAAGGATGTCATCATGTCAAGACTCAAGAGCTTCATGGTCGTCAATAGGCTAATTATTTTGTAGAGTTTCTACATAGGGTAGTTATAGGTTCACAATTGTGTTTGTTTATCACTACAAAAAAGGAGCTTAATCTACATTTAGCCCTTGTGTTTGATTTTGATTGTCTGTTCATTTCATAAAAACAAAAAATTATAACACCAAACTTTTCTTTATCCACTTGATGTTTCTTTTTCTGATCATTTCATGCGAAAGCAGGTAATGAACTGCTTGATCATTCATATATATCATTTTAAGTTATTAAAGTCTTATTTTCTAAACAACCTTGAGCATGACTATTACTCTCTTTAATTGTCACCTTTTTTACATTACTTTCAGCACAAACATTCTTATTAAAAACTTACGTTATATGCTTGCAACAGAACTGAAGGTTTCAGAAACAGAGGCACTAGAAATCCTAAAGAGTGTATCGGATGGTAGTAGGTTGCAGAGCACCAGTAGCAGTTTTACCATTGTCAATGGTATTATTCACTCTTCGGCTACCATACTTTCAGTTTCTTTACTATTATGATTGTGGTTACCATTTGTTGTAGGTGCCCAGAGCGCGTGGGATATGCTGCAGGAAGAGGAAACCTCTGTACATATTACCACATCGTGTGCTGACTTGGATAGCATTTTGGGTGGAGGAATAAGTTGCAAAGAAGTCACCGAAATTGGTTTGTTCTTTTATTGTTTTTACATGCATTTCTAGTTATTTTATGCTAAAAGTTTTTTTTTCTTTTCTCGGTTAGGTGGAGTTCCCGGCATTGGTAAAACACAACTTGGGTATAAGTTGCTAACATACTTTATTGAGTAAAATGCCATTTCGTCCCTAAGGTTTGGCCTTTTTGCGACTTTCGTCCAAAGGTTTGTTTTTCCGCATCTAGATCCAAAAGGCTTGAAATCTTGCCATTTTGATTTGGCTCGTTAACTCCATCCATTTTTCTCCGTTAAGTCAGGGGTATTTTCGTCTTTTTTGTTAACTTAAAGGGCAGTTCGGGTATTCTGTCTTTTTACATAAAGTGAAAAAGACCAAATTGCTCTTTAAGTTCGCAAAAAAGACGGAAATATCCCTGACTTAACGGAGAAAAATGGATGGAGTTAACGAGCCGGATGAAAACGACAAGATTTCAAACCTTTTGGATCCAGATGCGGAAAACAAACCTTTGGACGAAAGTCGCAAAACTGGCCAAACCTCAGGGACGAAAATGGTATTTTGCTCTACTTTTTTTTTGGGAAGTTTTATGTGTTTCGCTAACATAAGATACAGAATTCAACTTGCAGTTAATGTTCAGATCCCATACGATTACGGTGGAGTTGGAGGCAAGGCAATCTATATCGGTAAGTCTGTAGCCTTACCGTTATTTTGTTAGCATTTATCACAATCTTGTTATATTTAACATTTTTTATTTTTTGATAGCAGATACAGAAGGTAGCTTCATGGTTGAACGAGCTTTACAGATTGCAGAAGCTTGTAGTGCTGACATGGCAGAATACAGCCGCTTGCATCACAAGGGGCCTCAAGCTTGTGAAGTCAAAACGATGCAGCCCAAAGATTTTCTTGAAAATATATTTTACTTCCGTGTCTGCAGTTATACCGAGCAAATTGCCCTCACTAATTACTTAGACAAGTTCATCACGGAGCATAAAGATGTAGATACATATATACGCATTTCAATTAAATTTCATTTTCATGTATTACAGATTTAGAAACTGCATCTAAAAATGTTTCTACAGGTTAAGGTGGTTATCATCGATAGCATCACATTTCACTTCCGACAAGATTTTGATGACATGGCGCTTAGAACAAGAATACTCAGTGGAATGGCCTTGAATTTGATGAAACTCGCCAGAAAATTCGGTTTGGCGGTAAGATTAAACACCTAAATTATTATGTAATTTTCGGTCAATTATAGGTCAAATTCAGAAGTTGATTCCTAATGTGGTCTCCTTTTTGTATATATTGAGCAGGTAGTTGTACTGAATCAGGTGACTACCAAGTATGCGAATGGTCAATTTCATTTAGCCCTTGCACTCGGTAACTTGTATATGTTAATATTTTGTTTTTATTTTTTAACTTTGCACAATTACATATTATCGTTACGTGGGTGGTTGTTAAAACTTATTTACAGGTGATAGTTGGTCACATTCCTCCACAAATCGCATCATTTTGCACTGGAATGGCAATGAACGCTATGCGTACATTGACAAGTCACCCTCTCTCCGATCAGCATCTGCACCTTATTCCGTCACACCTAAAGGAATCAGGACCTCGGATTCGAACAGCAAAAGAATTAAACATGTCTAAGTTTATTATTGCATGTTCAGCTAGTGTAACATTTCCAGTCCTGTATATCTTTTTGCTTTCACTTTATGAATTAAATCAATGTTTTATTAAGAAAGCCGATCAAGTTTCTTAGTTTGTCATTCACTCATTCGCATCTTTTGCTAATTAACATGTGATGTTTTAGATCACCTTATGAAATAAACAAGGTGTTTGTGATCTGGTTAAAACAATATCGATTGAAAATATTATTCAATAGATTTGAGAAAGGAAGCGTACAACTGTCTTACCACAGTTCTTTGTGTTTTGGCTCTTTAACTTTACTTGTTTGGACATTAAGTTGTTAATCAAATTATTTCAATCCTTTTGCAAAATCGGACTTATACCCGATTCAAGAAATATATGAAGGATTACATTTTTCTGGATATCTTTATAGACGGGTCGGGTCAGTGAATGGGTTATCCTAAGTCCTAACATTGTTTTCCTAGAACACTATTCAGAGATGATTTTTTTGAGTAAATCCCAAGGCGAATGTTTTCAATAACTCGAGCATGATAACTACCGCCACTCCTTTCTGGTTCTGTCTCCACCGCAATTTGTTCCGCCATCACCGCGTCTCGAATAGTCGCCACCGGTGCTGTGATACACATCCAGGAGCCAGAACGGGAATCATAGATACAAAATGGAAGTGTGTATGGTGGTGTGGTTTTGCGATGACTGAGAAGACGCGACTGTTGGGGTCGGGTTAGACAATTGGTAGCCGCCATGATGACTACGGTTGTTTGCTTTATCCTTACAGAAATCAGGTACTTGTATTTTTCAGTTTTTAAATATTTGTTTTGAAGATAATACGACTAATTTTTTCATACATTTTGCTAACTTTCTTCACATTGTTTCATCAGGGAGGATTCGATATGCTCTGTAGTGGAAGAGATAAGATTGAGACTCCAGAACAGGTTTTCTATTTATTTTATTATCTTGTTGCAGATTTATCATTTATAGATTTATGTATTTGAGACTAAAGTTTATATAATCATTCTTTGGGTTCCAGTTTAAGCAAGCTGAAGATACAACAACGAAGCTTGATCTGGACGGGCTTGTTGTTATTGGTGGAGATGATTCAAACACCAATGCTTGCCTTCTTGCTGAATTATTTAACATAATGAACTTCAGTACTCGTGAATTATTATTATTATTCTCTTTATTTGTCTATATTTTGAATATATATTTGCCACAGGAGTAAGAATTTGAAGACTCGAGTCATTGGATGCCCAAAGACCATTGATGGGGACTTGAAATGTAAACAAGTTCCTACGAGTTTTGGCTTTGATACTGCCTGTAAGGTAATTTATTTTCTGTTCTTAATTTTTATATCGTCGTTATGTTTTAATGATTCTTTATTTTACCATTTGAGTTACAAGTGTTGATGAATTTGACAACTTATGCACAGATCTATGCTGAACAGATTGGAAATGTTATGGTAGATGCCCGCTCAACAGGAAAATATTATCATTGTAAGCTTATTGACATTTTACGTTCACATAAAATCACAATTATTGGTTCACTTAAAAAAAAAGCTAAAGTTATAATGAGATTCTGTTCAATGTTTTTTTTTTTTTTTTTGCATAATAAACAACATATGTGCTAATAGGAATGGTGGGTTATAACCATAAAAGATCATCGTCAATTGGACCTTGGTTTAAATGTGCCATATTGTAAAGTATTGTTTTCAAGTCTGGGATCAAAAAATGAGAAAGCAAGGGGTTTACAAGACAGATGATAAAGCTACATTTGTAAGAATGTGAATTTTCATATGGAGTTGATTTGATAACACTCAAATATTAAATTTAAATAATTGTAAGACCATGTGTAGTGGTAAATCAAAATAATGCCCTCACCATGGGGCATTATTCGGCACGTGTCATCCTAGTCAGCATGGGGCATTATAGCATAAAGTGGTGTAGTGGGGCATTATTCCAATAACGCCCATGCAATCATTTCACAATTATTTTTTTAAACTTTAAATACTTCATTAAATTAAAAAAAAATACAATACTAGAAATAAAAAAATTAAAATCCGATTAAATTAAAAAAAATAAACACTAGTTTTCGTCTTCGCTTTCTTCACCCTCGCCAACTTCGTCTTCCTCGTCCTCCGTTTCTTCCTCTCCCTCAGGTGGTACATACCGAACCGACCATGCGTGGTGTACCAAATCAACCATTAACTGGGAATGGTACGGTTCGTAACGCAACTCTCGCGCATTATTCACTCTTTCTTCCATTGACGCATGTGGATGGTCCTCTTGAACGGCTTCTGGCACATAATTCTGGCATATCGCATTTCCTTCGTCTTCCAAAATCATGTTGTGCATGATTATACACGCGTACATAGCATCTCTCATTTTTTGCTTGCTCCATGCACGACAAGGATTTCTCAAATATTGCCAGCGTTGTTTAAGAACCCCAAAGCATCTCTCAATGTCTTTTCGTGAAGACTCCTGAACCTTTTTAAAGTATGCTCTTTTTTCATCAATAGGATCACTATACGTCTTCACGAAAATCGAATACCTAGGATAAATTCCGTCGCTCAAATAATATCCATGAGGGTAGTAGTTTCCATTTGCGTAAAACGACGCTTTTGGAGCTTTGCCAGAAATCCACTCCTCTAACAACGGAGATTGTTCAAAAACATTGATATCATTGCATGACCCGACCACGCCAAAGTAAGCCGACCAAACCCAAAGGTCCTGTGAAGCAACCGCCTGAAGAATAATAGTGGGTCCTTTTTGGTCACCCCGTGTGTGTTGGCCTCGCCATGCAGTCGGGTAGTTATCCCAACGCCAATGCATGCAATCTATGCTCCCGATCATACCAGGCAAACCATGCTCAGCATTATGTACCTCGTAGATCTTTTGAAGGTCGTCCCATGTGGGCGTTCTAAGATAACGCGCACCGTACACATCAATTATACCTTTATAAAAAAACATAGACAAACATAGGCTTCAAAAAAAAAATTGTAAACATACTCGTCGTTTTTTTTTTTTTTTAAAAGTAAAGTATAGGAATTGTACCGCGACAAAAATGCTCCAAGCTGTCTCGCGTTGTTTTCTCCGCCATTTTTAGATACTCGTCGTTGATGTCGGTAGTGTTTCCATAAGCAAGGATTCGTAACGCCGACGTACACTTTTGGATACCGGTAAATCCAAGTGCCCCTCTCGCATCCGCTTTTTATTTAAAATAATCGTAGTTGGCTTCCAAGTCGTCGACTATGCGTAGAAACAATCGCTTACTCATTCGGAAACGACGCCTAAACATTTCGTTCGAAAATGTCAGCGCCTCATCAAAATAATCTTTCATCAAACGATCGTGTGCCGCGCGTCGGTCTCGTTCAATATAACCTCTTTTATTTTTTCTGCTTGGGGGCGACGACAATGCTTGACATATCTCACCGCTAGTTGACAAGCACTCGTAACCGCCTCTTGCTCAACCTCCTCATCGGTGGAACCATCGCCATCCGCAAAATACTCGTTGTAGTAAAAATTTACCATGGATGAAGAACTAGGAGAATCCATCAAGTTTTTTATAAAATGGTTGTGTTTTTTAGAGAGTTTTTGAGAGAGTTTTGGTTGAAAATGAATGAGTTTATATATATATATATATAGGTAAAAGGTTTAAAAAAAAAAAAAAAACAACTAGCCGTTACAACTAGCCGTTGATGAGTTCTGATTGGTTGGTCAAACATTGTGCAAGCGTTTTAAATAAAACGCCGGACCCATTTTTTTTCGAAAAAAACGCCCCAACGCCTACCGTAATGGGGGTACGGGCGTTATCAGGCGTTTTTTTTGAATTTAAAAAAAAAAAAACGCCCCACTACGGGCGTTCTAAGACATGGTAAATAGGGTTTGTAGCATGTGGTGTAATCTTATTGTAGCAGGCTATTCTTAGAAACTCACATGGTGAATAAACATATTATTCTACAAATATATAACTATCCGCCTCGCTTTTGGCTCGGTGTGTGCAGGTTGGGAACCAAGCTTGTGGACGCTGTGGTGAAAACTTGGAGTCATTGGATCACATTCTTGTATCATGTTTTGCGGCTAAGGAAGTCTGGTAGATTAATATTGATTGCCTGAAACTTCAATCTCAGTTGCTAGATATCCCTTTGAGAGAGCGGCTTGACAGTATTAGTGACATGGCGGGATCAAATGAGTGGAAAAAGCTTTATTAAAGCAGTCTTTCAAACGATTTGGAAGATTGGGAACGGGTTGGAATTCAACAAACGGGTTATACCGACTCAACTAACAACCAAATCAACTAACGACAAACATCATGAAGAAGCACTCTTTCTTATGGGTCAGATGTAGATTTAAAATTGGTGGTCTTGTTTGGGACATGCGATGTAATTTTAACTTGAGAGATATTATCTTGCAATTGCTTCTCCGGTTTTTCAGCTTCTTGTTGGCACGTTTAGATTTTATATAGAATATTGCCATTAAAAACAAAAATTACTTATGTTATACGTAGAAGAATGCAAATTGTTGGTTGGAAACATGCTGCCTCACTTGATAAGGAAAGTCAAAGTCAGGACTTTAAGCTTTTTGCCATTCCTAATGAATTGAACCGATACTGATCGAATCTCGCCGCAACGAAAAGGTACACAACTTAGCTTACAAGTTACTTGCCATTAGGCTTTTTAGTGCTACGAGATAAAACATGCACTCACTCGATCGTTTATGTGTAGGTTCGAGATCTTGGAAACCAATTAGCTGAGGAGCGGAAAACGAGACAGAAACAAGAGAATCGAGCTCTTGAGGTGGCTTCTTCACACTCTTTACTTTCTTCAATGAAACAAAGTCTGAGTACTATATCAGAAAAGAGACCGTCTTCAAAGATGAGACTTCCTCTCGGAAGAATCAGCAATGTGTGTGGTAATTAAAGCTAAAAGGACTTCGTGTTTAGTGTTTATGGAATAGAATGTTTTGTAATAACTTTGTTTAGTTCATTGGTTTGGAAAAATCAAAATGGGATGAGAGGAAGAAAGGATGAAACGGGATGCTTTTTATTTAGTTTATATTAACGAGTTTGAAAGGAAAGATGAAATGATGGGATTATTTACATGTATGATGGGATTATTTTCATCCAATTAGTTGTAAATATATATTTAAAGCACTTACAAAAGTGTGTATAACTTCTACGGCTATTTTTTCGTTGAATGGAATAAAATGTTACCTGGAATGGGTTGTGGTTCGTAATAGGCATAATAATTGAATCTGATATAAGTCGGGACACCCGCCGCAACGCGCGGGCTTTCCCACTAGTATATAAATAAGAATATTGGATTTTTATAATCTCAATTATTCGTCATTGGCCGCTAACAGTCCCAACTTAAAAAGTAGTCACTCGCAGTCCCAACTATTAACATATTGGCCTCCAATGGACCCTGACTAACAGAACCCTAAAGCCGCTAGTCTCTGATTGCCCGAAAATTGTTTTTGGCCAGAAAACTCAATCTTTTCGTCCTAAACAAACCTCTTTGTAACCTTAATAGTTGGGACTGCCAATGGTTATTTTTTAAGTTTGAACTGATTGGTAGCCAACGACAAATAGTTGGGAACTTGGGATTACTAAAATCCAATATTCCATATAAATATTATTACCAAACATTTCTTTAGTAATGAACTAATGGTTCAAGCCCACAAGTATTCTTTTTAAACTCATCTCAATCTGGGCTCCAAACTTTTTGGACCTGGGCCTAACATGTTTCAAAATTTAACCATTTGTCCAATGATTACACTAGTATGTCACTCTGGCGACCCATGAAAAAAATATATGAAAATTGTTCGTATTGTAATTGACATAAGACTTAAAATGCATTGTTTATATTTTAAACTAGACTTAAAGTTTTATATATTTCCAAAACTAATTTCTGAAATGAGATGGCAATGTTTTTATTATCTTTGATAATGGTAGTGGGCATGTTGTATCTTTGAGGATGATTGAGATTTTAGTGTAAAAATTACAGTATTTTTTAGGGACAGCTACCCTATGTGAGTTTTATTGATTGGATGCCTCCAAAGGTTGGAGGAAAGGAATATATATACACAAAACATAAATACAGAAACTGATAAGTACAAACTGGACACAAGAATAAATAGCCTAAATTAATGTAAGCTAACATCCCCCCTCAAGCGGAACGGTGGCGGGCGACAACATAAGCGATCGCGAAAGAGCTCAAACTGAGGTCGTGGGAGGCTTTTTGTGAAAATAACCACAACCTGAAGCTTGGTTGGAATAAAAGACATCCGTAGTTTGCCAGATGT
Organism: Helianthus tuberosus; assembly: GCA_030545235.1. Classification (NCBI taxonomy): domain Eukaryota; kingdom Viridiplantae; phylum Streptophyta; class Magnoliopsida; order Asterales; family Asteraceae; genus Helianthus; species Helianthus tuberosus. The sequence continues at coordinate 20,304,603 of CM060386.1, read as the reverse complement.
GACTAGCTCACGAATGAAATGGTAATCCAATTCGATGTGCTTTGCACGCTTGTGAGACACCGGATTCTGAGTGAGAAACAACGCACTCCTGTTATCACATAGGAGTGTAGGTCTGTCAGGCGGTAAAGTATGTAATTTACGTAATAGATGAGTTATCCAGATAATTTCAGCCGCAGTGTTTGCCATAGCACGATACTCAGACTCACAACTAGAACGAGCAACAGTGGGTTGTTTCTTAGCACTCCACGAAACAAGGTTACCACCTAAAAAGATGGAGTAACCATAGGTAGAGCGACGAGTGTCGAGGCATCGAGCCCAGTCAACATCAGAATAACCGAGAACTGTAGTGGTCGATGGTCTGGAGAAAACAAGACCATAGGAAACTGTACCTTTCACGTACCGAAGTATCCGTTTGACACATTTAAAGTGAGTGATAGTTGGTGCCAGCAGAAATTGACTAACCTGATTAACCGCATAGGAGATATCAGGGCGAGTGATGGTTAAGTACTGGAGAACACCAACGAGTGAACAGTACAAAGTGGGATCTGGATGAAGAACACCATTAGCCATGAGGGACTCGTTAACAATCAGAGGAGTGGAGACCGGCTTACAGTCAAACAGGTCAGCCCGTTGAAGAACTTCAGTAGCATACTTGGATTGACAGAGGAAGATACCATCGGTTGTTGACGAGGCTTCTAGACCCAAAAAGTAGTTGAGAGTACCAAGGTCCTTGATGGCAAATTCATTGTGTAGAGAGGTAATGAAATGGGTCATGGCAGCTGGTGTGTTCCCTGTCAAAATCAGATCATCAATATACACTAATAGGTAAAGGATACAACCATCTCGGTTAAAGACAAACAGAGAGGGATCTGCTCGACTACCCACAAAGCCGTTTTTCAATAAGAAGTCATTTAACCGCTGAAACCAGGCACGCGGTGCTTGCCTGAGACCATAAATGGCTTTGTTCAGAAGACATACATAATCAGGAAACTGAGGGTTGGCAAATCTAGGTAGTTGTTCCATATAAACCTGTTTAGAAAGGTGGCCATGTAAGAAAGCATTGTTGACATCTAACTGATGCAGAGACCAGTTATTAATGACAACTAAAGAAAGCACCACACGAATGGTAGCGGCTTTGACAACTGGGCTAAAGTTGTGTGAGAAATCTAACCCCGGCAATTGCGAGAATCCTTGGGCCACTAGACGAGCTTTATATCGATCGATTGACCCATTAGATCGGTACTTTGTGCGAAACAACCATTTTGAGCCAATAACATTTTGTGCCGAAGGCCGAGGAACAAGTGTCCAAGTTGAATTATTTTTAAGTGCATATATCTCTTTATGCATAGCCTCAACCCAATGTGTATGTTTAGATGCAGACTTGTACCCCTTAGGATCTGAATTAGCATATAATGCCGAGTGGAGAGCTGTCGAAGCAAACTCGGCACGATGCTTAGGTTTAAAAATGCATGCCTTGGCCCTTGTTATCATCGGATGAGTGGAGGTTGAGAGTGGTGGTGGCGAAGGTAAGGCAGTGGATGGTGGTGGCGAAACAATAGGCGAATGGGACTCATCCAATGACGAGCCGACTGTGGACGGGAAGGAGAGAGCCGGTGTAACACCTCGCAAAATCATGTCCAATATAATAAACACACGTGTCATGAAGGTTAAATGTGTAATGAATTGATTCCGAGGGACTAAAATTGTCAAACAATGTAAATATGTAAGTAAAAGGATCCAAAGTGTCAACAAGCCAATCTTATGCCTCTGATTGACCTCACACGACGTTCGTATTCTTTAACGAATAAATTGATGGACATAAAAAGTCGTTTGTGCTTGAAATAAGGATTTTACGAAGCATAGGGGTTAAAAGTGTCAACATGTTAAAAGTTACCACTGAGTGACCTTTTAACGATCCCAAAAACATTGTAATATTTATATATTTTGCTCTCAATAATATTGGATATTAATTTCATGGAGTTTCGATGAAAACAAGACTTTTCGGGTGATCTTGTAACTAACCGGGAGCTTAACGGAGTTAATTTATGACCCAAGGCCCTTAATAGTTAACTATGGGGGTCCTAAGTGCAATAAATGGAAGTTATATAAACTTAATTTGGACCAGGGACTGAAAATGCAAAGTTTGAAAACTTATTACCGGATTCTCCCATTGTCGCGGCCCGCGTAGACTTTCTATAAGTCTTACGCGGCCCGCGTAAAACTGCAAGTAATAGAAAACCTGCACAGCTGCAGGTTCAGTCAGTTCCACCGCCTTTGCATGCTAGTTTTCGATTCTAGGCGCTTGTTTAATGGTTTATTCTGCCACCACAACACTTGTAAACATCTGGGAGCCTCCCTAAACAGGTGTAATGATCTTGGCAACTTCAAATCTCGTATAAATAGCCCACATTTTTATCACTTAGAACTTGCACATTTGAGTTTTCATTCAAAGCTCACTCTCTGAAGTCTCTTGGAACTCTAGGAAGCTTTCCTCAGTTCAATATTCGTGCTAAGGACTATAGTAAGTGTTCTTAGCTTCCTAAGTTTAAGTTTTATTAGCTTAATGACCGAAAGTCAAAGCTATCATAATTAAGCTTTGACTTGGTGATTAATCACTAACGGTCCAGCCATTATTCGAATTGAAAGTGGCTATGAGTTGGTAATTATGTAGGTAATAAAACCTTAAAAGGGAACCTACTGATTATCACTTTTACTTGGTCAATTTTCGGGTCAAACTTATTAATAAAAAGTCAAACGGGTCAGTTTTTACAAATTAATTCATAACTGATAATGCAGAGGTTATGGAACATGTTTTAACACTTAAATAACTTGGTAATTAATATAAGAACATGTTTTGGCATGTTCAACCTGACAATTCTGAGTTTAGACTCGGTTCGCAACCGAAAGTCGCAAAAGTAGACTTTTGCTTTGACTTTCAGTTTTGACCCGATTTAGCTTGTTTTCGATATGCCTTAGGGTTCATTTAGGACCATATTACATGCTAGTATAACCCTCTAAGATTATACTATATGGTTCCTTAGAATTCTGATTCGTATGCATGCTCCCGTTAAATGCTTAAATATTGACCATTATGCCCTTTTGATATTAAAACGAGATTTTTGAAAATGTGAGTGGACAAAAATCTTTATTACTGATATTTAAGTATGTCCTAAAAATTTGACATCAGTTTATGGTATGAAATGAGAGTTATGCTCAATATCGTAAAATGAAAGCTTTTTATTAATTAAAAGGCATTTTTGACATAAATCCAATTTAACCCAAATTTTGACACCAAACCTTTTACCCACTGATGTAATATAATATTTAGGGATTTTTAGAAATTTTTATTAAATTTTATACTGATCATAACATAGAGTTCATGCATAGGCTTGGTAATTGACGATAATGCCCTTTTTGCTAATAAAATGAGTTTTACACATCCTTTACATATCAAACCTTTTTCTACTGATTTTATATATCAAATAAGTTATTTTAAACAGTAAAGGCTGATCAAAATCAAAGATTTCCTTAATCAACCCGAATATCGTCGAATACCGACTTTTATGCGTTTTAAACTCATAGTATGGGTTAAAACTACATTTGACACTTAAAACCTATTACCTACTGATATTATAAGCAAATTTTTATACTTTAACAGTAAGTAAAAGTTTTGAACTCAGATTTCCAAATTTGACCTTTATAGCATATGTGAAATGACCAAAATGCCCCTACGGTGCATAGTTTGGCCATAAATGATAAAATTCACATATGTGTGATATCTTACTGATATAACTTGTTAAAATAAATATTTTTGCTGATTATTTTAGACCAGAACCTCAGATTACCATTTAACCCCTTTTATAAACTTTAAAATGACCAAAATACCCTTATGGGGCTTAAATTGGTTTTTAAATTCGTTTTGGGCATAATGGAAGGTATCCTACTGATATCATAACATATTTTAAGCATATTAACTTATGGAACCTGTACATGACTCATTTGGTTACCCGTTATGCATGTTCGCGTTCGGTACGGTTTATGTAACTAGTTTGCATAAATTAACCGAAACGGGTCAAACCTTATCATTTTCACTTCAAAATCCAGAATGTGTTTAGTTTACCCATTTTATACAAGTCTTCATACTTGTTGGGTCTAAATCACATTCTAATCCGGTCTTCGCTTAATCTTGCGTTTTGAATCGTAAACATTTCTTTAAAACTAACCGGTCTAAGTTAATACTTAAATAAGACCCGTTAGGAATCTAATAGGTTATTAAAACCTTAGTTCCAGATTAGGAGCCCAGTAAAAGCTACCTGTGTTTGCTGATTGATATACGGCTGAGATTAAAATTTATAATTTTGCTCAGGTAAATACTTTTAACTTATTTTCCGTTATACGGGCTTAGGATGCGGTATTATAATAATACCGCTTGGTCGGGTATGTAGTTATTTAAATCGGATTATGATTAATATATTTACATAACCCGTTATAATCTGTCTTGTTTGATGCAATGCCTTTGGGGGGTTAATGACCATGTCCTGGATATCCTCGGCTCATTCATCAGAAATGGCCACGACTTAAGCATGGGGTGTAGGCATACACCTGACAGTTGCGTATGTAAAACGGTACCCCACTCGTGAGGAAACTTCTTGTGGGTATTATACCAAGTGGTGTGTCTATTAATCTTATCCGGCTCTTCTAACCGGGTCCTAAATGGACGACAAACATGTAAAACTGTATACAAGATTATTTTTAAATAATTGTCCCAAGTTATAAAAGAATTTATGCCTTGTGTGTCGCCACCCCCGATCCCTGAGTCCCGGGAACGGGCGGCCGCGAGCCAGTTTCGGTGGTATCGCGTAGTGTCTAATTTGGCAGCGGAATTTTTCATCAGAACCGTAGTTAGGAAATGTTTATCAGAGTAAAACCACTATATTTGATATTAATAATAACATGGGCAAAACCCATGTTTCTTATTACAATACATTTATAGAGATAAACCCTATTTTATTGAATTTAAAACATCGTTTATTAGGTAACTTTTATAGCCACATTTTTCCCAAGCCTTCAGTGCTCTCCAGCTGGCTTTTTACTAATTGGCTGTCATATTGGGTTACCTGAAACGCGTTTTAAAAACATTTGTCAGTCGGAAATACTGGTGAGTGAATCTCAGTTTAATCAAGAAACATTTTATTAATTAAAATAGTATTGAGAGCGATCACATTGTTTATGTCTACACAATTACTCCATTTGGTACTATCAATCCACTGACTTGTGGGTCATATTACACATTGGCTAACTCATTGTCCAATGGTAACGTACTGTCAACCTTGACTTACTACTCACAGTGTAGTAAATTTTGTATACAAAACCCCAACATACCGGCAGTAATCGAAGAACTACAAAGACTCAATCACCGCTTAATCACATTGTAAAACATTTAAGGTTTTGTAAAACATTACAAAAAGGTTAACAAAAAGTGGATAAACTCACATTGCTATATTAGGCTTCTCGTAAGGGTTTCCTGGATATAATCTATAATTTATACAAATGTACATTGGTTAGTATCATAACCCTTTGAAAATATTAATGATATCCTCCCCGAGACGGCATTCCAACAACTACGTCGGGCAGAACCACGACAGTTGTTACGGAACCCTAAATCAATCGGGCAGCGTATCTATTATGAAACTGGGGTTATAATACTTACAATGGAGCAGAACTTCGCTAATTAGGGGGATAATACCCGACTATAATGCCTCTAATTCAGAAAGTGAGATTGAGAAATTGAGAATGAGCGACGGAAAACGAAAACCCGTTGCTTTCTTATATAGTGCTGAAACTTAGTCATCACGCGGCCCGCATAAGGAATAGACAAGGGTTACGCGGCCCGCGTCAACCCTGATCAACTCTATAGCTTGTCCCGGTCACCAAGTAGACCCGCCACGATGTCGACACGTGTCGGCCTAGGATGTCTCCGCGTTTAATGATCTCTAGCGGCCAGCGTAAGAGTAAGCTAAAGCTTACGCGGCCCATATCAACTTAAGAAATCAGTGAAGTCCGGTCTCAACCTTGATACCGCCCGCGTGAAATGTTGGGGTGGGTCTACGCGGCCCGCCTTAACTTAACTTAACATTTTCATATTTTTATTTATTTTATATGCTATAATATATTTCGGGCTCGGTTTTTACATACGGGGTGTATTATAAGACATAATGGGACATTTTACAGTATACTAAGGTGTCGGAAATATTATGAGGGTGTTGGTTTTACCGAGGGTTGTTACATTCTCCCCACCTTGTTTTAGAGCTCGTCCTCGAGATCTACTGAAACAAATGCAGATATTTCTTTTGCATTTCTGATTCAAGCTCCCATGTGTACTCTGGTCCTCTTTTGGAGTCCCACTTCACTTTGACTAGAACTAGTCTCTTGCGTTTGAGATTCTTGACTTTCCTGTCTTCAATTTGTAGAGGTCTTTCTACAAACTTGAGTTGTTCATTTACCTCTATATCCTTAAGAGGTACTATCAATGATTTATCAGCTAAACACTTTTTGAGATTAGATACATGAAACACATCATGTATTCCTGCCATTTCCTCTGGCAGTTGTAGCTGATAGGCTACAGGTCCTATTCTTCTAATAATCTTAAAAGGTCCAATATACCTGGGACTTAGCTTTCCACGTTTGATGAATCTTACCACTCCTTTCCAAGGAGAGACTTTCAATAATACTTTATCTCCTACTTGAAACTCCAATGGCTTGCGTCGGTTACCGGCATAACTCTTTTGTCGATCTCGTGCTGCTTTCAGTCGTTCCTTGACTTGAATAATCTTGTCAGTTGTTTCTTGCACTATCTCAGGTCCAGATAGTTGCTTTTCCCCAATTTCTGCCCAACAGACTGGGGTTCGACACTTTCTTCCATAAAGTGCTTCGAATGGTGCAGCATTGATACTTGTGTGATAACTATTATTATAAGAAAATTCTATTAAAGGTAAGTGATCGTCCCAATTACCTCCAAAATCAATTACACAAGATCTAAGTATATCTTCCATTGTCTGAATTGTCCTTTCGCTTTGTCCGTCCGTTTGAGGATGATAAGTTGTGCTTAGTTTTAGCTTGGTTCCCATTGCCTTTTGGAAACTTGACCAAAAATGAGAGGTAAATCGGCTATCCCTATCAGAAATAATTGATAAAGGAATGCCATGTAAAGAAACAATTTCATTTACATACAATTTAGCTAATTGTTCCATACTAAAAGTTTCTTTCATTGGTAGGAAATGAGCTGACTTAGTTAGCCTATCTACAATCACCCAGATTGTATCATTTCCTTTCTTTGTTTTGGGTAATTTAGTAACAAAATCCATTGTTATCAATTCCCATTTCCACACCAGCATTTCTAATTGCTGTAACAAACCTGAGGGTTTCTGGTGTTCAACTTTGACTTGTGAACACGTTAAACATTTAGAAACATAGGCTGCTATGTCTTTCTTCATTCCTATCCACCAGAATTTTTTCCTTAAATCCTGGTACATTTTATCACTCCCTGGATGCATCGTATATTTAGATTTATGGGCTTCTTCTAGTATACGATGACGTAGGTTTCCTAATTTAGGTATCCATATTTTCTTTTCATGGAATCTCCAAATTCCATCTGTTCCTTGTTTTAATTCCTTTAACATACCTTTTAATTTTTCAGAATCATCATTGATTACTGATTCTTGTGCTTCTCTTATTTGATCATTTAAATCTACTTGTAGATTTAATTTAAGAGAATGTACCCTTCTTGGCTTTTCATGATACTTTCGGCTTAAAGCATCTGCCACTACATTTGCTTTTCCTTCATGATACTGGATATCACAATCATAGTCACTAAGCATCTCCATCCAGCGTCTTTGTCTCATATTCAACTCCTTTTGCTTGAAGATATACCTTAAACTCTTATGATCAGTGAATATGGTAAACTTACTACCATAAAGGTAATGTCTCCAAATCTTAAGAGCAAAAATTATAGCTCCTAATTCTAAATCTTGAGTTGAATAATTCTCTTCATGATTCTTAAGTTGTCTAGATGCGTAAGCTATAACCTTTTGGCGTTGCATCAACACACATCCATAACCTAATTTAGAAGCATCGCAATAGACTACAAAGTCTTCAGCTCCTTCTGGTAATGCTAATATGGGTGTATGAGTTAATCTTTGCTTAAGAATTCTAAATGCTTCTTCTTGTTTTAATCCCCATTCAAACTTAACAGATTTACAGGTTAACTTAGTTAAGGGAATGGCTATTCTAGAGAAATCTCGAATAAATCTTCTATAATAACCGGCCAATCCTAAGAAACTTCTAACCTCGGTTGGTGACTCAAGGGTTTTCCATTTAGTAATTGCCTCAATCTTTGTTGGATCTACATGAATTCCTTCATGATTGACTAGGTGTCCAAGGAATTGTACATGTTCTAACCAAAATTCGCACTTAGAAAATTTAGCATAAAGCTTTTCCTTTCTTAATAGACTTAGAAGTGCGTGCAAATGTTTTGCATGATCCTCTTTATTCTTAGAGTAAATTAGAATATCATCTATAAAGACAATTATGAATTTATCCAAATATGGCTTACATATTCGGTTCATCATGTCCATAAATGCAGCTGGGGCATTGGTTAAACCAAATGGCATGACAGTAAATTCATAATGGCCATACCTTGTTCTGAAAGCGGTTTTAGGAATATTCTCTTCCTGTACCTTTAACTGATGATATCCTGACCTTAAATCAATTTTAGAGAAAAATCGAGCTCCTTGTAGTTGATTAAACAGATCATCGATTCTCGGTAATGGGTACCGATTCTTAATCGTGACCTTGTTCAATTCACGGTAGTCAATGCACATACGCATTGATCCGTCTTTCTTTTTAACGAACAGTATCGGCGCTCCCCATGGCGACGAACTTGCTTGTATAAATCCTTTCTCCAACAATTCGTCCAATTGTTTCTTTAATTCTTGCATTTCTGCAGGTGCCAAACGATAAGGTGCTTTGGCAATTGGTGTTGTTCCTGGTATTAAATGGATTCTGAATTCAACTTCTCTATCTGGAGGTTGCCCTGGCAATTCTCCTGGAAATACATCTGAAAACTGAGATACTACTGGAATATCTTTTAAATCTTTTCCTTTAGTGTTAGTGATTATGGAAATCAAATACACTATAGAACCTTTTCTTATATAACTTGCAGTTTTCATGACAGAGATGAACTTAGTGAACCTAGAGGGCTTATCTCCTTTAATTGTGATCGTTTTACCTTTTGGTGAATTTACTTGTATTAACTTTTGATCACATAAAATACTGGCTTTATTAGCTATTAACCAATCCATTCCTAAAACAACATCGAATCCTGCCAGATTCATGGGATAAAGATTTGCAATAAATTTCTGATTTAAAATTTCTATTCTTGCTCCCTGCAAGATTTCAGAAATCCTAACGGTTTCTCCATTAGCGGTCTCTACTAGGCATTCTAGTGGTAGTTTAGTTAATGACTGATTTAGAATTTTGCAAAATGATGTATTAATAAAACTTTGGTTTGCACCAGAGTCAAATAATACTTTAGCAAAGATATCATTAACTAAAAACGTACCAGCTATGACATCTGGAATCATCTTGGCTTCATCTGCAGTCAGAACAAATGCTCTAGCATTTTTAGTACTCTTGTTGTTTGTAGTTGGAGTTAATTTCGGACAGTTTGGCCTGATATGACCTTTTTCTCCACAGTTGTAGCATAATCCATTACTAGATTTCCTCTTGCAATTTTCTTCCTTGTGTCCTGGCATCTTGCAATAATTGCAGAGAGTGGAGCATTTTCCCGAATGCTTTTTCTTGCAGACCTTGCAGTATGGTGCAGAGGTAGAACCCATATTCCTACGATTAAAATTTCCAGAACGAAATTCTTGAGTAAGCCTTTGGGTTAGGTTTCTCCTCTGGTCTTCTTCTCTAGTACGGATTAACTCATATGTCAAGGTATTTGCTAGTTCTACAGCTTCTTCTATAGTTTGAGGTCTAGCTGCCTTGACTACATGTCTAATCTCTCCAATTAATCCCCAGATATAACGGGAGATTAACACCGGTTCTGGTGAAGCAAGGGTTGGCACTATTCTAGCATATTCAAAGAATAACTTCGTGTACCCCTTACTATCCACTCCATTCATCCTAAGATTTAGGAATTTGTTTGCTATCTGTTCCTTTTCATTAGGAGGGCGGAATTTTCTTTCTACCATATTCCTAAATTCTTCCCAATCCATACTATAAACCCTATCACTTCCTCTAGACTGAAGGATAGTGTTCCACCATTCTAAGGCTGCATTCTTAAATAGATTGGAAGCAAACATTATCGTGTCCTCTTCCGCACATTTACTTATTTTCAGAACAACCTCGGTCTTTTCTATCCAGCGTAGAGCTGCAATAGGTTCTTCATTGCCCGAGAATTCTATTGGTTTACAAGACCATAATTCTTTATATGAACAATCGTAAGGCACGGTTCTTCTTTTTTTGGGAATAGGCAATTGAAGTATTGGTCCATTGTTCATGCTGTGTTCTGGTTCACTTGGTCGCTTACTGCTACGTTTACTTTTATTATCAGCATCCTTAACAGTTTGAAGAATAATTGGCATTGCATCTATAATTCCTTGTGCTACACTGTGTTGGATAGCACTATTATCCACTTGATTTCCATTGTTATTGATGCTTGGATTTTCATTAACCACGTTAATGTTACTCTGGTTATCGTTATTCAGATTTCCTTGATTTTCTTCGTCGGCCATCTGAATTTTAAACATTTACCCCATATTAATATCACAAGATAATAAGTAATATCATAATTCACATGACATGCAATCTAGCCAAAAACGTCGATCATTGCCACTTGTACTCTATTTTCATATACTATGCGTCTATTACACACTAGTACTGAAATAAAGATTACAATACCAACAGAAAGAAAATTACACTAATAGTACTATGCATCCGTACACACATATTTTATTTTATTATATTATTATTATTATTATTATTATTATTATTATTATTATTATTATTATTATTATTATTACTACTATTTCCTCCATTCTCACATTCAAGGATATGGATTTATCCAAAAATCCATATTGCGTTCATCGTATTTCCATACGAGACGCTCTCTCACCTGACGCATTCTCTCACTGCTTTCTAAAATTTCCTCCCCGAAAGTCCTAAGTTCTTGCACGTTTTCTGCACTCATTGGGGGTGCAGGTTCTCAGACTGGGTTTGGAATCTGGGGTGCGGGTTCTTGACATGGGGGTGAAAGTTCCTGAAATTGGTAAGGATCCTCTAAGATCTCCCTAATGTAGTTATTATGGTAATAGGGATCTAAAGGGTCCATACCTGGGTAGGCTTCTATGTTCTGTATGGGTGGGTATTCCTGGATAGGGTAACGTTGCACAAAGTCCCTATTGTCGTCCCACCAGGGGTCGTAATTTGGGTCTAGGGGGTTTGGTGCAGATACCCTAGGGATTTCTTTTGGGTTAAAGTCATGCATCTCCACTTGGTTATCAGGAATTTCTATCTCTATAGGTTGTTCTGGGTTTTGTGGTTGTGGGGCTACTAGTTGTTCCAGACTTGGGTCAGCAGCAGTTGTAGCTAGGATATGGAAATTAGCTAGACTTCTATTAAGCATATCCTGTATATGGGCATCTGTCTCTCGCTTAGCAGCCGCTAAAACTCTTTGCTGTTGCAACTTTCGCATTCTTTTCCTACGAGCAAAGGCTTCCTTACTGAACCATCCTCGTTTCTTAGGAGGGAATGGCTCTTCTGACTGAGCTCTAAAAGCAAACACTCCTTCTTCCTGATCAGCAGTATACCCAGAGAGCGCAAGCTGTGAAGAGGTACCTTCACTCCTAGGTGATTCAGACAACTGACGATTTATGTCTGAGGGTCCTTGATCACTCATACTGTAAACTAACAGATAGTCAAATAACACATAACAATTAAATACAGTTATGCACGTATTTTCCGTAATTTATTTCCTAATACAAAATTTAGAATTTTAAGTGTCAGCAGAACACTTCTTTGGCTCAGACCAGTGGCTAGGCTCTGATACCACCTTCTATCGCCACCCCCGATCCCTGAGTCCCGGGAACGGGCGGCCGCGAGCCAGTTTCGGTGGTATCGCGTAGTGTCTAATTTGGCAGCGGAATTTTTCATCAGAACCGTAGTTAGGAAATGTTTATCAGAGTAAAACCACCATATTTGATATTAATAATAACATGGGCAAAACCCAAGTTTCTTATTACAATACATTTATAGAGATAAACCCTATTTTATTGAATTTAAAACATCGTTTATTAGGTAACTTTTATAGCCACATTTTTTCCAAGCCTTCAGTGCCCTCCAGCTGGCTTTTTACTAATTGGCTGTCATATTGGGTTACCTGAAACGCGTTTTAAAAACATTTGTCAGTCGAAAATACCGGTGAGTGAATCCCAGTTTAATCAAGAAACATTTTATTAATTAAAACAGTATTGAAAGCGATCACATTGTTTATGTCTACACAATTACTCCATTTGGTACTATCAATCCACTGACTTGTGGGTCATATTACACATTGGCTAACTCATTGTCCAATGGTAACGTACTGTCAACCTTGACTTAGTACTCACAGTGTAGTAAATTTTGTATACAAAACCCCAACATACCGGCAGTAATTGAAGAACTACAAAGACTCAATCACCGCTTAATCACATTGTAAAACATTTAAGGTTTTGTAAAACATTACAAAAAGGTTAACAAAAAGTGGATAAACTCACATTGCTATATTAGGCTTCTCGTAAGGTTTTCCTGGATATAATCTATAATTTATACAAATGTACATTGGTTAGTATCATAACCCTTTAAAAATATTAATGATATCCTCCCCGAGACGGCATTCCAACAACTACGTCGGGCAGAACCACAACAGTTGTTACGGAACCCTAAATCAATCGGGCAGCGTATCTATTATGAAACTGGGGTTATAATACTTACAACAGAGCAGAACTTCGCTAATTAGGGGGATAATACCCGACTATAATGCCTCTAATTCAGAAAGTGAGATTGAGAAATTGAGAATGAGCGACGGAAAACGAAAACCCGTTGCTTTCTTATATAGTGCTGAAACTTAGTCCTCACGCGGCCCGCGTAAGGAATAGACAAGGGTTACGCGGCCCGCGTCAACCCTGGTCAACTCTATAGCTTGTCCCGGTCACCAAGTAGACCTGCCACGATGTCGACACGTGTCGGCCTAGGATGTCTCCGCGTTTAATGATCTCTAGCGGCCCGCGTAAGAGTAAGCTAAAGCTTATGCGGCCCGTATCAACTTAAGAAATCAGTGAAGTCCGGTCTCAACCTTGATACCGCCCGCGTGAAATGTTGGGGTGGGTCTACGCGGCCCGCCTTAACTTAACATTTTCATATTTTTATTTATTTTATATGCTATAATATATTTCGGGCTCGGTTTTTACATACGGGGTGTATTATAAGACATAATGGGACATTTTACAGTATACTAAGGTGTCGGAAATATTATGAGGGTGTTGGTTTTACCGAGGGTTGTTACATTGTGCATCCAAATCAATTTTATAAATGTTTTCAAAAGAGTCAGTTAATTGTATTTACCAGTGTAAACTGACGTATTTTTCAAAAAGGTTAAGTGCAGGTACTACGCGTAATGGGCTGGCTACTCCTAGTATCAAATAAAGAGTCTTGCAAGCTCTTGATGCTTAAATCTGTTGAACAATATTTCTTTTTATTTTAGAGTCGCATGTAGATCCACTTACAATCCGTTGTGTAATATTTTATGTTACTTTCAACTCGGTTTGTATAAATTACTTTTAGACTTCCGCTGTGCATTAAACTGTGATTAATTTACCATGATGATATCAACTACGTCACGATACTTCCCACCGGCCCCACCGGTAATACGTGGAAATATCGGGGTGTGACAGGTTGGTATCAGAGCCAAGTAGCCAACATTGAGTGAATTAAACACTAGCCTTTTGTGTTTAATCTCAATGACACAGTTGCACATTCCTTGACCTCCGAGTTTAGGCTAATGACTTAGGAATAATCCTAATATTCTTGTTTTCTTTTATTGGTTTCTTTTATTTGTTTTGGCAGGAACAAGACAATGCCGCCACGTTTCAGAGGAAGAGGTGGAAGTGGCAAAGTACTGATAACTGCTCCAAATAACCACGAGGGCGGGCCATCTCACCGGCGAACTCCTTCCGCAACCTATAGCTCTAGTCCTCAAGAAGACTTGAGAACATATTTGGAACCCGCGAGGCGTTCTGTCTCGCTTAGCTCTTCGCCCTCGTACCACAACTCCTTTGGGCCACAATCAGAAAACGAGCCCAATGATTCTCACCACTCCTTCATCCCGTTGCAGCGGTCGGGTTCACACCGTGCCTTTTAGGACCCGACCCCATACTTTCAGAGCCGGTTCAACCCACCGAACGTGAGTGAAGAACCAATGGGCCATAACCCATTGGGACCAGAAGACCACTTTCCTGAAGCCCAGGATATGGATATGGATATGGACGAGGATCCAGATCCAGAAATGCCGCCATCTGGGACGCCGACGCATCCCATCGAGATTTTTGACGGATCATATTTTCATGGTTCGCCATACAGGGGCCCAGACAGTTTTGCTGAAAGATGGGCCACATACCACTGGGAGTACACTCCCCCTTTCAACCCACCTCAACAACAGCAGCAGGATCCCTCTGAGGATTCGCGTTTCCAGGCGGTTACTCCACCGCCACCGCCGCCGCAAGAGCAGCAACTGCCTCCGGAACCACCAAGGCGTAGAAGATCAGGTGCGCGGATGTTCGTTGGAAGAGGGGATTTTCACTTCAGCACCCCTCAACACTCCAGTGGCAGCCACTACCCGCCCCTGTATGAAGACTCGCAAATGGGTGGGCCTTCAAACCCAGTTTCAGAAGTCGACTCTTCGCCAATCGCACCACCGCCGCACATGGGTTATGATAACCCAATTCCTTCTTACGCCGGTGCAGCGGCGTATAACCCTTTTGAGCAACCAGCTTATCCTGGCTACAACTACTACAATGCCCATGCCGTTGACCCGTACCTCGAGGCGGCCAACTACAATGCTCTCCATCCTGAAGGACCCTTCGCAGCTTCATACCAGTCTGGGTACCAAGCATATGGGTATCAATACCCACCACCTCCTCAACCTCCGCAGCAGCAGCCGCCACAGCAGCCATTGATCCAACCACCGCAGCAGCAGGAGATTCTTCAGAGGTTGAACCAGGTGGAAGGTTCAAGGGGAGCGTAGAAGCCGCCGGGGGCTACTTAAGGGTTTAGCAGACCTGATAAAGGGGAAGAAGAAGAGGGATTATTAAAATCCTTGTTTATTTGTATTGTTGTTTATTTTAATTAAGTCCCTGCGTGGACAATTTATTTATGTATTCAGTCCCTGCGAGGACTTGTATTTCTCCTTTTAGTCCCTATGTGGACAAGTTATTTATTTAAAAGTCCCGTTTAGGGCATCTATGTACTCTTTCAATTTAAGGAATGTTTTATTTTAAAATTTCATTTGTCATTATATATATGAATATATCATATGAAATAAATCAAATATCATTCCATTTTACATTTGATCTGCCAATAATATTAAAAAATAATCTTAAGAGGTATAACCTAGCCTATATGTCATCTTAGACATGGCCATGATGGTAAAACCTATCTAAAAGATTCAAATCCTTATTAACATCTGAAAACATGTTAGCACTCCTGACAACAGTGATATGATAAAAATCACACTTGTCATCCTTACATTTGGATTTTCAAAATCTCTTATCTAGCCTATTGATCTATAAATCATGGGTTCAAATCATCAATTAAGATGATCATATATTAAACATCCATTAGAGATGAAATGCCTACGGGCCATATTTATTGTCCAATGAGACAAAAGACAGTCGTAGTCTACGAATCCCTGTCAAGAAAAGGTAATGAACTATGTTCAAACCTTAATGCCTCGATCTTATAAGATCATGGCTTATAATTTTAAAACTGTCCTTGTGACTAGGCCTTTTGTGCCACTAACAATATCCTTAATGTTTTATAACTAGGATAAATTATAATGAAAATCCTAAATAAATATGATTAACAAAATAACCGATATGGTTTGTTTTTACCATGGTTACTGAATTGTCAAAATGACAATTCCATAATAAGAAATCTGAATAATTTATTGTCGTCATTTTATGTAGCAATCAAGCTACATGGCAGAATCAGAAGAGGTTAACAGTCACCCCAGGGAGAGAAATGATACCACCAGAATAAACGTAGCTGGTGCAGATCTTCAAGCATTGATAGACAATGCTGTTACTAGAGCTCTTGACAGACAATTCAAGGAATCAAGTGGTACTCACACTAAGACTCAATCTGTGGCTCATAGTAAGCCCCTTCTAAAACACATGAGTCAAAGAAGGACGATGCTCGTCACTCATCGAATCAAAGAAGTGTTCCATCCAAACAAACTGTGCTTAATCAAGAGCCACGTGCTAAGACCTGTTCTTATAAATATTTCATCTCCTGCAAGCCCAGGGACTTCACAGGGGAGAAAGGAGCCATTGATTGTATGACTTGGCTCGATGAGATGGATATTGTGGTTGATATTAGTGGTTGTGCAGAACAGGACATTATGAAGTTTGTTTCACAATCTTTTAAAGGTGAAGCTTTAGCTTGGTGGGGATCCCTAATCCAAGCTATAGGAAAGATCCTGTTGTATAACATGTCTTGGGATCAGTTTGTTGCGTTGATCAAGGATAATTTATGTCCCCAGCATGAGGTGGAAAGGATTGAAACTGACTTCTTGACCTTAGTCATGAAGAATTTAGACTGTCAAGCATACCTTACAAGTTTCAACACCATGTCCCGATTTGTTCCTTATTTGGTCACACCGGAACCAAGCGCATAGTTCGTTATATTGGAGGTCTAGCTCCAGAAATCAAAGCAAATGTGAAAGCTTCTAGGCCTACTACCTTTAGGTCAGTGGTTGATCTGTCCTTATCTCTTACTCTCGATGCGGTTAGGCAGAGATCGCTTAAGAATTCTGAAGAAGGGAAGAGGAAACGTGAGGACGAGAACTCACGCCGTTCTGATAAGAAACGTAAAGGGAACTCTGAGTATAAGAAGGGTTCCGGGTTAAAGAAAGACAACCAGCAGTCGGGTGAGAAACCCAAATGTAAGACCTGTCAGAAACATCATTTTGGAAAATGTAGGTTGGAATCGAAATCACAATCGCAGTCGTAGTCAAAGCCGTTTGGATGTGGGATCTGCAAGTCCAAGGAGCATAAGACCTTGGATTGCAAAAAGATGAAGGATGCAACTTGTTACAATTGTAACGAAAAGGGGCATATTGTAACAACCCTTGGTAAAATCAACACTCTCATAATATTTCTGACACCTCTGTATATTTTAAAAGACCCTCATATGTCTTTAAATACACCCGTATGTGAAAACTGAGCCCGAAATATGTTATAACATATAAAATAAATTAAAAACAATAAATATTAAGTTGAGGCGGGCCACGTAGACCCACCCCAACCATTAACGCGGGCGGTATGAAGGTGAGAACCTGATTCTGTCTGATTTCTTAAGTCCAAGCGGGCCGCGTAATAGCCCTATTAAGTTAATGCGGGCCGCGAGAGCCCTAAAATGTGGAGCAGCCCTGGGCTGTCACGTGGCCCAACACCAGGATAAGCTAGTTGTCGAATCAGCTAAGCTACGCGTTGACCAGATGTTGACGCGGGCCGCGTAAGCGACCCTTACCTTTCACGCGGGTCGCGTAGAGACCAGAATCAGGCCCTATATAAGCAGACAACGGGTTTTCGTTTTCCGTCGCTCATTCCTTTCATTCTCAATCACAATTTCTGTAGTAGGCTTATAATACGCGGGTATTATATCCCCATAATTAGCGAAGTTCTGCTCCGTTGTAAGTATTATAACCCCGGTTTCATAATAGATACGTTGCCCGATTGATTTAGGGTTCCGTAATAACTGTCGTGGTTCTGCCCGACGTAGTTATTGGAATGCCGTCTCAGGAAGGGTATCATTAATATTTTCAAAGGGTTATGATACTAATCAATGTACATTTGTATAAATTATAGATTATATCCAGGAAACCCTTACGTGAAGTCTAAAATAGCAATGTGAGTTTATCCTCTTTTTGTTAACCTTTTTGGAATGTTTTACAAAACCTTAAATATTTTACAATGTGATTAAGCGGTGATTGAGTCTTTGTAGTTCTTCAATTACTGCCGGTATGTTGGGGTTTTATATACAAAATTTACTACTTGCGAGTAGTAAGTCGGGGATGACAGTACGTTACCACTAGACAACGAGTTAGCCAATGTGTAATACGACCCACCAGTCAGGATTGACAGTACTGAATGAGCAATTGTGTAGAAATAAACAATGTGATCGCTCTCAATACTGTTTTAATTGATAAAATGTTTCTTGATTAAACTGGGATTCACTCACCAGTATTTTCGACTGACAAATGTTTTTGAAACACGTTTCAGGTAACAAAATGTGACAGCCAATTAGTAAAAAACCAGCTGGAGAGCACTGAAGGCTTGGGAAAAATGTGGCTATAAAAGTTACCTAATAAACGATGTTTTAAATTCAATAAAATAGGGGTTGTCCCTATAAATGTATTGTAATAAGAAACTTGGGTTTTACCCATGTGATTATTAATATCAAATATGGTGGTTTTACTCTGATAAACATTTCCTAACTACGGTCCTGATGTAATTTCCGCTGCCAAATTAAAACAAACTGATACCACCGTCACTGAGTTCGTGTCCGCCCGTTCCTGGGGATCAGGGATCAGGGGTTGCGACAGGAGGTGGTATCAGAGCCTAGCCACTGGTCTGAGCCAAAGAAGTGTTCTGCTGACACTTAAAATTTAAATTTTGTGTTAGGAAATAAATTACAGAAATATGTGCATAACTGTATTTAATTGTTATGTGTTATTTGACTATTTGTTAGTTTACAGTATGAGTGATCAAGGACCCTCAGATATGAGTCGTCAGTTGTCTGATTCACCTAGGAGTGAAGGTACCTCATCACAGCCTGCCCTTTCTGGGTATTCTGCTGATCAGGAAGACGGGATGTTTGCTTTTAAAGCTCAGTCAGAAGAGCCATTCCCTCCTAAGAAACGAGGATGGTTCAGTAAGGAAGCTTTTGCTCGTAGGAAAAGAATGCGAAAGTTGCAACAGCAAAGAGCCTTAGCAGCTATTAAACGAGAGACATATGCCCATACACAGGATATGCTTAATAGAAGCCTAGCAAATTTCCATATCCTAGCTACAACTGCTGCTGACCCAAGTCTGGAACAATTAGTAGCCCCACAACCACAATTGCAAATCCCTGACCAACCCATGGAGATAGAAAACCTTGAAAACCAAGTGGAGATGCATGACTTTAACCCAGAAGAAATCCCTAGGGTACCAGCACCTAACCCTCTAGACTCATATTACGACCCCTGGTGGGACGATAATAGGGACTTTGTGCAATGTTACCCAATCCATGAAGACGTACCCATACAGAACATAGAAGCTTACCCAGGTATGGACCCTTTAGATCCCTATTACCAAGATGATTATATTAGGGAGATCTTAGAAGATCCTTACCGATTTCAGGCACTTTCACCCCCATATCAGGAACCAGCACCCCAGATTCCAAACCCAGTCCTAGAACCTGCACCCCCAATGAGTGCAGAAAACGTGCAAGAACTTAGGACTTTTGGGGAGGAAATTTTAGAAAGCAGTGAGAGAATGAGACAGGTGGGAGAGCGTCTCGTATGGAAATACGATGAACGCAATATGGATTTTTGGATAAATCCATATCCGTGATGTGATAGAAGAGACGGTGATAGTAAGAATAATATAATAAAATAAAAATAAAATAAAATATGTGTGTGCGGATGCATATTACTATTAGTGTGATTCTATTTCTGTTGGTATTGTAATTTTATTTCAGTACTAGAATGTAATAGATGCATAATAGTATATGAAAATAGAGTAAAAGTCGCATTGATCGACGTTTTTGGCTAGATTGCTTATCATGTGATTAACTATATTAAATATTATCTTGTGATATTAATATGGGATAAATGTTTAAAATTCAGATAGCCGACGAAGGAAATCAAGGAAATCTGAATAATGATAACCGGAGTAACATTAACATGGTTAATGAAAATCCAAGTATCAATAACAATGGAAACCAAATGAATAATAGTGCTGTTCAACACATAGTGGCACAAGGAATCATCGATGCAATGCCATTTATTATTCAAACTATTCAAGAAGCAAATAATAAAAGTAAGCATAGTAGTAAGCGACCCATCGAACCCGAAAACAGCGTGAACAATGGACCTGTACTTCAAATGCCTATTCCTAAAAGGAGAAGGACCATGCCTAATGGTTGTTCTTATAAAGAATTCTGGTCTTGTAAACCAATGGAATTCTCGGGCAATGAAGGAGCCATTGCAACCTTACGCTGGATTGAGAAAACTGAGGCAGTCTTAAGAATAAGCAAGTGTGCTGAAGAAGATAAGATACTGTTTGCTTCTAATATGTTTAAGAATTCAGCGCTAGAATGGTGGAACACTATCCTCCAATCAAGAGGAAGTGATAGAACTTACACTATGGAATGGGAAGAATTTAAGAACAAGGTAGAAAGGAAATTCTGCCCACCAAATGAAAAGGAACATATAGCAAACAAATTCCTAAACCTTAGAATGACTGGTGTGGATAGTCAGGGATACACTAAAATATTTTTTCGAATATGCTAGAATAGTGCCAACCCTTGCATCACCAGAGCCAGTGTTAATCTCCCGTTACATATGGGGATTAATTGGAGAGATTAGACACGTAGTCAAGGCAGCTAGACCTCAAACCATAGAAGAAGCTGTAGAACTAGCAAATACCTTGACAGATGAATTAGTTCGTAACCGAGAGGAGGATCAAACGAGGAACCTAACCCAGAAACTTACACAAGAATTTCGTTCTAACCATGGGAAAAATATAGGTTCTACCTCTGCACCTTACTGTAATGCAAAGGAAATATCCGCATTTGTTCCAGTAGATCTCGCGGACGAGCTCTAAAACAAGGTGGGGAGAATGTAACAACCCTCGGTAAAATCAACACTCTCATAATATTTCCGACACCTCTGTATATTTTAAAAGACCATCTTATGTCTTTAAATACACCCGTATGTGAAAACCAAGCCCGAAATATGTTATAATATATAAAATAAATTAAAAACAATAAATATTAAGTTGAGGCGGGCCGCGTAGACCCACCCCAACCATTAACGCGGGCGGTATGAAGGGAAGAACCCGATTCCGTCTGATTTCTTAAGTCCAAGCGGGCCGCGTAATAGCCCTATTAAGTTAACGCGGGCCGTGAGAGCCCTAAAATGTGGCGCAGCCCTGGGCTGCCACATGGCCCAACACCCGGATAAGCTAGTTGTCGAATCAGCTAAGCTACGCGTTAACCAGATGTTGACGCGGGCCGCTTAAGCGACCCTTACCTTTCACGCGGGCCGCGTAGAGACCAGAATCAGGCCCTATATAAGCAGACAACGGGTTTTCGTTTTCCGTCGCTCATTCCTTTCATTCTCAATCACAATTTCTGTAGTAGGCTTATAATACGCGGGTATTATATCCCCCTAATTAGCGAAGTTCTGCTCCGTTGTAAGTATTATAACCCCGGTTTCATAATAGATACGCTGCCCGATTGATTTAGGGTTCCGTAATAACTGTCGTGGTTCTGCCCGACGTAGTTATTAGAATGCCGTCTCGGGAAGGGTATCATTAATATTTTCAAAGGGTTATGATACTAATCAATGTACATTTGTATAAATTATAGATTATATCCAGGAAACCCTTACGTGAAGTCTAAAATAGCAATGTGAGTTTATCCTCTTTTTGTTAACCTTTTTGGAATGTTTTACAAAACCTTAAATGTTTTACAATGTGATTAAGCGGTGATTGAGTCTTTGTAGTTCTTCAATTACTGCCGGTATGTTGGGGTTTTGTATACAAAATTTACTACTTGCGAGTAGTAAGTCGGGGATGACAGTACGTTACCACTGGACAACGAGTTAGCCAATGTGTAATATGACCCACCAGTCAGGATTGACAGTACTGAATGAGTAATTGTGTAGAAATAAACAATGTGATCGCTCTCAATACTGTTTTAATTGATAAAATGTTTCTTGATTAAACTGGGATTCACTCACCAGTATTTTCGACTGACAAATGTTTTTAAAACACGTTTCAGGTAACAAAATGTGACAGCCAATTAGTAAAAATCCAGCTGGAGAGCACTGAAGGCTTGGGAAAAATGTGGCTATAAAAGTTACCTAATAAACGATGTTTTAAATTCAATAAAATAGAGTTTGTCCCTATAAATGTATTGTAATAAGAAACTTGGGTTTTACCCATGTGATTATTAATATCAAATATGGTGGTTTTACTCTGATAAACATTTCCTAACTACGGTCCTGATATAATTTCCGCTGCCAAATTAAAACAAACTGATACCACCATCACTGAGTTCGTGTCCGCCCGTTCCCAGGGATCAGGGATCGGGGGTTGCGACACATATCAAGACCAACTGCCCCAAATATGCGAAGAAGCCTGAGGAGGCTAAAAAGACCAATGCTCGGGTCTTTCAAATGAATGCTCAGGAGGCCATTCAGAATGACAACGTGATAACAAGTACCTTTCTTATCAATGATGTGTATGCTAGAGTGTTGTTTGATTCGGGTGCAGACAAGTCTTTTGTAGACAATAAATTTTGTAAATTGCTAAATCTGCCTGTTAAAACTCTAAGCATAAAGTATGAAGTAGAATTGGCCGATGGTACCATAGAAACTGCCTCAATAGTTTTAGATGGATGTTTTATATTCATTAGGAATCACTCTTTTTCATTGTCCTTGCTTCCTTTGAAATTAGCAGGATCTGACATAGTAATAGGCATGGATTGGTTATCTCATAACCAAGCCCAGATCGTTTGTGACAAGAAGCAAGTAGTTATTAAGACTCCTTATGGTGAACCACTTACAATACAAGGAGATACACAGTACGGTTTGCCTAAGCAAGTGTCTATGCTAAAGGCATCGAGGTGTTTGAAGAAGGGTTGTGTCATTTACATGGCACAAGTGACTATTGATGAACCAAAGCCCAAGATTGAAGGCATCCCCGTTATTTCTGAATATCCATACATATTCCCTGAAGAACTACCTGGTTTACCACCAGATAGGCAGGTGGAGTTCAGAATCGATATTATTCCTGGAGCAGCACCAATTGCAAGAGCACCTTACCGGTTGGCACCGACTGAGATGAAAGAGTTAAGGACTCGGTTGGATGATTTGTTAAAGAAGGGAATTATTCGACCTAGCTCATCCCCTTGGGGAGCACCGATTCTATTTGTGAAAAAGAAGGATGGCTCGATGCGTCTGTGCATCGATTATCGCGAGTTAAACAAGGTTACAATAAAGAACAGATATCCATTACCCAGGATCGATGATCTGTTCGATCAACTGCAAGGGGCAAGTTATTTCTCCAAGATTGATTTAAGGTCAGGTTTCCATCAACTGAAGGTCAGAGATGAAGATGTACATAAGACTGCATTCAGAACGCGCTACGGTCACTATGAGTTCTTAGTGATGCCTTTTGGGCTCACTAATGCACCTGCGTCATTTATGGATCTCATGAATCGCGTTTGCAAGCTGTATTTAGACAAGTTTGTCATTGTCTTCATTGATGACATTCTTATTTATTCAAAGAATCAAGCCGATCATGAAAAACATCTCCGGTGTAACCTTAAACTTCTACAGCATGAGAAGCTCTACGCCAAGTTTTCAAAATGTGAGTTTTGGCTTCGTGAAGTCCAATTTCTTGGACATGTGGTAATCCAGGTGGATCCCGCTAAGATTGAAGCGATTATGAATTGGCAAGAGCCTAAGACTCCTACAGAGATATGCAGCTTCTTGGGTCTAGCAGGATACTACAGGCGTTTCATTGAAAATTTTTCAAGGATTGCTGCACCCCTAACTTCGTTGACTCGCAAGAATATCAAGTTTGACTGGGGTCCTAAGCAGCAAGAATCCTTTGATATTCTTAAGCAGAAATTAAGCAATGCTCCTGTGTTGACATTGCTAGAAGAATTTGTGGTTTATTGCGACGCATCGCACACAGGCATGGGATGTGTGCTTATGCAGAAAGGCAAGGTTATTGCATATGCTTCACGTCAATTAAAAGTGCACGAGAAGAATTACACCACCCACGATTTGGAATCGGGTGCCGTTGTATTTGCACTAAAACTTTGGAGGCATTACTTATATGGAACCAAGTGTGTGATCTATTCTGATCACAAGATCCTTCAACATCTGTTTAACCAGGAGGATCTTAACATGAGACAGCATCGATGGATGGAGACTGAATGATTATGATTGTGAAATACGGTATCATCCTGGCAAGGCAAATGTAGTCGCTGATGCCTTGAGCAGAAAGGAAAGGGTTAAGACTATTAGAATCAACGCCAAAAGCATTGAATTAAAGAACAACTTGAATGAAAGATTGTTAGCCGCTCAAAAGGAAGCTGTATTAGAAGCTAACTATCCGAATGAGAAGTTAGGAGTGACTGCCGATCAATTATCATATGGCAAGGATGGAATCCTAAGGTTGAATGGTAGAATATGGGTTCCAATTTATGGAGGACTTCGAGATGTGATTCTTCGAGAAGCTCATAGCTTCCAAATATTCAGTTCATCCAGGCAGTGATAAGATGAACCAAGATTTAAAGGCAAATTATTGGTGGATAGGTTTGAAGAAATCTATAGCCACTTATGTAGCTAAATGTCTGACATGCGCGCAGGTTAAAGCCGAGCATCAGAAACCGTCAGGCTTGCTGCAACAGCCTGAGCTTCCCACTTGGAAATGGGAAATGGTAACTATGGATTTTATTACAAAGTTACCAAAGACAAAGCATGGGAATGAGGTTATAGTCGACAAATTGACCAAGTCAGCCCACTTCTTGCCGATTAAAGAAACTCACAGCTCCGACAAGCTAGCTCAGTTGTACGTGGATAAGATAGTATCTCTCCACGGTGTGCCAGTGTCTATTATCTCTGATAGGGATACAAGATACATATCGCATTTTTCAAAAAGCTTTCAGCAAGCTTTAGGCACTCGTCTAAATTTCAGCACAGCTTATCATCCACAAACGGATGGGCAAAGCGAGCGTACAATTCAAATGCTTGAGGATATGCTACGAGCTTGTGTTATTGATTTAGGAGGAAGTTGGGATGACCATCTTCCTTTGATTGAATTTTCGTACAATAATAGCTATCATTCGAGCATCCAAGCCGCACCTTTCGAAGCTTTGTATGGAAGAAAGTGTAGGACGCCCGTTTGTTGGGCGGAAGTTGGAGATGTCCAACTGTCAGGACCTGATATAGTCCTGGAGACGATGGACAAGATTGTCCAAATCCGTGATCGTCTGAAAGCTGCCAGGGACAG
The DNA here is from genome assembly GCA_030545235.1 of Helianthus tuberosus. Classification (NCBI taxonomy): domain Eukaryota; kingdom Viridiplantae; phylum Streptophyta; class Magnoliopsida; order Asterales; family Asteraceae; genus Helianthus; species Helianthus tuberosus. The sequence goes on along the minus strand of CM060386.1, from coordinate 20,278,990 downwards.
GCAGAAAAGTTATGCTGATATGAGGCGCAAACCTTTAAAGTTTGAAGTTGGCGATAAAGTGCTACTCAAGGTATCACCCTGGAAATGGGTGATGCGTTTTGGAAAAAAGGGCAAGCTAAGCCCAAGGTACATAGGACCATTCGAGATCATCGAATGTGTCGGAACTGTGGCTTACAAGCTAAACCTTCCAGAGGAGCTTAGTGGAATTTATAATGTATTCCACATCTGCAACTTAAAGAAATGTCTAGCCGATGAGTCACTAGCAATATCACATAAGGACTTGCAGATAGATGAGAGCTTGAAGTTCGTTGAAGAACCTTTGTCAATCGAAGATCGACAGATTAAGAAGCTTCGAAGGAAGCATGTTCCGACTGTCAATGTAAAATGGGATGCCCGTAGAGGCCCTGAATACACGTGGGAGGTTGAATCCACAATGAAACAGAAATATCCTCATTTATTTCAGTAAATCTCAAGGTAGAGATTTCTTTTAAGGAGGTGAGGATGTAACACCTCGCAAAATCATGTCCAATATAATAAAGACACGTGTCATGAAGGTTAAATGTGTAATGAATTGATTCCGAGGGACTAAAACTGTCAAACAATGTAAATATGTAAGTAAAAAGATCCAAAGTGTCAACATGCCAATCTTATGCCTCTGATTGACTTCACATGACGTTCGTATTCTTTAACGAATAAATTGACGGACATAAAAAGTCGTTTGTGCTTGAAATAAGGATTTTACGAAGCATAGGGGTTAAAAGTGTCAACATGTTAAAAGTTACCTCTGAGTGACCTATTAACGATCCCAAAAACATTGTAATATTTATATATTTTTCTCTCAAGAATATTGGATATTAATTTCATGGAGTTTCGATGAAAACAAGACTTTTCGGGTGATATTGTAACTAACCGGGAGCTTAACGGAGTTAATTTATGACCCAAGGCCCTTAATAGTTAACTATGGGGGTCCTAAGTGCAATAAATGGAAGTTATATAAACTTAATTTGGACCAGGGACTGAAAATGCAAAGTTTGAAAACTTATTACCGGATTCTCCCATTGTCGCGGCCCGCGTAGACTTTCTATAAGTCTTACGCGGCCCGCGTAAAACTGCCAGTAACAGAAAACCGGCACAGCTGCAGGTTCATTCAGTTCCACCGCCTTTGCATGCTAGTTTTCGATTTTAGGGGCTTGTTTGATGGTTTATTCTGCCACCACAACACTTGTAAACATCTGGGAGCCTCCCTAAACAGGTGTAATGATCTTAGCAACTTCAAATCTCCTATAAATAGCCCACATTTTGATCACTTAGAACTTGCAGATTTGATTTTTCATTCAAAGCTCACTCTCTGAAGTCTCTTGGAGCTCTAGGAAGCTTTCCTCAGTTCAATATTCGTGCAAAGGACTATAGTAAGTGTTCTTAGCTTCCTAAGTTTAAGTTTTACTAGCTTAATGACCGAAAGTCAAAGCTATCGTAATTAAGCTTTGACTTGGTGATTAATCACTAACGGTCCAGCCATTATTCGAATTGAAAGTGGCTATGAGTTAGTAATTATGTAGGTAATAAAACTTAAAAGGGCACCTACTGATTATCACTTTTACTTGGTCAATTGTCGGGTCAAACTTATTAATAAAAAGTCAAACGGGTCAGTTTTTACAAATTAATTCATAACTGATAATGCAGAGGTTATGGAACATGTTTTAACACTCAAATAACTTGGTAATTAATATAAGAACATGTTTTGGCATGTTCAACCCGACAATTCTAAGTTTAGACTAGGTTCGCAACCGAAAGTCGCAAAAGTAGACTTTTGCTTTGACTTTCAGTTCTGACCCGATTTAGCTTGTTTTAGATATGCCTTAGGGTTCATTTAGGACCATATTACATGTTAGTATAACCCTCTGAGATTATACTATATGGTTCCTTAGAAATATGATTCATATGCATGTTCCCGTTAAATGCTTAATATTGACCATTATGCCCTTTTGATATTAAAACGAGATTTTTGAAAATGTGAGTGGACAAAAATCTTTATTACTGATATTTAAGTATGTCCTAAAAACTTGACATCAGTTTATGGTCTGAAATTAGAGTTATGCTCAATATCGTAAAATGAAAGCTTTTTATTAATTAAATGACATTTTTGGCATAAATCCAATTTAACCCAAATTTTGACACCAAACCTTTTACCCACTGATGTAATATAATATTTAGGGATTTTTGGAAATTTTTATTAAATTTTAAACTGATCATAACATAGAGTTCATGCATAGGCTCAGTAATTGACGATAATACCCTTTTTGCTAATAAAATGAGTTTTACACATCCTTTACATATCAAACATTTTTCTACTGATTTTATATATCAAATAAGTTATTTTAAACAGTAAAGGCTGATCAAAATCGCAGATTTCCTTAATCAACCTGAATATCGTCAAATACCGACTTTTATGCGATTTAAACTCATAGTATGGGTTAAAACTACATTTGACACTTAAAACCTATTACCTACTGATATTATAAGCAAAATTTTATACTTTAACAGTAAGTAAAATTTTTGAACTCAGATTTCCAAATTTGACCTTTATAGCATATGTGAAATGACCAAAACGCCCCTACGGTGCATAGTTTGGCCATAAATGATAAAATTCACATATGTGTGATATTTTACTGATATAACTTGTTAAAATAAATATTTTTGCTGATTATTTTAGACCAGAACCTCAGATTACCATTTAACCCCTTTTATAAACTTTAAAATGACCAAAATACCCTTATGTGGCTTAAATTGGTTTTTAAATTCGCTTTGGGCATAATGGAAGGTATCCTACTGATATCATAACATATTTTAAGCATATTAAATTATGGAACCTATACATGACTCATTTGGTTACCCGTTATGCATGTTCGCATTCGGTACGATTTATGTAAATAGTTTGCATAAATTAACCGAAACGGGTCAAACCTTATCATTTTCACCTCAAAATCCAGAATGTGTTTAGTTTACCCATTTTATACAAGTCTTCATACTTGTTGGGTCTGAATCACATTCTAATCCGGTCTTCGCTTAATCTTGCGTTTTGAACCGTAAACCTTTCTTTAAAACTAACCGGTCTAAGTTAAGACTTAAATAAGACCCGTTAGGAATCTAATAGGTTATTAAAACCTTCGTTCCAGATTAGGAGCCCAGTAAAAGCTACCTGTGTTTGCTGATTGATATACGGCTGAGATTAAAATTTATAATTTTGCTCAGGTAAATACTTTTAACTTATTTTCCGTTATACGGGCTTGGGATGCGGTATTATAATAATACCACTTGGTCGGGTATGTAGTTATTTAAATCGTATTATGATTAATATATTTACATAACCCGTTATAATCTGTCTTGTTTGATGCAATGCCTTTGGGGGGTTAATGACCATGTCCTGGATATCCTCGGCTCATTCATCAGAAATGGCCACGACTTAAGCACGGGGTGTAGGCATACACCTGACAGTTGCGTATGTAAAACGGTACCCCACTCGTGAGGAAACTTCTTGTGGGTATTATATCAAGTGGTGTATCTATTAATCTTATCCGGCTCTTCTAACCGGGTCCTAAATGGACGACAAACATGTAAAACTGTATACAAGATTATTTTTAAATAATTGTCCCAAGTTATAAAAGAATTTATGCCTTGTGCATCCAAATCAATTTTATAAATGTTTTCAAAAGAGTCAGTTAATTGTATTTACCAGTGTAAACTGACGTATTTTTCAAAAAGGTTAAGTGCAGGTACTACGCATAATGGGCTGACTACTCCTAGTATCAAATAAAGAGTCTTGCAAGCTCTTGATGCTTAAATCTGTTGAACAATATTTCTTTTTATTTTAGATCCGCCTGTGGATCCACTTACAATCCGTTGTGTAATATTTTATGTTACTTTCAACTCGGTGTGTATAAATCACTTTTAGACTTCCGCTGTGCATTAAACTGTGATTAATTGACCATGATGATATCAACTACGTCACGATACTCCCCACCGGGACCACCGGTAATACGTGGAAATATCAGGGTGTGACAGCTGGGGAGGTGGGTGGTGTATCAGGTTCAATGGGTTCAGTGGAGGGTGGGTTTGTCGGAACAACCGGTGTAGGTGAGGCTGCCGGTAAGGGAGCATCACAACAGGGCTGGGTATGAGTAGCCATTGGTGATATAGTAGGTATAGGTGTCGAGTGTTTAACTGATGGGGGAGCAGGTGCATGATCGGTGTAAGTATGCCATGAGACATTATCATAGGACGGTGGTGCAGATGTACCTCTATAAGGAAAACTAGTTTCATCGAACCGCGCATGTCTAGTTATGTAAGTCCGATTAGTAGCCGAATCTAGACACCGATAGCCCTTGTATTGAGGGCAATATCCCATAAAGACACACGGAAGGCTGCGAGGAGACAGTTTGTGTGCCGAGTAATCACGTAAATACGGGTAAACAAGGCACCCAAAGACACGCATGTTATCATATGTGGGTGTTGCGTTGAATAAAAGCTCAAAGGGTGACTTATTATCCAGGATTTTGGTTGGTAGGTGGTTAATGATATAGACAGCGGTGCTGAAAGCAAACACCCAATACATGGCTGACACATGACTATTAAACAATAGAGCTAAACCGGCTTCCACTATGTGTCTATGTTTCCGTTCGGCACGACCGTTTTGTTGTGGTGTATACGGGCATGAGACTCGATGAAATGTACCATTGTCATCAAAGATTTGGTTGGTAGGCGGTTAATGATATAGACAGCGGTGCTGAAAGCAAACACCCAATACATGGCCGGCACATGACTATTAAACAATAGAGCTAAACCAGCTTCCACTATGTGTCTATGTTTCCGTTCAGCACTTGCTACCCCATGTCGATGGCACCGATGCTCCTCCTGCCGTGACTACTCAAGGTGACAAAACGGTTCCGAATCCGTCATATACTTCGTGGCTGATTAATGACCAAAAGGCGATTATGGTTCTAAATGCTTCCCTCACCGAAGAGGTTATCGGTGAAACCATTGGCCTTCCCACCGCTCGGGCGATCTGGTTGGCACTTGAAACTGCCTTCAGCAACACATCGGTCGAAAGAATCCAGAATCTTCGGGACCAACTTCGTCAGATTTCCAAAGGGTCGGCTTATGTTGGTGACTTTGGTCGCCGGTTCAAATATGTGTGTGATCAACTCGCTGCTGCCGTTCAGCCGGTTGATGAAACTGAAAAGTCACACCTATTCCTCCGTGGTCTCGGTCCTAGCTTTGATATGTTTTCCACTGCCACTCGAGCTGTTAAACCCACACCACCCCTACGTGATTTACTGACTCAAGCCGAATCATACGAATTACTTCACTCATCATTTCACAGCTCCGGTACTCCTCCTGCTGCTTTCAACTCATACCGTGGGAGTGGCCGGTTTTCTCGAGGATCGGGTTGGAGTGGCCATGGCCGTGGTGGTCGTCAGCCCCCACACTGCCAACTATGTCGCCAGAACGGGCATTATGCTCCAGCTTGTCCTCGGTTTTCATCTCTTTCATCACCTAGTGCTACTGATTCAGATTTGGCCAAGGCGTTTAATGCTACTTGCAATATAAGTTCTTCATCACCTGATTGGTTAGTGGCTGATACAGGTGCCACATATCATATGGTTGGCTCTCCTCAGTCATTACAGCAGAGTTCTCCATATTTAGGTGACACCAAAGTGACTTTTGGTAGTGGTAACTCTCTCCCTATATCTCATATTGGTCACAAAACCATTACTGCTAATGTTCGATTGCAGGATGTTTTGGTCGTTCCTTACCTCATGCACAATCTATTGTCAATTAGTAAACTCACTGCTGATAATAACTTGGATGTTTTGTTTTCCCAACCATACTTTTACATACAAGATCGAACAACGAAGCAAGTAGTAGCACAAGGAAGATGTGAGAACAACCTATATATTCTTCGATCCGGGCCTCAAGTTTTTTTGGCATCCACAAATAAAGCCTCGTTTGAACTTTGGCACTCGCGGTTGGCCCACGTATCTCATGATACAATTTTTCTTTTAAATAAACGGGGTTGTTTGAAAGTTACATCTATATTACCTAAACCAGTTTTGTGCAACTCTTGTGAATTGTCTAAATCATATCGTTTACCGTTTATTAATAATGATCAACGTGCTTCTAATCCCCTTGACCTTGTTCATTGTGATTTGTGGGGATATTCTCCGGTTACATCAGTTGAAGGTAGTCGTTACTATGTCATTTTTGTGGATGATTACTCACGCTTCACTTGGTTCTACCCGTTGCAAACCAAATCACAATTTAAAGATGTTTTATTAACTTTTATGAAGTTTGTGCAAACACAATTCTCGCGCAAGATTAAGGTTTTTCAAAGTGACGGGGGTACGGAATTCTTAAACAATCGTGTTAAGCAAATCTTTGATGAGAATGGTACATTTCATCGAGTCTCATGCCCGTATACACCACAACAAAACGGTCGTGCCGAACGGAAACATAGACACATAGTGGAAGCCAATGGCTTGATACCATGTGAGTTTTATTGATTGGATGCCTCCAATGGTTGGAGGAAAGGAATATATATACACAAAACATAAATACAGAAACTGATAAGTACAAACGAATGGACACGAGAATAAATAGCCTAAATTAATGTAAGCTAACACCCTCACTCCATAGCGTAGGTCCACCACTGATTATGGAAGTTTAATTCGCATCTCTGTTAATAAGATAAAAAATATAAAAAACTACTTTAAGTTTGGTGTGTGTCGCATGTCAATTCACAAAATGGGAGGTGGCGATTTAGTGTGAATCAATTCACAGAATAATTTGGTAAACCATTTGTCTCTAAAATGATCAACAGTCATCTAAATGTGTTGAAAAAGGAGGGATTCGGTATTTTGTGGCGTAACAATTGGTATAGAATTATAATAACTAGGTTTTAACCCGCGCGCGTTGCGGCGCGTGAAATAAGCATGTTAAGGCCTTTCTCACAGACTCTTTATCAACAGATGAAACAAATTATGATAACATTAGAATCTCATTCGAAGTAGTACAAATTAAAGCTCGTTTTGACCCATTACGTTTTCTACACAAACGGATACATACATACACTTTTTTAAATACTAAAGAGTGCAATATCTTTCAAAACTCGAACTGCTTCTGATTGATCAAACTATATATACAACATTTGATATGAGACACTCAAAATTGGTTAAGTGAGATAAAAATTTGATTAAAATTGCTTCTGCTTACCTTTTGTTGCAGTAATTTGTGATTTCCAAAAATGCCCTTTGTTTTGAACCCGTTGGACCATTAATGGGTAAATTGCTTCTTCCGAGCTCTTGTGCACCTTGTCTTTTGTATATGTATCCGATAGTGTGCAAGATATCTGCTCCAAAAGCAGATAGATTACAGTTGAAGAGGAAAAACATAATCAAACCTTATACAATGCCTCAATGAACATCTGCAAATAAAAAGGATAAATACAACAACCTCTTTTTGTGAATTCCATTAAGAAGAATCCGAGGAGGGTAAGAAATATAGTTCCTAAGAGTTTATTAATGTGCTTTACTAATAAAAATTATCAGTCGGCACTTGCTAAAAAATAGACATCATTGGTTCCGCCTAATTTTACGACCCCTAGCGCCTCGTCAAAACCTTAATTGCCCACTATCGAATTTTCCAACCAACTCCTCAACTCCACTTCCTTAGGTTAAACCCTAATCCTCAAAAGCGTGGTAAACCTAACCCTAATCTCTCGCCTCAATGGCCACACCGACATCGTCTCTGACCCTACATGGTTATTCGACTCGCTACATCTACAACCCGCGCATTGACGAATGCGTCAAAACCCTACGCGACCACATCAATTTTGTTTTCTTTCTACATCAACTTTAGCGTTTAATCAAAACATATCATCCCTCAATCATTTGATGAGACGAAAAGGGTTGGTATGTAAAAACAGAAATCAACCAGATCATTAGACCTTACTCATTACCTGTTACATCCGTAACATTTCGACCATGACCATAGCTCCTTGAGGCCGCTAAATCGCTAATTGGCGAAAAGGTCCCAATGGTTTCGTTCACTAAATTCTCACCTAAAGGGAACTTTATTCCCATGGCAACACTGAAACCAATAGCACTCTAGAGAGTAGAGATCTAAAATCAGAGATCCGCTTAGGCTGCTGACCTGCTGTGTAAAAAAATAGAGTTATAAAGGCTGGTTCATTTCGTTGACTGCTAGATTTTTGCTTGTTTTGTGCAAAAGCGATCTAGTAGTGGAGAAAAAATGTAGGCAAATTTCATGCTAATCAGCTAATGCAATTGAGTATGATCTTATAATGGTTTACAATTTACATACCAAAAAAGCAACCTCCTGCCAGTTGTGCGATGAGCGTTTCCAAGCAAATATTATGAGTTGTTTTTTAAGCAAATGTGTCTTCAACACCGCTGGTAACTTTCTTTCTCGGCTCAGCAATCATTTCTATATAAGCCTGGAAAGGAAAAAATATATATCATTACATTAGATCTAGAAACCAATTTCCTTTTAACATACTTTGTGTAATAGGTCTGGTTAGGGTTATAAACAGGCCTAGTCGGAGCTTTATAAATCTTAAGTGCATCTTGTTTCAAGTGCAGATCTTGAGGTCAGCCAGTGATTGTTTTTATAGGCTCAAAGTCGCCTTGTATTCCAGATTGAAAGTTATGTGTGTACTGATTCATGTTGTGCGTTAAAACCAATTTTTCGGTATCCAAAACAGCGGTTCCAGGATTCACATTGATTTGGTCAAAATTGATGTCACCCCATCGTTTCTACCTACAATTTCCATCACTCTAGCAAATTTTACAATTTTCTACTGATTCAAAAAGCTTTTTGAGCTTCTCATGTTCTAAAGAAAGCTCCCCTTGAAAATCTTTAAACCATTTTACACACAACCTAAGATTTTTTATGTACTCCGTGAATTAATAACATTTTTCCCTAAAAACCCATAAAATGCAATTTCATCAAAACACCATGTAAGCCTTGATTAGTCTGAACAAAAAAGATTTTAAAAACTAAACCACTTATCAATAACAACCACATTTTTTTAAAAAACAGAGATACTTACTTAGGGTTATCTGAACATCATCAACTCCATATACAAATTTTAATTCCTTTTCACAGCAATCACTCGACACCTACAATCTACAGCAGATCACAAATTCAATAAAAACATTCGCTGTAAATTAATAACAACAGTAAGACACACATACACATAAACATATATGTGTGCATCAACATTTGTTAATGGTGTTGAATAAACTGAATAGAAGAAAAGAAAGAATTACCCTAATTGAAGAGCCTGGGAAGGTTTGACATGATCGATGGAGATGGCATCGGAATCTATCATACATTACAACAACAATCGCCGGAATCCTCCTAGTGGTACGGGCAACGATCGCAGGTCCGACGGTGGTAATTTTCACCCAACCCCTGAGTACTACCATCAACCTGAAAGCCATATTCTCTCTCTGGCGGTGACAAACGAAGAAGATGAGGTAAAAGGGATGAACTGGGAAGAGGTGAAACCGCCTTGGTGAACATGTTTGATTTGATTGGTTGTATCAGCTAATCAAAAAAATCACTGTTCATTAAAGATTGACGGCGAAGCTTACGGTGATGGCGAAGCTTACGGCGGGAGATTGAAGACCAACACCGGTCAACAATTAGTCATCATCAATCGCTGATTGCTTGTGATTGTCAGCACTACTTGACCAACGAACAGTAGATGGGCGGAAATGGGAGGTGGAGAAAAAGAAAAGAATCATGTGGGTGCAGAGGATGATGAAGATACGTGTTGATGGAGACGCGTAGCTGATTAGGGTTTTTAGGGGAGAAGGGGAAAAAAGAAAATGGGGAAACAAATGAGCCCAAGGATCGAACCTGGTAACCAACATGTAAACATTCAGGGGCTGTTTAGCAACATCTGAACCAATAAGTGCTGAATGAATAAGAGGTCTGAATGGGTAAGAGGCTCTGAACCAATAAGTGTTGAACCAGTAAAGTGCTGTTTGGTTGCACATCTGAAGGACTGTGTAAAATGACATTTTTACCCCTCTCAACAAAATTCAATACCTAATTATATAATCCTATAAAAACTACTATTTTCTGCTAGATGTAATCGAGATGATCACATGGACCGACAAGAGTTAATGGATTCTGAAACTACTATTTTCTAATTGGACCTCAATTACACATCAACACATGGCTGCTTCCACTTATACTCAATACAATTGGACTGAAAATTCATAAAGCATATTGCAGCTTTTTTTTTTGAAAGGCAAGCATATTGCATCTATTCGATCAGATTTCTGTTCGACAACCATCAAACACCGTCATCTAAAAGCTCTCTCTCACTTCACAAACTCTATGCTTCTCTCTCTAAAAAGCTCTCTGCTTCTCTTTCTAAAAGGCACAAACTCCGGTTCGAAGCAGGAAGAAGAGAGAGAGATCAGTGAGAGAGAGAGATAGATCGGGAAGAGAGAATGCGGCCGGACCGTCATGAGCCCGCCGGAAAAGACTACTCCGTTCAGAAGCTGTGGAGGGTCGGCGATGGAGGACTGTGAAGGGCGGCGGAGTGGTGGACGGAGATGAGATGGAGGACTGTTGCGACGTGGATGGCGGCGAGTGATGAAGGGCGGCGGAGTTGTGGAGGAGAGGAGATGATGATGGCTGTGGAGGAGAAATATGGCGTCGCTGTGAATGAGGAGAAGAGGGGTATGCTTGTCAAATGTTTCATTCAGACATAAGAAGTAGCTGAACCATTCAGAGCTGAATGGTTCCATTAAGAGGTTAAGTTTTTGTGAACCAAACAGCCAAACCTCTGACCGATTCAGAGGTAGGCTCTGAATGAAGTCATTCAGATGTAACCGCTTTACCAAAGAAAATCACATGGTGAAGAGGAAACAAAATCTCTATATGTACACAATAAAAAAAGCAGAAGAAGGAAAAAGAACAAATGAGGAAGTTTCATGTGGCACATGTTACTATTCCTAAAGTTGGTAAATTAATATATAGGATAATATAGGATAATTGTATGTGGATAAAAGAAAAAAGTCAAAAGTGTTTTTACATATTTTATCAGAAGTATTTTATTTTTTATTTTTATGTTTAAGGATTAACAACATAGAAAATGTTACCTAAAGTTCTATATAATTTTATAAGGATATTAGATGTGTTAAATATCATTAATAATGAGAAATCATGGAGTATGTTTATAAATCCACTTAAAGTTTAAACAATAATTTATGAAAGTGACGAAAAGAAGTGTAAATAAATATTAAGATTATCTGCATGAAATTGAAAAAAAAAATTACTAATAATACATACCAAATATGATTAATTATCCATCTTTGTAGTGGGGACATAATTTTCGAACTCAAGACTCAAGAGGCATGCATACAAGGCGTCCTTACATGGCAAACGCAAGGGACGTCCTTAGTGAAATTGTGAAAATGATTCTTGACGCTTATACACTAGAAAAACATTCTTTTCTTAAGACAAAAGGGGTGTTTCAAGATATAGTCAAACCTCTCTTCTAATTCGTAATCATTTTCATTTATATTATATAAAGAAAAACAGACACAAATGGTATGTTTGGCATAGAGCTTTTAAGAGTTTTTAGGAGCTTCTAGCTTTAACCTTTCAAGAAAAAAATCATACTCAATAAAAAGTCTTGTTTGGTTGAAGGAGCTTGAAGCTTTTGGTTGAACGCTCCTACTAGTAGCGTTTAGAAGGAACTACAAGTTTTTAGGGAAAAAATGACTATTTTAACCTCTAAAGATAATAAACTTTTTAATGCACAAACTTTTTAAATTGAGTTAAATGCCATTTTAGTCCCTATGGTTTTAGTCATTTTGCCAGTTTAGTCCAAATGTTTCATTTTTAACCTGTGGTTCTAAAAAGGTTTCACCGTTGCCATTTTAGTCCACTGGGTTAACTTCATCCATTTTTTCTGTTAACCAGAAGGGTAATTCAGTCATTTTATATGTAACTCTGTTAACTAGAAAGGCAATTCGGCCATACAAAATGACCGAATCGCCATTCTCGTTAACAGAAATAATGGATGAAGTTAACCCAGTAGACTAAAATGGAAATAGTGAAACATTTTTGGACCCACATGTTAAAAATGAAACCTTTGGACTAAACTGGCAAAATAACCCAAACCACAGTGACTACAATGGCATTTAACTCTTTTAAATTTTTAGTTATGTCCATTTTGGTCATTTTATACATTTGATTAAAAGCTCCAGCTACTCTACCAAACAGCAAATATATCTAAAAAGCTACAGCTTCCAGCTACAGCTACTAGCTCCCAGTCACCGGCTACCAGCTTCCAGCCACCAGCCATCAGCTACTTTTGCCAAACATACCCAAACTAATTTTAACGTGATAGATGAAGTAGTCTGAGTCGTTTATCATATCTAATCAATGGTTAAGATGATATTGGTGTGCCATGTTTACACAATAAACGAACTAATCGATAGGAAGGGCAATTTGAGTAAAGCCCATAATTATTTACTTTGTTTAGTTCCATATTTTTGTATAACTCAAATAATTTTTATATGTTTTATTATTTTTTATAGAAATTATACCACAAAATCGTCAATTTTGATTACCTTTAACTTGAGTATAATATTTTGCATGAATTTTTATAAGAATTTATTTAAAAAAATCGATATAGTGTAAGTATAGTACTATATAGAGTTTTTTTTAAGAAATTGTTTTTTATATGTCGATATACCAGATAACATGCGTAAATATGTATCATAATTGTGCGTAATTATAACCATAGGTTACATACTTATGAACATAAGTTGCATAATTACTTATATGTTTTATGTAATATGTAAACATATATAGGTTGCGTAATTAGTTAGATAAATTCTGCAATTTATGAGTAATTTTTAATATCGTGCGTAGTTAGAGCCTGGGACACTAAATTGGGAATGATCACTATTACTGAATTTTATCAAGTTGCCTTCTTTAAACGTTAATGACAGCTTTACGTTATTAATTTTATCAGTTACCGGTGATGTGGTGTCTAGTCGTTCTGATGATTCAGGTGGAGAAGGTATTGAGGTGTCAAAAGGGATCTCGCAGGTGGATCTGGAGGTGGAAGCTACGGTGAATTTAGGGAATCAATTGGGCATGAAGCTGGGAAATCATGAACGGTTGGTGAAGAACATCGTCTTGGGTAAAGGTATTAATGATGTTTCTCAATGAATTTGTTATCATTGAATGTTAGAGGCTTGGGAGGGGATGAGAAGGCTAGATGGATTAAAGGTATTAAAGTCAAATTTGGTATTAATTTTATAGCGTTGCAAGAGTCCAAATGTGCTATCAGTTCTCATGTGAGTCTGGGGAAATTTTGGGGCAATAATAATTTTAAGGCTGATTGGGTGGATTCATCCGGTTTGTCGGGTGGTATCGTTAGTATCTGGGATCCTAGTGTTCTAGATGTTGTTGGGGTCGTCAAAGATAAAAATTTCCTTATTATCAAGGGCAAGTTAAAAGGCAGAGGCAGGAAGATTAATATAGCAAATGTTTATGGTCCTCAGGACTACCAAAGTAAGAAAATGTTATGGGAAAGATTAAGGCAGGAAATGGAAGGTTCGGAGGGTTTATGGAGTCTCATTGGAGATTTCAATGAGGTTCGGGTCCCGGAGGAAAAAATGAATGCCAGGTTTAGCTCCCGTTGTGCTAATTTGTTCAATGAGTTCATTTTTGAAGCGGGTCTTTTGGAGTATAGTATGAAGGACAGGAAATTCACGTGGCAGTCTAGTAATGGCAGTAAACGAAGCAAAATTGACAGGCTGTTGGTATGTTCAGACTTTTTTGGGCTGTGGCCTGATGCGTGTCTTAGGGCCCTTCCTAAGCTTCTCTCGGACCATTGCCCGATTGTGTTGGTCTCGAAGGAGAATAATTTTGGCCCTAAGCCCTTTAGAATTTTTGACTCGTGGTTAGGAAAGGCCGGCTTTGATGAGGCGGTTAGAGATGCTGTTACTTCGTTTGATTTCGATGGTCCGGCTGACCTTTTCCTATTAAAGAAGTTTGAGTTTATTAGAAGTAATATCAAAAAGTGGAGAGATAAGATGATTAAAACGGAAGGGGAAGAGGAAGCTAAAGCTAGAGAAGAGCTGGAAGAGATGGAAGTTATTTTGGAAAATAGATGTCTCTCGGAGGAAGAAGAGTGGATCCAAGTGGAAAATTTTAAGATTATTAAAGAAATGGAGGAGAATAAAACTAAAGACATCAAACAGAGATCTCGGGTTAGATGGGCGAAAGATGGGGATGAGAACTCTAAGTTCTTCCACGCCATGGTTAACTGTCGGAAGGCGAGCAATAAAATCCATGGGATGAGTATCAATGGGAGTTGGTGTACGAAGCCGTCGATTATTAAAAAAACGGGTTTTCAGTTTTTTCGCGATAAGTTTAAGGAAGATGTTGTTAGTCGTCCGGAGGTGGTGTGTGGTAATCTCAAGAGGCTCAATCCAGCCGAGGCCCTTTCTCTCGTGGATGCGTTTAGTAAGGAAGAAATAAAGAGGGCGGTGTCGGATTGCGGGAGTGATAGGGCTCCCGGGCCAGACGGTCTAAATTTTAGATTTATTAAATATTATTGGGATGTCTTCGAGGAGGATTTTTTTAAGTTGCTTAATGAGTTTCACGCGGAAGGGGTGATTAATAGAGGATGTGCGGCTGCGTTTATTTCGTTAATTCCGAAGGTTAAAGATCCCGTTTGTCTTAATGACTACCGACCTATCAGTTTGATAGGGGCCATCAACAAAGTCATCTCAAAGGTGTTGGCAAACCGTCTTAGGAAGGTTTTGGGTTCGGTGATTTCAGTTAATCAATCAGCTTTTTTAAAAGGAAAGTATATATTAGACGGGCCTATGATTATTAATGAAGTTATCAATTGGATCAAGAAGAAGAAGAAGAAAGCTTTTCTTTTGAAGCTGGACTTCGAGAAGGCGTACGACAATGTTAACTGGGGGTTCCTGATTTCAAGCATGCGACAGATGGGGTTTCCTGACCTTTGGTGTAAATGGGTTGCTGGTATTCTGTCTTCTGCGAGATCCGCGGTTCTTGTTAATGGTTCTCCCACCTTTTATTTTCAATGTCAGAAGGGCATGAGGCAAGGAGATCCGCTGTCTCCGTTCTTGTTTCTTTTGGTGATGGAGGTCCTATCGTGTTGCATTGATAAGGCTGTTGAAGTTGGTGCGGTTGCTGGGGTTCAGTTACCTGACGATGGTCCTAATATTTCCCATCTCTTTTATGCTGACGACGCCCTTGTTATTGGGGAATGGTCTGAGGTTAACGCTCTCAACATTATCAGAATTTTAAGAGGTTTTTATATATGTTCTGGTCTTAAAATTAATCTTGCGAAATCCAACTTTGTTGGCATTGGAGTGCCGTCTCATGAGGTTATTGGATTGGCTAGTGTGGTGGGCTGTAAGGTGGATCAACTTCCCTTTGTTTATCTCGGCCTTCCGGTCGGGTCGAATATGAACCGGATTGAGAGTTGGAGATCACTTATCGAAGTTTTCGAGAATAGATTGTCTCTTTGGAAGGCGGCGGTGATCTCGTTTGGGGGTCGTGTCATCCTTGTCAAATCGGTTCTGGGGTGTCTCGCCAATTATTGTTTTTCCCTTTATAAGGCCCCGGTTGGAGTTGTCACCAAGTTGGAATCGATTATTAGAAAGTTCTTATGGGGAGGGTCGGGTGGCGATAAGAAGCTTCACTGGGTTGCTTGGGACCGGGTGGCGTCTCCAATTGACTGCGGTGGTCTCGGAATAAGGAAGCTTGATTCTATTAATAAATCCCTCCTTCTCAAATGGGCTTGGAGATATGTGGTAGAGAAAGAAAATTTATGGGTCAAAGTTGTTTCAGCGATTCATGGGGACCGTAGGAAGCCGGATTTTCTTCCTGTTCGAAGATCTTTAGGCGGAGCTTGGGGTAGAATAGTCAAACTTGCTGAATGTCCGATGTTCTCGGGTGTTTCGTTTAAAAGCCTCTTGCAAGGACGTGTTGGAGACGGATCAGGTATGTATTTTTGGATCGATCCTTGGTTATGTAACACTCCGTTAAAGGATGTCTTTCCGAATCTCTTCCGTTTAGAGTCGGAAAAGTTTTGTTTAGTTCGGGAGAGGATTGTGCGGCCGGTTCTTAATCCTGATGCCAAATGGGATTGGTTGCATGTTCCGAATTCGAATGAAGAAAATGCGGAATGGTTGGCTTTGGATGTGAAGCTTCGGGATGTTGTTTTGACAGACAAGAAAGATAAGTGGTGCTGGTTAGGGGAAGATGATGCCGAATTTAGTGTGGGTTCGATCAATCGTCTTTTCGATAAAGACAGGGATTTCAGTTCGAGATTTATTTGGGACTGGTGCAAATGGGTTCCGCTCAAATGTAATCTCTTCGCATGGAGGGCCGAGATGGAAAGGATCCCTACTAAGGTTGAGCTCCGCAAACGTAATATCCCTTTATTGGATGAGCTGTGTCCGATGTGTGAGTCGGATTTGGAGTCGGCGACCCATCTTTTGACAGCTTGTTCATTCTCGTTTGAGGTATGGACAAAGATCTCGCAATGGTGTAAAGTGCCGGATTTGGTTGCTTTTTCGGTTAGAGATATTCTGGAGTTTCATAAATTTTGTGGTCTCAAAGGTAGGGCCTTGTCAGCTTTCAAAGGTATTGCTATCATTTCTTGTTGGCTTATTTGGAAGGAGAGGAACGAGCGGGTCTTTTCCGATAAGTCCAAAAAGGTGATGGACGTGGTGAGTGCGATTAAGTCGATAGGTTTTCTTTGGTTCAAGAATAGGTCTAATTATAAAGATGTAACGTGGGACGAATGGTGTAAATTTGTATAGTTGTTTGGCCGCCCGCGTTTTGGGCTGTGCCTGTTGTTTAATGAAGTTTTCCTTTCAAAAAAAAAACTATAATATATCAGAGATTGATGCTAGCCAGTTTTATGTGATTGATTGGTGCAAGTGGGTGCCAATCAAATGCGATATATTTGTGTGGAGGTGGGAAATAAATCAGCTCCCCACGCTAGAGGCATTGAGTATATAAACATCCAAGTTAGTTCTCATATTTGTATCATGTGTGACTCAAGTATAGATTCAACATATTATGTTATTTCATCATGCATGGTGGTGTCGGTGGTATGGCAACATATTAGACTGGAAGGTATGGTGACGGAGGATGGGCCGCCACGTCACCCGCCACGTCATCGAAAATGAGGATGGGCCTAAAGGGGATGAATCAAGGGGGTGGAGGATGGGGCTAAATATATATATATATATATATATGTATGTATGTATGTATGTATGTATAGTTATGTGTGGAGGAGAGGCCTGTCGTACACGTCTTCTGGGCGACGGTGAAGCGCCGGGCCTCGCCGGGCCAAGGCCGGCCCCCATACCCTTTAGTCTTAGTACATAGTGCAGGGTTCCTCGAGTTTAAACGTTTACACTTAAGAGACATTTTGGAATTGCACAAAGTCATAGGCCAGGTGGGGAGAAAGAAGGAAGTATTTCAAGGGATTGTAATCTAGTTTGTTGGAGGATGTTGATACAACAAATACAAGACCAAGGCCTGTAGTGACATCTCCTGGGTAAAAGGGTTCAAGGGTTTCGATTAGCCTAACGCAGGTCGTGGGGTCCTCCCACGTTTGTAGCACGTGGGGTTGGATCACTTGTTTATTGATCGCTTTTGATTCCAGCTTGAAGGGAATTCAAGCCGGAATGAAGTTGTTAACGAAGCAATGGTGTTTTAAGTGAAGAAGAGAAGCAAGTATGGAACTTGTTCTCAAGAGAGGAGAGAAGATCAGAGAGTATGTGTTCGCTCAACTGATCTGGTGTCCCTGATATGGTTGTTGGAGCTAGTACTTATAGATAAGATGTATTCTATAAGAGGAAGCTCGTGACCATGGATCCAAGGCTACAGTGGAGGAATTACCCGTTTGGGGGTTGGAGGCTTTAGACCTGCGGATAAAAGGTTGTTCTCTGTGCACATGTTCTGTCTATGCAGAAATGGTTCACACGTTAAGTGTTGATGTGACCGGACACTGTGCCTGTCCTTTTTACTGTTCACCCGAGTTCGCGCGTATTGAACCTCTCAACCTTTTAAGCTGTTATGTATATTAGTCATTTTATTGAGATTTGGGCTACTCCGTCATCATCAGAGGATATGAAAAATAGTTTGTTGGATGATATGAAAAGCTATAAATGAATTTGCAGATAAGGAGATCAAGATAAAAGAGATTATTGAAGATGTAAAGACGCTCTACTTTTTCATATTTTAAGAGTAAATCAAGATATAAATTGGTCCTAGGGTCGAATTGGTGTAATTATGAATCGATAGTTGGTTGTAATTTGGTTGTGTGGCTGCCATTGTAAAGAGGTTTTTGTTTTTATTTTTATTTTTTTATTTTGTGTTTTGTAATAAAATCACAAGGTTATAGGTGTGGGTGATAGGTTTTTTTTAGTTAAGACTATGGGGTATGAGGCGGGGGTTGGGGCGTGGGTTGGGTACAAACGTCCAAGTCACCACCCCGGGTGGGTTTGGGTTTCGGCGTGGCCCCTTGGGCGGGGGTTCAGCCCGGGCGTTGGGCGGGGCTATCAAGTTGACATGGCGGGATCTCATTGGCCAAGAAAACTAGCCGTTTGAGCTAGCCGTTGGCCAACGGCTATATTTTAAAAAAAAATTATTTTTTCACTACAAATATTCACACTTCTATACATTTTTTTACCACAACTACTCCACCTCTTCTATAATAATCTCTATCTTATTTAAAAAAAAAAAAAATCTCATCCAACCACAATACGAAAAATGAATCCTCATAATCGTGGTTTTGACCCGAACAATTCGTGGGCATTACAAGAAACACCTAGCCCACCACAAAATCGTCCAATTGCTCCCTTTTTAATACACTCCACTATGCCCGATATGGCAGGTTACGCATCGTTTCTCTCGAATCGTTTGTATACTAACTTCCCTCACACCGACGATTCTATACCTAGCCCGATTCCACAAACGCCCATCAACCTTTCACAAACGTCAATCAACCTTTCCCAAACTGAAACCATCCCCGAAACTCAACCCCTCATCGATGGTCCCTCCGCATCCAAACCCATCAAGAAAAGAAGTCACAAGAAAAAACTAAGGCCGAGAAAGCACTTGAAAGCGCCAAACGAAAACGACAAAGATGGGTCCTTAAAGAAGAAGTTGCATTGGCGAGGGCTTGGGTTCAGAAATCTCTACATCCAACTTTAGGTATTTTTAAAAATTTTGTAGCCCTTATTTTAATATTTATGTTTTTTATTATATAACTTTGTAATATATTAAATGTTGTTTTTATTAAAATAGGAAATTCTCAACATAGAAACCATTTGTGGGACGCGATCAGTAAAGCATTCCACGAAGAAATGGAAATGAAGCTTTATCGTGAAAAATGATAGTTTATCCTCGAAGTGGACCGAGATAAGTGGGCAACTCACCAAATTTAGTGGTTATTTACATAAGGCAAAGCAAAACCCAAAAAGTGGTGAAACCGAAGCCGACTTTGTTACAAATGCATTGGTTACAAACAAAACGAATGTGGGGAGCGACTTCCGTTTCATGCATTGTTGGGACAATTGTAAGTTCCATCCCAAGTGGGCGAATATCCCCAGTGGTAGCGAAACTAACATGTCTTCCAACAGGTCAATGACACCCTCGTCCCAAGCCCAATCGGATGCACGAGATCTAGAGTTGGAGGACGATGTGGATGATTCGCCAAACCGGCCAGAATACGGAAGAGATGCCGCAAAAAGGCGCGCTAAAAAATCAAGATCGGGTACGCCATCGTCTTCAGTTGAGAGTTCAGGCTTGCATAGGGTAGTATACAGCGATCAGTTGGAAGACATTGCATGCAAGTTAAATACATTTAACGTATTCCAACAACAAAGGGCCGAAATTCGGAAGAACAAAGAAGCTAGGGATGCCCTCAAACAAAGACGAGATGATATGAAATTTCTAGCTCAGCCCATCGATCACCTATCAGGTGAAGAGTTGGAACTAATGTTGGAGACGAGAGAAGAGATAAAGAAAAAATATTTCAAGCACTAGGATTTTTTTTATGTAATTTCTTTTATTTTAAAATGTAATCGGTTTTTATTTTAAAAACATTATTAAAAAATATAAATTTGTTTATAAAAAATATAGTTTGGGCTGGCCACGCCCCAAACCCCCGCCCCACCATACCGTCTTCAATGTGGGTCAGCTTGGCGAAGCTCACTCAAGTCACGTGTCAACCCATGCCCCAAACCTTCACTCCACCATACCCCACGTTCTAATAAGCTGTAACAGAAGCGATAATCCCAACAAAATGCAAGAAAACGACAATGTTGATTTTTCAGTCCTTTTAGTTGTAAATTATTGAGGTTACCTATTTTCGTTTGAGTATATGATTGATTTGTGCATTGTTTTCCCCGACGGTCCATAAATTGTTATTTTCTAAGAACCACGTTTATATAAGTTTAATAATAGTTTTAATACTTAGATTATAGCCTAGTGGCCAAGAAGAATTATCTCTTTTAGGGAGACCAAGGTTCAATTCTTGAGAGGTGTAAGTATTTATTAGTCGTTTAAAAAAAATAATAATAATTTTAATGATGATATTCGCTTTATGTTACTTTTTAATGGTGAACCAACTCTCGGTTCTTAATTTAATAACGAATGAACCAAATCAAAATAATAAGCGTACTTTATTAGAAAATGTAGGGGTAACTTTGTAGAATAGTAACCAAGTTTTAAAAGTGTTTCAATTAGATCACTCAAGTTTCAAAAGTGTTCCAATCAAGTCACTCAACATTCATTTTTCATTAAAATTAAGGGATTTTTCATTCATTTCATAGGTAACCGTGTTAATGTGGATTTTTGTTTTTTTCCCTTTTATTTGATGCTAACGTCGAGTGATGACGTGGATTTTAACTTATTTTTTTAATTTTTAATGTAATTAAAGTGTTTTTATTTTTAATAAATATAAGGGTAAATTACACTTTCCATCATTTATGTTTGTAACGGGTTGCAATGGATGACCTTTAACTTTAATAATTACAGTCACAGTCCTTTATTTGCAGAACTCGTTACACCTTAGGTCCTTTGACCCTAACCTGGTTAAAACTTTCAGTTAAGTGAGGTCAAATGCAATTCATGTGAGGGTAAAACAATCATTTAATATATAAGAAAAGAATTTAAAAACTTATATAAAAATAATAAACCTAAAGAATCATCATCATCATCTCCCCTACTCTCTCTCTCCCCTGTTTCTCTTTCATTCCCCCTTCAAAACCCCACAAAAAAACCATCAAAATCCATACCAAATTATCACACTTTCCACTTCATTCATAATAAAATAATCCCAAGACAGAGTAAAGATATGCCAGAATCTTTTCATGGTCGAATTCCGGCGACTTTGACATTGACCGGCGTCGTCGTGTGGGTGTTGTTACAGGCTATGGTTGTGGTTGGTGAATTTCAGGCGAGTTTGACGCTGGAGAGAGCTTTTGTTCTAACCTACACTGAGTGTTGACAAGATCATAAGCTAATGTTCTAACCTCAACTGGTAACCCATTCCAGTAATATACATTCTCAATGTTACCATGGTGTGCAATTGTTAACCTAAGGTTGTGGTTGTTGTGGTGGGTTCGGGCTAATATGTAAGACCATGCTTCGGAGCAATAGCCGCCACCGGAAATGAAAGGTGCCATCCATAACGGGCACGGGTTAGGGGTTGATGTAGGGTTTGGTGGGGGAGAAGGGTTAGGGGTAAATGTGCCATCAATCGTCACTTTGTTACTCTTCTTGTGCAGCTAAAGCTGCTTAGGCGTTTTTTTTGTTACTTTTGCTTTTTAGGGTTTTGTTGTGATGTTCATGTGATTCGATCTGTGAAATTAGGTGTGGCCAGAGTGGTGGTTGTAGGATGTGGTGGTGGTGATGGCAGGATGAGGTGGTGGTGGCAAGATGTGGTGGTTAGGGTTTTAGAGTTAGGAAATTGGAGAAGATGAAGTGTATATGTAATTTTTTTTTTGTTTTATTTATTAAACATTTAAATAAAAACATGAATTGACCAAAATTCCCTTAAGTGAATAAACTTAACTAAAAATTTTAACCTAGTTAGTACTAAAGGACATAGAGTGTAATGAGTTTTGCAAATAAAGGACTGTGACTGTAATTATTGAAGTTAAAGGCTATCCGTTGAAATACGGTACAAACATAAAGGACAAAAAGTGTAATTTACCCTAAATATAATTTCATATATTAAAACAATCCGACCCTAGCATCTTATGCTCCATTTTTTACTTGACACACTGAAAAAGGACATGGCTCGATTTGAATGTTAAGTTATCTAATTGGGACAAAAACGATACTAGTGACCTAATTAGAACACTTTTAAAACTTGGTTACTATTCTATGACATTTTCCCGAAAAGGTAGACATATATATGCGCCCATTTGTAGTTTTTGCCATATGCCTTAAGAAAAAATAATTAAATCTTTATTTAATTTATCATGGGAATTGACATGTAGGCATCATGTTTTGAATTTAGTTATGATATTTTAGGTTGTTTTAGCAAGAAAAACACCAAACATAACAATATAAGATACAATGCAATAAATTCTAGGTATGAAATTTAAAAACAGTTAAAACACATTGCTTAACACTTAAAACACACTACTTAACGTTATTGGCATGGTGTTACAAGTTTTAAGCCTAGAATTCATTACATTCAGGGCCGGCTCAACCATTTTGGTGGCCTAAAGCAAATTAAAAACTCGAGGCCTTTTTCCCAAAAAAAAAAAACGAGTAAATTGCCATTTTAGTCCCTGAGTTTTTGTCCAAATTGTCATTTTAGTTCAAATAGTTTTTTTTCTTCTCTAGGTCCCTGAGTTTTTCTTTTTCTTGCCATTTTGACCATATTGCCTAACTTAGTCTAAAAACCAGGTTATAATCATGTCCAATATAATAAAGACACGTGTCATGGACTTTAAGCGTGTAACGAATTGATTTCGAAGGACTAAAGTTGACAAACAAAGAAAGTATGTGTGTAGAAGGGCCAAAAGTGTCAACATTTGAAAACTATGCCTTTCAACAACCCTACACGATGTTTATACCTTAAACGAATAAATTTTGAAACGTATGAAGCCGTTTGTGAAAGAAAATGAAAGTTTACAAGACGCGAGGGTTAAATGTGTCAACATGTTAAATTACTACCTCTGAGTGACCTTTTAACGAACCCGGGGCTTTGTAACGATTGTTTATACTCTCAAGAACAAGTGACGAAAAGTTCACGAGGTTTCGATATCATTTGATATTAAATACGTTAACTTTCGTAAATAAAGGGGTAAAAGCGTCAACGTTTGAAATAAGACCTTTCGGGTGACTTCGTAACTAACCGGAAGCTTAACGATGTTTGTTTTATGACCCAAGACCCTTAAGAGTTAACTTTGGGGGTTAAAAGTGCAATAAATGAAAGATAAATCAAGTTATAAAGGACCAGGGGCTGAAAGTGCAATTTATCAAAGTTTGTAACCGGAATGGGGGAGCTTCGTGGGGCGCGAAGACCTTCTCTGGAGTCTTCGCGGGCCGCGACCAAGGCACCAGCGACCAAAAACTGGACAGTTGCATGTTGCAGCCTGTCCACCGCCATTGCATGCTAGTTTTTCGTTACCAGGGGCCCGTAAACGGTTTTTACTGACATGGGAACACTTGTAAACATCTGGTGACTCCCTAATACAGCTGCAATGACCCTAGAACTCTTCCATTTCTTATATATAGAGCCTTGTTGTTCATTTGTTCATGCACACTTAAAAATTTTCACTTCAACTTATTCTCTGAAGCATCCTGGTGTTCAAGGAAGCTTTCTCTAGTCTAATATTCGTGCTAAGGACCATTGTAAGTATTCTTAGCTTCTCTAGTTAAGATTTTATTAGCTTAATGACCGGAAGTCAAAGAAATCATAATTAAACTTTGACTTGGTGATTAATCACTAACGGTCCAGCCATTATTCGAATTGAAAGTGGCTATGTGTTGGTAATTAGGTAGGTGTCAAACCCTTAAAAGGGCACCTCCTAATTATCACGTTTACTCAGTCAATTGTCAGGTCAAACTACTTATCAGAAAAGTCAAACGAGTCAGTTTTTACAAAACAATTCATAACTGATAATGTAGGAACTATAAAACACGTTTTATCACTTAAATAACCTGGTAAATAATATAAGAACATGTTTAGGCATGTTCAACCCGACAATTTTGAGTATTAGGCTCGGTTAAAACCGAAAGTCACAAAAGTAGACTTTTGCTTTGACTTTCAGTTCTGAGTCGAATTAGCTTAGTTTAGATATGCTTTAGGGTTCCTTTGTGACCATATTATGTGTTAGTATAACTCTCTGAAGTTATGCTACATGGTCCCTTAGAAATCTGAATCATTTACATGTTTCCGTTAAATGCTTAAAATTTGACCATTATGCCCTTATGTTATAAAAACGAGATTTTTGAAAATGTGAGAGGACAAATAGCTTTATTACTGATTTATAAGTATGTCCTAAAAATTTGACATCATTTTCTGGTCTCAAATAAAAGTTATGCAAGATATCGTAAAACAAAAGCTTTTTATTAATTAAATGGCATTTTCAGCATAAATCATATTTAAACCCAATTTTTGGCACCAAACTTGCTACCCACTGTTATGATATAATATTTAGGGATTTTTAGAATTTTTGTCAAATTTTATACTGACCATAACATAGAGTTCTAGCATGAATTCGATAATTGACGATAATGCCCTTTTCATTAATAAAATGAGATTTACATATCTTTTATGTGCCAAACCTTTTCCTACTGATGACATGTGTTAAATAAAATATTTTAAGCATTAGAGACTGATCCAAACTTCAGAATTCTATAAACATCTTGAATATCGACAATTACCGACTTTTACGCTAATTAGGCGCATAGTATGGTTTAAAACCATATTTAACGCCTAAGACTTGTTACCTACTGATTTTAAAAATAAATTTTAATACTTTAATAGTAAGTATAAGTCTTGAACTCAGATTTCCAAATTTGACCTTAAAAAGCATATGTGAAATGACCAAAATACCCCTACAGTGCAAAGTTTGGTCATAATTGATAAACCTCACTTATGTATGATATCCTACTGATGTAACTTGATAAAATAAATATTTTTACTGAATATTTTAGACCAGATACTCAGATTGCTATTTAACCTGTTTTATAAACTTTAAAATGACCAAACTACCCTTACGGGGCTTAAATTGGTTTTAAATTCGTTTTGGGCATAATTAGTGATATCCTACTGATGTCATATCATATTTAAAGCATATTAACTTGTGAAACTTGTACATGACTCATTCGGTTACCCGTTATGCATATACGCGTTCGGTACGGTTTATGTAACTAGTTTGCATAAATTAGCCGAAACGGGTCAAACTTATCATTTTTACTTCAAAATCCAGAATGTAATTAATTTACCTATTTTATACAAATATTCATACTTGTTGGGTCTAAATTACATTCCAATCCGGTCACAGCTTAATCTTGCATTTTGTACCGTAAACCTTTCTTTAAAACTAACCAGTCTAAGTTACAACTTAAATAAGGCCCGTTAGGAATCTAATAGGTTATTAAAACCTTCGTTCCAGATTAGGCGCCCAGTAAAAGCTATCTGCACTTGCTGATTAGAATATACGGCTGAGTATAATTTACATTTAGCTCAGGTAAATACTTTTAACTTATTTTCCCTTATACGGGCTTGGGATACGGCAAATTAGTACCGCTTGGTCGGGTATTGAATATTTAATCGATTAGTGGTTAAATCATTGAGATACCCCGTTTTAATCTGTTTTGTTTGATACAAAGCATTTGGGGGTTAATATGACCGTGTCCTGGATATCCTCGGCTCATTCATTTGAAATGGCCACGACTTAAGCACGGGGTGTAGGCATACACCTGACAGTTGCGTATGTAAAACGGTATCTCACTTGTGAGGAAACTTCTTGTGGGCTTATACTAGTGGCGTGTCTATTAATCTTGTCTCGGCTCTTCTAACCGGGCCCTGAACGTACGACAAACATATAAATCTGTATACAAGATTATTTTAAATAATTGTCCCAAGTTATAAAAGATCTTATGCCTTGTGCATCCAAACCAATTTTATAAACGCTTTTCAAATGAGTAAGTTAATTGTATTTACCGGTGTAAACTGACGTATTTTTCAAAAAGATTAAGTGCAGGCACTACGCGTAATGGGCTGGAAGCTCCTGAGTGTTAGATAAAGAGTCTTGCAAACTCTTAATACTTAAAGTCTGTCGAACTATAATTTCTTTATGTTTTAAGATCCGCCTGTGAATCCACATACAACCGCTTGTATAATATTTAAATTATACTTTGTGTTTCGGTTTGTATTGATATTTTACTTTCAAGACTTCCGTTGTGCATTAACTGTGATTATTTGACTATGATGATATCAACTACGTCACGATACTCCCCACCGGGCCCATCGGTAACACGTGGAAATATCTGGGTGTGACAGGTTGGTATCAGAGCCAACATTGAGTGAATTAAACACTAACCTTTTGTGTTTAATCTCAATGACACAGTTGCACATTCCTTGACTTCTGAGTCTAGGCAAAGGACCTAGGATTAATCCTAATCTTAATTGGTTTATATCCTTTTGTTGTTTCTTTTGTTTTGATAGGATCACAAGCAAACATGCCACCGAGAGTGAGAGGCCGAGAAGGACGAGGAAAAGCTCCAATTGTTGCCAGGAACGACCACGAAGCCGGACCATTACACCGGCGTACACCATCCGCTTCATTCGGATCAAGTCCTCACGAAGACTGGAGGACATACCTCGAGCCTGCGAGATGCTCTGTCTCGTTCAGTTCCTCACCATCCTATCACCATTCCTTTGGGCCGCAGCAGGAGGACGAGCCTAACGACTCTCACCACTCTTACATTCCTCTTCAACGATGAACCACTTCCAGAACCCAACACCTTATTTTCAGAGCTGGTTCAACCCGATGAACCAAATAGAAGAACCAGAGGGTCAAAACCCTTTGGGACCAGCTGATCATTATCCTGAGATGCAGGACATGGAGATGGACGATGATCCAAATCCCGAGCTGCCACCCTCTGGGACACCGGCGCATCCCATTGAAATTTCTAGCGGATCATCTTTTCATGGTTCGCCTTACAAGGGCCCTGATATCTGGGCCGAGAGATGGAACGCGTACAAGTGGGAGTATACTCCCCCTCACCACAACTCGCCACCACACCAGCAGATCCCTTCTGAGGACCCACATTTTCAGGCGGTCACGCCACCGCCACCACCAGCGCCAGAGCAGCCACCGCCTCCCGAACCATCGAGGCGACGAAGAACTGCACGGATGTCCGTGCGTGGGGTTTCCATTTCAGCACCCCCCAACACTCCAGGAACAGCAACTACCCGCCGCTCTATGAAGACCCGCAAATGGGTGGGCCTTCAAATGCAGTTTCTGAAGTCGACTATGCACTAGTCGCACCAGCACCACACATGGGTTATGAAAACCCAATTCCTTCTTACCCAGGTGCAGCTGGGTACAACCCGTTCGAGCAGCTAGCTTATTCGGGTTATAATTACAACAATGCCCTGCCATTGACCCGTACCTTGAGGCAGCAAACTTCAATGCTCTCTACCCTGGACCCTTTCCACCTACGTACCCAACTGGGTACCCTGCATATGGGTATCAATACCCACCACCTCCACAACCTCAGCAGCAGCAGCCACCGCAGCCACCACAAATTCAACCACAGCAGCAACAAGAAATTCTTCAAAGGTTGCATGAGGTGGAGCAGAGGGTAGATGAAGAGCTTAAGAGTCGCCGCGGTCTCCTAAAGGGCTTGGCAAACCTCATTAAGGGGAAGAAGAAGAAGGATTAATAAAAATCCTAATCATTGTATTGTTATTTTATTTCAATTAAGTCCCTGCGTGGACATTTCATTTATGTAATTGGTCCCTGCGTGGACCTGTCTTTCTTATTTTAGTCCCTACGTGGACAAGTTATTTATTTAATGACCCGTTTAGGGCAGCTATTGTACTTTTGAGACAATTTATGGAATGTTTCATTTTAAGATTTATTTGTCATTATATATATACATGTACAATATAAAACAAATCAAAATATCGATTCAATTTTTAATTAATCTGCCTTAAAAGAAAATCTTAAAGGTATAACCTAGCCTATATGTCATTTTAGACATGGCCATGATGGTAAAACCTTTTTAAGATTCAAATCCTTGTTAACATCTGAAAACATGTTAGCATTCCTGGAAAATGTGATTCGATAAAGTCACATTACTCATCCTTATATTGAATTTTTCCAATTTCTTACTTAATGATTTCCACATCCATTAATGATGAAGAGCCTACGGGCCAGAATGATTGTCCAATAAGACAAATGACAGTTGTAGCTTATGACTCCCTGTCAAGAAAAGGGATGAACTATATGCAACCCTTAATGCCTCGATCATATGAGATCATGGCTTATAAACTTAAAACTGTCCTTGTGACTAGGCCATTTTGTGCCACCTTAATATCCATATTAGTTTATAACTGGATTTAACTATAATGAAAATTTAGACAAATTAAATTATCAAATTAACCAATATGGTCTATGTTTACCATGGTTAATGAATCATCGAAAATGATGATTCCATAATAAACTTCTGAACAAATTATTGTCAAATTGTTTTATAGCAATCAAGCTTCAGCATGTCTGAATCAGAAGAGGTAAATAGTCATCCAAGGGAGAGAAATGATAACACCAGAATAAATGTAGCTGGTGCAGACCTACAAGCAATGATAGATAATGCTGTCACTAGAGCCATTGACAGACAAATCAAGGAACCAAGTAATACTCGCACAAAGACTCAATCTGTGGCTCATAGTAAGCCCCCTTCTAAAACACACGAATCAAAGAAAGATGACTCCCAGCACTCGTCGAATCAGAAAAGCCAGCCATCTAAAAGAATAGTGTTTGATCAAGAACCGCATTCAAAGACTTGTTCTTACAAATACTTCGTCTCTTGAAAGCCAAAGGATTTTACAGGTGAAAAAAGGTGCCATTGACTGTATGACATGGCTCGATGAGATGGATACTATAGTGGACATCAGTGGATGTCCACCGCCATTGCTTGCTAGTTTTTCGTTACCAGTGGCCCGTAAATGGTTTTTATTGACATGGGAACACTTGTAAACATCTGGTGACTCCCTAATACAGCTGTAATGATCCTAGAAATGGTTTTTACTGAAT
The DNA here is from genome assembly GCA_030545235.1 of Helianthus tuberosus. Taxonomy (NCBI): domain Eukaryota; kingdom Viridiplantae; phylum Streptophyta; class Magnoliopsida; order Asterales; family Asteraceae; genus Helianthus; species Helianthus tuberosus. The sequence goes on along the minus strand of CM060386.1, from coordinate 20,249,576 downwards.
ATTTTAGATCAGAACCTCAAATTGCTATTTAACCTCTTTTATAAACTTTAAAATGACCAAACTACCCTTACGGGGCTTAAATTGGTTTTAAATTCATTTTGGGCATAATTAGAGATATCCTACTTATATCATATCATATTTAAAGCATATTAACTTGTGAAACTTGTACATGACTCATTCGGTTACCCGTTATGCATATACGCGTTCGGTACGGTTTATGTAACTAGTTTGCATAAATTAGCCGAAACGGGTCAAACCTTATCATTTTTACTTCAAAATCCAGAATGTAATTAATTTACCCATTTTATACAAATCTTCATACTTGTTTGGTCTAAATTACATTTCAATCCGGTCACCGCTTAATCTTGTGTTTTGTACCGTAAACCTTTCTTTAAAACTAACCGGTCTAAGTTACAACTTAAATAAGGCCCGTTAGGAATCTAATAGGTTATTAAAACCTTCGTTCCAGATTAGGGGCCCAGTAAAAGCTATCTGCACTTGGTGATTAGAATATAAGGCTGAGTATAATTTACATTTAGCTCAGGTAAACACTTTTAACTTATTTTCCCTTATACGGGCTTGGGATACGGCAAATTATTACCGCTTGGTCGGGTATTGAATATTTAATTGATTAGTGGTTAAATCATTGAGATAACCCGTTTTAATCTGTTTTGTTTGATACAAAGCATTTGGGGGTTAATATGACCGTGTCCTGAATATCCTCGGCTCATTCATTTGAAATGGCCACGACTTAAGCACGGGGTGTAGGCATACACCTGACAGTTGCGTATGTAAAACGGTATCTCACTCGTGAGGAAACTTCTTGTGGGCTTATACTAGTGGCGTGTCTATTAATCTTGTCTTGGCTCTTCTAACCGGGCCCTGAACGTACGACAAACATATAAATCTGTATACAAGATTATTTTAAATAACTGTCCCAAGTTATAAAAGATCTTATGCCTTGTGCATCCAAACCAAATTTTATAAACGCTTTTCAAATGAGTCAATTAATTGTATTTACCAATGTAAACTGACGTATTTTTCAAAAAGATTAAGTGCAGGTACTACGCGTAATGGGCTGGAAGCTCCTGAGTGTTAGATAAAGAGTCTTGCAAACTCTTAATACTTAAAGTCTGTCGAACAATATTTTCTTTATGTTTTAAGATCCGCCTGTGGATCCATATACAACCGCTTGTATAATATTTAAATTATACTTTGTGTTTCGGTTTGTATTGATATTTTACTTTCAAGACTTCCGCTGTGCATTAACTGTGATTATTTGACTATGATGATATCAACTAAGTCACGATACTCCCCACCGGTAATACATGGAAATATCGGGGTGTGACACTTATATAGCTATATATATATAGGATTAGTTTCAAGAGTGAACACTAGTGTAGTTTGCGAACTGAGCGAACTAATCCTGGCCATACATGTGTGTAGATCAATGGCCAGGATTTGATGATGAAATACACTAGTGTATTTTACGATTTGATGATGAAATCCTAGCTATCCACGTGTCTAAATCAATGGCCAAGATTTGTTCACTCAGTTCGCAAATACATTAGTGTTCACTCTAGAACCTCACCATATATATATATATATATCGGTGAAAAGTGTGAGAACGATTTTGGAGTTGACATGTGGCATTGATGCTAAATTACACTAAGGGGTAATATTGTCAAAAAGCTCACACACGTGAACTGGGTGTTCAAATAAAACACCTTAAAAACACCAAATTCAGAAAAAAAAAAAACCATGAAAATACCCAGTTAAAACGCCATAAAACACTCAGTTCAGAAAAACGTCATGAAAAAACCTAGTTAAAACGCCATAAAAACACATAGTTCAGAAAAACGCCATAAAAAATAACTAGTCTAAAACGCCATAAAACACCCAGTTCAGAAAAAAAAAGCCATAAAACTCATTTCATTTTTTTTTCGAAAAGTATATCAATAGTATACTCGTTGGAAAGATAAAAAACGATGAGTTTTATGGTGTAATTTTTTTAGAAAAATAATCACGTATAAAAAAATTATTGACGTTTAAATATGATGAGGGAAAATGGCATGTGATTAGCATGTGCACCATTGTTTGGATCTTCCAATTTTACCCCTCCTCGTAGTTATAAGGTTCCCATTATTTACAAAAATGCCACCACATCATCTTAGCCACAAATGACAAAAATCCTATAGACTGAAAATCGTTCTCACTGTTCTCACATTTCAAATCGTTCTCTCCTGATCCTGTTCCTATATATATATACACACGCTACTACTAGATTAATCGAGTAATTAATATATCTTTCCATAAATCATGGTAAAATAAAGTGTGAATTCTATTATATCAACCATGGGTGAGGTTCTAGAGTGAACACTAGTGTATTTGTGAACTGAGTGAACTAATCTTGGCCATTGATTTACATCATCAAATCATAAAATACACCAGTGTATTTTCATCATCAAATCGTGGCCATTGATTTACACTTGTGTATTGATATATAAGGGCTAGGATTAGTTCACTAGTATTCACAATTAAGGAGATTGTTCACAAATGAACCTAACCCAATCAATCATATCTTAACGGTCATTAATATATAATAGATACATTAACCAATGTATTTTTTTATGAAATGACGAAACATATGATGGGAGTCTTGGAGAAGAGGCTTCGAAGATATTAGTTTTGTTTAGTATAATTATGTGGGTGAGAGTTGGCTACAAAGTCCATTTTTCCTATACAGTGTACAAAGTTATAAAACACTACAATTTCAGCAATAAAACACAATCAAAACCAACAAATAATAAAGTGAAGATTACTAAAACGGCATATTTGTGGGTTCTGTGTTATGTTTTGGATGATAAGACTTTGATTTTCGAATGATTAATATTAGTGTGTTTTATGTTGATATCATGTTGTGTTTTGTATTCATAGTTCTACGATGGTGTATTTGAAGTTTTTATAGACTATTAGAGTTTGGATATTGTGTTTTAGTGATCTTCACTCTATTATTTGTGAGTTTTGAGTGTGTTTTATGACTGAAATTGTGATGTTTTATGACTTTATACATTTTGTAGGAAAAATGGACTTTGTAGCCGAACCCCACCCTAATTATGTAACTCTAAGTTTGAGTTTCGGTCTGAAAGTTTTTGTAACGTTTTGTGGGTTGCTCTTTAGCTACTTGTTGAGGGCCTGGGTTTTTGTTCTAATAAAATATCGTTGCAGTTAAAAAATTTAATTTCATCTTTCAAATATTTCAATTCCCTTTTGGCAATTTAATGTTATTAATTTAAGCATTTAATTATCATCTATTTTTGCAAAAAAAAAAAAAAAAAAAAAAAACATAAAACGAAAGTGAAGTAAAGTTCAAACATCCACTTGGGAATAGCCCAGTGGTGTTGGTGAGTTTAGATAGAGCTTAGGATATGAGAGATTAGGGGTTCAATCCCATGGTGTGCAACGATAGCCATTAAAAAAAAGTAAAGTTCAAATAAAACCAACAATATTATCTTGTAGAAATACAAAAAGAGGAATGGCCTTAAAGACAAAAGTTACAAAATGTTGTCATGAAGATTGGTGAGTAGTATAACACTTTTAAGATATGATAATTGGTTTTAAGATATAATCTTTTCCCCTAAAAGATGCATAGAAAATATTTCGTTGTCCTTAACTTTAAATAATCAAGTTGTTAACCGTTACAATCGTCATTTAAAAATTTAAAATATAATTTGTTATGTTATATGGATTTGAATGTTTTTTCTAACGGTGAGAATCTTTAATTTGTTGTGGGATAGATCTCACACTCTCCGAAGCAGAGGGTGTAACAACCCTCAAATAAGTCCCACAATAATCCGTAATCGTAATCCCAAACACGTACGATGAAATTCTGTTTGAAAAACCAAATAAAAATGAATTTTTGTTCTGTCGCGAGCCGCGACCAACGAAGAAAGATCTCTCGCGGGGCGCGAGAGACTTGTTTCTATCCGGACACGTTGAGGGACACGTGTCGTCACACGTGTCAAGACCACACCATGACTCAGCATACCCTAAACCGCCCTACGGTTCCTCGCGGGCCGCGAAGGAAGAGGAAGAAACTCTCGTGGGGCGCGAGAGACTTCTGTTTCAGCTATAAATAGAACGAGCTCTACACATTTCAATTCATTCAATTCTTTTCTTTCTCTTAGCCTCTATTATAACAAGATCATTGAGGAGGCACGATGGAGCAATTCAACGACGGTGCTAGTATTCACTAGCAGGAGAACTATCGATCAGGATGCGATGATTTGTCACGCGATCCTGCAACGACACAAATCACACCAAGGAGAAGACGCATGTCTCCGCATTTCCCTCATCTCATTTACGACGAATACGCCATGTTCAACATTTCATGGTAGTGTCATCTAACAATTGACCATCACACGAAATTCCAGGGAAAGCCCTTAAAATTCTTTTATTGAAATTCCAACTTTTGCATCTGGTGAGTAGATTTTCAATGCTCTACTCCTCTTAATGGTCATTGTATCACGATAATTTCTTTCATTATAACAAACCCTCATTTGCTTCATTTCTTGAAAATTTTATATGTTACACATGCATCGTTTGTTATGCATGTGGTTCCACTTTGAAAGATCGCTATATCTAAATTATTGCTTCATAATCTGGATAATCCGCATTCTTGTAAGTATTGACTCCTTGCTATCAAATCAATGAATTTCTTGAAAACTTTTTTTCTTTTCAAGATATGTACATGGTTTCGTGTCGTAACTATGCCAAAATCTCCTTGTCGACTCATGAATTCAATGTTGGATTTCACCTAAACTAAGTTCAATTGTTTGAACCTGCTCGCAATACGTATTCAATTCAAGGTCCCATATGAGGGATTGAGGCCATCATATTCGAAATAATCCCAACCAGCACTTCATTTGTTCTGAACCATAACATGCTTGTTTGGTCTTCAACTTCATTGAATCGTTTCATTGATCACGATCACCTTGTGGTGACGTTTCCACAAATTTGAAGCTTGCGCTATTCTCGTTTACGAATTTAATTAATTAATTATTTATTTATATTAAATACACTTTGTTGGTTTATCATAAAGCAATCTTAACACAATTGAGTGTTAAGATAATGGTACATAAATTCATGTCATATTTCAGTGTATCTCTTAACGGTTCTTACAGCATCGATCGAGCATTTCATGATCTTTATTGCTTTATCATATTCGAACGAAAAACATTATTCAATTGTTTCATTTTCAACCGAAATTCCTACTAGATTTGTTTAAAACACACATTCGGGTTTACTTCATTGAACTTTCATTTGATTTCAAAGATTGGTGAACTCGTTCGATCACCACTACTATGATTTTGATCAATACGACACCTTGTGGCGTCGATATAAACTTGTAGCTTGAGCTAATCTATATATACCTTTCACTTGTCTCATCCTTGAAAATGGTCTTAATACAACTCTGTGTTAAGACGGTCATACACTAAACTTTGTTGTAGTTCGGGGTATCTTTGTAATTCAATAATGTCAACACACTAATTTTTCCTCATATTATGATTCGATAGTTGACACATCATCTTCGTACTCCGATTCAGTATTAGCTTATAGAGTCTAAATCTTTCTTTCGATCTGATCCATGTAAACTTAGTCATTCTAACGATTATATCATTACACTTTGTCCAATTGATACCGATTTCAGGAAATTATTGGGTTTTATTTGTTATAAACTGTTATCGTATTCACAAAATTTAGACATGTCGTGATTCAAGTACAGTGTCATTTACCTTAATTTAACGCGTGACATAACTCGGAAATGACATCATGACCTAAATCTCGAGTACGAGATTTAAAACAAGGTGGGGAGGATGTAACAACCCTCAAATAAGTCCCACAATAATCCGTAATCGCAATCCCAAACACGTACGATGAAATTCTGTTTGAAAAACCAAATAAAAATGAATTTTTGTTCTGTCGCGGGCCGCGACCAACGATGAAACATCTCTCACGGGGCGCGAGAGACTTGTTTCTATCCGGACACGTTGAGGGACACGTGTCATCACACGTTTCATCACCACACCATGACTCAGCATACCCTAAACCGCCCTACGGTTCCTCGCGGGCCGCGAAGGAAGAGGAAGAAACTCTCGCGGGGCGCGAGAGACTTCTGTTTCAGCTATAAATAGAACGAGCTCTGCACATTTCAATTCGTCCAATTCTTTTCTTTCTCTTAGCCTCTATTATAACAGAATAGTAGCTCGGTATTATACTCTAAAACCCGAAACTCTGCCCGTTATCAGGGTAATAACTCTAATCACTGGTACGTACTTTATCCGATCAATTGAAACCGATCCAACGAATGTTTAAGTGCTGCCCGTATACCGCTATACTTTGTCATTCATCGTGAGGGTTTTGATTTCGTGATTATCGTTAAAGTTGAATTGGGTTAATACACTAATACGAGTTCCATTGTATCTAGAATTAGAACTCATACTCAGGGAGCTGTTTAACTAGAATGCTTAGCAATTACATAAACTTAATAGTTAAGTAAAACTTAGCGATTAAGAAACTTAATAGATAAGTAAACTTAACAGCTAAGTAAGATTAATTAATCAACTAAGTGAGATTAATTAATCAGCTAAGTAAGATTAATTAATCAGCTAAGTAAGATTAATTAACTAAATTAAACACCTAAATAGATATACATGAAAATAGATATATATGAGGTAGATAATATCTAAGGAAAGTGCAAGAGGATATATGTGGGTAGGAAGCTTTCTAGAAAATGTATAGGTAACTTCCTAGAAAAGGTATATGTAATTTCCTAGAAAGTATAAGGGAAACTTCCTAGAAATTTCATACTCCTTACCTATAAATAGAAAGCTTAGGATTCATATTTCTTTGCTCATTTCTTCTATTTTTCTCTCTATACGTTAGTGTTCTAACCAATAATCACCGATACGATATTCTTTCTGATCGATTCGGGAACCAACTAACGAATGCCAAAGTGCTGTCTAAATAAGACTATACTCTGTGAATTTCGTTAAGGTTCTGATCTCGTGACCATCGTTAGGTTTGATATGGTTTTACACTAATACGTATTCCACTCTGTTAAACTAAATGTTTAACTATCAGAAAAAACTCCGATCCATAAACTTACAATCAAACAAGATGTTTAATCATCAGAAGATTCAGAACTATAAAGTAGATGCTTAGTTATCAGAAGACATAGAATCAAGAGGCTTGATAAATCAAGACTGCATGCTTATAATGTGAGTCATTCTCTTTTTATCAAACAGTTTTGCTAAACTCAAATTATTTTCCAGTTATAATTACAGTGATTAAGTCTTTGCAAATCTGTAATTACTGGAAGTAAGTGAGGGTTTTGTATACATTACTACGGTTCTATCACTTTTAGGCGGGCGCACCTAATTCGTGATACTCGTCACTATTGGGTGACAGGACCCAATAGTGGTATGACCATAGTCATTGTTTTGGTCAAAAATTACCGAAGCAATTAAGTGATCAAATTAGTTAAGTGAGGTAGTGTGCTAGAAATGAGTGTCGAAAAAATGTTAATCAAATTAATTGCAAAAACAGTTTCAGGATACGGTTCAGGATATAGAGTTGTATCTGTGATCAAACAATGAGCAAAAAAGTAAAGGTTGACACGTGATGTACGAGGAAAGCCCTTGATCAATCTAGATCGCCGGCATAAAACCTCGGGAGCTGACAATCGCAACTGCCTTGTTCTTCTATTACTTCAAATGTCAGGATACAGTGCAGGATGTGATGCGGATCAACTAGGTGTTACAATGTGATTCGAGTACAAGTGTTTGTGTATAGTGTTTGCTGGAAGCTAGAGAGCAAAAGTGTGCGAAAGAGTGTGTGTGTAAAGTTGCGTGCCTTAATCTGATCCGCCCCATCTATTTATAGTAAAAGAAATGCAACAAACTACCCTATTAAACCGGGATCCGGTGGATATTCCCCACTTGAACGTTGTAGACCTGGTCTTTCGGGTCCAACGTCTCTCAAATAACTGGTTTGCCCGAGTCTCAAGGAGAAGAAGTCCATCTGACCGTTAGTGACCCACAGCTCCTAACCTACACGTTGTAAATTTAGTTAACGCCAGGATATCGCCCAGGATGTTACCAATATACCGATCCAGTATCCTAATCACAAGCAAACAGTCAAAAGCAAGATATTAGTCAGGATACATACGCTCAGAAAATGGCCCATAACAATTGTCCCCAAATATATCTGTTGGTATACCAATCCAACGGATATATTTTAAAAATTCTATCTCGTAAATCAAGGCAATTAAATCGAGACGACGGTCAAGATTACACCATAACTTCCAACGCGCTTTTAACTCGATGGAGATCCACAACGCTCCTATATCTTCTCTCTTCTTGTTTGAAAAGCAGATATCTCCAACAGAGTCTCCAGGTAATTCCCTACTTCTTATTCATTTCCTGTCAATCTCTTTTCCTTTACTTGCAATGGCTGCCAGAACTTCTTCTCAAACCGGCGAATCATCCGAGACCTTCATTCAGCAAAATCTTCTCAAAAATCCTGAGAAGGAGGTCTGTGCTTTTGATAACGCAGATGTTAGGGGAGGATTTCTTAATGACCCGTGATCCTCAATTATTATCCTGCTTGGTGATCCTTACTTCTGTGTCAGTTAGTGATCCTCAGAAGTGCTTCAGGATCAGGATCATGGATCATCCTAAGGATCCTTATACTAATGATTGTCTGCTATGATTTCGGTATTGTTTTGCAGGAGTACCAGCTTGGACTTAGTCTTGGTAACGTTCCTGGAGAATATTCCACGTTTATTCCGAACGTGCTTGACCATGGTGAACGTTATGGAGATCGTGGGGAGAAGGCATGAATTGCGGATAGTTAGTTATTTAGATATTTTACTAAATTTAAAAGGGGTAGCGAGCTAATTAGACAACACTTGGCTATTTTTTGGCTACACACACTCGTACAACTGCACTCACCAGCTCTCGGCAAAACACTTAGCATTTTTCATACGTTTCTACACGATACACTATAGTGATCCTTGTACTTAGCTCGCTATCATCCGAAGTTGTAAAAGGATTATTGTTTAATTTGAGTTGGTGATCGGTAGTTTCCATCACCCGAGGTTTTTTATGCCGGAGATCATACATTGATCAAGGGCTTTTTCCTCGTATAAATCTTTGTGTCCCCTGTGCAATTCATTTCATAGTGATCCTCATTGTTGTTTACCAATTCAAGCATCATACCCCGTAACAGAGAGTTTGGTTGCATTATCCTCGTCTGATTTTTGACCAAAACAGTTTGGCGCCCACCGTGGGGCAATTGGTGCTTCATTCATAAGAAATTCTCATTTTTGTGATCATTTCGGTTCGTTACATCCAAGCAGATGGCTTCATCATCAAAGAACACCTCCAGTGCGATGTCTGCAGTCAATTCATCCCAGGGCATTCCACCTTTGCCTCCACCACCGTCTGGACCTCAGAAAAATGCCGAGAAGAAACCAACCCCCATTTTCTCAAAACCTCCAACTTCTTCTGCTTCTTATACTCCTACTACTAGTGACTTGTTTACTCTGATTTTGCAGATGAAGGAGCATATACAGCAGCAGGATACGACCAATGAAAGGATTCTTAGAGAAATTGGAGACATCAAGAAACAGAAGAGATCGGCAGAGGATCATTCCCCACTGATGCCCAGATCTTTGAATTTCGATACTCCGGTTATAACTTCTCAGCCTTCAGCGGTTCCAGACGTTCAATATGTGGGAGGGCCAAAAGGAGTGCATTACGGATCATCAGCAATGACTCAGGCTTCAGGGTCATACTTCCAACCAGCAGGATCCCATCCTCAGCATATAGGATCCTTCGTAAGCTCAGGATGATACTCAGGAGCGCAGCAGATTCAAGGATTCTGGCCGTTTCAAGGATCCTCCCAGGTTCAAGGATCCTCCTATGTTCCAGGATCCTCCCAGGTTCAAGGATCCTCTCAGCTTCAAGGATCCTCCTAGGTTCAAGGATCCTCCTATGTTCCAGGATCCTCCCAGGTTCAAGGATCCTCTCAGTTTCAAGGATCCTCCCAGGTTCAGGGATCTTCCTACGTCCCAGGATCCTCCCAGGTCCAAGGATCCTCTCAGTTTCATGGATCCTTCCAGATTCCGGGATCCTTAAGGAGTTTGCAATCAGGGAGTTCCGATATTCATCAGGGAGATTTTATTCCAATGCAGACCATTGCTTCTACTGGTCCATCGGTCATTCCAGAGCCCCAACAATATGGATTCACATCCGCTCTTCCTAATTTGAATCCAATGGGAGGTAACACTTTCAATAATTCTTATACCACTAACCATGGCCTTATGCAGGATACATGTATCAATCATGCCATGGCCAGAGAATTGCAAAAGTTAAAGGATATGATATCAAGTGTCCCAGGAGTGGTCAAGCCTATCCCGGAGATTGCAGATGAGAGCCACAAGATATCTCGTTTTGCACCACCAATCTGTGATGCTAAGATACCCAAGAGGTTCCACGTGCCTACCATGAAGTTGTATGACGGTTCAACAGATCCTGAAGAACACATAGCACAGTACAGGGAAAGGATGGAGATCAATCCCATCCCAGAAAGGTTAAAGGAAGCATGTCTGTGCAAGGGATTTGGATCCACTCTTACTAGATCGGCTCTTAAATGGCTGCTAAGTCTTCCCCCTTACTCTATTACCTCGTTTGCTAATCTAGTTAACCTATTTAATAACCAGTTTTCTTGTAGTAGAAAATTTGAGCGTTTAACTAGTGATCTGTATAGGATAACCCAAGGTCATAATGAATCATTAAGGGATTATATCACTAAATTTAGTAAAGAATCCTTAGATATCCCTAACCTGGATATAGCTACGGCTGTTGAAGCCTTTAAAATGGGATTGCTTAGGGATTCATTATTCTATGATGATCTTGTTATGACACCATGCAGGAATCTAGATGAGGCAAGAACCCGGGCCCTTAGGTTCATCCGGCTAGAGGATGACAAAAGGATCCAGGAGAGGTTAGCAGGATCCTCAAAGCAAGAGAAGCAAGGATCCTCATTCAAGAACAACAAGTTCAGATCCTATAACAAATCTGATAACCAGAATGTGCATGATGTTGAACAAGAAGAGGATGATGAGGATTATCCTCCAATTTCCGAATATTGCTTTTCTGTTGATAACAATAAACTAATCCTTGCGATCCAGAATTTAGGTGATAAAGCTAGATGGCCCAGGAAAAATGACAGACCAGCTGCAACTAAAGATAAGTCAAAGTGGTGCGCATATCATGAAGATTTTGGGCATCTCACAGAAGAATGCATCGCACTGAGAAAAGAAATTGGATACTTGTTGAGCAAGGGGCACTTGAAAGAATTATTGGGGAGAAAGAAGTCAAGGACTCAGGATCCTGAAAGGATCCCAGAGAAAGCTCCAGCCCCTCCAGCAGATGCACAAGTTATAAACTTTATTTCTGGAGGATCAGACATTTGTGGAACATCCTTCTCTGCAGCTAAAAGACATGCAAAGGAAACCAAGATGGATAATGGAGATAGACCCATTCGAACATCCAGTGTCTCCGAAGGAAAAGTTATAACTTTTGATGAGGATGATCGTGTTGACATTCAGGATCCTCATCACGATGGTTTGGTTATCACTCTTTTTATTTCTAACCATTTTGTTCGCAGGATCCTTATAGACGGAGGAAGCTCTGTGAACATTATCCAGCTTGATGTCCTCAAGAAGATGAATATTCCTGAATCCGATATCATACCTAGATCCTCTGTGCACGTGGGATTCAGTGGCGAGACTAAGAATACTCTGGGGGACATTAAACTCCCAATCTATATCGAAGGCCTACATTCTTACCAAAAGTTTTGTGTTATTGACTGTTTATCTTGTTGTAATGTTATCCTTGGCAGGCCTTGGATACATGACATTAAGGCAGTCCCATCCACTTATCATCAATGTGTGAAGCTTCCTAGTCCTTGGGGAATAGTGAAGATTGATAGTGATCAGCAAGAAGCTAAGAACTGCTACACCTCATCAATGAAACCAGCATCAAAGTCAAGGGAGCAATAGCAATTAAAGCATCCTCCAAGGGATGTCTTGGAGGCAAGAGAACAGGATGTAGTAGAAATCCTTATGGATCCTGATGATCCTGAATCTAAAATTTATATAGGATAAGGGATCCTTGGCGAAATAAAGGAAGACCTCATATCCTTCCTCAAAAGGAGAAAGACTACCTTTGCATGGAAACACGAAGACATGACAGGTATATCTAAAGATATAATCACTCACAAACTTGGCATTGATAGGTCCTTCAAACCAATCCATCAAAAGAGGAGGAAATTTGCACCAGAAAGAAATGCCATTATCCAGGAGGAGGTAGAGAAATTACTCCGAGCAGGTATGATTAGAGAGATCAAGTATCCAAGATGGTTGGCCAATGTGGTTGTTGTTCAAAAGAAAAACGGAAAGTGGAGGGTATGTGTCGATTTCACTGATTTAAATAAGGCATGTCCCAAGGATCCTTTCCCATTACCCCACATTGACTCCATGGTGGATGCAACTGCGGGTCATGAACTGTTAACTTTTATGGATGCTTCATCTGGATTTCAACAAATTCAGATGGAACCATCCGATCAAGAGGATACAGCCTTTATGACTCCAACTGGTATATACTGTTATATTGCTATGCCATTCGGACTAAGAAATGCAGGTGTAACTTATCAAAAGCTAGTGAATATGATGTTCAAGGATCAGATTGGACAAACTATGGAGGTTTACATAGACGATATGGTGGTAAAATCAAAAAAGGCTGAGGATCACCTAAGAGACTTGGAGGAAGCATTCAATATCCTTGACAAATATAACATGAAACTTAATCCTTCAAAATGTCACTTTGGTGTTAAAGCAGGTAAATTCTTAGGATATATGGTGACAAAGAGAGGCATTGAAGCCAGTCCAGAACAAATCAAAGCTATAGTGAACATCAAGTCCCCTGCCAATGCTAAGGATGTTCAGAGGTTAACAGGCAGGATTGCAGCTTTAAACAGATTTATATCCAAATCCTCAGAAAAGTGCAAGGAATTCTATGATATCCTAAGGAAGAACAAGAAATTCGAGTGGACTGAGAAGCATGAAAGTGCCTTAAGAGCTCTTAAGGATTACCTATCCTCGGCCCCGGCCTTGATGAAACCAGAAAAAGGAGATGTGTTATCCTTATTGTTAGGGGTGGATTTCTAAATGACCAGTGATCCTTATTTACTGTTGGATTTAGTGATCCTCAATTCTGTCTGAAGTAGTGATCCTCAGAAGTGTTGCAGGATTAGGATCATGGATCACTATAAGGATACCTGTACTAACGATTGTCTACTTTGAATTCGTAAATGTTTTGCAGGAATATCAACTTGGACTTAGTCTTGGCGACATTCCTGGAGAATATTCTCAGTCTATTCCACACGTGCTTGGTCAGAAATGGACGTTGTGGAGTCGTGGAAGACTTGCATGATTTGCGGAATGTTAGTTAGGCTTGATATTTTCTATTTTTAAAGGGGTAGCGAGCTAATTTAGAAACACTTGGCTATTTTCGGCTACACACACACTTATACAACCGCTCTCATCAGCTCTCGACAAAACACTTAGCATTTTTCATACATTTCTACACGATACACTATAGTGATCCTTGTACTTAGCTCGCTATCATCCGAAGTTGTAACAGATTGTTTGTTTAATTTAAGTTGGTGATCGGTAGTTTCCATCACCCGGGGTTTTTTGTGCCGGAGATCAATTCTTGATCAAGGGCTTTTTCCCCGTATAAATCTTCTTGTCATTTGTTCATCATACTTCATAGTGATCCTTATTATTGTTCATCAATTCAAGCATCATACCTCACAACAGAAAGTTTGGTTACATTGTCATTGCTTGATTTTTGACCAAAACAGTTTGGCGCCCACCGTGGGGCAATTGGTGCTTCCTTCTTAGAAAGATTCGTGTTTTTGTGGTCATTTCGATTCGCTACAACCAAGCAGATGGCTTCCTCAGTGAAGAATACTTCAAGTTTGATGCCCTCATTCAGTTCTTCACAAGGCATTCCTCCTTTGCCTCCACCACCTTCTGGATCCCAGAAGAATGCTGAGAATGCTGCGAAGAAACCAACTCCTATTTTCCAAAAACCACCTACTTCTTCTGTTTCAACTAATCCTACTACTAATGATCTTTATACCCTGATTTTGCAGATGAGGAATCATGCACAAGAGCAGGATAAGACCAACGAAAGGATCCTCCGGGAGATCGATGAAATCAAGAAACAGAAGAAATCAGTGGAGGATCACTCCCCTCTGATGCCAAGATCGCTGAACTTCGACACTCCGGTCATAACTTCACAATAATCAGCAGTTCCGGACGTGCAATACGTGGGTGAACTATCTGGAAGGCGTTACGGGACAACAACAATGAGTCAGGCATTTGGCTCCTACTTCCAGCCTCAGGGATCCTCTTCTCAACCATTAGGATCCTCCTCTCAGCATCAGGGATACTTCACGACAGGAGGATATGTGGGAATGCATGCAGTACAAGGATCCTCCCAGGTCCAAGGATCCTCCCAGGTCCAAGGATCCTCCCAGGTCCTAGGATCCTCTCTGGTCCCAGGATTCTCCCTTGTTCAAGGATCCTCCCAGGATCCTCCCAGTTCCAAGGATCCTCCCAGGTCCTAGGATCCTCTCTGGTCCCAGGATTCTCCCTTGTTCAAGGATCCTCCCTGGTCCCAGGATCCTTTCAGGTTCAAGGATCATCGCAATTCCAAGGATCCAACCCCCTTCAAAATCAAGGATCCTCGAGAAATGTGCAACCTCAGAACTCAGACGTCCATCAAGGAGACTTCATACCAATGCAAACCATTGCCTCCTCTGGTCCTTCAATCATGCCAGAGTCTCTACAAGATAGATTTACATCCGTAATTCCAAACTCAAATCCTGTGGGAGGTAACACTTCTAATAATTTATATAACACTAACCATGGCTTTATGCAGGATACAGGTATCAATCATGCCATGGCTAGAGAGCTACAGAAGCTTAAGGATATGATATCCAGTGTACCAGGAGTGGTTAAACCCATTCCTGAGATTGCGGATGGTAGCCATAGGATATCTCGTTTTGCACCACCTTTGTGTGATGCTGAGATACCTAAAAGATTCCAGATACCATCAATGAAGCTATATGATGGTTCAACGGATCCAGAAGAGCATGTAGCTCAATACAGGGAGAGGATGGAGATCAATCCAATTCCGGAAAGGTTGAAAGAAGCATGTCTATGCAAGGGATTTGGATCCACACTTACAGGATCTGCTCTTAAATGGCTGCTAAGTCTTCCCCCTTACTCTATTCCTTCATTTGCTAATTTAGTTAACTTGTTCAATAGTCAATTCTCTTGTAGCAGAAAGTTTGAACGATTAACTAGTGATCTATATAGGGTAACGCAAGGCCAAAATGAATCACTTAGAGATTATATCACTAAGTTTAGTAAAGAATCCTTAGATATTCCCAATTTGGATATAGCTACGGCTGTTGAAGCCTTTAAAATGGGATTGCTTAGGGATTCATTATTCTATGATGATCTTGTTATGACACCTTGCAGGAATCTTGATGAAGTAAGGACTAGGGCCCTTAGGTTCATCCGCCTAGAGGATGACAAAAGGATCCAGGACAGATTGACAGGATCCTCAAAATAGGATAAGCAAGGATCCTACTTCAGGAACAACAAATCCAAGTCCTATAACAGATCTGATAACCAGAGTGTGCACGCAGTGGAACAAGAAGAGGATGATGAGAATTATCCTCCTATTTCTGAATATTGTTTCTCTGTTGATAACAATGAACTAATCCTTGCAATGCAGAATCTAGGTGAGAAAGCTAGGTGGCCAAGGAAAAGTGATAAACCAGCTGCTACAAAGGATAAATCCAAGTGGTGTGCATATCATGAGGATTTTGGGCATCTCACTGAAGAATGTATTGCACTTAGAAAGGAAATTGGTTATTTGTTGAGCAAGGGGCATTTAAAGGAACTCTTGGGATGAAAGAAGTCAAGGACTCAGGATCCTGAAAGGATCCCGGAAAGGGCTCCTGCCCCTCCAGCAGATGCACAAGTCATAAATTTCATATCCGGTGGATCAGACATCTGTGGTACATCCTTCTCAGCAGCAAAAAGACACGCTAAGGAAACCAAGATGGATAATGGAGACAGACCCGTCCGGACCTCCGTTGTCACCCAGGATAAAGTCATTACTTTTGATGAGGATGATCGTGTTGACATCCAGGATCCTCATCATGACGGTCTTGTAATTACATTGTTTATTTCTAACCACTTTGTTCGCAGGATCCTTATAGATGGAGGAAGCTCTGTGAACATCATTCAGCTGGATGTTCTCAAGAAAATGAATATCCCAGAGTCCGATATTATCCCAAGATCCTCAGTACTTGTGGGATTCAGTGGGGAAACAAAGAATACATTGGGGGACATCAAACTCCCAATCTATATTGAAGGATTGCATTCTTATTAAAAGTTTTGTGTTATTGATTGCTTGTCGTGTTGTAATGTTATCCTTGGCAGGCCATGGATACATGATATGAAGGCAGTTCCATCCACCTATCATCAGTGTGTAAAGCTTCCAAGTCCATGGGGAGTGGTGAAAATTAAGAGTGATCAAAAGGAGGCTAAGAATTGCTATACCTCATCAATGAAACCAGCCTCAAGACCAAGGGAGCAATAGCAATTAAAGTATCCTTCAAGAGATGTCTTGGAGGCAAGAGAACAAGATTTGAAAGAAATCCTCATGGATCCTGATGATCCTGAATCCAAGATCTTCATAGGGTCAGGGATCCTTAGCGATATTGAACAAGAGCTAGTATCCTTTCTCAAAAGAAGGAAGACCACCTTTTCCTGGAAACATGAAGACATGACAGGTATATCTAAGGATATAATTACTCACAAACTTGGCATTGACAGGTCATTCAAGCCAATTCATCAAAAGAGGAGGAAGTTTGCACCTGAAAGAAATGCTATTATCCAGGAAGAGGTAGATAAGCTACTTCGAGCAGGTATGATTAGAGAGGTTAAGTATCCAAGATGGTTAGCCAATGTGGTTGTTGTTCAAAAGAAAAATGGAAAGTGGAGGGTATGTGTCGATTTTACAGATTTAAACAAGGCATGTCCCAAGGATCCTTTCCCATTACCCCACATTGACTCCATGGTGGATGCTACCGCGGGTCATGAGTTGTTAACTTTTATGGATGCTTCATCTGGATTTCAACAAATTCAGATGGAACCATCCGATCAAGAGGATACAGCCTTTATGACACCAACTGGTATATATTGTTATATTGCTATGCCATTTGGATTAAGGAATGCAGGTGCTACTTACCAAAGGCTTGTCAATATGATGTTCAAGGAACAAATTGGATACACTATGGAAGTCTATATTGATGACATGGTGGTTAAGTCCAAAAGAGCTGAGGATCACCTTAAAGACTTGGAGGAAGCATTCAATATCTTTGATAAATTTAACATGAAACTAAATCCTTCTAAGTGTCATTTTGGTGTAAAGGCAGGTAAATTCTTAGGATATATGGTGACAAAGAGGGGCATTGAAGCAAGTCCAGAGCAAATTAAGGCTATTGTGAATATCAAATCTCCTGCCAATGCTAAGGATGTGCAAAGGTTGACTGGCAGGATCGCAGCCTTGAACAGATTCATATCCAAATCCTCAGAAAAGTGCAAGGAGTTCTATGACATCCTGAGGAAGAACAAGAAATTTGAATGGACTGAGAAGTATGAAAGTGCCCTTAAAGCTCTTAAGGATTACCTATCCTCAGCCCCAACCTTAATGAAACCAGAAAAGGGAGATGTGTTATCCTTATACTTGGCGGTATCCTCAAAAGCAGTAAGTGCGGTCCTTGTTAAGGATCACCAAGGTACACAACATCCTGTTTATTATGTAAGTAAGAGCTTACTTGATGCTGAATCTGTTAGGGGAGGATTTTCTAACAATTAGTGATCCTTACACGTTATCCTAATTAATGATCCTTTCTTCTGTGACAGATAGTGACCCTCAGAAGAGCTTCAGGATCAGGGTCATGGATCACTTTAAGGATCCTCGTACTGACGATTGTTTATTTGTGTTTTATGTTACTTTGCAGGAGTAACAAGCTTGACTTAGTCTTGGCGACATTCCTGGAGAATATTCCCAAACTATCCCGCACGTGCTTGGCTAAAAATGGACGTTGTGGAGAACGTGGGAGCTTGGCACAAAAGTCGGATAGTTAGTTTTAGTAGTTGATTTCTATTTTAAAAGGGGTAACGAGCTAGTAGAAAAACACTTAGTCACTTTTCAGCTACACACTCTCATATACTCGCACACTTGAAGCTCTCGACGAACATACATTCATTTTCACTCACTTTTACACATTTCACGATAGTGATCCTTGTACCTAGCTCGTTACTATCCGAAGTTGTGAACATTTATTCATTTATTTGAGCTTGGTGATCGGTAGTTTCCATCACCCGGGGTTTTTTGTGCCGGAGATCAACTCTTGATCAAGGGCTTTTTCCCCGTATAAATCCTTGTGTCATTTGTGCAATTTACATTGAAGTGATCCTTGTGATTGTCATACATTATTAGCATCATACCCCGTTACAGAGAGTTTGGTTGCAATATCCTCAACAGATTTTTTGACCAAAACAGTTTGGCGCCCACCGTGGGGCAATTGGTGCTTCGTCCTTAGAAAAATTCGCATTTCTGTGCTCATTTCAGTTCACTACAACCAAGCAAATGGCTTCCTCAACGAAGAATGCTTCAAATTTGATGCCCTCATTCACTTCTTCTCAAGGCGTTCCCCCTTTGCCTCCACCACCTTCTGGATCCCAGAAGAATGCTGCGAAGAAACCAACTCCCATTTTCTCAAAACCTCCAACTTCTTCTGCTTCTTACACTCCCACTACTAGTGACATGTTTACTTTGATTTTGCAGATGAAGGATCAGATACAGCAACAGGATAAGACCAATGAGAGGATTCTCAAAGAAATCGGAGATCTCAAGAAACAAAAGACAACGGCAGAGGATCATTCCCCACTGGTGCCGAAATCCTTGAATTTTGATACTCCGGTGATTACTTCTCAGCCATCAGTGGTTCCAGACGTTCAATATGTGGGTGGACCAAAAGGAGTGCACTACGGAACAACAACAATGACTCAGGCATCAGGTTCATATTTCCAGCCAGCGGGATCCTATCCTCAGCATATGGGATCCCTCACGAATTCAGGAGGATATTCAGGAATGCAGCAGATTCAAGGATCCTCCTTCGTTCCAGGATCGTCCCAGTTTCAGGGATCCTCCCAGATGCCAGGATCCTTGAGGAGTTTGCAAACAGGAAGTTCAGATGTCCATCAGGGAGATTTTATTCCAATGCAGACCAATGATTCTACTGGTCCCTCGATCATTCCAGAGCCTCAACAATATGGATTAACATCCAATCTTCCTAATCTGAATCCAATGGGAGGTAACACTTTTAACAATTCTTATACTACTAACCATGGTCTTATGCAGGATCCAGGAATCAATCATGCCATGGCCAGAGAATTGCAAAAGCTAAAGGATATGATATCAAGTGTTCCAGGAGTGGTCAAACCTATCCCAGAGATTGCAGATGGGAGCCACAAGATATCTCGTTTTGCACCACCAATCTGTGATGCTGAGATACCCAAGAGGTTCCATGTGCCAACAATGAAACTGTATGATGGTTCGACGGATCCTGAAGAACACATAGCACAATACAGGGAGAGGATGAAGATCAATCCAATTCCAGAAAGGTTAAAGGAAGCATGCCTGTGCAAGGGATTCGGGTCCACTCTTACTGGATCAGCTCTCAAATAGCTGCTAAGTCTTCCTCCCTATTCTATTACCTCATTTGCTAACCTAGTTAACTTGTTTAATAATCAGTTTTCTTGTAGTAGAAAATTTGAACGATTAACTAGTGATCTATATAGGATAACCCAGGGTCATAATGAATCATTAAGGGATTACATTACCAAATTCAGTAAAGAATCCTTAGACATTCCCAACTTAGATATAGCTACGGCTGTTGAGGCCTTCAAAATGGGATTGCTTAGGGATTCGTCTTTCTATGATGATCTTGTTATGACACCATGCAGGAACTTAGATGAGGTAAGAACCCGAGCACTTAGATTCATTCGGCTAGAGGACGACAAGAGGATCCAGGAGAGGTTAGCAGGATCCTCAAAGCAGGATAAGCAAGGATCCTCATTCAGGAACAACAAGTTCAGATCCTACAACAGATCTGATAACCAGAACGTGCATTCTGTTGATCAAGAAGAGGATGATGAGGATTATCCTCCAATTTCTGAATATTGTTTTTGTGTTAATAACAATGAACTAATCCTTGCGATGCAGAACCTAGGTGATAAAGCTAGATGGCCAAGGAAAAATGATAGGCCAGCTGCAACTAAGGATAAATCAAAGTGGTGTGCATACCATGAAGATTTTGGGCATCTCACAGAAGAATGCATTGCACTGAGAAAGGAAATTGGATACTTGTTGAGCAAGGGGAATCTAAAGGAATTGTTGGGAAGGAAAAAGTCAAAGACTCGGGATCCTGAAAGGATCCCTGAGAAGGCTCCAGCCCCTCCAGCAGATGCACAAGTGATAAACTTCATTTCTGGAGGATCAGACATTTGTGGCACATCCTTCTCAGCTGCTAAAAGGCATGCAAAGGAAACTAAAATGGATAATGGAGAAAGACCAGTTCGAACATCAAGTGTCTCCGAAGGAAAAGTCATAACCTTTGATGAGGATGATCGTGTTGATATCCAGGATCCTCATCACGATGGCTTAGTTATTACTCTTTTCATTTCTAACCATTTTGTCCGCAGGATCCTTATAGACGGAGGAAGTTCAGTGAACATTATCCAGCTTGATGTTCTAAAGAAGATGGGTATCCCTGAATCAGATATCATACCAAGATCCTCTGTGCTCGTGGGATTTAGTGGCGAAACTAAGAATACCCTGGGGGACATTAAACTCCCAATATACATTGAAGGCCTACACTCTTATCAAAAATTTTGTGTTATTGACTGTTTATCTTGTTGTAATGTCATCCTTGGCAGGCCTTGGATACACGATATGAAAGCAGTCCCATCCACCTACCATCAATGTGTGAAGCTCCCTAGTCCTTGGGGAATAGTGAAGATTGATAGTGATCAGCAGGAAGCTAAGAATTGCTACACTTCATCGATGAAACCAGCCTCGAAGTCAAGGGAGCAATAGCAATCAAGGTATCCTCCAAGGGATGTCTTGGAGGCAAGAGAGCAGGATGTGGTAGAAATCCTCATGGATCCTGATGATCCTGAATCCAAAATCTATATCGGATCAGGGATCCTTGGCGAAATGAAAGAAGACCTCGTATCCTTCCTCAAAAGGAGAAAGACTACCTTTGCATGGAAACACGAAGACATGACTGGTATATCCAAAGATGTAATCACTCACAAACTCGGCATTGACAGATCCTTCAAACCAATCCATCAAAGGAGAAGAAAGTTTGCACCGGAAAGGAATGCCATTATCCAGGAAGAGGTAGAGAAATTGCTTCGGGCAGGTATGATTAGAGAGGTCAAGTATCCAAGATGGTTGGCCAATGTGGTTGTTGTTCAAAATAAAAACGGAAAGTGGAGGGTATGTGTCGATTTTACCGATCTAAATAAGGCATGTCCCAAGGATCCTTTCCCTTTACCCCACATTGACTCCATGGTGGATGCAACTGCGGGTCATGAACTGTTAACTTTTATGGATGCTTCATCTGGATTTCAACAAATCCAAATGGAACCATCCGACCAAGAGGATACAGCCTTCATGACTCCAACTGGTATATACTGCTATATTGCTATGCCGTTCGGATTAAGAAATGCAGGTGCAACATATCAAAGGCTGGTGAATATGATGTTCAAGGATCAGATTGGACAAACTATGGAGGTTTACATAGATGATATGGTGGTAAAATCCTTAAAAGCTGAGGATCACCTAAGAGACTTGGAGGAAGCATTCGATATCCTTGACAAATATAACATGAAACTTAATCCTTCAAAATGTCACTTTGGTGTTAAAGCAGGTAAATTCTTAGGATATATGGTGACAAAGAGAGGCATTGAAGCTAGCCCGGAACAAATCAAAGCAATAGTGAACATCAAATCTCCGGCCAATGCTAAGGATGTTCAAAGGCTAACAGGCAGGATAGCAGCTTTGAACAGATTTATATCCAAATCCTCAGAGAAGTGCAAAGAATTCTATGATATCCTAAGGAAGAACAAGAAATTTGAGTGGACTGAGAAGCATGAAAATGCTTTAACAGCACTCAAAGATTACCTATCCTCAGCCCCGGCTTTGATGAAACCAGAAAAAGGCGATGTGCTATCCTTGTGTCTTGCAGTATCCTCAAAAGCAGTAAGTGCGGTCCTTGTTAAGGATCATGAAGGTACACAACATCCTGTCTATTATGTAAGTAAAAGTTTACTTGATGCCGAATCCAGGTATTCACACCTTGAAAAACTTATTCTTGCATTAATTATGGCATCTACTAAGTTAAGACATTATTTTGAAACTCATGTTATCATTGTTAAAACTAATTTTCCAATTAAGAATGTCCTCAGGAAACCAGAGATGTCAGGAGGGATGGCTAAGTGGGCAGTGAAGCTAAGTGCATATGATATAAGATATGAGCCTAGGACAGCCATCAAATCCCAAGCATTAGCTGACTTTGTGGCTGATTTCAGTAGTGATTTACAAGAAGAAGCTGAGTTAGAAGTCCAGCAGCTAGAAGAGACCAAGGATCCTTGGATACTCTATACTGATGGATCCTCAAATGTCAAAGGCACAGGGCTTGGAATACTACTAAAATCGCCACAGGGGGGACATAATACCCCACTCTATAGCTTGTGAGTTCCAAACCACTAACAATGAGGCTGAATATGAAGCCTTAATTGCTGGTTTGCAAATTGCAAAACATATGGGGATCAGGTATCTTGAGGTACATATAGATTCATTGTTAATTACAAACCACTTTAATGGATCCTATGCTGTTAAAGGTGAAAGGCTAACCAAATATTTAGAGATAGTAAAAAGTTTGGCACTCTCTTTTGTCTCCTTTAGTTTGACGCAGGTACCAAGGGAAGAAAATACAGAAGCTGATGCATTGGCTAACTTAGGATCATCCTTGAAGATCCCGGAGGATATCAAGATCCCTATTATCCATATCCTGGCCCCGGCTATCGAGGATCATGCGGCTATGGAGATAGGAAATGATTCTGCAATTATCCCTTGTGAGGATACTCAATCCCATTCAGGATCAGGATCATGGATCTCACCAATTATGAGATACCTACAACATGGAGAGATTCCTACAGGAGAAAACCCTAGGGCTTTCAAATCTAAGGTATCTCAATTCACAATTTTAAATAATATGTTGTATAGACGATCTCTTGCAGGACCATACTTGAGATGCATTGAGGATCCTGAAATCCAAGAAGTTTTAAAAGACTTCCATGAAGGAGATTGTGGAAACCACACTGGGGGCAGGGCATTATTCTCAAGGATCCTGAGGACAGGATACTACTGGCCAACCATGAAGAGAGATGCTGTGGAGTATGCTAAAAGATGTGATCCTTGTCAGAGACACAGCAATATCCTTCATCAACCAGCTGAATTATTACATCCTATATCCTCCTCTTGGCCATTTATGAGATGGGGTATGGATATAGTTGGTAAGCTCCCTAAGGCACCTGGTGGAAAAGTATTCATGCTTGCTATGACTGATTACTTCTCCAAGTGGATAGAGGCTGAAGCTTTTGCCCAAGTCAGAGAAAAGGAAGTTATATCCTTCATTAAAAGAAATATTATAACTAGATTTGGAATTCCTTCTGAGATTATATGTGATAATGGTTCCCAATTTATTGGGGGCAGAACCACTAACTTTTGTGACAGCTGGGGGATTAAGATGATAACATCAACACCAGTCCACCCACAAGCTAATGGTCAGGCAGAATCATCCAACAAGATCATCATCAACAATTTGAAGAAGAAGCTTGGATCCAAGAAAGGGAAATGGGCAGAAGAACTACCCTATGTGCTTTGGGCTGATAGGACAACCCCTAAAAATGCTACTGGTCAAACGCCATTCTCTTTGGTATTTGGGGCAGAATCAGTGATCCCAACAGAAATGGTGGTTCCAACTGCAAGAACAAGTATCCGTGATCCTGAGGAGAATGGTGAGAACTTGGCTCAAGACCTAGATACTATTGAAGAAATCAGGGATATGGCTAGGATAAGGATGGCCAGTTATCAACAAAGAATGGCTGGTGCTTACAACAAAAATGTCAGGATCAGGAGGTTTCAAGTTGGAGATATGGTATTAAGGAAAGCATTTCAGAATACCACCAATCCTGCTGATGGAAAATTGGCTCCAAAATGGGAAGGCCCTTATTTGATTGAAGCTGAATCAGGAAGGGGGGCATATCACTTGTTAACAATGGATGATGATCTCCTACCAAGAGCTTGGAATGCTGTTCATCTCAAAAAATACTTTAAGTAAGAAGGATCAGGGATCCTCAGCGATACCGGTATTCTGATTAAGGAACCAGGATCCTCAAAGGATATATGATTCTACATTTGGTAACACATTACTTTCATTTTCATTTTCATTCATTTTATACTTATTACTTATCATAAGTTAAAGATGTTAATCAGTTAACATCTATTTTCACAAAGTTTAAGCTTTTGCAGAGTTGTAATCATTTTACAGAAGATCAAAGTGGTTGGCCAACTCTCCAAAGTTTTGGGCTTGTCCCCAGTTTGGGCATGTCCCCAGTTTCGCCAGTAGTGCACGATGATCCTGGTGCAGTTCAAGGCAGTGCGACCAGTACTCGTTTTAGGGGCTGACAATTTCATTGTACTGGCTGTACCCAGGATCCTACGTATAATGGTAGACGTACCATACATCCGTTCCTAAGGTTTCTAACGTTTTCACGTTAGCTAAGGTTTCTAACGTTTTCACGTTAGCTAAGGTTTTGGCATTCTCATGTCACTAAGTTTGGATAGTCGCCAGTTAGGGCCATACTCCAGTTTACATACGATCCTTGGGCTTGTCCCCAGTTATCCTTGGGCTTGTCCCCAGTTATCCTTGGGCTTGCCCCCAGTTGCTAACTCTTTTCTTATGTTGGCTTAGTCCCAAGTTATGCTCTATTTCAGGTTCTTGAAGATAGGCAACTAGGGATCCTTGATCCTTACTTTATTCTAAGGTTTATCTTATAGTTATCCTTATTATGGTTAGGATCCTAACTTGGACCCTCAGGTATGATCCTTAACTATTTTTAATTCTATTCATTATTTATTTGAATAACCCTTAAAGTTTGACAACTAGACTTGTGATCCTTAAAACATATTGCTTTTTGAGATTCTTTAACTAAAGGATATTTGATCATGGATCATATCCTAAATATTTTCAATCTGACTTATTCAAAATTATTTATTCAATGAATATGCATCAAAACAAAGGAAAATCAAAGAAACACAAGGATAACAACACAAGATAAGCGACAAAAGGTTAATATTTTATTTATTTATTAACAAAGTAGTAACCCTTAAAAGGTTGTCAAAATTACCTACCCCGAGCATCTACCAGCAAAACGTGGCCCGTCCGCTGGGGTAGGTAAAGGGTGTCCATGATAACAAGTTCGAAAGTAGTGCAGGAATATAAAGGCGGCAGGATCACAATGGCTTCATCCCCCAAACAGAGGATCCCTCCACCAATTGCAATCCTGCCTATTGTCCAAAGGATCATACATGATCCTTAATCCTAAAACCTATTGTTCAAGTACAACCCATCATTGTTCAGCAAAAAACACCATAACCAAAACAAACTATCAAACTTAAAAAATGGGCTCCGGCTACGTCTAGAAATGTCCTTCATCGCCCATCCATGCAGCCTATGCCTTCGCTGCATCCTCTTCCCCTCCAGCTGCGGTATCCTTTATCAGATCCTTTCCACTGCCACTTGCCTCAATCGCCAAGACCTCAGTAGCCTCCTCCTCATCATCCTCAAGATCAGCCAACCTTGCCTTCCAACCATCAACATCCCAGCTGCTTTTGTCAAAACTAGGATCTTGAGCTTCCTGGGCCATCTTCAATTTTGTCTGATACATTGTGATGGCAGCAGAGACCTTAGCATTTTCTATGAGATCATGCTTCTCATAGTCAAGGTCAATCAGAAGCTTAGCCGTCTTGGTCTTGGCATCTTGGAGTTCCTTCTGAAGATCAGCAATTGCAAGGTCCTTGAGCACTGCAACCTGTTGGAGGTCAGCGATCTTCTTGTCCTGCTCCTCAACATTCCCCACGTAATCTTCAATCTCAGCAAATTTCTGCAAAGAAACGGATAAAGCAGTTCAAGATCAGGTGATCCTTATACGAGTAGGATACCTAGGCAGAGTTGGTGATCCTTACATCGTTGAAGTATTCGAGGAACTGGTGGCGGATCAGTGGTAGGCCTTGAAGATCCTCAGCATCAGAAGTTTTCCTCTTCTTGACACCCTTTCCTTTAGTGGGTGCCTTTGGAATGGAGATGCTAGGACTGGTAGTGGATCTCTTCTTCCTGGATCGTACGACATCAAGGTCAGCCGTGTTGAACTGGGATACAGGCTTGGCAGATTTTCCAGCGCCTACACATTCAAAGCAGGATAAGTATCTTTATCCTATTTCAATTTATTTATTTATTTTAATATTCAAACTATGTAAAAGGCAGGATACTTACTTGACATGGTAATGGAACCTGAGGATACTTCTTGTGAGTCTTGGGTGTCTATCTTGAATGTCCTTGTTTCAGGATCAAGCTTCCAAAAAGCAGCGAGCCTATCCTTGGTTTCAGGTGATGTGATGATGTGTGAGACAGAAATAGCTGCATAACACAAGACAAAAGGGGGTCAGTAATCCTTATACAAAAACAAGACTACCTGGTGATCCTTCTCAGGATCCTCCGGCCTACCATGGGTGGACCATGTTCTTGGTAAATGCTTTCCGTTGGGAATGGTATCCCTCCTGACAAAGAAGAAGCGACGTTTCCAATTTGTGTCATTCTTGGTAACTTTAAGAAGAGGGTGTTCTCCGCCGGGTTTTCGTTTGAACACATAACGATGGGATCCAAAGGTGGTAAGATCATACAATTGTGTCAGCTCTGACATGCCTAAATCAATGCCCTCCTGCTCGATGATCCTCTCCAGGGTATACAAAACCCTCCAAATCATCGGCATGGCTTGGATGTAAGAGATGCCGGTAAGGGAAAAGAAGGATTGTGTAAATTCTGGGAAAGGATAGGTGTATCCTATGGCAAATGGAGTAACTGGAAAGGCAACCCATGTTTCTGAAACATAGTCGCTCAGAATAGTAGGATCAAAGGGTTTGAAAAAAGCACTCGCCGGAAAGCAACGACGAATCTTGTCTATCTGAGCATCATTAAAGTAACACCTTTCATTTTTGGAGTCTTTGATGATCTTTTGACTCTTCAAGGGACTATCCTTCTGGTGATCCTTGGCGGGGGAGGACCGGAGCATCATTCTCAAAGTGATGGTGATAAAGAAAGAAAAACAGAGTAAGAGAGGGAGAAAGAGGAGAAAGAGATACCAGATTGATCTTCGACTGAGAATATAAAGGGAGTTTCTTTCGGATTTAAATGCATTTGATCCTATCTCTATCTCCTATTTATAATCATGATCGTGCAGGGTTGTCACTTCTGTGACGTCATGGTTGCAACGGCTAGTTCGATATCAATGGCTATATATCCGTTAGTTAGTTGCGGATAAGATCAAGAAAACATAACTCGCTAATTTTACATATCACTCCTTATATTTTGGGGGCAATTGTTAGGGGAGGATTTTCTAACAATTAGTGATCCTTACACGTTATCCTAATTAATGATCCTTTCTTCTGTGACAGATAGTGACCCTCAGAAGAGCTTCAGGATCAGGGTCATGGATCACTTTAAGGATCCTCGTACTGACGATTGTTTATTTGTGTTTTATGTTACTTTGCAGGAGTAACAAGCTTGACTTAGTCTTGGCGACATTCCTGGAGAATATTCCCAAACTATCCCGCACGTGCTTGGCCAAAAATGGACGTTGTGGAGAACGTGGGAGCTTGGCACAAAAGTCGGATAGTTAGTTTTAGTAGTTGATTTCTATTTTAAAAGGGGTAACGAGCTAGTAGAAAAACACTTAGTCACTTTTCAGCTACACACTCTCATATACTCGTACACTTGAAGCTCTCGACGAACATACATTCATTTTCACTCACTTTTACACATTTCACGATAGTGATCCTTGTACCTAGCTCGTTACTATTCGAAGTTGTGAACATTTATTCATTTATTTGAGCTTGGTGATCGGTAGTTTCCATCACCCGGGGTTTTTTGTGCCGGAGATCAACTCTTGATCAAGGGCTTTTTCCCCGTATAAATCCTTGTGTCATTTGTGCAATTTACATTGAAGTGATCCTTGTGATTGTCATACATTATTAGCATCATACCCCGTTACAGAGAGTTTGGTTGCAATATCCTCAACAGATTTTTTGACCAAAACAGTTTGGCGCCCACCGTGGGGCAATTGGTGCTTCGTCCTTAGAAAAATTCGCATTTCTGTGCTCATTTCAGTTCACTACAACCAAGCAAATGGCTTCCTCAGCGAAGAATGCTTCAAATTTGATGCCCTCATTCACTTCTTCTCAAGGCGTTCCCCCTTTGCCTCCACCACCTTCTGGATCCCAGAAGAATGCTGCGAAGAAACCAACTCCCATTTTCTCAAAACCTCCAACTTCTTCTGCTTCTTACACTCCCACTACTAGTGACATGTTTACTTTGATTTTGCAGATGAAGGATCAGATACAGCAACAGGATAAGACCAATGAGAGGATTCTCAAAGAAATCGGAGATCTCAAGAAACAAAAGACAACGGCAGAGGATCATTCCCCACTGGTGCCGAAATCCTTGAATTTTGATACTCCGGTGATTACTTCTCAGCCATCAGTGGTTCCAGACGTTCAATATGTGGGTGGACCAAAAGGAGTGCACTACGGAACAACAACAATGACTCAGGCATCAGGTTCATATTTCCAGCCAGCGGGATCCTATCCTCAGCATATGGGATCCCTCACGAATTCAGGAGGATATTCAGGAATGCAGCAGATTCAAGGATCCTCCTTCGTTCCAGGATCGTCCCAGTTTCAGGGATCCTCCCAGATGCCAGGATCCTTGAGGAGTTTGCAAACAGGAAGTTCAGATGTCCATCAGGGAGATTTTATTCCAATGCAGACCAATGATTCTACTGGTCCCTCGATCATTCCAGAGCCTCAACAATATGGATTAACATCCAATCTTCCTAATCTGAATCCAATGGGAGGTAACACTTTTAACAATTCTTATACTACTAACCATGGTCTTATGCAGGATCCAGGAATCAATCATGCCATGGCCAGAGAATTGCAAAAGCTAAAGGATATGATATCAAGTGTTCCAGGAGTGGTCAAACCTATCCCAGAGATTGCAGATGGGAGCCACAAGATATCTCGTTTTGCACCACCAATCTGTGATGCTGAGATACCCAAGAGGTTCCATGTGCCAACAATGAAACTGTATGATGGTTCGACGGATCCTGAAGAACACATAGCACAATACAGGGAGAGGATGGAGATCAATCCAATTCCAGAAAGGTTAAAGGAAGCATGCCTGTGCAAGGGATTCGGGTCCACTCTTACTGGATCAGCTCTCAAATAGCTGCTAAGTCTTCCTCCCTATTCTATTACCTCATTTGCTAACCTAGTTAACTTGTTTAATAATCAGTTTTCTTGTAGTAGAAAATTTGAACGATTAACTAGTGATCTATATAGGATAACCCAGGGTCATAATGAATCATTAAGGGATTACATTACCAAATTCAGTAAAGAATCCTTAGACATTCCCAACTTAGATATAGCTACGGCTGTTGAGGCCTTCAAAATGGGATTGCTTAGGGATTCGTCTTTCTATGATGATCTTGTTATGACACCATGCAGGAACTTAGATGAGGTAAGAACCCGAGCACTTAGATTCATTCGGCTAGAGGACGACAAGAGGATCCAGGAGAGGTTAGCAGGATCCTCAAAGCAGGATAAGCAAGGATCCTCATTCAGGAACAACAAGTTCAGATCCTACAACAGATCTGATAACCAGAACGTGCATTCTGTTGATCAAGAAGAGGATGATGAGGATTATCCTCCAATTTCTGAATATTGTTTTTGTGTTGATAACAATGAACTAATCCTTGCGATGCAGAACCTAGGTGATAAAGCTAGATGGCCAAGGAAAAATGATAGGCCAGCTGCAACTAAGGATAAATCAAAGTGGTGTGCATACCATGAAGATTTTGGGCATCTCACAGAAGAATGCATTGCACTGAGAAAGGAAATTGGATACTTGTTGAGCAAGGGGAATCTAAAGGAATTGTTGGGAAGGAAAAAGTCAAAGACTCGGGATCCTGAAAGGATCCCTGAGAAGGCTCCAGCCCCTCCAGCAGATGCACAAGTGATAAACTTCATTTCTGGAGGATCAGACATTTGTGGCACATCCTTCTCAGCTGCTAAAAGGCATGCAAAGGAAACTAAAATGGATAATGGAGAAAGACCAGTTCGAACATCAAGTGTCTCCGAAGGAAAAGTCATAACCTTTGATGAGGATGATCGTGTTGATATCCAGGATCCTCATCACGATGGCTTAGTTATTACTCTTTTCATTTCTAACCATTTTGTCCGCAGGATCCTTATAGACGGAGGAAGTTCAGTGAACATTATCCAGCTTGATGTTCTAAAGAAGATGGGTATCCCTGAATCAGATATCATACCAAGATCCTCTGTGCTCGTGGGATTTAGTGGCGAAACTAAGAATACCCTGGGGGACATTAAACTCCCAATATACATTGAAGGCCTACACTCTTATCAAAAATTTTATGTTATTGACTGTTTATCTTGTTGTAATGTCATCCTTGGCAGGCCTTGGATACACGATATGAAAGCAGTCCCATCCACCTACCATCAATGTGTGAAGCTCCCTAGTCCTTGGGGAATAGTGAAGATTGATAGTGATCAGCAGGAAGCTAAGAATTGCTACACTTCATCGATGAAACCAGCCTCGAAGTCAAGGGAGCAATAGCAATCAAGGTATCCTCCAAGGGATGTCTTGGAGGCAAGAGAGCAGGATGTGGTAGAAATCCTCATGGATCCTGATGATCCTGAATCCAAAATCTATATCGGATCAGGGATCCTTGGCGAAATGAAAGAAGACCTCGTATCCTTCCTCAAAAGGAGAAAGACTACCTTTGCATGGAAACACGAAGACATGACTGGTATATCCAAAGATGTAATCACTCACAAACTCGGCATTGACAGATCCTTCAAACCAATCCATCAAAGGAGAAGAAAGTTTGCACCGGAAAGGAATGCCATTATCCAGGAAGAGGTAGAGAAATTGCTTCGGGCAGGTATGATTAGAGAGGTCAAGTATCCAAGATGGTTGGCCAATGTGGTTGTTGTTCAAAATAAAAACGGAAAGTGGAGGGTATGTGTCGATTTTACCGATCTAAATAAGGCATGTCCCAAGGATCCTTTCCCTTTACCCCACATTGACTCCATGGTGGATGCAACTGCGGGTCATGAACTGTTAACTTTTATGGATGCTTCATCTGGATTTCAACAAATCCAAATGGAACCATCCGACCAAGAGGATACAGCCTTCATGACTCCAACTGGTATATACTGCTATATTGCTATGCCGTTCGGATTAAGAAATGCAGGTGCAACATATCAAAGGCTGGTGAATATGATGTTCAAGGATCAGATTGGACAAACTATGGAGGTTTACATAGATGATATGGTGGTAAAATCCTTAAAAGCTGAGGATCACCTAAGAGACTTGGAGGAAGCATTCGATATCCTTGACAAATATAACATGAAACTTAATCCTTCAAAATGTCACTTTGGTGTTAAAGCAGGTAAATTCTTAGGATATATGGTGACAAAGAGAGGCATTGAAGCTAGCCCGGAACAAATCAAAGCAATAGTGAACATCAAATCTCCGGCCAATGCTAAGGATGTTCAAAGGCTAACAGGCAGGATAGCAGCTTTGAACAGATTTATATCCAAATCCTCAGAGAAGTGCAAAGAATTCTATGATATCCTAAGGAAGAACAAGAAATTTGAGTGGACTGAGAAGCATGAAAATGCTTTAACAGCCCTCAAAGATTACCTATCCTCAGCCCCGGCTTTGATGAAACCAGAAAAAGGCGATGTGTTATCCTTGTGTCTTGCAGTATCCTCAAAAGCAGTAAGTGCGGTCCTTGTTAAGGATCATGAAGGTACACAACATCCTGTCTATTATGTAAGTAAAAGTTTACTTGATGCCGAATCCAGGTATTCACACCTTGAAAAACTTATTCTTGCATTAATTATGGCATCTACTAAGTTAAGACATTATTTTGAAACTCATGTTATCATTGTTAAAACTAATTTTCCAATTAAGAATGTCCTCAGGAAACCAGAGATGTCAGGAAGGATGGCTAAGTGGGCAGTGAAGCTAAGTGCATATGATATAAGATATGAGCCTAGGACAGCCATCAAATCCCAAGCATTAGCTGACTTTGTGGCTGATTTCAGTAGTGATTTACAAGAAGAAGCTGAGTTAGAAGTCCAGCAGCTAGAAGAGACCAAGGATCCTTGGATACTCTATACTGATGGATCCTCAAATGTCAAAGGCACAGGGCTTGGAATACTACTAAAATCGCCACAGGGGGGACATAATACCCCACTCTATAGCTTGTGAGTTCCAAACCACTAACAATGAGGCTGAATATGAAGCCTTAATTGCTGGTTTGCAAATTGCAAAACATATGGGGATCAGGTATCTTGAGGTACATATAGATTCATTGTTAATTACAAACCACTTTAATGGATCCTATGCTGTTAAAGGTGAAAGGCTAACCAAATATTTAGAGATAGTCAAAAGTTTGGCACTCTCTTTTGTCTCCTTTAGTTTGACGCAGGTACCAAGGGAAGAAAATACAGAAGCTGATGCATTGGCTAACTTAGGATCATCCTTGAAGATCCCGGAGGATATCAAGATCCCTATTATCCATATCCTGGCCCCGGCTATCGAGGATCATGCGGCTATGGAGATAGGAAATGATTCTGCAATTATCCCTTGTGAGGATACTCAATCCCATTCAGGATCAGGATCATGGATCTCACCAATTATGAGATACCTACAACATGGAGAGATTCCTACAGGAGAAAACCCTAGGGCTTTCAAATCTAAGGTATCTCAATTCACAATTTTAAATAATATGTTGTATAGACGATCTCTTGCAGGACCATACTTGAGATGCATTGAGGATCCTGAAATCCAAGAAGTTTTAAAAGACTTCCATGAAGGAGATTGTGGAAACCACACTGGGGGCAGGGCATTATTCTCAAGGATCCTGAGGACAGGATACTACTGGCCAACCATGAAGAGAGATGCTGTGGAGTATGCTAAAAGATGTGATCCTTGTCAGAGACACAGCAATATCCTTCATCAACCAGCTGAATTATTACATCCTATATCCTCCTCTTGGCCATTTATGAGATGGGGTATGGATATAGTTGGTAAGCTCCCTAAGGCACCTGGTGGAAAAGTATTCATGCTTGCTATGACTGATTACTTCTCCAAGTGGATAGAGGCTGAAGCTTTTGCCCAAGTCAGAGAAAAGGAAGTTATATCCTTCATTAAAAGAAATATTATAACTAGATTTGGAATTCCTTCTGAGATTATATGTGATAATGGTTCCCAATTTATTGGGGGCAGAACCACTAACTTTTGTGACAGCTGGGGGATTAAGATGATAACATCAACACCAGTCCACCCACAAGCTAATGGTCAGGCAGAATCATCCAACAAGATCATCATCAACAATTTGAAGAAGAAGCTTGGATCCAAGAAAGGGAAATGGGCAGAAGAACTACCCTATGTGCTTTGGGCTGATAGGACAACCCCTAAAAATGCTACTGGTCAAACGCCATTCTCTTTGGTATTTGGGGCAGAATCAGTGATCCCAACAGAAATGGTGGTTCCAACTGCAAGAACAAGTATCCGTGATCCTGAGGAGAATGGTGAGAACTTGGCTCAAGACCTAGATACTATTGAAGAAATCAGGGATATGGCTAGGATAAGGATGGCCAGTTATCAACAAAGAATGGCTGGTGCTTACAACAAAAATGTCAGGATCAGGAGGTTTCAAGTTGGAGATATGGTATTAAGGAAAGCATTTCAGAATACCACCAATCCTGCTGATGGAAAATTGGCTCCAAAATGGGAAGGCCCTTATTTGATTGAAGCTGAATCAGGAAGGGGGGCATATCACTTGTTAACAATGGATGATGATCTCCTACCAAGAGCTTGGAATGCTGTTCATCTCAAAAAATACTTTAAGTAAGAAGGATCAGGGATCCTCAGCGATACCGGTATTCTGATTAAGGAACCAGGATCCTCAAAGGATATATGATTCTACATTTGGTAACACATTACTTTCATTTTCATTTTCATTCATTTTATACTTATTACTTATCATAAGTTAAAGATGTTAATCAGTTAACATCTATTTTCACAAAGTTTAAGCTTTTGCAGAGTTGTTATCATTTTACAGAAGATCAAAGTGGTTGGCCAACTCTCCAAAGTTTTGGGCTTGTCCCCAGTTTGGGCATGTCCCCAGTTTCGCCAGTAGCGCACGATGATCCTGGTGCAGTTCAAGGCAGTGCGACCAGTACTCGTTTTAGGGGCTGACAATTTCATTGTACTGGCTGTACCCAGGATCCTACGTATAATGGTAGACGTACCATACATCCGTTCCTAAGGTTTCTAACGTTTTCACGTTAGCTAAGGTTTCTAACGTTTTCACGTTAGCTAAGGTTTTGGCATTCTCATGTCACTAAGTTTGGATAGTCGCCAGTTAGGGCCATACTCCAGTTTACATACGATCCTTGGGCTTGTCCCCAGTTATCCTTGGGCTTGTCCCCAGTTATCCTTGGGCTTGTCCCCAGTTATCCTTGGGCTTGCCCCCAGTTGCTAACTCTTTTCTTATGTTGGCTTAGTCCCAAGTTATGCTCTATTTCAGGTTCTTGAAGATAGGCAACTAGGGATCCTTGATCCTTACTTTATTCTAAGGTTTATCTTATAGTTATCCTTATTATGGTTAGGATCCTAACTTGGACCCTCAGGTATGATCCTTAACTATTTTTAATTCTATTCATTATTTATTTGAATAACCCTTAAAGTTTGACAACTAGACTTGTGATCCTTAAAACATATTGCTTTTTGAGATTCTTTAACTAAAGGATATTTGATCATGGATCATATCCTAAATATTTTCAATCTGACTTATTCAAAATTATTTATTCAATGAATATGCATCAAAACAAAGGAAAATCAAAGAAACACAAGGATAACAACACAAGATAAGCAACAAAAGGTTAATATTTTATTTATTTATTAACAAAGTAGTAACCCTTAAAAGGTTGTCAAAATTACCTACCCCGAGCATCTACCAGCAAAACGTGGCCCGTCCGCTGGGGTAGGTAAAGGGTGTCCATGATAACAAGTTCGAAAGTAGTGCAGGAATATAAAGGCGGCAGGATCACAATGGCTTCATCCCCCAAACAGAGGATCCCTCCACCAATTGCAATCCTGCCTATTGTCCAAAGGATCATACATGATCCTTAATCCTAAAACCTATTGTTCAAGTACAACCCATCATTGTTCAGCAAAAAACACCATAACCAAAACAAACTATCAAACTTAAAAAATGGGCTCCGGCTACGTCTAGAAATGTCCTTCATCGCCCATCCATGCAGCCTATGCCTTCGCTGCATCCTCTTCCCCTCCAGCTGCGGTATCCTTTATCAGATCCTTTCCACTGCCACTTGCCTCAATCGCCAAGACCTCAGTAGCCTCCTCCTCATCATCCTCAAGATCAGCCAACCTTGCCTTCCAACCCTCAACATCCCAGCTGCTTTTGTCAAAACTAGGATCTTGAGCTTCCTGGGCCATCTTCAATTTTGTCTGATACATTGTGATGGCAGCAGAGACCTTAGCATTTTCTATGAGATCATGCTTCTCATAGTCAAGGTCAATCAGAAGCTTAGCCGTCTTGGTCTTGGCATCTTGGAGTTCCTTCTGAAGATCAGCAATTGCAAGGTCCTTGAGCACTGCAACCTGTTGGAGGTCAGCGATCTTCTTGTCCTGCTCCTCAACATTCCCCACGTAATCTTCAATCTCAGCAAATTTCTGCAAAGAAAAGGATAAAGCAGTTCAAGATCAGGTGATCCTTATACGAGTAGGATACCTAGGCAGAGTTGGTGATCCTTACATCGTTGAAGTATTCGAGGAACTGGTGGCGGATCAGTGGTAGGCCTTGAAGATCCTCAGCATCAGAAGTTTTCCTCTTCTTGACACCCTTTCCTTTAGTGGGTGCCTTTGGAATGGAGATGCTAGGACTGGTAGTGGATCTCTTCTTCCTGGATCGTACGACATCAAGGTCAGCCGTGTTGAACTGGGATACAGGCTTGGCAGATTTTCCAGCGCCTACACATTCAAAGCAGGATGAGTATCTTTATCCTATTTCAATTTATTTATTTATTTTAATATTCAAACTATGTAAAAGGCAGGATACTTACTTGACATGGTAATGGAACCTGAGGATACTTCTTGTGAGTCTTGGGTGTCTATCTTGAATATCCTTGTTTCAGGATCAAGCTTCCAAAAAGCAGCGAGCCTATCCTTGGTTTCAGGTGATGTGATGATGTGTGAGACAGAAATAGCTGCATAACACAAGACAAAAAGGGGGTCAGTAATCCTTATACAAAAACAAGACTACCTGGTGATCCTTCTCAGGATCCTCCGGCCTACCATGGGTGGACCATGTTCTTGGTAAATGCTTTCCGTTGGGAATGGTATCCCTCCTGACAAAGAAGAAGCGACGTTTCCAATTTGTGTCATTCTTGGTAACTTTAAGAAGAGGGTGTTCTCCGCCGGGTTTTCGTTTGAACACATAACGATGGGATCCAAAGGTGGTAAGATCATACAATTGTGTCAGCTCTGACATGCCTAAATCAATGCCCTCCTGCTCGATGATCCTCTCCAGGGTATACAAAACCCTCCAAATCATCGGCATGGCTTGGATGTAAGAGATGCCGGTAAGGGAAAAGAATGATTGTGTAAATTCTGGGAAAGGATAGGTGTATCCTATGGCAAATGGAGTAACTGGAAAGGCAACCCATGTTTCTGAAACATAGTCGCTCAGAATAGTAGGATCAAAGGGTTTGAAAAAAGCACTCGCCGGAAAGCAACGACGAATCTTGTCTATCTGAGCATCATTAAAGTAACACCTTTCATTTGTGGAGTCTTTGATGATCTTTTGACTCTTCAAGGGACTATCCTTCTGGTGATCCTTGGCGGGGGAGGACCGGAGCATCATTCTCAAAGTGATGGTGATAAAGAAAGAAAAACAGAGTAAGAGAGGGAGAAAGAGGAGAAAGAGATACCAGATTGATCTTCGACTGAGAATATAAAGGGAGTTTCTTTCGGATTTAAATGCATTTGATCCTATCTCTATCTCCTATTTATAATCATGATCGTGCAGGGTTGTCACTTCTGTGACGTCATGGTTGCAACGGCTAGTTCGATATCAATGGCTATATATCCGTTAGTTAGTTGCGGATAAGATCAAGAAAACATAACTCGCTAATTTTACATATCACTCCTTATATTTTGGGGGCAATTGTTAGGGGAGGATTTTCTAACAATTAGTGATCCTTACACGTTATCCTAATTAATGATCCTTTCTTCTGTGACAGATAGTGACCCTCAGAAGAGCTTCAGGATCAGGGTCATGGATCACTTTAAGGATCCTCGTACTGACGATTGTTTATTTGTGTTTTATGTTACTTTGCAGGAGTAACAAGCTTGACTTAGTCTTGGCGACATTCCTGGAGAATATTCCCAAACTATCCCGCACGTGCTTGGCCAAAAATGGACGTTGTGGAGAACGTGGGAGCTTGGCACAAAAGTCGGATAGTTAGTTTTAGTAGTTGATTTCTATTTTAAAAGGGGTAACGAGCTAGTAGAAAAACACTTAGTCACTTTTCAGCTACACACTCTCATATACTCGTACACTTGAAGCTCTCGACGAACATACATTCATTTTCACTCACTTTTACACATTTCACGATAGTGATCCTTGTACCTAGCTCGTTACTATTCGAAGTTGTGAACATTTATTCATTTATTTGAGCTTGGTGATCGGTAGTTTCCATCACCCGGGGTTTTTTGTGCCGGAGATCAACTCTTGATCAAGGGCTTTTTCCCCGTATAAATCCTTGTGTCATTTGTGCAATTTACATTGAAGTGATCCTTGTGATTGTCATACATTATTAGCATCATACCCCGTTACAGAGAGTTTGGTTGCAATATCCTCAACAGATTTTTTGACCAAAACAGTTTGGCGCCCACCGTGGGGCAATTGGTGCTTCGTCCTTAGAAAAATTCGCATTTCTGTGCTCATTTCAGTTCACTACAACCAAGCAAATGGCTTCCTCAGCGAAGAATGCTTCAAATTTGATGCCCTCATTCACTTCTTCTCAAGGCGTTCCCCCTTTGCCTCCACCACCTTCTGGATCCCAGAAGAATGCTGCGAAGAAACCAACTCCCATTTTCTCAAAACCTCCAACTTCTTCTGCTTCTTACACTCCCACTACTAGTGACATGTTTACTTTGATTTTGCAGATGAAGGATCAGATACAGCAACAGGATAAGACCAATGAGAGGATTCTCAAAGAAATCGGAGATCTCAAGAAACAAAAGACAACGGCAGAGGATCATTCCCCACTGGTGCCGAAATCCTTGAATTTTGATACTCCGGTGATTACTTCTCAGCCATCAGTGGTTCCAGACGTTCAATATGTGGGTGGACCAAAAGGAGTGCACTACGGAACAACAACAATGACTCAGGCATCAGGTTCATATTTCCAGCCAGCGGGATCCTATCCTCAGCATATGGGATCCCTCACGAATTCAGGAGGATATTCAGGAATGCAGCAGATTCAAGGATCCTCCTTCGTTCCAGGATCGTCCCAGTTTCAGGGATCCTCCCAGATGCCAGGATCCTTGAGGAGTTTGCAAACAGGAAGTTCAGATGTCCATCAGGGAGATTTTATTCCAATGCAGACCAATGATTCTACTGGTCCCTCGATCATTCCAGAGCCTCAACAATATGGATTAACATCCAATCTTCCTAATCTGAATCCAATGGGAGGTAACACTTTTAACAATTCTTATACTACTAACCATGGTCTTATGCAGGATCCAGGAATCAATCATGCCATGGCCAGAGAATTGCAAAAGCTAAAGGATATGATATCAAGTGTTCCAGGAGTGGTCAAACCTATCCCAGAGATTGCAGATGGGAGCCACAAGATATCTCGTTTTGCACCACCAATCTGTGATGCTGAGATACCCAAGAGGTTCCATGTGCCAACAATGAAACTGTATGATGGTTCGACGGATCCTGAAGAACACATAGCACAATACAGGGAGAGGATGGAGATCAATCCAATTCCAGAAAGGTTAAAGGAAGCATGCCTGTGCAAGGGATTCGGGTCCACTCTTACTGGATCAGCTCTCAAATAGCTGCTAAGTCTTCCTCCCTATTCTATTACCTCATTTGCTAACCTAGTTAACTTGTTTAATAATCAGTTTTCTTGTAGTAGAAAATTTGAACGATTAACTAGTGATCTATATAGGATAACCCAGGGTCATAATGAATCATTAAGGGATTACATTACCAAATTCAGTAAAGAATCCTTAGACATTCCCAACTTAGATATAGCTACGGCTGTTGAGGCCTTCAAAATGGGATTGCTTAGGGATTCGTCTTTCTATGATGATCTTGTTATGACACCATGCAGGAACTTAGATGAGGTAAGAACCCGAGCACTTAGATTCATTCGGCTAGAGGACGACAAGAGGATCCAGGAGAGGTTAGCAGGATCCTCAAAGCAGGATAAGCAAGGATCCTCATTCAGGAACAACAAGTTCAGATCCTACAACAGATCTGATAACCAGAACGTGCATTCTGTTGATCAAGAAGAGGATGATGAGGATTATCCTCCAATTTCTGAATATTGTTTTTGTGTTGATAACAATGAACTAATCCTTGCGATGCAGAACCTAGGTGATAAAGCTAGATGGCCAAGGAAAAATGATAGGCCAGCTGCAACTAAGGATAAATCAAAGTGGTGTGCATACCATGAAGATTTTGGGCATCTCACAGAAGAATGCATTGCACTGAGAAAGGAAATTGGATACTTGTTGAGCAAGGGGAATCTAAAGGAATTGTTGGGAAGGAAAAAGTCAAAGACTCGGGATCCTGAAAGGATCCCTGAGAAGGCTCCAGCCCCTCCAGCAGATGCACAAGTGATAAACTTCATTTCTGGAGGATCAGACATTTGTGGCACATCCTTCTCAGCTGCTAAAAGGCATGCAAAGGAAACTAAAATGGATAATGGAGAAAGACCAGTTCGAACATCAAGTGTCTCCGAAGGAAAAGTCATAACCTTTGATGAGGATGATCGTGTTGATATCCAGGATCCTCATCACGATGGCTTAGTTATTACTCTTTTCATTTCTAACCATTTTGTCCGCAGGATCCTTATAGACGGAGGAAGTTCAGTGAACATTATCCAGCTTGATGTTCTAAAGAAGATGGGTATCCCTGAATCAGATATCATACCAAGATCCTCTGTGCTCGTGGGATTTAGTGGCGAAACTAAGAATACCCTGGGGGACATTAAACTCCCAATATACATTGAAGGCCTACACTCTTATCAAAAATTTTGTGTTATTGACTGTTTATCTTGTTGTAATGTCATCCTTGGCAGGCCTTGGATACACGATATGAAAGCAGTCCCATCCACCTACCATCAATGTGTGAAGCTCCCTAGTCCTTGGGGAATAGTGAAGATTGATAGTGATCAGCAGGAAGCTAAGAATTGCTACACTTCATCGATGAAACCAGCCTCGAAGTCAAGGGAGCAATAGCAATCAAGGTATCCTCCAAGGGATGTCTTGGAGGCAAGAGAGCAGGATGTGGTAGAAATCCTCATGGATCCTGATGATCCTGAATCCAAAATCTATATCGGATCAGGGATCCTTGGCGAAATGAAAGAAGACCTCGTATCCTTCCTCAAAAGGAGAAAGACTACCTTTGCATGGAAACACGAAGACATGACTGGTATATCCAAAGATGTAATCACTCACAAACTCGGCATTGACAGATCCTTCAAACCAATCCATCAAAGGAGAAGAAAGTTTGCACCGGAAAGGAATGCCATTATCCAGGAAGAGGTAGAGAAATTGCTTCGGGCAGGTATGATTAGAGAGGTCAAGTATCCAAGATGGTTGGCCAATGTGGTTGTTGTTCAAAATAAAAACGGAAAGTGGAGGGTATGTGTCGATTTTACCGATCTAAATAAGGCATGTCCCAAGGATCCTTTCCCTTTACCCCACATTGACTCCATGGTGGATGCAACTGCGGGTCATGAACTGTTAACTTTTATGGATGCTTCATCTGGATTTCAACAAATCCAAATGGAACCATCCGACCAAGAGGATACAGCCTTCATGACTCCAACTGGTATATACTGCTATATTGCTATGCCGTTCGGATTAAGAAATGCAGGTGCAACATATCAAAGGCTGGTG
This sequence comes from Helianthus tuberosus, assembly GCA_030545235.1. Lineage (NCBI taxonomy): Eukaryota > Viridiplantae > Streptophyta > Magnoliopsida > Asterales > Asteraceae > Helianthus > Helianthus tuberosus. The sequence continues at coordinate 20,207,612 of CM060386.1, read as the reverse complement.
AATATGATGTTCAAGGATCAGATTGGACAAACTATGGAGGTTTACATAGATGATATGGTGGTAAAATCCTTAAAAGCTGAGGATCACCTAAGAGACTTGGAGGAAGCATTCGATATCCTTGACAAATATAACATGAAACTTAATCCTTCAAAATGTCACTTTGGTGTTAAAGCAGGTAAATTCTTAGGATATATGGTGACAAAGAGAGGCATTGAAGCTAGCCCGGAACAAATCAAAGCAATAGTGAACATCAAATCTCCGGCCAATGCTAAGGATGTTCAAAGGCTAACAGGCAGGATAGCAGCTTTGAACAGATTTATATCCAAATCCTCAGAGAAGTGCAAAGAATTCTATGATATCCTAAGGAAGAACAAGAAATTTGAGTGGACTGAGAAGCATGAAAATGCTTTAACAGCACTCAAAGATTACCTATCCTCAGCCCCGGCTTTGATGAAACCAGAAAAAGGCGATGTGCTATCCTTGTGTCTTGCAGTATCCTCAAAAGCAGTAAGTGCGGTCCTTGTTAAGGATCATGAAGGTACACAACATCCTGTCTATTATGTAAGTAAAAGTTTACTTGATGCCGAATCCAGGTATTCACACCTTGAAAAACTTATTCTTGCATTAATTATGGCATCTACTAAGTTAAGACATTATTTTGAAACTCATGTTATCATTGTTAAAACTAATTTTCCAATTAAGAATGTCCTCAGGAAACCAGAGATGTCAGGAAGGATGGCTAAGTGGGCAGTGAAGCTAAGTGCATATGATATAAGATATGAGCCTAGGACAGCCATCAAATCCCAAGCATTAGCTGACTTTGTGGCTGATTTCAGTAGTGATTTACAAGAAGAAGCTGAGTTAGAAGTCCAGCAGCTAGAAGAGACCAAGGATCCTTGGATACTCTATACTGATGGATCCTCAAATGTCAAAGGCACAGGGCTTGGAATACTACTAAAATCGCCACAGGGGGGACATAATACCCCACTCTATAGCTTGTGAGTTCCAAACCACTAACAATGAGGCTGAATATGAAGCCTTAATTGCTGGTTTGCAAATTGCAAAACATATGGGGATCAGGTATCTTGAGGTACATATAGATTCATTGTTAATTACAAACCACTTTAATGGATCCTATGCTGTTAAAGGTGAAAGGCTAACCAAATATTTAGAGATAGTCAAAAGTTTGGCACTCTCTTTTGTCTCCTTTAGTTTGACGCAGGTACCAAGGGAAGAAAATACAGAAGCTGATGCATTGGCTAACTTAGGATCATCCTTGAAGATCCCGGAGGATATCAAGATCCCTATTATCCATATCCTGGCCCCGGCTATCGAGGATCATGCGGCTATGGAGATAGGAAATGATTCTGCAATTATCCCTTGTGAGGATACTCAATCCCATTCAGGATCAGGATCATGGATCTCACCAATTATGAGATACCTACAACATGGAGAGATTCCTACAGGAGAAAACCCTAGGGCTTTCAAATCTAAGGTATCTCAATTCACAATTTTAAATAATATGTTGTATAGACGATCTCTTGCAGGACCATACTTGAGATGCATTGAGGATCCTGAAATCCAAGAAGTTTTAAAAGACTTCCATGAAGGAGATTGTGGAAACCACACTGGGGGCAGGGCATTATTCTCAAGGATCCTGAGGACAGGATACTACTGGCCAACCATGAAGAGAGATGCTGTGGAGTATGCTAAAAGATGTGATCCTTGTCAGAGACACAGCAATATCCTTCATCAACCAGCTGAATTATTACATCCTATATCCTCCTCTTGGCCATTTATGAGATGGGGTATGGATATAGTTGGTAAGCTCCCTAAGGCACCTGGTGGAAAAGTATTCATGCTTGCTATGACTGATTACTTCTCCAAGTGGATAGAGGCTGAAGCTTTTGCCCAAGTCAGAGAAAAGGAAGTTATATCCTTCATTAAAAGAAATATTATAACTAGATTTGGAATTCCTTCTGAGATTATATGTGATAATGGTTCCCAATTTATTGGGGGCAGAACCACTAACTTTTGTGACAGCTGGGGGATTAAGATGATAACATCAACACCAGTCCACCCACAAGCTAATGGTCAGACAGAATCATCCAACAAGATCATCATCAACAATTTGAAGAAGAAGCTTGGATCCAAGAAAGGGAAATGGGCAGAAGAACTACCCTATGTGCTTTGGGCTGATAGGACAACCCCTAAAAATGCTACTGGTCAAACGCCATTCTCTTTGGTATTTGGGGCAGAATCAGTGATCCCAACAGAAATGGTGGTTCCAACTGCAAGAACAAGTATCCGTGATCCTGAGGAGAATGGTGAGAACTTGGCTCAAGACCTAGATACTATTGAAGAAATCAGGGATATGGCTAGGATAAGGATGGCCAGTTATCAACAAAGAATGGCTGGTGCTTACAACAAAAATGTCAGGATCAGGAGGTTTCAAGTTGGAGATATGGTATTAAGGAAAGCATTTCAGAATACCACCAATCCTGCTGATGGAAAATTGGCTCCAAAATGGGAAGGCCCTTATTTGATTGAAGCTGAATCAGGAAGGGGGGCATATCACTTGTTAACAATGGATGATGATCTCCTACCAAGAGCTTGGAATGCTGTTCATCTCAAAAAATACTTTAAGTAAGAAGGATCAGGGATCCTCAGCGATACCGGTATTCTGATTAAGGAACCAGGATCCTCAAAGGATATATGATTCTACATTTGGTAACACATTACTTTCATTTTCATTTTCATTCATTTTATACTTATTACTTATCATAAGTTAAAGATGTTAATCAGTTAACATCTATTTTCACAAAGTTTAAGCTTTTGCAGAGTTGTTATCATTTTACAGAAGATCAAAGTGGTTGGCCAACTCTCCAAAGTTTTGGGCTTGTCCCCAGTTTGGGCATGTCCCCAGTTTCGCCAGTAGCGCACGATGATCCTGGTGCAGTTCAAGGCAGTGCGACCAGTACTCGTTTTAGGGGCTGACAATTTCATTGTACTGGCTGTACCCAGGATCCTACGTATAATGGTAGACGTACCATACATCCGTTCCTAAGGTTTCTAACGTTTTCACGTTAGCTAAGGTTTCTAACGTTTTCACGTTAGCTAAGGTTTTGGCATTCTCATGTCACTAAGTTTGGATAGTCGCCAGTTAGGGCCATACTCCAGTTTACATACGATCCTTGGGCTTGTCCCCAGTTATCCTTGGGCTTGTCCCCAGTTATCCTTGGGCTTGTCCCCAGTTATCCTTGGGCTTGCCCCCAGTTGCTAACTCTTTTCTTATGTTGGCTTAGTCCCAAGTTATGCTCTATTTCAGGTTCTTGAAGATAGGCAACTAGGGATCCTTGATCCTTACTTTATTCTAAGGTTTATCTTATAGTTATCCTTATTATGGTTAGGATCCTAACTTGGACCCTCAGGTATGATCCTTAACTATTTTTAATTCTATTCATTATTTATTTGAATAACCCTTAAAGTTTGACAACTAGACTTGTGATCCTTAAAACATATTGCTTTTTGAGATTCTTTAACTAAAGGATATTTGATCATGGATCATATCCTAAATATTTTCAATCTGACTTATTCAAAATTATTTATTCAATGAATATGCATCAAAACAAAGGAAAATCAAAGAAACACAAGGATAACAACACAAGATAAGCAACAAAAGGTTAATATTTTATTTATTTATTAACAAAGTAGTAACCCTTAAAAGGTTGTCAAAATTACCTACCCCGAGCATCTACCAGCAAAACGTGGCCCGTCCGCTGGGGTAGGTAAAGGGTGTCCATGATAACAAGTTCGAAAGTAGTGCAGGAATATAAAGGCGGCAGGATCACAATGGCTTCATCCCCCAAACAGAGGATCCCTCCACCAATTGCAATCCTGCCTATTGTCCAAAGGATCATACATGATCCTTAATCCTAAAACCTATTGTTCAAGTACAACCCATCATTGTTCAGCAAAAAACACCATAACCAAAACAAACTATCAAACTTAAAAAATGGGCTCCGGCTACGTCTAGAAATGTCCTTCATCGCCCATCCATGCAGCCTATGCCTTCGCTGCATCCTCTTCCCCTCCAGCTGCGGTATCCTTTATCAGATCCTTTCCACTGCCACTTGCCTCAATCGCCAAGACCTCAGTAGCCTCCTCCTCATCATCCTCAAGATCAGCCAACCTTGCCTTCCAACCCTCAACATCCCAGCTGCTTTTGTCAAAACTAGGATCTTGAGCTTCCTGGGCCATCTTCAATTTTGTCTGATACATTGTGATGGCAGCAGAGACCTTAGCATTTTCTATGAGATCATGCTTCTCATAGTCAAGGTCAATCAGAAGCTTAGCCGTCTTGGTCTTGGCATCTTGGAGTTCCTTCTGAAGATCAGCAATTGCAAGGTCCTTGAGCACTGCAACCTGTTGGAGGTCAGCGATCTTCTTGTCCTGCTCCTCAACATTCCCCACGTAATCTTCAATCTCAGCAAATTTCTGCAAAGAAAAGGATAAAGCAGTTCAAGATCAGGTGATCCTTATACGAGTAGGATACCTAGGCAGAGTTGGTGATCCTTACATCGTTGAAGTATTCGAGGAACTGGTGGCGGATCAGTGGTAGGCCTTGAAGATCCTCAGCATCAGAAGTTTTCCTCTTCTTGACACCCTTTCCTTTAGTGGGTGCCTTTGGAATGGAGATGCTAGGACTGGTAGTGGATCTCTTCTTCCTGGATCGTACGACATCAAGGTCAGCCGTGTTGAACTGGGATACAGGCTTGGCAGATTTTCCAGCGCCTACACATTCAAAGCAGGATGAGTATCTTTATCCTATTTCAATTTATTTATTTATTTTAATATTCAAACTATGTAAAAGGCAGGATACTTACTTGACATGGTAATGGAACCTGAGGATACTTCTTGTGAGTCTTGGGTGTCTATCTTGAATATCCTTGTTTCAGGATCAAGCTTCCAAAAAGCAGCGAGCCTATCCTTGGTTTCAGGTGATGTGATGATGTGTGAAACAGAAATAGCTGCATAACACAAGACAAAAAGGGGGTCAGTAATCCTTATACAAAAACAAGACTACCTGGTGATCCTTCTCAGGATCCTCCGGCCTACCATGGGTGGACCATGTTCTTGGTAAATGCTTTCCGTTGGGAATGGTATCCCTCCTGACAAAGAAGAAGCGACGTTTCCAATTTGTGTCATTCTTGGTAACTTTAAGAAGAGGGTGTTCTCCGCCGGGTTTTCGTTTGAACACATAACGATGGGATCCAAAGGTGGTAAGATCATACAATTGTGTCAGCTCTGACATGCCTAAATCAATGCCCTCCTGCTCGATGATCCTCTCCAGGGTATACAAAACCCTCCAAATCATCGGCATGGCTTGGATGTAAGAGATGCCGGTAAGGGAAAAGAAGGATTGTGTAAATTCTGGGAAAGGATAGGTGTATCCTATGGCAAATGGAGTAACTGGAAAGGCAACCCATGTTTCTGAAACATAGTCGCTCAGAATAGTAGGATCAAAGGGTTTGAAAAAAGCACTCGCCGGAAAGCAACGACGAATCTTGTCTATCTGAGCATCATTAAAGTAACACCTTTCATTTGTGGAGTCTTTGATGATCTTTTGACTCTTCAAGGGACTATCCTTCTGGTGATCCTTGGCGGGGGAGGACCGGAGCATCATTCTCAAAGTGATGGTGATAAAGAAAGAAAAACAGAGTAAGAGAGGGAGAAAGAGGAGAAAGAGATACCAGATTGATCTTCGACTGAGAATATAAAGGGAGTTTCTTTCGGATTTAAATGCATTTGATCCTATCTCTATCTCCTATTTATAATCATGATCGTGCAGGGTTGTCACTTCTGTGACGTCATGGTTGCAACGGCTAGTTCGATATCAATGGCTATATATCCGTTAGTTAGTTGCGGATAAGATCAAGAAAACATAACTCGCTAATTTTACATATCACTCCTTATATTTTGGGGGCAATTGTTAGGGGAGGATTTTCTAACAATTAGTGATCCTTACACGTTATCCTAATTAATGATCCTTTCTTCTGTGACAGATAGTGACCCTCAGAAGAGCTTCAGGATCAGGGTCATGGATCACTTTAAGGATCCTCGTACTGACGATTGTTTATTTGTGTTTTATGTTACTTTGCAGGAGTAACAAGCTTGACTTAGTCTTGGCGACATTCCTGGAGAATATTCCCAAACTATCCCGCACGTGCTTGGCCAAAAATGGACGTTGTGGAGAACATGGGAGCTTGGCACAAAAGTCGGATAGTTAGTTTTAGTAGTTGATTTCTATTTTAAAAGGGGTAACGAGCTAGTAGAAAAACACTTAGTCACTTTTCAGCTACACACTCTCATATACTCGTACACTTGAAGCTCTCGACGAACATACATTCATTTTCACTCACTTTTACACATTTCACGATAGTGATCCTTGTACCTAGCTCGTTACTATTCGAAGTTGTGAACATTTATTCATTTATTTGAGCTTGGTGATCGGTAGTTTCCATCACCCGGGGTTTTTTGTGCCGGAGATCAACTCTTGATCAAGGGCTTTTTCCCCGTATAAATCCTTGTGTCATTTGTGCAATTTACATTGAAGTGATCCTTGTGATTGTCATACATTATTAGCATCATACCCCGTTACAGAGAGTTTGGTTGCAATATCCTCAACAGATTTTTTGACCAAAACAGTTTGGCGCCCACCGTGGGGCAATTGGTGCTTCGTCCTTAGAAAAATTCGCATTTCTGTGCTCATTTCAGTTCACTACAACCAAGCAAATGGCTTCCTCAGCGAAGAATGCTTCAAATTTGATGCCCTCATTCACTTCTTCTCAAGGCGTTCCCCCTTTGCCTCCACCACCTTCTGGATCCCAGAAGAATGCTGCGAAGAAACCAACTCCCATTTTCTCAAAACCTCCAACTTCTTCTGCTTCTTACACTCCCACTACTAGTGACATGTTTACTTTGATTTTGCAGATGAAGGATCAGATACAGCAACAGGATAAGACCAATGAGAGGATTCTCAAAGAAATCGGAGATCTCAAGAAACAAAAGACAACGGCAGAGGATCATTCCCCACTGGTGCCGAAATCCTTGAATTTTGATACTCCGGTGATTACTTCTCAGCCATCAGTGGTTCCAGACGTTCAATATGTGGGTGGACCAAAAGGAGTGCACTACGGAACAACAACAATGACTCAGGCATCAGGTTCATATTTCCAGCCAGCGGGATCCTATCCTCAGCATATGGGATCCCTCACGAATTCAGGAGGATATTCAGGAATGCAGCAGATTCAAGGATCCTCCTTCGTTCCAGGATCGTCCCAGTTTCAGGGATCCTCCCAGATGCCAGGATCCTTGAGGAGTTTGCAAACAGGAAGTTCAGATGTCCATCAGGGAGATTTTATTCCAATGCAGACCAATGATTCTACTGGTCCCTCGATCATTCCAGAGCCTCAACAATATGGATTAACATCCAATCTTCCTAATCTGAATCCAATGGGAGGTAACACTTTTAACAATTCTTATACTACTAACCATGGTCTTATGCAGGATCCAGGAATCAATCATGCCATGGCCAGAGAATTGCAAAAGCTAAAGGATATGATATCAAGTGTTCCAGGAGTGGTCAAACCTATCCCAGAGATTGCAGATGGGAGCCACAAGATATCTCGTTTTGCACCACCAATCTGTGATGCTGAGATACCCAAGAGGTTCCATGTGCCAACAATGAAACTGTATGATGGTTCGACGGATCCTGAAGAACACATAGCACAATACAGGGAGAGGATGGAGATCAATCCAATTCCAGAAAGGTTAAAGGAAGCATGCCTGTGCAAGGGATTCGGGTCCACTCTTACTGGATCAGCTCTCAAATAGCTGCTAAGTCTTCCTCCCTATTCTATTACCTCATTTGCTAACCTAGTTAACTTGTTTAATAATCAGTTTTCTTGTAGTAGAAAATTTGAACGATTAACTAGTGATCTATATAGGATAACCCAGGGTCATAATGAATCATTAAGGGATTACATTACCAAATTCAGTAAAGAATCCTTAGACATTCCCAACTTAGATATAGCTACGGCTGTTGAGGCCTTCAAAATGGGATTGCTTAGGGATTCGTCTTTCTATGATGATCTTGTTATGACACCATGCAGGAACTTAGATGAGGTAAGAACCCGAGCACTTAGATTCATTCGGCTAGAGGACGACAAGAGGATCCAGGAGAGGTTAGCAGGATCCTCAAAGCAGGATAAGCAAGGATCCTCATTCAGGAACAACAAGTTCAGATCCTACAACAGATCTGATAACCAGAACGTGCATTCTGTTGATCAAGAAGAGGATGATGAGGATTATCCTCCAATTTCTGAATATTGTTTTTGTGTTGATAACAATGAACTAATCCTTGCGATGCAGAACCTAGGTGATAAAGCTAGATGGCCAAGGAAAAATGATAGGCCAGCTGCAACTAAGGATAAATCAAAGTGGTGTGCATACCATGAAGATTTTGGGCATCTCACAGAAGAATGCATTGCACTGAGAAAGGAAATTGGATACTTGTTGAGCAAGGGGAATCTAAAGGAATTGTTGGGAAGGAAAAAGTCAAAGACTCGGGATCCTGAAAGGATCCCTGAGAAGGCTCCAGCCCCTCCAGCAGATGCACAAGTGATAAACTTCATTTCTGGAGGATCAGACATTTGTGGCACATCCTTCTCAGCTGCTAAAAGGCATGCAAAGGAAACTAAAATGGATAATGGAGAAAGACCAGTTCGAACATCAAGTGTCTCCGAAGGAAAAGTCATAACCTTTGATGAGGATGATCGTGTTGATATCCAGGATCCTCATCACGATGGCTTAGTTATTACTCTTTTCATTTCTAACCATTTTGTCCGCAGGATCCTTATAGACGGAGGAAGTTCAGTGAACATTATCCAGCTTGATGTTCTAAAGAAGATGGGTATCCCTGAATCAGATATCATACCAAGATCCTCTGTGCTCGTGGGATTTAGTGGCGAAACTAAGAATACCCTGGGGGACATTAAACTCCCAATATACATTGAAGGCCTACACTCTTATCAAAAATTTTGTGTTATTGACTGTTTATCTTGTTGTAATGTCATCCTTGGCAGGCCTTGGATACACGATATGAAAGCAGTCCCATCCACCTACCATCAATGTGTGAAGCTCCCTAGTCCTTGGGGAATAGTGAAGATTGATAGTGATCAGCAGGAAGCTAAGAATTGCTACACTTCATCGATGAAACCAGCCTCGAAGTCAAGGGAGCAATAGCAATCAAGGTATCCTCCAAGGGATGTCTTGGAGGCAAGAGAGCAGGATGTGGTAGAAATCCTCATGGATCCTGATGATCCTGAATCCAAAATCTATATCGGATCAGGGATCCTTGGCGAAATGAAAGAAGACCTCGTATCCTTCCTCAAAAGGAGAAAGACTACCTTTGCATGGAAACACGAAGACATGACTGGTATATCCAAAGATGTAATCACTCACAAACTCGGCATTGACAGATCCTTCAAACCAATCCATCAAAGGAGAAGAAAGTTTGCACCGGAAAGGAATGCCATTATCCAGGAAGAGGTAGAGAAATTGCTTCGGGCAGGTATGATTAGAGAGGTCAAGTATCCAAGATGGTTGGCCAATGTGGTTGTTGTTCAAAATAAAAACGGAAAGTGGAGGGTATGTGTCGATTTTACCGATCTAAATAAGGCATGTCCCAAGGATCCTTTCCCTTTACCCCACATTGACTCCATGGTGGATGCAACTGCGGGTCATGAACTGTTAACTTTTATGGATGCTTCATCTGGATTTCAACAAATCCAAATGGAACCATCCGACCAAGAGGATACAGCCTTCATGACTCCAACTGGTATATACTGCTATATTGCTATGCCGTTCGGATTAAGAAATGCAGGTGCAACATATCAAAGGCTGGTGAATATGATGTTCAAGGATCAGATTGGACAAACTATGGAGGTTTACATAGATGATATGGTGGTAAAATCCTTAAAAGCTGAGGATCACCTAAGAGACTTGGAGGAAGCATTCGATATCCTTGACAAATATAACATGAAACTTAATCCTTCAAAATGTCACTTTGGTGTTAAAGCAGGTAAATTCTTAGGATATATGGTGACAAAGAGAGGCATTGAAGCTAGCCCGGAACAAATCAAAGCAATAGTGAACATCAAATCTCCGGCCAATGCTAAGGATGTTCAAAGGCTAACAGGCAGGATAGCAGCTTTGAACAGATTTATATCCAAATCCTCAGAGAAGTGCAAAGAATTCTATGATATCCTAAGGAAGAACAAGAAATTTGAGTGGACTGAGAAGCATGAAAATGCTTTAACAGCACTCAAAGATTACCTATCCTCAGCCCCGGCTTTGATGAAACCAGAAAAAGGCGATGTGCTATCCTTGTGTCTTGCAGTATCCTCAAAAGCAGTAAGTGCGGTCCTTGTTAAGGATCATGAAGGTACACAACATCCTGTCTATTATGTAAGTAAAAGTTTACTTGATGCCGAATCCAGGTATTCACACCTTGAAAAACTTATTCTTGCATTAATTATGGCATCTACTAAGTTAAGACATTATTTTGAAACTCATGTTATCATTGTTAAAACTAATTTTCCAATTAAGAATGTCCTCAGGAAACCAGAGATGTCAGGAGGGATGGCTAAGTGGGCAGTGAAGCTAAGTGCATATGATATAAGATATGAGCCTAGGACAGCCATCAAATCCCAAGCATTAGCTGACTTTGTGGCTGATTTCAGTAGTGATTTACAAGAAGAAGCTGAGTTAGAAGTCCAGCAGCTAGAAGAGACCAAGGATCCTTGGATACTCTATACTGATGGATCCTCAAATGTCAAAGGCACAGGGCTTGGAATACTACTAAAATCGCCACAGGGGGGACATAATACCCCACTCTATAGCTTGTGAGTTCCAAACCACTAACAATGAGGCTGAATATGAAGCCTTAATTGCTGGTTTGCAAATTGCAAAACATATGGGGATCAGGTATCTTGAGGTACATATAGATTCATTGTTAATTACAAACCACTTTAATGGATCCTATGCTGTTAAAGGTGAAAGGCTAACCAAATATTTAGAGATAGTCAAAAGTTTGGCACTCTCTTTTGTCTCCTTTAGTTTGACGCAGGTACCAAGGGAAGAAAATACAGAAGCTGATGCATTGGCTAACTTAGGATCATCCTTGAAGATCCCGGAGGATATCAAGATCCCTATTATCCATATCCTGGCCCCGGCTATCGAGGATCATGCGGCTATGGAGATAGGAAATGATTCTGCAATTATCCCTTGTGAGGATACTCAATCCCATTCAGGATCAGGATCATGGATCTCACCAATTATGAGATACCTACAACATGGAGAGATTCCTACAGGAGAAAACCCTAGGGCTTTCAAATCTAAGGTATCTCAATTCACAATTTTAAATAATATGTTGTATAGACGATCTCTTGCAGGACCATACTTGAGATGCATTGAGGATCCTGAAATCCAAGAAGTTTTAAAAGACTTCCATGAAGGAGATTGTGGAAACCACACTGGGGGCAGGGCATTATTCTCAAGGATCCTGAGGACAGGATACTACTGGCCAACCATGAAGAGAGATGCTGTGGAGTATGCTAAAAGATGTGATCCTTGTCAGAGACACAGCAATATCCTTCATCAACCAGCTGAATTATTACATCCTATATCCTCCTCTTGGCCATTTATGAGATGGGGTATGGATATAGTTGGTAAGCTCCCTAAGGCACCTGGTGGAAAAGTATTCATGCTTGCTATGACTGATTACTTCTCCAAGTGGATAGAGGCTGAAGCTTTTGCCCAAGTCAGAGAAAAGGAAGTTATATCCTTCATTAAAAGAAATATTATAACTAGATTTGGAATTCCTTCTGAGATTATATGTGATAATGGTTCCCAATTTATTGGGGGCAGAACCACTAACTTTTGTGACAGCTGGGGGATTAAGATGATAACATCAACACCAGTCCACCCACAAGCTAATGGTCAGGCAGAATCATCCAACAAGATCATCATCAACAATTTGAAGAAGAAGCTTGGATCCAAGAAAGGGAAATGGGCAGAAGAACTACCCTATGTGCTTTGGGCTGATAGGACAACCCCTAAAAATGCTACTGGTCAAACGCCATTCTCTTTGGTATTTGGGGCAGAATCAGTGATCCCAACAGAAATGGTGGTTCCAACTGCAAGAACAAGTATCCGTGATCCTGAGGAGAATGGTGAGAACTTGGCTCAAGACCTAGATACTATTGAAGAAATCAGGGATATGGCTAGGATAAGGATGGCCAGTTATCAACAAAGAATGGCTGGTGCTTACAACAAAAATGTCAGGATCAGGAGGTTTCAAGTTGGAGATATGGTATTAAGGAAAGCATTTCAGAATACCACCAATCCTGCTGATGGAAAATTGGCTCCAAAATGGGAAGGCCCTTATTTGATTGAAGCTGAATCAGGAAGGGGGGCATATCACTTGTTAACAATGGATGATGATCTCCTACCAAGAGCTTGGAATGCTGTTCATCTCAAAAAATACTTTAAGTAAGAAGGATCAGGGATCCTCAGCGATACCGGTATTCTGATTAAGGAACCAGGATCCTCAAAGGATATATGATTCTACATTTGGTAACACATTACTTTCATTTTCATTTTCATTCATTTTATACTTATTACTTATCATAAGTTAAAGATGTTAATCAGTTAACATCTATTTTCACAAAGTTTAAGCTTTTGCAGAGTTGTTATCATTTTACAGAAGATCAAAGTGGTTGGCCAACTCTCCAAAGTTTTGGGCTTGTCCCCAGTTTGGGCATGTCCCCAGTTTCGCCAGTAGCGCACGATGATCCTGGTGCAGTTCAAGGCAGTGCGACCAGTACTCGTTTTAGGGGCTGACAATTTCATTGTACTGGCTGTACCCAGGATCCTACGTATAATGGTAGACGTACCATACATCCGTTCCTAAGGTTTCTAACGTTTTCACGTTAGCTAAGGTTTCTAACGTTTTCACGTTAGCTAAGGTTTTGGCATTCTCATGTCACTAAGTTTGGATAGTCGCCAGTTAGGGCCATACTCCAGTTTACATACGATCCTTGGGCTTGTCCCCAGTTATCCTTGGGCTTGTCCCCAGTTATCCTTGGGCTTGCCCCCAGTTGCTAACTCTTTTCTTATGTTGGCTTAGTCCCAAGTTATGCTCTATTTCAGGTTCTTGAAGATAGGCAACTAGGGATCCTTGATCCTTACTTTATTCTAAGGTTTATCTTATAGTTATCCTTATTATGGTTAGGATCCTAACTTGGACCCTCAGGTATGATCCTTAACTATTTTTAATTCTATTCATTATTTATTTGAATAACCCTTAAAGTTTGACAACTAGACTTGTGATCCTTAAAACATATTGCTTTTTGAGATTCTTTAACTAAAGGATATTTGATCATGGATCATATCCTAAATATTTTCAATCTGACTTATTCAAAATTATTTATTCAATGAATATGCATCAAAACAAAGGAAAATCAAAGAAACACAAGGATAACAACACAAGATAAGCGACAAAAGGTTAATATTTTATTTATTTATTAACAAAGTAGTAACCCTTAAAAGGTTGTCAAAATTACCTACCCCGAGCATCTACCAGCAAAACGTGGCCCGTCCGCTGGGGTAGGTAAAGGGTGTCCATGATAACAAGTTCGAAAGTAGTGCAGGAATATAAAGGCGGCAGGATCACAATGGCTTCATCCCCCAAACAGAGGATCCCTCCACCAATTGCAATCCTGCCTATTGTCCAAAGGATCATACATGATCCTTAATCCTAAAACCTATTGTTCAAGTACAACCCATCATTGTTCAGCAAAAAACACCATAACCAAAACAAACTATCAAACTTAAAAAATGGGCTCCGGCTACGTCTAGAAATGTCCTTCATCGCCCATCCATGCAGCCTATGCCTTCGCTGCATCCTCTTCCCCTCCAGCTGCGGTATCCTTTATCAGATCCTTTCCACTGCCACTTGCCTCAATCGCCAAGACCTCAGTAGCCTCCTCCTCATCATCCTCAAGATCAGCCAACCTTGCCTTCCAACCCTCAACATCCCAGCTGCTTTTGTCAAAACTAGGATCTTGAGCTTCCTGGGCCATCTTCAATTTTGTCTGATACATTGTGATGGCAGCAGAGACCTTAGCATTTTCTATGAGATCATGCTTCTCATAGTCAAGGTCAATCAGAAGCTTAGCTGTCTTGGTCTTGGCATCTTGGAGTTCCTTCTGAAGATCAGCAATTGCAAGGTCCTTGAGCACTGCAACCTGTTGGAGGTCAGCGATCTTCTTGTCCTGCTCCTCAACATTCCCCACGTAATCTTCAATCTCAGCAAATTTCTGCAAAGAAAAGGATAAAGCAGTTCAAGATCAGGTGATCCTTATACGAGTAGGATACCTAGGCAGAGTTGGTGATCCTTACATCGTTGAAGTATTCGAGGAACTGGTGGCGGATCAGTGGTAGGCCTTGAAGATCCTCAGCATCAGAAGTTTTCCTCTTCTTGACACCCTTTCCTTTAGTGGGTGCCTTTGGAATGGAGATGCTAGGACTGGTAGTGGATCTCTTCTTCCTGGATCGTACGACATCAAGGTCAGCCGTGTTGAACTGGGATACAGGCTTGGCAGATTTTCCAGCGCCTACACATTCAAAGCAGGATGAGTATCTTTATCCTATTTCAATTTATTTATTTATTTTAATATTCAAACTATGTAAAAGGCAGGATACTTACTTGACATGGTAATGGAACCTGAGGATACTTCTTGTGAGTCTTGGGTGTCTATCTTGAATGTCCTTGTTTCAGGATCAAGCTTCCAAAAAGCAGCGAGCCTATCCTTGGTTTCAGGTGATGTGATGATGTGTGAGACAGAAATAGCTGCATAACACAAGACAAAAGGGGGTCAGTAATCCTTATACAAAAACAAGACTACCTGGTGATCCTTCTCAGGATCCTCCGGCCTACCATGGGTGGACCATGTTCTTGGTAAATGCTTTCCGTTGGGAATGGTATCCCTCCTGACAAAGAAGAAGCGACGTTTCCAATTTGTGTCATTCTTGGTAACTTTAAGAAGAGGGTGTTCTCCGCCGGGTTTTCGTTTGAACACATAACGATGGGATCCAAAGGTGGTAAGATCATACAATTGTGTCAGCTCTGACATGCCTAAATCAATGCCCTCCTGCTCGATGATCCTCTCCAGGGTATACAAAACCCTCCAAATCATCGGCATGGCTTGGATGTAAGAGATGTCGGTAAGGGAAAAGAAGGATTGTGTAAATTCTGGGAAAGGATAGGTGTATCCTATGGCAAATGGAGTAACTGGAAAGGCAACCCATGTTTCTGAAACATAGTCGCTCAGAATAGTAGGATCAAAGGGTTTGAAAAAAGCACTCGCCGGAAAGCAACGACGAATCTTGTCTATCTGAGCATCATTAAAGTAACACCTTTCATTTGTGGAGTCTTTGATGATCTTTTGACTCTTTAAGGGACTATCCTTCTGGTGATCCTTGGCGGGGGAGGACCGGAGCATCATTCTCAAAGTGATGGTGATAAAGAAAGAAAAACAGAGTAAGAGAGGGAGAAAGAGGAGAAAGAGATACCTGATTGATCTTCGACTGAGAATATAAAGGGAGTTTCTTTCGGATTTAAATGCATTTGATCCTATCTCTATCTCCTATTTATAATCATGATCGTGCAGGGTTGTCACTTCTGTGACGTCATGGTTGCAACGGCTAGTTCGATATCAACGGCTATATATCCGTTAGTTAGTTGCGGATAAGATCAAGAAAACATAACTCGCTAATTTTACATATCACTCCTTATATTTTGGGGGCAATTGTTAGGGGAGGATTTTCTAACAATTAGTGATCCTTACACGTTATCCTAATTAATGATCCTTTCTTCTGTGACAGATAGTGACCCTCAGAAGAGCTTCAGGATCAGGGTCATGGATCACTTTAAGGATCCTCGTACTGACGATTGTTTATTTGTGTTTTATGTTACTTTGCAGGAGTAACAAGCTTGACTTAGTCTTGGCGACATTCCTGGAGAATATTCCCAAACTATCCCGCACGTGCTTGGCCAAAAATGGACGTTGTGGAGAACGTGGGAGCTTGGCACAAAAGTCGGATAGTTAGTTTTAGTAGTTGATTTCTATTTTAAAAGGGGTAACGAGCTAGTAGAAAAACACTTAGTCACTTTTCAGCTACACACTCTCATATACTCGCACACTTGAAGCTCTCGACGAACATACATTCATTTTCACTCACTTTTACACATTTCACGATAGTGATCCTTGTACCTAGCTCGTTACTATCCGAAGTTGTGAACATTTATTCATTTATTTGAGCTTGGTGATCGGTAGTTTCCATCACCCGGGGTTTTTTGTGCCGGAGATCAACTCTTGATCAAGGGCTTTTTCCCCATATAAATCCTTGTGTCATTTGTGCAATTTACATTGAAGTGATCCTTGTGATTGTCATACATTATTAGCATCATACCCCGTTAATCAAGGGCTTTTTCCCCGTATAAATCTTCGTGTCATTTGTTCATCATACTTCATAGTGATCCTTATTATTGTTCATCAATTCAAGCATCATACCTCACAACAGAAAGTTTGGTTACATTGTCATTGGTTGATTTTTGACCAAAACACTTATATCTTGCGGTATCCTCAAAAGCAGTAAGTGTCGTCCTTGTTAAAGATCACGAAGGTACACAACATCCTGTCTATTATGTAAGTAAGAGTTTACTTGATGCTGAATCCAGGTATTCACACTTAGAAAAACTTATCCTTGCATTAATTATGGCATCTACTAAATTGAGACATTATTTTGAAACTCATGCCATTATCGTCAAAACTAATTTTCCAATTAAGAATGTCCTCACGAAACCTGAAATGTCAGGAAGGATGGCTAAGTGGGCAGTGAAGCTTAGTGCATATGATATAAGATATGAGCCCAGGACAGCCATTAAATCCCAAGCATTAGCCGACTTTGTGGCAGATTTCAATAGTGATTTGGAAAAGGAAGTTGAGTTAGAAGTCCAACAGCTAGAGGAGACCAAGGATCCTTGGATACTCTATACTGATGGATCCTCAAATGTCAAAGGAACAGGGCTTGGAATACTACTAAAATCGCCACAGGGGGACATAATACCCCACTCTATAGCTTGTGAGTTCCAAACCATTAACAATGAGGCTGAATATGAAGCCTTGATAGTTGGCTTGCAAATTGCTAAGCATATGAGGATCAGGTATCTTGAGGTACATGTAGATTCTTTGTTAATCACTAATCACTTTAATGGATCCTATGTTGTTAAAGGTGAAAAGCTAACCAAATATTTGGAGATAGTCAAAGAATTGGCACTCTCTTTTGTTTCCTTTAGTTTGACACAGGTACCAAGGGAAGAAAATGCAGAAGCTGATGCATTGGCTAATCCAGGATCATCTTTGAAGATCCCGGAGGATATAAGTATCCCCATTATCCATATCCTGGCTCCTGCCATCGAGGATCATGTGGCTATGGAAATAGGAGAGGATTCTATAATTATCCCTAGTGAGGATACTCAATTTCATTCAGGATCATGGATCCTCCCAATTATGAGTACTTACAACATGGAGAGATTCCTACAGGAGAAAACCCTAGGGCTTTCAAAATTAAGGTATCTCAATTCATAATTTTAAATAATATGTTGTATAAATGATCTCTTGCAGGACCATATCTAAGATGCATTGAGGATCCTGAAATCCAAGAAGTTTTAAAAGACTTCCATGAAGGAGATTGTGGAAACCACACTGGGGGCAGGGCATTATTCTCAAGGATCCTGAGGACAGGATACTATTGGCTAACTATGAAGAGAGATGCTGTGGAGTATGCTAAGAAATGTGATCCTTGTCAGAGACACAGCAATATCCTTCATCAACCAGCTGAATTTTTGCATCCTATATCCTCCACTTGGCCATTTATGAGATGGGGCATGGATATAGTTGGTAAGCTCCCTAAGGCACCTAGTGGAAAAGTGTTCATGCTTGCTATGACTGATTACTTCTCCAAGTGGATAGAGGCTGAAGCTTTTGCCCAAGTCAGAGAAAAGGAAGTTATATCCTTCATTAAAAGAAATATTATAACTAGATTTGGTATTCCTTCTGAAATTATATGTGATAATGGTTCCCAGTTCATTGGGGGCGGAACTACTAACTTTTGTGACAGCTGGGGGATTAAGATGATAACATCAACACCAGTCCACCCACAAGCTAATGGTCAGGCAGAATCCTCCAATAAGATCATCATCAACAATTTGAAGAAGAAGCTTGGATCCAAGAAAGGGAAATGGGCAGAAGAACTACCTTATGTGCTTTGGGCTGATAGGATAACTCCTAAGAATGCTACAGGCCAAACTCCATTCTCTTTGGTATTTGGGGAAGAATCAGTGATCCCTACAGAAATGGTGGTTCCAACTGCTAGAACAAGTATTCGTGATCCTGGGGAAAATGATGAGAACTTGGTTCAAGACCTGGATACTATAGAAGAAATCAGATATTTGGCAAGGATAAGGATGGCCAGTTATCAGCAAAGAATGGCTGGAGCCTACAACAAAAATGTCAGGATCAGGAAATTCCAAGTTGGTGATATGGTACTAAGGAAAGCATTTCAGAATACCACCAATCCTGCTGATGGAAAGTTGGCACCAAAATGGGAAGGACCTTACTTGATCGAAGCTGAGGCAGGAAAGGGGGCATATCGATTGCTAACAATGGAAGGTGATTTGCTACCTAGAGCCTGGAATGCTGTCCATTTGAAGAAATACTTCATGTGATAAGGATCCATGATCCTCACATGATAAATATCCTTAAAGGATCCTTAAAGCACAGATGATCCTCATTTTGGTAACATTCTAATCTTAAACTATTTCAGTTCCTTACTTTCTCACATAAGGATAAGGATCCTGCATCCTTTATCCCCCTTTCACTTGATTTTGAGTTTTGAAGGTTCAGGTACTCTTAGCAAAAGGATGGTTATCCACAAAAGCAACCAGTTACTTGGGTTTGACCCCAGTTATTTGGGCTTGACCCCAGTTCCGCCAGTAGCGCATGATGATCCTGGTATAGTTCATGGCAGTGGGACCAGTACTCGTTTTAGGGGCTGATAATTCCATTGTACTGGCTATACCTAGGATCCTACGTATAATGGTAGACGTACTATACATCCATTCCTAAGGTTTCTAACGTCTTCACGTTAGCTAAGGTTTTGACATTTTCATGTCACTAAGTTTGGATAGTTGCCAGTAAGGGCCATACTCCAGTTTACACAAGTTATCCTTGGGCTTGTCCCCAGTTATCCTTGGGCTTGTCCCCAGTTATCCTTGGGCTTGTCCCCAGTTACTAGCTTGTCTTTTATATTGGCTTAGTCCCAAGTTATGTTGTATTTTAGGTTTTCGAAGTTAGACAACTAAGGATCCTTGATCCTTACTTCTTACTAAGGTTTGTCCTATGGTTATCCTGATTATAGTATTAAGGGTTAGGATCCTAACTTGGATCCCCAGGTATGATCCTTAACTATTTTGATTTTATTCATTGATTATTTGAATAACCCTTATACTTTGACAACTGAGCTCATGTTCCTTAAAATATACCACTTATTGGAATTTTTCAACTATAGGATATTTGATCCTGGATCATATTCAAAATTTTTTTTATCTAATTTGTTCAACTTTTCTTACTCAGACAAGTGTACATCAAAACAATTGAAAATTAAAAGGACAAACAAGGATAACAACACAAGATAAGCCAAAAAAGATTAAAGTTATTTTATTAACAAAGGTTTAACCGTCGAAGGTTGTCAAAATTGCCAACCCACGTTTCTACCAGCAAAACGTGGCCCGTCCACATGGGTTGGCAACGGGTGTCCATTGTTTATGCGGTTATAGCAAGTGCAGGAAATCAAAGGCAGCAGGATCACAATGGCTTCATCCCCCAAACAGAGGATCCCTCCACCATTTGTAATCCTACCTATTATCCAAAGGATCCTAGATCCTTAATCCTAAAACTATTGTTCAAATACAGACCATCATTGTTTTAAAACAACACAACCACAAAAAAAACTACTACCGAATTTAAAAAATTGGGCTCCGGCTACGTCTAGAAATGTCCATCATTGCCCAATCATGCAGCCTACACCTTCGCTGCATCTTCATCCCCTCCAGCTTCGGTATCCTTCACCTGATCCTTCGCACTGCCTCCAGCCTCGATCGCCAAAACCTCCTCAGCCTCCTCATCATCTTCCAGATCAGCTAACCTCGCCTTCCAGCCCTCAACATCCCAGCTGCTTCTGTCAAAGTCAGGATCTTGAGCTTCCTGGGCCATCTTCAGTTTTGTCTTATACATTGTGATGGCAGCGGAGACCTTTGCACCTTCTATGAGATCATGCTTCTCGTAGTCAATGTCGATCAAGATTTTAGCTGTCTGAGTCTTGGCGTCTTGAAGGGCTTTTTCGAGATCAGCAATCTTAAGATCCTTGAGCACTGCAACTTGTTGGAGGTCAGCAATCTTCTTATCCAGCTCCTCAACGCTCCCCACGTAGTCTTCAATCTCAGCAAATTTCTGCAAAAAAGACAAAGCAGTTCAAGATCAGGTGATCCTCAAATAAGTAGGATACCTAGGCAGAATTGGTGATCCTCACGTCATTGAAGTATTCGAGGAACTGGTGGCGGATCAGTGGCAGGCCTTGTAGATCCTCTATCTCAGAGTTTTTCCTCTTCTTGCCACCCCTTCCTTTAGTGGGTGCCTTGGGGATGGAGACACTAGGGCTGGCAGTGGACTTCTTCTTTCTGGATCGAACAGTGTCAAGGTCGGCAATGTTGAACTGGGAGGCAGGCTTGGAAGCTTTTCCGACACCTACACATTCAAAACAGATAAGTATCCTTATCCTATTTCTATTTAACTATTTATTTAAGTCTTTAACTATACAAAGAACATGATACTTACTTGACATGGTGATAGAACCTGAGGATACTTCTTGTGAATCCTGGGTGTCTGTCTTGAATGATTTGGTTACAGGTTCAAGCCTTCTAAAAGCAGCAAGCTTTTCCTTGGTGGTAGGTGATGGTATGAGGTGCGAAAAAGAGACAGCTGTATAACATAAAACAAAAGGGTGTTAGTGATCCTTATACAAAAACAAGACTATCTGGTGATCCTTCTCAGGATCCTCTGTCCTACCATGAGTGGACCACTTCCTTGGTAGATCCTTTCCATTTGGAATAGAATCCCTTCTGACAAAGAAAAAACGTCGTTTCTAGTTTGTATCATTCTTGGTGGCTTTAAAAATGGGGTGTTCTTCACCGGGTTTTCGCTTAAACGGATATCGGTGGGATCCAAACGTCGTGAGATCATACATCTCTGCCAGTTCCGACATTCCTAAATCAATCCCTTCCTGCTCTATAATCCTTTCAAGGGTATATAAGACCCTCCAGATCATCGGCATAGCTTGGATGTAGGAGATGTCGGTAAGGGAGAAAAAGGATTGGGTAAAGGCTGGAAAAGGATAGGTGTATCCTATGGTGAATGGGGTAACAGGAAAAGCTACCCATGTCTCAGAAATATAGTCGCTCAGAACAGTGGGATCGAAGGGTTTAAAAAAGGTGTTCGCCGGAAAGCAGTACCGGATCTTGTCTACTTGTGGATCAGTAAAGCAACACCTCTCATTCGCTGAATCTTTGATGATCCCTTGACTCTTCAAGGGGCTATCCTTCTGGTGATCCTTGGCGGGGGAGGACCGGAGCATCATTCTTAACGTGATGTTGGTAAAGAAAGAAAAACAGAGTAAGAGAAGGAGAAATAGGAAAAGAGATACCTGATTGATCTTCGGATGAGAATTTAAAGGGAGTTTCTCTTGGATTTAAATGCAAATTGATCCTATCTCTAACTCCTATTTATAATGATGATTTGCAGGATAGTCACTGTTTTGGTCAAAAAATCTAATGAGGATAATGCAACCAAACTCTTAGTTACGGGGTATGATGCTTTGAATGTAGAACAATGAAAAGGATCACTTCAAGGTAAATTGCACAAACGACACAAGGATTTATACGGGGAAAAAGCCCTTGATCAAGAGTTGATCTCCGGCACAAAAAACCCCGGGTGATGGAAACTACCGATCACCAAGCTCAAATAAATCAATAAATGTTTACAACTTCGGATAGTAACGAGCTAGGTACAAGGATCACTATTGTGAGATGTGTAAAAGTGAGTGAAAACTAATAAGTGTTCGTCGAGAGCTTCAAGAATGCGATTGTATGAGAGTGTGTGTAGCTGAAAATGGCTAAGTGTTCTAATTCTAGCTCGTCACCCCTTTAAAAATAGAAGTTAGCTACACTAACAAACTATCCGACTTTTGTGCCAAGCTCCCACGTTCTCCACAACGTCCATTTCCAGTCAAACGTGTGCGAAATACCCGTGGAATATTCCATAGTAACGTTGCCAAGACCAAGTCAAGCTTGTTACTCCTGCGAAGTAATACAAAACACAAACAAACAATCGTCAGTATGAGGATCCTTAAAGTGATCCATGATCCTGATCCTGAAGCTCTTCTGAGGATCACTATCTGTCACAGAAGTTAGGATCATTAATTAGGATAATGAATAAGGATCACTAATTGTTAGAAAATCCTCCCCTAACAGTCACTTCAGTGACGTCAGGTTTGCAACGGCTAGTTCGATCTTAACGGCTATTTATCCGTTAGTTTGTTGCGGATAAGATCAACAAAATACAACTCGTTTATTTACAATATTACGCCTTATATTTTGGGGGCAATTGTTAGGGGAGGATTTCTTAATGACCCGTGATCCTCAATTATTATCCTGCTTGGTGATCCTTACTTCTGTGTCAGTTAGTGATCCTCAGAAGTGCTTCAGGATCAGGATCATGGATCATCCTAAGGATCCTTATACTAATGATTGTCTGCTATGATTTCGGTATTGTTTTGCAGGAGTACCAGCTTGGACTTAGTCTTGGTAACGTTCCTGTAGAATATTCCACGTTTATTCCGCACGTGCTTGACCATGGTGAACGTTATGGAGATCGTGGGGAGAAGGCATGAATTGCGGATAGTTAGTTATTTAGATATTTTACTAAATTTAAAAGGGGTAGCGAGCTAATTAGACAACACTTGGCTATTTTTTGGCTACACACACTCGTACAACTGCACTCACCAGCTCTCGGCAAAACACTTAGCATTTTTTATACGTTTCTACACGATACACTATAGTGATCCTTGTACTTAGCTCGCTATCATCCGAAGTTGTAAAAGGATTATTGTTTAATTTGAGTTGGTGATCGGTAGTTTCCATCACCCGAGGTTTTTTATGCCGGAGATCATACATTGATCAAGGGCTTTTTCCTCGTATAAATCTTTGTGTCCCCTGTGCAATTCATTTCATAGTGATCCTCATTGTTGTTTACCAATTCAAGCATCATACCCCGTAACAGAGAGTTTGGTTGCATTATCCTCGTCTGATTTTTGACCAAAACAACAGACATTGCGGCTTTGAGAGCTTCTGGTGCTTTCCCCGATGGCACGGTCTTTAGAGCATTTGATCGGTCAATTCGATCGGATGTTTCTTCTGCTGATTGGGTCTGCTTCCTGGCATACTCTTTCTCGCTAGGTCTTCGGTACCCTTTTCCCGAATTTATGATGCAATTCTTCCGGACTACCGGTATTTCCTTTGCCCAAACCATGCCCATGGTCTGGAGGGTATTAATCGTACTCAACCAAATCAAAAACCTTCACTGTCCCGACCTTTGTATCGAAGATATGCCAATCGCCTATCGCCTCCGATCCATGGTTCTAGCTGGTTTTTGCTCTTTTCAACTTCCAACAAACCCCTTATTCTTAAAACCACCAAAAACGAAGACGGATGCCAGCGCAAGTTCTTCTTCGTCAAACGAGACTCCATTGATGTGGGTGCTAGCCTTCCGGTGGAGTGGTTAACCACCGGTAGGATCATGAATGTCCCCACGTACCTCTAGACTTTTATCTTTTTTTAATATCCTCTTATTTGATCCTTTTGCAGTGAATTTCAAGGAAGTAGCTCCCCCTACTGCGGAATCAGAAAAAAGAATCAAAACAGTTTACGAATTACCTGCAAGTGACAGGAGTTTTACTACACATATCCCGAGTTCCAGTCAATACTCATCATCCAAAATGTCTGGTAAGGATTACTTTTGAAATGATTAATTAGCGCAATATAATATAATGAAGGGTAATAAAGATGTAAGACTATTCCCTTTACGCAGCACCAGCCAAGATCCCTGAAGTCTTTGACCTCGACGAGCTGGACAGTTATTCCGATCAGGTCCAGATCAAGAAGGAACCTAGTCCCAAGGCCACGGCCTCATCCAAGCCCAGCAGTTCCAAGGCCATCATCATTCCCAAACCTTCGCCAGCTACCAAGCCCCGGAGTTCAAGCTCTCGTAAAAGGAAAGAGCCCGATTCCCCTGTTATCTCTGATACATTCCTCTATGAGAATCACGGGTTCATCGAAGCAAGCGGATTTATGACTTCTTTTCTCAACCAGGTTAGTATCCTTGAGCCATATCCTGCAGCTTATATCACTTATAAGTATTTATTAAAACCAATACCTGTCCTCTTATTTTTACAGGGTCTTGAACGTCTGGTTTATCTATATCAAGAATCCTGTGGGCTCAACAAGACGCTTGAATCCAAGTTGAAGAAAGCTGAGGTTACCATCTCCGATCAGGGCATGATTGCAGCCGCCAAATCTCGGCACTACGAGGAGAAGTTCAAGGCTATGACCCAAGAACACCAGACCGCTCTCAACAAAGCTGCTCTCCAGGCCCAAGCCGATCTTGATGCTGCCCATGCTCAACATGAACGGGATATGGTCAGCTACCGGGAAAGCCTTAAAAGTTCCATCATCACTTCCCTCCTCCAGGCCAGGCTAAAGATGGCCCATGAAGCCAAAGCACTGGGCTTCGAATGCCCTTCTTGGGATGTCAATGCTTGGGAAACAAAGCTAAGGAGCCTCGGCGGCACTTCTACTAAACCTGCAGCTAAAGGATCTTCAAAAGCAGTCGAAAAACCCACTGGTGCTGAGAGGGATGCTGAGGCTGATCCCGAGACGGATGCTGCTGAAAATACCAAGAACGAAGAAGGCGCTGCCTCCTAAAACTTATTTTCTTTAAATTTGATAGTTATGCTTATGTTTGAACAATTTTACTTCTTGTCCTATGAACAGTTTCTATTTCTGTATTAAAACAACTTGATAGCCGAAGGTGGATGGGTCCTAGGTTATAGGATGAAACCTTTGGTTATCAACTGGTATTGATTATTTCAAATAATTTCATCTTTCAATTGGCTTGCTATTGCTCTCATATCCTGATCAATATACTCAGTGATATATTGGGGAAATTTTTATTGAATAGAATTTCTAAAAATTCAATCAATTTTAGATAAAAGATAGTCCATTTTATAAAACCTGTTTTGATAACACTTGTTTGATCAGAGTTTTATTTTCAACCAAGTATTACTTCCCCAATATTTCAATCAGATATCCCGAAACATATCCAAAAACACATTCTGGAGGCATATCCTAAAGATATGTCGTTAATCAGAGTTAAATAATTCATGTAAGATTCACAAAGGAAAGATCATACCAGGAATTGAGTGTAACCGTAGCATCAAACACCAACCCCTTTTGCAACTTCTCCTACCAAGATGTCCCCAGTCCGAGACACTTAGCCCAATTTTGATTTTTCGAACTTCACACAATTGCTTTAGAAGGAATGTCCCCTGTGCATGATGTCCTCGAACACTTAGAAAATTATTGAACATTAATTCCAACTGTATAGACGATTATTGTGTTACAGGGGTAAAACCCAAAAATACACTGGAGATAAATCCTTAGTATCCTGGGGAAAATCCCAAATTTTCATGCGCTACAGGCAGGAGTGTATAAACACCAAGACTTAGAAAGGTGAAAACCTTTAAACCTTAGAGAGTATGAAAATACCCTTTCGTGAGAGAGGGTGATCAATCCTCATATACCTTTAGGATTCAGGATATAGCCAATAGTAACGAAATTTTCAGCCACTTTTACATGAACTGGTCCCGCCACCTTGAACTATTCCCGAATAACTTGCGCTCCAGGCGGGGTGTTTAAACCCAATTCGGAAGAAAGGTGAATACCTTTAAACCTGTGAAGGGATCAGGATCCCTTAGACGTGAGAGAGGGGGCCAATCCTCTAATCTTTCGAAGTTTCCTGTGTGTGTATCCTGGTGCTATATCCCGAAGCATATTCTGCAAAACACTTATAAGCTAAGGTGGGTGTTAGCCTGGCTAACACCCCTCCGATGCTTAAGTCAGTAATAGGTTCAAAACAGTAAATAATATTAAAATTTAATAAAAGAGTCAGAATCCATACCACCCTGAGTCAGAATTTAAATTCCATACTCACTTGAAATAGAGTTTTAGATGTATAGCATTCCAGGATCTCGGTAGCATATCTCCCTCCATATTCTTGAGTCGGTATGCTCCTTTTCCTGATTCTGATTCAACCTCATAGGGTCCTTCCCATTTTGGAGCCAATTTTCCATCAGCAGGATTAGTAGTGTTCTGAAAAGCTTTTCTTAATACCCAATCTCCAACCTGAAATCTTCTAGTCCTTATATTCTTGTTATATGCTTTATATATCCTCTGTTGATATGCTGCCATCCTTGCAGCGTCTCTTGTCTCATCAATAGTATCCAGTTCCTGGCATAGGACTTCAGGATTCTGCTCAGGATCCCTGAGGTTGGATCTCGCTGTAGGTATCACCATTTCTGTGGGGATCACCGCTTCTGCTCCAAACACCAAAGAAAACGGGGTTTGGCCAGTTGCATTCTTCACCGTTGTCCTATCAGCCCACAAAACAAAGGGTAATTCTTCTGCCCATCTTCCTTTCTTAGCCCCTAGTCTCTTTTTTAAGTTGTTGACAATTATCTTGTTCGAGGATTCTGCTTGTCCATTTGCTTGAGGATGCACCGGAGTAGACGTGATCATTTTAATTCCCCAACTCTTGCAAAAGTCAGTAGTCCTTTTACTTATAAATTGAGATCCATTGTCACAAATTATCTCAGCTGGTACTCCAAACCTAGTCAGGATATTCATTTTTATGAAGGATACCACTTCTTGATCTCTAACCTGAACAAATGCTTCTGCTTCAACCCACTTGGAGAAATAATCCGTCATTGCCAACATGAAAACCTTTCCTCCTGGAGCCTTTGGAAGCTTTCCCACTATATCCATACCCCATTTCATAAACGGCCAAGGGGAAACGATAGGATACAGCGGTTCAGCAGGCTGATGTAATATGTTACTATGTCTATGACACGCGTCACATCTTCGAGCATATTCTGTGGCATATTTTCTCATCGTCGGCCAATAATATCCTGTCCTTAATACTTTTGAGAATAACGACCTGCCCCCAGTATGGTTACCACAATCCCCTTCGTGTATATCCTGAAGCACTTCTTTGGTTTCGGGATCCTCCAAGCACCTCAGATATGGTCCTGCAAGAGATTTCTTATACAAAACGTCATTTATAATAGTGAATCGTGATACTTTCATTCTAAAGGCCTTAGGATTCTCATTCTTTGGGATGTGTCCTTCCTTGAGATATCTCATGATTGGAGCCGTCCAAGACTTAGGATCCTCCTAGGGATACTCATCATCAGGATCCTGGATACTTATTACTTCCTTATCCTGAGGATTCGTCGCAGGATATAGGATATGTAATATTGGTATTCGGGTTCCTTCCGGTATCCTGACCGATGATCCTAGATTTGCCAAGGCATCAGCTTCAGCATTTTCCTCTCTCGGTACCTGCTCAAGCGTAAAAACATCGAAATACCCTGCTAATTTCTTGAGAATATCGAGATACTCGATTAACTTCTCACCTTTAACTGCATAGGATCCATTAAAATGATTAGTAATTAACAAGGAATCAACATATACTTGCAAATTCTTAATATTCATGTTTCTAGCCAATTCTAATCCTGCGATCAAAGCCTCATATTCCGCTTCATTATTAGTGGCAGGAAATTCACATCTAATAGCCTGGGGTAATATGTCCCCCTGTGGTGATTTTAGTAGTATACCTAGGCCTATACCTCTTATATTAGATGCGCCATCGGTATATAATGTCCAGTATTCTAAGTTTTCTCCTAGCTGCTGTACTTCTAAGTCTACTTCATTTTGAATGTCACTATTGAAATCAGCCACAAAGTCAGCTAAAGCCTGAGACTTTATGGCATTTCTAGGCTCATAAACTAAATCATAGGCACTTAATTTTACTGACCACTTAGTCATCCTGCCTGACATCTCGGGTTTCCTAAGCACGTTTTTAACAGGATAGTTGGTTTTAACATGAATCCTATGTGTTTCAAAATAATGTCTAAGTTTTGTCGATGCCATAACTAGGGCTAATATCAATTTTTCTAGATGAGAATATCTAGTTTCAGCATCTAATAAACTTTTACTAACATAATAGACAGGATATGGCTGACCTTCATGGTCCTTTACAAGAACAGCACTTACGGCATTCCCTGATACAGCGAGGTATAGGGATAGTGGTTCACCATTTTCAGGCTTCATCAATAGAGGTGCAGTTGAGAGATACTACTTCAAATCCTGCAAGGCTGCTTCATGTTTCGCTCCCCATTCGAACTTCTTATTCTTCTTGAGGATATCGTAAAATTCCTTGCACTTCTCCGAGGATCTTGAAATAAATCTGTTCAACGCTGCTACTCGGCCTGTTAACCGTTGAACATCCTTCATATTTGAAGGTGATTTTATATCCAGGATAGCTTTAATCTGCTCTGGGCTTGCCTCTATCCCCCTTTTTGTCACCATATATCCTAGAAACTTTCCTGCCCCCATTCCGAAATGTCTGCTCCGGGCTTGCCTCTATCCCCCTTTTTGTCACCATATATCCTAGAAACTTTCCTGCCCCCACTCTGAAATGACACTTAGCAGGATTCAGTTTCATGTTATATTGATCCAGGATATCAAATGCTCCCTTAATATCCTGGAGATGATCCTCAGCCTTTTTAGATTTTACCACCATATCGTCAATATATACCTCCATGGTGTCCCCCAGCTTGTCTTTAAACATCATGTTTACCAACCTCTGGTATGTTGCACCTGCATTTTTCAAACCAAAGGGCATAGCAGTATAACAATAAATACCTGTGGGTGTCATGAAAGCAGTATCCTCCTGATCGGAGGGTTCCATTTGGATTTGCTGAAATGCTGAAGAGGCATCCATGAAGGTTAACATTTCGTGGCCGGCGGTAGCATCTACCATTGAATCAATATGAGGTAGAGTAAACGGGCCTTTTGGACAGGCTTTGTTTAAGTCTGTGTAGTCTACACAAACTCTCCATTTCCCATTTTTCTTTTGTACCACGACTACATTCGCAAGCCATCTAGGAAACTTCACTTCTCTAATCATCTTGCTTCTTAGTAGTATTTCAACTTCCTCTTGGATGATCTCATTTCACTCCGGAGCAAATTTCCTTCTCTTTTGTTGGACCGGCTTGAATGACCTGTCAATACCAAGCTTATGTGTTATAATATGCTTGGAAATACCTGTCATATCCTCGTGCTTCCATGCGAATGTTGACATCCTACATTTCAAAAAATTAGTCAATTGGTTTTCAATATCCTGAGGGATATTGGTTCCTACGAGCACCGAGATATCCGGATTATCCTGATCCAGGATAACTTTCTTTACATCCTGCTCTGAAGCCTCCATGATATCCTGGGCCCGCATCTTTAATTGCTATGCTGCATTAGGCTTGGTTGAGGATTTCATTGAGGATGAGTAGCATTCCTTCGCCTCCTGCTGATCACTATCAACCTTGACAACCCCCCAAGGGGTAGGGATCTTGATGCACTGATGATAAGTTGATGGCACAACCTTCATGTCATAGATCCATGGCCTGCCTAATATGATGTTATAGCAGGATAGGGAGTCCATCACACAGAAACGTTGTATCGAGTTGACCCCTTCAACATATACTGGTAACTTTATCTCCCCTACGGTATTCCTAGCTTCTCCACTGAAACCAACGAGCACGGTGGACTTTGAAGTAATGTCCATTGGAGATACGTTCATCCTCTTCAAAGTTTCCAGCTGAATTATGTTGACAGAGCTGCCATTATCCACTAGTATCCTGCGTACAAAATGGTTAGCAACATATAATGTTATTACGAGAGCATCATGGTGAGGATCCTGCACAGTATCCCTGTCATCACTGTCGAAAGTGATCACTTTATCAGTTGTAAGGGTAGTCATCCTGGCTGGTTTGTCTCCCCTTTCAGTCTTAGCCTCCTTTGCATGTCTCTTGGCCGCAGAATACGAAGTCCCACAAATGTCGGATCCTCCTGAAATAAAGTTAATTATTTTGGCATCTTCTGGGGGTGATGCTGCTCGTTCAGGATCCTTCTCAGGATCCTGCCCTTTATTCTTCTTTCTTCCCAGCAAATCCTTCAGATACCCCTTGCTCAATAGGTAGCTTATTTCTTTCCTTAGAGCAATGCAATCCTAGGTCACATGTCCGAAATCTTCATGGAAGGCACACCATTTGGATTTATCCTTCCAATCAGCTTTTTGTTGATTCTTTCAAGGCCATCTGGCTTTGTCTCCTAAACCCTGCATAGCATACATTAACTCAGGTATGTTAACAGAAAAGCAGTATTCAGATAATTCAGGATATTCTTCAGGATCCTCGTCTTCAACAGCGTTCACTTTCTTGTTGTCATTTCTGCCATATGGCTTAGAGCGATATGGTTTATACGAGGATTCTGATTTCCTGTTGGTTGATTCATAGGTTGAGGTAGAATTCATTCTCTCTTGCATCTTTTTGTCATCTTCCAAGAAAATATATCTCAAGGCCCAGTTACGAGCTTCGTCGAGATTCCTGCAGGGATTCATTACAAGATCCTGATAAAACTGAGAATCCTTTTGTAACCCCATCTTAAAAGCCAGCACAGCTGTTGCAACATCAAGATGTGGGATATCCAAGGATTCCCGACTAAACTTGTTCACATAATCCCTCAAGGATTCCTAAGGTCCTTGAGTTATCCTGTAAAGATCACTGGTTAGTTTCTCAAAACTTCGGCTGCAAGAAAACTGACTATAAAATAAATTAACCAAATGAGCAAACAAAGTAATTGAGTGAGGAGGAACATTTAACAGCCATTTTAAGGCTGATCCTATCAGGGTAGATCCGAAACCCTTGCACAAGCATGCTTCCTTGAGCTCCGGAGGGATAGGGTTAATCTCCATTCTTTCCCTATACTGGGAAATATGCTCTTCAGAATCCGTAGTCCCATCATACAGCTTCATGTTGGGGGTTTGAAATCTCTTTGGGATTTCAGCATTACAGATGGGATATGCAAAGCGGGATATCTAGTGGTTGTCTTGGGATACTTCCGGAATTGGCTGGACCACTCCAGGTACACTGGATATCATGTCCTTCAATTTCTGAAGCTCCCTAGTAAATGCTGACGTCATGCCTGCATCCTGCAAAAACCCATTATTGTTAGTAGCAAGAGTATTATTATTTGACATGTTACCGGTCTGAGGATTCTGGCCATATCCTGAAGCATATCCTGAGCTCCTCACAGTCGACATCCTGACCGAGGAGGGTATCTCAGGAGTATGATTCTGAGAATGGCTTGGCACGATATTCCCCCGGTTATCTTCAGTGTAAACTGCAGAACTGAAGTTCAAAGCTCTAGGCTGCAAAGGAGTGACAGTTTCTTCAGCAGGTCTACTTGGGCCGGATT
This sequence comes from Helianthus tuberosus, assembly GCA_030545235.1. Classification (NCBI taxonomy): domain Eukaryota; kingdom Viridiplantae; phylum Streptophyta; class Magnoliopsida; order Asterales; family Asteraceae; genus Helianthus; species Helianthus tuberosus. The sequence goes on along the minus strand of CM060386.1, from coordinate 20,175,664 downwards.
TCAAGAGTTGTATCTCTCTCATCGGCATCCGATTAGTTTCCTGCTGCTGCCTCATCTGTTCCTGTACACTACCAAACAAATTCAGAATTTCATCATTAGAAGCCAAAACAGGACCAGATCCCTGGGTACTGGGAGCGGGGATAACATCCCGAGCCACATGACTTTCAGTTCCGTGTGAAGAAGTTTGCATTCGTGGAGGGGGAGGTGGAAGCACCGAACCAATTGTTGCAGAGGTTGTAGCAGACAGGGTGGAAGAGCTCATGTTTGATCTTGAGTCCATTGAAAACAATGAAGCAAAAAGTTTTGACAATAGAAAACCGAGTAATGATTTTACTAAAGTTTTTAGCAAAAATAGCACCACTTGCCCCACGGTGGGCGCCAAATTGTTTTGGTAAAAAATTACCGAAGCAATTAAGTGATCAAATTAGTTAAGTGAGGTAGTGTGCTAGAAATGAGTGTCGAAAAAATGTTAATCAAATTAATTGCAAAAACAGTTTCAGGATACGGTTCAGGATATAGAGCTGTATATGTGATCAAACAATGAGCAAAAAAGTAAAGGTTGACACGTGATGTACGAGGAAAGCCCTTGATCAATATAGATCGCCGGCATAAAACCTCGGGAGCTGACAATCGCAGCTGCCTTGTTCTTCTATTACTTCAAATGTCAGGATACAGTGCAGGATGTGATGCGGATCAACTAGGTGTTACAATGTGATTCGAGTACAAGTGTTTGTGTATAGTGTTTGCTGGAAGCTAGAGAGCAAAAGTGTGCGAAAGAGTGTGTGTGTAAAGTTGCGTGCCTTAATCTGATCCGCCTCATCTATTTATAGTAAAAGAAATGCAACAAACTACCCTATTAAACCAGGATCCGGCGGATATTCCCCACTTAAACGTTGTAGACCTGGTCTTTCGGGTCCAACGTCTCTCAAATAACTGGTTTGCCCGAGTCTCAAGGAGAAGAAGTCCATCTGACCGTTAGTAACCCACAGCTTCTAACCTGCACGTGGTCAATTTAGTTAACGCCAGGATATCGCCCAGGATGTTACCAATATCCCGATCCAGTATCCTAATCACAAGCAAACAGTCAAAAGCAAGATATTAGTCAGGATACATACGCTCAGAAAATGGCCCATAACAGTCATAGATCCGGTCGAGTGACAACTGGACCAGTTAATTATAAGATAGGGGCAAATGTAAAAACTCTTAATGCTGTAAATTATAACAATGTGTCTTTTGTACAAATTGAATGTACTCACCAGTATTTCCTGCTGACAAAACCTTTTTAAAACGTGTTTCAGGTGATTACAGTAGATTGGAATAAGAGTTGGATACGACACCAAAAGGCTTACAGAAGTGGCTCATTTTATCAATTAAATTAAATTAAGAAAAGTTGTTTTATGTATTCGAGCTTATCCCATATTAAAGCTACATTTGCAAAACATGGGTTTATCCCAACTCTTTAATAAATAAAATCAGGTGTTTCAAAACTCTGATATTTTTCCTAACTCACAGTCCTGATGAAATTTTCCGCTGCAATACTTTTCAAAATAAACCACTGGTACCACTTGGCTGCTTCACGGCTCCCGCTCCCGTCCAGGGTGGGGTCGGGGGTTGTGACAGAAGTGGTATCAGAGCCACTTGTTTAAGCAATTAGGTGTTGTAATAGTACCTAAGTTTAAACGAAGAGTTAGGAAATTGATGTTATCTGGTAGCACCCAGGATAGTATTTAGACTCGAACTTAAGAGGGATGCCTTAATATACGCTTCAAGAGAAGCTAATTACTTGTATAAGTATAATATGGTAGATATTGGTATGCCGAAAGAATAATTGACTAGAACATTGCAAATACGATAAATAAGCAATAATACTTGATCACTGTTATTTCGTGCTTAATGGTACTACTTGATTCTAGAATATAATTCGTCATGTGAATACAAATTTCTTTGTTTCTTGATACAAGCCCTGATAAAAGATTCATTTTAAAATCATGATTTGAGAAAATCTATTTATGGGAAATACAATGATAATTACCTCTCCGGTGAGAACCGGGTAAGATGGGGTTACCTCTCCGGAGAGAACCGGGTAAGAAGGGGTATAATATGTCAAACAAGTGACAAAATTCCCTACATAGCACTATGACCTGATGTCTGACCTGCTTTTGAAAATATGAATCTGTTAAATACATTGACCCTATGAATGGTATGTATATTATGATTATATAGATATGTATATCTATAAGGAAATCCAAAAGCCATAACGGTTGACAATTTAGAATAAATCACGAGCATGTGTGTCAATGATAATCCTAGATTTCTTTATCAGGAATCTTTCACATATATCTATAATTCCGATATCGAACATTATTTCGTTTGATCATCTGTCTCATAACTCGTGCGACAATATAAACGACGGGAACCCTTAAGTTGGGACGCAATTATTTTGACATCTATGCTATTTTAGAAGGTAATTTACGTAAAACGAAGCACGGACATGCAAGATTTCACGAAACTTAAGTTATACATCAACGGAGGTTGAAATACGTCACATACGAATTTCGAGGCAAGATCATTGAGGAGGCACGATGGAGCAATTCAACGACGGTGCTAGTATTCACTAGCAGGAGAACTATCGATCAGGATGCGACGATTTGTCACACGATCCTGCAACGACACAAATCACACCAAGGAGAAGACGCATGTCTCCGCATTTCCCTCATCTCATTTACGACGAATACGCCATGTTCGACATTTCATGGTAGTGTCATCTAACAATTGACCATCACACGAAATTCCAGGGAAAGCCCTTAAAATTCTTTTATTGAAATTCCGACTTTTGCATCTGGTGAGTAGATTTTCACAGCTCTACTCCTCTTAATGGTCATTGTATCACGATAATTTCTTTCATTATAACAAACCCTCATTTGCTTCATTTCTTGAAAAAATTATATGTTACACATGCATCGTTTGTTATGCATGTGGTTCCACTTTGAAAGATCGCTATATCTAAATTATTGCTTCATAATCTGGATAATCTGCATTCTTGTAAGTATTGACTCCTTGCTATCAAATCAATGAATTTCTTGAAAACTTCTTTTCTTTTCAAGATATGTACATGGTTTCGTGTCGTAACTATGCTAAAATCTCCTTGTCAACTCATGAATTCAATGTTGGATTTCACCTAAACAAAGTTCAATTGTTTGAACTTGCTCCCAATACGTATTCAATTCAAGGTCCCATATGAGGGATTGAGGCCATCATATTCGAAATAATCACAACCAGCACTTCATTTGTTCTGAACCATAACATGCTTGTTTGGTCTTCGACTTCATTGAATCGTTTCGTTGATCACGATCACCTTGTGGTGACGTTTCCACAAATTTGAAGCTTGCGCTAATCTCATTTACGGATTTATTTATTTATTTATTTTAAATCCGCTTTGTTGGTTTATCATAAAGCAATCTTAACACAATTGTGTGTTAAGATAATGGTACACAAATTCATGTCATATTTCAGTGTATCTCTTAACGGTTCTTACAGCATCGATCGAGCATTTCGTGATCTTTATTGCTTTATCATATTCGATCAAAAAACATTATTCAATTATTTCATTTTCAATCGAAAATCCTACTAGATTTGTTTAAAACAAACATTCAGATTTACTTCATTGAACTTTCATTTGATTTCAAAGCACGGGGAACTCGTTCGATCACCACTACTATTATTTCGATCACTACGACACCTTGTGGCGTCGATATAAACTTGTAGCTTGAGCTAATCTCTATATACATTTCACTTGACTCATCCTTGAAAATGGTCTTAATACAACTCTGTGTTAAGACGATCATACACCAAACTTTGTTGTAGTTCGGGGTATCTTTGTAATTCAATAATGTCAACACACTGATTTTTCCTCATATTATGATTCGATAGTTGACACATCATCTTCGTACTCCTATTCGTTATTAGCTTATGGAATCTAAATCTTTCTTTCGATCTGATCCATGTAAACTTAGTCATTCTAACGATTATATCATTACACTTCGTCCAATTGATACCGATTTCTGGAAATTATTGGGTTTTATTTGTTATAAACTGTTCTCGTATTCACAAAATTTAGACATGTAGTGATTCAAGTACAGTGTTATTTACCTTAATTTAACGCGTGACATAACTTGGAAATGACATCATGACCTAAATCTCGAGGACGAGATTTAAAACAAGGTGGGGAGGATGTAACAACCCTCAAATAAGTCCCACAATAACCGTAATCTGTAGCATCCCAAAAATGTTTTATTAAATTAGGGGTGCTTCGGTAACTAGAAAACATAACCTGGTTAGACGACATGTAAAATAGTAGGAATATGAATAAGCTATAACTAACTGAAAATAAGCTCAAAGTTGAGGGGTTAAACTGAAACAAGGTTAAGTCAATTACTAAAACAAATGAACTTCAAATACACACATGTGTGTGTGTGTTCTGGATCGTTCTAACCAAGAAGACAAGGAGCAAAAACCCTAGTGATCTTAATTCCTTCAATTTGAGAGGAATTTCAAGGCTAAACGATCGTAGGAACTTCAATTCTTGATCCTCTAAGCTTGATTAACAAAGTGGTAAGTCAAATTTCTTGAATAGATGATTGTTAGGAAGTGGGTTTTTAATCCAATCTGAGTTCGTGAGATAATTTGGGAAAAAGGAAGTTAGTAATGCATAATAGAATCTAAATGAAGTAAGATTTTGGTTATTTGAAAGAGTTGTAGTGTAAACCCACTTGTTATTGAACCATCTTAACCAAGATGATCATGATAAAAGAAGATATAGGTGGTCTTGACATATAATGTTGTGATATTTGAATCTTAGGTAATGTAATGTAGATAAAAGAATATAATGAACTTGCTTGATTGTTGATGTAATATGAGATGTATTAGAAGAAATCATGCTTGGTATTCTTGTACATGATGTTTGTAAATACGTGTCTACCAAGTGCTTGATGAAATGTTTGAATGAATATATAATTGTAATTTGGAAAATGATGGAATGAATGTGTTGATTTAGGCGTAAAAGAAGAAGGCTCAAACTCAAGGAAGACGGACGTCGCACTAGATCGAGGTACGTTAACCTATGCATATGTTTCTAATATGTCGTTTAATGTCTCCATGTAAAACTGTAGTTACGTTAGTTAAGGTAGAGGTCGAGTATTTAACCTCAACCGTGCAAACGGATCATGAGAAATGAATGCTTATGAAAGGAAACAAGTAATGACCAGCTCGTCTTGGACGGGTTGAACTAATGGAAGATTTCACGGAGATGAATGATGTTGTTTAACCCATTAGAAATGGGTTGAATGGAATGAATGAATGAATGAATGAATGAAAGAATGAGGAAATGAATAAATTCGGTTCGTGGTAAACGAATAGAAAGGATGGTATGATTTATCTAAGTTACAACGGTAAATATTGCCCTTTTTGACGGGTCGAGTAAGAAAAAGTATGGTATGAAGAAACGGATAAATTATTCACTATCCGTTAGTTAGACGTGGATATGTATAACAAAACTAACTTTATAAATGGTTTTATATAGGTAAATCCTCCGCTTAGATGAAGTGGCGACTCGGATCGAACACACTCACTACGCTCGTATTGCGCTTCCGAAGAAACTTGCCCGAATAGTAAAGGATTTTTGTAAAGGTTTAAACTGACGTTTGGGGTCTTTTGGTCGTAAATGTTACTTTTATAAACGTTAGAATTTTGTAAGTAAACAGGTGTTAAGCTTGTATTTTGACACGATAGTTCAGGATAACACACGCGGCTAGTTATGAGGCGGGTGTTAACATTGAACTGTGGTGAAAGGGGTATTTTGGTAAAAACTCTTATTGGTGAAATGGAATGCTTTTAGTTATTAACGAAATTTCACATCAACTGACCAAATGTAAGTTAGGGTGTTTCATAATCGTAATCCCAAACACGTACGATGAAATTCTGTTTGAAAAAACAAATAAAAATGATTTTTTGTTCTGTCGTAGGCCGCGACCAATGAAGAAAGATCTCTCGCGGGGCGCGAGAGACTTGTTTCTATCCGGACACGTTGAGGGACACGTGTCGTCACATGTGTCAAGACCACACCATGACTCAGCATACCCTAAACCGCCCTACGGTTCCTCGTGGGCCGCGAAGGAAGAGGAAGAAACTCTCGCGTGGCGCGAGAGACTTCTGTTTCAGCTATAAATAGAACGAGCTCTGCACATTTCAATTCGTCCAATTCTTTTCTTTCTCTTAGCCTCTATTATAACAAAATAGTAGCTTGGTATTATACTCTAAAACCCGAAACTCTGCCCGTTATCAGGGTAATAACTCTAATTACTGGTACGATACTTTATTCGATCAATTGAAACCGATCCAATGAATGTTTAAGTGCTGCCCGTATACGGCTATACTTTGTCATTCATCGTGTGGGTTTTGATTTCGTGATTATCGTTAAAGTTGAATTGGGTTAATACACTAATACGAGTTTCATTGTATCTAGAATTAGAACTCATACTCAGGGAGTTGTTTAACTAGAATGCTTAGCAATTAAGTAAACTTAATAGTTAAGTAAAACTTAGGGATTAAGAAACTTAATAGATAAGTAAACTTAACAGATAAGTAAACTTAACAGCTAAGTAAGATTAATTAATCAGCTAAGTAAGATTAATTAAGCTAAGTAAGATTAATTAATCAGCTAAGTAAGATTAATTAAGCTAAGTAAGATTAATTAATCAGCTAAGTAAGATTAATTAAGCTAAGTAAGATTAATTAAACAGCTAAGTAAGATTAATTAATCAGCTAAGTAAGATTAATTAAACAGCTAAGTAAGATTAATTAATCAGCTAAGTAAGATTAATTAACTAAATTAAACACCTAAATAGATATACATGAAAATAGATATATATATATATATGAGGTAGATAATATATAAGGAAGGTGCAAGAGGATATATATGTGGGTAGGAAACTTTCTAGAAAATGTATAGGTAACTTCCTTGTAAAGGTATATGTAATTTCCTAGAAAGTATAAAGGAAACTTCATAGAAATTTCATACTCCTTACTTATAAATAGAAAGTTTAGGATTCATATTCATTTGCTCATTTCTTCTATTCTTCTCTCTATACGTTAGTGTTATAACCAATAATCACCGATACGATATTCTTTCCGATCGATTCGGGAACCAACTAACGAATGCCAAAGTGCTGTCTAAATAAGACTATACTTTGTGAATTTTGTTAAGGTTCTGATCTCGTGACCATCGTTAGGTTCGATATGGTTTTACACTAATACGTATTCCACTCTGTTAAACTAAATGTTTAACTATCAGAAAAACTCTGATCCATAAACTTACTATCAAACAAGATGTTTAATCATCATAAGATTTAGAACTATAAAGTAGATGCTTAGTTATCAGAAGACATAGAATCAAACTATAAAGTAGATGCTTAGTTATCAGAAGACATAGAATCAAGAGGCTTGATAAATCAAGACTGCATGCTTATAATGTGAGTCATTCTCTTTTTATCAAACAGTTTTGCTAAAAATCAAATTATTTTCCAGTTATAATTACAGTGATTAAGTCTTTGTAAATCTGTAATTACTGGCAGTAAGTGGGGGGTTTGTATACATTACTACGGTTCTATCACTTTTAGGCTGGCGCACCTAATTCGTGATACTCGTCACTATTGGGTGACAGGACCCAATAGTGGTATGACCACAGTCATAGATCCGGTCGAGTGACTACTGGACCAGTTAATTATAAGATAGGGGCTAATGTAAAAACTCTTAATGCGGTAAATTATAACAATGTGTCTTTTGTACAAATTGAATGTACTCACCAGTATTTCCTGCTGACAAAACCTTTTTAAAACGCGTTTCAGGTGATTACAGTAGATTGGAATAAGAGTTGGATACGGCACCAAAAGGCTTGCAGAAGTGGCTCATTTTATCAATTAAATTAAGAAAAGTTGTTTTATGTATTCGAGCTTATCCCATATTAAAGCTATCTTTGCAAAACATGGGTTTATCCCATCTGTTTAAAATCCGGTGTTTCAAAACTCTGATATTTTTCCTAACTCACGGTTCTGATGAAATTTTCCACTGCAATACTTTTCAAAATAAACCACCGGTACCACTTGGCTGCTTCACGGCTCCCGCTCCCGTCTAGGGTGGGGTCGGGGGTTGTGACAGAGGGTCCTAACCCCACTCTGGCCAAATTATGTTGTCTTAACCGGGCCCACGCTGACGTCAGAGTTTGGCTAACGGCATTACCCGGTAAACCATACCACCCACTACCAGTTGCAGGGGTTTGCGCCGCCACAAGAGAGAATCTCTCTAGTGTAACAGACGGTGGACTAAAACCCGGGGTGGCTCGGGCTCGAAATGTTGACCAAGGGTCTGGGGGAACTAGTCTTCATTACCTTTTATCCACCAAATGTGGCACTAGTGGGTATTGAACTTGAGTCCTTAAGGAGAACCCAAGTATTTCTAACCACTAGACCACAAGTGATGGATGTATTTGAATGTTAAACTTTTGTCTCTTAATATTGGAACTAAAATCGGGTATGTGAAATTTAGTAACAGTTTTAGTGTGTTACAGACGTAATTTGCTTTGATGTAAGTATTAAGCATATTTTAAACAAAGTGACCATTTGAGATTAGTAGGATTAAGGGGTAATAATTTAGTTAAATGAGAGTTAATTGGGTGATATCGATTTTGCAATATATCAATTTTGCATTTTGGATGTGCATTCATGAGAAATAAGAGTGAATATTGTTATTTTTATTTTAATGAATTACATGGTGCCATTCGGGTGAGGCAGCATGTTAACTCGTTTAGCTATTTGTTTATACGTATGCTCCTCTTCTTCATCAATTTTGTAAAAGAAATGTATTTTTAAGCTGTTTCTATCGCAATATAAAAATAATCTTATGATTTTGTTTAGGAATGATGGATTGAATGATAATTCATTTGTTTTCTTTATATTGTGATATAGGGTTAAGATCAAATAAAAAATTGATTTTGCCAAAATAGGATGAGAAGTAATCTTAACCATTCATTTTTCAAATTAATGGTTAAGATGAAAGTGTAGGAGAAAGTAGGAGTGCAAGGGTATCTTGGGAAAATCATATTTATGGACTTTCTCTCTCCACAACATGCATATTTCACCCCCATTTTTTAAACGTTCATAACTTTTTTATACGACGTTATTTTTTCATAAAAATTTCACCATAAAATCGAGCGTCTTTTTATCTTTAATTTGAGTACCATATTGCTATAGAAAATATGAAGACTAAAAAAAACCCACTAAAATGTGTTTTATTTCTATGTTGTATAACATTTTTTTGTGCTTGATTTTTGTACTATATTTTTGTGCTAATTTTTTTGTGCTGGATTTTTTTGTACTACATTTTTTGCTGAATTTTTTCGTGCTATATTTTTTTTGTACTACAATTTTTGTGCTATAGTTTTTTGTACTAGATTTTTTGTGCTAGATTTTTTTGTACTAGATTTATTTTGTTGTATTTTTAAAAAACAAAAGGGGTACCACATGTCATTTTCACTTCTATTTATAAGGACCAAAATGCCCTTCATTCCTACTTATTAGGAGTGCCACATGTCATCATCACAATCCTTCTTAGGCTACTTAGGCAAAATTCACTTTTTAGTGGATCATTCCCCTTGTGATATATTTAGTTAAAGTGCCTAACGTTATAGTCTAGAGCATGTGTGGTAATTTTTGTTTGAGTCAATATGGAACCGAAAAATATGTGAATTAATTAATAGACATGCGAACGTTGAAACTTGATGACCTCAATAAAAAACTTGTCTGCCTGTCCCTTTTTTTTCTAATTCAATTGTTCAAATTCTTTAAAATGCCAAAATAACAAATTACAAACAAATGACAGGTAAACAGGCAACAAGCTGCAACCAAAAAGCTTATCGAAATATTACTTAACATGTATATTTATGTGGCGCTGATGAGAATATAAAAACTTATACTATATATCTATGTGTATTTATCTAGGTCTTTGTCCAGAGGCGGTGATGAGGGTGTGTGGGGAGAACCATTGCATAAGACCTGTGATTTCCAAAGGCACGTGTTTTTAAAAACAATTTTTATAGATTAGATAGAAGTTAGCCCATTAGCATTAATAACAAAACAACAACAGCAGCAGCAACAACAACAACAACCACAACAACAGCAACAACAACAACAACAGATAGCAACAGGTTACATGAATTTTTAGAGACGCAACTGTCTTTCTCAAAAGTCTACGTTTCAAGAAATAGCAAAACTTATATTAAGTGAGTTGTGACTCGCTAATAAAAAAAGATGTAAAGAATAGTTGAATGGCGATGGTACGACGGATTTTAAAGCAATAGATTATATTAGCATCAAACTTATTGTAGTTTATTAATTAAGGGTTAGGATATACTAGGAAGGCTAGGAAGTAATCTTGATCATCTGTTAAATAATCAATGGCTGAGATTAAATGGGTGAAATTGAACAAAAAAAGAGGCGCGTGAGTTAGTTTGAGGGTATTCTAGTCCATCCAAGTCAATAGTTTCTCTCTCCTCCAATTCCCCATCGTTTTTAAAACGTTAATAACGTTTTCATACGACAATATTTTTTTTTATAAAAATTACACCATAAAAACGAGCGTTTTTTTATCTTTAAAACGAACACACTATTGCTATACTTTTGAAAAGAAATTTCGAAAACCCAGATACGTAAAACGCAATGGATAGAACAACACACTATAACCCAGGTTCTAAAACGCAATCGGGTTTCATATGGTCATGATTATGTTTTAACATGGTCATGTCTCTATTCTAACATGATCATGTTTATGTTTTAGCATGATCATGTTTTCTGCACTCAAATTCTGAAGAAAAACATACCTAAAACGCAATGGGTTTCGCATGGTCATGTTTCTCTTTTAACATGGCCATGCCTTTGTTTTAACATGGTCATGTTTTTGTTTTAACATGGTCATGCCTCTGTTCTAACATCCAACATCAAGGTTCTAAACGCAATGAGTTTTAACATGGTCATGTTTATGTTTTAACATGGTCATGTCTTTGTTCCAACATGATCATGCTTCCCTTTTAACATGATCATGTTCTTTGATGTTATTTTACACTCCAGTTCTAAAGCGCAATGAAACCCAAAATTAAGATTTTGCACTCCAGATTCTAAAAAGCAATGAAGTTTTAACATGGCCATGTTCATGTTTTAACATGGTCATACTTTTGTTCCAACATGACCATGCTTCTATTTTGGCATGATCATTTTCTTTGCACCCCAGGTTGTAAAACGCAATGAAACCAAAAATCAATATTTTGCACAATGGAGTTTTAACATGGCCATGTTTATGTTTTAACATGGCCATGTTTATGTTTTAACATGGTCATACTTTTGTTCCAACATGACCATGTTTCTATTTTAGCATGATCATGTTCTTTTCTTATAAAACGCAATGAAACCAAAAATCAATATTTTGCACTGTAGTTCTAAAAAGCAATGAAATTTTAATATGGCTATGTTTATGTTTTAAGATGGTCATGCTTTTGTTCCAACATGACCATGCTTCTGTTTTGGCATGATCATGTTCTTTGCACCTCAGGTTGTAAAACGCAATGAAAACAAAAATCAATATTTTGCACTGTAGGTTCTAAAAAGCAATGGAGTTTTAACATGGTCATGCTTTTGTTCCAACATAACCATGCTTCTATTTTAGCATGATCATGTTCTTTGCTTGTAAAACGCAATAAAACTAAAAATCAATATCAATGAAGTTTTAACATGGCCATGTTTATGTTTTAACATGGTCATGCTTTTGTTCCAACATGAACATGCTTCTATTTTAGCATGATCATGTTCTTTACATTCCAGGTTGTAAGACGCAATGAAACCAAAATCAATATTTTGCACTGCATGTTCTAAAAAGCAATGTAGTTTTAACATGGGTATGCCTTAGTTCCAACATGATCATGCCTCTGTCTAAGCATGATCATGTTCTTTGCACTGCAGGTTCTAACACGCAATGAGTTTTAACGTGGTCATGCCTTTGTTCCAACATGATCTTGCTTCTATTTTAGCATGGTCATGTCTCTTATTAACGACGCAATTGAGGTTTGATAACTAAAACGCAATGAAAATAAAAAATAACACAACTTACAAAAGAACTCTGATTAACGACGGTGGACGGAAAATAAACTCTGATACACCGTGGGGAAACTGGTGGCGGTGGAGCGGTGGCGGTGGATGGTGGAATGATTGTGTCAGACCTGAAAAACCCAACAGGTGGTTGAAGGTGGTGGTGGTTTCAGATCTAGTTTCCGACAAGATAGTGGCGATCGTAGGTCGTAGTGGTGGTGGTGGTGGTGAAGGTGGTGGTGTTGGTTGTGATGTGGTAGTTTATAGTTTTGAAAATGGTGGATTTGAGTATACGGGGAAGAGAAATGAATTGCAGATGTTGGGTTTTTTTTTAAGACGGTGAGTTTTGACCAAAATGTCCATCCTTATGTTTTTTCATCTTTACCACATATTATCCTCTTATTGCTTCCAATCCTTGCTAGCGAAATTAAAGTTCCTAGATCATCTCCCTATTAATTAAAAAAGAAACTATAATATTACTTTACAAATGGACCCCATTTCCTTCATAATGATTCGTGATCTTTTAATAATATTTGTTCAAATCAACAACTTGGTGCTAATGGTTAGGTGATAACGGAGGTAGGTGAAAAAGTATCGCATCTATAATAGTTTTTATTTAAAGGGATAATAATAATATACTTAATAATTGTAACTAGTGTTGAGCCCCCGCGTTGCGGGGCGGGAGGCGTAAACCATGTTAAGTAGCAACTGAATGACAACCAAAACCATGGAAAAAGCGTAAAACAAAAAAGCGAACTTTGTACACTTAGTGACTCATGCAACGTAAAAATAAGCACGTAAAACTCGAGGAAGTAAAAATGATATTTTACAAAAGTTTTAGATAAGTGTTAATGTTGAAAGTTAAACACAAAAACATAAAATAGAAATAAAATAAAAAAAGAAGCAAAGATCTACTCAAAATAATTACCATTATGTTAAAAGGAAAGAATGAAAACAAAAATATAAGCATTAAAAAAACAGAAAGTTACTGTAGCAGCAAAAAAAAAAAAACTACAAAAGACAAAACACTATTCATCACTGTTCATTAGCATGTTATGAATTATGAATTAATATATATATATATATATATATATATATATATATATATATATATATGAATATAAGTTTTAGACCATACTTGCCATACCTTTTTTTGAATTCTATTCGTTGTGAATACGATTGTTCGATTAAATCGAATACACTGTCTTATCAATTATACGTGTTTCTTAATCAAACGTTACAAGATTTCAATTAGTTGGGACGAAATCAACAATATTAACATATACCATAGAGGCAATTTGTGTTATCATAGCAAATAAATAATAATACTAATAAAAACATATAGAAAATAAAGAAAATTTATAAGTCACTAATAAAAAACATATAGAAAATAAAGAAAATTAATTACCCAGTAAGGTCTAAAAAGGCCTTTAATTAATAATTAATAAGTCACTAATAAAAACATATAGAAAATAAAGAAAATTAATTACTCAGTATTCAGTAAGGTCTAAAAAGGCCTTTAAAATAAAAGTAAGGACAAAAAGGAACCTTTTATTAAAAACAGTTATAACAGAAAAATAACAAATATATAAACTTAAATCATTATTAATCCCAGATTCCACATTTATGGTTTTTGCTCATCATAAATACAGATTTTTTTTTTTTTTTTGGTTATTTGTTTCTAGTCCTAATCGTATCCACATTGGTTATCCGGTATTTGTTTTGGTTATCTATTCCACTTATTTTGCTTATTCGAATAAACGAACTGAATTTAACTGAAAAAAACCAAATAATAACTAGTTTAATCGGATAACTAAGCCGAATAAATCAATTTAACCGGTTGAATTATGTTCGATTAAACACATTTCTAACTCAGATCAGTTTGGTTATCAGTTAGGCAAAAAAAGAATTTAAAACCAAAGAACACCTATCAATAAACAAATATTGATCAGAAAATTATTCAAAACAAAAGTAAAAACTTTATATATATGTAGGCAGCAACTAAAAGCACATTCTCGTGATCACATCCTTGTGGACATAGTTTGTAACCTTAAAAAACATGTTTCTCACCTTTTACACAAACAGTTACATTTATTTTCCAAAAGGCTTTTTACAACCACCTACTTTACAAAACAATCCATAATCAATTTATACAAGTTTAAATACTAGTTTAGGAGTTAATACACACACCCTTCTCTTTTATCTCTTTACACATACATAGATATATATAGAGAGAGATAAAATGAAAAGGGAAGTAAAAATAAGATTTAGAGGTATGACAATAATGGAACACACACATTTTTATTAATACATGGTATGTTTGGCATGAACCTTTTAGGAGTTTCTAGCTTTAAACTTTTAAGAAAAAGCGCATACTCAATAAAAAACCTTGTTTGATTGAAAGAGCTTGAAACTTTTGGTTGAACGCTCCTACTAGTAGGGGTGAGCATAAATAGGTCCGACCCGACTAGAACCGAGAACCGAACCGAAAAGTACCCGAAACCGACCCTATTATAGTATATAGGGTATTTGGTCGGTTCTTGTAAATGTTGTATTTCGGGTATCGGGTCGGGTCGGGTACGGAACAACAAAGAACCGAAGCCAACAATCTGGAACCGATTCATGTAAGCGATTCTGTTACAAACAACATATCTGGGCCAAAGCCCATTAGCCTAACTTAACCTATATCGATTTATAACAAACTGTTGCTAACATATCATCATAACTAAATGCAATTCTTCAATAAGTCTTCAATAATTTTCATCAATTTTGGAAGTGTTGATGCTTCACGAGGTTGAGGTACGTGGTTCGCTGAAACTATGCAGTAAAGATTCAGCGATTAGTTTATAAATCATGGATATTGAAGCATAAACACTATATCAATCATGAAATAATTTCAGTTTCGTATCAATTATTACATACCTAGTTAATCTACAACAAAGAATTATAATTGCATGATTTAAAATTAGAATGAAAATTAACAAACAAATAATACAAGGCCATTCATGGATTGAAAAACAAACCTGGAAATTGGAGGTGTGTATTATCCCAAACCTGCTGCAAAATATAACACAAGAATGAAGTGAAGCTGTGAACGTGAATGCTCTGTTTCTTCTGATTCATGGATTGAAATACAAACCTGGAAGTGAAGTTGTGCTCGGGTCGGTGTTTAACTAATGGACCGACATAACCGATAGCCCTAATACCCGGAACCGACCCGGTCTTATAGGGTAGTGATTCGGTTCCCTGGATTATACTTTTCCGGTTCTCGGGTCGGGTCGGGTTCTGTTAGGGTCGGGTCGGGTATCTACTTTTGCTCACCCCTACCTACTAGTAACATTTAGAAGGAGCTACAAGCTTTTAGGGAAAAAATGACTATTTTAACCTCTAAAAATAATAAATTTTTTAATGTACAAACTTTTTAAATTTTTAGTTATGTCCATTTTGCTCATTTTATACATTTTGTTAAACCAATCAGCTACTTTTGTCAAACATACCGATAAGCTTAAAAATACCAAAATGGTATATACCCTTAAACCATTTGAAAATAATCCAAAAGTGAAAAATCCACTTCAACTTGCCCACACACCTTTCAATTGAAGATAAAACATTCATTTCCTACCCTCACTCAACGGCCAAGATCACTCCATCAAATCAATCCAACGGTCTCCCTCTCCCCATTTCACCTCAACCACCCCTCTCCAATCTCCCTATTCTCACAAACTTAACAAAATTATAAAACCCCATTTAACCACCACCACACCCCCACTCTCACTCCCCCACTCTCTCTCATCACCTTTCTCTCCCTAACCAAGAGCCATGGCTTCTCTCACTCTCTCCCACGCCGCCCTCGTCCCCCGCCATGGCTCTTCCACCACCACCCCCACCGTCTCAATCCCAGCCTTCACCGGACTCAAATCCACCTCCGCACGTGCCTCCACGCGCGGACAAGTTTCCGCCACGCGCCGTCAGGTTGCACCCACGCGCCGCCGCGTGATCGTCAACGCGGCTGTGGAGACGTTGCAGAAGACGGATACTGCTTTGGTGGAAAAGTCGATTAATACTATTAGGTTTTTGGCGATTGATGCGGTTGAAAAGGCGAATTCGGGTCATCCCGGTTTGCCCATGGGTTGTGCGCCCATGGGTCATATATTGTATGATGAGATTATGAGGTATAACCCGAAGAACCCGTATTGGTTTAACAGAGATCGGTTTGTTCTTTCTGCTGGTCATGGATGTATGCTTCAGTATGCTCTGCTTCATCTTGCTGGATATGATGCTGTTAAAGTAAGTGAATTGTTACTGTTTTTATTGTTTTTTGATCTGGAGTATGTAATTAGGTACAATACAGACATATAAGTAGCATTTTTTAGTCAAAGTTGAGGTGTTTGTTGTTTATTTGGTTTGTTATTTTTGTGCCTACCATGTGTTCGATGAAATGCCTCAGTGGATTGAATATGTTGTAAGATCTGGGATTTTGCAAAAAAATGAATCTTTAGAACACAAATGATTGGATTCTATATGGCCCTGCGTCTGTTTGGAGATATGTAACTTGTTTGGGATCTGGGCACTGGCTTGGATTAGGAACATATTGGTGTTTGATTCTTGAATAAAAGAGAGTCAGTTGGCTCTTTCATGGCTCAATCTTAGGTTCTTTGTGGTTGATCAGATGTGTATAGTAACATAATTCTGTAACTATAGTTTAGGCATTATGATATTATTGATTTTAATGGATTATGGGACTTTGCAACCTGATGATTGGTTGATCTATGATTCTATGAATCGATTCTTCAAGTCAACTTGTTGTTTCTTCTGTTTTTAACAACTGTTTAACTGATATAGTCGGCACTTTCGAAGTTTGTTGTATTAATTGTCTTGTCAATTTGTAATATCTATTATTAGGAAGAAGACTTGAAGCAATTCCGTCAATGGGGAAGCAAAACTCCTGGCCATCCCGAGAACTTTGAAACTCCTGGTGTTGAAGTCACCACTGGTTAGTACTTTGAAACTCGTAAATGTGTAATCGCTAAAATCGTGATGGAATTTTTTGTGTCTAAACAGTTATTTGTTGTAATCAGGTCCTCTTGGTCAAGGTATTGCCAACGCTGTTGGTCTTGCTCTTGCCGAGAAGCATTTGGCTGCTCGTTACAACAAACCTGATGCCGAGATTGTCGACCACTACACGTAAGATCTCATATTTCTTTATGGCTGTTTATCAAATCCAGTGATATTTTACGACGATAACATTTGTGGGCTTTGCTTTAGCTACTGTATTCTTGGAGATGGTTGCCAAATGGAAGGAATTGCAAACGAAGCATGTTCGCTTGCCGGCCATTGGGGACTCGGAAAGTTGATTGCTTTCTATGACGACAACCACATCTCCATTGACGGTGACACCGAGATCGCCTTCACCGAGAACGTTGACAAACGTTTTGAAGCTCTTGGGTGGCACGTCATTTGGGTGAAGAACGGTAACACTGGTTACGATGAGATCCGTGCTGCCATTCAAGAAGCCAAGGCCGTGACTGATAAGCCCACTATGATCAAGGTCCGTAACTATAATCGTTCCAAAACCCGAGACGAATTTGGTTTCTTTTTGGTGTTTTTTTTTTCTGAGGTTTTCTGCTAAATTGTAGGTTACAACAACAATCGGTTTCGGGTCACCGAACAAGGCGAACTCATACAGTGTCCATGGAGCCGCATTGGGTGCGAAAGAAGTAGACGCCACCCGACAAAACCTCGGATGGCCTTACGAGCCATTCCACGTACCCGATGAAGTTAAAAAGTATGCAAACGACCTTAAAGAATCAAACTTTTTAACTATAATTTGTTGATATAAACTTTTTGGTTATCCTGTTTGCAGGCACTGGAGCCGCCACACCCCTGACGGTGCCGCTCTTGAAGCCGAATGGAATGCTAAATTTGCAGCTTACGAGAGTAAGTATCCCGAAGAAGCCGCTGAATTGAAATCTATTGTTACCGGTGTATTGCCTGCCGGATGGGAGAAGGCTCTTCCGGTGAGTATTAATATTATACTTTGATTCATCTTGAGTTTTTAGAACAGTTTAATAAATTATTTTATTTTATGTAGACATACACACCAGAAACACCCGGTGATGCTACAAGAAATCTTTCGCAAACAATGCTTAATGCATTGGCACCAGTTCTACCCGGTCTCATTGGTGGAAGTGCGGATCTTGCATCTTCAAACATGACGTTAATGAAAATGTTCGGTGATTTCCAAAAAGCCACACCCGAAGAACGCAACGTTCGTTTCGGTGTCCGGGAACACGGTATGGGAGCTATTTGTAACGGTATCGCTCTTCACAGCCCCGGGTTCGTTCCTTACTGTGCTACGTTCTTTGTCTTCACCGATTACATGAGAGGTGCTATGAGAATCTCGGCTTTATCAGAAGCAGGAGTCATTTATGTAATGACCCATGACTCCATTGGTCTAGGAGAAGACGGGCCGACCCATCAGCCCATTGAACATCTAGCCAGTTTCCGGGCCATGCCCAACATCTTGATGTTCCGACCAGCTGACGGTAACGAAACAGCCGGAGCTTACAAGGTTGCAGTCGAAAGCCGAAAACGACCATCGGTTCTTGCTCTTTCTAGGCAAAAACTACCCAACTTACCGGGAACTTCAATCGAAGGAACCACGAAAGGTGGGTACACGATAACCGACAACTCAACAGGCAACAAGCCCGATGTTATCTTGATCGGAACTGGTTCTGAGCTCGAAATCGCGGTTAAAGCCGCCGATGAACTCAGAAAAGAAGGGAAAACGGTCCGGGTTGTGTCGTTTGTGTCATGGGAGCTTTTCTATGAACAATCCGATGAATACAAGGAAAGCGTTCTCCCATCTGGTGTGACGGCTCGTGTCAGCATTGAGGCTGGATCAACTTTCGGTTGGGATAGAATTGTTGGAAGCGCGGGAAAAGCTATCGGGATTGACAAATGGGGGTCGAGTGCGCCAGCTGGAAAGATCTACAAGGAATATGGTATTACCGTTGAAGCTGTGATTGCGGCTGCCAAACAAGTGTGTTAGGCTTGTATCTTGATTCGTAATGGTTGAACGAACAATAAGAAGTCGGTTTTTTAGTCTTTGATGCATTTCAGCGAACACCTTACTTGCGAATCGAACAAAAAATCAGAAGAGAGGATTAGAAGTTGAATGTTTGATGCTCTTTCCTCCTTTATTTGTACCAAAACTGAAACATAATTTTCAAAGTTTTGTGATTTGTTTGGTTACTAGTAAGGTGTTCTTTTGAGTAATGTACAATTTTACAAGTTATCATAAGATTATTATATTATCATTCTGGTTTTTTTTTTAACATTTTTTAGCATGTTACATTTTCTGTGAATTCAAAATTATTATAAAATTTACACAAGAAGTTATAATATCTTTATTTTATATTTTATATGAAAAAAGTTGCTTTCTTACCCAAATCTTGAATTTTAAGGAATTTATATTTTTTAGGGAATTGTACTCTTGTCGAATTTAAATGGATTGAGTGATGGATGTGAGCCATTGAGAATGGGTAAGGTTCAAGTGATTTGTGTCGCATATGCAACTTGGGTCACAAATATATGGTCCATATATCGTCACAAAATGGTTAGATAATCTTTTTTTTTTTTTTTTTTTTTTATAAAATATTCCAACCATATTATATGGTCCATATAACTAAAATCTGTATCGTTGAAAGCAACTAGTTAACAAGTTTACTGACAAGTGTTTTCAAAGCTTTTAGTCTCTAGATATAGTATTTGTCTATTTGATTCGAGAATTGATGCATTTTCCCAAATAGCTAAATGTTATGTTTTATTTTATTATTTTAATCAAAAGGTAATGTTAGTATAGTAGAAGAAAAATTTTTCTTGCTAATGTTTGTAAAGTAGAAGAACATTTTTTTCGAGGGTATATAATGTAGATTAAACAATGGAACATAAATTGACTAATATTAAATAAAATATTAAAGAATAATCTATAAGAGATCTACCTAAAGAAATTTTCAGAAAACAAAAAGAAATATGCATCCACCTAACACTTGAATCTTTTGATGGCTAATAGAACATTAGAACCCACCTAATCTCCATATTTCTCTAATGGCTATTTAACATGTTTTAATTCCATAATTCATATGTTAAAAAAGTGTTATATTCTGATTTATAAGTGTAATTCTTTTAAATTTTATTAAACTGTAGAAACAACTTTTTATTCATAAAATGTAACAACCCTATTTTTTAATTTTAAGGATGCTATATTTCGATAGATCATGTTACAAATTACTTGGTCAGTTGGTCACTTGGTCATAATAAAATTGTAAATATTATACTGTAATTAAAGTTGAAGGACAAGTGGGCCTTTAACTTTGGGCTTAAACCATGTATAACGTGCATGAATGTGAACTAGAGGTGTACAAACCGGTTAATTTTAATAACCGGATCGGTTAACCGGTTATACCGGTTAATTTGACTTTTTGACTTTAACCGGTTAATGCTTTAACCGGTTATTACTTTAACCGGTTATTTTTTTAACTGGTCCGGTTAATTACTTTAACCGGTTCGGTTATTTAACCGGTTATTTTCGGTTAAAAACCGTTTTTTTTTGCCTTTTTTTTGAATTTTTCGGTTATTTTTTCGGTTAACCAGTCTATCGGTTAAAAAAACGGTTTAAAAAAACCGGTTAATAACCGGTTATTATACTAAAAACTTGTAACCGGTTACTAACCTACGGTTAAATAACCGGCTGGACCGGTTATTCCTAAATCGGTTATTAACCGGTTACGGTTTCGGTTAATAACCGGTTACGGTTAATTAACCGGTTATTTTGTGCACCTCTAATGTGAACTGTGAAGCCACCAACCTTAGATTGGTAGGTGTAATTTCTTGGAATGTAGATCCTCCACACCTAACCCCCCCTTCATAAAGTGGAAAAATAGGTAATCCTTTTAAGTTAACTATAATAATTATAGTTTGATTACCAGTATAATCTAATAACAATGAAAGAGAGAAAAAAAAACTAAGAAAAATATGATATCATTATGTTCAATAATACAATAGAGAAAAGTGCGCGGATAGTCCTTGTGGTTTGCTTCGATTTCACCTTTAGTCCCTATATTTTCAAAATTACAGCTATAGTCCATAACTTTGGTAAATTCGTTCTCGGATAGTCCCTGGCGTGGATAAGGGTTAGCATTTGGTGTTAAGTGGGTGTGAAATTACTAAAATGCCCTTACTTTTAAAAATAATATTTTAAACACCAAACTTATTTATCAAAAAGTGTCACGGCCCCCGACCCGATTTGACCCGTTTCAGGAGCCGCGGGACAGAAAATCCCGTGGTATTTATTTAATTGAGTTAACAGCGGAAGTTTTTCTTCAGGATCTTTTTTTAAAACTGCAATTTCCCCGATTTATTTATTTCACAATTCGGGATAAAATCCAGATAATTTACAATCATATGATTTTACTAAGAAATCTTTATTTTACAAAACATGTTTCTTTATTTTATATTGAGCCACTTCCTTAAGCTTGTAGTGCTTCACGTCACTTTTCCTGGATCATAACAGATCACCTGAAACATGTTTGAAAAAGGTTTTGTCTGCGGGAAATACTGGTGAATCATTCTTTTTACTAAAATGACTCGTTTGTTATAATTTACAGTATTAAGAGCGATTACAATGTTTCCATATATCAACCAATTACCCAACGGTATTTGTCACTCGACTCGTTTCTGTGACTATGGTCATATCACCCATTGGCTAACCCGTTGTCCAATGGTGAAGATTATCAAGTAATGTATACAAAACCCCACATACTGGCTGTAATTGAAGATTACAAAGACTTAATCCCTGTAATTATAACTTTGAAAACATTTAATGATTTATAAAGCACTTTGATAAAAAGAGAATGACTCACATTGCAGATTTAATATGAATAGAGCTTAGTCTACTGATTAGCCTTGATAACCTAGTTTAAATAACAATGCACACAAACTAGGTTAGTAACTAATACAACATTTACGATAACTCACGAGATTAAACCTTCACAACGAATGACAAAGTGCGATACTTAAACATCCATCGAGTTAACGACGAATGACAAAGCATAAACCCTAATGTGGGCAGCACTTAAACATCCATTGGATAGTTTAATCGATCGGACATTGAATCGTAGCAGCGATCGAGTTATTACCCTGTTTTGCGGCAGCGTTTCGGGAATTGTGAGTGTTTGGTAGTAAACAGACGATATCTCGAATTGTAAAACGAATTTTAACGTCGTTCAAGTGCCAAAATTCAAGTCCCAAACCCCACTATTTATACATGAAATTTGACCCCTCGCGTGACGCGAGGGGTACCCCCATGGGCGTCGCGTGGCGCGAGGGGTCACACCCTACCATAGGGTAGCCCCGTGTGTTTGTAGCCTTGCTGAGTCAGTAGATTGCTAAAATTCGATTTCGCCAGCTAGTTTTGTGGATAATCGTAAATAGGTAATACCCCCCTGAGTTTTTGGGGGCCCTGATCCTGATTGTTCTGAATTTTTTAGGGTTTATACAGAATCACTTGGGGGTCTCAATTAGGGTCTCCTATTGGATAAAATAATATAATAAATAGGACTTTTGATGAGAGTTGTTACATCCTCCCCACCTTAATAAAAATCTCGTCCTCGAGATTTACTGGAACAAGTGAGGATACTTTCGCTTTATCTCTAATTCCAGCTCCCAAGTGTATTCGGGTCCTCGTTTCGAATCCCACTTGACTTTGACCAGTACTAGTCGTTTGTGTTTGAGAAACTTGATCTTTCGGTCTTCTATTAGTAGTGGCTTCTCAACAAATTTTAACTTTTCGTTTACCTCTATATCTTGAAGAGATGCTACCAAAGATTCGTCTGATAGGCATTTCTTGAGGTTGGATACATGAAATACGTCATGTACTCCAGCTAACTCTTCTGGTAGTTGTAAACGATAAGCAACTGGTCCTATACGTTGGATCACTGGAAATGGTCCTACGTATCTTGGACTTAACTTTCCTTTCGTACCGAATCGAACTACTCCTTTCCAAGGTGAAACTTTTAATAGTACTTTGTCTCCTACTTGGAATTCCAACGGCTTTCGTCTATTGTCTGCATAACTTTTCTGACGATCTCGAGCAGTCTTTAGTCTTGCCTTGATTTGAGTAATCTTGTCAGTGGTTTCTTGTACTATTTCAGGACCTGACAATTGACTTTCTCCTATTTCTGCCCAACAAACTGGAGTTCTGCACTTTCGTCTGTATAATGCTTCGAATGGGGCAGCTTCAATGCTTGAATGATAACTATTGTTATAGGAGAATTCAATTAAAGGTAAGTGATCGTCCCAATTTCCACCAAAATCTATCACACATGACCTAAGCATATCTTCCAGAGTTTGGATTGTCCGTTCACTTTGTCCGTCTGTTTGTGGATGATATGCAGTACTCAGATTTAGTCGAGTTCCCATTGCTTCTTGAAAACTAGTCCAGAAATGGGAAGTGAAACGACTATCCCTATCCGATACAATGGAGAGTGGAACTCCATGTAAGGATACTACTTCATCTACATACAACTTTGCTAATCTTTCCATGCTAAAGGTTTCTTTCATAGGTAGAAAGTGAGTTGATTTGGTTAATCGATCCACAATTACCCAAATCGCATCATTACCTTTTCTGGTTTTAGGCAACTTAGTAACAAAATCCATTGTTATGAGTTCCCATTTCCATACAGGCATCTCTAGTTGCTGTAGTAGACCTGAAGGTTTCTGATGTTCTGCCTTAACTTGTGAACAAGTAAGACATTTAGAAACATATCGAGCTATGTCCTTTTTCATTCCTATCCACCAGAAGTTATTTCTTAAATCTTGGTACATTTTATTGTTTCCAGGGTGCATGGTATACCTAGATTTATGGGCTTCTTCTAAAATCTTATTTCTTAATTCTCCCTGCTTAGGTACCCAAATTCTGTTTTTATGGAATCTCCAAATTCCATCAGCTCCTTGTTCTAGTTCTTTTATTCGTCCTTTCATTCCTTCAGCATCATCCTTGATTGCTGTAGCTTGAACATTCTTCAATTGTTCCATTAAATCTAATTGTAGATTTAATCTGAGAGCACGAACCCGCTTTTGCTTTTCATGATACTTACGACATAAGGCATCTGCAACTACATTTGCCTTTCCTTCGTGATACTGAATATCAAAGTCGTAGTCACTTATGATTTCCATCCATCTCCTTTGCCTCATGTTTAACTCTTTTTGCCCAAATATGTACTTTAAACTTTTATGATCCGTATAGACAGTAAACTAACTTCCATACAGATAATGTCTCCAAATTTTAAGGGAAAAAATTACGGCTCCTAACTCTAAGTCATGAGTCGTATAGTTTTCTTCGTGCTTTTTCAATTGCCTTGATGCATACGCAATTACCTTCTTGCGTTGCATTAGCACACTTCCTAATCCTAGTTTTGAAGCATCACAGTAAACTTCAAAACCTTCAGTCCCTTCTGGTAAAGCTAGGATTGGAGCATTTGTTAACTTTTGCTTTAGAATCCTAAAAGCTTCTTCTTGCTTAGGTCCCCATTCAAACTTTACTGCTTTACAGGTTAGCTTAGTTAATGGTACAGCTATTTTGAAAAAATCCTTAATAAACCGTCTATAGTATCCGGCTAAACCTATAAAACTTCTAATTTCCATTGCGGATTGCGGAACCTTCCATTTGGTAATTGCCTCTATCTTAGCAGGATCTACATGAATACCTTCGTGATTTAACATGTGTCCTAGGAATTGCACTTCTTGCAACAAAAATTCACACTTCGAGAATTTGGCGTACAGCTTTTCTTTTCTTAACAAAGTTAAGAGTGCAAGTAAGTGTTGACAGTGCTCGTTCTGACTTTTGGAATAAATAAGTATATCGTCGATAAAAACAATTACAAATTTATCCAAGTACGGTTTACAGATTCTATTCATCATGTCCATAAACGCTGCAGGTGTATTCGTTAACCCAAAGGGCATGACTGTAAACTCGTAGTGACCATACCTAGTTCTGAAAGCAGTTTTAGGTATGTCTTCTTCTTGTACCTTCAATTGATGATATCCGGAGCGTAAATCTATCTTAGAAAAGTATCTAGCTCCTTGAAGTTGATCGAATAGATCATCAATCCTAGGTAATGGGTATCGATTCTTAATTGTAACCTTATTCAATTCTCTATAATCGATACACATTCGCATTGACCCGTCCTTTTTCTTTACAAACAACACTGGTGCTCCCCACGGGGATGAACTAGGTTGTATGAAACCTTTACTTAGTAATTCATCTAATTGATTTTTCAGTTCTAACATTTATGTGGGTGCTAACCGATAAGGTGCCTTGGCTATCGGTGTAGTTCCTGGAATTAGATGAATTCTAAATTCTACTTTCCTATCTGGTGGTAATCCCGGGAGTTCTTCTGGGAATACATCTGGGTATTCTGAGACTACAGGAATCTCCTTAAGTTCTTTACCCTTAGCACTAATGATTACTGAAATCATATATACTATTCCTTGCTTTCGTTCATAACTAGCAACTTTCATTACTGATATGAACTTCATGGGTTTACGTGGTTTATCTCCTGTAATCATGATTGTTTCTCCGGTAGGTGCACGAATTTCTATAGAATTTTTATCACAAAGGATTCGAGCATGGTTGGCTATCAACCAATCCATTCCTAACACAACATCGAACTCAGCTAATTTCATAGGTAACAGGTTTGCATAAAATTTATAACCTGAAAGTTCTATATGTTCTTTTTGCAAAACCTTATCTATACTAACTGAATTCCCATCTGCCTTTTCGACTGTAAAAATTTGCCTAAGGTTGGTCAAAGGTAAATTAAGAGCTTGGCAGAATGAAGTATTGATAAAACTTTGGTTTGCACCAGAGTCAAATAATACTTTTGCATACACGTTGTGAACTAAGAACATACCAGCTATCACATCTGGAATGAGTTCTGCTTCTTGAGTGACCAGCTGGAATGCTCTGACATTCTTTTTAGTAGCTCCGTCGGCCGTCTTGGCTTTGTTGTCTGCTGATTTGACCAATTTAGGACATTCTGTTTTGAAATGTCCCACTTCTCCACAGTTATAGCAGATCGTTGTTTTCTTTCTGCAGTCTTCTTCACGATGTCCCATCATTTTGCAAAAATTGCAGGTTATATTACATCTTCCATAATGTTTCTTTTTGCAATTCCTGCAGAACGGCGGGGTTGAGGATTGCCCTGTTCCTCTTTTCTTAAAGTTGTTACTATTACCCGTACGAAATCCTTGGGTAATTTTCTGAGCCAGTTCCTTTTTCCTGTTTTCATCTCGTGTGCGTACCAATTCGTCAGTTAGGGTGTTAGCTAATTCCACAGCATCGTCAATAGTACGAGGTCTCGCAGCTTTAACGATGTTACAGATTTCGCCAATTAATCCCCAAATATAGCGAGAAATGAGTACCGGTTCTGGCGAAGCCAGTGTTGGTACCACTCTAGCATATTCAAAGAATGTCGAAGTATACCCACGATAATCTACACCCATCATTCGATGATTTGGAAATTTATTTGCCATTTGATCTTTTTCATATTCGGGACAGAATTTTCTTTCTACAAGATTCTTAAATTCTTCCCAGTTCATGGCATAGGCCCTACTTCTTCCTTTGGCTTGAAGTACTGTATTCCACCATTCTAGCGCCCCTTCTTTGAACAGATTGGACGTGTACATGACCTTGTCGTCCTTGGCACATTTGCTTATTGTAATTACTGCCTCGGTTTTCTCTAACCAACGCAGTGCCGCAGTCGCTCCTTCATTGCCTGCAAATTCAGTGGGTTTACAAGCAAGAAATTCTTTGTAAGTACAACCAGGCGTTGCAGCTTTCATTTTCTTAAGGAGCGGAGCCTGCTGTGAATCATCATCGTGATGATTACCGCCTCCGTTTATACTATTACTGAAGTTATCTTCAGATATACGTTTGCTAGGAACGATTTGCTGAGGTTCAACAGGTTTCTGAGC
Source organism: Helianthus tuberosus (assembly GCA_030545235.1). NCBI lineage: Eukaryota > Viridiplantae > Streptophyta > Magnoliopsida > Asterales > Asteraceae > Helianthus > Helianthus tuberosus. Next base: position 20,148,443 of record CM060386.1, on the reverse strand, counting down.
AGCAGCGAGTATTGCTGGAATAGCATTGGCTATTCCTTGAGCAACAATATTTTCTATATCTTGCCTAGTCATAAATTGATCCTCCGGATGTTGCTCAGATTGATTAACCTCGTTTACTGGTTCATTATTAGCGTTTTCCGTCTGATAATTTATATATATATAATTTATTAGTATCGAATAAATAACAATTATACACAAAACAATCATACAAATTTCAAAACACACATAGCCAAAACTATCATTTCTCGATTCCCATTTTTATATTTTATAGTATGCATCATTATACACCATTTATCTTACAAAGTTTTATTTATAGTTATTTTACAAGATTATAGTTTTCTATTTATTATACAACCACAGTTTCACAAACCCACTATCCCTCGTTAGTTGGTATTTCAGTAACGACGTTCCCTCTCATCGTATTTCCAGGAGATCTGTTCTCCTACTTCCCTGATCCTATTTCCTGCATCCACCAGCTCTTCGCCAAAGTGGCGGAGTTCAGCTAAATTTTCATTGCTCATTGGTGGGTTTGGTATAGGTTCTGGGTCGAACTGAGGGAGAAAGGAATAAGGACTGTTGAGAAGGTTTTGGAACTGCCAATCATTGGTCCACCACTCATCCATTCCTAGAGGTTGTGTGTGGATTATAGGTTCTGGGATTGCTGGTTCTAAGTTCATTGGTAATTGGGTTTCAGCAGGATAAGGGTAAAGATTATTATTGATAGGTCTGACAACATTACAGCTCGCCAATACACGATCCAGTTCCTCCTGAAATGGTAACTGCTCAATTTGTCTAGAGCTTTCCCCAATTTCTATCTTGGTTTGCCTAGAACCTTCCCCAAACTCCATTTCCATTTGCCTAGAATATTCCTCAAACTGCATTTCCATTTGCCTAGAACCTTCCCCGACTTCAATCCCCTTCCCTTTGTCTAAGGGATTTTCTATTTTGGGAATCTTCCTGGTGGCGGGTTTCCTCCTGCGCATACGCCTCCATCCCACAAATCTTCTCCTTTTCTTAGGCTTGGGTTTCTCCGGAGGTGGAGCGTTGAATTCCGTAGGTTCTTCTATATCGGGTATGTACCTATTAAAATATTTCGAAACCTCTATTTTCACCGGATAGAGATTTAAATTCTGAAGGGCTTCAGACAGGTCATTCATGCTGTTTAGCATATATGCAAAATACACAAAAATTGCTAAGTTAAAATTTTATAACAAAATTTCATAAATAACTTTTAAATATTATTGCATACCGTGTGACTAATTTAACATAAAGACAACTGAAATTTAAACACAACAGGGTTTACTGTAAACTTATTTATTTACTGGATAAGGTTTCTGACTTGTAGGTAATAAGGGTGCTAAAACTTGAGTCAGAGTATTTAAAGATTTGTATTTACTACTACAGTGGCTAGCATATAGAGATCTGCCCATTTTTCATCTAACTTGTCTTCCCATGGTGGGTTACTGCCTAGTTCTTGGGTTTTCCGATTAACTCTCTTTTCTTTTGGTTGTGATTTCTTTAATTTCTCCTGACTTTTCCTAATAATCAAACTTCTTTTATTAGGAGAAAGTGGTTCCTCATATTGTGCCTTTCGGACAAATATTCCTTATTCAGGATTTGCATAATGTTTTGAGGAATTTGTTTGGGATGAACTTCCCTTCTCGTTTGATGACCTATCTAATTTAAGATAGATGTTTGAAAGATTTTGCTTACCCATACTGTACACAAATATTCAAATAATAAAACATATAATCACATAATAATTAGTAAAATTAAGTATTTTCTAAATACTTAATTGACTTAAATCAGTGGCTCTGATACCACCTTTTTCTGTCACGGCCCCGACCCGATTTGACCCGTTTCAGGAGCCGCGGGACAGAAAATCCCGTGGTATTTATTTAATTGAGTTAACAGCGGAAGTTTTTCTTCAGGATCTTTTTTTAAAACTGCAATTTCCCCGATTTATTTATTTCACAATTCGGGATAAAATCCCGATAATTTACAATCATATGATTTTACTGAGAAATCTTTATTATACAAAACATGTTTCTTTATTTTATATTGAGCCACTTCCTTAAGCTTGTAGTGCTTCACGACACTTTTCCTGGATCATAACAGATCACCTGAAACATGTTTGAAAAAGGTTTTGTCAGTGGGAAATACTGGTGAATCATTCTTTTTACTAAAATGACTCGTTTGTTATAATTTACAGTATTAAGAGCGATTACAATGTTTCCATATATCAACCAATTACCCAACGGTATTTGTCACTCGACTCGTTTCTGTGACTATGGTCATATCACCCATTGGCTAACCCGTTGTCCAATGGTGACGATTATCAAGTAATGTTTACAAAACCCCACATACCGGCTGTAATTGAAGATTACAAAGACTTAATCCCTGTAATTATAACTTTGAAAACATTTAATGATTTATAAAGCACTTTGATAAAAAGAGAATGACTCACATTGCAGATTTAATATGAATAGAGCTTAGTCTACTGATTAGCCTTGATAACCTAGTTTAAATAACAATGCACACAAACTAGGTTAGTAACTAATACAACATTTACGATAACTCACGAGATTAAACCTTCACAACGAATGACAAAGTGCGATACTTAAACATCCATCGAGTTAACGACGAATGACAAAGCATAAACCCTAATGTGGGCAGCACTTAAACATCCATTGGATAGTTTAATCGATCGGACATTGAATCGTAGCAGCGATCGAGTTATTACCCTGTTTTGCGGCAGCGTTTCGGGGATTGTGGGTGTTTGGTAGTAAACAGACGACATCTCGAATTGTAAAACGAATTTTAACGTCGTTCAAGTGCCAAAATTCAAGTCCCAAACCCCACTATTTATACATGAAATTTGACCCCCTCGCGTGACGCGAGGGGTACCCCCATGGGCGTCGCGTGGCGCGAGGGGTCACACCCTACCATAGGGTCGCCCCGTGTGTTTGTAGCCTTGCTGAGTCAGTAGATTGCTAAAATTTGATTTCGCCAGCTAGTTATGTGGATAATCGTAAATAGGTAATACCCCCCCTGAGTTTTAGGGGCCCTGATCCTGATTCTGATTGTTCTGAAATTTTTAGGGTTTATACAGAATCACTTGGGGGTCTCAATTAGGGTCTCCTATTGGATAAAATAATATAATAAATAGGACTTTTGATGAGAGTTGTTACAAAAAGTAAGTGGGGCCCACCATTTTCTTAAAACATAAAACCTAACCCTCCACCCTACCTCTTCTCGTCTCCCCTCAACCCTCCACCATGACCGCCTCCACGGTTCCACCCTCCCCCATCACCCCTACACCCTCCACCATCACCGTAGATGCGACGACGGGTTGATGACAGTCGTTCCATCACTGTCTCTGTCAGGTCATTGCTTAGGTTTGGATGAAATTGGATTTACACCAAATCTGTTGCAGGTGTTGACTGGGGTATTTATTCCGACAAGCTTAAAAGAGGTGTTTCATGAACGACCCGAATATTCAGAACCCCCAACAATAACGAGCTGGGAGTCGCGGAGATGTTCGGTTGGTGAAGAATTATTTAGTATATTTTGTTTTATAATGAAATGTATTTTAGTAATTTCATACCTACTTAACACCAAAAACTAATCCTCATCCACGTCAGGGACTATCCGAGTACGAATTTGCCAAAGTTGGAAACTATAGCTGCAATTTTGAAAATGTATGGACTAAAGGTGAAATCAAAGCAAACCATAGAGACTATCCGGACATTTTCCTCAATACAATAACTTCTACATATTTTTAAAAGTAGAGTAAAAGTATGTAGTAGGTATACTACAAAGCTTTCTATTCGTTGTCATGTTTGATCATAGTGTAAGACTAGTTTGACCAATTATATATTATATATATATATATATATTTGACGAATTATGATGAATAGTAACTTTATTTTTAAAATATTATATAGTTTTTTATTATTTTTTATTTAATATATTATAATAGTTTATTATTATATTTACTTTTAATAATATATTTTTTTTTCTTTTTTAAAACTATATATTTCCTTTTCCATTTTTTTAATAATTATTTTTTCTCTTTTTAGAACATATATTAATTTATCAAATAATTTGATAGTTCTTTAGTACTTTACGTTTATAACTTTTTTTCTAAAAACTAAGTACGTAGTTGTGCTTGATTTTTTCTCTCGATATTTCGTTATACGTTTTGTTAAAAACGAGTTGTACTCAAAATAAATTATTTATTTGGTATCATAAAACAGTACAGTATTAAACTAAACCGTTCTAATGGTTTGGTTTTTTAAATAAAATGCTTTATTTTCAAATCACGTTTATTTTACATTATTATTTGCTCGGTTTCGTCGCAACGCACGACGTAAAAAAAATCTAGTAATAATTAAGTGTGAATTGGACATGAGGAATGGCAAATTGTTCATCTAATTGATTCACTTTTAATCTCAAATGTTATATTAAACTCTCTTTCAGTAACTATAAATTTTACCATGTTTGATCGATTTCGAGTAATTAGGAGGAGCTGAAGAATGTCACATTGACAACCTATCGTGATTACTAGGCAAACCTTGTAATACAACATTGGCCATAGTACAATACACCAAGAAAATATAACAACAAAAACTGATGGATACAACCTATTTTTTTAAATTCAAAGTATAAGCACTTACCCTAATCAAGAAATTGTGTTTTGATCTATTCTTCCCCTAAAGAAAATCAAAAGACTTAATACTTACGATGATTTTTCTTTTATCAAGATAGGTCTTTGGTTATGGATTTTGTGATTTCTATTTTCAAAAAACACCAATATACGTCAATGATGATTACATGGACTGATTTCTTCTTAATCTTACTGGTGCCAGGGTGGCAATTTCAGACACGTACATGAAAACATGATAAAAAACACCACGAACTAAACAGGTTTCGTATCTTAAACGTGTCGACACGATAAGACATGTTATTTTTCATGTCTAAACATATTAAAAACCCATTGACATGTTAAGCCCCTGTTAAGACATGCTAATAATTTTTATTTAAAAAAATAGGAAGTGGGGTGCGTGTCCACGGTCGGCGTCCACACTCTAATCCTTCTGGGCGTGTTTGTGTCTTAATGGGTCATGTTCGTGTCTTAACAGATCGTATGATACGCTGGGAAGTTTTTTCGTGTCTTGACAGGTCGTGTTCATGCAACCTGTTTATTATTAAGCTCGTGTTTTAACGGGTCGGGTTTGTGTCATAATAGGTATACGCTGGTAAGTTTTTTCATGTCTTAATAGGTCGTGTTCGTGTAACTAGGGGTGTGCAATAACCGAACCGTTAACCGAAACCGAACCGAAAACCGACAAAACCGAACCGAAATTAACCGAAAGTCGGTTAACGGATCCTTTTTTTACCATCGGTTAACCGAAATGAATCGAACCGAATCATTTATTTCTTTATATATTTCTAGCTTTTATACATCTATTTATTTCATGTATTTCATGTTTTATACTTTCATTTCATGTAATAATACCTCTATTTCATTTATTTATGTCTTTATTTCATTTATTTATACCTTCATTTCATTTATTTAAACATCTATTCATGCATTTATACCTCCATTTCATTTATTTATACATCCATTTTATGTATTTATACATCTATTTCATGTATTTATACATCCATTACATGTATTTGTAAGCAAAAAAATTAGCCCTTGTTTGAATCGGTTATTAACCGAAAATTAACCGAACCGAACGGAAAACCGACAAACTAACCGAATTAACCGAACCGATTAACCGATGACTTCGGTTACGGTTATGGATAATGCTAATAACCGAACCGAACCGTGCACACCCCTAGACTGTAACCTGTTTATTATCAGGTTTGTGTTCGTGTTTGAAAAAAGTGACACGATAAGATTTCATGTTGTATTCATGTTTACTTATTTTGTGTTCGTGTCGTAACAGATTGTATCTGACACGATATGTCTGCCCTAACTGTCGCCAATGTTCTTGTGTACCTCAAAAACATCGCGAATGTTGAAAATCATAAATTGGAGGTATTTTGCACCATTTAGTGATATGATATGAGGTGAAGTTTGCTAGAGAGCAACAGACAAGAAAGTGTTTAGCCGATTCGACTTGTTCTCCACATATAACTCATAGCCGGGAATTAATACAAATAAGTTCTTTCAGAGAGTGCTTCCAATTCTTTGCTCTCCAAACAAAAATATTAACTTTCTTTGGCTCCTAATTGTTTCAATAAATAACATTTTTCTCAAACATATCATGGGTTCCAAAAAATTATAACTTTTTCTAATAACTAGGGATGACAATGGGTCAGGTGACGGGTTTAGGTAATCCTAACCCCAAACCCAGTTAAATAAGTTTATCCCAAACCTGTCGGGTTTCTATCGAGTAAATACCCGTTGTGTATCGGGTAAACCTGTTGATTTTAAAAAGTTATCCATTGGGTATAACCGACCCATGTCCGTCGGGTATGTATGGGGTAACCACTAATCAATTAAATTTAGCATTATCAATATAAAAGTACATCAAATAACTACAATGTATATAAAATAAAATACTAAAATGCATAGATGACAAAAATAGTGTATACCAACTTTTGGAACGCCAAAATAAAGTCTATGTTTTTTTTTTGAACGGTGACTTTTGTTAATGAGTGACCCATTGTCACTGAACCCCGTCATAGACGGTTTCCCCCAGCCAAGATCTGCCGACGATGTTCTATCGGGCCCCGTACGGTATCAGACTTGGATGGCGTTCCCCCGGAAACCGTACTGCCTCCACACGAGTTGCCTCGCTGGAGTAACAGCCGGGTGAAAACCGGGGTGACGCTCAGGATCAAACCCTCCTCGGTGGGTTTTTCACCATCATTGCGCACGGGTGTCCCTACCCCCTTTCGCCACAAGCGGGAGTCGAACCGGTGACCTCTAGGAGGACAAACCGGCCCAACACCACTGGGCTATGAGGGCGGGTACAAAAAAGAAGTCTATGTCATTGGTGACTTTTCACTTGCCTTAATAAAAAAAAGAAAAAAAAAGGTATATCATATATATACATAATTTAAAAAATTAAAAGAAATTATATCGGGTAAACGGGTACACTTTATCGGATAAATGAGTATATAACTAAATCCCAAACCCGTCCCAAACCCATGAAAAAAAAAAAAAAACTTCCCAAAACCGATTACACGACCTCTAACCCGTCCCAAATATGTCGGGTTTCGGGTTTATCCATCGGGTTCAGGTTCGATTGTCATCCCTACTAATAACTTGTTATCTAATTAACAACCATTAACGTTTAATTAATGGTTGTTATCAAAGGTTTGGGATATTGGGAGGTCATGGGTTAGAGTCTTGCCCATTTGCTTCAGATTGAGTCTGAGATTTTGTTTGTTTATTTTTTCCAATTTTCTTCTGGGCGGGTAGGTCGGGTCACCCCGTTATGTTATTCGAACAAAAGTGTAATCTGTGTGTGTGTCCCGGGTGGATTCAAATGTTCAATCAATTCAATTTCAGTCAAAATGTTGCCCATTTCTGGAACTGATGCTGTTTTGTTATGTTTTCTGTAACTGGTTTGCCTTTATATAGAAAGTATAAAGCCTCAAAGATGAATTTTTGGGTACATGGATTGCATGAACTTTAAATTGAACACTGAAATTGGGATATGTTTCAGTTGACTTTATATTTATGTAATAAATTAAGACTCCATAGAGCATTTGGATGGACCTTGCATTTAGCTTAGTATTTAGGACATAAGGAAAGCAAACACTATCCTTTTGGTGAATCAATCATACATGCTTCTTGTATACATGTGTTTCTCTCATGGGTTTTAAGGTTTATCTTTGTATATAGAGTATGATCCTAAACTCTTATGTTCTACTCTTCTTGGTAAGAATGTATCAAATTCTAACGTACCATCGATAAATATAGCTGGATTTTAGGTTTTTGTTAAATATACATGTAAAATAGTGCACATACCAAGGTATATTGATATAATATACGTATAAAATTTTGAATTATTTTTCTAGTTAGCGCCCGCTATTTATCGCTATTCGCTATGTAGTATATAGGTACCTTATCGCTATTTGTTGTTATTCGCCATTAACAACTATGTTGACAACTTACTCATAGTGATGATGTTCATTATTACATGCTTGGGGCTGTAAGAACACTCGGGCTACATGTTGAGGAAGATGGCGCAGTTAAAAGGGCATGCGTCCATTGGCTGCTGTAGTTACTGTCAGAATTCAATAATCAAGCTGTTTTATTATGTAATCTTAGCACCAAATACAATGATTGAACAAATCTGTCATCACAGATTAACAACAGAACAAAGGAACGAACAAGATCTCCAATCGGATGATCTGTACAAATATAGTTAAACCCTAGACTCACGAATGTACTTGTGAGGATAGGGAACAAGAGCAGCGAACAAAAGTGAAGACAAGAGAAAGTGAGGAGCTCAATGAACAAAGCTTCTGGAACCACCGAATGATATAAGCCTCAAACCCTAGACAGCTCATGACCGGTTGTCATGAGCCCACAAGAAAGCAGCCAGGCCCAGCAACAAGAAGCAGCCCAAATAAGAAGCAGCAGCCCAAACCTCTCAAAACAAAGATAAAAAAGGAACAAGGTTAAAAAGCATAAAAAATAAACACATGGCACATTTATACTGGATAATATACCAATATTTTAACATCCCCCCTCAGTTTAAATGTGCAAAGACATTAGAAAGACCTAGTGACTTACACATGTCAGAATGAGCTTTAGGAAGGAGGCCTTTGGTAAATATGTCAGCTAGCTGATGCTCAGTCTTGATCCCATGAGTTTTGATCAATCCTGAAGCAATTTTCTCTCGTAGAAAGAACAAATCAACTTCGAAATGCTTGGTTCTATCGTGAAAGACGGGATTGGCAGCAATGGATAGAGCTGCAGTGTTATCACATTTCAAAACAACTGGAATATTGACATCCACATGAAGTTCCCTTAAGATATTCAGCAGCCACAACACTTCACATGTGGCACTGCACATGGACCTGTATTCGGCCTCGGCAGAGGACCGAGAGACAACACTTTGTTTTTTGCTTTTCCATGAAACCAAGGATCCACCAAGAAATATACAGAAACCAGTGACAGACCTACGGCTGTCCACACATTTAGCCCAGTCCGAATCTGCAAAAGCAGTTAACTGAAACGTATGGCTCCTTTTAAACAAGATCCCAGTGCCAGGGGCACCTTTAAGATACCTTAACACTTTGAAAGCGATTTGAGTATGAGCCTCAGTAGGTTTATGCATGAACCGAGATAAATAATGAACAGAATAAGCAATATCAGGTCTAGTGTGTGATAGGTAAATGAGTTTACCTATCAGTTTTTGGTATTGAGTAACGTCGACAGCTTGTGTCTCTTTCATAGTGAGGTTTGTCAGGACATGATTTTGTTCTATGGGACAACTAGAAGGTTTGCTTCCACTCATCCCATATTCATTTAATAAGTCCATACAGTACTTTCTTTGGGATAGACAAACACCTTCATTTACCTTAATTACTTCAATACCAAGAAAGAACTTCAGTAACCCAAGATCCTTAATTAAAAATTCATTTTTTAGAAGATTCTTGATCCTGTTTATCTCATCTTCATTGTTCCCGGTTAACACGATGTCATCGACATAAACCAAGAGAACAATAAAGGTAGAGTTTTCAGATTTAATGAACATTGAGTGATCACATTTGGATTGGACAAAACCAATTTTGACTAAAACCTGTACAAGTTTTTCATTCCACATACGTGGAGCTTGTTTCAGGCCATATAGGGACTTGTTTAATTTGCAGACTTTATTTTGATTTTCAACATTCAAACCATCAGGTAATGTCATATAGACTTCTTCTTTAAGATTACCATAGAGGAAAGCATTGTTAACATCAAGTTGATATAACGGCCAATTATTTTGAACCGACAGGCTAATAACACATCTAACAGTAACCATCTTAACAACAGGTGAGAAAGTTTCATCAAAGTCAATTCCCTCACGTTGTTTAAACCCTTTTGCAACAAGCCTAGCCTTGAACCTATCAACTTCACCCGTAGACTTGTATTTAACTTTGAAAACCCACTTGCACCCAATGGGTTTTTTATTTTCAGGTAGGTTAACAATATCCCAAATGTTGTTTTTATAAAGAGCAGACAATTCATCATTCATAGCATCAATCCACCTTTTATCTTTAATAGCATCTTTATAGGTGGAAGGTTCAAGAATTTTATTAATATTAGCAGCAAAACAGATATTATCACTAGGCAAGTTAGAGTAATCCACATATTTATCATAGCTATATCTAGCATTGCCAACAATAAAATCATCAAATCTTTTTGGGGCAGTAGAGGATCTAGAGGACCTTCTAGTAGGTAAGGTACCCTCAGGAAGGTTTGACTCGTTATTGACACTACAAGACTCAGCCCTCACAGGACCGGTTGCATTACCTAAGGACTCACTACTCTCAGTCATGTCATCAGTTCCTGATGATTGCTGAGCATTACTATCAACAGGTGATTCAACCTCATCACTGTGTTGCTGTGTCAAGTTAGTTGAGTCAGTAGTACCCTTCTCTTCATCATCGGGATTTGAATCACTTGAAAATTCAAAGTTATCGAAAAAATTTAATTGTGTTAAGTTATTTGGACCTTCTAGAGCAGAGTGTGATTCATTTTTAAAAGGAAATGTAGTTTCATGAAAGCTAACATCCCTTGAGAAAATGAATTTTCCCTGTTCTAGACTCCACACTTTATATCCCTTTTTAAAATTAGAGTATCCCATAAAAACACATTTTTCAGCCCTTTCTTCAAGTTTACCAGGATTATCCAAAATAGTAAAATAGCAAAGGCAACCAAAGATTTTCAAGTGATCAAGAGAAGGTTTAAAACCAAACAATTTTTCATAGGGAGAACAACCATGTAACACAGAAGATGGGAGCCTGTTAATTAAGTAAGATGCTGTAAGAACACATTCAGACCAGAATCTAAGGGGAATATTAGATTGAAATAGCAAAGCTCTAGCAATATTTAACAGGTGTCTATGTTTCCTCTCCACAATGCCATTTTGTTGTGGAGTATAGGTGCAAGATGTTTGATGAATGATACCTTTTTGTTTGACAAAAGCAGACATTTGAGAGTTGATGAATTCAGATCCATTATCACTCCTAAACATTTTTATGTTGACCTCAAATTGAGTTTTAACAAGATTGTAAAAGCTTTGTATATTTTCAAAAACCTCAGACTTTGATTTCATCAGATAAACCCAGACGGATCTGGTAAAATCATCCACAATAGTAAGAAAGTATTTGTATCCTTCTACACTAGTGACCTTGTAGGGGCCCCAGACATCTAAGTGAATGAGGTCCCCAACCTTGGTTGACTTATGGTCGCTGAGAGGGAAGGGAGACCTATGCTGTTTCGCCTTGTGACATATGTCACAAGGGTTAGAGGCAGATTCAGATTTAAGTTGAAGAACATTTAACACTTGTTCAGCTGGATGACCCAGCCTGGAGTGCCAGAGCTTTACTTTTTCAGCCATACTTAGACAGGAAAAACTAGAACTCAGAGAGTTACCACAGAAATATAAACCCTCAGTTTGTCTACCAGTCACCAGGGTTTTCTTTAAGCATGAATCCTGAATGTAGCAAGAATTTTCATCAAACACAACTTTAAGCTTACTGTCTTTAGCAAGTTTATATACAGAGATAAGATTCACACAGTATTCAGGAACAACAAACACATCTTTAAGAATCACAGAGTCTGAGAGTTTAAAACATCCAATTTGAGTGACTTTAGCATCAGTACCATTTGGGTGTTTAACAGTTATATTATATTCAGAAACATCAACAAGATTGAACATATTTTTGCTAGACATGACCATGTGCTGGTTAGCACCAGAATCAATAATCCAGTTTAGATTCTGAGATGAAAACAGTTTTGAGTTGAAACAGAACACATTTTTGTATTCAGAGAAAGAATTGAAACATTTACCTCCTACATTGGACTTATTTGTGTCTTCTGTTTTATTCTCATTTAGCATACCTAGCAACTTGGAAAATTGATCAGCAGTTAAAGAGTTCAAAGAGCTAGTATTTTTATCATTCACAGTATTATTCATAGAGGAACCAGAACCACTACTAGCAGCATTGTTAGACCTAGTCCACTGGTGACTACCTTGAGAAGGTTTTGGTCTATAATTTGAAGGATAACCATGCAGTTCAAAACATTTATCAACCGTATGTCCAATCTTGTTGCAATGAGAGCACTTTAGATTTGGGTTAGGACCTCTGTTAATTTTTTTCTTATCATTGAAAGTGTTAGACTTTGCAGCAAAACCAACATTAGGAATTTTAGAAGAATTGTTCGATCCTCTATGAGATTCCTCTCTAGAGATGATAGAAAAAACAGTCTTGATAGTAGGTAAAGGGTCCATTGTTAACAGATTGGTTCTAACAGGTTGATAAATGTCATCTAGTCCCATTAAAAATTGCATAAGTTTTATTAGCTGATTGAATTCATTAAATTTTGTAGACGCATTACAAGTGCATGAGGGTAATTGAAGCATGGCATCAAATTGTTTCCACATAGTGTTGATTTTATGATAATATTCAGAAACACTAGCCCCATTCTGACTAACAGAATTGATATTTTGATACACGCCAAAAACAACAGAACCATCTACTTTATCATAAGTATCTTTTAAATCCTCCCAGACTTCAGAAGCAAGTTTTGAGAACACTTGACCAACATATAATTCATCAGAAACAGAATTTAGAATCCAAGTTAACACAATAGAGTTGCAACGATCCCATTGACTAGCAAGAACATCATCAGTTTTTGACCTAGCACATGTTCCATCAATGAAGCCTATTTTATTTTTTGCCATTAGGGCAAGTTTCATAGCATTTGACCAAACCACGTAGTTTTCAGTTCCTTTCAATTTTATATTCACAATAGTAAGACCACTTGAATCACTGGCATGAAGATATAAGGGATCACTGGCATCAAGTTTATTAATCAAAGTCACAACAGTATCAGTTTTATCAGACATAATGGTAGGATAAAGAAAGCAGAACTGAACAGATAATAAACAGATAAGCAGACAACAGAACGAATCAAATAGGTAAGCAATCAAAGAGCCAAGTAACACAATCAACAAACCAAACAGACACGGCGAAGCCTGGACAGAGGTCAGATCAGAGGTTCATCACTCAAGGTGCCTCCGCAGACAATGACCAGGGAGCCAAGACTCAACAGACCAGACACAATGCAACAGAGTGAACCCTCTCTGTGTCCCAATAATCAAACCGGTCAAGCCTAAACCCGGTATCAAGAATGCCTAGACTCAAGACACAGTGATGCAATACAAAATTAAAGAGATAAAGAAAGGAACAATCTCACAGCGGGTGCGTAGAACTCTAGCGGACCAAGGCTTGTAACCTTCACTTAGGGTTACAAGCGTTTGGTCAGAAAACCAATCCAGGTCCTGTTAGTTTGCCCAAAGAGGGACTAACGAGGGCCTTCTTCAAGGGACAAAACAGAACCCCCAAAATTAGGGTTTCAATTCCACACGAGCAGTGCCGGCACCAACAACGGAGCACCAGAACCAAAACACCAAACCCTATAAATTAGGGTTATGACCACAGCAGCCGGAAGAGAGCGGGAACACCGTGATATGAAGCCGGCAGACACACAGACTACCAGGACTTCAGGTTACCGGAAACCCTAGGTTGATTCACAAAGAATCAGACCTTCAAGAGAAGCAGCGGAAGAACACCAGAGCACCGATTCAACCTCGGAGCTCTGATACCATGTCAGAATTCAATAATCAAGCTGTTTTATTATGTAATCTTAGCACCAAATACAATGATTGAACAAATCTGTCATCACAGATTAACAACAGAACAAAGGAACGAACAAGATCTCCAATCGGATGATCTGTACAAATATAGTTAAACCCTAGACTCACGAATGTACTTGTGAGGATAGGGAACAAGAGCAGCGAACAAAAGTGAAGACAAGAGAAAGTGAGGAGCTCAATGAACAAAGCTTCTGGAACCACCGAATGATATAAGCCTCAAACCCTAGACAGCTCATGACCGGTTGTCATGAGCCCACAAGAAAGCAGCCAGGCCCAGCAACAAGAAGCAGCCCAAATAAGAAGCAGCAGCCCAAACCTCTCAAAACAAAGATAAAAAAGGAACAAGGTTAAAAAGCATAAAAAATAAACACATGGCACATTTATACTGGATAATATACCAATATTTTAACAGTTACTGCTGCTGGTGGGAATTCAAGGTAGCGGTTGAATAAAATCTCTAATGATCATTTTACTACTAATACCTGATATTATAAATTCTGTCATCATATTTGACTTAATCAAGGGCGGACAAAAGTATAAGTAAGTCATTATGTACAAGGTGATGCTTCCTTTTCTTGTTCTTTTTTTTTCCTTGAGAATTTTCATTAAAACAGAGACGATTACAGACTAATGGCAGGTAGACGGGCAACAAGTTGCGCCGCTACCCCCTTCTGAATAGCAAAAACATAATAATGTCGAAGTCAATTTTCTGTACAAATTTAGTTAGTTTGGCCTCAGAAGTCAAAATTAGAGGCGTCAATTTTAACTCGTTTACATATAAACTTGGCGCTTCAAGGCTTCTGAGGTCAAACTAACTAAATGTAGATGAACATAGCCATAGTGTAGATGCCTTTTTCGATAGATTTGTTATTCATTGTATGAAATCCTCTTCGGTTATTAGCATGGTCCTCTGTGTTATATTTCAGTTGCTAGCTGGAGAGTCAAAGAAACCGAACGGATGATCGCCACTTGCACTGAACTCAGAAAGGTAAACGGTCCTTTGTAAGATCATCGCACTAATGAATGGGTTGATTCAGGTTAATATTCATCTCAAACAGGTCAAATAAATAAAGTGTGTGTTGTAATTCACCAAAACATTATTTTGAAAGTATACATCCTCCTAAATTGTTTTGTTGAGAGATTTAACTCATTGTTATGATAATATATTTTTTTGTAATGCTATTTAACACATTGGTTATTTTAGAAATTATGGAAAAAAGGTGCATCCGATTCGTATTAAATATGACCCATATTCAACCCGACCCATTTTGAAAACTTGCTATCTGTACCTGTACTCATTTAACTTAAAATAAATTAAAAAAAGTTCAGTTGGGATCCTGCTTTCTCTCTTGCTGCCTGTGTAGATGTTCTTGCACCATCAGGGATCCTGCTTGCACTCATAAGACGTGTCCCGATTACTTTGAAGTTCTTCAGAGATACGCGAAGCATTAATGTTTTTGGAATCGAGTTTTTGTTTCATTCGTAAGGTGTAAAAGAAAAAGTTTATTTGCTATTAGATTTGTGATTCTTTGGAATAGTAAGATTAAATTGTAAGTGTTTTAAGCATGGTTGATATTAAGGTCTTTAGAGCAAATATGATATTATGCAAGTGGATACAAGAGTATGTAATATTTCCCCGTTAATGTATATGTTTTAATCTCGATAAGACAGACGTGTCAGGTAATCAGGTTGAACTGGTTCGAGTCCAAACATGCTATTCGTTTAAAAGTATCAATTTGACTTGGGTAACAAAAAGTTCTGAACGACGCCTGGAAATTGGTTGTTTAAAAAAACAAAAAACAAAATGGGCAGGCGGTTTTGGTGGTGAAGATGACGACTAGTAGATGGTGGTGAGTGGTCCTTGTTCATTTGAAACGTTTTAAGTTAATAACTTTTATAACCTACTAGGTTAGAACACGGTGTATTACACGGGATTAGGTCAATAAAATATTAAATTATTAAATAAGCAAAAAAATAATAAAAACATTGAAAAGGAAATACTAAAGAAAAGAAATATTCATAAATTAAATATTATAAAGAAAAAAAAATAAATAGTTAAGAAACTTTCTCGTCAACTGATTCGGCGGGGAATTCGTTCTCTTACTCATTGCCAACCAGTTACTCCCCTGCCTTGGCATAAACAGGCTAAAGGGTTGTTTGTTTAGCTCTTAATTGGCACTTAATGGTTCAGACCTCTTACCTCTTACCTCTTACTGGTTCATAACTTAATGGTTCAGATTGTTTGTTTTATGAACAGATGTCTGAATGGTTAAGCATTATACATAGTCTGAATGGTTAAGACCACTAATTTGAATTGGTCTGATATTTGCCTCTGAACGGTTAAACATTATACTGACTCTTAATGGTTCAGATCTCTTACTGATTCAGCACTTAACCATTCAGAAGTTGCCAAACAACTCCTAACTTTCCTTAAGACTGCTTCTGGAACATCTCTATCCTTCTATGGATACTGTCGACATTACTTGTTATGAGGCGAGGATTGCCACCAAATGACTTCACTTGAGACATAACTTCTTCCGATAACTAAACTTCAAGTCTTAGCTACCCGAAATAAAATAAAATAGAATAAGGTATAAAATTGTATTTAGTTACTATCAACATTTCTTATTTTAGAATAGTTACCTTAATTTTCGACCTCTAAATATATATGTTAAATTAACCAATATTTTTTTGTTAAATTAGGTATCCTAAACCTTCCTACAAAATCAACTTTTACCTTAAACATTTTAATTTATAAGTTATAATGATATTTTTTATTTAAACCTTTCCAAAGATAGATTTTACGAAAGTGTTATATTAGATTTATAATGATGATTATATCTTTAAATTACTTTACAATTTAAACATGATTATCTGTTATTTTAAAAAAAACGTAAATAAACAGTTTTTTATTACTGATTTCGTTCATACAATACACAAGATTATAGCCTATTATTTAAGAAAATCGAAAAAAAAAACTAAGAACCTAATTATGTATACAGTTTCTTAAATTAAACTAACAAAAATTAAATAAAAATCTAAAATTAATTATGTCATGTGTCTTATGGAATCTTTTAATATTAATTAAATTTAATATTTTATATTAAAAAAAAAACGTTAGAGATTTTGTTGAAAAAAAAAGTATATAGGCGAATTTAGTATATTGAATTGAATATTTTATACTCAATGTGAAGGATAAGGTTTACATTTCAAGTTAAGTTTATGCTAATAATTTAGGGTTGATAAGATTTATATTAATTTAATTGGTATTTAATAATTTAAATTAAATAATAATTATTTACAGTTAAGGATGCTCTAGAATAATGACAAGTGTCCCAAAGTTGGTTTCTTTTATTATAGAGTACTAGGTGGACACCCGTCCGATGGACGCGGGTACATTGTAAATATTGAATGTAAACCTACGTGTTTATGTGTATATGATGTGAAATTATTTAATAAATTCACATTCACATTATACTTAAGAATACATTAAACGCATTTTCCATAATTAACTTTAGACACAAGAGAAGCATAATGAACCCACAAAAAATCATTAATTTCACTAACACAGAAAAAACAGTAATTATAAATATATTATCTAATACATCATTTAGTTCCAAACCAATATATTCCAAACCAACACTGTTCCAAACATAATGTAAAGACAATATGTCACCAATGCAGACTTTCATTAAAACCAGTCTTATTTTTTGTTAAATTCATCATGAAAAACCATATAAATGAAAAATATGAACACAAAACAATGTTTAAAATTTGGATTTTCAAAACAAACACATATACCTTTAGAATCATTCTCCTGTAAAAACCGGTGCATTTTCCAAAGCCGTTAGATAAAACTGAATGAAAAACAAAATCGATAAATTTAGGAAAAATGGGTTTGAAAGATGATAACCCAACAGTGGAGGATCTCTTTCTACAGCTTCGATAAATGCAGAGATATTCTCAAATAAAGGTTCCTAGATGTTTGAAGATCAACAAAGAATGACAAATGTCTACAGTGCTACTTCTTTCGACATTTGTCGGTCTTCAAACATCTAGGAAACATTATTTAAAAACATACCTGAATTCATCGAAGCTGTAGAATGAGATCTTCAACTATTGTGTTATCATCTTTCAAGCACATTTTCCCTAAATTTATCAATTCTGTTTTTCATACCTTCCAAAGCCACATATCCGCCTCCAACTCAATACAAAAATTAAAACCTGAATCAATGAAAAGATTTTGTTAGAGTTATGATCATGAAAACAACTGTTTTCAAAAAAGGTTTTAAGTCAAAACCACTTTTGACTTAATAAGTCAAAACCACTACTTCCAAATTCAGAATCTACTCACATGTCATTTCATCTTTAGTTCCAAAATAACGTTGAATTATAATTCAACATAATTTGGAACATAATTTTATCAAGAACCAGAACTTTCAAAAAACAATTTTAAATTAAAGTATTACAGTTGACATATAAAAGTCAAAAGATCAAAAGTCAAGCATAAAAAAACAAAACTTACCTGTAATCCTGTTCGGCTCAACTGTTTAACAGCCACTTCTAACAACCACTTCTAACTGTTTATCAGAATCTGTGAATAGTGAACTTGATAACCGAATAGATTCTGATGGAGTTTTTGACCGAATAGTGTGTCTAATTCACCAATACCATTGTCAGAACACCAGGCTCAGATTGTGCATAAAGATGACAACACCATGGCTGCAAGAGAGGTTGCATGAACAACTGCCATCCTATAAACTTGCCATGCTATGATGCTATCTTCATTCAATTTTTACTCACATCTACAAAATCATCATAACCTCATCTTGAAATAAAAAGAAAATTGCACTTTGCATTCATTTTTACTAAGACAAATATTCTTTGTTTATAAATCTGGTCCAAGCCAAAGCCTTGTTTATTAAATCTGGTCCAAGCCCAAGACCTGTTTATTAAAAATGTCCCAAAAGCCCAAGCCCATATGTTGAAAACTAAATATTTAATCAGTCGCATTGGGTTTTGTAAATCATCGACGATTGAAGGTCATCGAAATCCTTACACCAGTTCTATCGATTCAGAGGGAAGAATCCTTGTTTCCAGATAACGAACGGAGATCAATCAATACCGCACAATCACCACCGAAACCACGACAGTATTCTCTTCACCTTCAATTTCATCTTTTACTAATTCAGTATAATTGGTTTCTTTGATTTTGTCTATTACTAATCAATAACTCCTAATAGCATTGCTAATCAATACAAGACATGAAAAAATAAATAAAATAACAGTACCTCGGTAGCAACATCACGTGGAGTTGGTCTAATTGACCAACACCATTGTCAGAATGCCAGGCTCAGATTGTGCATCAAGATGACAACACCATGGCTGCAAGAGAGGTTGCATGAACAACTGCCATCCTACAACCTTACCATGCCATGATGTAACACCCCGTGTTTTCTGAAGTCGAAGTCAAAGTCAAGGTCAAAGTCAACGACCGATTTCGCGGAACTTGACTTGTAGTGAATTTCTTTCATGTGTTTATTTTAGTTGTATTATGTGGAGTAAGTGTCAATAATTACAATAATCAACGTATTTTACTCGCCATCTAATCGACTTACGACCATGTACTATAGGAAGTAACAATGCGATAAAGTTAACTAAACGATAATCAAACTATGCTAATCGAATCGACACCGAACCGAATCGAAACTCGAATTTGGAATAATGTTATACGTGTGTGCGTGCCTTATGTGTTACTTGTGCATGTTTATTTATGTTATGTTGTGGAAAACAATCGAAACTCTAAAAGCAATCGAACTCAATCGACATCGAACTCGAATCACAATCGAAATGGTATGATAATTAGTGGAGAAGAGACAACGCTAGATATGAATAGTTGGGATTAAAAGTAATTTGAATAGGAAACTCCATCGTATTCGCATCGCTCGCAATCGAAATCGAATCAGCAAAAATCGTCGCGTCGAACACACGAACCAAGTGCCATCCGGCCGGATATCCATCCGACCGGGCTGCCACTTGTTCGTGGTGCCAAGATGCCATCCGACCGACCCACACTTTCCCCTTTTGGAATCCTATAAATACCCATGTCACTCTCAAACTTTCTACTTTTGGAAATTCTCTAACCGACCAGCACGCTCTCCTCACCTTTTCATTGATTTCTCTTGATACCGGTAAGATCTCGTCCTAAATCTTGTACTCTCTTGATCTACACGCACTCCTACACCTTTCTATCTTTTGAATCTTAACTTTTAACCGTGAAATCACTAGATTTGAGGTGTTCTAGGATGATGTCATCATGAGTTCTTGAAGAACTTCATGATTTGGCCTCAATCCACCAAGAACAACTTAGATCTAACCGATTTCCACACAAATAAACAAAGATCTCACATAGATCTAAACACATTCACGGTGAAAAAGGATTGAAAGATGGTTTCTAACTTTCTTTCAACTCTTTTACACTCCATGCACTCAAACCGATAGAATCGGGCCTTGTTCTAGTCTCATGCTCATTCTTAGTGTTGTGCTAACTCAAGATCTGGATTCTACTCATGAGACCACCGATTTTGGGTTAAACAAGAACAACCGTCTTGAACCGGTTAACTGGCCGAACTAGGGTGATTCCTGGTCGATCAGGTCACTTGGGTCAAGATGGGATTCTGTTGGTTAACACATTGTCAAAACGTCTCGACAAAACGATAAATAAACAAAACGACCAAGTGTAAGACGGACGGAGCAACCGGGACGAAGTGCTATTCGACCGGACTACTGTCCGAACGGATAAGCCACCCGAACGGATTGCCATCCAAACGGATCACACCTTGGGTCCCACACTTAATCAACTTTATCTGAAGTTTGAGTATTGAACGAATTGTCGTCCGATCGGGCTACCATCCGACCAGATTACTCTTCGGATCATGAGATACTAGGACTTTAAAGACTTAAATAAATTTCAACATGTTCATTAACAGGGTTGCCACCCGGTCGGATGGACATCCGACCGAGTGACTCTTCTGCTATGAATTTGTTCCCACCAAGTAACCTCGTCACTAGAGTCGCCGTCCGACCGGATGACCATCCGAGCAAATCGTCATCCGCACGACTGACCGTCCGATCGACCGACTTGAAGGATAGAGATACTTCAATATTTTCAAAATGCTACAACGAAAACTTCAAAAGTCAAGCCATCATACACAAACACCTCCTTCTCATAGGAAGAAACAATCCACTCGAATAGTCATCCGACCGGACAAGCTGTCTGACCGGATGACCATCCGAACGGATTGTCATCCGCACGAACAAGCCGTCCGATCAGATTACCATCCGACCGAACTGCTGTCCGAGCCACTGATACTTTGCACCGTTTTACGCGCCACTTATCGTTATGCTATCAAACTATTCAGGCTAACCTTACTCGCTAAGCGCTCCCTTCAATCCATCAACCGCTGTGAGTATACTCGATCCCCTTTTGCTTTACGCACTTTTGGGTGTTACATACGTTAAGAATATTTAAATCACAATCAACACACTACTCAATACTATTTGAACGCTAACCGTTAATGCATGTTATACGTGGCTTATGAATGCCTATTTGTTATGTTTACACATGGAATGCTGTCTACCTGCCTTAGCAACGATAGTACTATAGTTTGGACTCAGCACCTGTTCGAAGGGGTTGTTAAGGACAAGTACTTGCATGGATTACGGTGGTAATCATGTATTGCGAACTGCCTCTGGCAGTCAACCCGCAGTCATTGGTATCGATGGATCTATATCGATAACTAACGTGCTTCATTTCACTATGTGTACGTGCTGGTTATACGTAAACGAATTCTAACTCTATATGCTATTATCAAACTTGTATGCTCACCTTTACACTATGTGTATTGACTTTTATTTTAACGTATGTGACAGGTGCTTAGGATGCACACCTGGTAGGAAATCGAAGCTAGAATAAGGCTCTAGAGGCCAACAAATAGTTGTCTGTACAAATTAAATCAAGGGTCTCTAGAAGCAGATAAACAATTGCTCTATTTAAATCTGAGTTGTCGGAATAGAACTATTTGCCTAGATTTTGTCTGTAATAATTTGTTTACCTTTTGAGACATGGTATGGGACATGTTATTTTAAATTGATTGGTAATGATAATTGTTATGGAAACTTCTGGACAATCTGTTTCGCTCAGTGCCATGCCCCGATATTTCCGCCATCGGTTGGGGTGTGACACATGATGCTATCTTCATTCAATTTTTACTCAGATCTACATAATCATCATAGCCTCATCTTGAAAGGAAAATAAAAATGCACTTTGCATTCATACAACTTGACATACAACTGGAAAATTATCATGCAGCTGCAAGTGTTTTTTTTTCTGGCCAAAAGCCCCCTCCAACCATAATCACCACCCCACGAAGGAAGATATAAATAAGCACAACTATTCATACAACTTGACATACAACTGGAAAATTATCATTCAGTTACAGTTAAAATAACTTAAGGAAACTGCAGAAATGTAACAATAAAACGAAAATAACTCTTCAAAACAGGTAATAAATTTAGCAAAGATACATGTAAATTACTAACAAAACAACTATCAATTACTATCATTACCTCATGGCATCAAAATTTATTATTTATAATTTCCAAATTATAAATAATCTACAAATTGCAAACTGCAAACTTATATAAGTATTCTACAACAGTAAATGATTCATCTACATAATTCCTAATGTAATCAGTGTGCAAATTCAAACATTAAACAACCATAAACTATGGTTTAGTAAACTAATACTTATCATCAATTTGCAGTTCTCAAATACACATATATACAATCACATTCTAATTTATTCACAGACCAATCAATCCTTAAAACAATTATCGGACAAAGAATGAAACATACCATCCAGATATTCAAAAGAAAATAGATAAAATTTGCAAAACTACTTGAGTATTTGCTTACTCTCAGTGAATAACAAAAATTCTATACTTGAGTATTTGCTGAAACCTGAGATAAAAAGAATAATTATATAAATAACTCCTAATTGCATTACTAATCAACACAAGATATGAAAAAAATAATTAAAATAACAGTACCTCGGTAGCAACATCACGTGTAGTGTCTGAAGACCATCATCATACTTCCTCTCAAATGTCATATATCTGATATAATTTTACATACGTGTCAATCAACCAGATATGCCATGTGCAAGTGTTTTAGAGAAATGTAAAAGGAAGTTTGAACTGCTTGGGGGAGTGATATGCAGCTGCAAGTGTTTTAGAGATATGCAGCTGCAAATGAAATTCGGTCACTACAAAATGGCATATCTAGTTGATTAACACGTATGCAAACTTACATCAGCCTTACTTCTCCTTTTGTTAAATTCGATCACCACAAAATGAGTTGATGTACTCGAGTCTAAAATTCTATACTTGAGTAGTTTGCTGAAACCTGAGATAAAAAGAATAATTACATAAATAACTCCTAATAGCATTACTAATCAAATACAAGACATGAAAAAATAAATAAAATAACAGTACCTCGGTAGCAACATCACGTGCAGTTGGTCTAATTGACCAACACCATTGTCAAAATTTTGGCTTAGATTGTGCATAAAGATGACAACATCATGGCTGCAAGAGAGGTTGCATGAACAACTGCCATCCTACAACCTTGCCATGCCATGATGCTATCTTCATTCAACATGTTTTTACTCAGATCTACAAAATCATCATAGCCTCATCTTGAAAGAAAAATAGAATTGCACTTTGCATTCATTTTTATTCACCATCACAGTCAACCCTAAATGTGTTATTACTCATGTTCAAGATAACCTCTTTCGTGTTCATGTGAGCAAGAAGAGAGGAAGACACAAAGGATGTTATCTTGAACATGAGTAATAACACACCTGTCTTCAATCTTTATCTCTGAAATCAAGAAGCATAAAAAAACATCAAGAACCAAGAACTCAAGGAGCGAGTGCTCATAAGCGATTGAAGAAATCCAGAATTTTCATCATGCTCATAAGTTTTAGACAAGCGATTGAACAATTCTGCTACTACAAATTTTATAGCAAGCCAAATTATAGATGATCTAAAGGTGGAAACCTAGAAATATGCAGGAGAAATTGAATAAAAATTAGTTACCAGACCTCTACATTTAGTGTTTTGAATGTGATGGTTCATACCTTTAAGATGAAATCGAAGTTGGTGAAAACCCGAACAAATGCATGTTCTAACAGTCATTGAAGCCAAGGGTCGACAAAATGGAGACACGACACCCACATTGAGCCTCCCCTATAAACAAATAATGTACAGATGAGTAATTGTTTTAGAAAAAAAAATGACAGTTAATGTATAAATCATCAATCTAATTATTATTTAATAATTATTACTTTATATATTATAACTAGGTTATAACCCGTGGTACCCACGGGTCGCTCTATTTTTAAGGATATTAATATTTTATTAATTTTATTACAATGGTCCGTTTTATAAAATTTGTGGGGATATATATAATATGATTCAATGTTAATCGTATATACTAATATATGCAAACAATGTGATTTATGAATGGTAACAATTACCATATAATTTTCAACATATTACCAGATAATGTTCTACGTATGTAGAATGATTCAGACCAAGATGAAAGGATGATAGCCCGTCTAACCATTCTCTGGATACATATTTGAAGCGATGAATTGATATAGCATTTAGGTTGGTTAAAATCTCAAATAGTAGCATTTCAAAAGGAATATAAAGGATTGTATGAAGGAATGAAACATATAATGGATTACTGAGTATAACATATAGATTAATAACCTAATTTATAAAAGTAAAATGAAAATGGGCTTGAAACATAAATTCAATTTAGACCATATCCATCGATTGAAATGGTGATTACTATTTAATATAATTAATTAATCCATTGAAATATTTGTTCAAAATTATTGCAAATATTACACTTTTTCAAAATGTTGAACCATCTATATCTTAGCAATAATATAAAGATGTGATTTTTATATTTTGAAATATTTAATTACGAATAAGTCGATTGCAAACTTAAAGTTACTTGTAGTCTTTAATTTATAACAAATATTTCACTGACTTTTACAAAACATATTTTTCGAATTATTGAATTATTAATTAATAGATGGCCGATTAGTTAGAGAATTGATTATTTCAAAAAATCAAATCATAAAAATGAAATCAAGATTCCATTAATTCTTGATGGCCCATTCCTAATGGCAACTCGGGTAGGAAAATTTAATTTTAAAAATACTCACAACTGTATAATTAAAATAAACTTAAATAATGTGACGTATTAGATAAGTTAACGACAAAGTGCATACTTTGTTTTCGAGCATTCTATAAGCATAGAAGTGTCTCGGACTCGTGCCATGATAATTAAAAACACATGATACTTGCCCCCAATTTACTTAACGATGCATATTGCCTGTTCAATGACATGAGCAAATGATGTTGGTCCTGTAACAACATGATGATCAGTAACACATAGTTTAAAAAAAGTTTACCACTTTAATATACATAAATGCCAAACATAAAAAAATATAGTGTAGTTTATCTTAGACCTGCATCCTTTAAATGGAAGATAATTTATGTGCACATACTCATTAAACTCCTCTTTTCATTTTCTTGAGAGTTTGATTCATTTATAACAGCAAAAGTCCCAGAGACAGTTGAGAAACTAATTGTTAACTTATTCACAAGAAGTTGGTGTTTGCTAGCATCACCAAAAGTCAACACATTTCTCAACCACATTTGATGCATGTTGACTAATCTGAACAACAGAATTATTATTGAGTGCTCGTGTGGATTTTCATGCTCCAATACATGCTGCTCCAAGAAAACTCACCAAAAAATAAACATTTACGCATAACATAATTACAGGTATAGGTTGAAAGGGTCAAAACTTGATCATAGAAAGTTATGATGATAAACTTAAAATATTTATTCAAGAATTTTAATTATAGTCTTAACTACATACATTGTTATTGTAATTATGATTTACGCATTAGTTACTCAGACAATAACTAAAAAAAAAACTTGCGGCTCAACCTGACATGGCCCGTCCCATTTCTTGCAACTCAAACTGACATGGATTGTTTCATATTATAAACAAAAAACCAATGGCACTTACCTAGATCATCATTGAGTGTAGTATAAAAAAATGTTTTTAATAGATATAGAACACATGTTACATCACGCAGGTTGTCTACCTATGTATAAGGTGTTAAATTAGATAACTTTAAGAAATTAAATATTTTTTGAAGTCTAATCGCAAGAAAATAAATATAGTGAATTATAAAATTGTCATGACCCATACCTAAACTTTACGTTGCAACCACCATGCCAACACATCATTTGTTATTCAAATAAATAGAAAAGTTACGTATAAATGTAAAAAAAGGTTATCCCAACTTAGATTATGAACTTGGGTTATGTATTTATCTCAAATGGGTTCATCCATTAGGATAATTAGATGGGATGGGTCAAATAGGTCATCCTTCCTCATTAAAAAGTTAATATATAACTGAAATCCATATTGATCGAGCAGCTGGCGTTGGCTGGCTTCCCCCACCCCAACCAACGCCCCACTTCCTGCAGTCTAAGGCACAAGGAATTTGTCCCAATTGTTGGTATTCTTCTCGTACATTGTTTTTTACAATAATACAAGAATCTGTACCAACTATAAAACCGATCAAAACTTAACAATGGGGGTCATTATTCTGAAGACTAAATGTTTTCTTTTAAAGAAAAAAAAAAGATACATAGAGTAAAACCAGGCAAAACTGTAGTTTGAATACAAAGTCAAATGTACCACCAACTGTGAATATACCAAAATTTTCATGAATCATGATTTACAAATGCACCATCAACTGTGAACATACCAAATTTTCATGAATCACGATTTCCTCTACGATCATTAAAAATGCTTCTTTCAAGGCCACTCACTCTTTTCTCCAAGATCTTTTGGTATTCCACCCACTCTTCATCACTTTGGCTGCCAACACAAGAAAGTCAACATAAATCATCTTTACGTACGGGTCGTAAAAACTCGTTATTATAAAAAAAGGACATATCTGTATTTTTGTTTTAGTAAAAATATTAAGAAAAACCATTTCATGAAAAAAAAAACCCTAAATTTAGTGATGTCAAAGGTAAGATATTCAAATAGTTCGTGGCATGAAGCTTAAAGGGCCTGGAATTATAAACCAAAAACGTTAAAGCCCAATTGTTTAGAAGCACAACTGTTTCGAAGCTCCACCTTTTTTTTTGCCAATTAAATTCAGAAGCCCAACTGTTTTTGTGTGTAATGGATTAATGACTTTGCCAAAACCAATAAAAAACATAACGGATTAATGAATAGGGCCAATATTTTTTATCTCGCACATGGCCTTTTTGTGTGTGTGTGTGTGTGATTTTCGAAGACGGCCTCTGTAAATATATACGGTTTCAAGGTCAACCGACTTCAATCTTTTTTGCGTTGTTTCATATAGAGAATGTATAATAACAAAAGTTAGAATGACCCCATGATTTTTTTTTTTAATTTTGTTGACCCCATTAGTTTTATCATAAAAAAAAACATTGTCCACATTTGGCCATTGGCTTTACGAAACATCAAACACGGGTAAATGTTATCTTCTTACTTTCTTTTAAGTTTGAAAATTGAAATTAGATTTGCTAATTGATTTTAAACGTTATTAAAGTTGAAATTAGATGTGACCTGACCCGGAAATATTAACACTACGTTGTTAAACATCCAAATACCCGAAAAAACTGACATCATACGAAAAAAAAATCATGGCCCCGCTACTATCGGCTCGACTCTCTTGTAGCCCTAAACTCAATAATCTAAAGACCGGCAAAATCTTGTAATCGCGTAACATTTTAGTACCTGAAAGTTTAAGTTGAGGAACTATCTCTCTATAATGTCTCAAAACATCCTCAAATCCTTGACAATAACGCCAATCCGGATAAAAACTGAATACACCTTGATCATGTGTCGAGGCTACAAAACACGTCAATGAAACAAATATTGTAAGACACCCGGCTTACAAGATGAATTATAGTATAATTCTATACCGTCTCCAAACCCAAAGCACATGATCAAATTATCCTCATCAAAAGCCGCTAACGTTTGCCCAATGATCAATATTGCTTGTTCATTAGGATTTTGTAACGCCCCATCGCTATGTAAACTTCTCCCGTTGTATGATCTCATCCCTAATTTTGTTTTACAAATTCGTTACTTTTAGCGACCAAGTTCGTAACAAAAACATATACTGACTATGATTAGCAACAACATAAAAGATTCAGCGACAAAGCTTGTAACAAAACATATACTGACTGATAACAACGACTAAAATAAAAGATTTAGCGACCGTTATTACGAATTATCAAAAAAAAAACATTTTAAACGTCTAACAAAGCCAAGCCACCGGGTACACCCACAAGCAAAAGGCCACCCATACCCGCGTTTGTAGACAACGTTAGTGACCCAGCCCGTCACCAATTTCAGGGGAAACCCACCGTCAAAGGCCCAGTGTGCAGTGGTGGGTGGACCCAAAAATTATTTTATGGGGGTGTGATCAGGCTTTTTGCCTAAAAGATACACTAATTTTTTTTCAAAGGGTGCGTCCGCCCACCCACCCATCAATCTGGGTCCGCCTCTGCCAGTGTGGTAAAACCCTGGTTCATGCATGACGTTTTGTCACGAACGAAACTCCAACTGGTGACTTCACCTAGATAAAGTCACTGGATACCGCTAGAGCAGTGCGCTTTTGGTACGAATTATCAAATATACTAACCTGTCCATTCATTACTAATGGTGAACTCCATGCCAACAATGAGTCGAGACCAGCTTGAGCAAGAGCGGATGTAACCTAAAAGATAATATTATTATTGTTATCATTTCATTTACATGTTAGAAGTATTTCATAAAATTATACGTTACTTGATTCACAAAAAATATTGTTATCATTTCATTTACATGTTATAACTATTTCATAAAATTATACTTTACTTGATTATTATCGATAGCTATGCTATTTGTGAGATTTACTGGATATGGTTGTTTTTATCCAATGTCCTCGTGTTTACTTTTGTCTCATTCAGTCTTTCTGATTTTCGCTCATAAAATAATCTTTCTAGATAAGAGAAATTGATCATTTTAAAGGCTGATATGAGCCAAAACTGAACCACAAAAGTTGGAACAACAGAAAGTTCCATATGCAGAATGCAATGTTTAGTTCATACAAGTAACATGCCACCAAATATTCTATAAATATCCATATCTCCTTTTAATCGGTTAAAGAGCCGTTAAAAAGCCCCATCCTAGTACTGATCCAACTCCTATCACTAATCGAGAAAAGAGAAACTAATCGAAAATGATAGATGACAGACGTACAAGGTGATTCTGGTGGGACATAGAGACAACCAAAGCCAATGCCAAAATTTCCTTTTACTCCAGAATATCTAAACAGAGTGAGTAATATTTTAGCATAACAAAACAATCTCTACTCGGCCAACTTATTAACTAAATTCTAAGCTACCAATTCCCATCGACTGTATCTTCAATCAGTTTCCTATAACAAAGAGTAGTACGATGACATATAATCAAATCATAATTCATATCACCAAAGGCGTGGCTCGCTTATTACAAATTTTGAGCTTTCTTTTCATCTTCTTCGGTAACAATTTATACCCAAACCAAAATCACCTCAATCATCAACAAAAAAGCAAAATTTTGTTCCTAATCTATATATCCGAAAGTAGCGTCCTATAGCTTTCAGATGCAATTCTTTGCATATCTAGGATAATATATTACAACAACAATGTATAATTTATTCATAGTTGATAGGAATAACTCGTAAAAGCATGTTTTATCAACTTTCTGCCCACATTCGAAATGTATTCAAAATTCAAATTAACTCATGCAAATCGGAAAGAAAGAAAAAGAACTATCTCGATGTAAATTCATAACGTAAACGTAATCTATAAATGCAAAAGATACCTCATGCAAAAGAACCAATGCTAGCATAAGTGCACAAAGTAACATCACATTGCACATTGCTAGGTTCAAATTAACAAAAGTTTTATTAACAAACATTAGAAATTTGTGATCAATTTTAAGCGGCTATCATCATCCAAATTAGGGCTGACATTGCAAACAACAAAATGCATATCTCATCATATAATTGAGATCAAAACACTAATGCGGTTCGAATTAAAAACAATGTTGGGAAAGAATTAGGATATTATTAGCATTAACATGAAACTTATTGCATTCCAATGTACAGAAAGCCTGCCTACCTGGTAGTTGCGATACTCTTGACCGTGACTTTTTGCAATCATCTCTTGCATGATTGTCTCTCCCGTCGTGAAAGCTCTGTATGTATAAACTCCGATTGTAAACAGTTCATAGAGAAATTCACATATTATTTCTGAATGTATAGGAAATGAATTGATATTGGAATTTGAACTAGAATATGGAAAATGTGAGTGAGAGGTGAGCAATTTGGGGAAGAAGCCCCTCAACACGTGTATGTGAAGAAACGTGTCATAAGCATCACATGCCACACATTTGTTATATGTGGCCCAATAAGTTTGTGCCAGATTGTTTGACACTATTCATTTCGTTTGCTTATTAATAAGAGACAAAACTACCAGCCGTAAAATCCGTCACCACACCCTATCTATCTGCTTATTTGACCTGTTTTACATGCTTTCTAGCTTACATTTCACATTGTTAATACAGTGAAAAATAGTAAGATGACAATTTTATATTTTTTACATAAGATATAGTAATAAATATAGCTTATATGCAGAATACTGAACACTATAATGGTTAGTTGAAGATATAGTATAATATTTTATGATTTATATTTACAGTTAAAATAAAAGAATGTCCTTTTCATGTCATTTATCAGATTATAAGTTACTTGAATACTAAGAATTGCCAAACAACTTATTATCTAGTCATTGCTAGTTTAACAAAAATATCCACACAATAATTCCTACTGCTATCATCAGCTATTATTTAATATCGCATAACCAGTTACAAAATGCACATCCAAACACCCCTAAAAATACATTCATTGTGGAAAAATATCAGCAAACCTGGATTTGCTTGGATCATTTGAAGGCTGGTGTGGAGCCAATCCTGCTCGTTACGACCCGAGCCAAGCTAAGCCTTGCTCACTTTCTAATCGAGTCGAGCCGACTCGGCTCAGTTTCAAATCGAGCCATATCGAGTGAGCTTTTTCGAAGCTATATCCGAGCGAGCTTTTTCCAAACTATATCCGAGCGAGCTCTAAGCCGCAAGCTTTTTGGACAACAGCTCTTGCCTAAGCCCCAGGACCTGTCATTGAAAGAAGCAGAGTAAGTCGAGATAACAGTTCTCGTTTCACGTTACAAAGTCGAACCAAAATTGAAAATGATAAATAGTCCAAACAGATGGAGTAATCGAGATTAATTATTATATATTTATATATAGAGAGACCATGGAATTAAACTAAACCTGTTGTCTTATTCTTCCACATCCACCTGAGGTCCCTACATCCTCTATAGTGAAGGAGAAAAAAAAGACGTAATTAACAAAAAAAAAAAACAATAAAAATTGTAGGTAAACAATATTAAATATTTAAATGAACAAAATAAGACATAATATTGAATCACAAGTTTGATGGATTGCTAAAGGGTACCTTACTAAAAACATATGTAGTCCAAGTCATAAGCAAATCCTTTTTAAGACCTTTCCTAACCCGCCAATAAGGTCACCTCTGCTGCTGAGATAGATGTTTTCTGTATTTCTACAACGAATCTTGAATGTAACCACATAAAAACTTGTCAAACCATTTAATTAAGTCAACAACTTAGAAAATCTAACAAACCCCTAAAATCACAAAAAAAAAAAAAAACAACAGAAAACAATAAATCAATTACAGAATCATTGAAGATTTTGTTGAAGATCATACCTTAAACAAAAGTAACCGCATATTTTCAAGAGCCACATTATCATGGAGACCTTAAGCTTAAGGTCCCAGAGACATTCAAAGCCCCCACCATGAAAGACAAAATTAGTAACTAAACCTCGTTAGAAACCATAATCGTATTCATGTCTATATTACTGTTCTAGTAGTCATCTAAATATATGAGCAATTAATCCCAAGAAAAGATATCCAATCAAACCTCTAAAAGATGAGTTTCTTATTCAAGCTTCTTCCATTAAGCCGAAATTATATGCTTCCTTCTTGTTATTGCAGCCACGGTCTCTGATTTCTCCATTTACACCTTTTAATTTACCTCTTGTTACATAAAGAAAACCAAAACTGCAAACCTGAAAAGAATCATATAATCTGTGCTTTTTTTAAACATCAGAAGATTATTAAACTTATAGAAAAACGAATCCTCCTTTGAAATCCAAGATATAGTTCCACCGAAACATCAGATGATTTTAAACTTACAGAAAAACAAATCCTCGTATGAAATCCAAAATACAGTTCGACGCATACCTGATTGCAAAGAGAAGAAGATCCAAAGAAAATATATTTAGGTATGGATGAGGGAGAATTGCTGCAATAGAAGCTATTAGAAGATGAAGGAGATATGGATTAGAGAAACGAATGGGTGATTCAGGCCACAAAGAGAAGTGGCGGTGGAAGTGATGCAGATTTAGGGTTTTAGAACATTTAAATAGCCGGGTCAATACACGGGTTTGGAGCAAGACACGCGGTATCCAGAGAAACTAATTTTAACCCGGAATTTTGAGCGGGGAAATAGAATTGAGGAGCTCTAAGGTAATGACACATCATCTTACATGCTCTTATCAAGTGACACCTCAGCCCTTATTTAACATGTTTATATATATATATATAGATTAAATTATTTTTTCATAATAATTTTTTAAATAGTAGATATTAAAAAATGATGGCAATTCTTTAAAAAATGGTGATGCCAATTCTTTAAAAAATGATGTTATTTTAAAAAAAGGTGATGTCAATTCTTTAAAAAATGATGTCATCTTTTTTCTAAAACACATACATGACCACATACTTACACACATACATACATAAGTTAACCAATAAAAGGATTTTATATTTAAAATTAAAATTGTAATCTTTTTAATTGAACTTTTTTAAATAATAACCAAGACTAATTAATATTTCTGCAACAATATTCATTGGGCCAAATCTTTCCCCAATCAGACTTGGTTCTTTTTGCACGCTCTCTTTCCCCCAATCGCCCTTTTTGGTTTGTTTGTTCCTATCAATAATTTGTTTCCTAACTCTTCTTTATCCATCGATTTGAAGATATTTCCCCAAACCCTAATTCTTATTTAATCAGCTTCAACCTTTCTTTATCCATCGATTTGAAGATGCTCCCATCCTCCATCGATTTCAAATGTAGGTAAGATGGTTATGTTAGTTTACTGAGTTTGTGGAAAAAAATTTGCGTTTCATTGTGGTTTTCAGTAATATATGTTTGGATTCTTTTGTATTTGGAAGTTGTTTTGTTATTATTGAAACCGGTAAAAGTGAAATTGCAAAATTATGATTTTGAAGCTTTGAATTTTCTTCATTTGATATTAAATAGTATTACAAAATTCTGATTTTGAAAAATATTAAAAATTAAAAATTATACATTACAATAAACACTTAATAGGATATCTCGTTCTCTCGCCTTCTTCCATGCAATTTCATTATTTGTTTTAATTTGCAGATCAGCAAGCATATCACAGGTCTTCTGATCCTGTTTCAGCAGATGTGTGATAAACTCTTCTGCTTTTTCTTTAAACTCTGATGGAGTAGAAGAGACAACTTCATCCAGCAGTGCAATGCTACTCCAGGTTTGCTTATAATATTTATCACTCACCATAGCAACTTTTTTGTTGAGTTCTTCATCTTTTCTCTGTTCTTCAAGTGACCATCTTGAAATTCAATTTTAAGATCGCTAGTATCCGACCAGTGGTAGAAGGTTTTGCTTACCATTTAGAAAGAGTGTGAGTGTTTTTGGACAGTTTGTTTAAGGATGAACGGTTTTTTTTTTTTAAAATGAAGTGTTGATG
This sequence comes from Helianthus tuberosus, assembly GCA_030545235.1. Lineage (NCBI taxonomy): Eukaryota > Viridiplantae > Streptophyta > Magnoliopsida > Asterales > Asteraceae > Helianthus > Helianthus tuberosus. The sequence goes on along the minus strand of CM060386.1, from coordinate 20,114,432 downwards.
TTTTCAAGTAAACTAATCATGATCCTTTATAGTGTGTAAAATGTTTGAATGGGTAAATGAACAGACGTCTACTAATTATGATAACCTTTTTTGAAGGTTTAAATTTTGTTCTTTGGTTTTCTAGATATTTAATTTTACTTGCTTTCCCATGATAGGGTAAATGAAGAGACATCTCCTATATACACGTTTTCCCTATTAAATCATTAAATATACATGGTTTTTAAATATAAATTTTTATTTAATGGTTGCATTTAAATCTGACCTTTGGGCTGTTACATATTCTATATAATACCATTGCCAATTCAAATGTTTTTTCATCATACCCAGATTCATTCACTGAAATAGAAGAGCAACTGTTATTGTTTTGCCTTAGTTCTTATAAATACATTAAAATGGAGTCATATACTTCTGCACAATCTGACGATTTCAAGCAACGCTTTATTAAACAAATCGAAGAGCAAGTTTTGGCTGATAGGTCTACTCTTCAAGAGTTGAAGAGGTGTTTTAACGAACTGCAACTTGGTCTGGTGACAAGAGACCAGGTTTCGAGAGACCTGAGGGCGATGCCGACTACTTCCGTTCGTGACCTGTGTGTTGCGAGTAATATATAGTGTGGAGATAGAGACCTGGAGTTCATGAGAAAGATCAATGACATACATCGAGAGGTTCAGTGCTCCATGGAGTTGAAGTTAAAGTTTCTTGATTCTTGCTATTAGAGTTTAAGTGTCTGATTAGTTTTCTTTTTTATATGTAATTGTTACTTTTTTAATACTTTATATGGATGATCGTATTAATTTTTCTTATCGCAGTTTATTTAACATTGTAGTTTATGTTTTAGATTTATTCATGTTATTGTGTTTAAGTATTACTATTTAAAAACATTGAAATGTTAGTTTGATTTATTCATGTTATTGTGTTTAAGTATTGCCAATAGAGTAAATAAATATTATACGGTTTAAATTTGTATTGTATGCCATTAATGTATGGAGCCATATCTTTTGCGCTAAATGCTCAACAATTTAAAAAAAAAATGATATATTTGTATACCTTGTAAACTGTTGGCATGCTTTTTCATTCTCTCTTTTTTTTTTCCATCGGACGGCCAACAGAATCAATCCCGAGCACTCTCAATTTGGATAATGTTAAGATTGTTTGGTACTTATATAGTTATATATATTCTAGGGCTAAAGTCGAAACCTCCATTAGTGGCAGCAGCACTCAATAAGGTAGTCTTATAGACTCAAGTTTATATCTTTTAATATATGTTCGTTTATTTAATAACATATTTTCATAACGAACGAAGGTGAACACAAAAGTAATTTTATAACCCTGAGATTGGAATATGACGTATAACAGGCAAGAAAGTAATTTTATGAAACCATGTTGAGGTAAAATGAGAAAACTAACCGTGTAGTCATTTAAGAGTGTTTTTCCAGCATTTTCTGTGATCTCAATGATCTTATGGTAGTGTCCACCCTTTAGTTCCCTTAATTCTCCACAACATGGAACAATGATGGAATCAGGATTTTCACGTGCATCATGGTCCAGTTGTAATGAATCTGCAATTGTGTTTTTTAAACAAATGAAGTCAAAAAACCACAAATTTTAATCTATTTATTCATGGTAAAATTAAATACTCACGGTCAATTGAGCCCAAACAGAGTTCGATTTCCAGGCCATTTGTCATGGCCAACAACACTTGCTTATTTCTATCCAACAAAAACAAATTTGGTCATTTCTTAGATAAACGTTCATCCATCACCCACCAATCCGTTCAGAAACATGTCGGAGTACCCGAACCAAGAGACGCCTTGTTTAGATACCCACACTTGCAAAGTATCCATAACAGCTACAAGTATCAATACTGTTGGTGCATCTAGTGTCTGTTAACTTCGTCTTAATCGAGTCTTATGTCTAGATAGGATAAACGAGCACACAACAGGGTTGAAATTAGGGTTTGTTTATGTATTAATATGTTATTTTGCTTGAAAGTGACATGTATCAGTTCAAGCGAAATCAACACATGTTATTTCGCTTGAAACTAACATGTCATGTTCAAGCGAAATCATCTCAAGTATAAATAGGTGTGTGTTGGTGTCATTTGGAGCGGAATTAGACCATATGTTCTGAGCCGAGGTGCTGTTCGTTTGTCATTTGAACGTGTAAAAGCTCAGGAAATCAGTAATAGATAAAGATTAGAAAGGAACAAGCTGTGTTGACATCTTTTACATTGATTCCACCTTTGTATTTGATGATGAACTACTCAGACTGACTATTTAGGGTCACACGAACGATCCTACAAGTGGTATCAGAGCTCAGGACGAGGAGTTCATACCAATTCAGCTTGAAATCATCAGATTCTCTCACTTCTACTCATTCTTTTCTGATTTGAACATAATTCAACGGTTGAAATGGCCTGATTTTCACATATATCAAGCGAAACATAGTTCTAACTAATCCTTGAAAGTATTGGACCTAAATTCGAACAAAATCTGATAAAAACTTGTAATTTAACTTGAAAATATGTTCGAATTGCTGATGTCATTGTAATTTCGCTTGAACTTGCACGATATTTCGCTTGAAACTGTTGTGAATTTCAAGTGAAATCAGATTTCGCTTGAAACTTCAAGCGAAATTAGTTGATTTCGCTTCAAAACCTTATTTCGCTTGAACTAAGTGATTTCGCTCGAAAAGTGCTATTTCGATTCAACTGATTCCGCTTATAATTGTTGTTTTTCAAAATCAAAATATTTCTAAGAGTTTGTTGATCATTTCAGGTACTTGAAAGATGGATGATTTGTTCATGAATCCATTCTGTGACGTGTTTGCTTTTGCTGGAAACGGTGGAGATGATATTTCAACAGACACATCAAACAACACAAATGAGAAAGCTCCGAGTGCGAAAAAGACTCTTTCGGATACATTAAGTGTTGAGAGTGCCTACGGAACATATAACAAACCTCCAAAACTGTTGGCAATTGAAGATTACAATAGGTGGGCTACAAGATTTGATGAGTGGCTTCAAGCTTTTGCATATCCAAGCTGGAAGAGTTTAAAGATTGGTTACGTTAGAGGAAGTTTTGATGAAAGTTTGACATTTACTGATGAGATTGAAAGATATGTTGCTGAACAAAAATGCATAGCGTTGATTCACCAGTCTGTGAGAGATGATATAATTTCATTGATAGAATATGAAAATTCAAAAGATCTTTGGGAGAAATTGAGGGTAAAATGTGTAGGTAGTGCTGAGATAGTCAAAAACAAAAAGAAACTGTTAAGAAAAGAGTTTGATTTATTTGGTTGTTTAAAGAATGAATCTGTTTCCAAGATGATTGAGAGATTCGGGCATTTGAAGATGGAGCTGGCAAGATACAAGATTGTATATACTCAAGAAGAGTTGGTTGACAAACCGTTCGACTCACTGCCGAATGAACAAGATTGGCAGTACTTTGCATTAATGCTGAAGAATACAATCAAGTCTGAAGAGTTGACAGTGGATCTGCTTATCAAAAGACTGGAGAGTCATGAGTTGGAGATCAAGAAATCTAGCAAAGTCAACAACTCATCTTATCAGCAGAATGTAGAGTTGTACTACAGAGGAAATCTACCAAAGACTGGTTCTCCAAGAACAGCATTTTCTGCAGAGAGTTCAAATTCTGTGAATCAAGAAACTCCTCACAGTGGTTTTCATAGTGGATCTTCTTCAACAAATTCAAACCAATCTGCATCAAAGAATCTGTTCCAATGTAACATTGTTGTGGATCTGAAGAACGCTCAAAATTTCAGTGAAGAGTCAGCAAAACAACAGATGGTGTTCTTAGCATCGGTGTTAGAATCGTACGAGAGCCTTGTGGCGGGCAAGAATGGAAACACTAACCTGACTAAGGAGGACTATGATCAAATAGATCCTGAAGAGATGGAACTGATTGATATCAGGTGGTGTATGGCCAGTGAAGTCAGGAGAGCCCAAAGATTCATGGAGATTACGGGCAGACATTCAATTGGTGGACCGTCCACAAAACTTGGGTTTGACAAATCAAAAGTCACATGCTTCAGGTGTAAACAAAAAGGACATTTCAAACGTGAATGTCGTAACGCTCCTGCTGATGATACTGCAAATCCATTCCGCGAGGATTACTACAAAAGAGCGATCTATCATCAGAATAAATCAGAACCGCCCAGAATGAAGCAGCTTGAGGATACCCCCAAAGAAAAATCAAGAGCTCTTGTTGTTATTCATGATGATGAAGGTTTTGATTGGAGTGAATGTAACACCTCGAAAATTTACGTCCAATAATGTACTGACACGTGTCATGTGCTTTGAATATGTGAAAACATGCTTTAGAGGGACTAAAGTTGACAAACAGGGAAACTATGTGATTATAAGGGTCCAAAGTGTCAACGATTTATAAATAGGCCCTACAATAACCCTACATGGTGTTTATAATCTTAAACGGATAAATCATGGATCACACAAAGCGAAAAATGAAAGAAAGTGAGGAATTACAAACTACAGGGGCTAAACGTGTCAACATGTTGAAATTATACCTCTGAGTGATCTTTTGGCAAACCCGAAGCTTTGTAATGATAAAATGTACTCACAAGAATATGTGATAAAAATTTCATGAAGTTTCGTGAATGTATGAGAAAGATATGATCAAAACCGTACACGAAGGGTTAAATTCGTTAACGTTGATTTCGTGACTTTTCGGGTAAGCACAAAATCGTTCGAGGACTTTACCATGTTTGTAAAAGTCCCAAGGCCCTTAAAAATCAGAATTTAGGGTCTAGTGTGCAAGATAAATAGGAATAACCATGTTACAAAGATAAGGGACTGAATTGTAAAATTGTTGAAACTTGAAAAGCTGGTTAACACATGGTCGCGCCACGCGAGGAGGGACTCGCGCTACGAGAGCGACCTGCCAGCGACATATTGACCTGCAGCTGCCAGTTCTGAGTCTGTGCGAGTTGTATCCAGCTGTTTTCGATTCAGGGAGCTCACCAATCGAATTTCATGCAAGGAGGGACACTTGTACTCTTCCTAAAACACTTACAAACATCTGTAACATCCTTAAATCAGATCAAATGTGTGATAAAAGGGACTTGTAGTAACAAACCTTCAAACACTTGCAACTTCAAAATTCACAAGAACAATTCCTGGAGCTTACTGGTCGACAAGGCTGCTTCATAGTGATCTCTAAGCTTGTTTAGGACCATTGTAAGTGTTCATATCATTCTCTAATTCGTTCTAGCTTAGTGTATTAACCGAAAGTCAAACTATCGTAAATTAAACTTGACTTTGAGTTTAAACGAGATTGGATCTGTCATTTCTCAAATTGAAAGTACCCACATATTGGTATTTATGAGTGTAACAAACCCCTAAAAGGGTATTTTCAGATTCACACTCTAAGCATGTTAATTGTCGAGTCAAAGCTTTTCTTAAAAAGTCAACAGAATGTGTTTTTGCAAATTTAAGCATGATTAACAATGTAGGCTACATGCAACCTGTTTGATCATCAAAATAACTTTATAATTAATGTAAGAACATGTTTTAACATAATCAATTCGACAATTTTCAGTTTAAACTCGAATCGGAACCGAAAGTCACATAAATTGACCTTTTCTTTGACTATCAGTTCTGATCCGTACATGCATGTTTGAGATCTGAATTAGAGCTTATTTTGGACCAACTTTCATATAAGTTTAACTCTCTGAGTTTTTACAACTTGGTTCAACACTTATCCGCTTCATATGCATGTTACCGGTTTATGCTTAAATATGACTATTTTGCCCTTTTTACTATAAAACGTGATTTTTGAAAAAGTGAAAGAGTAGAAACATTTGTTACTGATTTATAGACTTGCACCGAAAATTTGATATCAGTTTGAGGTCCAGAATAAGAGTTATGCTCATTATCGTAATTTGAAAGCTTTATGTTACTTAAACGGCGTAATTAACATATAACCTATTTAAACCCACTTTTTGATATCAAACTTTTTACCCACTGATGTTATATAATATTTTGGGATTTTTAAAGATTTTTATTTAATTTTTTCCTGATCATATCATAGGTCTCTAAGTTTAAATTCGGTAAATACCGATTTTGCCCTTTTAAGCCATAAAATGAGTTTTTCAAATCCTTTTGACCCCAAACCTTTTTCTACTGATATTATTTGTTAAATAAATTATTTTGAGCATTCTGGAAATATAAAAATATCAGCTTTCTTTTAAAAACCCGGAAACGGCTCTAAATCGTTTTTTTAAGCGTTTTTAACGCATAGTATGTACTATAACCATATTGAACATATAAGGTTGATACCTACCGATGTTTTTAGTATATTTTTATATAATAACAGTAAGTATAAGTTTTTGAACTCAGGTTTCCAGTTTTGACCTTTTTAGCCCTTGTGAAATTACCAAAATACCCCTAAGGTGCATAGTTTGGTTTTAAATGATAAATTTCATACATAGGTCATACCCTACTGTTATAATATGTTAAATTAAGTATGTTTGCTGTACAAACCAGACCTGTAACTCAGATTTCTAATTTAACTCTTTTATAATCTTTTAAATGACCAAAATGCCCTTATGAGGCATACATTGTGTTTAAATCCGTTTTGGGCATAATAGAAAATAACTTACTGATATTATAGCATATTTAGAGCATATTATCTCAGGGAACTTGCATATGACTCTTACGGTTACCCGTAACGCTCTTTTCGCGTTCGGTTCGGTTTATGTAACTAGTTTGCATAAATTGACCGAGACGGGTCAAACATTATCATTTTGCCTCAAAATCCAGAATGTATTTAGTATACCCATATTACACAAGTATTCAAACTTGTCGGGTCTAAATCACATTCTATCCGGTCTTCGCTTAATCGTGCGTTTGAACCGTATCATCCTTTAAACTAGCCGGTCTAAGCTTAAGCTTAAATAAAGACCCGTTAGAAATCTAATAGGTTATTATAAACCTTCGTTCCAGATTAGGAGCACCGGTAAAAGCTACCTGCATTTTTGCTTGTTGAAAATTATACTTTATTCAGGTAAATACTTTTAACTTATTTTCCCTTATACGGGCTTGGGGTACGGTATATAACATACCGCTTGGTCGGGCATTCGACCTTAATCGATTGGTGGTTAAGTATTATCGAGATGACCCGTTTAAAATTTGTTTTGTTTGCTTAACGCCTTTGGGGGGTTAATGACCATGTCCCGGATATCCTTGGCATCATTCATGAAATGGCCACGACCTAAGCACGGGGTGTAGGCGTACACCTGACAGCTGCATATGTAAAAACTGGTATCCCACTTAAAGGAATCAGCCTTGTGGGCACTATACCTGTGGTGTGTCTATTAATCTTTAACCCGGCACGAACCGGGCTACTGAACGCATAAGGAACATGTAATTCGTTTACAAGTATTATACTCAATTAATTATCCCAAGTTATAAAATGTTTTGTGCCACGTGCATTCAAATCAATTTTCAACCTTTTCAAAATGAGTCAGTTAAATTGTATTTACCAGTGTAAACTGACGTATTTTCCAAAAGGTTAAGTGCAGGTACTACACGTAATAGGCTGGCTGTCTTCTAGAGCGTCCACAATAAGTCTCGCAAGCTTGGACGACAATAAAGCTGTTGAATAATATCTTATTTTATTTTGATCCGCCTGTGGATCCTTTACATTCCGTTTGTAATACTTGATATTACTTTATATCGGTTTGTAATATATTTATCTTTTGCTTCCGCTGTGCATTTAATTATTGTGTTGTTTGACTATGATGATATCAATTACGTCACTATACTCCCCACCGGGCCCACCGGTGACACGTGGAAAATAGGGGTGTGACAGGTTGGTATCAGAGCCAACATTGAGTGAATTGAACGCTAGCTTTTGTGTTTAATCTCAATGACACGATAGCACATTCTTTGACCTTCTGAGTCTAGACTTAACATAGGAACACTCTTGTCCCTATTCGGAGGATTATTGCTTTTAATTATATATTTTTATATCGCCAAACAAGAAGCTGTAATGGAAATTCTCCCCATTTGAAGCCTAGGAAAGGCCGAGCTTCGTGTTGCGACAGGGATTAACGTACGACCAAGGAGAGGACTTTCAGAACTAAATTGAAGAAGAAGCTCCTTTTGTTGAAGTTCGTTTCCTTAATAAGCCCTTATAAGGACATACTTATCTTTCAGTCCCTTCATGGACAATATTGGTTCATTCAAGTCCCGCTTAGGGCAATTCTGTATTTTTGTTAATCATTGGAATACTTTATCAAAATTTCATTTATTCAATATGTATGGATATAATATATGAAATAATTAAAATAACATTTTTTAAGGTCTACCATTATAATAAAATGGCAAAATCTAAAAAGGACAAGACCTAGCCTCGTGTCATTATTGAGACCCGGCCAAGATGGCAGTTCCTCAATTTAGGTTCAGATCCTTATTAACATCCCGAGATTTGATTGTTCTGCGTTAATTATTAAAAAAAAAGAATCTTAAAGGTAAACCTAGCCTACATGACAAGGCCAAGATGGTAGGACCTATTTAAAAGATTCAAATCCTTGTTAACACCTAATAACGTGTTAGCACTCTTGGCAAATGTGATTCGAGAAAGTCACAATAGTCATCCCTGTACTGAAAGTTTTTTTTTAAATTTTTCTAATTTGCATTATGATCTAGAAGTCATGGCTTATATCATCTTATAAGATGATCATGTTATAACCATCCCTCAGAAAGGAGGTGCCTACGGGCCATAATATATTGTCCATTTGAGACATTGACATTGTGATCGTTATGATTCCTTGTCTAAGGTGGTGAGCTATGCTCAAGCCTAATAGTCTATATGATCAATGTGATCATGACTAATATCATCCTAGTGATGCTCTGCCTACGGGCTATAATGTATTCTCCATTTGAGACATTGACATTTTGATCTTTATGATTCCTTGTCTATGGTGGTGAGCTATGCTCAAGCCTATTAGTCTATATGATCAATACTAATATCATCTAATACGACGATCATATTATAAACATCCGTAAGTGATAAAGTGCCTACGGGCTAAACTTGTTGTCCAATAAGACAACGACAGTGGTGGTCTTTGACCCCTGTCTAAAGATATTGGAATACGTCCAAACATAATAGTAGGTAGGATCTATAAGATCTCGACTAATAACATCTGAAAAGATGAACATACCATAAACATCCCTTAGAAGGGAGATGTCTACGGGCTATGATTAATGTCCTCTGAGACTAAAGACAGTGGTAGCCTAACACTCCCTGTCAAGAAAAGGGTATGAACTTTGATTCAAACCTTAAATGTCTCGATTCTCTGAAATCATGGCTTATAAATTAAACTTGTCTACGCGACTAGGCCATTTGTGCTATTATTAAATTGTAAATTTGGATTTATGATAAAATCCTGAATAAAAATAAATATCATTCCTTTCCTACCAGTATTAAAGGTACAACCTAGCCTATATGTCATTCCGGACGAGACCAAGATGGTAGAACCTATTCAAAGGATTCAAATCCTTGTGACATTGTAAATATATTAACACTCCTGGCAACAGTGATGCGATAAAATCACGCTTGTCATCTTTATATTAGGAAATTTTTCCAAACTCCTTATTTAGCCTAAATGATCAATAGGAATCATGGCTAATAAACGTCGAACATGATGTACACATCTAAACATCCACCTGGGATGTATACCTACGGGCAAAGATGCATACATGAAAAAGATAGTTTTATTTCATAACTTCTTGTCAAAACAAGGAATTATGATATTTTCCGATCCAAAGGAATCATTGATTATGTCTTTAAAATTTCCCTAGTGACAAGGCATCTGTGTCGTCGAAAAGTCCTTTGGAACAAGCCGTTGTGCTATATAAGATGTCAGTATGACATTGACAGTCATGACTTATGGTCCCTGTCTAGTAGATATGAAGGATTATATTCCGTTTAAACGCCAAAGATGGTTTATATAAAAACTTAGGCAAAACATAATCAAATAAATTAAATACTATCTGTTGGCCCATATGGTTTATTCGCACCATGGCTACTTAATTATCAAGTTCGACAATTCGCTATCTAATTAAACCAATTATTTCTATTTGGATTGTAGCCTTCAAAGTTTCACCATGGCTGACTCCACTGAAGCTCGCAATCATCCGGTTGATCAGAAAGATGATGTAAGACTGAATTTAACAAGCACCGAGTTACAGGCTATGATTGATACAGCCGTAAACAACGCTGTGGACCGTGCGCTGAAGGATCATAAGCGAAAGTGCGATGATACCCCGAATAAGGGTTGCAAAAAGGGTAGGACCGGTTCAAGCTATAACCAGTCCAAGTCAATGGAGGCAAAACCCAAATGTAAAACCTGCAAGAGGAAGCACTTCGGAAGATGTTTCTATGAGCTGACCGGGAGATGTGTCATCTGCGAGGAGATGGATCACAAGACCCACGAGTGCAAGGACTTGAAGGACGCCACATGCTATGATTGTGGCGAGAAAGGACACATAAATACCCGTTGCCCAAAGAAGGCAACTAAAGGGAAATGCACTCTGGAGTCACAAGCTAGGCCTTGTGGGATTTGTAACAAGAAAGGGCACAAGACCTTGGAGTGCCAAGACATAAAGGACGCAACCTGCTATGGTTGCAAAGAAATAGGGCACGTCAAGACAAATTGCCCAAATAAAACCAAGAAGCCTGGGGAGGCTAAGGAGTCCAAAGTTGGGAACTCCAAAAAGGACGCTCAAGAGGCTATTCAGAATGACAATGTCACAACAGGTACTTCTTTATCAATAACGCTCATGCTTGAGTATTATTTTATTCAGGTTCAGATAAGTCTTTCATAAGACAACAGATTTTGTAAATCATTAAATCTGCCTGTTAAAAACTCTAAGCGTTAAGTATAAAGAAAAATTTGAAGATAGTACCTCAGAAACTACTTCAGCAATATTAGATGGATGTTTTATGTCCATTAAGAATCATTTTTTTTTCCGATGTCCTATTTTTCGTTAAAATAATAAGGACACAATATAGTAATAAAATCGATTGGTTGTCTGAAAAATCAAGCCCATATTGTGGGTAATAAGAAGCAATTAATTATCAAGACTCCTTATGAGACAACCCTCATAATTACATGCATCCGCCTCATAATTACATGCATCCGTACGATTAATAAATATTAAAAAAAAACAAAAAAAAATGGTGGAATTGGCCGTCCCCGGAATCGAACCTGGGTCTAGGCCGCACCCTTTCGCGCGCCTAGCCAACCGAGCTAGGTGCCTAGTTTGTGAAATCTCCATTTTGATTAAATATAAGCGCTTGTACAATCAAATAACACTCCTTAGGAATGTTCATATGGTTTAATAATACCATGATCGATGTATGATAAGTCGACAGGATGATGACTAGCTGGGAAAAGCACACAATTAATTGTTAAATTGGTATTTAATACCAAAAGATTTGAGTATGGAAAACTCAGAAAGACAAACAAAAGTCGCGATACTAAGAGATGCGACAAATGTTAATAGTGCATCAAGTGTAAAACTCAATGTTAACGGAGTTAATCTCCAAAACAATAATTATCACTGCTGAGAAGGGCTAGGAGAAAAGCCATGAAGAGCCAAACGCTGTTTGCTCTAAAACACATGACACTGCTCATGAGAAGAGCTTTATTCATATTCCATATGCGAAGAATAACCCAAATAAAATCATATGTGGCGAGGAGCCCATTCTTTTTGGGATGTACTTAAAAAGTACTTCGTCTCTTGGAAGTCAAGAGACTTCGATAGTTAAAAGGGGCCATTGATTGCAAGGAATTGTTGAGGGAAGTAGAAACCATTAGGTGTATATCAGTGGTTATACTAGAAAGGACATGGTAAGGTATACGTCAAAATCATTCGGTGGTAATACCCTTGATTAGTGAGGACACTAATGGAGTCCACAAGAAAGATTCCCTTATACAGTATGAGATGGTCCAAATTTTAAGGACCTTATTAGAAAAACCTGGTATCCGTCTTGCGAAATGGAAAAGATGGAATAAGAATTTTTCTGACTCCCCCATAAGAGCTATACACTATCGGCAGTAGGTTGCAAACCTTGGTTCATTGGTTGAAATAGTGCTCTTATTCAGATAACCTAGAATTTAAGCATAATGCACTATATATATACATTATGATTTAGCATCGGCAATAAGAGGGCACCTTAAGGTTTCAAAGCCTGCTTATTAAGAATCCATTATGGATCTACCTCAGCTACTCACGTCATATAGATTAAGAAACAACCAGTCAAGGCTGAGACTGCTCTAAATTTTGTCAAAGAAATTGTAGCTAAGTTTAAAAGGATTAAGAATGGAGGCGTTTAACCCTCCTGATGAATAATTAGAGGCGTGCCAGATAAACCCTTATTGTGATTTCTTTTGGCTAAGAGTTACGTTTGGATTCAGGTACTGCTAAGTCTCTCATAAGATTTTAAGCTTAGCAAATTTTTAGAAATCTTTCCCGTAAGAACCCCAGATATTAAGTGTAAGGTAAAACTTACAGGCGAAATCATAAGAATCATTCCTTCTGTTTCTGTTAGAAATCTCTAATTATGGAATTTTAGAAGTAGCCTTTCTCTAGTAGATGTGCGTCAGCTTATATAATTGATATCTCCTTGATCTCTATCGATTGCGAAAACCAGACAGTATGATAAAAGCGTCATATGAAGATTGATGTATCTTAATAAGTTCCATAGATTGCTTCCATGCCTGATCAGTATGGAGGTTTAATACATGGAACCGCAAGGATATTCTAATAGTCATATGGTGCTAAAGTCAACTAATGGTGTTCAAGGAAGATATCCAAAATGGATGGTCCAAGTAAATGCCTTCAACTAAGATAATCATGGACTCGTAACACATAGGTGTCACTCATTTGACACGAGCAATGATGGACGAACTGGAGCCTGAGGCTTGGAAAATCTCTGTAACCTCATTGTATTTTGATTACCCTGCTTACCTCCTGAGAGGCAGGTAGAATTAAGTTATACCCCATTTAGGGTTGTATTCTTATGAAATCTCCAAGACGGCAAGTGCCATTATTGGAAGAATCAAAACCCCAATTAAGTAAGTTTTGAAAATAAAGAATTCATATAGCCTGACCCTATATTTTAAGAATGCGGTATTGTTAATTAAGAAAGACGGTTCATTTTGCTTATGCATTGAATACCGCCACCCAAATTAGGCAACAATTAAGAATTTCCATCAGCTGCCCAGGATCGTCGATTTGTTTGACTAACTGTGAGGATTAACTATCCCTTAAGATCAGTTTTAAGTGATGGTTGGAATAACCATTTCACATTGGGATAAGCTTTTCTATAGTAGTTGATGTGTAAGCATCAAGGCTACTTCTTTGAAGACCGTGTATAGATGAATTATCAAAACGTCTGCTTGGTGGATGAGACTTTGGGAAGTCCAAATTACCAGGATCTGAAAGTTGCCTTGAAAACAACGAATAAATAGATTCATGAGCAACTGTAAGTTGCCAGTATTTGGCTGAGAGTCAAGGGTTAATGAAAATAGTAAACCTCCTAAGTTCTTGTGAAGGAATAAGGTTCAACAAAGATATCACCCTGAAAGGGTGTGCCAATTTGTTAATTATCAGGCTAGCTGAGCTCTGAATATATTGAATCATTCGAAGGAATCAAATGTATCAGAATCAAATAGCTTATAAGCTAGAACCTATGTAAGGAGTTGGACGGAGCTCACAACACATTTTTCACTAATGATTTAAGGATATGTTTCATCAATAAGTCGAGAAGCATTATCACACAATGATATGTAGATTTATGACATAATAAGCAACCTATATCGATAAGGGAAGAAGTTCCGAAAGGATAAATGTACCCATTATAAAGGTCAACTTGAGAGCTTGGAAAAAGCTCCAGATATGCCATTGATGTTAAGCCCATTATGCGACAAAAAGGTACTTCCATAATTTTAGCAAATCTCGAGGTCGAGATTTCTTTTAAGGGGGTGAGGATGTAACACCACGAAAATTTACGTCCAATAATGTACTGACACGTGTCATGTGCTTTGAATATGTGAAAACATGCTTTAGAGGGACTAAAGTTGACAAACAGGGAAACTATGTGATTATAAGGGTCCAAAGTGTCAACGATTGATAAATAGGCCCTACAATAACCCTACATGGTGTTTATAATCTTAAACGGATAAATCATGGATCACACGAAGCGAAAAATGAAAGAAAGTGAGGAATTACAAACTACAGGGGCTAAACGTGTCAACATGTTGAAATTATACCTCTGAGTGATCTTTTGGCAAACCCGAAGCTTTGTAATGATAAAATGTACTCACAAGAATATGTGATAAAAATTTCATGAAGTTTCGTGAATGTATGAGGAAGATATGATCAAAACCGTACACGAAGGGTTAAATTCGTTAACGTTGATTTCGTGACTTTTCGGGTAAGCACAAAATCGTTCGAGGACTTTACCATGTTTGTAAAAGTCCCAAGGCCCTTAAAAAACAGAATTTAGGGTCTAGTGTGCAAGATAAATAGGAATAAACACGTTACAAAGATAAGGGACTGAATTGTAAAATTGTTGAAACTTGAAAAGCTGGTTAACACATGGTCGCGCCACGCGAGGAGGGGCTCGCGCTACGCGAGCGACCTGCCAGCGACATATCGACCTGCAGCTGCCAGTTCTGAGTCTGTGCGAGTTGTATCCAGCTGTTTTCGATTCAGGGAGCTCACCAATCGAATTTCATGCAAGGAGGGACACTTGTACTCTTCCTAAAACACTTACAAACATCTGTAACATCCTTAAATCAGATCAAATGTGTGATAAAAGGGACTTGTAGTAACAAACCTTCAAACACTTGCAACTTCAAAATTCACAAGAACAATTCCTGGAGCTTTCTGGTCGACAAGGCTGCTTCATAGTGATCTCTAAGCTTGTTTAGGACCATTGTAAGTGTTCATATATTTCTCTAATTCGTTCTAGCTTAGTGTATTAACCGAAAGTCAAACTATCGTAAATTAAACTTGACTTTGAGTTTAAACGAGATTGGCTCTGTCATTTCTCAAATTGAAAGTACCCACATGTTGGTATTTATGAGTGTAACAAACCCCTAAAAGGGTATTTTCAGATTCACACTCTAAGCATGTTAATTGTCGAGTCAAAGCTTTTCTTAAAAAGTCAACAGAATGTGTTTTTGCAAATTTAAGCATGATTAAAAATGTAGGCTACATGCAACCTGTTTGATCATCAAAATAACTTTATAATTAATGTAAGAACATGTTTTAACATAATCAATTCGACAATTTTCAGTTTAAACTCGAATCGGAACCGAAAGTCACATAAATTGACCTTTTCTTTGACTATCAGTTCTGATCCGTACATGCATGTTTGAGATCTGAATTAGAGCTTATTTTGGACCAACTTTCATATAAGTTTAACTCTCTGAGTTTTTACAACTTGGTTCAACACTTATCCGCTTCATATGCATGTTACCGGTTTATGCTTAAATATGACTATTTTGCCTTTTTTACTATAAAACGTGATTTTTGAAAAAGTGAAAGAGTAGAAACATTTTTTACTGATTTATAGACTTGCACCGAAAATTTGATATCAGTTTGAGGTCCAGAATAAGAGTTATGCTCATTATCGTAATTTGAAAGCTTTATGTTACTTAAACGGCGTAATTAACATATAACCTATTTAAACCCACTTTTTGATATCAAACTTTTTACCCACTGATGTTATATAATATTTTGGGATTTTTAAAGATTTTTATTTAATTTTTTCCTGATCATATCATAGGTCTCTAAGTTTAAATTCGGTAAATACCGATTTTGCCCTTTTAAGCCATAAAATGAGTTTTTCAAATCCTTTTGACCCCAAACCTTTTTCTACTGATATTATTTGTTAAATAAATTATTTTGAGCATTCTGGAAATATAAAAATATCAGCTTTCTTTTAAAAACCCGGAAACGGCTCTAAATCGTTTTTTTAAGCGTTTTTAACGCATAGTATGTACTATAACCATATTGAACATATAAGGTTGATACCTACCGATGTTTTTAGTATATTTTTATATAATAACAGTAAGTATAAGTTTTTGAACTCAGGTTTCCAGTTTTGACCTTTTTAGCCCTTGTGAAATTACCAAAATACCCCTAAGGTGCATAGTTTGGTTTTAAATGATAAATTTCATACATAGGTCATACCCTACTGTTATAATATGTTAAATTAAGTATGTTTGCTGTACAAACCAGACCTGTAACTCAGATTTCTAATTTAACTCTTTTATAATCTTTTAAATGACCAAAATGCCCTTATGAGGCATACATTGTGTTTAAATCCGTTTTGGGCATAATAGAAAATAACTTACTGATATTATAGCATATTTAGAGCATATTATCTCAGGGAACTTGCATATGACTCTTACGGTTACCCGTAACGCTCTTTTCGCGTTCGGTTCGGTTTATGTAACTAGTTTGCATAAATTGACCGAGACGGGTCAAACATTATCATTTTGCCTCAAAATCCAGAATGTATTTAGTATACCCATATTACACAAGTATTCAAACTTGTCGGGTCTAAATCACATTCTATCCGGTCTTCGCTTAATCGTGCGTTTGAACCGTATCATCCTTTAAACTAGCCGGTCTAAGCTTAAGCTTAAATAAAGACCCGTTAGAAATCTAATAGGTTATTATAAACCTTCGTTCCAGATTAGGAGCACCGGTAAAAGCTACCTGCATTTTTGCTTGTTGAAAATTATACTTTATTCAGGTAAATACTTTTAACTTATTTTCCCTTATACGGGCTTGGGGTACGGTATATAACATACCGCTTGGTCGGGCATTCGACCTTAATCGATTGGTGGTTAAGTATTATCGAGATGACCCGTTTAAAAATTTGTTTTGTTTGCTTAACGCCTTTGGGGGGTTAATGACCATGTCCCGGATATCCTTGGCATCATTCATGAAATGGCCACGACCTAAGCACGGGGTGTAGGCGTACACCTGACAGCTGCATATGTAAAAACTGGTATCCCACTTAAAGGAATCAGCCTTGTGGGCACTATACCTGTGGTGTGTCTATTAATCTTTAACCCGGCACGAACCGGGCTACTGAACGCATAAGGAACATGTAATTCGTTTACAAGTATTATACTCAATTAATTATCCCAAGTTATAAAATGTTTTGTGCCACGTGCATTCAAATCAATTTTCAACCTTTTCAAAATGAGTCAGTTAAATTGTATTTACCAGTGTAAACTGACGTATTTTCCAAAAGGTTAAGTGCAGGTACTACACGTAATAGGCTGGCTGTCTTCTAGAGCGTCCACAATAAGTCTCGCAAGCTTGGACGACAATAAAGCTGTTGAATAATATCTTATTTTATTTTGATCCGCCTGTGGATCCTTTACATTCCGTTTGTAATACTTGATATTACTTTATATCGGTTTGTAATATATTTATCTTTTGCTTCCGCTGTGCATTTAATTATTGTGTTGTTTGACTATGATGATATCAATTACGTCACTATACTCCCCACCGGGCCCACCGGTGACACGTGGAAAATAGGGGTGTGACAGTGAACTGCTACCAGAGGAAGATGCAGTAGGATATGCTTTCGCAGCAGAAAAGATTATTCCTGTCAAAGACACCCGAACTGAAGAACAAAAATACCTCGCAAGAAAGCAGAGAGCAGAATTCAAGATGATGAGATTATCTAAGGTGTTCAGTGATGCCAAGAAAGCAAAGAGATGGGATGCTGATAGAGAATGTTACCTTGATCCTCAAGGAAACAGAGCTATTGATACGAAAACTCTTAGTATAGAAGCTTTTATTGAGGAATTTGCTGCAGAAGAAAACGCCTTACAGAGAGAATGGTGGGGAGGTGGAGAAGAGAAAGAAAAAGAGAAAGAGAAAGAGTCTCAGTCTAAGAAGATTGATGATGAGATTATTGATACTTCACAAGAATTCACCGCTGAAAACTTGGGGAAGATGGCTGACAAAGTGCTTGCTGCAAAGGAACTTGAGGTAGACTCTAAGTATGAAACTGAGTCTAAAAGCAAGGTCAGTACAAACGTTTCAACAAGTGAGACAGGTAAGAAAGTCAAAGGTGATAGTGACTGCAAAAGTTGCATGAAAAACTGCAAGTTTTGTAGTACACTTACTTACCTTAGTGATACAAAGGTTCAAGAACTGACAACAAGAGTCAGAAAGGTTGAAGATCAGATTCTAGGCCGTGATAAAATGCTAAAATCTTCAAATGATCGAGCTAAAAATTTAACTGAGAAAATTGAAAATGATAAAATTGAAGTAGAAAGAATTAGGAAAGAGAGTGAAAAGCTGATCTTGAAAATCGTAAAATTTCAGAAAATTTTGACAAACTAAAACGAACGAGAAAAGATTCTGATGAAAGAAATGGTAAAACCAATAAAGAAAATGAGCATTTAACTGTAGTTCTTAGACACAAAGAAGAGCAAATCAACCAACAACTGGATGAGATTGCTAAATTGAAGCTTCAGTTTGAAGAAGCTAAGATTGAGAATGAGTGTATCAATCTGAAATTAACTAGTTACAACTTCGCAAGCTTTGTTTTACAACACATTGTTCCCAAACCCATCGGGAAAAA
Organism: Helianthus tuberosus; assembly: GCA_030545235.1. Lineage (NCBI taxonomy): Eukaryota > Viridiplantae > Streptophyta > Magnoliopsida > Asterales > Asteraceae > Helianthus > Helianthus tuberosus. Next base: position 20,095,755 of record CM060386.1, on the reverse strand, counting down.
CAAAGCAGGCGAAGATGTTTATTCGGATGGAACTGGGGTTGGGTTTCATCAGGTTCCACCGCCAGTGTTAAACAATTTTTCAAAGAAAAAATCCGGGTTGGTTAATGATGAAGATGTTCATGAAGTGAAACTTCCAGAGTCAATTGATGTCACATTCACTTCGTCATCCGATGAAGGAAGTGTCCAATCTGAAGTTGTTAAAAGTGTGGTTGAAAGTGTTTTGAAATCTGAAAGTGACACTACTGAGGATGATGAATGCTTTCTGGATAAATACATTTCAAAATCAAAATCCAAAAACAACTTAGGTGATGAACCGGGTTTTGTGATGTACAAGATGGCTGGATCTGATAAGTTGTATTCGGATTGTGATTTTCCATTGGAGAATGTCAATGTTGCTAAATTGACAAATGTGTTCAAATTGGTTGAAATTGATCTGTCTGAGATTGAAGGTCTAAAACAGACGAAGAGGCAAATGAATTTTGAAAAAGATAAAGCTTACTACAAGAAACCTGTTGTTCCACCACGTTTTTATAACAACAATCGAAACATATGGTCGGGTGAATATCAGGGTGGTAAAAACTATCAACAAAAGAATTTTCAAAACAAGAAGTTTGCTGAGAAAAAGGTGTTTGTGAACGGTTCAAGTTCACTTTCTGATGAAGAATCTGAGATTTTTTCAAAATCAAACAAAGAGTTCTTTGAGAAAAAAGCATCACAACATCAGTCTGAAGGCACAAGTCGGGTAGTTGACACCCGAACATGTTTCAAATGTAATCAAGTTGGACATATTGCACGAAAGTGTACCAACTTGAAGCCTAAGACTGAAGTTGTGATGAATTCAAGAAAGAAAGAAAAATGATGTGAAGGGAAAAGCTCCATTGATTGTTGAGAAAAAGGTTTTGAAAAATGATAACACCAAGATCAAAACTGAACCTGTTAAGAATGTGGTAACTAAAAATGACAAATTTTACAAACGGGTTGCTTCGCCTCAACAAACATGGAAACCAAAATCAGTGGTAAAGGAATCAAGTTATCCAAAACCAAAGGTTTCAGAGTCGGAAAAACAATCGTCTTCTACCACTCCGGTAAAGATGGATGTTCCTTTGGATTACTATGAGAAACTTGAACCACAAGTGGATACTACTTCTGAAAAGAAGAATGTACCAATGAAAGTTCAACCAACTGGTCAACCAAAGAAAGATGAGTTTTTCTTATACAAAAAGGTTGAGGTTGGATCTGCAGAAACCTTAAAGATGAACGACAAGAACTTTTCGCCACTTTACATTGCAAAAACTTACCTTAATGTTAAGTTACCTGAGTCCAAAGAGGCTTGGGTAGCATCAAAATCTAACTAAAGTGTTTTTAAAATGTGCAGGAGCTTCCAAGATCCGTTTCACGATGGATTATGGATAGTGGAGCTTCTCGGCACATGACGGGGAAAACAGCCCTGCTGTACGATGTTAGAAATTTCAATGGAGGTTATGTAGGTTTTGCAGGCAATCAAGGTGGTAGAATAGTTGGTGAAGGAACGTTATCCAATGGGATTGTTACGTTTGAGAGAGTTAACTACATCGCTGAGCTGGAAAACAATCTTCTATGTATCGCTCAAATTTTTGATCATATGTATACAACGCACTTTACAGACAAAGAATGTTTGATCTTGAAACCAGGATTTGTTGTTCCCGATGAGTGGGTGATCATGAGAGCGCCCAGAGTGAATGATCTGTACGTGTTGGACATGAGTGTAGCAACTACTACCACGGGTCAGGCACACTGTTTTATATCAAGAGCAACGGAAAAAGAGTCAAAGTTATGGCATCGAAAGATGGGGCATATTCACTTGCGAAAAATGAATCACCTGGTGCATAACGACTTAGTAACTGGTGTTCATGTGAAAGGTTTTCATCTGGAAGGGGAGTGTATTAGCTGTGTCAAAGGCAAGCAAAAGAAAAAGTCTCACCCTAAAAAGCAAGTCAATTCAGTTTCAAGACCTCTGGAAAGACTTCACATGGATCTTTTTGGTCTTGTGAATGTCAAAAGTATTACAGGAGATCTTTACTGTCTTGTGGTTACTGATGATTATTCCAGATTTTTGTGGGTATCATTCTTAAAGTCAAAAGATGAGACGTTTGATAGTTTGATGGCGTTGTTCAGAAAAATTGAAAACCTGTACCAAAGGCGTATCAAAAGAATCAGAAGTGATAATGGTACTGAGTTCAAGAACAACAAGATGGAAGAATATTGTGATGAGAGAGGTATATTGCATGAATTTAGTGCTCCTTACACTCCGCAGCAGAATGGAGTAGCTAAAAGAAAGAACAGGACGCTAATTGACACGGCCAGGACGATGCTTGCTGATTCCAAACTACCAGTCAACTTTTGGGCAGAAACTGTATCTGCCGCATGCTATACGCTCAACCGGGTTCTCACTGTTAAGAAATACAACAAGACATGTTTCGAGCTGATCAATAACCGCAAACCGAACCTGAAGTATTTAGAACCGTTTGGGTCACCCTGCACTGTTCTAGAGCCTTTTGGAAAATTTGGTGCAAAGTGCATTGAAGGAATTTTTGTGGGATACTCAAGTCCTCAGAAACGAGTCTTTGTTCCAAGCTTGAAGCGGATTATTGAGGCACATAATGTTGAGTGTCAAGGTTACACAATGCCACCACAGAATCCAGGCGATTCATGGTGTTTTTATTATGATACTTTGTGGGATTCGTTTGACATGGAAGAAGAAAAAGAAGAAGAAGATTACTTTGACGAGTTGGATATTCTGAGAGAGTATGAGTCTTCGCAGGAAAGGTTCCCAGCTGAGTATTCAAGAAGACCGCAACAAACTTCAAATGATGATGAAGCAATGCTGGAGAACATGATGATATTCAACAAAATGAAGTTGCTCCTGATAATCAGACGGCAGTTAATGATAATCAAGAATCTGATAATATGCCTGTTTTTTTATCACGGTGATTCAGATTCTGAGGGGGAGCAAATCCAGATTTCAAGTCAAACAAACCCAGTCAGTGAACAAGGTGCAAATCAGAATGTTACTAATTTGGAAGGCGAGGTAGATGTTCCAGGCGAGGTGATGTCGAGAACTCTTTCGTACCATCCAGAAGAGTTGATCATTGGAGAATTACAATCAGGCGTTCGCACTAGACGTCAAATTGACCAAGGCCTTATTTGTTTTTATTCTACAGTAGCACCTTTACAAACTGAGTTTTCACTAAGTTGTTTTATTTCGCAGATCGAACCGCGAACATACAAAGAGGCGCTAACTGAAGATTCTTGGGTCAATGCTATGCAAGAGGAGCTGAGCCAGTTTGAGAAATTGGGAGTGTGGAAATTGGTAGACTTGCCTGATGGTCAGAGGAAGATAAACACCAAGTGGGTGTTCAAGTGCAAAAGAGACGATAGAGGAGTTATTATTCGCAACAAAGCTCGACTCGTAGTCCAGGGTTTCAGTCAGCAGGAGGGTATAGATTTCACTGAAGTGTATGCTCCAGTTGCGAGACTAGAAGCGATCAGAATCTTCCTGGCATTTGTATCTTGGAAAAATTTCAAAGTATATCAGTTAGATGTAAAATCGGCGTTTCTCTACGGGAAGGTAAAAGAGGAGGTATATGTCGGACAGCCACTGGACTTCACCGATCCAATTCACACAGACAAGGTCTACTTGTTAGACAAAGCGCTGTATGGTTTACACCAGGCCCCGAGAGCTTGGTACGAGACATTGTATCAACACCTTCTAGCCAACAGCTTCATTCGTGGAAAAGTGGATGCCACTCTCTTCACCAAAGAGGTCGACGGACATCTTCTGATTGTTCAGATATATGTGGACGACATCATATTTGGGTCAACAAATGAGAATCTGTGCAAATATTTTGAACAAGTTATGAAGCAGAAATTCGAAATGTCATCAATGGGTGAGATGAAATTCTTCTTGGGTCTACAAGTTGATCAACTGTCTAAGGGAATTTTCATACATCAAACGAAGTATGTTCATGATATCTTAGAGAAATTTGGGATGTCAGGTTCTACTCCGGCTTCCACCCCATTAGCGACGAACCATGGGATAAACCCTGATCTCACCGGAGAGAAGGTAGATGAAACGATGTATCGTTCTATGATCGGATCGCTGATGTATTTGACAGCTTCAAGACCTGATATTATGTATCCAACCTGCCTCGCAGCAAGATTTCAATCTAACCTGAGAGCTTCGCATATGGTAATTGTGAAAAGGATATTACGCTACCTGAAAGGAACTCCATCATTGGGGTTGTGGTATCCAAAAGAAGGCGATTTTATGCTCGAAGAGTATTCCGATTCCGACTTCGGATGCTGCAAAGTTAACGCTAAATCAACAACAGTGGGGTGCCAGTTCTTTGGATCACGATTGGTCACCTGGCAATGCAAAAAGTAGACCTCTATGGCTTTATCCACATGTGAAGCGGAGTATGTATCTGCTAGCAGTTGCTGCTCTCAGATCTTGTGGATCCAGCAACAGATGCGCGACTATGGTTTGCAATTTCTAAACACCCCTATCTTTGTTGATAATGAGGCAGCGATTAACATTACTAAAAATCCAGTTCATCACGCTAAAACCAAACACATTGAAATTCGACATCACTTCATCCGAGATTGTTTCGAGAAGAAGTTGATACGAATTGAGAAAATCCACACTGACGAGCAAAAATCTGATTTACATACCAAAGCATTTGATAAAACTCGTTTTCAATATTTGTTAAAATTGAATGGTATGAAGCTTTTATCGGTGTTGGAAGAGATTCTTGGCGTTGATGAAGGAGACATTGTAGATGATGATGTTGAGAAGCAATCTGCAATGGTTTGTCGATTTTTTACTTGTTTTGGTATTTAGGGGGAGAGTATAGGGTAATATTTTCAGAAAATACAAAAACAGTAAAAAATTTCAAAAATTCAAAAACATGAGATATTTTCAAAATCCAAAAAACAATAGAAAACCTGAAAAGAGCTTGTGTAAAAAAGGGAAAATGATAGTACATTGGCTTGACAGTTACAGTATGCTAAAGAATTGTAAAGTTTAAAAGCATTAAACAGTCTCACTGATGATGTGCCGATAGGTTTTTGCACATTTAGTAGGTTTGTTCGGGATATAAACCTAAAAAAAATTCTTACTTGCTTATTTCGTGGGGAACACTACTTGGATATATAGGTAACCCCTGAAATCTTGTTTGAAGGATCCCTTTTTCTGAGATACTAGGTCTTTATACTCAGTGATATCTGGGGTATTATTCCGGGACTTCTGATAATGCGGAAGCAATGGCCTAGTCCCCGTATAATACTTTACTGCTTGCTTGAAACATAGCATCGCCCTCAGCTAAAAAAATGATGAAACATTGAAAAATGCTAATCATGTGCTGTTGTAAAAAAGATCCTCTAAAGGGGACACACCCAAAGTCGAACCGTCATCTCTCTACTGAACGGAAGTTCTGACCTGAGCTCTCACGGTTTCGCCATTAACCCCTTACAGATATCATCCGTGGTATACTCACCTGTAAGACTGAATATTGGGATTTGGATACGAGAGTATATTTAAGAGGTGGGACACACGTATGAGTTTAAGTTTCTAAAACATCTAATCCATATCCTGGACAGATTGAAAATTTGTGTGAAAATTTAAGTGGATCAGTATATCGACAATCTAAGTGAATTGTTTAATTCTGACTATGAAATTAAAGCTTAACGGTACTTGTGACTTGTCAAATAGCTGATATGATTCCCTAACACGCTTAAAAATATGTTTGTAAATAGTTTACATTTACTGCATTTTATTTTTTGCATTTCATTTTCTAGTTTAGAACTTTATTCAAAATCCAAAAAGATTTTTCATTTCTGCTTTATTTTCCGACAAACCAAAGTGGAGAGTTGATCTTCAGATTCGAATTAGAAGCAGATGCAGGAAGTTTCTGGACTGGATGATGAGTTGTGATCTTAACATGATAAGTTTGTGAAAGTTGAAAAGTTAAAGCAAGTTCATTAATTTGAAACTTGTAAATTTTCAGAAAATTGTTGAACAAATGTCAGTGTGTTTTGTCTCAGATCAACCAAGGTCATTGAGTTGGACTTGGTAGATAAATTGGGTAATCAGGGTCATTAACTTGGACCTGAATACTTAAGTGGATTTCTGTACATTGATAAAACCAACAAATGAGGTTGAATGGTAAGGTTAGATTGAAACTGTTATTATCATATATCTTATATTTAGGTAGAGATTGTGCAGGAAACAGGAATTAAGTTCCCCATGGCAAAGAAAATGTCAAAGTTTGAAACAGAATTTGAGCCTTAGCTTATCGAGAGGGGGAGTCTGCGAAAGGGGAAGTTAGAATTCTGGATCAACATTTAAAGGGGAGATTGAAGGTTAGAGTTTGTAGATAAAAGATTGAAGGAAGCTTTTACAATGTCAAGACAATTTGGAAAGAGACAAAGACTAAAGACTCGACGCCGAAGACTTCGTCAACATCCAAGGGGGAGTCTGTTGGTGCATCTAGTGTCTGTTAACTTCGTCTTAATCGAGTCTTATGTCTAGATAGGATAAACGAGCACACAACAGGGTTGAAATTAGGGTTTGTTTATGTATTAATATGTTATTTCGCTTGAAAGTGACATGTATCAGTTCAAGCGAAATCAACACATGTTATTTCGCTTGAAACTAACATGTCATGTTCAAGCGAAATCATCTCAAGTATAAATAGGTGTGTGTTGGTGTCATTTGGAGCGGAATTAGACCATATGTTCTGAGCCGAGGTGCTGTTCGTTTGTCATTTGAACGTGTAAAAGCTCAGGAAATCGGTAATAGATAAAGATTAGAAAGGAACAAGCTGTGTTGACATCTTTTACATTGATTTCGCCTTTGTATTTGATGATGAACTACTCAGACTGACTATTTAGGGTCGCACGAACGATCCTACAAATACACAGGTCTATATAAATAATGAAATCATACATTAAGTGAAAAACATTGTTCCGTAATATGACAATAACCTGTATATATGACACGGAGATAGAATCTAAAAAGAGAATAAACAAATGACTGTGGTGGTTAAGATCCATACCAGAAGTCTTTATGATAGAACAACCATTAGTTGTTGGAAACATGAAACTTTAACCTATCAAAAAGTTTGATGGTTGTTTTGGTATCCCCAATGGCCTAACTACACTTTCAAGCCATTCAATAGCTTTAAACCTTCTCATAGCTACAAAAAATGAAAAAAAATCACATAATCAACAACGTTTCTATTGTTTTGTTAGAACGAATTTGAAGGTAGTGTCGCCACCCCCGATCCCTGAGTCCTGGGAACAGGTGGCTGCGAGCCAGTTTCGGTGGTATCTCTTAGTGTCTAATTTGGCAGCGGAATTTTTCATCAGGACCGTAGTTAGGAAATGTTTATCAGAGTAAAACCACCATATTTGATATTAATAATAACATGGGCAAAGCCCAAGTTTCTTATTACAATACATTAATAGGGACAAACCCTATTTTATTGAATTTAAAACATCGTTTATTAGGTAACTTTTATAGCCACATTTTTCCCAAGCCTTCAGTGCTCTCCAGCTGGCTTTTTACTAATTGGTTGTCACATTGGGTTACCTGAAACGCGTTTTAAAAACATTTGTCAGTCGGAAATACTGGTGAGTGAATCCCAGTTTAATCAAGAAACATTTTATCAATTAAAACAGTATTGAGAGCGATTAAAATGTTTATGTCTACACAATTACTCCATTTGGTACTATCAATCCACTGACTTGTGGGTCATATTACACATTGGCTAACTCATTGTCCAATGGTAACGTACTGTCAACCTTGACTTACTACTCACAGTGTAGTAAATTTTGTATACAAAACCCCAACATACCGGCAGTAATTGAAGAACTACAAAAACTCAACACTGCTTAATCACATTGTAAAACATTTAAGGTTTTGTAAAACATTCCAAAAACGTTAACAAAAAGAGGATAAACTCACATTGCTATCTTAGGCTTCTCGTAAGGGTTTTCTGGATATAATCTATAATTTATACAAATGTACATTGGTTAGTATCATAACCCTTTGAAAATATTAATGATACCCTCCCCGAGACGACATTCCAACAACTACGTCGGGCAGAACCACGACAGTTGTTACGGAACCCTAAATCAATCGGGTAGCGTATCTATTATGAAACTGGGGTTATAATACTTATAACAGAGCAGAACCTCGCTAATTAGGGGTATAATACCCGTCTATAATGCTTATAACTTCAGAAATTCGAGATTGAAAGAAAGAAATGAACGACGGAAAGTGAAACCCGATGACCTGCTTATAGAGTTGCAAAACCTGACTCTCACGTGGCTCGCGTAAACGTAGCCATAGGGCTACGCGGCCCACGTCAACATATGGTCAACATATAGCTTGGCTGAGTCGATGTGTAGGTCCGCCACGATGTCGACACGTGTCGGCCTAGGATGTCTCCGCTTTTAATGATCTCTAGCGGCCAACGTACACTTAAACGATATCTCACGCGGCCCGCCTGAACTAAAGAAGTCAACGAAGTCCGGTCTACACCCTCATACCGCCCGCGTGAATTGTTGGGGTGGGTCTACGCGGCCCGCCTCAACTTAACATTTTCATATTTTTATTTATTTTATATGCTATAATATATTTCGGGCTCGGTTTTCACATACGGGGTGTATTTAAAGACATAAGGGAATATTTTAAGATATACTGGGGTGTCGGAAATATTATGAGGGTGTTGGTTTTACCGAGGGTTGTTACATTCTCCCCACCTTATTTTAGAACTCGTCCTCGAGATCTACTGGAATAAATGCGGATATTTCTTTTTCATTTCAGATTCAAGCTCCCATGTATACTCAGGTCCTCTTTTGGAGTCCCACTTCACTTTGACCAGAACCAGTCTCTTATGCTTGAGATTCTTGACTTTCCTGTCTTCAGTTTGTAGAGGCCTTTCTACAAACTTGAGTTGTTCATTTACCTCTATATCCTTAAGAGGTACTATTAGCGATTCATTAGCTAAGCATTTCTTGAGATTAGATACATGAAACACATCATGTATCCCTGCGATTTCCTCTGGCAGTTGTAGCTGATAGGCTACAGGTCCTATTCTTCTAATAATCTTAAAAGGTCCAACATACCTGGGACTTAGCTTTCCCCGTTTGATGAATCTTACTATTCCTTTCCAAGGAGAGACTTTTAACAATACTTTATCTCCTACTTGAAACTCCAATGGCTTGCGTCGGTTATCGGCATAACTCTTTTGTCGATCACGTGCTGCTTTCAGTCGTTCCTTGACTTGAATAATCTTGTCAGTTATTTCTTGCACTATCTCAGGTCCAGATAGTTGCTTTTCCCCAATTTCTGCCCAACAGACTGGGGTTCGACACTTTCGTCCATAAAGTGCTTCGAATGGTGCAGCATTGATACTTGTGTGATAACTATTATTATAAGAAAATTCTATTAAAGGTAAGTGATCGTCCCAATTACCTCCGAAATCAATTACACAAGCTCTAAGCATATCCTCCATTGTCTGAATTGTCCTTTCGCTTTGTCCGTCCGTTTGAGGATGATAAGTTGTGCTCAATTTTAACTTGGTTCCCATTGCCTTTTGGAAACTTGACCAAAAATGAGAGGTAAATCGGCTATCTCTATCAGAAACAATTGATAAAGGAATGCCATGTAAAGAAACAATTTCATTTACATACAATTTGGCTAATTGTTCCATACTGAAAGTTTCTCTCATTGGTAGAAAATGAGCTGACTTGGTTAGCCTATCTACAATCACCCAGATTGTATTATTACCTTTCTTTGTTTTGGGTAATTTAGTAACAAAATCCATTGTTATCAATTCCCATTTCCACACCGGCATTTCTAATTGCTGTAATAAACCTGAGGGTTTCTGGTTGTCACGGCCCCCGCCCCGGTTTGACCCGATTTAGGAGCCGCGGGACAGAAAATCCCGTGGTATTGTTAAAGCACCGGATCGATGACGATCATCAAACATTGCACTTGATTCAAGACATGAAGAACAAGAACAGGGTAGATGAAGAAGAAGATGCAAGACAAACTCATTCATTTCAATACAATCATCACAGATTACATACCAAACGAGTATACATCATCTTCTACAAGCTGGTTTAGATCACAAAGATCTAAACCCTAGCTTTCTCTCACTAACACATAGTCTCTCTCTCTAGAATTCACACCAGGAAGTTGGGAGAGGAGCACAAAGCTTTCAAGAGTTGCCCTAATCTACACAATACACACATATATATAGGCTAGGGACTAAACCCGGACAAAACACATTGTCCGGGATACAAAACAATACAATAATCCGAAACACTAGAAAGTCGTCTGGAATGCCTTCAGCAATTCTGATAATCTTCATTATCGTTGACTTTAACTCGGACTTCTGCTTTGGTTGACACAGAACTGATAAGCGACAGTTACCCGGCAGGAACTGCACTTACAGGTATTTATTTAATTGAGTTAACAGCGGAAGATTTTAGCAGGATCTTTTAAAAGCTGAAAATTTTCCTGATTATTTTATTTCATAAATTGGGATAAAACCCACGATAATTTACAATAAGATGATTTCACTGGGAAATCTTTATTTTACAAAACATGTTTCTTTATTTATATTGAGCCACTTCCTTAAGCTTGTAGTGCTTCACGACACTTTTTCTGGATCATAACAGATCACCTGAAACATGTTTGAAAAAGGTTTTGTCAGCAGGGAAATACTGGTGAATCATTCTTTTTACTAAAACGACACGTTGTTATAATTTACAGTATTAAGAGCGATTACAATGTTTCCATATATCAACCAACTACCCACAGTATTTGTCACTCGACCATCCATTGGTAACCTCATTGTCCAATGGTGTCTGTGACTATGGTCATATCACCCCTTGGCTACCTCGTTGTCCAATGGTGACGGTTATCAAGTAATGTATACAAAACCCCACATACCGGCTGTAATTTGGTGACTACAAAGACTTAATCCCTGTAATTATAACTTTGAAAACATTTAAGAATTTATAAAGCACTTTGATAAAAAGAGAATGACTCACATTGCAGATTTAATACGGGCAGAGTTTAGTCTACAGATTAGCCTTTTAACCTAAATTTAAACAACATGCACACGAACTCGGTTAGTAACTAATACAGCATTTACGATAACTCACGAGATTAAACCTTCACAACAAATGACAAAGTGCGATACTTAAACATCCATCGATTTAACGACGAATGACAAAGCATAAACCCTAATGTGGGCAGCACTTAAACATCCATTGGATAGTTTAATCGATCGGACATTGAATCGTAGCAGCGATCGAGTTAATACCCAGTATCGGAGCAGCACTCCACTAAAATTGAAAGTAATTTCGACTTCAGAGTAATGAGAATTCGTTTTTACGAAAAGATCTCGACACCAGTGGACTGTGCATGCAACAAGCTATTTATAGCTGATTTTTAAGGTTCACGCGGCCCGCGTAAACCATAACCCAAATATTACGCGGCCCGCGAGGCCGCCTAGTCTACGAGTAGGGTTGATTGGTCACGAGTAGGCTAGCCAGGTGGACACCACGTGGATTCGGAACACTTATCTGGTCAAACATGTCTTGACGTGGCCCGCGTAAGACTATGCTTACTCTTACGCGGCCCGCCTGAGAACCATATTTCTTGTTTTCTTGATTTTTTTATGCACAGTATGGTTTCGGGGGTCTGGGTTTTTACTTACGGATATTTTTAGGAAAATTTTGAGAGTCCTTACATTCTCCCCACCTTATTTAGAATCTTGTCCCCGAGATTCATCGGAATAAGTGAGGATACTTTCGCATCATTTCCGATTCCATTTCCCAAGTGTATTCAGGTCCTCTCTTTGAATCCCACTTGACTTTAACTAGCACTAGTCGCTTGTGCTTGAGAAACTTAATCTTTTTGTCTTCTATCTGCAGTGGTTTCTCCACAAATTTTAGTTTCTCATTTACCTCTATATCTTGAAGAGGTACTACTAGAGATTCGTCTGATAGGCATTTCTTGAGGTTGGATATATGAAATACATCATGTATTCCAGCTAACTCCTCTGGTAGTTGTAATTGATAAGCAACTGGTCCTATACGTTGGATCACTGGAAAAGGTCCTACGTACCTTGGACTTAGCTTTCCTTTCTTACCGAATCTAACAATTCCTTTCCAAGGAGAAACTTTTAAGAGTACTTTGTCTCCCACTTGAAATTCCAACGGCTTCCTTCTATTGTCTGCATAACTCTTCTAGCGATCTCGAGCCGTCTTTAACCTTTCCTTGATTTGAGTGATCTTATCAGTGGTTTCTTGTACTATTTCAGGACCTGATAATTGACTTTCTCCTATTTCTGCCCAACAAACTGGAGTTCTGCACTTTCTTCCATATAGTGCTTCAAATGGGGCAGCTTCGATGCTTGCATGATAACTATTGTTATAGGAGAATTCAATTAAAGGTAAGTGGTCGTCCCAATTTCCACCAAAATCTATCACACATGCTCGGAGCATGTCTTCCAAGGTTTGGATTGTCCTTTCACTTTGCCCGTCTGTTTGTGGATGATATGCAGTACTCAAATTTAGTCGAGTTCCCATTGCTTCCTGGAAACTAGTCCAGAAATGGGAAGTGAAACGACTATCTCGATCCGATACAATGGAGAGTGGAACTCCATGTAAGGATACTACTTCGTCTACGTATAACTTGGCTAACCTTTCCATGCTAAAGGTTTCCTTCATGGGTAGAAAATGAGCTGACTTGGTTAATCGATCCACAATTACCCAAATCGCATCATTACCCTTTCTAGTTTTCGGTAACTTAGTAACAAAGTCCATTGTTATAAGTTCCCATTTCCATACAGGCATTTCTAGTTGTTGAAGTAACCCTGAAGGTTTCTGGTGTTCTGCCTTAACTTGTGAACAAGTAAGACACTTAGAAACATATCTAGCTATGTCCTTTTTCATTCCTATCCACCAGAAATTATTTCTTAAATCTTGGTATATTTTATTATTTCCTGGGTGCATGGTATACCTAGATTTATGAGCTTCTTCTAAAATTTTATCTCTTAATTCTCCTTGTTTAGGTACCCAAATCCTTCTTTCATGGAATCTCCAAATTCCATCACCTCCTTGCTTTAATTCCTTTATTCGTCCCTTTATTCCTTCAGCATCATCCTTGATTGCTGTTTCTTGAATATTCTTTATTTGTTCCATTAAATCTAACTGTAGATTTAATCTAAGAGCACGAACCCGTCGTTGTTTCTCATGATACTTACGACTTAAAGCATCTGCAACTACATTTGCCTTTCCTTCGTGATACTGAATATCACAGTCGTAGTCGCTTAGAATTTCCATCCATCTTCTTTGCCTCATGTTCAATTCTTTTTGCCCAAATATATATTTTAAACTCTTGTGATCAGTATAAACAGTAAACTTACTTCCATACAGATAATGTCTCCAAATCTTAAGGGCAAAAATTATGGCTCCTAACTCTAAATCATGAGTCGTATAATTTTCCTCGTGCTTTTTCAATTGTCTTGATGCATACGTAATTACCTTTTTGTGTTGCATTAACACACATCCTAATCCTAGCTTAGAAGCATCACAATATACTTCAAAATCTTCAATTCCTTCTGGCAAAGCTAGAATTGGGGCATTTGTTAACTTTTGTTTTAAAATTCTAAACGCCTCTTCTTGCCTAGGTCCCCATTCAAACTTAACCGCTTTACAGGTTAGCTTAGTTAATGGTACTGCTATTTTGGAAAAATCCTTAATAAATCATCTATAATATCCGGCTAACCCTAGAAAACTTCTAATTTCCATGGCTGTTTGTGGAACCTTCCATTTGACAATTGCTTCTATCTTAGCAGGATCTACGTGAATACCCTCGTAATTCACCATATGTCCTAAGAATTGCACTTCTTGTAGCCAAAATTCACACTTTGAAAATTTGGCGTAAAGCTTTTCTTTTCTTAACAAAGTTAAGAGTGTATGCAAATGCAGACAATGCTCGTCTTGACTTTTGGAATAAATAAGTATATCGTCGATGAAGACAATTACAAATTTATCCAAGTACGGTTTACAGATTCTATTCATCATGTCCATGAATGTTGTAGGTGCATTCGTTAATCCGAAGGGCATGACTGTAAACTCGTAATGACCATACCTAGTCCTGAAAGCAGTTTTAGGTATGTCTTCTTCTTGTACCTTCAATTGATGATATCCGGAGCGTAAATCTATCTTAGAAAAATATCTAGCTCCTTGAAGTTGATCAAACAGATCATCAATCCTAGGTAATGGGTATCGATTCTTAATTGTAACCTTGTTCAGTTCTCTATAATCAATACACATTCTCATGGAACCGTCCTTTTTCTTTACAAATAACGCTGGTGCTCCCCAAGGGGATGAACTAGGTTGTATAAATCCTTTACTTAACAATTCATCTAATTGTTTCTTTAGTTCTAACATTTCTGTAGGTGCTAACCGATAAGGTGCCTTAGCTACAGGTGTAGTTCCAGGAATTAAATGAATTCTAAATTCTACTTCCCTATCTGGTGGTAATCCTGGTAACTCTTCTGGGAATAGATCTGGGTATTCTGAGACTACAGGAATGTCCTTAAGTTCCTTACCCTTAGTGCTAATGATTACAGAAATCATATACACTATTCCTTGCTTCCGTTCATAACTAGCAACTTTCATTACTGAAATGAACTTCATAGGTTTACGTGGTTTATCTCCTGTAATCATGTTTACTTCTCCGGTGGTTGCCTGAATTTCTATGGAATTCTTATCACAAAGAATTCGAGCATGGTTGGCTACTAGCCAATCCATTCCTAACGCAACATCGAATTCGGCTAATTTCATAGGTAGTAAGTTTGCAGAGAATTTATGACCTGAAAGTTCTATATTTCTTTCCTGCAAAACCTTATTTATTTTAACAGAATTCCCATCTGCCGTTTCGACTGTACAAATCTGCCTAAGGTTGGTTAAAGGTAAATTAAGAGCTTAGCAGATTGAAGTATTTATAAAACTTTGGTTTGCACCAGAGTCAAATAATACTTTTGCGTAAACGTTGTGAACTAGGAACGTACCAGCTATCACATCTGGAATGAGTTCTGCTTCTTGAGTGGTCAGCTGGAATGCTCTGGCATTCTTTTTAGTAGCTCCGTCAACCGTCTTGGCTTTATTGTCTGCTGGTTTGACCAATTTAGGACATTCTGTTTTGAAATGTCCTACTTCGCCACAGTAAAAGCAGATTCTTGTTTTCTTTCTGCAGTCTTCTTCATGATGTCCTACCATTTTGCAAAAGTTGCAGGTTATATTACATCTTTCATAATGTTTCTTTCTGCAATTCTTGCAGAACGGCGGAGTTGAGGATTGCCTTGTTCCTCTTTTCTTGAAGTTGCTACTATTACCCATACGAACTCCTTGGGTAATTTTCTGAGCCAGTTCCTTTTTCCTATTTTCATCTCTTGTGCGTACCAGCTCATCAGTTAGGGTGTTAGCTAATTCTACCGCATCGTCAATAGTACGAGCTGG
Source organism: Helianthus tuberosus (assembly GCA_030545235.1). Classification (NCBI taxonomy): domain Eukaryota; kingdom Viridiplantae; phylum Streptophyta; class Magnoliopsida; order Asterales; family Asteraceae; genus Helianthus; species Helianthus tuberosus. The sequence continues at coordinate 20,080,164 of CM060386.1, read as the reverse complement.
GTAATTTTCTGAGCCAGTTCCTTTTTCCTATTTTCATCTCTTGTGCGTACCAGCTCGTCAGTTAGGGTGTTAGCTAATTCTACCGCATCGTCAATAGTACGAGGTCTCGCCGCTTTAACGATATTACGGATTTCGCCAATTAATCCCCAAATATAGCGAGAAATGAGTACCGGTTCTTGCGAAGCCAGGGTTGGTACTACTCTCGCATATTCGAAGAATGTCGAAGTATATCCTCGACAGTCTACACCCATCATCCGATGGTTCAGGAACTTATTTGCCATTTGTTCCTTTTCATACTCGGGACAGAATTTTCTTTCTATTAACTGCTTAAATTCCTCCCAACTCATGGCATAGGCCATATTTCTTCCTTTAGCTTGAAGTACTGTATTCCACCATTCTAGTGCCCCTTCTTTGAAAAGATTTGACGCGTACATGACCTTGTCGTCTTCAACACATTTACTTTTTATAATCACTGCCTCGGTTTTCTCTAACCAACGCAATGCCGCAGTTGCTCCCTCGTTTCCTGCAAACTCAACCGGTTTACAGGCAAGAAATTATTTGTAAGTGCAACCAGACGTTGCAGCTTTCATTTTCTTAGGGAGCGGGGCCTGCCGTGGATCATTATTGTTATTAGTATGATTACCGCCTCTGTTTACGCTATTACTGAAGTTATCTTCAGAAGTACGTTTGCTAGGAATGATTTGTTGAGGTTCAACTGGATTTCTAATAGCAGCAAGAATTGCTGGAATAGCATTGGCTATCCCTTGAGTAACGATATTTTCTATATCTTGCTTAGTCATAAATTGCTCTTCCTGGTGATGCTCAGACTGGTTAACCTCGTTAACTGGTTCATTATTAGCGTTTTCCATCTGATAATTAATATATATAATTTATTAGTATAAAATAAATAACAATTATACACAAAAACAATCATCCACATTTCACAACAAATATATATCCAAAATTATCGATTTCTCGATTCCCATTTTATATATATATTATGCATCATTACACACCGTTATTTTACACGTTTTATTTTGATTATTATAGTATTATATAATCATAACTTCATAACCACATTATCCCTAATCTTTTGGCATTTCAAAAACGATGTTCCCTCTCATCGTATTTCCAAGAGATTTGTCCTCCTATTTCCCGGATCCTATTCCCAGCATCTATCAGTTCCTCGCCAAAATGGCGGAGTTCAGCTAAGTTTTCATTACTCATAGGTGGATTTGGTATAGGTTTTGGGTCGAACTGAGGGAAAAACGTATAAGGGTTATTAAGTAGATTTTGAAATTGCCAATCGTTAGTCCACCACTCGTCCATTCCTAAAGGTTGGGTATGGATTAAAGGTTCTGGGATGACTGGTTCCAAATTTATTGGAAGTTGAGTTTCGGCAGGATAAGGGTAAAGGTTGGTATTAATAGGTCTAACGATATCACAGCTTGCCAATATCTGATCCAACTCTTCTTGTAATGGCAACTCCTAGACTTGCCTCGAACTTTCCCCAATTTCCCTTTCTACTTGCTTAGTATTTTCCTCAACCTCGATCCCTTTTCCTTTATTCAATGGATTTTCTATTTTGGGAACTCTCCTAGTTGTTGGTTTCCTCCTGCGTACACGCCTCCATCCTACCAATCTTCTCCTTTTCTTAGGTTTGGCTTTCTCCAAAGGTGGAGCTTGAAATTCCATAGGTTGTTCCACATCAGCAAAGTAACCAGTAAAATCTTTGGAAACTTCTATGTTTACGGGGTAGAGGTTGAGATTCTCTAGGGCTCCAGATAACTCATTCATGCTGTTTAGCATATATGCAAAAATACTAAGTTAAAATTTTATAACAAAATTTTCACAGATAATTTTCAAGTATTATTGCATACCGTGTGACTAATTTAATACAAAAGACAACTGACAAGTAAAACATACTAGGGTTTATTGTAATTTATTTATTTACTGGGTAAAGTTTCTGGCTTGTAGATGATAAGGGTGCTAATACTGGGTCAGAGTATTTTAAAGATTTCCATTTACTGCTACAGTGGCTAGCATATAGAGATCTGCCCATTTTTCATCTAACTTGTCTTCCCATGGTGGGTTACTACCGAGTTTCTGAATTTCCTGATTAACTTTCATTTCTTTTGATTGAGATTTCTTTATTTTCTCTTGACTTTTCCTAATAATCAAACTTCTTTTATTAGGAGAAAGTGGTTCCTCATAATGAGCTTTACGAACAAATATTCCCTCCTCAGTATCTACTGAGTATCATGAGGATTTTGATTGGGATGAACTTCCCTTCTCTTTTTGCGGACTATCTAATTTAAGATAGATGTTCGAAAGCTTTTGCTTACCCATACTGTAACTAACAAATAGTCAGTTAATAAAACTCATAATCATAAAATGGCAATCAGGAAAATTAAGTATTTCTAAATACTTAATTAGCTTAACTTAGTGGCTCTGATACCACCTTTTTCTGTCACGGCCCCCGCCCCGGTTTGACCCGGTTTAGGAGCCGCGGGACAGAAAATCCCGTGGTATTTATTTAATTGAGTTAACAGCGGAAGATTTTAGCAGGATCTTTTAAAAGCTGAAAATTTTCCTGATTATTTTATTTCATAAATTGGGATAAAACCCACGATAATTTACAATAAGATGATTTCACTGGGAAATCTTTATTTTACAAAACATGTTTCTTTATTTATATTGAGCCACTTCCTTAAGCTTGTAGTGCTTCACGGCACTTGTTCTGGATCATAACAGATCACCTGAAACATGTTTGAAAAAGGTTTTGTCAGCAGGGAAATACCGGTGAATCATTCTTTTTACTAAAACGACACGTTGTTATAATTTACAGTATTAAGAGCGATTACAATGTTTCCATATATCAACCAACTACCCACAGTATTTGTCACTCGACCATCCATTGGTAACCTCATTGTCCAATGGTGTCTGTGACTATGGTCATATCACCCCTTGGCTACCCCGTTGTCCAATGGTGACGGTTATCAAGTAATGTATACAAAACCCCACATACCGGCTGTAATTTGGTGACTACAAAGACTTAATCCCTGTAATTATAACTTTGAAAACATTTAAGAATTTATAAAGCACTTTGATAAAAAGAGAATGACTCACATTGCATATTTAATACGGGAAGAGTTTAGTCTACTGATTAGCCTTTTAACCTAAATTTAAACAACATGCACACGAACTCGGTTAGTAACTAATACATCATTTACGATAACTCACGAGATTAAACCTTCACAACAAATGACAAAGTGCGATACTTAAACATCCATCGATTTAACGACGAATGACAAAGCATAAACCCTAATGTGGGCAGCACTTAAACATCCATTGGATAGTTTAATCGATCGGACATTGAATCGTAGCAGCGATCGAGTTAATACCCGGTATCGGAGCAGCACTCCACTAAAATTGAAAGTAATTTCGACTTCAGAGTAATGAGAATTCGTTTTTACGAAAAGATCTCGACACCAGTGGACTGTGTATGCAACAAGCTATTTATAGCTGATTTTTAAGGTTCACGCGGCCCGCGTAAACCATAACCCAAATCTTACGCGGCCCGCGAGGCCGCCTAGTCTACGAGTAGGGTTGATTGGTCACGAGTAGGCTAGCCAGGTGGACACCACGTGGATCCGGAACACTTATCCGGTCAAACATGTCTTGACGCGGCCCGCGTAAGACTATGCTTACTCTTACGCGGCCCGTCTGAGAACCATATTTCTTGTTTTCTTGATTTTTTTATGCACAGTATGGTTTCAGGGGTCCGGGTTTTTACTTACGGATATTTTTAGGAAAATTTTGAGAGTCCTTACACTGGTGTTCAGCTTTGACTTGTGAACATGTTAAACATTTAGAAACATAGGCTGCTATTTCCTTTTTCATTCCTATCCACCAGAAATTTTTCCTTAAATCCTGGTACATTTTATCACTTCCTGGATGCATCGTGTATTTAGACTTATGGGCTTCTTCTAATATACGATGTCGTAGATTTCCAAATTTAGGTATCCACATTCTCTTTTTATGGAATTTCCAAATTCCATCTGTTCCTTGTTCTAATTCTTTTAGCATACCTTTTAAATCTACTTGCAGATTTAAATCTACTTGCAGATTTAATTTAAGAGAACGTACCCTTTTTGGCTTTTCATGATACTTTCGGCTTAAAGCATCTGCCACTACATTTGCTTTTCCTTCATGATACTGGATATCACAATCATAATCACTAAGCAATTCCATCCAACGTCTTTGTCTCATATTCAGCTCTTTTTGCCCGAAAACATACCTTAAACTTTTATGATCAGTGAGTTACTACCATAAAGGTAATGTCTCCAAATCTTAAGAGCAAAAATTATAGCTCCTAACTCTAAATCATGGGTGGAATAATTCTCTTCATGATTTTTAAGTTGTCTAGATGCGTAAGCTATAACCTTTTGACGTTGCATTAATACACATCCATAGCCTAATTTAGAAGCATCACAATAGACTACAAAGTCTTCAGCTCCTTCTGGTAATGCTAGTATAGGTGTATGGGTTAATCTTTGCTTAAGGATTCTAAAAGCTTCTTCTTGTTTTATTCCCCATTCAAACTTAACAGATTTACAAGTTAGCTTAGTTAAGGGAATGACTATTCTAGAGAAATCTTAAATAAACCTTCTATAATAACCGGCCAATCCTAAGAAACTTCTAACCTCGGTTGGTGACTCAGGGGTTTTCCATTTAGTAATCGCCTCGATTTTGGTTGGATCTACATGAATTCCTTCATGATTAACTAGGTGTCCAAGGAATTGTACCTGTTCTAACCAAAATTCGCACTTAGAAAATTTAGCATAAAGCTTTTCCTTTCTTAATAGACTTAAAAGTGCGTGCAAATGCTTTGCATGATCCTCTTTATTCTTAGAGTAAATTAGAATATCATCTATGAAGACAATTATGAATTTATCCAAATATAGCTTACATATTCGGTTCATCATGTCCATAAATGCAGCTGGGGTATTGGTTAAGCCAAATGGTATGACAGTAAATTCATAATGACCATACCTTGTTCTAACTACGGTCTTAGGAATGTCCTCTTCCTGTACCTTTAATTGATGATATCCTGATCTTAAATCGATTTTAGAGAAAAATCGAGCTCCTTGCAGTTGATCAAACAGATCATCGATTCTCGGTAATGGGTACCAATTCTTAATCGTGACCTTGTTTAATTCACGGTAGTCAATGCACATACGCATTGATCCGTCCTTCTTTTTAACGAACAGTATCGGCGCTCCCCATGGCGACGAACTTGGCTGCATAAATCATTTTTCTAGCAATTCATCCAATTGCTTCTTTAATTCTTGCATTTCTGCAGGTGCCAAACGGTAAGGTGCTTTGGCAATCGGTGATGTTCCTGGTATTAGATGAATCCTGAATTCAACTTCTCTATCTGGAGGTAGTCCTGGTAATTCTTCTGGAAAGACATCTGAAAACTGAGATACTACTGGAATGTCTTTTAGTTCTTTTCCTTTAGTGTTAGTGATTATAGAAATCAAATACACTATAGAACCTTTTCTTATAGAACTTGCAGTTTTCATCACAGAGATGAATTTTGTGGATCTAAACGGCTTATCTCCTTTAATTGTGATCGTTTTACCTTTCGGTGAATTCACTTGTATTGACTTTTGATCACATAAAATACTGGCTTTATTGGCTATTAACCAATCCATTCCTAAAACAACATCCAATCCTGCCAGATTCATGGGATAAAGATTTGCAATAAATTTCTGATTTAAAATTTCTATACTTGCTCCCTGCAAGATTTCAGAAATCCTAACAGTTTCCCCATTAGCTGTCTCTACTAAGCATTCTTGTGGTAGTTTAGTTAATGATTGATTTAGAAATTTGCAAAACGATGTATTAATAAAACTTTGGTTTGCACCAGAGTCAAATAATACTTTAGCAAAGACATCATTAACTAAAAACGTACCAGCTATAACATCTGGAATCATTTTGGCTTCATCTGCAGTCAGAACAAATGCTCTAGCATTTTTAGTACTCTTGTTGTTTGTAGCTGGAGCTAATTTCGGACAGTTTGGCCTGATATGACCTTTTTCTCCACAGTTGTAGCATAATCCATTACTGGATTTCCTCTTGCAATTTTCTTCCTTGTGTCCTGGCATCTTGCAATAATTGCAGAGAGTGGAGAATTTTCCCGAATGCTTTTTCTTGCAGACCTTGCAGTATGGTGCAGAGGTAGAACCCATATTCCTACGATTGTAATGTCCAGAACGAAATTCTTGAGTAAGCCTTTGGGTTAGGTTTCTCCTCTGGTCTTCTTCTCTAGTACGGATTAGTTCATCTGTCAAGGTATTTTCTAGTTCTACAGCTTCTTCTATAGTTTGAGGTCTAGCTGCCTTGACTACATGTCTAATCTCTCCAATTAATCCCCAAATATAACAGGAGATTAATACCGGTTCTGGTGAAGCAAGGGTTGGCACTATTCTAGCATATTCAAAGAATAACTTCGTGTACCCCTTACTATCCACTCCATTCATCCTAAGATTTAGGAATTTGTTTGCTATCTGTTCCTTTTCATTAGGAGGGCAGAATTTCCTTTCTACCATATTCCTAAATTCTTCCCAATCCATACTATAAACCCTATCACTTCCTCTAGACTGAAGGATAGTGTTCCACCATTCTAAGGCTGAATTCTTAAATAGATTGGAAGCAAACATTATCTTGTCATCTTTCGCACATTTACTTATTTTCAGAACAGCCTCAGTCTTTTCTATCCAGTGTAGAGCTGCAATAGGTTCTTCATTTCCCGAGAATTCTATTGGTTTACAGGACCAGAATTCTTTATAAGAACAACTGTAAGACACGGTTCTTCTTCTTTTGGGAATAGGCATTTGAAATACTGGTCCATTGTTTACACTGTGTTTCGGTTCAATTGGTCGCTTACTGCTATGTTTACTTTTATTATTCGCTTCTTGAACCGTTTGAAGAATAAATGGCATTGCATCTATAATTCCTTGTGCCACTATATGTTGGATAGCACTATTATCCACTTGATTTCCATTGTTATTGATGCTCGGATTTTCATTAACTACGTTAATGTTACTCTGGTTATTGTTATTCAGATTTCCTTGATTTCCTTCGCCGGCCATCTGAATTTTAAACATTTACCCCATATTAATATCACAAGATAATATTTAATATAGTAAATCACATGACACACAATCTAACCAAAAACGTAGATCATTGCTACTTGTACTCTATTTCCATATACTATGCGTCTATTACACACTAGTACTGAAATAAAATTACAATACCAACATAAATAAAATCACACTAATAGTAATATGCATTCGTACACACATATTTTATTTTATTTTTATTTTATTATATTATTCTTATTACTACTACTACCATTTCCTCCATTCTCACATTCACGGATATGGATTTATCCAAAAATCCATATTGCATTCATCGTATTTCCATACGAGACGCTCTCCCACTTGACACATTCTCTCACTGCTTTCTAAAATTTCTTCCCCAAAAGTCCTAAGTTCTTGAACGTTTTCTGCACTCATTGGGGGTGCAGGTTCTCGGACTGAGTTTGGAATCTGGGGTGCGGGTTCCTGATATGGGGGTGAAAGTTCCTGAAATTGGTAAGGATCCTCTAAGATCTCCCTAATGTAGTTATCATGGTAATAGGGATCTAAAGGGTCCATACCTGGGTAGGCTCCTATGGTTGTATCTTCATGGATAGGGTAACGTTGCACAAAATCCCTATTATCGTCCCACCAGGGGTCGTAATTTGGGTCGAGGGGGTTTGGTGCAGGTACCCTAGGGATTTCTTCTGGGTTAAAGTCATGCATCTCCACTTGGTTATCAAGATTTTCTATTTCCATGGGTTGTTCTGGGTTTTGTGGTTGTAGGGCTACTAGTTGTTCCAGACTCAGGTCAGCAGCAGTTGTAGCTAGGATATGGAAATTTGCTAGGCTTCTATTAAGCATATCCCGTGTATGGTTATCTGTCTCTCGCTTAGCGGCTGCTAAAACTCTTTGCTGTTGCAACTTTCGCATTCTCTTCCTACGAGCAAAGGCTTCCTTACTGAACCATCCTCGTTTTTTATGAGGGAATGGCTCTTCTGACTGAGCTCTAAAAGTAAACACTCCTTCTTCCTGATCAGCAGAATACCCAGAAAGGGCAGGCTGTGAAGAAGTACCTTCACTCTTAGGTGAATCAGACAACTGACGGCTCATGTCTGAGGGTCCTTGATCACTCATACAGTAAACTAACAAATAGTCAAATAACACATAACAATTAAATACAGTTATGCACGTATTTCTGTAATTTATTTCCTAACACAAAATTTTAGAATTTAAGTGTCAGCAGAACACTTCTTTGGCTCAGACCAGTGGCTAGGCTCTGATACCACCTTCTGTCGCCACCCCCGATCCCTGAGTCCCGGGAATGGGCGGCTGCGAGCCAGTTTCGGTGGTATCGCTTAGTGTCTAATTTGGCAGCGGAATTTTTCATCAGGACCGTAGTTAGGAAATGTTTATCAGAGTAAAACCACCATATTTGATATTAATAATAACATGGACAAAACCCAAGTTTCTTATTACAATACATTAATAGGGACAAACCCTATTTTATTGAATTTAAAACATCGTTTATTAGGTAACTTTTATAGCCACATTTTCCCAAGCCTTCAGTGCTCTCCAGCTGGCTTTTTACTAATTGGCTGTCACATTGGGTTACCTGAAACGCGTTTTAAAAACATTTTTCAGTCAGAAATACTGGTGAGTGAATCCCAGTTTAATCAAGAAACATTTTATCAATTAAAACAGTATTGAGAGCGATTACAATGTTTATGTCTACACAATTACTCCATTTGGTACTATCAATCCACTGACTTGTGGGTCATATTACACATTGGCTAACTCATTGTCCAATAGTAACGTACTGTCAACCTTGACTTACTACTCACAGTGTAGTAAATTTTGTATACAAAACCCCAACATACCGACAGTAATTGAAGAACTACAAAGACTCAATCACCGCTTAATCACATTGTAAAACATTTAAGGTTTTGTAAAACATTCCAAAAACGTTAACAAAAAGAGGATAAACTCACATTGCTATCTTAGGCTTCTCGTAAGGGTTTTCTGGATATAATCTATAATTTATACAAATGTACATTGGTTAGTATCATAACCCTTTGAAAATATTAATGATACCCTCCCCGAGACGGCATTCCAACAACTACGTCGGGCAGAACCACGACAGTTGTTACGGAACCCTAAATCAATCGGGCAGCGTATCTATTATGAAACTGGGGTTATAATACTTATAACGGAGCAGAACCTCGCTAATTAGGGGTATAATACCCGTCTATAATGCTTATAACTTCAGAAATTCGAGATTGAAAGAAAGAAATGAACGACGGAAAGTGAAACCCGATGACCTGCTTATAGAGTTGCAAAACCTGACTCTCACGCGACTCGCGTAAGCGTAGCCATAGGGCTACGCGGCCCACGTCAACATATGGTCAACATATAGCTTGGCTGAGTCGATGTGTAGGTCCGCCACGATGTCGACACGTGTCGGCCTAGGATGTCTCCGCGTTCAATGATCTCTAGCGGCCCGCGTACACTTAAACGATATCTCATGCGGCCCGCCTGAACTAAAGAAGTCAACGAAGTCCGGTCTACACCCTCATACCGCCCGCGTGAATTGTTGGGGTGGGTCTACGCGGCCCGCCTCAACTTAACATTTTCATATTTTTATTTATTTTATATGCTATAATATATTTCGGGCTCGGTTTTCACATACGGGGTGTATTTAAAGACATAAGGGAATATTTTAAGATATACTGGGGTGTCGGAAATATTATGAGGGTGTTGGTTTTACCGAGGGTTGTTACAGGTAGAGTAACACTAAACAGTACCATTTCAAACTTTAGCGAAAACAATACTAAAGGATACCATTTCACAATTGATTAATGACAATTAATACCCCAAATCTTGTGTGTTGTCATATTATAATTTTTGGTTTAGTTTTTCATTTGATTAATATTAAAATAGTCATGAGTTATTTTCACAAATCCTGTGTGTTGATGCATTTGAACTCTGATTTACAGCAAAAGAAATAATCAGACTAAACAAAATTTCTTCTAATCATGAATTAGCATATGGCATTTGTGATACTCAACGAATTTATATAGATCTATTTTAGCTTTGGAATCTAGCATCAAACTTTCATACAGAAATCTAGCAAACAACATCTAAAAGCCAAATAGCAATCACAGTACTTAATTCCATATGCCTCAAGTCCTTTATTAATAGTTTTCGAGAAAAATTGAAGCACAAATGCAAAATCTCACCAACATCAGGCAGTCCATCTGAAAGGTTTTCAAATGTACGCTTCTTTTCATGATCCAGGATGGCAATCTTTGTTGGCGTGCAGAGATATATCTTGTCCACCTAGGTAAACAATTGACAATACATAAACCTTAAGGGTGGCAAAGTAATAAAAGAGGTAACAAAATTACCTCTGATGCAAAGGTTATAGTATCCCCTTGTTTTGTATATCGTTCCCTGTTCTTCAAGTTGTCGAGATAATCAAATGTATCCAATCCTTCCACTCGAACTTCACTGCAGTCACAAATTTAACATGATTTCATTAAAAACATAATTCCACCGATCACTAAAGATTCCACTAAGGCTATCTTAACAACCAACTTCTAATACAGGAAGAAGATTATCGAAACACATTGTTGTATTAAAACCGCAGAACGTGTAATCTGTTTGACCAGTTTCATATTTCCATTACAATCAGTGAAATGCAGTCTTTTTGAAAACCTTTTTGTGGAACCAATGTAAACAAAATTTTACAAAGATTCACAGAAGAGTGGGCACAAGCACAAACCTGCATTTGATACAAGTTGAGTAAGAGTGTGAAGGCTTAGATTATAAAAAGGTTCAAAATATACATGTACATGATAGTGATCAGTAGCATATGAATCAGCTACTCTGGAGAACATTGCTCGGGTCAAGTTGACCGCTGAAATAGCTGGAAGGAACAGCTGAAAGTTCTTGCCTTACAAACAGTGATGATATATTCTTACATGATTAACCGTTACCATGGGTGACAACAATTATCTTTTCATTATATTTCATTATTTTTTTATCTCATCTAAAAGATCTTGAATATAAAATACAATCTTCTTAATTAAGCTTTAGTCAATCATCTTTAGGCTTACAGCAAGAGTATTTACTAATGCTTAAACCAAAGAGCCCATGGTTTGTTTCTGCATTCACACACATGAAATTATATTCATCAAAATCACAATATCAAAATTTCCACAATAGACATCCAATGATGTCTCCTCATTTTCTTGTCAATTATCACTTAATCAAAACCCATAAACATATTAAAAATACACTCAAAAATATCAAATTTAAACATAAACATAAACATAAACCTAAATCTAAAACCAAAAAAAAACTTGAAAATATCAAATTTAAAGCAATCTTCCCTAAAAAGATGGAAAATTTAAATACCAATTTGAGGTTTACCCATGAATCGGATCGTCACCGGAAACTGCAATCACCGGCTTCCTGTCTCTCTTTCCTCGAACAGTCTCTCTCTCTCATCTGTTCCCATTTCGTCGCCGGAAATGTTCACTGCAGCGAGAAGAATGAGGAGTGCGGCTGAGATCTTTCTAAAATAGGGTTAAGGTTTGATTTTTTTTTAAGTGTGAGAGATGTGAGGGTTTCAGGGGTGTGCGAGTGTTTTACAGAAAGATAAGGGGGTGTTTGATGAGGGTGAGTGGCCGGAGAAGATAGCCGGAATCGGATCTACGGTTGCCGGAGATGGAGGGTATAAATGAGTGTACAGCTGATCTTTGTTAGGGTTTTTGGTTATCAAAATGAGATTGAGCAGGATAATCGGTTGATCTCAGCTTTGAAAAGCAGATCTAGAATCTTTGAGAGGGAGAGAGAGAGAGAAGGAAAGGGAAAGAGTGAGGTGAGTTTGAATTTTGAAAGGAGATGATTCCTGCAAAGCATTTATTAAACCCTCTTTCTCTATTTTGAATTTCAAATTTCAGTATTATAAGTTTTTAAAATAAATAATTAAATGATATTTAAATAATTGTTATTTATGACATTTAAATAAATTGTTATTTATTACATCAGCAAAACTTGTATGGCATACCTGGTTAATTGACACATAAGCAAAGTTACATCAGCATTACTTCTCATTTTATAGATAAGTAGATAGATTGTATAATTTGATTGGACCCAAATTAACATAATGTGTATGATTTAAGTAGAAATATAAAAGCCATAAATCACTTGTTTACCCAAATGAATTCATTTATTAACAAATGAATCATGATTGCTATATCTTGGGTATTATGACTTGTTAAAATGGATGCCATGTTTATAAAAGTGTACATGTTTGAAACTATGGTTCGCTTCAAACAAATATTGGTTGGTTCATATAAGGCAGGGCCGGCTCAATGTTTTTGGTGGCCTAAAGCAAAATAAAATTTTAAGACCCTTTTCCATATCAAGTGCTTAACTATTAAGGTATAAACTAGCGTTTAACATCAACAAAATCAAGTGTTTAACTATTAGCAAATTAGGGGCATAAATTATCACTCAAAATCAATAGTTTTAACAACGATTACCTTCAAGCAAATCCAATTAATAGAATAAAACAAATGACTTTTTCGTTAAATTGTAGTGTCATTTCATTGTTCAAAGGGAGTCGCTTTTTTAATTTTCTTGAAAGACCTAACTTTGACTTTTGAGCCCACAATCAAACACAACTACTACCTTCTTTTGTTTGCTTTCCCTTTCATTTAGTTAACCCAAAACAATCAGCACAAGCCCAAATATATAAATATAATTATATATATGAAAAAAATCCAAGATGAGAGGCCCTAAAAGTTGGTGGCCCTAAGCTAATGCCTCGTTTAGCTTGCACTAAAGCCGGCACTGATATAAGGTGTTACACTATCCTTATTAGTGGCAACCAGCCCACTTGTCATATCATACGGGTCATGTGACAGAGCGGAAAAAAAGTCATACGGGCCATATGGGGTTGTCAATAGTTACATGTCTCGTAAGATCTGTGATCATATCTTAATTTTTTTTATTAGCCTCGTACAAATTTATATAAAACCTACCTATGGCATAATTTTAGATCTCAAGGTGCATGAATCATAGGGTATATTCTTTTATTGATATTGTAGAAATAGTATCTGCACATAAAGACAAATTTTATGTTACATTTAAGTATGAAGGCATGGGACATGGTGCCAAGATTTAAAAGAACAAGAACATGTATATCTCAACTTGTGATTCAGGTTTCTCACATGTGTGCATCAATTTGAGACTTTAATATTTTTTAACAAAATGATTAAATTTAGTTGAATAAACCTACATGTAGGTTCGTAAAAGTCTAAAATTGTAGAAAAAAAAAACTATATACTTGACTAATTTAAAACGAAAATCTGAATCTACATTATGTTATTATGTTTTTTTTTTTTTGAGTAAACTGCCATTTTGGTCCATGTGGTTTGGCCAGTTTTGCCACTTTAGTCCAAATCTCAAACTTATTACATCCAGGGCCCTGTGGTTTGGTTTTTGTTGCCATTTTGGTCCAAATTTCAAATTTGACTAGAATTCCCAATTTCAACCCCCTGTTTTGTCCTTATATCCAGGGGTATTTTTGTCATTTTGGTTTTATTGTAAATGATTATTAATCCAAACACCCCCTAAACTCTGATTATAAATCCCAAACACCCCTTTCTCTGCACTCTCTCTCTCTCTCTCTCAACACCCCCTTTCTCTCTCTCTCTCATCTTTCTCACTCTGCGCTCTCTCTCTCTCTCTCTCTCTGAACTACCACCACCACAATCACCACCCCCACCACCGTATCATCACCCCCACCAACTCTGCTCTCTCTCTCTCTCAGAACTACCACCACACCACACCACCACCCCACCACCGTATCATCACCACCACCACCGTACCTACCACCACCACCGTTCTCAACTACCAGCACCACACCATCACCACCCTCTCTCTTTTTCTCTCTCTCCTCCTGCCGCCACAAACCACCACCACCGTCTCCAGATTCAATCGATTGATTATCAGAGGAATCGAACCAGTCATCTGTACCGATTCGTCACATAAAGAAATCTTGTTTGTTAATATCACCACGTCCATCATCATCGGAAACAAACAAACAAAAAGAAAAACACATCTCTGTCATTATCACTTGGAGCTGAAAAAAAATCAAAACAAAAGAGAGGTTTATCGGAAACCTGTTGGAAAAGGATGTCGCCGCTGCGTACGGCGGTGCTGCCACCGTCGTCTACCTCCTCGGTCTCTCTTCTCACTCTCTCTTTCTCTCCGTCCCTTCT